>CAJQUW010015437.1:0-1345000 GCA_907163375.1 Prostheceraeus crozeri
TTTACGGTCATGAAGTTAGAGGACCCCTGAAGTTGATGAAAGAAAATATGCTCAGCGAAGAGAAGAAAAGCACGAATTTGTTAGACTACGTGTCTGAGATCAAAGAAAGACTCACTGAGATACAAAAGTCTGCAAAGGTTAACCTAATAAATTCGCAAAGTAAAATGAAAAAGCAATTTGACAGAAACACAAAAGAAAGAACATTTCAGCAAGGTGAAAAAGTACTCTTATTATTGCCAATCTCGGGAGATCCGATGAAGGCAAGGTATCAAGGTCCTTATATGATACAAAAGAAAATAAGTGAAGTCAACTATATTATAGAAACTCCGGATAGAAGAAAGAAACAAAGAATGTGTCACATAAATATGCTCAAGAAATATCACGACCGAGACGAAGAGTCAACAACTGTGTCAAACCCTTCTGGTGCTGTTCCGGGGAGTCTGGTGTCAGCATCGCAGACGAATTTGCCTGCACTGGGTGATATAAAAGAAAATTCTACAGGCACTTCGATCACTATGATTGCGTCAGGGGAGTCTGCAGCGGCAACATCGCTGACGAACTTGGCATCGCCGGGTGATGCAGAAGAGGAAGTCAATCTCATCATGCCAAGAATGAATAATTCAAAGATATTAGAAAATCTTGATAGCCATTTCCAGCATGTCGATTCTGAACAGAAAGAAAAGATAAAAGAAATAATTAAAGAGCACAAAGGAATATTTGCCGATCATCCGCAATAACTACATGGGCAGAACATGATGTCGAATTATCTGAAGAAAGGCCAATAAAACAGAGTCCGTACAGAATGAATCCAGAGAAGTGAGAAATTATGAAAAAGGAAGTAAAATATCTGAAAGATCATAACATAATAGAAAATAGCAACAGCAATTGGAGTTCACAGTAGTTAGAATTGCGGACGCACTGATAGTGGATGCGAACATGGATTGGAACATGTGTTCCGAATTGCCAATGCGAACATGTTCCGAATTGCGAATGCGAACATGGATATGAACATGTTCCGAATTGCGAATGGATGCGAACATGGATAGGAACATGTAAATAGGAACCGCGTTCCGATTGATAGGAGAATTGAGATCATACTCAATGATTCGGAACGGCTTGTTCCGAAATTGAATTAGAGTATGTGAATTAGAATAGGGATGCGAACATCTATTTCGGTACTTAAACAGGTGTTTGTTTTGAGACTGCTTGCTCGAATGCGACAATTGTGGCCATTGTGACTATGATGACAATTTTATTTATTTTCATAATGCGTTTACAGATCAGAAATTATGTTATGAATGTTCTATTATTTACTAATCAGAATCCCATTTACAGAATTTGCGAAATGAAAACAAGAGGTTTACAATGTAAGTGTAATTAACCATAAAAAATGAAAGAAGGTAAGTCACGTCCCTCGGGGGACTCTGTTAACTTCAAGAAGTCCTCAGCCCATTCGAGGAATGTTGCATTGTTTGTGAAGTCGTGATCACACTCGTGTATAGGGCACTTCGCCGACAGTCCTTTTCTCCTTTGGAGTGCTGTCACTGTTAAAGTCTTCCAGAGTTCCACTTTGCATCCGCAACACAAATTAACCTTCGCATCCAACGATCCACCCATAATTACTTGACTTTCATTTTGGTAACAGAACAGTTGTTTCTGGGTACTCATCATGAAGTTGATTCGTAATAGATTCCTAATGTCTACTCAAGTCACGAGGATTAGAACTTGCTTAATTGGAACAATGTCATCCTTATATATCCCTTTAGGGAAAATCGGAAACCTCTCTGATTGGCTGTTGGGAATTCCTTTGTTTAAAAAGTATATAAGTCCTAGCTGTGTACCAATTCTCATCAAAGGTTCTAATCCTCAAGTACCATATTATCAGCCATCTTATTCTAATCACATTGAAAATGGAACGTATCACAGCACCTCCCACTTCTCCAGCTGAAGTTGAAAGGATCGAATCGGAACAGGTATTCAGAACAGGACCCATAACTCCTCCGGAGTCATCCGAAGATGAGAATTGCATGGTACAGAGTAGTGTGTTCGAAACACCGGTGGAGGCCTTGATAACGGTGAAGACACGCTGTGGAAGAGATGTTCGAAATGCGCCCAGGAGGATCCACACGAAGCGAATAAGTGTGCGTATGGAACCCGATGAGGAAAATCTCACAACTGCGCTGGAGTTCAGCATTATAGAACCACCAACGCCTCGCCGCTGCCCTGGTGCCCCCAAGAAAACAAAAGTGTGTGTTCGTGTTGACTTAAAAAAACTCATTCCTTTTCCCAATATCAACAACATGTAACTTTTTATCTTAAATATGACTATACATAAATGAACAATCTTGTTTTTATAATTTCACAAATCGAATTTCTAATAGGATTTGAATGGGAACTGGGGATAGATATATTCATCTCTGAAATAGCTACCTATAAGTATTTCTAAGTTTAATATTTGGAGGATATATATTTCAAATCACTTGTTTGAGACTTTGAAACAGCACCGAACGTACTAGAACAAATTTGAAATGAATATTAATGTGTAATTCAAATGATAGTCAAATTGGATGAAAGTTTTGAATAGATTTACAGTGTTTTTTGAATGCTTTTTTCACCTTAGGATGATATCATACATATTGCATACAATACATCATCAGCTAGAGAATGAAAAGACCTTTCTAATGATATAAGGTATGTACCCATTCGATGAAGAAATCCCTGTTGTATGCAAGTGTATGCAGGAAGAAAAATTTATAATTTCAATTTCTAAGTTTCTCAACTAAATTCTATCTATCTTTCAAAGGGCTATAGCTGCTTCGGATGGTGTCATACATGTGTCATACAATACACCATTAGAATCAGCATGAAAAGAGCATTCGAATGATATAGCATATGTACCTATTCAATGAAAAAATCCTTGTTGTATGCAAGTGTATGCAACTGGAAAAATTCTAAGTTTTTTCTCAAAAATAACTAAGTTTTCAAGTTTTTGAAAATTTTCAAAGTTAAAGTTTGATCACTCGAAATGACCATAATGCATAAACTTCCACATGAACTTGACCTTGACCTTTGACTTGACCTTGACCTTTGACCTTCATACACTTCATACACGGCGGGGGGGGCCTCAAAATTTCTCGGGCGCTTCGCGCACTCGAAAATTTATTTACCCATGGGTTCCGGGTGCCATAGATACTCTTCTTGCTTCCCTAACCCTAAACCTAACCCTAAACCTAACCCTAAACCTAACCCTAACCCTAACCCTAAGCCTAACCCTAACCCTAACCCTAACCCTAACCCTAACCCTAACCCTAACCCTAACCCTAACCCTAACCCTAACCCTAACCCTAACCCTAACCCTAAGCTTAACCCTAACCCTAACCCTAACCCTAGTTACCATTAAATTTAAATTTGGCGCAAAATTTGATTTTTCGAAATTTGGCGCGAAATTTGATTTTACGAAATTTGGCGCGAAATTCAAATTTCGATTTTTGCGCGTTTCATGATGCAGTCTGGATTTAACTTCTTAAAACTTAATGACTTTTTCTTTATTATTTGAATTTAGATGAAATCCTTAACTTAAGTAGAATTTTAAATGTTTAGAACTGCAGGGAATCCATCTTCATCACATGTTAATTGGCTTAACTTCGCGGTTACATGTACCACTCTAGCATCAAAGACTTTGATGGCACTTTTCTATTTCATCATTAAAATATATCAGCTGTTTAGATTTGTTTGAATTCAACAGTTTGTTTTTCTATACCAATGTGATGTTATGATGACATCCGGTCTTTGTTCATGGTTCCTTTGTTAGAATCATATATAAAGAAGTTGTAGAGCTCCGTTCTTCACTCATTTTTGAATTATTCTTGGTGCATAGCAGACCTCGTTCTCCGTCTCTCCGTTTTATCTATTTATAACTGCAATTCTGAAGTCAGTTCTACATTCTTCTATTCACTACTTTCTATAGTTTGGGAGTAGGAACATTACTAAGTTCTTATAACCAGATAGTTTAAAACATGTGACTGGATCTTAAGTTAGGAACACTATATGTTATATTATTAAACAGAATTATTAATTTTCATAATTAATTATAACATTTTCAAAACCTATAAAGCACACAAGCTTATATGATGAAATGTTTAAATAAACAAACATTTCCGAAGTGTGCTTCAAATTTGTAAATAATTCAAATGCTAATTTTGTTTTCAAAGTGATAGTCTGTGGACCATTTACAAATTAAAAGTTGTTTAACCAAAGTCAGAAATGTTTATCTTTTCAAAACAACAGTTTCGTTTCTATGATTTCATTTCGAAATAAAATAATAATACATCAGCTGATTTCAATTTCATGTTAATATGTAAACAACCCTTTTCAAGATAAATTCAACATTTCGACTTTCGGTTTCTATCTCGAAAAATATATATCTCTGTCAGAAAATTAATGACTGTGGAATTACTTTCCAATATTTATACAATAGTTACTTAAATGAGTTCATATTTGCTAACAGACAATGTAATGACAAACGTTTTCCATGACTTACAGAAATGGTTCGTCAAGCAAGCATTGCACGTCAAAGATTAATTTTTCACTACTGCGAAACTTGTAAACAACCGGTGCGTCATGCCAACAAGAGTGGGCATAAAGATTGTAATTTCAAGGAGGCCTGCACTTATGTGTACTGCCTCACCTGCAGAGCCTACGTGCGAAGCACAAAAATGGCCAACGACGAAAAGTCCAAAGCCTTCATCATCCGGCATGCTACCTGTGCGCAGGAGAATGGCAGGGTTGAGTTAACCTGACCTCGAAAGCCGAAAGAAATAAATTGGCTAGACTGTTCGCGAAGGAGGATAGGGCTGCAGAAGGAGTTTTAAGTCAATGCGCAGAACCCTCAAAACCCCCAACAAAACCGCCCACAAAAAGGAAATTCAAGTCAAGAGAATTCCTGGACAGTGACTCGTCATCCAGTGATTTAGAGGTGAGTACTGATAACTGTACATGCTAAATTTAAAATAAAAAATGAATAATGTTAAGAACATTTGTTTCGCTATGTATGAAGTAAATTCAATTTTTAAAACATTTCAGTGTCCGAGGTCTCAAGCGAAGAAAAAGACTGACAAAAAGTTACCTCAAGTGAGAAATGTAAGTCATGTTGATAAAAATTAATCACCTTTGATGTAAAATAATATGTTATTTCTCTTTACAGCTGTTTAAAATTCTGCCACCGGTACCGAAGATGCGTGTGGTAGAAGAAACAAGTAGCCCACGTCCCGTAAGTACAGCTGTTATAGTCGTTATTATAAGTTCCTCTCACCACTTAATGTATCATACATAATGCATTTACTCAATTATTCTTCTATCTTTTTCTACCGTTTCAGGTAATGAGATCCTTATCCCTGAAAAAGACCAGGGTTAATAGCGTCGCCTCAACACCTGCGACTACAACTTCCGTTGAGGATAATGAGGAGCGTCCCTATACAATACGGGAGTCCTCATCCGATGAGAGGGAGGATTCAGACGAGAGTAGCGAATCTTCAACATCGACCACCTCGTCCTCTTCAACATCAACCACCTCGTCGCCCACATCTTCTGATGAGGATGAAGCAAGACATTCCCTTGTAAGTACCGAATTTAATAATTAATAACTAAATCTCATGATTTCTCTTGATAAATGCTGTTCTAAAATTATAACAGTGATATCTATTTTCAAAATAATTCGATTCAGGACAATTTTTCACCGTTGACTCCTAAGGTACGATTTTCACAATTTTGTTAGAACTGTAGTGCTCTATCCTCATTATAAGGACATATAGATAGTAAACAATTATTTCTTCTTATTTCAGGATATGTGTGATTTCGCATCACAAGAAATATCATTCTCCCGAATCCGTGCGTCGCCAACTTGCAGCGTTCAGCTGCCCCCTACACCGATCCTTCAATACCGAACTCCTGCTCCTACTCCGGTCCCCTTTCCTGCTCCTGCTCCAATCCCTGTTCCTGCTCCTACTCCGATCCCTGATCCTGCTCCTACTCCGATCCCTGATCCTGCTCCTGCTCCAGTCTCTATTCCTGCTCCTTTACTACAACAATACAATGTTGACCTAGACGATACATCCGAGAATGATGAGCGGCTAGAAGAGAGGTTAAAACTGTGCCAGCAACGCCTGAAGATGGCTGAGGAGAGGGAAACTAAGCTCAGGGAGGAGAATAGGGGTTTGATTGTGTCCGTTAGAAATTTAACACAGTCAAACCTACTATTGTCCTCCTCTGTAGCCAGAGGTGGTCGACAGTTTGTGCGTGAGACGCTGATGCACTTAGTGTTTCGCGATGGGGAATTGACAAGAGTGAGGCTGTCTCACATGGAGGACACGACCGACTGCTGTGAGCAGTGCCACCATATTAAACTGTCGCACAGCGACAGGGTCAAGTGTGAAAAAATGTAAACTTTTTACTTTTACTTTTTGTTTTGACTTTAAATGGAAAAAGAAATTGTTACAAGTCCTGTCTTCTTATTTCATCGTAGATTGGAACAAATGTCATTGGCTAGTAATCGTTGTGACGTCATAGGATGATAAAAAATATATATAGTCTGCAAAATTATAATCCTCACCAGTTTAATAAACATGGTTGTCTGTTCTAAATGTGGAAAAACGTTTACTCTTAATAGTAATTTGCTACGCCATGAAAAGTTTTGTAAGTTAGGAAAAACTTATCAGTGTAGGAAGTGTCCATATGAAACGAAACGACAGGATAATCTAAAGCGACACAATCTAGTCTGTGATAAGCAACCAAGTAATTGTAATTTAAATTCAAATCCTCGAAGTATCTCAGCTAATGATAGTGAAATACCCAAATCTAGTACTGCTGAATCAACGTCTAGACATGTACCAATCAGCGCTTCAAATAATAGTTTGATCTTTATGCAATGCTGCTCCCGCTGTGGTAAAACGTATAATTCTATAAGCAAATTCCGTCAGCATATGAATATGCATAATACAAATAGTGAGATGAATATTCAAAATAATCATGGAACTGTAAGTCTCAGCGAAAGCGCGCTCAACGGTCATGCTCGTGTATACGACATCACACCATCAGCACACACAGTAGATATAACTTCCTTTTTATTAAGTATGCGATCTATATTAGAGAACTTAGTGACAAACCTTCTAGAAAATTTTCAACTACGTGGTCGTCTGGTAGCACAAATTCGTTATGTGCGATCAAATCCTCAGGAAGATGAAACGTTTCTCGCACACTTTACTTCATCATCCACAAACTATATTTATGACTATGATACATGGTTCCAAGATAACTTAAATAGTCTCTCAAGTCATATTGAAGCTTTTGCAAATAAGGGTAGCAATTGGGTTATAGATGAAATACTAAATATAGAATTCAATGTTATTACTAGTCCATTACTTTCTGGTGGAGAAGTATTTAATCTACCAAAGAGTTTGAAAGATTCGAAGGCTGTAATTAATGTACATTCAAATGCAAATGACTGTTTCTTGTATTCAGTTCTATCAATGCTACATTACAATGATGTATCATATTCTAGGAATGAGATAAAATCATATAGTAAATGGACATCTGAACTAAATATGAATGGCATCTCTACACCCGTATCAATTAAAGATATTCCTAAGTTTGAGAAAAATAATGACATTAAAATCAACATTCACCTTTACGAAAAAGGACTAAAAGGTGTTCGATATAGCAGCAACTTTATTGGTAAACGAACTGTGAATATACTACTAATTATAAACAATGAACGTGCACACTATTGTGGAATCAGAAAACTATCAAGATTATATAGAAAAATAAATAGAAGATATAAACATTTCTGCGATCGATGTACCCAATCGTTTACATATAAGACAACTTTGGAGCGACATTATCAATTTTGTGTTCGTGGAAAGGCACAAATAGAAAGAATGCCTAAACAACTAGAGGTAAGCACAAGTAGCATGGAATATCAATTAAGTCCTCCTTTAGTTGTTTATGCAGATATAGAGTGCTACATCGATAATAAAGTACACAAACCGGCAGCAGTTGGTGTTTATCATGTTTGGCATAAAGCTCTCCAGTCAAGATTTGAAAACAAATATTATGTCTTCAAAGGAGAGAATTGTATTATGGACTTCTTGGATCACCTAGAAAATATAGCTCAAAACTTATATGATAATCAGCGTGCAATAAGCCGGCAACCAATGTCTCTTTCTTCTGATGAAGAAGAAAAACATAAAAATGTAAAAAATTGTAATAAATGTAAAGCTGTATTTAGTGATGATTGCATAAAAGTAAGAGATCACGACCATTTAACAGGAAGATATAGACAAACAATATGCAGTAAATGCAATCTTCGATTAAAACTAAATAGGCGGGAACTACCCATCTTCTTCCATAATTTTAAGAATTATGATAGTCATATCGTTTGCTATAAAGCAATTGGAAAGAAGAAGTCATGGAAATTGGAAGTAGTAGCAGCAACAGCTGAAAAGTATATAACTCTATCCGCCAGCGTCCCTGTAAACGAATACAAAGGAAAAACAATCTACTTCAAGTTAAAATTCTTAGATTCTTATCAATTTTTAAGTGCATCATTGAGTGAGTTAGCAAGAGGATTGCAAGTTTATGAACATGTAGAAAAACTAAGAAATGAATTTCCCCTGTTAACAGATGATATTCTTTATCAAAAGGGAGTGTTTCCCTACTGTTATTTCAAAAGTCTAAATACATTGTCAGAAAAATGTCTGCCACCACAATGTGAATTTTATAATGATCTCACTCGTGAACATTGTTCAGATGAAGAATATAAGCACGCTAGTAATGCGTGGTTTGCTTTCAATTGTAACAATTTTGGTGATTACATGCTTGCATATTTGAAACTGGATGTATTATTACTGACAGATATTTTCGAAGTTTTTAGGTCACTAAGTCAAAGTGAAGATGAAGTAGATCCTGTCCATTTCGTTAGCCTTCCACATCTTAGCTTTACTTCAGCTTTAAATTTGACATCTAATGATCCTCCACACTACATACAAGACGAAAGTATGTATAATCTCTTCGAAAGGGGAATAAGGGGTGGAATGACTTTTACGAACATTCACAGAGCACGTGCACGCATTTCGGAATTACAAAATAATACAAATGAAAGTCGTCACTTATCTTACATTGATGTCAATAACCTTTACGGTTCTTCGCTCAGTAAGAGTCTACCACATTCAAATTTTAAATGGTTGAGTGATAGTGAAGTAAGCTATTTTCTAAACGAAGAAAATATACAAGCTATCGATGATGATGGTGAAATTGGCTATATTTTTGATTTGAACTTAGAATATCCTGCAAACATACATGATGACACTGCCGATTTCCCATTAGCGCCAGAGATGCAGACCGTAGAGCAAAATATGTTCTCAACTTATATGAAGGATTTACATAGGAAAATAAGACCAGACACTAAATTCAGTTCAACTAAAAAACTCTTGCTTCATCAATTCAATAGGGAAAATTATGTTGTACACTATTCAATATTAAAATTTTATTTATCCATGGGTATGAAAATCACAGAAATTCACAACGGTATAAAGTTCACACAAAAGCCATGGTTGAGAACGTACATTGATATGAATTCACAAAAGAGAGCTCAATCAAGTACCAACTTTGAAAAGTCATTTTATAAGTTGAAAAATAATTCTTTATATGGTAAAACAATGGAAAATGTAAGACGAAGGAGAAAATTCAAATTAGTAAACAGCGTGGAACAATGTCGAAAATTATCAAATCATCCTCTCTATGTACAGCATAAGATATTTGATGAAGATCTAGTTGGTATGGAAATGTATAAACCTTCAATAATGTTGAATAAATTGATTTATGTTGGTCAGGCGGTACTTGACTACAGCAAATTGGAAATGTACCAGTTATACTACAATGATTTAAAAAGATGTCCACTGATAAATAGAACGCGGCTTTGTGGAGGTGATACCGACAGTTTCTTTCTATGTTTATACACATCACCATCTGTCCGTCTGGAAGATATACTTCTATACTTCGGTGAAAAGTTTGACTCTTCAAACTATGACAGTCATCACCGACTATACTCAACTACAAACAAAGCTAGATTAGGTTGTTTTAAGGATGAGTGTGCGGGAAAGTTGCTTGAGGAAATGATCTTGCTAAAACCAAAAATGTATTCAATGAAATATCTAGATTCAACTTGTGATAGCATCAAGCGGGCAAAAGGAGTGCAGAGAGCTGCAGTTAAAAAATTACAACATAATGATTATAGGACTGTGTACTACAGTGAGAAAGATACAAATGAGGAAATGACAATTATAAATTCAACAAATCACGTAGTCACTACAAAATCATTTAGAAAGCGAGGACTTTCACTTTGGGAGGATAAGCGCTGTTGGTTAAATAAAAATCTATCTCTACCATATGGACACTATAGTTTAGGTCTTCCCCCACCTTCAAAGAGAAGGAGATGCCTTCCTGCTACAGGTGACGTAGAAGTTTAAGAAATTTAACAAAGTAAACTAACCAATCACTACATTTCTGCGTAGTCATGCTTAATAATATATAGGTAGATTAAATATAAAATGAAATTTCTACATCTTTCCGATGTGTAGAAATAATTACTAAAACATAGGTAGTCCTACTATGAATTGAAGACGTAGCACTCAACATCATTCCGATATGTTGAGATGTAAAATAGCAAGCTTTATGCAAACAAATAAATTTAGGTTTATATTTGAAAACATGCCTCATTACATTAGAACATGGAAATTAAATGACTCACAAAGCATTCACATAACAAATTCTAAGAAAGTAGTCTTTCGTCACTTAATAACAAATAGTGGTGGAAAACATCGTGGCGTTTGCATTAGCCTTGACGCATTACCTTCACTGAAAGACTTCGCTGATCTGATTGACAACCATAAGACACGGATGAAGATTCCCCTCGATCAAAAGGTATGGATAAAGTGTGACTCTACCGTCAAGCTATACGTCTGTTCACCAAAGAGAGAAGATATTGACTATCGATTTTTCCGTTTCAGTGACGTCACATGGAGAAACTTTACAAAAGAGATACTACCACATATGATTTCATTTATTAAGGATGGAGGACATCAAGCGGATGGAAGTCGTGAATCGCATGTTAACTACAAAAGTAAACTCAAAACTCAATCTTCAAGAAATCGAGCGGAACATTCCCAATCGAAAGCAATGGTTATTAATAAAACACAAGATGAAGCCGACAACGAATCTACATCTGGGAAGACCCTCAATGTTAACATGGTTAACAGGATACAGAGGAAGGATAAATATGTGACTATCCTATTCTTTCCAAATGGAACAATCCAGTGTGTTGGTGGCTTCACTGATGGTGATCTACCATATCTACATTCTACGTTGGAAAATTTACTTAGTGACTCATTATCTGAATGGGAAGTGAAGACAGTGACTGTGTTATGTGAATTGAACTATCATTATGACTTTCGTAAAGTCACATCATCAAATAATCTCACTTATGAAGTGGAACTATTTCCAGCAGCACAGATGACTAACTGGCACCCATATCATGTTCATGTATTCCATAATGGAAAGATTGTGATAACCGGCATTAAAGACATAAATGATGTTCCTCCCATCCTATGTGATTTGAGAAAAATATTTGTGAAATCTACATTGTAGCTATGTAAATATTTAGAAAAGAACTGTATATTTGTAAATACATATTGAAATGTAAACATGTTTTGCTTTCCCTCTAAACCCAACGATTTGGAACATAAAACAAGGATATTTACATATAAAATAAAACTTTATTACAAAACAGTTTCAATATACTTTGTAAGAATTACATCATTTTTGTAGCAGTCTTTCGAAAAAAGTTGTAAAACACTTTTACAGTTATTTTTCAATGGTCTCTCGTTGATGAAATATAGCACATAACCGCCGCACATGAGAGATACATTGCTTTGAAGTGGAAACGATGTAACTTTCTTAATCGTCCAGGAGAACCTATTCATCCATAATGCAATGTCATGTAAGCGAGGTAGATTAAGAGAGTCAAAATATTCAGCCACTTTATAGCGATTGATGTACACTGCAACCCAATGTTTACCAGGAAGATTGTTGCTGTCCGTATTGATGATAAGCGAACAAGGATAGAAAGGAATTGAATTAGGTAAATTATCTCTAGAAAAGACATCAAGAAATATTGACTTGGAGTAGGGATGAGCATTTCCCATTTTCCTCAAGATTTGTATGTTGCTTAAGTTACTCATCTCTGATAGCTGACAGTTACGTCTCGCATTCTCGTTATTTCAACTTTGCTATCATAGATAGCATAAATGAGGCAAGTAATTGTTTTCTTCAAAGGTGACTCAAATGACACCTCTAGTCGTAGATTACCAGGCTTTGTAACTCCTACGCTTTCACCGCCTAGATCTGCATCTGCTGTGAGATTGTATATAATGAAGAAGTAACCATTTTTATACATATCCATTGTAATTCCATTTGAATCATCTGTGTTAAACATGCTCAGTGCAGTGAAAGTAGAACCATATTCACGTGCAAATTTACCCTCTTTAAAATTAGGCTCATAAGCTTTGCAAGCAACAAATTTTCCATCCTGATAGAGTGCTAGTTTACTAACGTTAAAGTGTTGGAAATTAAATGGATTCTTTTCAAAAGCACCAATAAATGACTCATTTTCCACAAATGTGATATACACCGCCTTCGGCATCGCAGTGGGAAAAAGATTTGGGTAGGCATGAGAGGATGATCCCGCACCAATTGTGAAGTTTGTTAACACACTGTGATTAACTGGATATATTGCATTGCTTTTCCTCAATCCTGTCGCATGCTCGTTGATGACTGACGGGTTCATTGTTACTCTCCTTACATTGAGCATGGCACTACTTATGTTGATTTGATAGTTTGTAGCTCCAAAAGCCATTAACGCGAACTCAGGATTTGCACGAATAAATTTTATTTGCATTTTAACCTGTGATAGTAGATATCTAGATTGACGAAGGAAATCAAGATAGACGGGTCCTTTCAAGTATAATTCCTTTGAATCTGCTGTCCATTCCATTCGTTTTTTTAAACCTCCATTTGAAACCTCATCAAATTTCCCTTGCTGATCATCATACCAGCCGGCAACTTGCAAGTGTGACTGTTTAGCTTGCTTCTGAAATTGCGTCATTGTATTTATGTATGCTCCATAGGGATATGCTCGATCCCCTCCTTCAATCTGTTTGTCATTCAATATTAAATACACATCTGAGAATAGACTGGCAATAGGAAGATTTGTCAATCCCACTTTATCCTTAGTTGAATCAATATTGGTACCATCAGTCTTCTTAATTTGTATACACAATTCTAAATCAATGGATTGACAGTCAATATAATCTTGAGGATTACCAGGTATATCAAACTGAATAGGCTGTTGGTTACCATCGATATTTGTTGTGGGGACTATATCAACAATAGTTGAGGAAATAATGTCAGTTTGATGAGGTGGTGAATCGAAGAAACACAAAGCCGAATTGATACTCTGCATCGTATTAGCTTTACAAATATGTTGTCTTCCTTCGTTTTGACTTGTTTCCAGTCGCTGTGGAATTTCGTTTGCGCTTTCTTGCTTTCACACGACGTCTTGATTTAGAACGTGCTGCTCTGGTGGGCTTTTTACTTCTCCTACGCCTTTGCTTAGTAACTCGACCTGATCCAACTTGTCTTGACTTCCTACGTTTCTTCCGAACTGTACGCCTCGTCTTTGTTAAATCATCTAATGCGTCTATGGCAGATTGCTGTGCACGCAATTTCATGGATTCACCGATATTCTCCCCTTGAAGTGCATCAGCTGCAACATTTGCACCAAAGTCTAAAGCTCTGTTTCCAACCCGTTTCATGAATGGTACACCATACTTTTTGAGTGTTGGGAGAACCATACGTCTTAGTGCACCGAATATGCCTCCTCCAACTTGTCGTCTACCTCCAGCAAACACGGGATAGCCGCTCTGATAGGATGGACCACTGTAAATGCCTGACATTATGTCCTGTAGATGATTATAGATCCCACAATAGCGTAAAGCCTTATTCTCGTGTCCTGATGTGTAGTGTTAAAACAGTAACACCACCACAGAATGGTACTACTTCACCTGTATCATCATGAATTGATATGTCAATTCTATTGATGACATTTCTGCTCATTGGTACATACATCGTGTTAATAAATTCTCGATTGATTAGTTGCTTCCTTACGGATGAGAGAGGAAATGTGCGCAGAAGTGGGGCCTCAACGTCGCCAACCCTTGTATATTCAATAATGTTACAATAGACGTATAAGTTACTTATATCACGCTCTAGTGATGGGGCTGTATCGCCTATTGATGTGCCTTCATAAATAGTTGATTTTGAGAATCCCAATGTGGACGTTAACACGCTATCCAGCTTGATAAGAGAGTTCTTTCCTAACTTTAGAATCATGCGTTTCTTATGTGGATCATAAGAAAAGTGATATTCATCTGCATCAAGGTAATCTACACCAAACTCATTTAACTTTGTACATAATTCAGATGGCGTTTTCAAGCTTTCAATGTTCAAATTAACTCTTTTTACAAGTTCACTGGAAGTAGACAATTCATCACCCAATATGTCTTCGCTGTATACGTGGATATCCCATGAAGCATTTGTTGATGCTTTGAGTTTAGAAGAGGACAATTGAACCTTGAATGTATCATTTAACTCTGTCAACCAAGGTGCGCTTTCAAGGCCCTTAAACATCCCAATCATTTCAGATCCGAATTCAATAACAGCGGACTCAGACTTTTCCAATGGTGTCTTTTTAGTAAAAACAATAAATTCTGCCTCCGTTTCAACAGTAAATAAAGTTACTTTCTCTTTCTTATATTCACAAGTCATTAACGTTTCTGGCACTGATCCTTGAAACTTTCTTGCAAAGTCTTCAACACTTCTAATGACCTCAAATTTATTTTTTACTCGGATGCTCCTTTTTTGTAATGCATACAATGGCACAATTCTACATTTAAAATCAGTGACTTTCCTCTCCGAATTCCACCCACGTCCATTGTACCAATACCTTGATGAGAAAGTTGTTCTGGAATACCCAAAAGTATGACTCAAATCCTTACCTAATACAAGAAGAACATGCTTCCCTTCCTTCATCAATTTTGTTGACCCCTTTATGACTGGTTTGTAGAATTTATTCAAAGTCAGCTTGAAGAGATCATTTATTCGTTCAAACATTCTACCGATTTCCTTTTCTGTATCTTGCAAGCTCATTGTGGGAACCTTAGAATCAAAAGTTGACGTTGCAAATGCCTTTTGAATTTTAATCATGTTTTGGACAGATGGTAAAGATGTTGAAAACGGATGTAAAGTTAGATGATGAAAAGCCCATGTACCATGTAGACTATTTTGAAATATGCGAAAGCAATCATCCTTCTCTCGTACTTCTTTATGTAATTCAAAATAGTTGTTCTTTAGCAAACTGATATCGTTGTAATAAGTAATTTCAGTTAGAGCAACTTCATGGGGTCCATGCAGAGTAATTGGATTAGCGAATTCAACAGAGTAGAGAGATGGTTTGTTACTTGGGAATATCTTGGGGTTGCTATTGCTTGGAAGAATGATATTGAAGTTAGTAGACATGTTGACCTCATATATGTAAGAAGTCACATGCTATATTAGCTTAAAAGTTACGAGTGTCTCCCACCTCCACATTTTGTAGATCCTGGTGCGTTATCCAGCTATTGAATGAATCAGGATATCCCTTCCATTTAACTAGATATTTCCTTTGATTGCCATGACCTTTCTTCCTAATTATTTTGTCAATCATATACACCTCTTCACTTCTGTCTACTACTTGCAATTCATAAGAGTAAAATTTTCCTTCAATTGGATTGCCATGGTAATCTATTAATTTATACATGGTGGGTCTAAATTTTGTATTTACTTCATCTACAAAAAACTCTTCTTCAGTCCAATTAGGTAGATACCCCTTCTCAAATGTAGACTTAACCTTTGAAATCCGAACTCTATCACCAACATTTATTTTCTTTTCATTGGAAATGTTTTTCGCTTTCTTATCATACAATCGAAGCCATACATCCATCGCATTATCTGGGGTAACATCGACAGGTTTCATCTTAATGATTCGATGGTAGCTTTCATTGTAATTCTTAACAAATTTCTGAAGCTCATCTACCCAAACATGTGTATTTTTTGCAGTGAAATAGCGCCATATTTTTGTCTTGAGTGTGCGATTGAACCTCTCAACCATGGCAGCTTTATAAGCACTTTTAACACTAAACAATTCCACATTATGACTTTTAAGGAGACTTCGAACATGAGAGTTTTCGAATTCCTTCCCTTGATCGGTCTGTATTCTTTGCGGAACACGCCCGTCATCGAAAATGCTCTGAAAAGCCGCTTCAACTTCTGGTCCTCGTTTAGATTTCAGCGCACGTGCCCAAGCATAGCGAGATAAAATATCTATTACGGTTAAGATGTATTTATAGCCATCATTGTACTGTGATATCTGTTGCATGTCAGCCAAGTCCGCTTGCCATTGACTATCTATATTGTTAACAACATATTTTCTCGTTGGAAACCGCTTTCTCGCATTTTTGTGAAGAGTGTAAGTCGGTTGACTCCTTAACCACTTCTTGACTTTCTCTATCCCCACACCTGCTGCACGAGCTAGAACCTCCGGACGACTGAAACTTGCGGGGTGATTTAAGTCGTAATAAATCTTTCTGAGTTTCACTGCTGTACTCATCGTCTTTGTTCTGATTTGCACGCGTATTACTCCCACAGCAACTGCTAACACAATTGATATCAACCTCTATTCCCTCTTCTCCTTTACCTTCGAGCGCAGATTTCAAACAGCAGCAAAACTTTTGTAGCGACATGATATGAGAGAAGCAAAGCTTAATTTATATTTGCTTAATATTTACTATAATCCTTTCCAACACGCATTGAGCGCCTAGTAGCTCTTTTTGGTTGAAGATCATCGGGATCATGAAGCTCTCGCTTGACCGCCATCGTGGGTGTTTTACTTTTTGTTTCATCTTGTAAGTGACCCTTGTCCAACTCATTCACAGTCGGTCCTCCAATAATATTGTGTGGTACATTTTGATCAGATAAAATTTTCTGAAAATATGACCACCCTTGTGGTGCACCTAGTTTTCGCCTTACATCTCTAACAGCATATTGCAGAAGGTCATCTATGTGACTATTTCTAATAACATCACCAGTTGTTTCATCTATTATCTCCCCTCTCTCATTGAACTTCACATGTGGATCAATGAAGTCAAATAATCGCTCAGCGCGCACACGATATGGTCGAGGTGTTGACAAGGTTATAAATCGTCGCAACTTATCACGAATCTGTCGCCTCTCATCAATGTTTTCAGCTGCTAACTGCATTCGTCGATAGGGATCCTTAATCTTCTGAATTTCCATATCCTTTTGTGTTAGTTCCTTAAGTTGATTCGTAATAGGTTGATCTATATTTTTGACTTCCTGTGCACTTTGTAATGTAGTCAATTGTACATACTCCTCTTGAGGAATGACTACCATCTTTGAATACGACATGTTTGAAAATAATAAGGCAACAAAGTACATTGCTTAAAACTAACTGTGAACCGAGAAAACTGTCATTGGTTCAGCGGAATTAGGTATGATATTTGTTCGAAATCGAAGTCGTTCCGGACATTCCTGGGTTAGATCAATAAATAGATAGCCATGTGGTTTCTTAGTTACATCTTCATATATTTTTGAAAGAACTTTAGGTTGTTGAGGTAATATCTGTCTACTGAGATGATGTATCTGACTGCTGTCTCTTGGATTTTTAAATATTGCCAAATAATGTGTATTCAAACTCCTAGTTCTTTGCTCTTTCCCTCCATCAAAAATGTTTTGGGTGATATAGATAATAAAAGCTTCCCTATGATGTGCAGTTTGAATGAACATTTCAGTTACATCCTTTGAAGATTTGCTTTCACGTAATAGATCATCTAATACTAGTAAGTCACCTGCTTTGATGTCTTCAGTTGTCGGTAACCCTTGCTTCACATCATAACCTTTCTGGCGAAGTGCAGAATGTAGTTGTGGTTGAAATATGCCATAACACCATTTAACTCTTTTAATTTCTTTATTAAACATCTCATTTCTAAATTGTAGTAATTGAGTTACAAAAGTAGTTTTACCGGACTGACTTGGTCCGGCCACACACATTGTGCGATCAGTGAATAGGCGAAAATCTGTCATCCTGAAATTTCAAAAAGCTTTAAAGACCAACACCCACCAGTTTGCTTAAAATAAAACAAGTCATGTTCCATAACAACTTTATTTACATTTAGAAACTTTCATTTCACATTCACAGCATTTCTGTTTCCTCATCAATGTCAGCATTAAAATAACTTCTCGCGTCAATTTGAGCATCTTGGCGTTTCAATTTCAACTTAACACTCCCTTCCTTGGATTTCCGTCCCCGCTTTTTGCTTTCTTCAACATCCTTCCCATCTTTTGAAGTAGATTTATCGATGGTGATTAGACACTTATCAATGGGCATTGGCTCATAAACCAACTGTAGAACTTTCATTTGTAACGATGCCACTTTTCCGGTTGAGCCGTGAGCACCAATGTATAGACCGTTGACGTGTATTAAACCCATGTATCGTCCGCGCTTCAGATCATCACACTCCATTGTATTTCCAAGTAGATCGAATGCTTGAAAGTGATCGGACAATTTCAAGAATAGCGTATCGAACTCGGGTAAATCCTTATAGCCACTTCCTTCCTCTAACGCCTTCCTCCAATGTGTAGGAGCACTTTCGGGCAACACAACGCATTCCTTCGCCAAAGAGTCGATGGTTTTGAGTATCATCTGCTGCCATTTCGGAAAGGTTACTCGCATTTGTCTCATGTTGCTATAACCAGATGAAGACATACCATTACTGTGGAAAAATGGAACTTGAAGGTAGAAACCATCGTCACTATAGCTCAACGTTTGGAAGTAAAAGGTATTTCCAATCCCTTGAACCTTCCTTGTCGGTCGGAATTTAAAGAGATCACGTTCAAATGAGTCGCTCTCCTCTCTAACTATAAACATTTTTTGAGACATGATTCAATGTTGTACTTATTCGGAGCTTTTCAACCGTCAGCGATGAATGATAGCTTGAAAGTGATTAAAGAGTACAAGCGCGTCTCTCTTATATACAAATTCACATGAGTCATCAATCAATGATGACGTGTCAATCCATGATTCGTCGTCTACAGCAACACTGCGGCACCTGCTACAACTTTCCCTAGTGGACTGTTGAGTACATTGTAAATGCTGTTTCCAATATCATTCAACATATTCAAAAATCCACCACCTCCACGCTGAACTAAGTTCCGCCTTTTCATATCACTGCTTCTTGGATTTGAAAATTTTCTAATGCTGTTTAGAGAATCAGTACTCAATAAAGGTTTGTATATTGGGAGGCATTTGTGTATTGCAAAAGCCAAATCACGGATGAAATCATCACTTGAGTTTTGAATTAATTTGCACTTAACTTTATTGTTTCGCATGCTGTTTAACTTTCGCAACGCCTTCTTAAACTGACTTGAAGGTCTAAAAGAACCATTCTTCCGAGAAAAAGATGCCTTTCGTTTTGCAGTCATTTTTATTGTGTTAAAAGCAAAGCATTTATGAAAATACACATTTTTGCTTAGTTCCATGCAACAAAGTCAAACGGTAACAGATGGTAGGTCGTAGTCATCAACATCACTCAAAGTCTGAGTCGTTGCAGTTATAAGCTGTTCTATATTAGACATTAAATCCTTTGATAGAGGACAGCATGAACAGCATGGTTTTGAAGCGAAGACTTTTAAAAGATTAGCATAGTATGCTCTAAACTTGATTATGTCCCGGTCATCTTGCACTGCCACATTGACGCTCATCGATGGGGGTCCGGTAAACATGTCCACCTTGAATTTACCACCATTTTCATCATAGTGGCTAAATACGATTATATCATGCAAACAAGTCTTCAATTTCCGTGTTCTCATTTCACAATAGCAACGAGAACTCTGTGGAATAGCTTCCGTCAAACTCAGAGGCTTGAACACTTCATCGAGCCAAAATCGTAGTACTCGCGTAAGGGCATTGGTCAATATCCTCATTAAGAGTTTCTGAAGTTCAATATCATCTTCACAATGATAGAATGTGACAATATCCTCCATCAGATCTATGAGATCAGCTTTGTAACCAATAACATCATTTGCAGAGTAGAAAATCTTGCTAGTAAACAGATTGTCTTTGTGAATAATTGAAACAGGAATGATCGTGGTAAATGGCATGTTTATTAATGTCTACAATCCTCAACAAGTATGGTTGTAATAGAAGTGTGATAATCTTATATACAAAAGCTGCACAATAGCAACCAATCACAGACACGCATGATGACTCATCATGAACGATATACAGTGACTGTTGAAATTATTTCTTCATCACAAAGGGGACAAAATGTAGTTTCCAAGGGTATATAGCATGTAGAACACATGACAAAATGAGAACATGGTAAGAAGAGAAGGGATTTTTCCCGTTCAAAACACCTAATGCAGTTCCGTTCACATAATAGTTTAAACGTCTCTGTTTCTAATTTCTTTCTGAAGTCACTTTCATTGTTAGAACATTTTGATAGATCAATTGAAGGTTTCACTTTTTTATCTCCGTTTCAGAAAGTTCCAATTTCATCCTCCTAATTTCACTGTCTTTATAATGTAGCATTGAGAAATCTTCTATCCAACTACGATCCAATTTAGCATTCATGGTATGCTCATCCAGATCCATTAGTCGTTCAACTAAATCACCAGCTTTGATATTTTCATTTAGATTTGTAACAGTTTCTATAGCCTTTAGCGAATAACCAAGGTCTCTTGCAACAATCCATGAAATTGGGAAACTAACCATCAAGCAACTTCCACGTATTTATAACTTAACCTAGTTATGAAAATAAATAAAATTGTCATCATAGTCACAATGGCCACAATTGTCGCATTCGAGCAAGCAGTCTCAAAACAAACACCTGTTTAAGTACCGAAATAGATGTTCGCATCCCTATTCTAATTCACATACTCTAATTCAATTTCGGAACAAGCCGTTCCGAATCATTGAGTATGATCTCAATTCTCCTATCAATCGGAACGCGGTTCCTATTTACATGTTCCTATCCATGTTCGCATCCATTCGCAATTCGGAACATGTTCATATCCATGTTCGCATTCGCAATTCGGAACATGTTCGCATTGGCAATTCGGAACACATGTTCCAATCCATGTTCGCATCCACTATCAGTGCGTCCGCAATTCTAACTACTGTTCACCATGCATTTTGGTACCAAAACCAGATAAAACTCATCGTTTTTGTACCGATTATAGAAAAGTAAATGAATTGACAATCGCAGACAATTATCCCTTGCCGAATATCGAGACTTGCATTGAACAAGTAGGAGATACGAAAATAATCAGCAAGTTTGACTTATTGAAAGGATATTATCAAGTTCCTTTAACAGAAAGAGCAAAGCGAATTTCAGCCTTCGTCACCGAAGAGGGTTTATTTCAATACAAAGTTATGCCCTTCGGAATGAAAAATGCCGCATCAACATTTCAAAGATTAGCTAATAAAGTCATCGAAAATTTAGACAACTGCGCCGTATATATTGACGACATAATCGTTTATAGTAATGACTGGCCAGATCACTTGGAACAAATACGAAAATTATTCCAAAGAATCGGCGAGGCCGATTTAACAATCAACCTCAGCAAAAGCGAGATTGGGAAACAGTCGCTAAACTATTTAGGTTTTGAAATCGGACATGGGAAAATAAAACCTATTATGGCAAAAGTTCAAGCCGTTGTAAACTTTCCTGTACCTAACTCAAGAAAGGAACTAAGAAGATTCCTTGGTATGGCTGGGTATTATAGAAAATTTTGCAAAAATTACGCAGATGTTGTACACCCTTTGACAAGCCTCACGAGCCCAAAAATAAAATATACTTGGAGTAATGAATGCCAAGTAGCTTTCGAACAAGTCAAAACAATGTTGGCATCACCACCGATTTTATCAGTACCTACATTTGAAAAGCCATTCAAATTATATGTCGATGCTAGCGGCCTTGGTCTTGGTGCATTGTTGGCTCAAGATGATGAGGAAGGGAACGAGCATCCATTATCATATTATTCGAAGAAATTCAATCATTACGAAAGAAAATACAGTACGATTGAAAAAGAAGGCCTAGCTTTGGTTCAAAGTTTGAGACACTTTGCGTATTTCCTCAAAGGCCGGCGAGCTACTTTTGTTTACACAGATCACAATCCGTTAGTTTTCATTAACAGAATGAAAAATGACAATCAGAGACTTTTGAGATGGAGTCTGTTGTTACAGGAGTATAATATTATCATTCAACCCGGGAGAGATAACATCATAGCAGATCGTTTGTCGAGAAGTTAAATAAAAATGTGATTTTTATTATTTTGGTGGGCGTGTTGTGTGCTAGGCAGTTTGTCTTCTTGCTTTATGCATATCTCCATTCCATTGTTAGAGCAATAACTTTTCCGCGGCATGCATTTCAAGTTCCAATGTCATACAAAAGTCCAACTTGTTAGCTATCTACGGTACATGACTGACAACAGACATGTCATGTCATCAGACAATGGATGACCAAACAATTGGTAGCTGACCGTGAGCGAAACTTCACAGACGTATTTAACGCGGCATGAACAACGCCCGCTAACACAGTCTGGTCTCTCCAAGCGAAGTTGTCGGCGAGAGCCGTTGATGGTGTTTCAGCCTATCTTCTACGTGCGAACTATCATCGAACTGCTGCGGACGTGATCACCACGGCTTGTGGTCTTGGAAGAATCTGGAGACTCTGTTGGTGCTGTGACTGTCTTATAACTGTGAACGTACCATCTGTCCTTGTATAAGGACTGTTTGCACCATTTATTTATTTTCACAATATAATTTATCCACATTTTTCATTTACATTTTTCAATCATATGTTTTGGGAATATTAAGAAAATAATAACCCGTAACACTTAGATAGATTAACCATATGTGGATGATGGTGAGGAGGTGAGGGAGAAAATAGAGCCTCGGCTGTAGAGGCGGATCACTAAAGAAAATAAGAGAGAAAGTCAAAAGTAAAAGGTGGCATACAGAGCGCGAATTCACGAATTGTCGCCGGCGAACTTCGCCAGCGAATAGGGCCTATGCTAAAAATTATTACTGAACTATTACATGATAATGTAGCTGATTATCTGCCAGCTTTTCGCCAGATTCGTTCCCACAGGGTTGCGTTCCTGTTGTCCAGAAAAATATTTGAGTACTTTTGAAAAAAGTCAAAATTTTGCCATTTTATATACTACTGAGATGACTCCTCTATATAAGTAGTGTGCAACAAGTTGTGCATCAAAAGGAATGAATCTTTACTAATAAGCATCCTAGCCAAGCGGAAATCAAGCTGATTTGCAAGGGAATTTCATGATCCGTATTGTAATGAAAGTCTTCATGAAAAAATCGCGATATTATTCTTGCTTTGTCGGCGGAATTTAAAGTTTTTAATTCAATTTTCATCGGCATGATTTTATGATTCAGTGAATTCATATTTCATTTCTAGAATCTGAATAGTGATGTTGACCCATTTACATCTTTCAAAGTTGATTGAAATCATTGTCCTTGATTCTGCTATTGTGCTGGAACTATATTTGAATAGAACTTGCATATTCGCATTCCTTCTATCGCAAGGATTCTGAATCTACCAAACATAGACATCGGATAGCTAACAAACATGAATACTTTCGATGTAAAAGTGAGAGCATAACATTTTCAGTCAAAAGAGTTATGATTTTCTGATAACTTTACTTGGGCTGCGATGGCAACCCTAGTCCTCATGCATGTTTGAATCATGAGACAGAGTAAATACAAACAGAAAATGAGAAACTGATTCCTGATCGAATTGGCAACTGTTTATTGAGTTGCATGATTATCTGCACTTCTTGATAGTATGTGCATGGTTGTAAATTCTTATAATGGTCCCTAGTACTTGGAATTTCCTCTTGATTCGAAAAAAATTGATAAGCATGACCTGATACAAAAGCATGAAGCCGCCGCTGGATGCTAGAATACATAACACCTGTTCATTAATTGTCATGCAATACTAATCAGGGGATTGGCCGATACTCCTTGTGGACCGAAGATTCGTCTCGAAATTTAATAAGGAGCCTTGCTGTCACCGCACCAGAAGATATGGTCTCAATGACACTAGTTATAAAGCTCCTCTTTTTTATACAAAATTGTTTGTTTTTAATATTTAATTGATAGAAAGATTCTTCATAATTTCAATATTTCGCTAAACTCTTGTTTCTGATTAAAATAGATCTATATTAATCTTACAGATCCGCTCCAGTGAAGTACTTTTTCATGTTTCGCTAACTTGCACAGCAAACTGACCAGATTTCTCGAAATTGACTGACACTTTCGTTTCAATAATCGTACTGTCGTTTTCTGATCAATTTGTTTTTTGAAGAAACGTGTCTCCTTTATTATATGTGGTAGGCCTATGTAAGAGAAATGCCACAAATAATGATCGCGATTATGCTGAACTGCGATACCATTCGTCCTGCTTTTGTTTAGCGATGACACCGGTGACAAAATGAGATAAAGTAATGATCACAAAGTGACATGGATTGATGACAATTCAACACCACAACGAGGGTTTCTTTTTAGTAGGCCTACACAGTACGGCATAAGATCAATAATGAATTCTATCTACTGATTATTGTTTTTTCTTAATGACATTTTTTGTAGGGTGTATTCGTCCTGATCCTACCGCATTATGTCTTGAAAGGAAGATTATACATGCACTTGAATTTGACTATATGTTTTAGCGCGTAATTTGTCGTTCATGAAAGTCACTAGGCCTACCTACAATGTATACTGAAGTGTTAATCCAAAATATAAAGGAATTTTCAGCAGTACGATGATCTAACACAGCTGGAACCTTCAAAGATCAATTTTTTTGTCTAGATGTCATATGCTGGTAAAACGGAGTTGCCTGTTTTCGGATATTATGATGCACAAATAATAGGCCTGCTTTTTCGCCTCGTCTGCGTAGGAATGCTAAGCAATGCTTTTCATAACATCTCCAGAGTTTTTGAAAGTCCTGATCCTTGTCACGATCTCGCCTCTGATTGACTGAGAATTGCATAGTGGCTTGCAGTTGTCGAGTTGTAATTGTGGCGCAGTGCTCACTATACAGTTAGGGTAAGCCTTCCTGGGTTCGAATCGATGGGCAGAACTGCAACCTATACATTCATTATTATTTAATGTGAATGGAAGCGTCATTTGCCAAGTAGGCCTAGAGTCCTGTAATGAGTAATTGCGGTCCTTACCTAACTCCAGATGACACAATGAAGCGTGTAGTATTGGATCGGTCGGTAGATAGTTTCATGCCTCTGTTGCTTCAATGATGCTTATTATGAGTGTGATTATGATTGGACTTTAATACTTATATGCAATTGTATAAAGATGAATATTTTGCTGCATATTTCTTGGGACAACGTTGCGAGTTTAAATAGGCTACAAGATTGTAATGAAAACCAATTAGTCAACATTGAAATTGAATCAACTCTACGTAAGAGTAGACTAACAACACAAGGTTTTCACATGGAACATTCAGTGCATGTCTTATCCTAGTTGGTGCACCCTCCTATCTTTTTTAACTAAATATGTACAAAGATGCATAAAGAAGACCTCTTTCAAATGAGTTTTGAACTAATCGGCCACCTTCCACCAATTAATTGATAATCGGCCGATTTTCAAAATCACTAATCGTTAAACCCCTATTCATCACTCAGGAGTTTCAAGAGTTCGTTTATTACATCCGAATACGTAAGTTTCAATTTTTCTTTTAACCAGCACTCTAATTCATCACAATCCTCTGGTCGCAATTTTAAAAGATCATTAGACAGGGTCACACTGCTTTTCTTAGCATGAATTTTGAACATGTCAAGGGTTAATCGTGGAATGTTTGACAAGATGCTCAGAACTACAAGGGAATTTTTTAAAAGCAATCTTTACATACACATGTATGTCTGCTCATCAGATTTTTGCTGTTTAATTGGGAATTATGGATTGTAACTTATTACTTTGGATTATTTTAATGCTGAATGCATGCGTGCCTCTAAGCATTCGCTGAGTTTTAAAAATTTCTGAACTTAGGTGCAGAGAAAACGTTCGCGGAGACTCGGCTGTGCGACATTGTTAAGAGAGAACAGTGCTAGTGTTTCTGTCGACGTGAATCCAAATGTGTTTAGGAGCTCTAAGATTGACTACGAACACTTTAGCTCAGTTTATACTACTGGTGATACTGTTGATGATACTAGAGATGATGATAGCTGAAACTAGTAGATGTAAATGATGCTCAATCCTATCAGATAGATCACAGCACTTTTATGTCACATTTGTCAAATGATCGTTTGTCTAAAAGTACGTAGAGACGCTACTATTGATGTAATCTCTATTAAAGCTCCTTGTGATACAGGTGCTGCAACCAATATTTTACCTACATGCAAGTCAGCATTCTGTAATGTCGGTGTACGTATTACCTTCTAACTTGAGTGTAATAGTCCGGCATCCAGAGCGAGTTTCTGCAGGGAACGAGGCCGAAAGTGATACTTTCACAGAATGACGTACACCCTATGCATACTACGAATTGGCACGTCTGTCGAGTTCTAGTGAGTTCCTCTTCTTGTCAGACAGGATCAAAGAAAAACACATGTAAATGTCATGGGACGCAGATTGCAGTTTTTTGGCTAAAATGAAATTTCCTATGTTTTCTCTCAGTAAACGAAAAGTTTTAAGTACAGAGTCATAATTTTTGACATAGAATGTCTTCAGGTCATTTCCTTTTATGTTCATGCATCCCTGTATGTAAAGCTAAACACATTTAGATTTGGCTAGCCTCTTAATGTCGGCAAACACAAACATTTTGAGCAACTTTATCCACATTCAACCACATTCTCACATCCATTGCCGATCAGATGCATGATAGTAGCACATCCACATCACAGGAAATGACCTGAAGACATTCCATGTTAAAAATTGTGACTCTGGGCTTCGTACTTTTCGTTTAATGAGAGAAGGCAATAAGGCATACAAAATCTCATTTTAGCCTAAAAACTGCAATCTGCGTCCTTTGAGATTTACATGTGTTTCTCTTAGATCCTGTCTGACAAGAAGAGGAACTCACTAGAACTCGACAGACGTGCCGATTCGAAGTAGGAATAGGATGTACATCATTCTGTGAAAGTATCACTTTCGGCCTCGTTCCTGCAGAAACTCGTTCTAGCTGCCGGACTATAAGCGCTTGGGGTAAATTTCGAATTCCTGTGATCGGCTTTTCTGAATGTAGAGTTCATTATAAAGGAAAGACTTCATTTGACCGCTTTGAAGTTGTTGAGTGTGATGGTTAAGCCTTACTTACATATGAGTCATGCAAGAAGTTAGGTGTCATACGAGAATTAGCCGAAGACGACACTGACACACAAGTTTCAAATGTTTCTGCAATCGATGTTGTACACGAATATAATGATCCATTCAGAAGGCCAGGTTTACTTCAGATAGGCTATGAGTATCGTATTGCTATTAAAGAAAATATTTTGCCGTATACTCCACCTCCGCGTGGAAATCCTACAGCTATCCATAACCGAGTCAAGCAAGAATAATATCGCATGGAGGATCTAGACATTATCAGGAAAGTTGATGGTCCTACAGACATTTGTTCTCCAATGGTGGCAACACGTAAAGACTCTGGTGATTTACACATATGCGTCGATTTGAGAGTTTTGAACACAAAAATTGTTAGAGAACAGTTTCAGTTACCTACATTATCAGAATTACCTTCCCGATTAAGGAATTCAAATCTTTTCTCATTTAGATTGTAGACTCGTTGCAATCTTATATCGTCTTAATATAGTTTAAATATCTATACATGAGGACAGTCAAAAACTACTTTCATTTTCGAAACCTTTCGGTCGATGCTGCTATACGAGGTTATGCTTTGGCACTGTTTCACCTCCGGAATTTTTTTGCAAAGTTATTGTGATATACACGTGCTTGCCGGTATTCCGAATGATCTGATCTACATAGATGATGTATTCATAGCTGCTGAGACGCAGAAAGACCATGACCAAGCTTTAAAAATTGTTTTGGACAGATGGTATAATACAATGTAGATATGAACAGGTTGTACTGGGTTACATATAAGTGGCCTAGTTAAAAGTTTCCCTTCAACTTTGGCCCGATCTACAGGACAACCAAATCCTCGTGCTGTTCGACAACAAGAAGTTGAGGCTTCAAGTGGTAGGCAAATCTGCGGCAATCTGGTAGATAATACATTCAAGATGGCAAGCGTCCTCGCATTGCGAACCTAGCTTAAGATGTGCAGTAGATGCGTCTTAGGATGTGCCGTAGGCAACTTGCCGATTTGCGGAGGACATGGAAAAAAGAATTCTGTGTGCTGACTGTTGAATCCTACAATCGATATAAGAGACCATAATGCGCGTTGTACGTTTGATGCAATGTGAAATGTTGACTATATTTTAAAACACGATCATATTTCAATGATAGTCGTGCTTTATGTAGGGTGGCGGCTGAGCCCGGGGATCACCCGGGAATTTTGTTGGGACTCGGGAATCGACCTTAAATTTTAGCGAAATAGCCAATTAGCCCTTAAATAGCCCGAGAATGTCGTTTCGTGATTTTTATGCTTAAGTTCAATGAACATAATATGTTGATTTCAGCTTCTATTGATGTGACTATTTCTAAGTCCTCTATTTCTATTAAATGTCTTCGAATCTTGATTGATGTAATCAAGTAAATATGCACAACATCTGGATAGAATGTTCATGACTAGATAATTTGCTTCATTTCAACATGACTGTCAATGATATCTGTGAGACGATGGTTATGTCGTTGACGCGTCGCTTATAGTGAAATTGCTGAAAGTTTTCCAAATAAGTAATCGCTTCACTCTATAAAATCAACTTGTAGCTATTCACAGTACATTGAAATCGTGTACGCAATTGGGTTGACTGTAATTCGCACATGCAAGTATGAAGTCTCAATCAATCGAGAGCACTCGCAAAAATCGTTTTGATTTTTGTGCTTGATAATGTGCTTGCATGCAGATTTCGCTACAGACTCGTAATGTGGCAAATTATGCAGTCTCTAAACTCACACTAAAAAAGTCATATCTAAATGATCGTTTATCTTACGTTATCATTTTCATTAGTTGAAAGATATTTTACGAAAGCACAACTTTTTGAGCAGTAAAAAACTCTATGAATTAATCGCGCAATTTATGCGCCTATACACACACCATGAGGATGATCTCAGTCCAAAATTATGCCAACGCTGCCACTGAGAGAAAAGTGCATCATAGTTTTCGTTGA
Organism: Prostheceraeus crozeri; assembly: GCA_907163375.1. Taxonomy (NCBI): domain Eukaryota; kingdom Metazoa; phylum Platyhelminthes; order Polycladida; family Euryleptidae; genus Prostheceraeus; species Prostheceraeus crozeri. The sequence goes on from CAJQUW010015437.1 coordinate 29,539, forward strand.
TATTTCGAATAAAAGTCAACGGCTAAGTTAAGTGATGATTCCGAAACATCATAGTAAATCATGACAGGAAGGCCACTCTAACCAATGGGGATTATGTACAGACCACTGCTTCCAAATATCGGGGTCTCAAGCATATGGAACCATCTGGAGCTTCTGCTAGCGATAAAGATTTTGCTCTCTGCTCCGGTCGTGACTATACTAGAAACGCGAGAAATGGTCAATAAATACCATTTTAGGTAACTTATCAAGTAAATTTTACTATCCTACTCCATATGCCTAGAAAATAATTGAATATTATTTCAATAAACACAAATTACAAGAATCTGACGGAATTAATTATACGATGCGAGGAAGAAGCAAATTGAATAATTTGATGACGAGGAATGCAATGTCACATTCAGTCAAATTAAACCATATAAAGAAACTTCTGTCATGGTTTAATCCACTGATAATGTCCTCAATACGGAGGTAGTATTACGACGCTGCACTTTTATTGCTATACTTTGAATCAAGAAATATCGAGGCTTTGATTCTGCAGTATTGTACCTGACATTGCTGGAAACATCAGAGACAAACTTTATAACTGACGGTTACCATGCGTCCTTTGTTTCTCTGTCAACTGATACAAAAAGGTGATAGAAGGAATTCTTCTGGCCTTCAAGGTCCTCGTCTAGTGTGGCAGTTTTACTGGTTTCTCTTGTTGATGTTTCTTGACAACTTGGTGCCATCGTGCTATTGCACTAACATGTGCATTTTGATATCATGGTTGTTGCGTCAACTTGGTATGCTTGAAAATTTCAGTCACTTTGATCGTTGGAAAGTTCAGGAAATAAACTTCTGTATCGATATGAAATCATATAGATCCGATCAGTAGTTCACTGGCTGCAGGTCATTGAGTAAAGACATATGTTTGCAAGCTTAAGAACCAACGCTCACAGAATTCACAAATTTCGAAAAATGAGTGCTGTATAGTCAAGTTTCAACCATTATCTAGGACATAAATTTAGTGGAAAATTCAAACAGGAAATGTTTCAAAGTTAATGATAAAAAATAGTTAAAAGAAGTGTCCGGATTATTTTTCATCGGTGTAATTGGAATAACATCTGGTCAATAAAAAATTGCGTGAAAATTCGATGAAACAGCCCGGGAATTTGAATCTTGAAATCTGGCCGCCACCATGTTCATGGATTTCATGTAAAAATTATAAAATTTCATGAACCCTCTATTTCAGGCAAAGAAATCGTTAATTTTTTTCTACGCTTTTTGACTCAAAGTGACTATTTTATCACTATCAAAAATGTACACATAGGAGTATTATTGCTATCAAATATTGTTGAAGGAAAAGTAAATAAGTAGCATGACACATATCTGCCTTATCTAAGAATAACCTAAAAGAGATGGTGGAGGTGATCACCCCTTCGTATCTTAAGGGTTAAGTCAATTCTGCTTCTAACTGTCCTGAGTAGAACTGCCCACGGTTAAACTGTAGGAATTGAAGGTGTACTTATCTGCAGGTATATCTCAATAACTGAGTGGGCCTATACTATGTCAGGCTAGAATGATGATACGCACGAAGATGCGTTTGACTAAATATAGGAGGCAAATCAGGTGATCCCGATAGCGGTCCAACTGATTCAACGATTTAGTCCTGCTGTGCAGCATGATAATACTTCAGCAAGAGGAAGCCTCCATCAAACCTACTTTTCGGTACCTCAGTTTTTATTGCATGAATGATCACTCTTTATTTCTTTCACTAGGTATTAAAAGTTGCAGATCTATTTCTTCAAATCTGGCCGAATTTTTGAAATTTTCAAATCCAATGCACCCCTTGTAATTAGGGATGTGCTGATATGTGAAATTTAAGTGATAACCGATACTGATAATTTATCGGTAAAGAAATAAGCTGCATTGCCGATATAATGGTTCATGTAACATGTTTCTTGTACATGTATAATGACGTGTACATTTGTTCGTACATATAGCCTATTGACCATTCAGACTTTTACTATTTTTCACAATACGCAACTAAACTCATAAATATTTGATTGTTTTATGTTTTGATGTTTTATATTTCACGAGTTGACTGCAATGTATAGCTCCAATTCTGAACTAAAAAGCTGTGAATGCAAATGTTCATAAACTGGAATAATTTATTGACTTGCCCGATCGATACTTTATTATGAACTTAACTGACGGAAGCACATTACATTAGTGTTCCTTCCAAAATTTTTGTCTTGAGACAGGAGAACGACTGTTGGATAAGGATTTGGAAATTTAGTATTCTGCAGAATGGGTATCATCTACCGAAGTCAAATACAACAATAGTACCACAAAATTCCATGCTAATAGTCTGACTCTATTCTAGGTAAATGATGATGTAAGACAATCAATTGTTACCCATTGTGGGGCCTTATTCTGTTTCTCAAAAGTTGAAAATACTTCTGCTTTCGCGAATCAGTTGCTGGTTTTATTATCTTCATTTTAGCGTGCTATCCAACACTCGGACTAGTCTTGCATATTAAGCCCTCATAATAAGAATTAAAGAATTAATTAGGACTCATCGCAGAATTTATGAAAAGTGTCACGTGTTTTCGTCAATTTTCTAAAGGTTTTCTGACGTATGGTCCTTGATGAAATGAGAAAGACATCTGTCACCACATCAGCATTCAGTTAAAATAATGGTCTTTTATTTCATATTGTACAATACATACGTATATAAATAATATGATTATATATTCATCATTGTACAGTCCCTTGCAAAAGTTTAGAATCAAAATCCATTTTTCCAAAAAAAAGGCTTTTATTCAAATTATAACAAATGCGTCTCAATATTTTCCTGATTTAAAATGCCAGACTGTCTAGAAAATAGGATGTCTATGAAGGATAGTGTCAATTGTCACTCACTTTATCAATATTTGGTGTGTTGTCCCCTTGCTTCAATAATTGAAGCCAAGCGGGAAGGCATGGAATGCACGAGTCGGCGACAATATTCGGGTGTTATTTTCGTCGTCCAAGCAAGCTTGATGCATTCTTTCAAGCGATCAAGAGAACGAGGCTTCATGGCAGCAACTTCGGACTTCAATTTGTTCCATGCATTTTCTATTGGATTGCAATCAGGTGAATTGCCGGGCCATTCCAGCACCGTGATATCTTCTGAATCAAGCCACTGAGAGACTACTTTTGCTCGATGGCAAGGCGCACCATCATGCATTAGAATACCTGTGGAATGAATTGTCATGTGTGTACTCAATTTCTCTTTCAACAGATCGAGGTACGTTGACGCATTCATGGTTTTCCCTTTAGGAAGGAAGAATAGACCACCTCTTCCTTGAGAGCTGATAGAGCCCCAAATCATTTGCTTGACTGGGTGTTTCATTGTTTGGACCACATATCTGTGGTTGTATCGTTGTGAAGTCGGACGACGGACTGCTAACTGACGGGAACCAAACTGTTCGATGGAGCACTCATCGGTCCACATCACAGTGTCCCACTGTTCAGCAGTCCAGTGAGCATACTTTCTCGCAAAGGCAAGTCTCTTCTTAACCATAGACACCGTTAATCTCGGTTTGTGTGCTGGGCGATAACTTCTGAGGCCCATTTCCTTAGAAAGACGTCGACTGAGAGTACTTGTGCTTGTGGTTGTACCAGTCGCTTTCAGTCCTTGGACCAATACAGGGAGGCTTACAGAAGGATTTCGTTGCACGGCTAATTTCAGATATCTTTCATCGCGTTTCGTTGTGGCTCGTGGCCTCCCAGACCTCGGTGCATCGCAGAATCTGCCATTTGTCGACTCATGCTTCTTGATAGCGACGTGAACAGCTTTTTGACTGATCTTCAGTTGTTCAGCAATTTCTCGTTGAGTCAAACCATTCTCATAAAGTACAAATGCCTGTGCACGAATAGTAGGAGAAACCGAGTTGCGTTTACCCATAACAGATGAGACGACGATAACAAATGTTTCGAAACTATGCAGACAGTGTGTGTATGGATGAATTATAGTGTCATGAAAGATATCTATGCCGTTACTTAGCAACTATGATGACTGAAAGTCTCTTCTGTTAATGGCATAGGAAGCTATCTTGATTTGCTGAGTCACTTCGATCAAACGGGAAAGCGTTGTGTCTAAAAATGGTAAAATGTGTGAATTTAATCTGATAAAATAATTAATTAATTCTGATTCTAAACTTTTGCAAGGGACTGTATTTATTTGACTTAGTGCTCGCTTATATTTTAGGTGATCTATCGATATATCGGTGCATCCCTGCTTATTGTGGCAGTGCTTCATATAAGTGTTATTTCTATGATTGTGTGATGTAGTCAAATGTAATAATTTAAGTTTCGCCTACCCCACTTCACTCCATCTTACGAAGTTTTTGGCTTCTCAGGCCTGGTGCGCGTTGGCAAATCATTAAAAGCACTGCATGGCATGCGTCATGCGTCTTGAGACTTTTGAAATTTGATTAGAATGGTATGTTTATAGTTCACATCAGTTGCAGAAAATAATTAGCCAGAGAATGTGCGATTTTCTCTTTTTTACGATATCCTCGTATTTTACCTACTACAATTCTAGATTCACATCGAACACTATACAGATTTTGATTGATAAAAATCTATGACTTTCTACGTTGAGAAAAATAAAAAACTACAAAGAAATGCTTATCCACGTATTTCTATATTTATATGATACCTTTTTGAAGAGGAAATGTAGTGCATCTATGGTGCGGCATTGATTCTTAGCCGTCTATTTTGCTCAATTTTATTTCCATTCTTTGCAGATCTTACGGAAGAAAGATGAGCGATCAACGAAGATTGGGACTTGTAAGTAGTTCTGGATGCATAAGCCTTCAATAAATCAAATATATCAGACCAGCGAATTTATTGCGAAATCTTATTTTGGATCAGTTTGTGTATTTGCAAAGCTAACTAAATCACGTTATCAATTGTCAAAATAATAGAGACATTTTCCACTGGTGTAACAGCTAATGATGTCACAGGTGCAACATTTCATATACTATTTATGTCGAATGAGTGTTTAAAGATTTTAATTATCGAATAAATTGTGCTAAGCATTGATTCTCCTACTGTAAGAGGCTGTTGTCCGCTGCCAAGTTCATTCAGTGGTCGTCAAATTGGTTTATTGTCTTCAGACTATTGGCGCCAAATTGTGCATTTGTTTAAAAGATTGTGTAGGTAACTTACTGCCTGGATATAGGTGCACTCTGAAATAGTTGCTAGAGGTCTTGCAAGTAAGGCCTACATTCTACTGATGGATGATACACAGTAAAACTCTGATTCGGACTCCGATAATCTGGAGACCTCACCAACTGGACGGCGAACATGTGTACGGAATTCTATGACGTTAATTATATCCGATAATCCAGAAATTCGTATTCCGGGACCGGAGACCAAACTTTGGAATCGATATAAATGTTTTCTGATTCAATAATCCAGACGGAAATCAGCGAGACTCTACAATATAACGAACCATTGATTAGTTTTGATCAATCGATGCCTACCATCTCACCGACAGACGCAGAAGTACAGAGTGTATTCCCTGACACTTTTCAGGAAAATGTCTACTGTCCTACTGTCTGGACGGGCTATTAAGAAAAACAAACCGTCCAGCACGAAGTGACTGAATATTTTTTAATTTGAGTTTCACCCAAATTTTTCTGCCAGCACCTGTGTGTATGAATGTATGTGAGCAGTCATTCGTAGGGTCGTTCACAGTTCATAAGATTAAAGTCCCTGTAATATTCATTTTCTCCAGTCGCTGCCAGCGTTCCGCAAGGATCCGTCTTGGAACCATTGATTTTCTAATTTTTTTCCCTTTTTCTATACAAGACTGTAACTCCTCCCAAAACTTCTAAGCGAAATTTGAAGCGCTTTCTATGTGTCCGCTTTTTGAAAAAATGTCATTGTAATTTGCATGTACATGTAATCTCAGACCACGAAGTCTTGACAGACATAGCGTCATATAACCGAATTTGTTGACAGATAAATAGACAAATAAAATACTCGTTTGAAAATGTTTGATGTTGTTGATGAATGTAGTCCAAACATTCGTCTTTATGAATTTAATATGCTAGGAGATACCATGGAAAAGACGTGATTCGATAAATCTTATACGGCAATATTCTCCGGACCCGTTGTATCCGAAGTAACAAAGCTTTGTTGTGCTGTTCTAGAAAACGCAAATTGCATGCAAGGATGGATCTGCAAGTAAAAGTCGGTTTTAACCTCATAGTGAAGACCTCTTCGCCTGCTACCAGGTGCAAGTACTGAAGCTTTGCTTGATCAGTCAAATTTATCGCGTAAGATGCAAATTAACGTTGACGTGCGTGTTCTTTTTGAAGACAATTTCATCATCTTTTATAAGGATTTGATAATGATTGAATGAAATTTCAAAGAAGAACGATAGAATGTTCATTTTTCAGAAAGGGGCGATTGAATTTTTGAATCACCCTGATGCCGTTTTAATGTCTGAAAATGCCAGGAGGGCCTTCCTTGAATCAAAAGGTGAGCTTCTATATGAATTCTCTCTCAAAAGGAAATATTTGCGCCAACATTGATGATGTTTACTTCACCATACCAAGGAAGAATAGCTAACGTATTATCAGTAACTTCACTGGAGAATGAGCTACTTGGTTACTCTCTTCTATACTGATCGGAAAGTTGCATGCAATTTTTCGTATTGAAGTATTTTTGCAGTGTGAGACTATGAGTATAGAGAGTAGAGACTATGATATTCTGTATAGAAATAGATGACCTTAAACAGTGCAAAATTATGATAAATCAAAAAAATTTCGACCTTTTTTTGTGTTCTTCCCTGGTAGTGGTGCAGTATGAAATTTATCACAACCAATAATAAATTAATTCATTATCGATGGTGAAAATTTTGAAGATACCAAACATGATCATTTCTCATGAAAAAGTGAGAATATAACATATTCAGTCAAGTGTCATGATTTTGTGACAACTTTACGAAATCACCATTTTTTCATAATTCACCGATTTTGATTGCCAATATACATGTACCAAAGGAAAGCTCAGAAGATGCTCATTTTCCCGTGTCTGAATAGTTATCATCCTCGCATGTTTTCTTATTGAAAAATTGCAATTTGTAAAAAGTGATTTTAATACTTTGAGCACTGCTCAGAAAATACTAAAACGGATGCAATTCTATCATAGCTCATTTGAAAGCTGAGAATGTTAAGCTCTCGAATGATGTATGGCACGCTGATGTGAGATGCGATTGCAAGATATGAGAATCGATTGAATTTCAGCGAAATCAAAGTGCAGCGTTTTTTATAGTACGTTTTTTTTAGCTTTGTAGATCAACGAAGTGTCAATGTGTTTAGTCAAGCATCAGTCTAAAGTGAAGTAAACGAGCAAGCGAGATGAGAAGGATTATTAGCAGAGTTGCAGTGGGACTCATACATTCATTTCCATAGCTGTCTCACACAACAGAAAATCTCATTTGCAGTCCTGTGGGAATTCCCACACACACAGCAGGAATGCAGCATTTTGTACAATAGTATGAAGCTTGATCGCATAATACATTAATGTATATGAATCATGCATACTGTCAATTAATGTTGTCAATAGACCACTGTGATACCAGATCTCAGCAGTGTAAGTCTATAAATATATTAAAAGCATTATAGAATTTATTGCAGGTATTTATTGTGTACAATCATTGTTTGTTATTGGTTTTAAAAGAATGAAAACATTAATTGTAAATATTATTAATTTATTGAAGTTTAATGAGTAAATATGAAAATATTTAATGAGTTTAATTATTGAAACCGCTACTGGGGTAAGTCTGACTGTAGGGAAAGATCTGGTCATCTGACCGTGGAGAGCAGTTCCATTGACAGCTGGCAAAGACCGCACAACGGGACTCCTTCTGGGAGCATGTAAGTTCGAGAGCTGTCGCTTGATGGCTGTGTCTGGGGTAGCATTAACTTGGTCTGGTTGCTTGGTGTCAATGTTGGTTCTTGTTGGGTTCCTGGCCCCTACCAGCTAGTGCTTATGACTGAGAGAGCCACCCTGTAACTGGCAATGTCTCCCTGAGATGCCAGAGTCAGCGCTAGTGAGCACGTCACTGATAATATGGGGCCGTAACACACTGATAACACGGGCCTCCAAGGGTGGTGCAGGGTGGATTGGGATAGATTGTTGCTACTCTGGTTCCCACTCCGCACCTTCGGGTGCTTCTGAAACCTTATAAAATAGCAATGCCTGATTTACATTTAACATGTTCAACATAACTTTAAGTGAATCAATCCGTTAGTAATTGCACTCTCATATAGTCTACACTACATGTGTAGATTTGCTAATATATTTTTATAAAGTATAGAAGCTATTAGCATAATGGTTAGATTTGATTGATGCATATTGTCATGTTTATTTTAAAATTTATGGGGAAAACGGTAAATGCCTGCAGCTATGTTCGATGAAATGTGGTCGATAAATACCAAAAGAATAGAAATTGGGAAATCATAACATTATTTCTGCAAACAACTTCATGTACTGGCATATACGAGTATTAGCAACACACCAATAGATGCACATTAACACATGCTACGATTTTATAGTTTATTTAACATTGAGTTCAATTGCAGGCATTTTCTTTTCCACATTCGATCCATAGAACGACAAAATATTTTCAATATTGCAAGGGTGTTCATTCAACAGTGTCAAATAGCCAGGCGAACTCCATCTGATATTACTTGTAACTGATTATAGTGCTGTGACGTGGCCAACGAGTACAAGTGTTTCCTGTGGCCATAATGCAGCTCGTTTGATGGATTTTAATTCATATTTTTCATGATTGCCACATAAATTCCACATATAGGAATTCCCATTTGATAGGTATCCATTTTCATTCTCACACCACTCCATATGGGTGTTTCCATCTCTAACTCTGTTAATTAGTGATGATGAACACTTCTTCAAGCTGTAGAAAAATAATATTCGAGTCGCGAAAAGTTCTTCTACAGCTGGTTATTGAAATGAACTGAAAATAATTCGTTATGAATACATATTTGTTTTTCATCAATATCAGAACCGATACATAAATTTGTCAAGGATATTTACTGTCATATTCCCCAACCCTAAGTCTGATTGAAAAATTATCACAACCCAGTGGTCCCTGAAGAACAGTTTGGAGCGAGTGTTGATGAGCGAAACGCATGACAATCCAGACATTGTACAATTACATAAGTCATGTGTATTGACCGGGTGTGTCAGATTGTGCGGAATAAATGTTAGTAGAACAAGTAGGCCTAAGATTTCCATTTTACAAGTTCATGTCCGAAGAGTGATCACTTTCGATTCATTGCCACGAGAAAGCTACTTGGAGTCCTTTTAAGAACTGGTTGATTTAATGGTCACAACAAAAATTCACTTGTAAACGTACGCAAGTGAACAATGAACGTCTTCTGTCGTCATCAAGACAACTTAAATTCATTGTTCAAATTACTAAGAAATGTAGTTTATCATAAGTGAGTGCTGTGATGATCATCGCATGAGAATTGAAAATATACGATCAAATGCATTGGTCATATGATAAGTGTTCCTTAAAACTTCACTTTAAATCCGTTCGAATAGCAAAGCCAGTCGAACACAGAGGGGAAATGCGCTTTTTCTTATTTTCCTTCTCATTCTCATCTCCATTTTCTGCTTTGTTTCAGGTCTTTCAGCAAGTGAAATAGCAGAAGCCATTACTTCAGCAGAAAGGATGAGAAAAGGTAAATCTGATTTTGAAATGCGAGAGTTCTATATCATTAGCTGTTTCATGCCCATCGAGCTCTATATTCATTAAGTTGTCAACGTCATGTTTCGTGTATGTCTGTAATTTTCTGAACATGGTTTACTTGCAGTCACATTGTCAATAACTTACTGTAATTCATTAACACAGAGTGCAAAAAATGCGTAAATAGGGGTAATGAAATGTACCCATTTCACATGACAAAGGAGTGATGCGGACGCCTCCGAAAGCTTGTGTGTCTATTGCAACCTTTTCATTTTGGATGCAGATGTAGAACGTCCGATACACAGATTGCTTTGAAATGTAACATTAAAAGTATTCTAGGACATCTAGCAGTTATCTGTCCATGCACTGTACACGTGTGTTAGTTATTGATTTTTGAAATTCATCTCCTGTCATTACTTTGTATCCTTGCATCAAAACTGCGTGATGAGAAAAATTAGAGCTGTCAATGAATCTACGATTACAACTTACTAGTCAGGTCGTGGAAAATCTATCTGTGATTTCGGTTCATTACACGTGTCAGTCATCCTTTGATACGTCCTTGTTGTCCAGAAGATGGTGGGTTGGATGGTGACCGCTTGATAATGTAACTCCTGGCGATTGTACACATGTGCTTCTTGAGTATCAAAACTTCTCATATCGTTATATCTCTCGTGGCGCCAAATCTTTCTTTAACGTACTTCAACACGCTTGCCTGCAACTTCCATCTCCGTGACTTTCTTGACTCACTATCTATCGCTCTTTTTACGTACGTTACCAAACCAATACAACCGGTCTTCTGATGGCATCCAAGAATCTAGACCCATTTCCTGTCGGAGCTCAACTTAGACATTCTTCAGATTTTTTCACTTCACTCATCTAACGTGTCATTCGAATATCCGATGATTTCAATATCTTTTCATGAGTAGGGAGCAACGATTTAGACTCACAACAGTGAATCATTGCTTGACGGACACATGCTGCAATTACTGACCTTAAACTCGTATGGATGGTGGTTTTACGATGTTAAAAGATACTTGAAGTTGCAGGAACTTTCTCCATCCACACTCTTTTCTAGCAGACACGACTCAAAGCCACCGCAATTGTCGATGACTTCATCTAGGTAGCAGAAGCTGATCACGCAGTCAAGTTGGGTTCTGCTCACATCAACGCACAAAGCCATATCTTTGTCCTCATCTTTCAAATCTGATAAGCACAGATAATATCTGACATCTGCAGTATATGTGTAGACCACATTTTATGTAAGTACCTAAAATACTTAACGGAGTTTTCCACTTAATATACCCGGTATATTAACTGGAAAATGACGAAATTTGCAGAATAAGTTTGGATCAGGTTAATATGCCCGGGTACATGAAGTGGAAACACCACAAAATAAGCATATTTAGCATATGAGATGGAATTCGTCACTTAAAGCAACAATTATTTATTACATGCACTTATATTTTGGTGCATATATGAGCTTGAAACTAAACTGTAATGAAAACTAAATCACAATTTGAATGTAATTTATTACAATTATTAGGGCATAAAATGAGCAATACCGTAACAAGCATCTGAATAACAGAATAGCAGTTCTGAGGCATACAGTAGGGTTTTCAATCCCGGTGTCACGGGATTATCGCGTTTTTACGGGATTCTGAATCCCGGGATTAGTACATCTGCTCTTAGGCAGTTAGGAGGCAGTTAGTTAGTTACGTGTGAAGATGGAGTAACAAGGCTATAGACGAGGAACATGGAGTAACAGATGCAATGCGTGAAACGTAAATGTTAACGTGATGAAAGAATTTAATATACTTCCCACGATCAGCGTAACAATAGACATTTGCAAATTCAAGACAGAACTATGCATAGAACAATATGCTTATTGTCTATCTTGATATAAAAAAATTGTTCAGGCAGTCGAGATAAGGAAGGCATAAGCGTTATACATAACGGCGCACTAATATCTAAAGAACTTTTGAAGGGATTATTATACAATATCGGACTTTTGCCAGACGTCAGAAAAATCGCGGAATTTCCATTTCGATTAGAAAATCGAATTGAATACCAGGTTTTAATGCCACAACGCATATTGTGTGCGATAACCAGATCTACTTATTGTTATAGCTTGTGTCTGCATGTGAAAAGATAACTTATTATTAATTCATGGACAGTAAGGCACATGTCTATCTGATGTCATTAGTTGTAGTGTACATCGTATCGTTCAAAATAATCGTCAAAGAATTTAAAACGCTTTAATATAGTTCAGCCTACGCTATCCCAAGCATACTATCAGTAAATTAATTAAGCTTGTAAATCCCGGGATCAGGAGAAGTCGTGATTTTTGAAACCCTAGTATACAGGTAATTAGACTCATTCCTTCGCCTTATCTTCTTCTGGTGTGATCACATAAGACACCAAGATGAGTGCATGATTCTCAAAAATCGGCAAAAGTGTAATTTCCAAGAAAATTGCTGAATGTTGCAAAGACATAATGAAAGTTTGGCACGAGTTAATATACCCGGGTATATTAACTGGCACTGATTTCCACTTAATGTACCCGGACATATTAAGTGGAAAACTCCGGTACATGGATCAGTGTTGCCAACAACTGCGTAAAATACGCACTGAGTATTCTTTTAACGATTTGCGCAAAAATGGTGCGTATTTTTCTGCCGATGCACACATTTAAATATAAAATTGTATTATAATTACAAATTGATTATATTTAATGTGGAAATTGGGGCCCTGGCAAATGTGTTTTTGTTATAATGCTAATTATGTCGCTTTCATAATCAGGTTTTTATGAACCGAGAGAAACTGAATTTTTTTTGTATTATAGTTGCATACACATTTTTTGCTACATAGCTACACATACATTTATAGCTTGTTCAGTAGAAAGTACTGTGTATCTGGAACAGTGTGTGCTCGCGAAGGAGATTAAAGAATTCATAATTCCGACTTATAAGTTAGAGACGACTTCATAAGTCCGATCAAAGAATCATGAAAGTCCGACTTATATCAGACAAGTTAAAATAAAATGCATAAATTAGTCCCATATATATTTACCGTCATGATTTGTTTGAATATCGATTGATTCTCAATGCTAAGTGAATTGCGTAAACATTATTGGCCTGCGTATTTTTGCATTTGAGCCGTTGGCAACACTGACATGGATCATACGAGCATCGCTGTAGATTTCCATCTTCAATTAAGCAGTCATAATGTAACAAGTTTTCACTATTTTCCAGGAACTGGTCGATTTTCGGCGATTCAGAGGGTCATATTTTTCATTGGTATCATATATTGTGGATACAGAGCATCTCAGGTAAGATTCAAATCGACATGATTTTGACGCACTATGCCATCTGAAATTTTGGCATTTCGAGAGGTCGTTAAAGAAGTTTGTTACATTGATTTTTGTGAACTTTTGATCTTGGCAGAGTGGTCAGTGTTCCTAGAGACATTCAGTCTTCCAGCATCTTGCAGTTATGAATTCTAGAGCTTCTTAAATGGTTCGGTTTATAATTGTGCATGCAGCGCTTTTTATCAGTAAATTTAAACTAGTTTTATTTAAAGAAATGGTATTTAGTCTTGGGTTGTTTACGAGTCATAAATATCTGCGCGATCACTATAGATAGCATTTGCCACGAAACGACCAATTCACTATGTACTTTAAATGACTTAATATATTGAATCAGGCTGTGATATGTTGGCGGAAAGTAGATGCCTTATCATGTAACGCTGTAGTGTCATGAACTTGTGGTAAGGTATTTTGTCAAAACCATATTCAATATATTGCATGCTTCTAATCTGTCATTGTTATAAAAAATGCTAATGTAGGTCATTTCACTGACACGATAAGCATTAATGTAGAATTTCCAATGTCATTTGTTCACGTTCACGATAAGAGCCTTATTTCAGTAGTATATTTTACTATTAGAGATACGAATAAAAAGTGAACAACCTTATTTGCCCTACCGATGTGCACTGATGCATTTCATGATGTGCAGCCATTGATTTAAGTCTCAACAATGTGCGCACTGTCGGTCGTAACGAAATCAGGTAGGATTCAGCGAATGGAGCATTTCTAATCATTATCAACTATAAAGGGTACAAATGTTGGCTGCGCCTATTGTGAGATTCTGAGTATTATGTTCATTAGTGAAACATAGCAGCTGAAATTGTGGTGCAATGATGCAGTAGCTAGTAGGATAATGACTTCGTTCTCACTGATGATAGGTAAGGCTGCAACATTATGAAATTCATAAATAACAAGGTTTGCAATCCCGGAATTTTAGTGAGGGACTCCCAGGATTTATACAGTAGTCAGTTTTTGTTCACAGAAAAGGAACTGAGTAAATTTTCGAATACCTCTACTTTTCTTTATTGCTTATTTATTATCAATTTATGAATATCATTAATTGATTAACAATAAATGATAATAGATTACTATAATTGAAGCTTTAATAAAGCATGCATGGATTATTGGCAAAATCTGGCACAAATAACTATCTGTTGGAAGAATAGGAAGTATATCGCGCAGAAGTATATGGATCAGTATCAGGTTCATGGGAAGCAGTTTGAAAATCTGTGACAGTCCTTGAGCATGAACTAAGAATATGTATCAACATACATGTGGATCATCGTCAATTCAGTTTTACCGCGGAAAATCTGCGATCGATGATGTTCATGCAGATACATGAAAAAATGTAGAAGAAATTGATTCTGATGATTTTTGCTTGGAGGTCTTCTGTCGATTGCCTAGAAAGTTGATTGAATGGGAACTGAGAGGACAGGGAGTGCAGGATATACTTGCATCCTCTTTTTTGTCTTTGTCAAAATCACAGGTCAGAACAGTAACACCTAAAGAGTTTACTTTACTAAAGAGTTCACCAAGCACCAAGAGATTCTGCCACTCTTAAACAGTAATTTCGCTGCCACTATATTCAAACTCCGCCCTATACCGCTTATAAAATTTTCCATCATCTGAAGTTCTGAAGTGCTCTATGGATGCCCCTTCATTATGTTCTTTTTGACATGATACAATCACCCATGAAGCTTGCCATGTAACATATTATCTGCTACACATCTTAATTTAACTAGAAGCATTGCTTTTTATGCTTAATACTTCAATTATTCCTTAAGTCATGAGGTGATAACTTTATATGACATATCATTCGGACAGTCGGCTACATTTTTCATCTAGGTCCATGGACTGCTTTTGACAACAAAGCTTACACGTGACTTCTACGCAGGATAATAATAATTTGTAAGCCAAGTTCTCTGTGTAGCAATTACAGACGAATTATTTTGAAAGATTTAATAAGCACCGGATAATGTAAGTCGAATGTACAATTATTCTAAATGTAAATTCACTGTAAGCTTGGTGTTGAATTAATTGAATGAACGAGAAATGTTTCTGAATCATGCAACTACATACAACTGAATCATTGCAAAGGAAAGCTACTAATACATGCAATGCAAGAAGACTGAGACTACTTCAATGAACGAAACCATGTCTGATCGGCTAAAATGTCACACCCGCTACGCGAATGTCTTTAGCCTAATGTGATTCAGGCTATATCTTTTCGGCATAAAGTACACGGGAGTGGCTTAGCTGTCCCTTAAGATATTCGTAAATTCCAAATCCCATGGGATAGATGAGTGTGCTTTCACTGATGGTGACTTTATTTTGTGACTAAAAATAACATTAAGAAATTTAGACATGTCATTTTGTTATATTTTATAATAGCATTTAAGAGAAGTAAATCCCATGCATTCTCTTCTATGTACGGGCAAACACATAGGAATGTTAAATTCGCTTGTTTTTGAAGCACAGAACAAGGTAATAGGTTGAAGAATAACCAATATCTCCTGTAATCCATAGGCGGATAAAATCACACAATTTTTCACAATATTGAGTTAAATTAATTATTTTTAGTAAGTAGGACATACCGTTATAATCTGCTGTATGATTGAGCTCAAGCTGTTTCTGCTTCTGTTCATTATAGCTTCTACAATGTATATTTTATAATTAATATTTCTTTTGCATTTTATGCGATGTTGATTAGTAATTTCCTTAATGCAGCGGCTGCAGTTACTTATATGGTTATTTACTACTGTGTCCGTTCTTCTATGTTCATCGATCCTCTACTGCAGCTTTCAGCTAGTTTTGCCAATGTAGATTTGGCTACCGAGATCACTCAGTCATTAGAAGTCGTATCCTTCGCATGCAAGACTTAAACAGACGGTTCGACTTACTTTAAAGAGAAAAAAATTGTCATAAGAATTATATGTAAATTATAAAAGTACGTCTTGCTTGCTGAACATTTAAAATTGAAATCAATGTTGTGGAAGATTGTGTTATTCTCCCCTAGTTATTCCAGAGTTATTGCTTGGTTATTGTTCAATATATCACTTTGTTCTTTGCTTCCGATAAGCGGATTAAACTCATACAGCCCAGAGATATATTTTCAAGCCATACATACGATGAATGGTTAACTAATAGTCCGGTAATGATAGAAATTAAAAGTCTGGAATAAGCATGTAGCTCAATAGAAAAATGTTATCTTGATTGAATTAATTATAATGTAGGCTTAAAATCTTTTTCTCTCCATATTTGTTGTGACAAAAATGCAAGATAGAATGAATTTATTATCCTGTAATTAAAATAATTATACAGTGAAATATCAAAGTGGTCGAAGTTCTCCTATTTCGGTGGAACATAACCATTGCACGTGCACAACCCTCGCAATGAAGCTTTCGATAAGCTACTTGTCTTTGTCATGTCGTGTGAATGACGTAGATGGATTAGCATGACATTAGCCTACGTCGCGCAATATGAAGACAATTTTCAATAGATGCGGTCAATACGATAAAGGAAATCTGTATGATTTACATGAATGTGAGTTTCGTAAATATTCATTATTTCTCCACATGTTCTTGATGCAAACAAGCATGTTAAGATAAATTTCAACAAATGTGCTAGCATATGTACCTGCCGTATACGGAATTAAGGGAAAGTTTTCTCTAGCATTGCGAAGAGAGAAAAGATATTCAGGAATTATTCCGCAAGCGAAAAGAAAATTAACTAAATGAAGTAAAGAAAATATTTAAGACATTTACATATTTTGAATTTAGAAACCTGTTCATTCAACTGTTCTAAATATCTTGATTGTGTCTGAGGGAGAAAATTGCAAAGGTGGTCAGATTAAGGTCCTACAAGTCATGAGGTTGGGACAGGAAGTGTAGCGAAAGAAGAAATCCACCTCCTAGTTGGCCGATCTCCTTTATCTCGTTTTTCCAAAGTCACCTGATCTGCAATGAAACATCATCAAAACAGCTATATAGATTCTTTGCATTTTCAGTTGCTGATGAATTGGCTGACATCGAAAAGTCAATTTGATACGAAAGAGTCAATAGAAGATGTTGAGTTAGAAACTCACAAATGCACCAGCAAGAAAGAGATTTCAACTGCAGAAGAAGAAGAGATTTCCCATGCGAGTAAAATTGAATCACTTGAAAAACGCCTTTCTACTCAAGAAGTAAAGCTACTGAAACTTCAGAACCAGATTGAATCTGTTCAAGAGTTGCATCAAACTGTTGCTGATCTGAAAGTTAATATTGAAGTATTGCGAAATGCTTTCCTTTCAAAGTAAGTCGATGATGTTGAAGCATTATCGTAGACATTTGCCCTGTTTCCTCATGCGATGGGGTAATTTCTACTTTCTATGAAGCTAGCTCTTGTTATGAAGTCTTTCAGATGTTTTGATGAACATCGATTCCCTCCACTGGTCTTAATATCGGCAGTCACAACTGTGACGAAACAGTTCTTCATTGAGCTATGACCACTGATGTGTGATAGTGAAGCCTTGATCCTACCAACTGACATCGGTCGCACGCAAGCAGTTGCATCTCATGTGGTAGAGCGACAAGTCTAGATAACCTGGTGTCGCAGGTTCGAGTCCTACCAACCCCACATCTTTGCATGACTACTTGATCTATCGCTTATTATATTTCATTCTTTTTCAATAGCATCTGTCTAGGATTGTTGAATCAGTTGGTCAGATCATCACTTTTGCTGTGAAGAATACTTTGTCCAAGTGTTATTTTAGAAGGCTGTCATTTTCTTTCCCATCCTCATTTTAACGAGAAAGTGACAATTTTAAATTGACAGTGCAGTGGTCTTTCAGCCTTGCATACATGCACACACTATCTTCAAGTCATTGATCAAGTAATATTTTCCGATCTTTCATACATTTCATGAAGGAAAGTCATCGAAAAGAACATGCATCATGCTGACACTATAATCTTCATTCGCTTAATGATTGCTTATGTACCTGCTTTTTCGTTATATGTCCATGATCCATTCTTCGCAAGGGAGAGTGGGTTTAAAAATAATATCATACATTTTTACCGGAAGCTGGCAAACATATGCCACTGCCATAAACTATGGCGCATTTCAGTAAAGTACTGCGGTATTGTCACTTACGTAGTTAGGATAGAATCCTAGACAGAACATGTGCACATTTTCGTCTAGACATAATACAGACTTATGACATATAATGAGATATAGGTAGGGGTGGGACATCAGATTGGCAGATTGCGCAGTGCAGCCACAGGAGAAATTGAAAATTCAAATTCCCAAATGTATTGCAAATCGAGTATATAATATAAATGTAATTTATAGCGGCGAACGAAATTCTCAGCCTTTAATGATTTCTGCAACCATTTGCATTGTACAAGAAAGGAAGAAAAGTGCTGCTTCAATTCAAAGGAAGGAAGTGTTACCTCTGACGAGGGACACAGAATAAGCCACTTAATTTGCTTTATGACAATGTCTGCAGACGGTTGGAAGATCATTCATGCCGAAACTCGGATGATGGCTTATCCCAGGATGTCCAAATGGTTCATAATATACCTTTGAGATGGTGGCAAAAAAGTGAAAAATGGCAAAAAAATTCGGGATTTCGATTAGTATTTGTAGTCAGGTGCATGTCTTGCTGATGGTTCAATAGAATTGAACCTAATTGCAAAATCAATAATAATGGATAATTTGCACACATGCATGTATTTTCATCTCGGCCATCATTTATTTAGTCTTAAAAGCTGTCGTCATATTTTCTATTATAGAAGCCATCTCCTCGTGCTTCAATACATACATGTATATCATCAATGAGGGACAGTTTCTTCTCGTATCCGGATAGTTATATTCAGAAATCAAAATGAATTTTCTGAATGTATACCAATGCATGGCAAATCCATAGACGCCCATGAAATCGCCTATTAATTTCAGCGAACTATACTATTGACGCATCTTAGTTGGTAGAGAGATATACTGGAGTCTCACGTCAGAGCTCTGCCAACCGCACATCTTTTGTATAGTCTTTTATCAATCGCTCATCTCATTGTTAATTTCATGCACGATATGACTTCAGATGCCTTAGTGGATATCGATCCCCATTGTGGGTCTTGATATTAACAGTAGCAATTGTGACACGATATTTATTCACTGATTATAATTGCAATGACAGCTGATGCGTGAGGGATTGATCCTGCCAATTGACATCCGTGGTATATAACAGGCGATCGTAGTTCAGTTGGCATACTGACAAGTCTACCTGTAGATAACATGGGAGTCGTAAGTTCGAGCCTTAGCATCAGCATAGTTTTTGCATGACAATTTGATCTATCGTTTGCCTGATTTCATTCTAATTGTTAATTTGCAATAACCCGGAACATTTGCGTGATTTTTAACAGCAAATAATTATTTAAAGGGGTAGTTCGATCAATTGCAGAAACGAATTTTATCTCGCTTGATTGAATGCTGATCTCAATGCTTGATTGAATTCAAGCATTCAATCACTCCGACGATTTACTATCACTTTCACACTTATCTGCTCGTTAGTTTGCCTGCAAACTCATGTCAAAGATTCATGATGACGTCACAGCTGCCAATTCCTGCTTGCTGAGAATCAGAACGCCGTTCACTGTTGTTGGCTGATAGAGAAACCCTGTAGTATGCAAGCAAACAAATCTCGGAATGGACCTAAGGTAACCAGATTACTTTTGAATAAAGGATATAGAATGATATGTGTTCAGAGAACATAAACAAACGACTTCCTTTCAGTGACTTAAAATAGCACATTGCTTCCTGTTCATTTCTCCCTGTGCGTTGATCGTCTCGCGATATTACTGATTCGTCTTACGTACGTCTCACTGATTCGTCACGAAGCATGCTAACAGTCTGGCAGATGTGACGTCATCTCGTCTCCTAAATTTGATGATTGCGGTTAACTGACAAATCAGAAGTGCGTCAAAGGTAACAAGATTGACTGTCCTGCAATGAAGAAGCCATTGAGACTAGGTTGAAAATTTAGCCGAACTACATCTTTCAGTTTCACGGCTAATAATGAAAAAGGATATGGTCCCCAGAAATCATGATAAATGACAAAACAGCTAAAATGCATGCACATATGCGAAAGCGTGAAAAGATACATGCATTGAGATATATGAACAAAGTTTACGCCTCTAATTCATGAAGTACGTATTCAAATTGTATGAAATTATAATTCCCAATGAAAAATACTATCATCTCCGTGCATCTTGAAATCAGAACATATCCAGAAATAATTGCACAATGTTGAGAACGTGGAGAATATAATCTTTAGTTTCCTGAAGCAGTGAGGTGAAATTCCTGGAAATTTTTCCCGACAATATTTTGAGTTTGAGAGGCTAAACAATGCGAATCATTGTTGAAAATAAGGGATTAGTAATATTCATTATTTGTTTTAGAGGACATCCCTGATCCCGATGTTGGCAAACAAAAACTAATCTATAATGTTCCGAGTATTTTCGGTGAGCTTCGCGCATCATCTTCAGAGAAACTGATAACATGTAAAGATGTGATATCATACGGACACTTGCAGATGAATGGAGTTCAGCCATGCATTGCAGTCATAGAAATTAACAATACCATAGAAATTCCTAGAATGGAAATTGCATGAAAATTATGGCACACGCCGGGGGAACGTAGTTGGGGCAAAATTCAACTTGTGCGATCTGGCTTCCATGTTTTTTGATTGGCATTTATATTTATCAGGCCAATTCTTGATCTGGATTGTTGGCCCTTGTCCAAAGACCATGTACTCAAAAGCAATAGTGAATTTACAAAATGCTGCGCCGACAGGATGACAAAGAAGGAAATCCTTTCAAACGTTCTGTACGTTCATCATTTTGAAATATCGCTCCGATAATCTATCAATAGTATAATCAGACTCTTATGCAACTTGTAATGTCGATTTACAGAACATGCATAACTCCAGCTTGAAATCAGAGGCCGAGAAATCTTATAGTATTCATTTTACTTTAAAGGGTTCCCCTGTTCACTAAATTTGAATAATTTTCAAAATCTCAACATGCATTCGAATATCAGCTTCCAAAATATCACATGTGTCATCCAATGATTAATTGAAAAGTTCCAGCGACATTTCATTTATTTGAGAAATGATTGTCGGTAAAGAAACTTTCATGTTTTTTTATTCCAGAAAAGCGCCAGGTATCTTATCCGCTTGAAGAAGAAATTTTCCAATAATTAGACTTTCTATCTGTGAATTCTTCAGATGTTCTTGCAAATAGCACACCGACTACTTTCAATTATGACTTTGTGAACCAATTTTTAATTCGCATTCTAATATTGAAACATTGGAAAATAGTTGTCAGTGACTGCTACAAATAGACACACTATACTAATCCATGGAATAGTAGGCTATTTCACATGAAACAATGCCGCCATCTCACTTGCAATTCTCTTCATGAAAATCCTGTAATTAGGTGTCAACAACTTCCACAACCAACTTGGCAAATAATTTCACTATGATACAATGTTTTAGATCGAATCTGATCTACAAACCATAGATTTTTCCATGTGCCATCATTGTACATAGGCAAGATATCAAACTTCCATTCTAGTGTACTATTATCCACTTCCATGATTGCAGTGCTAGAAGAATCAAGCATAACGAACATCAAAGTAATAAGCCACAAGACATAATAAAACCACCGAAGACAGAAAACCAACAGAAGTACGCTACTACAAAATCAAAATGAAGTAGTAAACTAAAACTCGACGAAGATAACAAAGAAAAGAAAAAAGTTATATTTCCAAAGTTGATCTAAAAATCTTTCGAAAGTGACCACTGCATCGATTTCTCCAGTACTTCGGTGTTATGCAGCGAGACTGGGTATAGAAGAAGACTTATCAAAGAGGCGATCTGGACGAAGAGACTTGATGGAGACATCCGAGACATACACGACTTGGGACCTGCTTGGGACGGTGTCCTGTACAAATAGCTATGTTCTAAATAACTTTTTTTCTTTTCTTTGTTATCTTCGTCGAGTTTTAGTTTACTACTTGATTTTGATTTTATAGTAGCGTACTTCTGTTGGTTTTCTGTCAGGTGGTTTCATTATGTCTTGTGGCTTATTATTTTGATGTTCGTTATGCTTGATTCTTCTAGCACTGCAATGCATGGCTGAACTCCATTCATCTGCAAGTGTCCGTATGATATCACATCTTTACATGTTATCAGTTTCTCTGAAGATGATGCGCGAAGCGCACCGAAAATACTCGGAACATTAAAGATTAGTTTTTGTTTGCCAACATCGGGATCAGGGATGCCCTCTAAAACTAATCCCTTATTTATCCCTTTATTCCTTTATTTTATCCCTTTTACCAATTCCTTATTTTCAACAATGAATCGCACTGTTTAGCATCTCAAACTCAAAATGTCGGGAAAAATTTCCAGGAATTTCCCGGAAGATTGATTGGAATTCCCAGTTTCCCGTTAAATCCTACTTGATTGCATTTTTTGTTTATCGGCTTCTTGGAATTATTTTCTATTATTTAAATCATAACTCCTAAAAAACATGCTGCTGTTAAGCTAATTTTATACTGTAGTAGTGGATAAAAAGTTGGCATCTGGCAAAAAAATTAAAAAAATTACATGAATTATCCGGAATTATCCGTTGCATCAAGTTCTAATAAGTAAATAGGGTGTCTGTGCTAGGTAGGCTATCGCCCATTATAGTACCAGATTATTCAGTGTCCAATTCTTTCACCAGACCAATTCATGCACCAACTTTGTTAATCATCAGCTTTACTGTAATTAGCAAGCAAAGCGGTTTAATTTGAAAATTGATTTTATTCTCTTTTGCAGAAAAAACTTCTCAATACCTCATTACTTGCGGCCAGCTCAAAATCCGTCTGAAAACTCATTAGTCAACTCACATGACACTGATTCAGAGCCTGCAAATAAGACAGACAGTCCATTACGGGGTGTCCGGACAACTTCCATTCCGTCATGGCAATTGCAGTCTGGTAATGATGGGAAAGGTGTTACTACAGGAGATACTGCAGAAATAGAGACGATTATGCCGAACGTTGAGCAAACTCCGATGCCAGCACCACAATCGGAATCTGTGAATGTAGAACCAGCATCTATTGAGGAAGATATTTCTGAGCAGGTATAATACTTTTTACTAAACCTTCAACTAAAGTAGTGCGAGTACTCAAAAAATGTCGAGTCGAGCTGATTACTCCACTCAACTCGAGTTTTGCTGCTCGAGTACTCGATCGGCTCGACTTGACTCGAAACTCAAATCGTGTCGGTCGAGTGCTCGAATCGACTTCACGAAAATGTGCAATAATATGTTTGTTACCTTGATAATGTTATATAATGATTATGTTGATGCATATGCTACATAGGCCTATATATATTAAATAACTTGTGTTTCTCCATCTTGCAATAGCGACTCCTGTGATTATGAGTCTCTGTTAAATCGCGCTTCAACACTAGCAGTGAAAATCACAGTTAATCAAGAAACTGAGAATGATGGTCAAAACTTATGTTTTGGTTAGGAAATACGTAGTCGTTGCAGACTGTAAATGCATAGCTGCTGAAATAGTTGTCTGTTAACTCGATACCTATTACAGTCATCTTCGCGTTGACTGCTCTTTTTGCGGTACAGTCAACAGATGTATACAGTGATGGTTTAACGTCGCTACTACCCCTTACAGGGGGCTTGCACGGTGCTGACACAGTCAGACTTTAATCTGGAGCATTGTGATCCTTTAGTCAGAATGCCCATCCTGACTACTTCCAATGACACTTTCGGGGCTCGACTTTTGGACCTAAAAGATTGTTAGGCCAAGCACTGAACCACTGTGCCACGGAGACCACTATGAACAGTGTAAGAACACTTACAGTGAACAGTGAAAGAACAAATTCTGCTGGAACTTTAGTCATAGATCATTTACACTGCCCACTCTGTGGCAGCTCAGAAAAAGTGAGTCTCGTCAAACGTCATTCGGACTTTACATTTTCGTTGATTATAATGTTTTTCGACATGAGTTCATTGAAAAAAGTGAGATTTCTGATAGCCTGGAATTTTGCTTCAATCGCAGTTTTCCCTTTTTGATCCAATGTCTTGTACACTAAAATTAACAAATCCTTTAGCTTAGGTAAACAGATTTTCACAAAGACAAGAAACCGAAATATCGCAGCACGCAAATACATTTATGCAAGATTCAATATGACATCACCGTAATATAATGTATATATGATATCAAGATGACGTAGTAGTCAGTAATCTACAGCTCACATTGGTACTACAACTGGTGGGTTGTAGGAAGTGGTAGTCCCATACGAGTGATACTCACTCACTCGCGGTGCCGTATCCGATGCGGACGTTGACGATCATGGTTCCCCATTTTTCTATATTCGTCGAGGTCCTGATGGTGTCAGCCAAAGATCGGCAATCATAAAATGATATCATTTGAAAAATGATTTTAAATGATATCATCAAAAATTTTTGTTCCATTATATTTTCTAATCATATATTCTTCGCATTTTATATTGAAGCAGATGTAGTCTCTTTCGTTTGTTCTACCCATGTCCTTCCGCACTGGTTGATTCATGTAGCGAAAAGCAACAGGCTATTGTCTGTCAGTCTGTCACTCACACAAATTGCCAAACAACTCATTAATAACACATGTCTTGATGTTTTTGAAGTCCTGACTGTCATCTAAATATTTTTAGCCTTATTTCGTACTTCAGAAACCGTTGGCCTAACCAACTGCATATTGTAAACGTATTTGTAATTCGAGTGTATAAAGCTGAAATCAAAACTTGCGATGTCTTATGTATAGGCCATGGGCCCTACTTTACTTTTGATATGCAAGAAGCTTTGTATGACTAAACTGCTTTCTTTTGTCTTTCATTATTTGGAATATATCGATGCTGCATGCAATCTAATTTCAATTTCATTGCTAAGAGCAGTAAAAGTAGCATGATAGCAGAGTAAATCGAAAAATTCGTTTGACTAGATCTATTTACGGAGTAGACCTGCGTATATTTCACTAAAAATGGTATATTTTCATGGTAAAAAATGAAATGATATCACTTTATAAAATTCGTAAAATGATATCATCGCCGATCATAGGTGTCAGCCTTCCTGACTTGCAACCAATTAGAGAGACTTTAGAAGTGGCCAGTCTTGGTCTTCCTCTCTGTCTTCTTCCGTTCAATTTTTCCTGTCACCACGACGTTCTCCTCTTGCCCCCTTCGCAACACGTACCCAAAGACCTTTGCCTGTCTTTCCCTGATAGCATAGAGAACACTTCGCTACGCACTGGACAATCGCAGCACATCACGATTTGAAACATGATGTGTCCATGGTATGCACTGTATGCGCCGATAGAAGCACATTTCGATAATTTCCATCTTTTCTCATGCTCCGAAGAAATGGTCCAGCACTCACATCCAATCAAGGCCATCAATTTATAGGCCAATCAAGTTTCTAATAGTGAATGAGTCTTGCCCTTGCGTTTATGTCAAGAGAAGCGATAGGCCTACATGCACATTTTCGTCTCATACTGTCTTGAATGTGAGAATTCTGCCCGACTCTACTCGCCTATAGCTTCAGACGACTTGACTCGAAATTGGCAGAAGCCCGACTCGCAAGCCCATACCTTCAAGCTATTGTTGACTTCATTAAATGATATTCAATGTGAATAATTTCCATTGAATCCCAAAGGGGAATTGAAAATTTTATTTCACTAAATTAATAAGCTTTTTGAGCTGAAACTTGAACATTTAAGGACTAGAGAAAGCATAAGTACATTAAAAAAGGAAAAACAGAAATTCAGGAAAACATGAGCAATTTAACAGTATAGAAGTCCTAATATTTTCTCTTGTTTATCTAAAGTATTCTAATTTTTCATTTTTCTTTCATTAAGCAGTCCTAGCTTTGCTCATGACTCTTTGCTCTACTAGGAATAAGCGCTCATAACTATGAGGAATCAGTAACTATCCCATTGCGAGACCAGCTATGATAAATGGTCCAAATCAAGCATCTTTAGATAATGGGTTTAAACGTTGCAATAAAATATCATACTCAATTCGACGCTTATAAATAGTATCTCAACAACTCCATCTATATAAATCAATATATTTACATCAAAACTAGTGAGCCATGCGGCAATTGTAATGCATCGTGTGCCACATGCCTGATTTTTGAGAAATTTGTCATATTGAAAACGGAAATTCATTGATAGTGGTCCATGATCATGAATTTGCATTCGGTAGATCTTTTTAGGCAGAAGTTTACTTTATAAAATGCTATTCTGGACTGCTTTTATGACTGCAACTTCATTTAAGGATGAATCAGATCTTGAATGTTGGGACTCTCGAGATATTATCTCTCTTTTTAGGGCAACGAAGTTAAAATTACATTCTTCTTGTCTTATTGACCCATGGTAATTTGTAAGCCGTACATCATAAAATGTCGCAAACTTCTAAATACCGAACTTACCCTCTGCTTGAACTATCTTTTCACTTCTTATACTTTCGAAGATTCGCGCCATTTAAATATGCCTTATCAGTAGAATACAAAGTGTATGGTGGTTTGAAGGAGATGATGCTTGAAAAAAGGCTAATTTGTTTATGTCGAACTTCCGTGCTATCATTATTGATTCTAAACAAACGATAATTTTATGATTATATTTTCAAGGCTTAAGGAATCCAGGCGTAAAGTTATTCGATTATAGAGACTAGGTTTCTGTAATATTGACCATCAAAGTAAGTGACTTCAATGTCGCATTTGTCCAGGAATTTGGGATAATTGCGACATGACACGGGGGAATTGCGACTAAGTATGTTAATCGAATTCTCGATTTGAGGTTGGGAGTGTAAAGTGAAATTTAACATGATACACTCGTATTTCATTGATAGACCAATTGATGAGGATAGGATAATATCAAGGTTTTGATCGGCACTAAGAACAGAGACGTTTCGCATATTTCAGCGGATCCAGGCCAATGTTAGACCTTCTTTGTGTCGGTAGATATCTGTCATTATGAAATGGCAAATAGGATGAAAATTTTTCATAATAAGCCTATGAAAAGCATATTTTTAAATCGCATAGGCATTTTTAAGTAAGCTGCCTATAGGCCTATGTGGTGCTAAAATTGACAAATGTTCAAAAAAATTAAAAATGGCCTATTTCATGAATTATGCTAGAGAAAAGAATATCAAATTTAGGCCCTAAGCATCGTAGAGTTTTCTCGTTCTTTTTGGCTGTTGAGCAGAGCCTGAAATTCTACTTTGAATTTGTTAGTGGAAGAATTATCTTAATATAATCAGTTTATTAAGATAAGTTTAATCATGAATGAAAGTTCAGTTTTCAATTGCTTTCAGTTAGCATTCAAGAAGCACAATATTTTACCTGAAAATCCGATTTATTTGAATAAACAGTATAACAAGAAAATTTGCTTAACAATCTAGTTTTGATGCAACAATCAGCTATTTATGGACATTTTACTTTATTTATATAGTAATAAATTGCATGTAGAGTTTCCATTTATGATCGTCAAGCTGATCTGCTAGAGGTGTAGGGACGCAAAATCTGTGAATCAGTCATACTTGAAAAGTCACACTCTGCATGGGTTCTATATACTATATACATAATCGATTAATATATATCGACTTATATAGTCGATAAAATCATATGATGCTGGTCTAAAATAGACTTAAACCGGTCGTGACACATCGACTTTTCATTTTGAAATATCAGATATATTGATGATACTGCATACTCATTCCACATTAGAAAACATGTAGGCTACGGTTGCATCCACAGAATTAGTTGCATCGAATGAAAAATGCGGTAGTAAAATTCGCCTAATGGTCGTGTATTACTTAAACACTTGATTTAGTTTGAGTTTATTGTAGTGCTCTACATTTCTCTTACAACGAGACTTATGTATTCGAGTAGGCCTACTGGAATGTAAGAACGTTTGTGGATCTGTAGGCTACTGTAGGACTATGTGCTGTCGTATGAACGACTAGAACTTAATAAAATGTATGCCATTATTTTAAACGCCACGATGCCGCTTGAACAAGCTCAGCCATCAAGTGCCAAATGTACCTATGTCATGTAAGTTGTGTATGTGTAGGCGTGGGCCAATCTACAGAATAGATATAGGAAACATAAATTTGGTACATGGGTGCTGCATTTGACTCCATACTATGTACTTTTTACTTCATTGGACATTTTTAGGGCAGAATTACATACTTTTGGGCACAGGTCACATTTTCCGACTTTTTGATATTCATCGGTTTCCAGCCCTGACGTAGAGCCTGTCTTTTGACTGCCTTAAAATCCTTTAACTCAAACTCTAACCTAGCTTGGATCTTCAGCATTGTGATCTATCATCGTTTCAGATATGTCGAAGACGATTTCAGTGACAGATAATATTAGGAAGCGCAATTAGTAAATCATGAGCAGATATTCGTGTGGATGAACTTGACATCTCACTGCACTAAAAAATCGTCTATACAGTAGTTGATTCCAAGCTTGCTCCACGTGAGTGTAAACAAAATTTATTGCACAATAAATAGGTCCAATTTTCAAAAACTCCCAGGTCTTTCATGATGCGCCACGGTGACAATTTGCAATGCTTTTGCGTAGCAAAATATGTTTGAGAACAGCTATCAGTGCAGATACACTTGGATGCCAAATGAAAGGCCGGAGTTTCTTTGTTTAAATTTTATCGAACCTCGTCGCATTTCCCCCTAACCACCCTGATTGAATCGTCACTAAGTGCACACTGTTCCATAGTTATAACCTTCAAGTGCTAAAAATAGTTCGATTATTTTGATAATCGAGGACTAATTCGGTAGTCGTTGTATAGCTGATGATGCCTGATGGGAGGTTGTTTGATTTCATTACGAAGGTCAATTTATATCGTCTCCATAAGAAAAGTTCGCTGTTGAAATTGTTTACGCTTTATTTCGAGCATTAAATTGCTGTTGAAGTACCTATGGCTGTCATGGTACAGTCGAACCTCTACATAGTGAATTTCAAGGGACCAGATAAAAAATTCACTTTGAGAGTTCACTATAAGGAGGGTTTCTAAAATTTGATGTAATATTGGTCTTCAAGTAAGCATATAGGTAAAGTCGAAACAATCATACAAGTAAGAATTAAAACTAATGCATGTAGAATTATAAAACAAATTCTATAGGGTTATTACCAGCGATACTGCATTGTATCACACTGTTATATTAAATGATAATGTAAACTCAAGATGCAAAATGTAATTTCTATAAAATAATCAGTACTGTATACAGAAGACATACAAGCTACATACATCATTAATTATGAACGATGGAAATAACTGTCAATACGAGTCTGTGCAGTACATTGCTCGTCAACAGAAGCAAACATGTTTTCTACTCGATCAAAAGCTTGTTGTTCAAGCTGCATGGTCACTTTTCATTTCAAGGGTATGCTTGAAAACGCAAAAAAGTGCACGTAAACTTGAAGCTATTAGCTATATTAATTATTGATCTGTATCTAAATTTAGATTGTAGACTCATAGACTTTAACAACTTAGGAAACGTTTGGAGTAGTGTCATCGAACTACTCGCTTCAATAAAGGTGGTGCACATACATGTACATGGGATGCGCAATAATTACAAAAGTATAATTAGAGACCAGTACAGACTTGATGTAAAATATTCACAATGTAGAGGTTGAGACAACAAGGGGACTGAATATTATGTTCACTCTGCAGAGATATGTCACAAGCGCAAAGTATACCATTTTTGATGGGATCGAAAATTTGATTCACTTCGTCGAGGTTCGACTGTACCAGCCTGAGTTTCCTTGACCTGCAGATAAGGATAATTGAAAATCAAGTTGACTCTTTGCGAGGTGACAGTTGGCTTCCTCATTATGTAAAAGCTATTTTGTAAATAATTACATCGACAATGTGAAAAATAAATGCTCAAACAAGAGAAACGAAGGGGCGACTGTGAAAAGAGTTAAGAAGAGTCTGGATAAAAGTGGTTTCGAAACGTGAACCTCAACACTAGAAAGGTGAACATGAATTCGGAGACCGCTGAGCAAAAGAAAGTCTACTTCTCCTTGAAATTCATCCATGGCAGCTGCAAGAAGTTTGTCAAAAAATTGGAAAGCCAGCCTGCCTCTACTCTCAAACAGTATCTCAGACTTATTGAAAAGAGGAAACATTACATTTGTGAAGTCTTCAATCATTTGAGGAATATTTTTGCTTGCTCTGATAAATACGTTGTACATAGGTTTACTTGTAAGCTGTGTTAAGGCAGGTACATAGGCCAGACATAAAGACCTTTCAATTTCCGAAGTAATGAACACAAACGCAGCCTGTCAAATACAACCATGGATAGCGCATTAGCAGAACTCTCATAACAATACAAGCACTAACATCTGACAGACTTTCAGTTAGATATTATTGACAGATGCAGATCGCTGATAGAGACGAGACTTGCAGAAGCCAATCATGCTGAAGAGTAATGACCAGCACTAATCGGAGACATGAAATAACCGGACGCTGAACGTGCATCCTTGAGGATGCGAGCCGGCTTGCGAAAGATCGGATAGATTTTTTTTAAACTAAGTGTAAATAATTTAGGTAGCAAACCTTTTTTTGAGGAGACGATACTATTTGACCTTAAAAATGATGTCTCTTGTTGTTTTCACCTTAAATACATCGTTTTTTTCAAAATATATGGGGATGTACATGTAATGCTCATCCCATACGTCATCGTAGATATTTATCAGTTTCATTCTTTAGAGGCATTGTTAACAAATTACTGTTTCGAATGTTTGAAGTTCGTACATGCAGGTGTGCCAAATGTCGCTTTTGCATTAGTTTATATGCGTTCTCTGTCATTCGACTATCAAGTTATTAAGAAAAGTGATTTTTGTTCATGTGAATAATTCCATCCTTTGTATCATTATTGTTACATACGCATACAGAACTTTGCACATGGTCACTCACATACTGAACATTCTACGTAATTTACTTGCAAACCACTCTTTAATTAGCTTTCATCAAAATGTTTTAATTTACAGGTTCCTGTCAATGAATCGGTCGGAGAAAAGGACTGATTTTTTGTTGCAAACTGACCAACATCATGACTTCAGTATTCATGGTATATAGATTCTCCTCTCCTTAATCAACCTAATCTTTTTATCAAAATTTGTGATGGAAATGTTTTTACTGAACATGTACATTTGAATATATGTTTTCTAGTTATCATTGAAACTTCTGTTCTTGTTGGAAAGAAGGATGGCAATACAGGTTTTATACGCAAATGCGTATATTGATTCAATTCATTAATATTTATTAAATGTATGTGCCACTTTAGCAAGAAGAGTGAAGATAACTTTCTGTTCCAAGTCTGATACCAGTAGTATGTTATCTTTACTCTATTTCGTGAAGAGAAAAATTAGGCAATAATATGTACGAACTCGGCGTCAGGGTTTCGTGTCGGCTCGTGCCTTGTGTTGGTTAGAACTGATGTTTAATTCAAGCGAAATTTCGTGCCCTATAGTTTACAGTGTAGCTTAATCCATATTCCTCATAACTTTTATGTAGAGAACCGAATAGCGGAATATTTCAAGCAGCAGTTTCCTCTATTTCGTCTGAAATTAAAGTATAATATTAAATATTATAAAAAATATAAAAGAATATTATATATATAATATAAAAAAATATTAAAGTCTGACTGTAGATAATTTAATTTTTTTGAACATGACATTGATTTGCATAAATGTAGACCTCTATGAATTACTGAATTAGTGTGCGCACTCTTTTCGACCACAGCGAAAACACATGATATAGGGCCTACAGAAATTTATAAAAATATAGTCACAATTGGAGATGCGAAACAAAGAGCATCAAATCTAAATGTTCAGCCTACATTTTTGATGTAGAAAGTCTGTGCGTGTTTTTCAGTAGTTTTTTTAGAAGCTGTAGGCCTACCCCGTGAAAGCTTCACTATAAGCTCGGATTTAAACGTTCTTAAATCACTCCAAAATCCCATGATCATTTTGTGTGCGATAAGAAGACAACATCCGTTCGTGAGACGTGTGCGGAGAGATTTCCTCGAAATCTGGCATAGTCAACGTTTTTGATCATGCGGGAATATAAGGATGAGTATGATTCATTGACCGTTATTTGTTGAAGACCGAAATGGCTGAGTCACGATAAGATTGAATGTGCGCTTTAAAAATTTCAACACACAGCACATAAATTCCTCGAAGAGCAATCAGTAAGTAATGTATAGACAGAGTAAAAGATCGACCTCCATAATGCTGTGAAGAAAAAAATACTTTACTTTCCAGCTAAAGCTTCCACTCCAGCTTTGGGCAATTCACATAATCTGACCAGATGACGATGGACTAAGTCATGATTGTAAACAAGTAAAATTCACGTTGAATGATGATACTTATTTTATCTCCTCAAACTATCGGAACAAACCGTACGAAATTGACAGAACTATCACATGGTGCATAAAATAGGAATCTATATTCAAAAATGTCAATCAAATGCTGAAGCTGACCCAAACATAAGTCTGTTAATCACGCACGCCGTCGAGTGAACGATGGATTACCACCTGAAAGGAAAGAAAATGAGCAATGAGACTATTGCGATGCCTCAGACTTCTTTTGATTTTCAATTTTTTTATCAAATACAGTCGAAGCTAGTTAATTCGGACACGGATAATTCAGATTTCGGTTAATTAAGATCACGCGTCCGTGGCATTTTTTGTATCTTTTGGATGTATGAGCTGCTGTTTATTAAGTTAAGACATTGAAAGTCTGGCATTTATGGTCTTAATTAATGAGCTTTGACTGTAGATGCAAACAATAATATCCAACCAAATGTCAAACATCTGAATTTCGAACGCTCTGCGGTAGATAAGCCACTAAATATAATAAAAAGCCCCAAAAGCTGAATCTCAAATGTAAACGTGACTCAATTAAATCTAATATGCCGCTCTCCCACTATAAACACAGACACAGTAAAAATATCTTTCTCACTGTTGTCTCTTGCCTAACAAGGGGTTGAATTGATGTCTGATTTAAGCAGGATAATGTAACGGTGATTACGACCTCGTCCGTCACTAGCATACCCAGGTATTTTGAATGACCTTGATATCGAAAATTGATAGTTAAAAATTTGTATATATATAATATAATATATAATAATATGTTTATTCAATACTAGACAGCAGAAGCTGATCATTTTACAAAAAAGTGAAAAGGAGAACATATACTTGTATACACACTAAAAATCAATTACAAGAAGTTCTGTACTGTAGATGGCAAGAAGGAGTTTTATACCTGTTGGTGTTACAAAAGATGATATTTGTTTTATGTCTCAATATTTCTGTTTTTTGTGGACAATGTGAAATTCTTTCACTCAAAGCTTTTGGCAAATTGTTAAAATAATTCCGACAGATGTTCATACGTCGTGAACTAAGTGTTTCCAGTGAATATTTTTGCAGAAGACGGTCATAATCATAATCATGATAATCATATGGGATGTGTTCCATCATTCTTATCAGTCGTCTTTGAACAGATTCAATAGCAATTGATTCAGCTTTGGTGATTCCGAAGTGCCACACTGGAGCACCATATTCGAGGATGCTTCGGACACAAGCACAGAAATACCGTATAATATCCTCATTTTGAAGTCCACATCGCATCATTTCACTTATAAAATCATTTGTGCTTTCTTTACCATTTTTTCAATGTGATCAGTTCAGGACAAATTTTGGTTGATCATGAAGCCGAGAATTTTTGCTTTCTGAACAGGAGTAACTATTTCATCATTGATGGTGATTGAATCCCATGATCTCTGTTTCTTTTTGAAGCTAACTCTCATTTCATATGTTTTCTTGGAATTTAGTTTCATATTGTTGTTCTTCGTCCATTGCACTATACCATCCATTCGTGATTGTAAAACGGAACATTGAGAATTTTCCAAAGATTGTACAGTCATCAACGTATTTTACATTTGCAGATGGATCATTGATCATTAAAATGAAAGCCAGAGGACCGAGTTTTGTACCTTGCGGAATGCCAGCAGATACTGTACTCCATTCAGAATATTGATCTTGGTATTTTACCCTCTGTGTTCGTGCAGTAAGAAAACCAGATATCCATTTACATAACCACACTGGGACTTCTAAATTGAGAAGTTTGCTGATCAGAATGTTGTGGTCAATTCTATCGAAAGCTTTTGAAAAGTCTATCAACAACAGTCTGCTGATTAGACCATCATCGGCATCTCTAAGCAGGTCATCCATCAAAGTGAGCACTGCATTTGTTGTGGAACCTCCTTTGACGCCGCCATATTGATTTTGATCTATTTTCTCACCGACATAATAAAGAATCGATTTGATCATAATTGATTCGGCTACAGCTTTGCTTACAACACATGTAAGGCTGATAGGTCTGAAGTCAGATTCCAAAGATTTTGGTCTTGCAGTTTTGCTCAAGATTGTAACATCAGAGCTCTTCCACATCGCAGGCCATACTCCTCTTATGGATGAACATACAACGGACGCGATAGGACCAGACAGTATCTTGCAGCAATCCTTCCATATCCAGTTAGGGATCCCATCAGGACCGAAAGACTTCGTTGCCTTGATGCCGCTTAGCATGTTTTCAACATCTAAAACAGTTGGTAAGAAGCAATCAGGAACATAAGCATATCTGCTGTCAAAAATATTCGCGTTGAATGGTTGGATGTCTTTGGCAACAGATACAAAAAAATTGTTGATGGATTTGATAAAAGTTGGGACATCACCATCGAAATTGTTCTGAATAAAACCATTAACTTTGTTGTTAGCATATTTGCTGTTCTGACATATAATTGATTTCAATCCAGTCCACCATGCTTTTGAGGCTTCAACCTTGTTCAAATGTTGTCTCACATAGTTGGCTTTTAATGCTTTTCGAATTTCTTCCGTCTTTTTCTTATAGTGGGAGTAAAGTACCATATTGCCGTCACACCAATGCTTATTTCGTAGTTCTACTGTCTGTACAAAGTATTCCGTAACCCATGGTTTTGATCCAGCTGGAATTTTTGTACTGACCCATGGAAGATAATCATCCATCAAATATGACAAAATAGAAAAAATGATCTCATACTTCGTTTCACAGCTATCAACCAGATAAATAAGATTCCAATTTATTTGACTAAGAGCATTCACAAACTTGATTTTGTTACTACGAGTTTGACATCGTTTCATTCTATATTTTGGCACCAATGAAGATCGTTTGAAAATAGGTATTGCAAGAATGACATTGTGATCTGACGTTGCGATGGGTGGTAGCACTTCAACTCTTGAATACATATCTGGCATATTCGTGAGAAACAAATCCAAAATAACATCATTGCGCGTTGGAGTATCAACCAATTGTTTTAATGCGTACGAGGATGTCAAAAGTTTGACATTAGCACGATTAAAATCCCCAGTTATGATGATGCCAATGGACTCATGCTTTTGTTTAAGGAATCCAAACCGAAAATCAGATGATCTATAAGCTTCCGGGCGTTCCCATCAGGTGGATGACAGACATTTACAATTATTTTAGAAGAATGCACACGGGACGGACGTTTCGGGCGAACTAAAGTCCACAAACTCTCAATGTCATTATCATCAAACTTCTCAATTTGAATGGCTGGTGCATCTGAGACTATGTAGATAATGATCCCACCACCATTTCGAATAATCCTGTCTTTTCTAAATGTATTATAACCATTTAGTACGATCTCGTCATCAGTAATTTCGTTGTTTAACCAAGTTTCAGATAAGCACACAACGTCTGGTTTATGTGTTTGTACAAAAGCCTCGAATTCGTTCATTTTATTTACCATTGATCTCATGTTGGCAATCTTGTATCAATTACATCAACTGGAATTAAGTGTCGCTGACGTACTTTGCTATAATCATTGTATTTTGAATCATAATTAGTTCTACGCCCTTGAATAATTGGTATTAGGCGAGCGTTTTGGCAGGTATGTTCTAAATTCCTAATTTTCAGCATAAAAATGTGTCTTTTGATACATCTTTTCAGTCCAGTACATCCTAGAGATCTTATTCTTTGTAACTCATTTGGTGTATAGGTAATGCGTTGATCTAATTCCATCATAGATATGCTTACGAGCAGATGCACAGTCTGCAAGAGCCGCAGAGCAATCCGACTGTTAACCATGAAAGCCAATGATCGAATAATAAATGTAGTCCACTTTAACCTCACCACAGCTCACATCATGAATTACATTGTTTCGGCTTGTTAGTAATAGAAACTAAACATTTCGATGTAGAACAGCCACAAATAGAGGACCTTCCATTATGTTACAAATTCAAAGCGAGTTGTCTTCTTTGTTCATAACTGGTTGACATCATCTGCTGGTTCTGTTAGAGTGTAGTTTTCCACCTGCTTTTGTTTCATGGATTTTACTATCTCTCTGATAGATTGCACTTTGTAAGGATTGGTACACCGAAGAGCAGCGTTATCGAAATGACCTCTGGCATTCGATAAAATGCAGGGATCGATTTTGCGGCCCTATTTATTTGCAGTGGCGACATATACTCTTAGTGTCCATGAGTCAAATTGCCATATGATAAAGTACGCTGACGACATTAATATATGTTTTCCTCTTTACAAGGACTCAAACAACACTCTTATCACTGCCGTGCATAAACGAGTTCTCGAATGGTCAGAAAATATGTATTTAAAGCTCAATATGGCAAAATGTAAATATAGTAAAAAAATCTCCTTAGAAACGGATTGCAACAATAAACACTTTTTCTATGTAGTATTTTGGATTTTCCACTCAGCAAGCATTATTCTGATGATGGCTAATTCAGCTGATTGAAATATCAAGTTGGTACTATTTCCGTCATAATTAGCTGCAACAAAAATGAAATGCTTACCGAAATCAGGGGAAGCTCCAGTGTTTAATGAGGCGAACATCTGAGGAGATGCAGCAGTTTGCGCACCGAAGCCGGATGGAGACGGCACCGGAGAGTTAGCAGCAGCAGTTCCGTGGGCCAACGATCCGAATGTCAGACCAGAACTCTGACTTGCGATCCTGTAAAAACGAGAAAAATGTATTGTATAAATCAACTTTAAAATAATCAATAAATCAAGTTCTAGTGTCAATCACAGCTATTGATAGGTCTCTTAAGTTCAGAAAAGTCTTATCATTGTCAAGTCTTATGAAATACTTGTCAACATGCCCATTTATTAGTAGGGAAAGATAATGAAGTTAGAAAGAAGAGTGGTGGTGGTGTCAGCCCACCCTATCTCTGCTATTAGGTGGTCCAGGGGGCCATCAGGTGTTAAGGGGTACCCGCACACCTGACGGGAGCACCCCACATGTCCCAATGTGTGTGCCAGATGTTTTGTGTAGTACAGTTATGATTTACAGAGGAAAAGAATGAACACAAGCATTTATATTGTGTAGATATTCTTTAAGAAAGGGTGATTTGTTGGTGCGGAGTTGCACCAAGGTTCTGTGTGTGCGTCTGTCGAGTGAATGTCCTGATTTGTGAATTGTTGGGGGTATGAGCTAATGATTTTGTTGTTTTGTCCGTGTACTAGGTATGTGTCGACGTGGTGGGTGTATGTTTGCTTGAAAGAAGAGTGCACTGAATCATCGGAAAGTTTCAATAGTTTGAAAAACACACCGACCGCAACCCCCTATTCAGCGAAGATTTGACAGATAATGATCATACGCGATAAGTTCAAAAGTAAGTCTAGAATTTCCTTCACTGCTCTCGTAGCTCCGGAATTTCCTAATTTACTGTCATCAATTGTATTTTTATGTTTACAGAAAAAATGAAAAACTGTAGATTATGCTCTTTCCGGATGCTGACATGTGCCAAATGTAAGCAACAGGAGGAAGCTAAATGCTTTATATCATTATTTTCTTATTTTTAAAAGTCACTACAACTTCTCCCAAGTAGGTAGATAATAATTCTAGATGCTTGATGACTTCAACAGAGTTGGTGAAGAAGGATTTCGATATGATGCTGTCATAATTTCACACATTTTATAAATACGAGTAATACTGATTAGTCCTTCGACGCACAGAAATTAATGATACAACAGCATGAATTCTGAAAATTTCCTTAGCTCTTTCCATGTCGTAGGGGATATATCCGCCTTGCAATTTCCGCCGTTTTTATTAACATCACTTTGTCCTTACTTCTTAGACAACAGATCGGTGTGCCTGTCTTTGCACAGTCAAATGAGGTAGTAATCACTTTCTTTATCGAATATAACACACGTATATGACTCACATCGATATACGTTGTGCTCCATTCTCCTTGACTTACGTCAGCATACATTCGTCGTTGTAAAGCAATGCGTCCAGGAGATTTTTCAGCATTTCGCTGGGGGGCATGACGAAACGACTGTTCGTATGATAAGTTCATACAATAAAAGGAAGCGAAACTGTGACTGTTGACCCGCGAGCTCCGTTTGCCAAACCCGCGGTTATTGCTAACCACAACAAGCATGTGTCTGGAGTCAACCTCCACGATCAATTGAACAAATATTACGACAGTTCACGAAAATCATTGAAATGGTGGAAGAAAGTGTTCTTCTGGGTTTGGAAAGTTGCATCACAAACGCCTGAACAGCATTAGTGACCGCGACAAAAAGATGACATTATTGAACTTCAGAGAAGATCTCATTGAAGATCTGGTGCCATCAGAAGATACAGACGTCCCGAAGAAAAGAGCCAGACCGTCACAAACCGCACCTCTGCAGCGACTGAATGGAAGATTTCATTCACTGACTCAGAGAGACAACCAAACTCGTCACTGCCGTGTATGCAGTGATCGGAAGTATGGAAAAAAAGAAAGTAGATGTTTTTCTGTTAAACATGCGCTGACAAGCCGGCCCTCTATCTTGGCCAATGTTTCACAAAATATCATTCCTGCATGAACTTCCGCTAAGCATTAGATTTTGATTTTGCTTGTATTTTTTTTATCTCGTTCGAGTCTGTAAAAGTAAATATATCTTTATTATATCATAGCATTCGTTTTCAGTGTTCAAAGTAATCGAAGATAGCGTAAAAAAATACGCACAGATGAGCAGATTATCGACATGAAATTCCACAGAAAGGGGATTGTTTTCTGTCTCTCGCTCAAACAGCTCTTGAGAATCCTAAAACATAGCTTCTTTTGTAATAATAGAAGCCTAACAGCTCTCAGAAGCACAGATACTTTAAAATGAGATCTTACAATACCAGGAAAGCAGAGATACGTTCGGGTGTCGTAATCACATGATCAAATGACTAATTGCAGGTGTGACTGTAATTTATTTCTACCTTTATCGTACAGTACAGACGTACCTTGTTAAGTTTCAAGTTGTTTAGCAAACTCGTACAAGACTCACAACATCCTGGGCACCACCGCTCTCTCGCTAGACTTGCTTACACACGTAAGTTCCAGATGCCAAAATGTCGAACTCAGCCATGTCGAAACTCCTTTATTATTAGCATGTCGCGTCTTTCAAATAGTGGATTTACTTTGAAATGATTGCTTACTTTGATCTACTGCTCATCACTTGCTTTACGTAATTTTCTTTGTCACGTGGTCTGCTACTGATTTTTGAATGTGAATTGTGCCCCACGATTTCCAGTATTGGGGCTTTCTCGAAAATAAAACCGTTAATTATTATTATCAAAATTACAAGTCAACGTAGCAAAGTGCGTCAAGGTAGCAAATTAAAAAAGACAAAACAAGCTAATGACTAATTAATTTTCAATAGGTACCAAATATGATTTAAAGCAAATATGATAGCAAATTCAATGGAATACAAATCTGAAGTCCATTTCGCTATCTTGCCCAATTTTTCATAAATGTCGACACAACATTTCTGGAAAACTCCAAGATGACGCCTTTTTCATACTACTTTAGCCCGATGCGAAATGCCACAAATCTAATTAGCAAACTTGATGCTAACTAATTAGCAACATCATGCCACTCAGACACCCCTTTCGCCCCTAGATAGATGCAACTTGGAACCACTTCCGCTCTATGATAGTTGACTACCATTGACTACGGGGGGATTGATTCACAATCATCATATGGAAGAGATCGTACACACACGCGATGGCAGACGTTGCACGAGTGCTAGATGACCTCGAACATCTAAAGATCTCAATAGACCGAGCGATGGAACTAGCCTTAGATCGACCCTCTTGGCGAAGACTGGTGAAAATCGCGGAAGAAATTTTCCGGAAGAATCTCATGCTTGTTTTCCCGGCTATTCACTTTTAAAATTCAATGTCATCAG
Organism: Prostheceraeus crozeri; assembly: GCA_907163375.1. NCBI lineage: Eukaryota > Metazoa > Platyhelminthes > Polycladida > Euryleptidae > Prostheceraeus > Prostheceraeus crozeri. The sequence goes on from CAJQUW010015437.1 coordinate 70,022, forward strand.
TTTTGGAGAGCCCTTTATCTCATATCGATTATAGATAACATAAAGTGGATAAGGGCGCTGCTAAGAAACTGGAGGATATATCGCTAAGACATGAGGATAGGCACTGTACTTACGCAGCAAATCCTCCTGATGGTCGAGTATCACCAAATCCGGCAGATGTACCAGTCATATTAACTCCAAATGCAGGCGCGCCGCCGAAGACAGGTGATCCCCCGAAAGCAGGCGGAGCTCCGAAGCCGCTGCTTGTAGGATTAGCAGCAGGGATAGGACTGGCTGTTGTTCCAAACAGTCCTCCGCTTGTGTTTACATTCGTACCAAAAGGAGAGCTTTGCGATGACCCGAACAAAGTGGAATTTTGTTGGAAACCAGCTGAAATCATAAAGAATAATGTCACATACCCATGGAATCACTGAAAATATATAACTGATGACGAGATATTCAAATGATGTGAATGCCTTCGACCTCAAGATTTACGTGCACTGTCCAGTTGTTCATGAGTCACATTTTGTTTGACTGCGTAATAGAGCTATTTAGTGAGTGCGAGATTTATCAAGTTCATTACTTTGTAATTTCACTCAGTTTTTGGTTTAAGTCGAGTATTTGATGATATTATGTTGAAAGCAGACGCTACATTAATTTTGACCTCTCAAGATTATCACCAGGATTAATCGAACATTTCTTTTAGACACATAATATCATCAAATGCTTAACTTAAACAAAAATGAATAAAATTTAGACAAGTCATAGTTATTTGACACAAATTGCAACAAGTACATCTAAAAACAATTTTTCCACTAGTTTTACCCGAACTTTCCTGTTCTTAAGATATCTTGCGCCATGGATTCCTCTCCTATCAAACGTTTAAAAGTGAATGCAACAACCAATCCCTTGAGTAAATCAGACAAATAATTCAATATGCTAGAATGATCCCAAAAATGGTAAGGAAATGTAATAGATAGACATCTACTATAACATTCCAAGAGGTCTCTCACACGCCATTAAGCGTGGTTGCCATATGAGACTAATACGCAATGCACAATAATTGACGAATGTCATCCAAAAATTGAAATTCATCTTAAATTAGATTCATTTGTTCTAATTAATCCTGCTAACTATAAAAGCTTCGATGATCGCTAGTATTCAGATTGACATGACTGAAATTTCCGAGCATAAAACGTCGCAAAGCATTTCATTCATTGAGACTCCTGAAAATCGCCCATCAAATTCTCATCAATGAAGATGATGAGATGACTCTGATCTCTAGGGGGAAAGACCAGCAACTTCCCAGTCAATAGTTCAGTCACCGTCATCAGATCTGAGAGCCTATTTGAATTATTTCTTTCATCAATCGCCATGCCAATGTCGATGACTCGGTATTACAAATCATAGGAACTTTACTTTTGATTATAGTAACTTTTATTTGACTTTATTTTTCCTCAATACTTTTTTAACTACCACTGCCTTACTTACTTACTTTAACTCTCACCTATCTCTTTTTGGCCTGGTTTGATGGTTGGACTTGGCGTAAAACGGAGTAGCTTGGAACAGCTCAAGTCGATCAGAAATGTCGATTATAATTAGATCCGTTGGTCTGAACATTTTCTAAGTGACAACAGAGGCCTTCAGTGGTATAGGATCAGCTAAGTCCATTAAACAAATCAGTAACAAATCATCGAACAGATCAGGTAATTTGAACCGCATGCTATATGAAAATTTAACACTATTGATTGTAAAACAATTGCAATTTCATGTACGTCTCAATTGCATGGCTGAAAGTGTAGCTGAATACAATTACAAATTGCTACTCAGATAATTGATTATAATTACTAATTACAGTAATTGTAACTGCATTTCAATACAAGTCTGCATTGCCTAACACTCCCTAGGAAGTTCATGAAGTTGACCAACAACTCCATAAAATCTGAGCTTCCTGAGAAATCCTGATGCCAGACTCCCTAAAAGCGACTCTCCCAGACGGGCACCTCATACACGGGTTCGACCATACAGAAAAAGATTTATTTGTCCTTCCGTATATTATATTCAGTTTACTGAGTGACATATACCGGAGTTTTCCGCTTAATGTATCCGGTATATCAACTGGAAAATGACGAAATTGCAGAGTAAGTTTGAATCAGGTTAATATACCCGGGTATATTGAGTGAGAACACCACAAAATAAGTACATTTGATATATGAGATGGAATTCGTCAATTATAGTTTATATCAGATTTTATTCAGATGCTTATTGCGTATTCCTCATTTTGTACCTTAATAATAGTTATAAATTACACTCAAATTGTGACTTTGTTTTCATTACAGTTTAGTTTCAATCTAATATATGAATAAAATCTGAATTACAGAATAGCAGTTCTTAGGTATACAGTAGGGTTTTCAAACCCGGTATCCCGTCATTATCGCATTTTTACAGAATTCTGATTCCCGGTATTAGGTAACATCTATACTTAGGCAGTTAGGAGCTGCATGAAGATGGAGTAACAAGTATATGGACAAGGAGCATGAAGTAACAGATGCAATGCGTGAAACGTGAATGAAAACGCGATGCAAGAACTAAATATACTTCCCACTATCAGCTTAACAATAGACACAAACTCAAGACAGAGCTACTCCCATACAGAACTGCATAGAATAATATACCTATTGTCTTTCTCAACCAATTCACATATATCAAAAAATGTAAATATGTTCAGGCAGTCGAGAGACGGAAAGAGAGAGCGTGGCGCACTAATATCTAATGAATTTTTGAAGCGATTATTATACAATATCGGGCTTTTACCAGACGTCAGAAAAATCGCAGGATTTGCATTTCGATTTGAAATTCTCATCCCAGGTTTTAATGCGACAACGCATGTTGTGTGAGATAACCTGATCTGCTTATTGTTATAGCTTATGTCTGCATGTGAAAAGATAACTTATTACTAATTCATGGACATTAACATACATGTCTATCTGATATCATTAGTTGTGTTGTACAGTGTATATTTCAAAATACTCGTCAAAGAATTTAAAACAACGCCTAGTATTGTTCAGCCTACGCTATCCTAAGCATACTATCGGTAAATGAATCAAGCTTGCTAATACTGGGATCAGAAAAAGTCGGGATTTTGAAAACCATTAGACATTATAGACAGGTAATTAGACTAACTCCTTCACCTTATCTTCTTCCGTTGTGATCACATGAGATACCAAGATGAGTCCTTGTGCTATTTCCAAGAAAATTGTTGAATGTTACAAAGACATAGTGAAAGTTTGGCGATGGTTAATATTACCCACGTGTATTAAGTGGAAAACTCCGGTACCAAGCACGATGTAGGTTATTGGTTGTAATTCAAATGATGAGTCTTGTCAAGAAAGCTTGTCCGAACTAACCTGCTTGAGTTGCTTGTCCAGCAGCTACAGGAGATCCAAAGACATTCTGCGGATTACTTGGAGCTTGCGCTCCGAGACCCGAAAAGAGAGACCCTGCTGGGCTGCCAAAAAGACCGCCACCACCACCACCGGTTGACTGACTGGCTGGCTGTGAAGGCGATCCAAACAAAGTATTCGTGCTCTGTGATTGATTAGTAGAAGCAGCAGAAGTTCCAAATAATGTTTTCTCTCCAAATGGACCACTGGCTTTTCCGATACTCGCATTACCAGCAGGTGAATTGGACGTGTTTCCGAACAGACTAGCTGTAGGAGTATTTGAGGCAGGTGACTGAGTTGGAAACGGACTTGTGAAGCCCGTCTGTGCAGGTTGTGCACCTGCTGGATTGAACGGACTTGCAGCAGCAGTTTGGGTCGTGGAGATGTTTTCTTGCATAGGTTTTGCAGTCTGTCCAAATAGTCCACCAAATCCACTCGTTGAGGACGTGGCTGGAATATTGCTGAATAAGCTACTTGAAACAGAGCTTGCTGGTGGTGAGAAAAGACTACCTGGTTGTGCAGGAGACGCTGTGCTAGTAAATAACTTCATAGAAGGTGCGGCCGTATTGCCGAACAAGCTGTCACTACCAACTGCTACTGCTGTGGATGAGGGGCTAGAGAAAGCCGTCTGACTACTGGGTACTGTTTGGAAAAGACTACCAGAAGTTCTACCTGATTCAGCAGGTGACTTAGAACTAAATAAACTTGTGCTTTGTTCACCAGAGCTGCCAGTATTGAAGAGGGAAGCTCCGCTACTAACAGATGAAGCAGTTGTCTTCGATACCGCAAATGAAGACGATCCAGCTGTGGTAGCAGCCTGTGATGTCGATAAAAATGAGAATGGGCCTTGGCTATTAGTACTGCCAGGATTTACAGGAAACAAATTCGATGAACTAGCTGATGGCTTGTTGAACAATCCACTGTTGCCGCTCGCATTTGGACTGACCCCAGCATTCGCTGCGGAAGGTGCAGGAGATACAGATGAGAAAGATGAAGCTACTGCCGGAGAAACCGAAGAGAAAGATGGCGTGACTGCCGGAGAAATCGAAGAGAAGGACTTCGTCACTGCCGGAGAAGTAGATGGGAAGGACGGGGTGACTGCTGAGGAAGCTGGAGAAAAAGACGATGCGACTGCCGAGGAAGCTGGAGGAAAAGACGATGTGACTGCTGAGGAAGCTGGAGAAAAAGACGATGCGACTACCGAGGAAGCTGGAGGAAAAGACGACGTGACTGCTGAGGAAGCTGGAGAGAAAGACGATGTGATTACTGCGGGAGCTGGAGAGAAAGACGATGTTGCCGCAAGCGATGACTTTGCGGAGAATGGGGATCGATTTTCAGGTATTGGTGAGGCCATTTGGGCTTTGAAAGTCATCTCTTTAGCAGTTGTTGACGCAGTTTGGAGATTTCCAGAACCGATCGGAGGTACAGTTGACTGAATACCGCCTTTATTGGAGCTCGTGCACGAAGGTACACCCGCACCACTCAATTGCCGCAACAATCCGCCAGATCCAGGCAAAGGCGACGTTGACAGCCCAGAAACTGATGACTGCCTCGTCATATGTACAGCTGCAGTCGACTCCACTCCTGTGACAATTGGACTTTTCAAACTCGACTGTGGAGATGGCGATATTGGGAATGTTCCTGATGCTCCCTGAACAGACGTCTTCGGTGATAATGACTGTCGGAGAGCGCTTGAGTGACCAAATGTCTTTGCATCTAATGTCGAAAGTTGGGCGGTAGGAGGCGTTAAGGAATATTCTTGACCCTTGCTACCAGCGACAGATGACAATGGACTGACTGATGAAAAAGGTTTCTCTCGTGCTACAGGTGTTTGTTGCAATTTCGTGCCGGTGAAGCCCAGTTGTGACGATACATTTGACACAGGTGAAGGAATGTGAGGGGACGCTGTAGGAATGCCCATCGAAGGTGTAGTTTTTGACATGGTAGGACTCTGACTAGCAGCAGAAGCCTTCGTGCTGTTCAGGATATAAGCCGCTGTTGCACTAGCTGAGGAAGTAGAAAGAGGAGTTGATGGAAAGAAATTCTTTACAGTTTTAGCATCTTGCTGACTTTGAGCAGGATTTGGAGAGACCGTTACATTCGATGGAGTGATTCGATTTTGAGGTTTCACTTGTTCAGAGAAAGTCTTCCCGTAAGTGACATCTGTCGATGACTTGAGGATGCTAGTTGGTGCGGGCGTAAATCGGTTGGGGTCAGGAACTTGCGGTGCACTAGATTCCCCGAAAGTGACCCTTTTCTCTGATGAAGATGAATCGACTGATTGTTGCCGTTGAGCGAAAGCGGAAGACATTGTGTTTGCCAAAGGAGACTTGGGAATACTACCGATAGAATATTGTGAATCTGACATTTTTGCTGTAATCCCACGTTCTAGAGGGTTTGCTGATGCATCCGTTGTAGCGTGAGATATTCGTTGATTTGAGATGTCTTCCAGTGCCGAAAAATCAACTGAAACGAGAAAAACAATATTAAATCGTTGCAGGATGACACAGATTGTCTCGATAAATGTCAGACTTTAAATACTTGCTATATGGGGTCTCATTAAGCCCTCTATAAAGGCCTGTAATCTCTAAATTAATGATAAGCATTTTTAGTATATAATTCAGTTTCTTAGTTACCGCAAAACCCCTATTTTTCAAGCCGTCTGCTGAGTTGTTGGATGTTTCAACTATTGCCGACTCTAAAAGTTAAAATCGCACAAATAGTCGTTTACATTTGCTACTTTTTTTAACTTTCATTTCGTAAGATGTCTTACTATATGCCGGTAGGCCTGCATTATACAATTATTTAAATAAATCCTCGTATACATTGCGTTAGGCCTAATGATAGTTCAAGTAACATAACGTGACACAAAAGGGAATATTGCACTAATATCGGCACTTATTTAATTTCTGCGATTTATCGTTGCCAACAAATACCGGTATTTACTTATGTTTTCCCACTAGCTATTGATGAAAGCAGTAAACGTCACAAGATTGAAAAAAATATTTTTGTGATGTATGCGCTTCGATGGAAAGCCATCATGTTGTTTCATATCAGGTCTAAATAAGCAAAGGAAAAAGGAGGAGGGCGCACATAACACCAAACTGAATGAACTGCAAGACGCGTCACTCATTCGATGTGCAAGAATCAAAAAGGCTTTCGTAGGAATGTACACCGATTAGGTAATTGTAGTCAGCAAATACATGTAAGCACAGAGATGCCTCAGTTATCTAGAAATGCAGACAAAATCAAAACGATGGCACATGAAGGAACTAAACGAGAGGACATTTTTAGTGTCGTATGAAATAGGAAAAGGACGTTCATCGCATACGAAATGCTTCGATCGCAGTTTTTATCGGTCACACTAGCGTTTTCGATCGCTCCTCGAATTATATATCCTAAGTTAAAGTGACCCCTAATATTATTACGGTCAGTGTCCTTATCTCGTACTACATGGCTTTGATAAAGATGTCGTTCGAATCATTGTCGGCAAAATTTGCAAGTTTGAAGTGTCATTAATCTTTCGATTTCCCGGGATCAGTCTTAACATTAGTTTTCAAACGCTTTCATCAAGATCCATTGTTCTTCACATTTAGATTCATTTCGCAAGTTATTGTGGAAGTAGATGACCAGATAGTGTAAAATGAACGTCTCCATTGGTGCAACCTTCTGAATAGCAAACGTTCAAGTGCGTAGTCATTTCCAGAACCAAGTTGCTTGGCCACATAGGAACATCGTGACGGAATCTTCCCTCGGACTTGGTAGGCCTGAACGTGAGGCATTTGCAGTGTGTATGGCGTTGGTTAAGCCTTAAGTAATTAAATTTGAACCCTGGTCAACTTTTAGTGCAATTGTTCAGTTAAAAATCAAATAGCTTTTCTCGGAATAATTTTTACGGAAAACCCGGCACACTTATCAGACTGTTTCCACGGGCGGTGAATGATACACGCCAAATCTGCTTGCGCTATGATTAATTTTGATCTCTTACGTATCGCGTCTTTCTATCTCAAGCTTCGAAAGGAGACAAGTGTCCTTCGTCGGGAGTTTCAATGCAAGTCGAGTCGAGTTTTTAATGGTATTCATAACTCTTCTCAGTCGCTACTTCGCATTTGTATTATTGTGGATTAGAGCTTACATCAAAGCAACCATCACTAACTTCGACACGACAGATTTCAATAGCGGTGCTATATGCATGGCATATTAAGATTTAAAATCTCGTCCTCCTCCAAGAGATGACATTGAATCAATGTTGACAATTCTGAGGACAAGTGTTTTGATAGGCTGAGTTCAGAAACAGCGCAGCAAAAACTAAGGTGTTCAACGTCTGATTTCTGAAGAATGAATTTAGACCTGGAGAACATTTCGTAGCGAATGCAGTTTTTGACGGAATAGGCCTAAACGACTGTCATTGAAAAAAAATCTGTCAAAACTTTTCATGAACAATTATTCAGATAAATAGATACAGTGCAGATTCATTCTCTGAGACTAACATGTAGCGCAGAACAACACGAAATCAATCATTTAAGCCTTATCCGAGTTCATGCGTGAAGTAGGAAGAGCGGGTTGCTATGGGCAGCGATTCATCAGCGATTTCATCCTGCAAGTCACACTTTCCAACCTGAAAATCAATGCTCGAGCATATGTGAAGTTAAATTTGACGGAACATTGTTTAATTAATGTCGCATTTTTACAAATATTAATGGGTGGTCCATAACAAACCCGAAATTTTGAAATTGGCAAATTCGTCTCTTTTCAAGAAATTTCCTCTACAGCGAAGTGAAACGAGTTTTGTGGGAAAATAGCTTGCGGAATCTAGCGTCTGTGTCCATAGCTAGTGATTAGGCCAAAAAAAGTTGATCCTACAACGGAATTAGTGGTCTCTATAACCCTTCAAATTCAGGTGGCCCATGACACCCCGCTCTCCTTATAGATAAAGTCGTCAATCATCATACTCACGTTTCCTGTATAGCGCCTTCTCATCGTCCGAACGAGAAGTATTCACTGAAGAAGAAATTGGACAAAATTTACAACAGGCAAAGAAGCTCCTAAGAATTCAATACTATAGTGATCGGCATACGGCTAAACTCACCCCACTAGGTAATAGTCAGGTAATGTAAACTTGAAATTTAAAGAGCTACGTGCTTAACAACACAGTCATCATTGCCCTTACATAGAAATGACTTGGCATTAACTTGATTTCCATTATTCATACTTTCCCAGCTATCTTGTAGAACCAACGCACTTAATGTATCAGGGCAGAACATTACTTCTATAAAGAAGCTGCTGCAAAATTGCTATCTAAAATGAAGATGGTCGCCCAATTCATTAATCCAAAGCAGCACCCAATAACAATCGACACCAAAATCAAAACAATGTAATAAGAGCGCAACGTTGTGATCGGCAGTTCGTTAGTACATTTTTTGAGCTGTGTTCCCAGTTTTCCGAGTTGTTGCATTTCATTTCACTTGGTTGTTGAACATGAATGGAGACCATGAAAGCGGTCGTGCATTACGTTCTTATTACATTGTTTTGATTTTGGTACATGTTGTTTTGGATTAATGAATTGGGCGACTATCTTCATTTTCAAATGCATTGGCCATCACAACTGCTTCAAAAGACATCCTAAATATTTCGGCATCGCGTGATTTTTGGTTACAATGCAACGTAAACGATATTCAGGACAGAAATTGGCCTTAATTGGTCCTTAAACCTTAATTCCAACCTTATTTGGTGGAATTCGTTGCCGCTCACATATGATGTGTTGATTCACTGGAGGTAGAAATGGAGTCTTCCGAAAACTCTGTGGTCGACTCCATCCTTTGTTGAAACTGCTTGCGCTAAAAGCCTGGAGCTTAAAAATTGAAACGTGGATCGAACAAGTTTGCCTCAATTGTCATAAACGGGAAACTGCAAGTGGCAGAGAAAGTCAGGCCAGTCTTCCACATTTTTCGGGTTTTCTCTTTTTTTCAATGATTGTGACCGGATCCATGGAATGCAACACTGGCATCACAAAATTTACAATTCAGCGGATGAGCTGTCGTCAGATTCAGCACTGTTGAACTGCCGAGATGCCAAGAAGGCAAGAGAATATTTGATGGCCGTCTCCTAACTGAATCTTGATCGTCACTCTTTTCCAGTTGAAGATCAAGATGAGCACGCTGGCGCTTGTTGAAATACAGTAACGCTGCCACCTTATTTGTTGTAGCCGATGTAGATTGTAGGAGTGCGATGACAAACTCGCACTTCATTTTAATAACTCCCGTATTATTAGCCCGTTTAGAAAAACGCCTTTTAAACGCAGTACTTTTTAAAAATGCAAATTACTTGATTAAATTATGTTGAAAAAAGAATAAAAAGGGAAATATGAAGCAGTGAACTACTTAAACTGCATTTAGTTTTCAAGCTCAATCGTGCTTCAATTTCTTATGTCAAGGTGGACCGACTCGTGGAACTGTCTTATTGCGACAAATGTGAAGAATTTTTCAAGCAGTATTTTCAGACAATCAAATCCGCTTACTCGCATGACGAGGTTGAGGGACCATGAAAATTTGCTCGTTGTAACCGATGCTTGTTATATCCGATGTTTTGAAATGGACGAATTTTCAAATTAAAAAGCACATAAACAAGTCTACCGATAGTATAGACAATAAGTAAGGACGTTATATACTAGTACATGTGTATTGGCTATCGAAAGTGCGCGTGCATAATTTTCATTGTTTAATCAAACATATCATTGTCCACTGAAAAATGTATTGATGTACGTATGATTCTATTTATGATAGGCATAGCTGATGCCCAATTATAAAAATCGCGTTGTAGAAAAGTTAACTGCATGGCATTCGATCTGTGTACTTTACTTATCATGGACCACTGATGAAAATGACGAGAATCATGAGAGTACGACTGATGGTTTTGATGTGATCAACGTGCGACTAAGGGTCTGAGCGGTTCTAGTTGACTTTGATAAACCGATAATGTCAATTTAAAATTGTTACAATGAAACTTTACCAGTTAATTATTGACTTGCATTGTGTGATGTCTGCTGGATGGCAATCTATAGGTCCATAAATACATATGAAAACGACCGCGAAATTCATTTTTGTGATGCAAAAAGCGTAATTTGAATTATTTCTAATTCTTTAAGAAAGGAATTCCACATGAGAGCTTACATGACATTGCGTTATTAAAGAACTTTCAACCATCGGTTGTGCGTTGTACCTCAATACGTGATGGGTCGTCTTGTGCGTCAGAGGTCCATATTTCTGTATTTTTATGAAGCTTGATAATTACTGCATCCATTTCTTCTTTACGCTATAACTAGTTACGAACAGAAAACTAGCTCGTTGTAACTGGAGTGCTCTTATAGTTGAGACTGAGATTCTATTTATTGTCATGCATACTCTAAGCGAATTCTCGTTATAAGTGAACTCGTCGTTAGCGGATTGCACTGTAGCAATTAGATTATGCTATCTCAAAGTTCAAGTCAAATTACCTGGTGATGATTTCACGTGTGGAACATCCTTCCGACCACTCAACATTCTCATCAGCACAGAGTCCTTCTCAGTGCTCCAACCTCGTCTTGCTGCTGGGGAACGCTCTGACTTCGGATCCAGGCGAAACGATGATCCACGAGAACTGCTATGCGATCGATTCTGCTGCTGTGGAGTCGCTGCTGTTGTTGTGCCGTTACTAATACCGTTCGATATGGTTTGATTTGATAATTTATCAACTAGCTTAGCAATTTCATCAACTCTACTTTCCTGGACAGACAAGGCTCCGGCGTTGGTTCGCAGTGCCGTGTACAATTGATGAAGTTTGGGATCTTCCATTCCGTTGGTGTGAGATGTCTGGCCGTAAGTTGATGCGGGCTGTCGACGCCGTCTATCTGACATTTTCGACTCTGCACTGGACAATAAAGAATCTAATTGATGATTAGCTTGATCTAGAATCATTTCAAAATTATCAACCCGAGAGTGCATCTCACGTAGGTGATGGCCAAATCCTGGGTCAATGGGAGCACCTTCATAACTTGAAAATAAGCTTCCAGCGGAATGATTCCTATGTTTCATTGCCACAGTTATCCTTTCAACGTACTCCAAATTAGCAGCCGATTCACTACTCAATTGGAGAATGTTGTTACGTGACTCCGTAGTGACTGTGTTTAGAGCTTCCAAACGCCGTTCCATTTGATCCCCTGCAGTTTGTAGCTGTGTCAATGCCGTGGATCTTCCTTTCATGTCCCCACGAGCACTACTGGGCAATTCTCTGTCGATTGTGGAGAAGAGCTCTCGATTAGCAGATAAACTTTTATTGATACGCTCTGAGACTGACATAACTAATTCATTGAGAGCTCGCATTGTTGCAGGATTATTAGGAGTACGGGGAGATCTGTTGATTTGTGGGGAGACGATTTGTTTATTTGAACTAGCAGATGTCGCTGTCGTAGTCTCAATACTACTCAATATCGAGGACAACTTTGGACTTGCGGCTGTCGCTGACGTCATTACCGAACTTCCTATGACAGGAGAGGATAAACTTTGTGATTTACTTGGCGCTGCAGGTGAAATGTTAGACGACAACGGAGAGAAAGGTTTCGACATAGGCGATGAGGATGGAATGTGCGGGGACTGATGAAAGCTCCTAGCGCTTTGATTCTCTACCTGTGCCGATATTTGATGAGAGTCCGCCTTCGGCAATGCAGCAGGTTGTACACATGGAGAGGGATGCTGAGGATCACGGTTCATAAACTGAGTCAATAATTGCCCATCCTTTGTCAATCCGTAGAGAAATGGACCCTGAAATGGAAAGATTTTTATCTCAATTATTAGGAACTTACTTTTCACCTTATCTTGAGATGCAACAATACACGATAATTCAGCGGTAAGCGTGCCATCTTTCTATAGAAATCTTCGGTACGAGTCTCGGCATCGACTTGATGCTGGCTATCATTCGACAAAACAGTGAATTGATATTCCTCTTTTGGAAAAGAAACATGATTTTCTTCATCCAAGAAAATACAAGCTTCCACTTATTTCCGAGCCGCAAATCTGCAGCACGTCAGCACTCACTTTGATCCGGCGATATTTTTCACCATGCTTTATTTCATAATTATCGCTGCTTGATCTTTTTACCGAAGATGTTAAGGTACTAGCGTCTTTGATCTACACATGCACTTCGGTATGAAGTTTCTTGAATACATGCACTGATGAATATTGCTTCTCCATGTAGTTTTAGAGGCACATCTTATAAGCATCAATTTTGTGGACTTATAGATTTACTAGCTATATATCTCCTTATGATGACTGGCATCGCTCCTACTTCCTCATCGAGAAGTTAATTGAAAACGACATCCTAGCTTTCAACGTTTTTCTATCTAAAATTAATGCACAATTGTATGTAAAGTACATGCATTTACATGTAGAATCGTTGACAGTCTGGGGTGATTATGATAAGATCATCTGCTGGTTCATATCCACCCCCATCCAACTTTGTCTTATGCAGAACATCACTTACATGAGTATCTCAGTGAACCAAGAAGGTGCAGTAAGTAATAAGACATTACGACAAAAGATCATATGACTTATGACGGAGATGAACACACGAGACAAATCATTCTAAAATCAATCGATCAGCCGTCATTCTGGGAGAAGGAAGTTTATTATTATCCAATTCCGGTACTAAATTCTCATCACAACGTGAGTCTTTTGATCAAGATGATGCTTTCTCCTCAAGATCAAGAAGATTACAATTAATAATTCACAGCTCAAGTTAACAAACGAACTCAATTCGGTTGTCAGAATTGCTTTGACAGATATAATAAAGCATCACACAGATCCACCTCAGTAATGCGGACAGACTATAGGTGTTTCATTTTCAAATAACAGAAAATGCATATTAGAACATTTTGTGATAAGACAAATGCGGACATCTTTATTAATAAGCTACACGCATTACAGGTAACACCATTATAGAAGACAGAAAGACGAACCATGATAAAGACGATCGATGCGCAACCAATAATTCTTCATACAGTGATGAAAAATGGTGGTTTGACGTCACCACTCCCCCTTACTGGGGACTTGGACGATGCTGACACGGTCAGACTTTAATCAAGAGCGTTGCGATCTTTTAGTTCGAATGCCTTTCTTGACAACTTCTAATGGCACTTTCGGGGGTCAACCTCTGAACCAAAACCTCGCTAGGCCAAGCACTTAACCACTGTCCACCGGAGACCATCCACCATATGCAGTATATGCAGTATAACTGTATACGATAGAATGGGGCACATTCGTGCAAAAATTAAAAATTGGTATTCTTAATCCCATTTTCACGAGACGAGAAATTCGCCTACTGCTTCTGAAATGCTAGACATTGTAGATGCTTTTCATAATAAGAACTTCAGGTTGCGTGGCTTCTCTTATTGCACGAAATTAATGCTTAATAATGGTGATATACGTATGTCGAATCCACAACTGAAATGAAGTGAAACTGATGATTGCTAAGATTGATCGGCCGAGTTGATTTTCGAGGTAGGTATAAACGCTGAACACGTTCTTAGTTAAAGAAAATCTTTATGAACCAACTAATAATTCCTTGCTACAACTTCCTAACCACCGTTTTAATAATTTCCTTGAACTATTGACTATGGATAGCACCAGTCCAAAAATCAAAGCCGTAAATGAATAAATAATTGCGGATTTCCGGATAGATGGTGATAGAGCCAAAACAATCAGGAACAGAAAAAAACATGAGAAGAAACGATGCATCCTAAGCATCAATAAATTTGCTAAAAATCTGAAAAAAATTGAAATGCCATGTATTAAAAATTTAAACTTGCTGTAAAACCCTTTGTAAACCTTGACGCATATTGTCTCTACACCGAAAATTGAAATATCATCATTGCATCAAGTGAATAATTAAAATATATGGAAAATCTTACTTTGCCCCTTGTTTGAACTGTATTATCCATTGTAAAACCGGTGAATCGCGTTCCATCTTTAAAAATAACACCGTCTTCCTCTTCTATCGATAGTAACGAACAATCCTTACAATTTTCAGCCACAGCAATAACTCCGATCTCAGAGGCCCGATTCGACATCAGTATTGCCAGTCGCCAAGCTGCACACCATTGGAAGTAAAATTGGTTGGTAGGAATTGGCGACACTGAATCTGACGGGAAACAGACATCTTCGAAAGATTTGACATATAACGATCCTTCTTTCTGCAAATGAAGAAACAGACTAGGCTACTATTTTGGCATATATAAAGCAGGGCTTCGGTGTATTTTCAGTAGAATTTTGAAAGCACTTATACTGCAGGGTCTGATAAATCTCCCAATTGTGCAATTGTGACAAAGTTCCCATGTAAGATTTAACTCCACTACTCCCCATTCGTGGGCTAGTCATACTTTGTTGAAACCATGTTATGATTTTAGCTCGAATGTTCATCCTCTCGAATTCCAATGCCACTTTCAGGCTCGAACTCTTGACCAAAGGATCGCTGAACCAAGCACGCAACCACCAATCTCACTGCGCCACAGAGACTATGAGATTAAAACATATTTTTTACCAATATCAATCGTACACTGCCATGTGTTGCAACAAAGGCCTGTGCGTTTCATTTTTTAAGTCATCATCATCCTTTTACAATATGCACTTAAAAAAAGGATCCCAATTCGGTCAGAAAAAAAATCCGGAACATCATTATGTGCTCTAAAACACTGACTTTGGCATTGATTGACTCCTGCAACGTTAACTGACACCCAATAAAGTAATGAACAACTGGCCTTATATATACATAAAGCGCATTTTTCTAGTATGACACATTATTCGTAGATAAATTTTCTTCTATCGCTGTGACTGTTTCGATGCACTTAGAGGTCATCTGGGATGCATTTGAATGATCACGTTGTAACTAATTCTAACCTCGCGATTTCTGGGAAATCTAGGATCCGTGAAAGATGGTCTTTCAAAAACATGTGCATCATGCGAGTTCGTACACGACTGTGCTCATCATTTGGAATGTTTGTGTCTACATGCATGAAATTTATCTAAAGCATGACGAATTTCAAACACAAAAAATGAATGCCACGGCGCAAGAGCATTCTGCAAAATTGGTAGGCCTACACATGAAGTTTACTGAAGAGCATCTAAGCAACAAAGTCTACTTTTTTGATGAATTCAGCCCTTACTATACCAAACTTTAACTATACCTATAACTTTACTATACCCTTTACTAAACGGGAATATTATTGCTGAAGATTTCAACCTTCATCACCGGGGTGTCTCTTAACAAATCGAATTTTCGAATCTTTTAGGTCTCACCCCTGGATATCTTGCAATGTGTCTAAAACGAAGATTTCGAAGTCGCTCATGGCCTTTGAAAATATCAATTTTCCAAAAAAAAGTCTGACATAAAAAAGTGCTACCACGTGTCTACAAGAAATATACAGTGCATAATACAGATGAAATCCGAACTTCCTTCATGATAATTTTGTGATTTTTAATTATTGTTATCACATTAACCCACTGAATGCATTTCAATGATTCATCCATGCAGGTAATTTTGAAGCGGGCCTTTCACCTACCAGCCTAATGCATGCGCACATGACACACTAGATTGGCCAGGAATTTGACAATTTGACATGCCACATTCGCAAACACAACAAAAGTTGTATATTTATCCCTTCATCTTCGTTATAAATGATTTCAAAGGAAGAGTCACACCTCATTTTATTTGGTAGTGAATTCCACTTACATATTATAATGACTAGAGCTACATTTCATCTAATTTTTAAAATCTTCGTCCTCCTGATAGAAAAAGCGATGACTATCTTGCCTTCACATGAAATTAGATATTTCCACAAGTTTCTTCCCACATACTTCAAAGTTGTCTGGATTTTTCAATGGATGAGAAATATCTCGAAAACCAATGAAGATTTCAATTTTTTTTGGAAAGTTGATTTTTTACTTAAAGGCATTTAAGTAAATGTCGTGCTTGCACGAGATAAAATACTCATTCAAAAATAGTTGAATTAGTTGAATACAGAATGAGTTGAATATTAGAATCTGTTCATGGGATTGAATGGTCGATGTCTAATTAATCCACATCGACTCGTCTTCGTAGGCTCTGCTTAGTTCATAATTTTGTCACACTTGATGTATGATGTCTCATCAATTAATTCTGCATGTTTTGCTATTGAATAACTTTTGTGTGCTTAAACATGAGTTAATAAAGTGTAAAAGGCATGAAGAATGAAAATGCTTTCACCTGTAGGAATAACATCGCTTCTATTTCGGATGATCTGCAATACTATCTATGACTGATAACATTTCGACACTGAAACAGTTTAATAGATGTTTGGTCATTGTCGTCAAGTGACGTCTGTGTAAATTAATGTTTAAAAGTAGTAGATAACGACTTACTAATATGGTATGTAGTATCATTTTTAGTTTCCACTTACCGGTGCATGTACAAATATAATTACAGGGTTTTGCAGGTTTCGGTCTTTTGTAGTTGCACAGAGAATATAAGAGAAATTGTTAAACCACAAAATATCACAGACGTTGTGCTTTGGAGCTGCAAAAGATGAAAAGCGACAGATTACATTTAACTGAAGCAGATTACATTTGTGATCTACTAGTACATGCAAACAACTTAGCGTTCAGTCATACTCGAGCATCTAATGATGGTAGTGTGAAGCAATTGAAAATTCTCGCATGAAATTATCATTTGAAAACATCATATTCCTAGAGTTTTCATCACAGAATAAATAGCAATACAATTTAGACTTCATTTACCAATTAAAACCGAAAAAATTATATAATTAATGTGCCAAGTTTAGACAAATTTTGAAAGAAATTAAATAGCAAATTTGGAAGGTTGTTTCCTGACGAATCTGAACAAGGCAAAATGATTAACCGACGATTCGTTAATTATACAGTCTCAAGTTCCACACTTTTCTAAAATAAATATTGATTAATTTTATTGAAACAGATAAAATGCTCAAATGCATTGACATTTTCCGATGACATTCTTGTCCCATGATTTTTACTTGCCAACATGTTGCAAATTCAAGTCGGTCGAGATAAAGTAATTTTTTACTGAATTTTGCGACGTTTCAAATTTTGGAAACGCTGGACTAGAGATACAATACAGTCAAGTCTCCTCAGCTGCAACGGAGATGAAAACGGGAGGTGAAAATCGTCGATTTCCGATGAATAGGCTTCGAATCTACTTAAAAGACTATTATCAAAACTGCATGCTACTCCTGTGCTCCTATGGTTTCCAATTACATGAGCTTTTAGTGGCGATTACTGATGTGCTAGAATCACCTCCCAATAATGAAATGGTTAGACATTGCCGGAATATTAGGACAATTTCAGTCTAGATTTCAGAAGACTTCCAATGATGTTATCGGAGAAACTCAGCCACATGCTCGCATACTACAGTCACTGCATCTGCATTAAGGGTCGCAATGTCGGCATTACTGTCATAAGTCGAGTTTTCTTAATAACGAAGATCGGCTTTCGCTTAACTTCCAGAATTTCATAATTTTTGAAGTTCAATTTTTTCTGTTTAAAAAAGGGAAACATTCAATTGTGACAGTGCATCATTAGAATCTAAGTTCAAACACACGATATCCAATCTCTAACATAAAGGAAGCAGATGTCACGGAAGAGAAAGCGATGGGAAAGAGCCCGAACGGCATAGGAATCACTGAAGCTAAAATCAGTGATAATTTATTCGTTGGAAAATAAATGCTGAAAATTTATGAAACGAATTATTCACTCTTTATCTTTAATTGTATCATCGTTAACGCGGTAACACCGGTTATAACAAATCTCAGACATCGGAATAACGCTATTCAGCGTTGCCACCGGGCCTCGAGACCCCATCCTCGCAGGACAATGTCATCCGCGCAGGCAGTGTATCAAGGCAGGTTAGTATAAATGAAGGTCTAAACTCAAGCCCATAATATATACTAGAAAATTGTATTTGTGAGCACTTACTTTTGGGAAGATATTCGTTGTTCATCGAAATTGTCTACTAAGCGGTGGATTGGTAATTTGCTTCATGAAAAATGTTTACGAAAGGAAAGTTTCTGTTGCTAGAAACTTGTTTCTAGACTGGTCTAGGTTCTATGAATATCCAGTATTCTTCAACGTGCTAAAATCAATAGAGATTCAGTAGCGATTTCAATGACATTTCCGATTTTTATTTCTTGGTAAAGATTTGATTTTAACACACTGATCAAACTGCATGTAAATTAAATATCAAAAAGTATGCTAAAAGTATACAAGTTATATAAACAAATAGAAAATTTGTTTCAGCAGCAACAATTTTTACGGATAGCATCATCGTATTAGAAAAAGGACAGAATGCAGTAAGATTAAGTTTACACGCTTTAGAATATTCATGTCTCGACTGAGATCTCAATATTATGATAAGTTATGAATAATGAAACGTCTATAATTGTTATACTCTATACGCTGATTAAAGCATAGGAACTGATAGTAAACGTCAACGGTCACATAAGACGTTATGACAGACATACTGTAACAGTAAACACAACAATAACACGCAAATGGAAAAATCAATCAAAGCTACTTGAAAATATGAAGTCGATTTTCGGTTCAGAAATTATTTAGTGCAGATCGCACTTAAAAAATATTGTGGGTTACGATGATTAAATGTTGTTGAAGTAAACTAATTATATTTCTGCTGTGATCAATGAGTGACGTGAACCAATTTAGAAATATATTGACCTATTTGTTTCTTTTGAGTTCACTGATGCGAATAACCCTTTTAGTTCAACCACATCGATAACAGGCTCGGCGCTAATGTGTTTTGAGTTTGAACTAAGTTGCAAATATTACTAATATCGTAAGCACGAGTAAATGAAAGCACGTTATTTCAAACTGAACAAGCCATCCCAATCGATATCAAATCAAAGTCACTTTACTGCCTACATATTTATTGACAGCCTAATAGTTGAATCATGTTATATAAAGTCAAAGTAATAGTTCTAATAGAAAATTTGTTTAATTGTATATTTACAAGAAATAAGCTATCCGCACTTCAAAAAAACACATCTCTTTTAAATTTATAACACTAAATAAAAGAATATTGTCTGAGACCTTCATCCGCGCAGGTTCCGCGCACGCGCAGTTCAAACCCGTCATCCACGCAGCGGTGGCAACGCTGGCTATTGCAGGAATGTCACAGTAATGAGAGCCCTATTTACACAAAAACCTGAATGATAATAAACCACAGCAGCAACTTAACATAAACACAGATATATTAGAAAGTAGAAACCACTTGAAATCTATTTTAATGGTTAAATGTTATTTATTCATCCCTGCAGTATACTTCAAATGCAATTTGATTTGTATGAAAAAGCTGCCATGACACGTTCTAGGAACTGGTTGCCAACAGATCAAATGACTTGTTTTAGAATCAAACAGCAACCTAAAAAAGTAACAATGAACATAAAAGGGAAGGATAAATCCTCAAGTGGCCTTTTATGATCAGTTTTTTATCTCACTCAAGTTTGAAATCGAATCCTCCTTCTTTTGCAATAAAAATTCACGCAATAACTTTAAATGAGGAGTATAACTTACGTAGATGAGTTTGAATATCAATCAATCGAACAGGGGTCATCTTTGATGCATCATATTGTTCAAGATAGCCGCCTTCACCAAATATCATTATCCTTTTCCCACGAGGACTCCACGACGCTGTAAGTGTAAAAACATGATTAGTGTTTCGTAATCGCCGAAAGTTGTTGACGACTAAGTACCAGGGAAAATATTGTACCATAGCGGACAGACATACAGAAGAGCCTCTTGATGAAAGAAATAAGCCCAACATCTTTCTCCTGTCCACACTCATAGCAGGGTTGAGTCCTTGCTTATTCTGAATTCTTCTTTCCTCAACGCGAGGCTGAATTCTTACTGAGAATACTTCTTGTCGTTTTCTTTCCTACATTATGTGATCGATATTAGCTTTTAGTAAATGTATCTAACAACAATGATGACTTCTATCTGAAATTTGTGAAAATACACACATGAACTGCGAACAAGTATACTGATTATGAAACAAATTGATCTCTGATTGCCATATTTCAACAGTAGTGTATTCCCAAGCAGCGTCGTAAAATATTAACATACAGACAACGCATTCGATACGTTAAGCGTGTAGGCCTACATTCAATCTATTGAAGCCTTTTTAATCAATTTTTAGCTCATAAAGTAAAATTGCCACATGTAGCCATTTAGTAAATAAGCTGAGGTCTCTAATCAATTCAATAGACGAATTATCTAAGGTAAGGGAAAAGATAACACTTCCAACGCAATGTCTTATTTAAAACTGCTTGAAAAACCACGCTTTTGAAATATATATGTAATTTATATTTCTGTAACAAATATAACAGCAAAACCTTGTTTTTAAACGTTTGTTAAGCCGCGCTTTCAAACATACGTTCAGC
Source organism: Prostheceraeus crozeri (assembly GCA_907163375.1). Taxonomy (NCBI): domain Eukaryota; kingdom Metazoa; phylum Platyhelminthes; order Polycladida; family Euryleptidae; genus Prostheceraeus; species Prostheceraeus crozeri. The sequence continues at coordinate 90,932 of CAJQUW010015437.1, forward strand.
ATGGCTTTACATGCGCTATGAATTTAAACTATAGTTGAGATCCCAGTATAGTAGAATCCGCTATAAAAAAACCACTGTGACACATTTCTGACATGACCTTATGAAAAGCGGTGGAGGTTCTTCCCTACTCTGTGATCGGCCGGGGAAAAATCTACACCTTATCCTCTAATCCCCTCTAAACAACACGTTAAACAATTGCGATGCATCACTCACTCACTCCACGTTTAACTTCTTCTTTTCACCGTTCGTATATCCAAGACCGAACAGCTTGGAGAAATGCCATCAAGGTGGACCAGCATTCGACGGCGTCCAACCATCGACGATGCATCATATAATAAAATTCGTTGCCGTGAACACCTGCTTGCATAAACTGGCTGGTTTTTAAGCGGATTCTACTGTAATTGATGAGTATGATATAGACTAGTTGACATGCACCTTCATGTTTTACTCAAAGTCAGAGCACACCCCCGCAGTACTCAGTCCTTGGGCCTATTCTTTTTCTCTTATACGTTAAAGACTTGAGCGATTGCTTTGAGGAAGATGTCTCATAAACTTCTTGCCGATGACCTAAAAATTTACTACTCTTGTTGGAGTTCTGTTACCTCTGTATTCCAATCTGCAGTAAAGAAATTCGAAACATGCTGTAAACAATGGCAACTTAAGGTCTCGCCTGATATATGTTCGGTGCTCCCGCTCGGAAGAAATCCGACACAATGTCCTATTTGATTGGGTTGTCTAGTCCTATAGAAGAATCTGTGACTGATCTTGGCATTTTGCTGACCCCAGATTTAAAGTTCAGTTCACATTGTAACAGAATAGTCTCATTAGCTTTTGCCAATTCTTCACACGTCAAATCTGCATACGTAGTAAAATCTATTCCGACTACGCACAAGCATAGGCTCTTCCTATTGAATCTAGTGCCACTTTGCCCCAGGCGCGTTGTTCTTCACCTATGCTTATTTTTCAAAATTTGTAGAGGTTTTGTTGACATTCGAATGGATGATTATTTAGTCTGTCATCCACCTACGATTGTACACGTAGTCAATCAAATAATTGTACACGTAGTCCTCTGCTCCGTCAATTGCTTTAAAGAAAGACTGAAGAATTTTAACCTCGACCATGTTTATGAAGACGTTACACTATGAATTTCGCATTATATAACTAACGCTAGTCTGTAAGTGCCTTTGCGGCAATGACCTGCGCTTATCTTGCTCATTTTCTTGCGTCTTTTTCATGAATAAAGACATATTATCTTATGTTATACTGAATCAATAATTCAACTGTCTATCCATTCTATCGAAGTGATTAAAAATGTAGAAGTTGAATGGCTATCATACAACTATATGATAATGAATCTTAGCAAACCTACCAACAAAGTTATCAACATTACCGGTGATTTGTTCATTTCACACATTTTTTCATGGCTTGTTCAATCGTAAATAAGCGATTAAAAATGCTTGAATATAAGCCAAAATAGCATGATGCTACTCATTTAAAAACATTTCAAAGGAACATGTTTTTCAAACCTTAGTAACGACTTATTTTCCATGTGTTCTCTAATTCCAACCTTAATCGCACGCTAAGTTGGAGTGAGATGAATATGGAAAATATTCACACCACTGAACTTATTATCAGTCGTCAGAAATTCACATCCTTGCTCATAGGTGCATGCACATTCCCGGCTATGAATGTTATGTTCGAGACCGAACTTGACTCATGTCAATCCTCTTGATTAGTCATGCTCAACACCTACAACGAAATTGAAGCTCCTGTCACGGCTAACAACAATAGCGTCGCATTGAACAGAAACAACTTGTTGGTCGATTCGAGACGTACCACAGATGAGTTGCTGATAATGACAGACAAGAAGGCACAGTGCTTAATTTGCCGCATTTCTTCGAATAATAGCCGCAGCTATTATTAAAATTGTCATTATTGGCTGTGGATACTATTCGAGGACCACTACTATTAAAAAGTCCCATATCCGACCTATGACAATTTTTAGGAAAGCCGCAATTTTTTTATTTTTTTACATTTTTTCATGCTTGTACAGACGGTATTTGCGATATAATGGTATCGACTATCTATACAGGTGGAGGGAGCAATAATAAGCTTCTAGCATCCTTTCTGCGACAATAATGAAACATATGATTTCTCACTGATACATGGATATGTAACTTACTCTTTCGATCTCCTTGTACTATAGGCACTTACTTGCAGTAGCTTTTAACTTCTTCAATCGATATATCGCATATTTCGTTCCATTTTCTACTAACGTTATCACTGCGACTGTTCCACTACTTAAACACATCATCAGACGATTTTCTTGATCTGGATTCCAAATTAGGTCAGTTGGCAGATCGTGAGGTATTATTTCAGGATCCATTACTTGCAGAAATGGTGTCGGAGACTAAAATATCAAGTATGTATGCCAATTACATATATTGTCATTACATAAATATCTGTTACTCTACTAGTAATGATGATATGTATTTGAATCAATCAAGCAACGAATAATATATACACGATAAGCTGTAACAAGCACTGCAATGGGCACAGGCATGGTCCCTACATATGCGAATTTATTCATGGGGGAACCAAGAAAACAAACTGTATCAAACAATTGCTAATTACTATGAGTCAAACATTTTCGCTAAAATTAGTGACAATTGGTTGCGATATATCGACGATTGTCTCATTATATGGGACGCGAAATTCGGCAATTTAAACAATCTTTTTGAGTTAGTCAACAACTTACATCCCTCTATCAATTTTACTATGGAATTTAACGATGAAGAACTAATTTTTTTATATGTAGAAGCATAAAAGAGTGATGATGGTATAGAAACGGATATCCATTACAAAAAGACGAACAACTACAATTACGTTACCTTCTATTCAAGCCATCTAATACACACGTTGAGAAATATCCCTTTCACTTTAGCTCGTCGTATACATATGATTGTCTCTAATGATAAGGCCAAAGAGGTTCAATTACACAAACTGAAAACTAATTTGATAAAGCTAGAATATCCTTTAACATTAATTGACAATGCTATTCAAAAAGCAGAAACTCATCTCTCTAAACTGGAAACAAGAACGCAAGAAAATACTGAAAGAAACACAAAGAAAACGATATATATTACTGCACGTTATAACAAAAACAATCCAAACATATACAACAAAGTTATTAAAACAGCAACTGAGAGCTTAAAATTATCAAACCGGTTCATGGATTATAACTTCAAGCCTGAATCTAACAAGTAAAAGTGGAAAGCTGGATATATTTTCAAGTTTTAGATCCCAGCAGGGTGAGCGTTCCTTAGAATTTCAGGAAAGTCCAACATCGTCAAGTATTGCGACTGAGTTGCAACAATATAACTCCATACCATCACCTTGTTCCGAAAACTTTGATCTGTTGAACTTTTGGCACGAGAGGAAAAGTGCAATGACAATTCTTGCGAGAATAGCTCACTCAATATATGTCACTCCAGCTTCTTCATCAGAGTCTCAAAGATACTTCAGTGCATTCAATAGCAGATCTATTATACGCCCTATCCGAAATCAACTGGAGCCCAGAGCGGTGGGCGCCATTAGCGTATCCCTTGAATATTATAAGAACCTCTGACTCTGTCATTCTGTCAGTCATCCTATTCGACAATATACCGTATCTACTTGAAAAATGATTTGAATAATTCCTTCAATTCATGATCGTTTTATCATAATATTCACCGATTTGGTGACTGTGCTCCGAAAAATATTATTTTTTTACTAAATGCACCATCGCTTTCACTATTACGTGAATTACGGTAGGCCATGATATTTATAGCATAGCATTTATGCCGGAAAATTTCACAATACTTCCATTCTTGAAGAACTAATTTTCTATAAACCTCGACTTTGTTAACTTATTTATTTTATTGAATTAACATAACTAAATGAAAAACTATAAGGTCAGTTTAGTCACATGCCAGAGGAAAAAATTAACAGTCGAAATATATTGATTTGATTATTATATCTAATTTACTTGATCCCCATTGCATAATGCATTTTGATTATCAATAGGCATTAATCCTTATAAAACAGAATGTTACAAACTATTTTTGTTAACTTTTTAAACGTGGAGGTGACATTGGTGGGCCTATAAACTAGCAGAAACGTGTTTGGGCGTCTGTCATTTCGAAATATGTCTTGTACTATCAATACGAATATCAAATTATTACTAGTAGGCTATTTGCTAAGTGAGCGTGCATTCACATCAGTAATCTTTTAACAGTCTCTGTATATCGCTGTAAGATAGATGAAATAAAAGTAAAAGTTCATATACTTTTTTTGAACAATTGCGGGTCACGGGTCTGAGCCTTTTGTTGCTGATACGGGACAGACCCGCGGGTCTGTGGGTCTGGAAATTTGAAACTATGCGGGTCACGGGTCATAATACCTGACCCGCTTCCATCTCTGATAGGTGGTTCATGTATAATATCACGCCAATCGTAGACTTTAAATTTTAATACCTATTCTATCTCTTTTCTACTACACTATATAGTGAACTTCCTTCTATATTTAATGTAACATTTGAAAATCGGCTCAGCCGTTAGTAATGGAATTTTATACCTGAATTTTTCTAGTTTTTTACAGCAACATTAATATATATATATATATATATATATATATGCCTATACCAGATATAATGTACACCGACAGCACATAAATGATCCAAAAACTAACAGTAAGCAAGCATATCTCCTATTGTGCTAGTGCAATGGATATTAAATTCGTGGCTACACATATTTTTCAGTTATGTACACTTTAATGCACGTAAAGCTGAGTGGGAAAGGACAGGGAAGATATTTATTTCAAAATTCAATCTTCCCCTCAATTCAATGCATAATTATTTCATACGTCAGATTTACTTGTGTCTGAAGAGATGCAAGTACACCGAAAGCGCTTGCAAAGTACACAGAATAAATTATTTCTGATTGGACTGTTGGTCTATTTAATTTTTGATTTAAAATGTCTACTCTTCCATTTCCTTTTCAATTTCAACATTTATATTATAATTTTTATACAATTTAAATAGGCGGAAATTAGTCACTTACCTGTTCAAATAGTGATCGAGTATTGTAGAATAGTATTAATGGTTGGGTTACTGCACTTCTTTGTAGAACTACGGCTAAGGTTGAGCCGTCGCAGCATATCGAAACAAATAGAATATTTTGTTTATCGCGAATAAATACAGTCTGATCAAATGCTAAGTTATCGAGCTCTTTATTTGATGGAAATCCTCTCCCTGGATTTCTCCTCAGCTCCTCACTCTTTTTCAGACAAGCAGATTCGAAAGCAGCTGTTCGAAAGACATGAAATCCTGAAAGAATACCAAACATTGTGTTAACTATCATGAATTATCTGCGATACAAGGCATGTCAGGAAAACTGGCTCAGTTGCTAAAGTGACTGACGGAAGTAATAGTGTGTACATAGTCGAGGGAACGAGATTGGGCGTGTGTGTGTGGGGGTGGGGGGCAGGTAGGGAGAGGTTTACACCAGTCACACTTGAAGAGTTCCCCTATTGTTTTGGCTACGTAAGTGGAGAAAAATACAAAAACACAGCAGCGTGGTGAATCAAGAATAATAAAATAACGTGAAAGTAATCACGAGGGAAAAAATCAAAAAAGGACTAGAAAAGCCTGGTTACTTAGGCTGGGTAGGTTGAAAAAATCAAAAAATGAAATAGGCTGGTTAAGTTGTAAGTAAGTAAGTAAGCGTTTATTCTTAAGTAAATAGAAATCATCATACAAATGCATCACATAGATTCACAAATTCTGTTCAATGTCACCATGTACTTTTCAAAGAATTCTTCAAACGTACTATTACAGGTAAAAAAAGTATTCGAAAATTTTTCGGTACGCGTGTAAGGCATTTCATACTTATTACAATACAACAATTTTCTTGGTAAAATATCACGAAGGATGTGAGTCGGTGTTGATTCCATTGTCTCATAAATCGTCAATGCTGCTTGAAAACGTCTTTCTTTTAAAGATTCACTTGAACAACTGCACATTCTGTTGACACATTTGCCATCAGGTGTCCAATACATAATTCTATGTAAACGATTTTCAATTCTCTGAATAAGGCGACTTTGTTTTTTGTTAATGCCAACGAATACAGGACTTGCATACTCAAAAAGAGAACGAATCAATGCTGTATACACTACATGGAGATCACATGGAGATAAAAGAGGCTTGAAGTGTCTAATGATATGAATACGCTGACAGGCTTTCGTTTTTAGATGTTTGAAATGTTCTTTCCAGCTAAGGTCCTCTGACAATGTAACACCAAGGAGCTTCATCTTGTGAACTTGCTGTATTGGAAGCGATCTCTGTAAGAAAACAGGATACCGAGTAATCAACAACACCTTAGATTTTGCGGTGTTTAGTCTCATCTGATTGTTTTCGCACCATATATTCAAATTAGTAGTTTCATTAACGATCAATCCTGTACGCGCTTTTGGTTCTTCTGATGTTAGGGGAATTATGAGTGTGAAATCATCTGCATATTTCACAACTTCTGTGGATGGTGAAGAACTACCGAAGGTTCCGACAAAAGCAGCAAATATTATCGGTCCCAAGACGGAGCCCTGGGGCACACCAGTCCTCATTTGAATGGGTTCAGATTTCAAGTTCATTATTTTGAGGCGTGCTGAGCGATCACAAAAATATGACCTGAGCCAAATCAGAAATCCATTTGGGAAGCCCAACTCATGAAACCTTTCTAAAACAAGGCGATGATTAATACAGTCAAATGCATTACATAAGTCGTAGCTCAAGATAGCACTGCCAAAATATTTGCGCTCATCAAAGAGCTTAGATGCTGTGTGAACTGTGCGTATCAACGCCGTTGTAGTTGATGCACCGGGTCTAAGACCATGCTGAGTCTGTCCGAATGCATCGAGAAAAATAGATTTCGTTTTTCGTAGGATAAGTTTCTCCATTATCTTTGCTGGTGTTGACAGAAGACTTAGGTAACGCATTTTCTCCGTACTCGGTGGGTTAGTTTTTGGAACTGGTACAAGTATTGTACATTTCCATTCTTGTGGTATTGTGCGATTTTTAATTGATTGGTTTATAATCATTGACAATGGCGCTGACAGAATTTCAGCCAATTCCTTATAAATTCTGGTTGGCATGGTATCTCCACTGGCTTTACTGGTATTAACGATCCGTAGACTTTCCAAAACTTCCTTGGGTGAAATAAATGCAGTCCAATCATCGTCAAGAGTATCAAATGTTGACACAGGGTTCGAAATATCACTGCTATTATACGAGGAAGAAACTTTTGAAACCAAATGCTCCAATAAACTTTCAACTGACCCATGATCTGCAGTTAGTTTTAGTAAAGGATCCTGCTGATTTTTCCTTTGATTTGAAACCACCCTACACATTCCTTTTGCTGACGACTTGCATTTTTCTGCCCATATCTTCTTTGCTCGAGCCACTTCCACTTTCACTTTCGCTTTCAAATGGTTATGTAAACTCCAATTTTGCGCTCTGTAGGCCGCCCAACGATCATTTATTAACTTCTTCGTCAATGGAGTCATCCATTCCTTATCCGATCGCGTTATTGGGACATATGTGGATGGGAGACATATTTCTATCAAATAAGATAGCTGCTCTTGAAAGGCATGCCACTGAGAGTCCACGTTATCGAAAGAATCCAATAATGAGACCCAATTAACTCGAGAAACCACATGAAGCAGATAGGCCAAGTTAGACTGTCGAAAATCATAAACTTTGTGAAGCCTTATCGAATTATGAATGTCAGTTGGAACCAAGTTCTTTGGTGAACAAGTCAACATAAGATGATCTGCTGTGGCAATAGGGGAATCATAGACTATACAATTGGTGTCGTAAATATCAGAAAGATCTTTAGAAACAACAATATGATCAAGTACATTACTCTTCCGTGTAGGCTTCTGAACAAGATCCACAAAATCCAACTCATCACATAAGTTTCCGATCTTAAAATGATTAAAATCGCCGACAATAATAGCACCATACGAAGGCTTTGTACATAATAAATCGTCAATGATACGAAGTATTTAAGTGTGCACATCAAAGAGAACATTTGATTTACAATGAGGTGGTATGTAAATACATAGAAGAAACATCTTCAGAGTAGAAATATCAATGACAAGAAGGTCAATGTCATTTATGACGACATACGTATGGGTTACATCAACAAATGAATATGATGAATGTAAATATATCGCTACTCCACCTCCTCTACGATATGACCGATCAGATCTGCACATGTAAAAATCAGGTATGCTCACGAGAGAAGAGTCTACATTAGAGTTCAACTATGTTTCTGTCAAACATACAATCGATGCCTTCTTTAAATGCACACATAGTATCAGTTCATCTATTTTGGGCAACAGTGATTGTACATTGAGTAAACAAATGACAGGGTATGAAGTCTCATTGCCACTTTTTAAAACCCTAACTGAAAATTTTTGCTGTTAGAGTCAGTTTCCACAATTTTGCCGTTTCGAATAAAGATATTTTCACCGTTTTCGCGCCTTTTCTTTAGCTCTTGTCTTAGTTTGTGGTTCAGTTCTCTTTCCATACGTGTTTGATCTGGCTTTATGAAGACATCTTTGAAAGTGTTGCTGTTTTTTAACTTCTTGGAGTTGCGAAGTATAGCCCTACGTATCACTGGATTTGGACATCCTAATCGTATCAGACGTGGCTTTGCTCCACCTCGTGTAATAGATCCGATTCGAGAGCAATCAGATACCTTAAACTTTTCACATTCAAGAGTTTCTATAATTTCTTCAACCTTTTTCATATCAGAAACTGTACGTTCAGATAATGTGTTTACAGGATCTTCAGGTACGCCAGAGATTATGAGGTAATCACGTTTCTGAAACCTCTGTACTGGTTCGTTAATTATTTCTTCACTGTCTGGCCTAATAGCAACACTCGAATGATGCTCGTTAAGTATATCGTGAACCTGCTCCAATTTCTCGCATCTATTTTGCAGATGTTCATATTTTCCTTTCAGATCTTCATAGCTCAAGATCAAAATATCCAACTTCTGGCTCAAAGGCTGAATGTGCTTTCGAAGCTGTGCCTCTAGGCCTGCATCCTGTCGATGCAGTCCTAAAGTATCAGACTTTGTTGACATTTCTGCATATTGATTTTTCAAATAGGTCAACGCTTATATTATTTTTTATTTGTCAACGCACTGTATATCACAAATCCACAATATTAAGGAAAACGAAACACTGTAGCCAAAAACCAATGATACCAGAGCGTAGACAAAGAGCAGAGGATACCACAGAATCCAAATTTGATCAAAAAATGCCACAGAGAACCGGAGTTATTTACCAAAAACGGAAACGGCTGTCAGCAGATCAGCAGAGCGTTCACATCCGTCCCAGAGACGTCACACCAACTCGAGTATTGTCTGTGTAAGATGACTGCTCACACATCTAGGACCAGGATATGTTAATTAACACATGATGGGTTATCGTGGGACCACAACTCCATCACACTCGCTTTACACTCGTTTTCTTAACTTGCACATAGCCTGCGCCCAAGGTTCTGAGCATTCCATTGAATAAGCCGATATTATCTGGTTGTCAGGAATGTCAGCACCAAAACCTGGACTCCGCTTTATCCTACAAAGTCACTTTCCGAAACGATTAAAGCACTAGACTTTGGTTGCACTGCAATCATTTAAGGGAAAATATTCACTCATCCCTCTCGACCTGCATGTGCACATTCTTACACAGGACACACACACATCTGTCGTTGATTTTTTATAGATTTCCCCTTATTTATCATATCAACTTCCTAATAGGATAGATACGCTGAGGAACAAGAGCGCACATGGAACACTGGATACCTGGATCACACAGTACTTCGACATCACGTGGATATTGACACTTCTCAACTGAACAGATAATCAATGACAAGTGAAAACAATCTGTAGTGAAAAATTATGTAGCGCAATTATTACCAGATTTTGCAATCATTAGTTGGAGAATCGAATAAATTAAAAGTTTATTTCCGCCGACGTTGAAAAGAATGAGAAGAGCTATTGCCAAATAAGAGAGTGACTTAACTTTTCAACTCATACATTTGCCGATTTCACCAAAATAAGAAGTACACGTGCATTTCATGAATAGATCTGACTTTATCTTAGGACTGTCATGTCAATGGAAGAACACACGAAAAGTACGACGAACTGATGACAAGCATCAGACTCGAGTAGGCAATCACCACCACAACAAACGTCAGAAATTATAATGAACATCAAATTTTGAGTTTTGTATATCAAAATATGGAAGCGTTTTCCCCTAAAATATCTCCGTATCCATCAGATTGAGTGAAATACTCGCATACATTACCTACAGAAGTGTCTCAAGGAAGATGAAACAGGAACATGTCTCCAGGACTTATTTGTACGAATATTCAATGTGCCTTTCTATGTATGCGTCACTCACGAAAATCTTAAATAGGCATAAAAACTGTTAAAATTGCTTGCTTAAAACATTATCAATGCAAAATTCAAAATCTCCAACCATCTACATGGTTAAATAATATATCAACTTATACAGAGTGTTCATGTTCACCCCGCCCATTTTTAGTGGAGATATTAAAAAATGACAAATCGATGACACATGCTGAATCGATTTCTCTGAAAATTAGGGCCTATTCAAATGTCTAACTCTAGCTATGAGAAATTGAAGTTAGGCATAACTTTTTTGGCAATTTGAATTTATGAAATAGCCCATTGATTCTTTAATGTGTGACTGAGAAAATGCAATTTAGTGCCAGTTTTGCCATCTTCCTATAATCATCATGGATTACAAAGACTTTGCTACTGTTGAAATAGTTGCCAGAGTGTCTTTTTCCTTGAAGACCGATTGCTTATTAAACATTCAAAAGGGAATTGCCACCAGCTTGAATCTTGATAGTCTACACCTCTAGCTCCTCGAGACCTTATCCGCTCTTCCGCGATTTCATATAGGTTATCAATCTAACTGGCGTCTAATCTCAAGGAAGAGAATGAGGTAAACCAGTTGCTTGAATACGAACTCTGTGCCTTGGAGCGTCATGATTCCCGGAATTCTGGCACATCCAAAGGAGGATGCTTCGAACGTGGAAGTGAAACGATTCAAGACTGAGAAGACTTGAATTCTGGTGGGCTACTCTTCAACGACGGCAATCATGTCCTAATTTATTGAAGCCATTTTCTTTTTCAACGACTCGTCAGCGACGAGTCACATCAGTTTCACCTACTCGCATTAAAGTCTGTTTTGGAAAGCTCAGTATGAGGTATACCAACTGGAGTCATTGAAAAAGCTCACCAATCATTTCTCAAGAGCTGCAACTTCTCAATGGTCTCTAAAGTGTGCATTTTGAGCACCTATTTTGCATTTCTTTGTTGTATTTCAAATATAGCTTTCAACACTTAGCATTTGAGTATAAGTGATAGCTTTACTTCTTAAATAGTAATTAATTGTGATCAACGTGAGAACCCTGCTTATCGCATAGTTCGTGTAGCGACTTATACATGTAGATAACTTTCTACATCAGGTTAGGTTCAATATATGATTGATCTTCCTTTATTAATATCCGTTTTCCAAGCGCTAGTGTTCTAAACTTAACGAGTAATGATGAAGCCAATTAGATGGAAGGCTGCAAAAGTAGAACTACTACTTCCAAAAGGATTGACACATTGCGGCAATACTGCAACGTGCAGAACAATCATTGCATTTCTTAAATAATCTCTTATCACTTATATTTAAATGTTTAGGGTGTTTTTAACTAGAATACCCGAATTTTGCTAGAAAACTAACTGCTGTTGTTTTGCGCGGGGTATCGCAAATTTACGAAAGTCGCATTCTATCGGCACAAGTGGCCGTCTAATCGGTCTGACTTTACTCCCATTGTACATGAATGGTAGTAATCGAAAAGCAAAGTGTTTGCTCATTAAACCGATACCAGACGATTGAGATATTGATTCAGCAGGTATGAAAAATGGCAGAGGATTAATTAGACAATATCTCTGCAGAACATTTCTACGTAGAGAAATTGAATTCTTTCGAAAGTTATCTTCATCACTTGATATATCATGCTGTTGATGTCATCATGTCAGTCTCAAAAGATTACTGAGAAAATGGAATTGATGTCAATAAAAGAAAATGATGAATTCGGCAATAACTGAAGACGGATTCAGTGCTTTCTTAGGTTGATAGACATAATGATCTGAACAATGAGTCGGCCAAGACAAAGACAGGAAGTGCATAATTACTACAGAATCTGCATATTTTATTGTCGGACATGAGAATCAAATTAGAGAGAATCAGAAATGTCAGCTTTAATACAAGCAAGTACACACATGAAATCATCTGGCGGCTAATCAATCACAATCATAATTGAATTACTTGAAACTCAACCTTCATCAGAAACATAATAGCGATAACCAAATCAGAAGTGCAAAACACGAGCGTTGCACTGATCGATCACTTAGATCGAATGCGCGTCCGCACTTTAAATCATGGTAAGGGATTTTGCAGTAAGATCAGTAACATCAAACAACAATTGTTGGCAATGTCATGGATAGATTGGTAGCTAAGCAATGCATGTCATGCTTACTGAATTGGACGATTAGTTGCATTAAAAATCAATCAAGCAATCGGGTTTAGATAATAAAAGTTAAGAAATATCCGTTTGTAAACCAGAGGACGGGCAAATCGTTTAAAATCTCGTAAAAAACATGGAAAAGAGTTCTTATATGAAGAAATCATTGCTAAAATTTAAACATCATTTTTCGCATTTATCAGTAAGTGGAGTCGTAAGCCTGTTCTCAGAAAGAATTGTTGGATATCTGTGTCATTAATGATAATGAATAGTTCATGCATAAATGTTACAAATAACATACCGCATTGAAAAGCCGCAACAACCATACCACACTTGGATGTGCAAACCGTCTGGCATCTTCCAACAGAATGATTTGGCGTTTGTTTTATGTTCAAACAAAATGTTGATTGAAACTTGATGTCCATAATATCTAGAAAAGAGCGAAAATTCAAATTAAGAATGCAATGTTCCCTATTTTCTCAAGAAATGTGATAAATTAGATAATTTCAATGCGAAAAAGTGGACTCATAGTTTAACTGGGTTCAGTGACACACACAATTGAATTAATTCCATGATAAGGCTTGATCTAAGCATCACTAATTTCGAATAAATTCATCAGTTTTTTTTGCTTGGAAGATCCCTCAAATTGCTGATATAGCATGAGAAAACTCTTATTGTCAACAGCCGAAGCTTTTCGTCACAACACCGCTGGGAATGATCACGGCCACTGATTGATGTTTACATTCAACATGATTTAGATGGAAACACATCTATCTATTCTACCTCAATATGCACTCAAATTATACAAAGAAGAAAAAACCGAAGAACTCAAGAATCTTGTAAAGGAAACTGAAGTAAACAAATCCGAGATAACCTATCAGTCAATGACTGAATACCATCAAAGAAATTTTAGAAACATCAGAATCTTGAATCGTTAAGATATGAAACAGAAAATATCAATCAAGTAGGCCTTTTACACAAGAAGTATGAAAGGAGGTAAACATTTCAAAATATTAGACATACGTGGGATGTTGTGATTAGATTTGTCTATCGATAGTTTTCAGTTTCAGATTAAACTTTAAGTAGATGGAATATGAGTGCATGTGCACAATTATGCATGCTTTGGTAGAATAAATAAATCTTTGTTTGCATCTAGTATTTAAAATCATGTTGAATGCAGACAAATCAGTGGCCGTGATCATAACCAACAGTATTGTGGCGAATAGCTTTTTTCTTGATACATCAGCAATTTGGCTGGTCCTCCCACCAAAAATGAATAATAATCCCAAGATCAACTGTCAAATGCACCCATTGTAGATGCTTGTGAGTAGAATTGGGTGGAAACAAAAAAGTAGCTTGTCATGAATCCATATTCCATATTTTGTTTTTTAGATTTCTCAAATAATGACATGTAATCCTATCTTTACTGATGAGTAGCCTCATTAGTAAACTATTAAATGATGACTTTGTTAACATTTTAACCAGATTCCATAACTGCTCTCGCAGGCTAAACTTGATAGCAAAGTTGTTTTGTCCCTGCGATGAAGAAGATGATGATGTCTTATTTTCATTTCAATATAGTATAAACAATAAAGTCATATAAAAACCGCATGCCATGGCCATGGAAGGCACTAACAGACAAGCGCAAGTACAAGTGCAAAAAAGATAAATCAAGATATCAATCAAAGTTAAGTCAGAACAGGTGGTCACAAATAGAGACTAAGCTTACATTTCTTATATTACACTTGAATAAGAGAACAGATGTTGCGAGAGTACATTCTGATGGCAAATTGTTCCAAATTTGATATACACGATAAAAGAAAGTGTTCAAGGAGGACTTTGTACGAGGAAGAAAGTGTGGTTCTACTTGACATGCATTATACATACTACCACGAGTAGGATAGGACATAGGGCGACGATAAAAGTAGCACTTAAATCCACATCGATGAAGCCACGATACATTTGATAAAAAAGGCTTAAGTCATGCACAGTACGTCTCCTCTGCAAAGATTGAAGATTGAGTATGCGCAACCTATCATTGTAGTCTCTGTATGAAATATCACACCGCTTACACAACTGTCTAGTGAAGCATTTTTATACTCGCTCCAAACGCATAATATAAAGTCTGCTGCATGCAAAGCTTGTAATAGTTGAGGGAATGAACCGTGATAGTGAAAAAAGGATTGTCTTTTCACTCGGTGATTTTGTAGAGAAATCAGGCCTTCCTAGCCTCGATCACACCTACGCATCAGAAGTCACATCAGAGACAAAAATGAAATACTAGTTTGTTTGGGAACATTACCTCTTACCTTCACCTTAATCGTGTGTGATGGCTCCACCGAAGTGCAACTTAAAATCGAAAATGTACTCATATTCTTTGGAGAAGGGTGGGTGATTTTCCTGCCAGGTAGAGACTGGAGAAAAACCGTGTGAAGCACACATCAAGAAGATGGACGGAGCCGACTAGCATACATCTAACTTAAAGCGAGATTTGATAAACCTTCATGGAAAATGATTGATAAGTGATACAGAAATGATCACTAAAGATAAGTTCAAGTAAGCCTAATGATCTGAGATGTAGGTTGCCAGGTTTTTTCAAAATACTAGGCTATATATACAGGGTGGCGCACGTAAACCGCCGGATTTTAAACTTTTATTACTCCTCAAATATTCATCCGATCGTCATGAAATTTCGACTCATACTAGTTTGGAGTATATGATCTATGATGATTATACCTGTTGTACTGAGAATTGTCAGAAAATTCTGATTCTATTGACCGAATGACATGTACTCATTTTGTTGACATCGAAAATCTAGATCAAGTTAATCAACTTAACATGAATCGTATTCTGCACAACGAATTGTGCGCAGTCTTGAAGTGAATATTGTTCAGTTACTTCCATGTCATATAAAATACCATTCGACGATTAAATCACTATCTGAAAAGAATCGAACATAGAAGAATGGATGATTATTCGGTTGCATAACGAGCAAAATGCGCGGCTTGGTACGAATGGCTCAAGAGTGCAGTGGAGGTACAAAGGCTACATCATTCAGAGTATGGCAAGAACGCGATAGCACCGGATGCCCGTACCATAAGGCGGTGGCACACAAACCTGTTGACCAGTGCTAGTGTGGTGACTGTCAAGCGGGACCGGTCATCTTCTGAACGAACGGAACAGAATGTGAAACGAGTTGTGCAGCACTTCGAGGAGGACCCAAACACATCTACCCGTCGTGCATCTAATGCTCTTCAAGTGAGTCGCCGCACTATCCAGCGCATCCTCCATGACTATGGATGGCATCCGTACAAGGTCCAGGTGGTGCAGCGATTACACGAAGAAGATCTGGAAAACCGAATGGAGTTCGCAGAACAGGAGCTACAGCGCATCCAAGCCAACCCAAGCCATTTAGTGGAACTAACCTGGTCCGATGAAGCTCACTTCCATCTGGATGGTGGTGTGAATCGCCACAATTGTCGTTATTGGGCCAACCAGAACCCTCACTGGATCAAGCAAGAGTCGATGCACTCGCCACGCACCACCGTCTGGGCGGCAATCAGCCAATCAGGTATCTACGGACCGTTCTTCTTCGACACCTCCGTCAACAAGGATCGGTATCTCAAGATGTAAACAGGAGGAATGTTGGCCAGCGGTGCAGTCGGACAGAAGAGGCAGGAGCATCATATTCATGCAGGATGGTGCACCTCCACACTGGGGGACTTCCTGTGCGTGAGTGGTTGAACAAGAAGATGCCTAACAGATGGATGGAACGTTGATCTCCTAACATGCCCTGGCCACCGCGTTCACCTGACCTGACGCCTTGTGATTTCTTCTGGTGGGGTTTTGTCATGTCCAAGGTTTACCATACACGGCCAACATCCATGCAAGACCTGAAGGACCGCATCATACAAGCATTTCAAGAAGTGACAACTGAGATGTGTCGAGAAACTGCTCTGGCCTACCAAAAAAGACTCGAATCCGTCCTCGAGAATGGAAGAGGACACGTTGAAGTTCGATGACTACTAACACTTTTTTCCTATGTTTTTCATTTAATAAATGTTTTCTGACATTTACCTTAATTCGTTTTGGTCATTATTGATAAAGACGTGGGGGAAATAAAGGGAAAAGTTTATCATTAAATTTCACATGTTAAGATACATTGTTGGTATGTCAATTTTACTACATGTCATTCGGTCAATGGAATCAGAATTTTCTGACAATTCTCAGTACAACAGGTATAATCATCATAAATCCTATACTCCAAACTAGTATGAGTCGAAATTTCATGACGATCGGATGAATATTTGAGGAGTAATAAAAGTTTAAAATCCGGAGGTTTACGTGCGCCACCCTGTATATTTGCCAGTCGGAGTCCTATCAACCCCCGGAGTCGGAGTCCTATCAAAATGATAGGACTCCGCATCCCTGATACAAAGTCAAATTACCTAAAAACAGCTTCAAAACCTCAAGACAATGTTCAAAATTGGTTTCAAAAATAAGTTTTCATGTTATCTTTATTCCTGTTATTATTATTGTTTTTACTATTGTATGTCGATGTACATGGCTTCAAAGCGTGTCTAAACATGTTTCATAAACTGATTTTAACATGGTTTTCAATAAGCCATATCATTTGGCTTATACGAGTACACTAATTAAAATTTGTGATCGATTATTATGATGCAAGCTTGTTGATAGGAGTTTGAAGTTTCATTCAAAACAAAAGCAGATTAGATATTAAAGAAACAGTAATCCTACCGTCTATTCATGGATTGCCATCCTTGGAAAACTTCCAAAAAATATTGAGTCGATGTCAACAGATGTAAGTAGAATGACAAAACCCTACGGCGTCGTTGAATCAAGAATAGCAAGTCATCGACATTACAGCTGCTCCATTTCACAGGTCAGAACAGTCTCTTGAGGTTACAGTAGATTCGTTTAAAAGGTTGCTCAACGGCAGAGAATGGAAAGCTCACGAAAAATGTGAGCTCACGTTCACTTTTAAAATAACGAACTCCGCTCAGTTCAAGTTCAGGAAATTGAACAATGAAAGCCATTCAATTCACATTTAACAACGTCTTTCATGTTCACTCACGCTTGTTTTATTTCCGTTGACTTCTCATCAGTTCAGAAGTACTTTTGAAACTTCAACTTGATTTCGAAGATATCAATCCAAATAATTGTTTCATAGCGTCATCATTTTAAGCATACATTGCATTTTCACTGCAAGATGCAGCGACCTAGAATATCACTGTAATTTGAAGAATTACCAGGTGGCCTATACTTTAGCAGCACCAATTTTATCCACGTTTTTTAAATAAACTTTCACCCTTAGCACAGCTGCGAGCCATGAACGAAGCTAGAGAAATCAATAAAAATAAGGAAACTAGATTATTTTGAATAAACAAAACCAGAAGAACAGGTCTTCTAATCTGATTAAGTTGTCCTTCTCAGGAACCTCTTCGCACGCCTCTTGAAAGTATCAACATTGTATTGGTCAGGGAAAGTAATGTGGGAAGCTGATTCCAAAGCTGTGCCGTATGAACAAGGCATCTTTTCGAGCGACTCACACTACATGTATCTATGCTCTCGTAATGGCATGTGAGTGCGCTAGCTCTGTGTGCGCTTCTGGAATGATCTTGAGCTTGGACATGCACTCATTTACTGCAGAACTGATTCTACCGAAATGATATCTGATGAAGAGACTAAGTGAGGCAACATCCCGTCTGACGGAGGGCGGCAGCAACTTCTTAGCGGGGTTTTCACCTATGAGATTCCTGACACGCTCCTCAACCAGTTCGAGCAGGTTAAGATGTGCTTGTGATGCGGTGGCCAATAGACGGCAACAGCATCCTACTCCATCAGATTGCAGACAGGCTTTGATGTAAGATGGCTGCTAGTACGATGGAGGCTACCAATACGCTGAGCTGCCTGCTTGCTGATGGATTGGATGTGTGCTTTCCATGACAAGTCGTAGGTAACCGCCAATACAAGGAAAGATCTTATCTTGTTCTCTGATCCTATTATCTGACATCTTAATTTAATGCCATGTTGGTCATCGTCTTTAAGTTGCAGTACAGAATGCTGACATTTTGAAGGAATGAAAGAATGAAGCCATTTGGAACCACAATCAATCATAGACCGCACGTAAGTCTTCATTAAGAACGTCGTATAACTGCTAACATTCCTGAGTGTTCTTTATTAGTCGTTCATTTGAATTGAGGTTTCGTGTCATTTGCACACATCACCAGTTTGCTCACTAGGCAGTCATGAAGGTAATTGATATACAGCAAAAAAGCAGTGGGCCCCAAAATAGACCCTTGAGAAACTCCTGCATTGACAAGCTTGGTGTAAGACTTTTGGCCATCTAATACGACATATCTGCCAGTCACCAAGTAAAGAAGCAAGAAGCTTCTGGAGTTGATCAGCAGTTCTATACGATCTAAACTTCCTAAGGAGTCCCTGATGCCAGACTTTGTTGAATGCCTGTGAAAAATCCTGATCTCGTCTCATCTTGTCTGTCAAGAACCCGACTCACATGCTCAGCGACATATGAAAAAAATATCAGCAGTTGATTGAGAATGTCTGAAGCCATGCTGTTCTTCTGACAAAAGGTTCTGAGTTTCAAGGAAATTAACAGCACGTTGGTCATTGTCAATCACTGAATTCAAAAATTTAACCAGCAATTGGAAGCAGGGTGATAGGACGGTAACTAGATAACGGTGGAGATGAGTCAGAAGTTCAGACTCAGAACTTTTACCTGGAACTGGATCCTCATTGACCAAATGGCAATTGTGTGAAAAAGTACTTGTGCAAATCTTAAGCATATAGCAAACAATGCAGCCATTTGCAAGCATCAATCTGAAAACACGCATACAGTTATTGTTGCAAAAAGTTAGATAATTGCCCCAAATTTAGGTCGTACGAATTATGCATGTGAGGCATAACGCAACCTAAAATGTTGATTGCTATTAACGTGCATGCAGTATGCATAGGTGCATTTCGTGAAATGCTAAGTGCGAAAGTCCGTTAGAGCAAATTTTCCAGACTTCGAATTGAGGCAGGTATTCATGAGGGTGTCTGCAAGAAATGAGACTCAATTTTAGGTCTTTTAGGACCAATATCTAGGACCTTCATCTAGTGAATTAAGGATTTTTAGGCCAATAGATGTTTTTCAAGAAGCTTTACTAACTACTAGAAGATATATTAGAGTTTCCTGAAAAATGCAAGAGCATTGAAGTTCCATCGTGTGTGCAAAAAAATGTCGTGTTAAAAAGCAAATGATTTTCAAAAAAATATCAGAGGTAGCGCATCGCCGATTTCCCGGAGCGGGGAGTGCAAAAATTTAAAAACTGGATGCGGAGCACAAGAAAAAAATTGCGCTCCTTCCTTCCACTCCGACTTTGAAACTAAAATCCCAAGAAAGCACTACATTCGGTCAAGGAAGGATAATTTCTCTTTCCATGGACGTGATCTTTAAGTACATTTGACACAATAAGTTTCCGAATGAGTTTCCGGAGCAACACAGGAAATTTGAAGCTAAAGGAGATGTCATCCTTTTGACTGCTTCTACATGTGTAAAAATAACTGAATATTTTGAAGAAGTGAAGCGCGGGTATGCAGGATGCACCAAATATTCTGTGATTAAGACCTTTTCGCACACACAAGTGATGAAATATGCTTGTCAACAAAGAACTTGAGAGCATCTTAAGCTGTCTTCGTTTGATCAGTAATTGCACAACACGAGTGGTCAATTGGTGTGAAGGGATACATTGATGGTGCAGAAGGGTCCCCGATCGATTGTGTCCAAGATAGCAATCTATGATGACAAGGAAACTTTCTAGAGTTTGTCTATACCGGCAAGCATTCATTCATTGGTAGGTACATTTTATTGGTAGTTACATTCCATATTTTACCATGCGAGAATGGGACACGTAAAAATGATAACGCCCATTGACTTTGATACTGTATTTCGGTGCTATAGTATGTAAATCCTACAGCACACACAGCGACGAAACTACATTGTAGCTATCAAAGCGGTTCAGCTTCGTTAACTAAGCTCTCTAACAAAGGTCACTATAACGCTCATGTAGGTTTTACAATAAACCAATGATATTCATTGCGTCAAAAAAAAACACAAGATATCAAACATACATGTGGCTTCAACAATGCCGTTGAAATACAAATTCTCTCAAATCGATTCTGTAGATTCAAAGGACATTCAACACATCATTGAAAAATGATGTGCGATTAATGAGCTAAATTTGCATAGGTACGTAGGTCCTATGGCACATCAAAATAGGATCTTGACTTCGCAACTAAAACTAAAAATCTGCAGATGTGGAGTGTGGTTGTTAATAAATAAAATACAGTATATGTTATCTTAACAGCAATGTACTTCAGCAGCAAAGGCGAACGTGAAACAGCTTAGTAAGAGAAAAATGAAATTGCGTATAAGATCAGGACATTAGATCAGACAATCTACAAAATTACTTCGTTTAAGAGCATGTCAAAAAATACAAATGCAGTATCAATCAAACACAAGTGCAGGTGGTCAACTGAAACATTCTAATTAAAAGATTTTTATATATGCTATAGTTTAATATAAGGAGAATATGCTAAGGTCAAACAAATTTTTTCAGGTCTGCACTTTCGTCACTCAGCTAAGTTAGAAGCCAGGTGAAACAGGTTCATAAAAAAGGGATTCCTGCTGCAAAAAAAGTCAGACAAGTGCTGAACTGGAAATTATCGTCACGTACCGAATAAATTTTCCATTATTTACAGAATCTCTTTATAGTACATATGGTTGAGCCTGAATACCGGAATGTTCGACTAAATTAAAGAGAATTCCGAATATGACTTTTAGTCAATATGAAACTTTTTTTCTCTAATCTGACTGAATTTGTTGATGAACAGCTGTCCAGATTGTCGCTGACATTAGCCTTTGGAATTGTCAATTTTCTACAATTTCTTACTAAATGTGCAACCTTCAAATCCTCAACCCTCAAACGGAGGATTGTCTATGAAAACTACCTATCCCTCAATGCAGGAAGTCGTGGCATCTCTAAAAATGGTCCCCGGTGATGACAACATCACCAATTCCAGCTATAAAAACCCTTTGTTGTAATAGTTGCCTTCTGCGACACGCAGGAATACATCTGTTCCATTCTGCGGGGCGAAAAACATTTATTGAAGGAGATTAACAGATTTGATATTAAAATTCAATGCTGATAAATTCAAAAAAGAGAAACCTTTACTCTAGTCTGGTGCTGAAAGGAAGATGAATGAGAAACAAAAAACAAATCTACGAAAACATGACTTTAGCCTCTATCTTTTTTAAGCGATATTCTGATACATGCTCAAGCAAGTCCAACAGTTGATGATAATTTCGACAACCATAAAAATGCCATACATCTAAATTACAAAAATGTGAACAGTTAGACTTCATTCGCATCACCAACTTGAAAATGAAACATATCATTTTGATAAAAACTCGGGTACTCGCAGACTACTCGTTGTTGAAATTTACGAAATACAATACTAAGATGTCAAATCCAAAAATCCAGTTTAGGACTTTTAGGCCGATTTTCGAGTTTTATGACTTTTTTAGGACTTTAGGACATTTTAGACCGATTCATGTAAGCCAGAAAGTTTTGTTTTTTATAAGTCCAACTTCTCACTATCATTCCTCCATATTGCAATTGAAAAATGAAACTGCTCTTCACCCAATAGCAGTAACAGAATACTCATGCATTTTTGAAGAATAAATGGGTTCAGCTTTCTTCATATGATTCCATGTACGTTACTCAATCACGACACCGCACGTCACCAGGTGCTTTTTTTTATTAATTTTAAATTCGATGTGATGCCAGCGCATGGTCAAATAGATGATTCCACGTTTACCACATATCATAGGACATGCAGATACAATAGGCTAGGCCTACTTATTAATGTCTGCTTTGCTTATTAGTATCTCTCAGCTATTCGTCTGGGTGTTCCTAATTAGCGTACAAGAATCGTCAACATAGAATATTTCTAAGAATTCCACATTGTGAACGTATGTTATCACGAGCGTCAGGCGTCTGACAAAATTACTTATTAAGCTATTCTTAAATAGCTTGGAGTGAAACATTCTCATTTAGATAGTTTAAACACACAAAAAAATGATGTGCAGCGACTCTGCTACGTCCTGCTCACTATAAGGTCTTAGTCGTGACTGGCTTGCTTCAAGGAAATCACGTGAGTGATGGGCATTTTCACCTCAATTTTGCTTTAAACATGCCGTGAACGATAATGAAACCTAACAACTGCACAACCTTTTATTATATAATATTATAAAATTTAAAGTGCAACATTCATTGTCAATTGTTGTATAACAACTGACAATGAATGTTGCACTTTAAATTACGCTGTTCTTGTTGTCATGATGTGCTTACTATACTCCATCGTCCTCTCCTGAGTAGTGAGTTTTAAATGCGATTTCCATAAGAACATAGTGTTATTACGTCCTTAAGATTCCCGAAATTCCTTCACAAAATTTAATGACATTATAGGTCTACTCATTTTATCGAATGTAGTCATCCACAAAGTTTACTGAAAGAAAAGCGGCTCTTCCGGAAAAGCAACGATTCGATTTCAGCTCAACTGAAATTGATGCAGGCCAATAAATAGGGGATAGGGCAGATCTCAGACTATGATAGTGTAAAAGGATCTTGTTCTTTTTTAATTTGTATATGAGCGAAACTCAAGAAACCAAAAATTGCAAAATTTTCTTCAAAGTGGGTTCCTGGAAATTATGAATCCTTTAGGTCCTCTCTTAATTTGACCTTTTAGTGTGCGCCTCGAATCTTTGACGTGTGCCTGAACGTTCTCCTGCAGTGGTCGTGGTGCGAATTTTCACCAATTTCGCGTGGTCATGAATTTCGCGTATTCGCGCTAGTAGCAATAATAATTACTATAATAACGCGCAACATGAGATTTATGGCTATAATATAGTTGCTGGAAAAGCAGGGTGTTCACCAGACGCTTTAGGAGTAAGTGCTTGTGAGATTCTGAGCGATAATGTCTCTGATATAATGTGATGAATTGCTGACATTGAGCCTCAATTCGGCGGACTTCAGTTCTTTACATCGCTGCTTTTCTTATTCTAATTCTATGCAGAGCCGTTCTTGGAGTTGGAGAGTTTCACGTTTTCTTTTTTCTTCCCTTTCTTGGTTTTCCAGCCATGTTCGGTAAGATGCATGTGATGCATTGTGCATATCCAGAAGCTCTTTGTCATTCTTACATTTGAGCTATCAATTTCTTTACTTCTCAAATCGGAATTGTTTTCGCTATTTGATCTGTGTGCGAGTTCCATTTCAAGTCACTTGAAAGTTACTCAAATTTTGTGATTTCCTGACAACTCGGCTAGCACGAAAAGCATTGTGTCCTGAACATCCTCTATATATTATTTATGATAAAGCTCCTCTGAGATTCTCTGCCCGTATTGGCAACTCTAACAGACAGTTCAAGGGCAAAACAAAACGTTTCCAATCTTCTATCGTATATACATAATTTACTCTTACTTTTTTATCTTTGTAGGCCTACTTTTGTTATTGGATTCTCATGTCTCTGCATCTGCAAATCGCAAGGGCTTTCGCGGTTTCAGTTATGAGCGAGCGCCTTTTTTGGTCAATATGTCGGCTATATTTGAAAAACCCTCTTCGTCCCTGTATCCTCGTGCGGCAGATAAAAACTGTCTTCGCGACTTTAAGCGAAGTTGGCCATTGAACATTCTCCGAGCCTTTTCGGCGATGATCATGTCATAGGGATTCAACCATATCATGGAGTCTGAAACGTGGGTGTTCCAACAAGAAGAAATCAATTCACTTTGATGAAGTGTGAATATAGACATCTCTGTAGATGAAAACATGCGAAAATAGTCAAAATGGCAAAATTAAACATTCGAAATTATGAAATGATAAATTTCGCGTAATGTCATCATTTTTCTCTTAAATTCGCGTTTCGTTCGCGTAATACGTGAGGTTTTTGCACCGCCACGACCACTGCTCTCTTGCAAGCATTCCGAAGAACCGGATGATTTCCATGTTAACTTTCAAAAAAAAATCAGAGAAATAAAGTCCTCTGACTGCAAAGGGGCTTCACCTTTCTGATCAGATCACTTTTATCGTCACATATACTTAGCTCTGGATGATTTTCGGGTGCGCCTACTTGCTATGATGTGCACTTAAAAAGAATCACAAGTAATGTCTCAGAATTCTGAATCTTGTGCCAAATCTTAGATGCACTGGTTTGCCATACTTTGCTTTCTTTCGAAATCTGCATCAATCGTGAACATCAGAACCTGTTTATAAAAATGTAGACACAAATAATATATAAGCCTGCCACCGACTATGGCGCAGTCGTGGGAACGGCCATTAACATAACAAATGTAGGTTTATTTATTTTACAATAGGCTGAATTAAAAGTAATAATGAGAAGCATCAGAACACATGAGGCGTAAATGGAAGTCGTGTTATCAATGATCCTTAGAGCATTACGAATATTTCTCCGATGTTCAAGGTAGTAGACGCATCGGTGCAAAACTTTGGAATGCAAAATATGTGATCGATGAAATTATCAATCAGACATCTATTATGCACTGAGCATAGTCAACATGCTCAGTCATCTAACTACTACAGTCGGCACGACTGGCCAGCAACCAACAAATGTGCTGCATATTCCACCGCGCGTAATCAACACGTAAAGTACGGAATGCTCTGGTTCGTAAAGGCAGATTATATCGATTTAACAATGGAGGATACGGTATATACCAGCTATTACAGGTCAAAAATATGGATTGAAATGATTTGGAATGCACATTCATGAAAAAGCTTCAATCATTTTAAAGAATAAAACAGAATTTAGACTTGAATTTCAATTTTATGGAATCTTTGTGGCACATCTAGTTATCTTTCTTGATGTTGCCACACCAGCCTTTCGCGGTGTGATCATAAGTAGAAAGTAGATTTAAAAAAAAGGACTATGAAGCTATTCTAAATGTAATGTAAAATAACAAGTTTTGGGAAAATTCTCTCAAAACTCAACTTGCTCACAAATTGGCAACAGAGTGTTTATATTCGCGAGTCAATCGGTCAATTTTATCCTCACTTCACAGTTTAATCTGCCTACCGTTAAGCTTATCGTCCTGTTTAACCTAGATATTTTGACATCATCGATTCTTCAGTTGATCATTAATTATTGATGCAATGAATTCTTTCACTAGCTGTTCTCATAAAATAGACCGAAATGTAGTCATAGGTTGTCTAGTCTTGTGCAGTTTGCATTGAATGGACATCAAGTGGACGAACATAGGGAAGGCTCGCAAAACACTAGCTTTCAGTATGTTCTATCACATTGGAAATTCGTTAACCCAGAGTATTTTAGAAATGAGTCAGCATTGACTCAGGGACTGTGTGATAAAAAATTCGATGCAAAAATTTAGGTTTTTATATATTGATCAATTTTTTGAACCGCAGAAATGTACTCTTCACATAAAACTGAATCCATGATTGAATCCTTTGACATAAACATTTTCACTATGTGCTGATGCTGACATTTTTTGACCTGCCAACACACTCCTATCGAATTGCCAATTTAGCAGACATACCTCTCCAAGGCTGTCATGACACGAGGATCTGTAAAATACAATAATTCCTTCTGCATTACAATAATGATCATTCAATTCCGTGGCAACTTCTTCAAAACTGCAAAACTTTGCATGTCTCACATTTGGTAACAATTGCCAACTATATCCCCTCGAGTTCATTTAATCAGATCGAAAGTGTATGCACATTGGGCACAATTCAATTTCCTAATTCAGTTTTCATCGGCATGATCATGATTCACTAAATTTAAGTTTCATTTCTTAAAGTTGTAAAATAATGTGGATCCATGCATCAGCCTACATCAAGTTAATTGTGATCATCATACTCTTTGGCGGTCATGGTTATTTTTATGATACTTTGTTTTGATCTTTCAGTGGAGGCTAATATGGTTTGTGATTTGATCACGGTCACGAAAATTATACACTTGCTTCTAAGATTGAGTCATGGATTGAGCAAAGCAGTCAGCCAGATTTGCTAATTTAATAAACATATTGCTTCCAGGGTTCTCATGACACGGAGGATTTGTAAAATGCACATTTTCTCTTCTGCAGTGCCATCATTAGTCAAATCCGCGTAGGTAGATTTCTCGAAAAGTGAAGCAATTTGAATATCTAAAAAAAAGGTGCTGGCTGTTTCAACTCGAGTTCATTTCATTATATTGAAACAAACATTGGAGACTTTGAGTTGCTATGCTATGCCGTACTTACTATGGTTTGTATATTTGGGAATTTAACTACCTTCAATTTTCATCTGAAAACATTTCCATAGAACGTCAACTCACATCTGTAAGGCACTTTTCCTGAAAGAAAAAACGATCTAGCCTCTACATACGTAAGCCTATAATTTATGCGCTCATGCAGATGCAGGATATCTAGCTATCTGTTACCTTTTCATTGCCGATAGCAATAATGCTTGCGTTTAACTATGATATAGTTTGGCCAATCGCGCATCAGAAATTCATGAAGAACACGTTTTTTCATACAATTTTTATCACGCCTTTATGTAAGATGCCCCAAGCCAGCTGACTATGATCCTATATCGAATATTGTTAGGAATGGTTTATGTTTCTCATAGACATTAATGTGAAATGACTGATAATTTTTGCAGGGATGATTTATAGTAATCCGCTTTATACCATGAAGCACCATGGATTCATGATTGTGATAATTTGAATGCACTTGATTGCGCAGTATGATTAGGGCAATAGGGCCTCTGTTGTATGCAGAGAAGCAGTTTGGCCCAAAGACAATGGATAATCTCTCTTTGGGATAATTATCTTTGGTTTGGCCTGCAGACGACAGTTTTCCATGCGCAGTATGAACGTACCAAACTTCATCAAGCAGAGCGATCAGCCACATTGTTCGATATATTTAGAACTCAATGGTGAAATATCCGCATTTATTTGTCAAAAGTAAAACAATTTCGTTGAAGCATCAATGAGCACAACGAATCTAGTACAAATGAGTGAAGTCATTATTACGATATTTATATAATTGATATGCAAAATGTTCCTTTATATGTCTATAAATAAAATGCAACACACAAATGCAATCTCCATCGCAAATGAAGCAGATACTTTTGTATATAAACTCATACAATAACGTATCACAAAATTTCTCGTTGTTGTCTCGAAAAATGAAAAGTGTGATTGTACAGTTAGAGAACATGGTGTGACCTTTCACAATTTTATGCGACACAATCAGGTTTATTTTTTGAAGTTGTATAAAAAGATATTTCACAAAATATGTCGTGGTTATGTGGTTGCCGGCATCTACGACTATAGGTAAAAATGCTGATTTCAAGCAAATATTATGAGTGATATACACGTATAACGTCTTTGATCTGTTGACGGCATACTGGACAGAAGTCTTGTCGTGAAAATAGGAGCTGAGCACACGCGTTGCATAAAATCAAATGATGACATGGATCCAAGACACAGTCACGAAAACGATCGAGACAAATCGCGCATTCAGGAGCTTGATTCCCACCTGAAAATAGAAGTACATTTATTTGTCAAATGTCGACTAATTTCTCCCCAGACTTAGTCATAAAATAATTCACCCCACTGAATCATCACATCATGCCTGTCTCAATTTTTACTGGATTGATGAACCAAAAGAAGTGGAAAATTTGTCATAGACAATTATTTGAGACGGCCACCATTCCACAGCCACCATACCGATCAGGACTGCCCTCTGTCCTCCAATCCAATTTACTTTAAGGTTTTAGCCTACGTGGAACTTACTCAAATAACGGCTTTACAAAGTCTAAGATTTCTCACATCCGAGAAATGCTAGCTAATGACTCGTCTGATAATGAATACTAGATGTTTTGCGTCCATCGAAGTCCGTTTTCTTTCTACAACTCTTAGCATTATGCGGAGGTGGACAATCGGAATAAATAGTCCGGATACCCGAGCATTTGGAACCTCAGCTTCAAATCGGATAATTAAATCGTAAATTTTTGCCCAACAAATCGGGCTGCTGAAAAATTAAAAGCGATTATCCGATTCAGCGAGATCGGCGTCACCCATTCTTGGGCAGTGAATTTCTTTTGATGTTATTTTGATGCATGCTTGAGCCCATATGCCACTTCTTACTTCGCAATTTTGACTTGCACTTAGGATATTTCAAACATCGACAAACAAAGTCGTTTTTCATGAAGGATGGAGAATATGCTGATTTAGATGAGGAAAACTTAGCATGAGTTTCTGTTGCTGTTGCTTTTCTGTACATGTGTTTTCAGTACTGAGTTCTTTGTCATCAGCTGTTGTTACAAAGCGCACGAGTTTTGAGCATGATTGCTTTGCTGCCGTTTTATTAATATGAATTTTCAATAAGTGTTTCGCTACATGAGTTTTTATCATTCAAGCAGAAGGTGCAACATTGTCATCGCAAAATACTCAAAACAAATGCAGGCTGTCCCAGATGTCTCTACGAATTTCATTTTTATTTTACAAGAAAACTAATAATGATGCAGACATGAATCAAGTTTTATTTTGAAAAGCAGACATGAGAGATTTGTTTGATGTATGCCCGGCTGCTTAAATGGTTTATTTTTCTTTCTTTCATTGCGGCAAAGTTATCACTGTTTTTCGATAGATTCTGTAATAATAATGATTGTATTGTTATCCAATCGAGTGATGCAAGTGATGTTCTTCATTGATCAACGCCTGAAATATCTATGGTAATTTCTATCACACAACATTTGAAAGTTGTCTTCTACTTATTAGGTTATTATTCAGCTGTCGGGTCATTGTCCGATATCTTCATTTTGAAAAATCTCGACAAAATTTTCAAATGACTGTTCTTCTACTGGATTCACTCTGGTTCTCACTGTGCTCTGACGAGATGGATAACCTGTACGCGCTCGCATTATTCGACTGTATTACTCATCTGGTTGCTCACCAACTGTTACCTTGCGTGAGTATAAGAAGGAAACTGGTGAACGGCATCCTCCCTGTACTGAAGGCGGAATTCGAAATCTTGTCAAGAAATTTGGAACTTCTTCGACAATTCAAGACCTCCCCACATCAGGGCGACATTCATTAAGTGGTGATCGTGCTTTGACTGTTTCTGGAGCAGTAGAAGAACTTAAATCAAAGAACAATTTTGGAATCTGCTCTGTGCGCGAGGTTGCTGAAGCATCCGAGATTTCCAAAAGCTCTGTACACAGAATGAGAAACGATTTGCATTTGAAACCTTACCGTCCTCAATTTGTTCAAGAAGTGTTTCCAGCTGATTTTCAGAAGCGCTTGGAATTTGTCGACTTAATGATCGAAAAGTTCGGAAGTGACTTTAGTGACATTCTGTTTACAGATGAAGCTCATTTTCATCTTTCCGGAGAAACGTCTTCGTTGACTGGTGCTGTTTGGGATGATAGCAATCCTCAAATGCGCATTCCCAAACCTTTACACAGTTCAAGGTTGACGGTTTGGGTAGGTCTCAACAGACGATATGTTATACCGCCTTATTTCTTCGATGGAAGTGTCACTTCTGCCTCGTATCTTGAAATGTTGGAGTCTCACTGCATTCCCTTCTTGAAATCAAAAAATCTCGGACAGTATTCCAACAAGATGGTGCGCCACCGCATATTGGAAAAAAGGTGAAATTGTTTTTGCAAAAGAATTTCAAAGATCGAGTCATAAGTCATCACTTTGATTTCCAATGGCCAGCACGCTCACCTGACATCACCCCCTCGGATTATTGGTTTTGGGGTCATGTCAAGAATCAGGTTTACAAGAAAAAGATGACAAGTTTGGTTGAATTAATAGGAACGTGTGTTCGACAATTGATCAAGAGATGTTGGCAAGAGTTATCGATTCTTTGCCCGACAGACTTTACCAACTGAAATTGAACAAAGGTCATCAACTTACTTGAAACTGCTCGTAACTGTTGAAATATAGTTTTATTCATGTTGGTATTATGTTTGTCTTTTCATACAGGATATAATTTGAAAGGAAAAAACAATTATATTAAAAAATTATTATTAGAAAACAATGATAACTTTGGGAGAAATAAAAATTAAAAAAATAAACCATTTAAGCAGCCGGGCATATATCAAACAAATCTCCCATGTCTGCTTTTCAAAATGAAACTTGATTCATGTATGTATCATTATTAGTTTTCTTGTAAAATATAAATGAAATTCGTGGAGACATCTGGGACAGCCTGTATATGCACTAGGATGACTGAAAGAAGACACAAACACGGATCAAATGCATGGATGTCTGCTTTATAAGTAATACAACACTACAATAGATCATTTAAAAAACCTTTTCTGTCCATATTCCTGATGAGTGATGACTAAATAGGTGATTCATTAACGTGCTGTTAGTATGAGAGAGCTGCAATCGATATATAAACGCCTAATTTGCAAATCGCAATTTTTCAGCAAGAAAGCATATGAGCATGATAATTAATTAAGTAGGCCTACGAGTTGTGAGAGCATTTTCTGAGCTTTCTGTTGATATATTGCTCATCGACATTGGTTGATCATAAATATACAAATTGTTAATTTATCACAAAATCGCAACTATGATGGCTGAAAACGTCACATTCTCGCTGTACGGTGACGCACGAACAAATACTACACCGACTGCAGAAGTTCGCTATCATAGTCCGGCAGCCAGAACGAGTTTCTACAGGGAACGAGGCCGAAAATGAGACTTTCACAGAATGATGTACACCCTATGCCTACTACGAATCTGAGCGTCTACCAAGTTCTAGTTAGTTCCTCTTCTAGTCAGAAAGGATTAAAGAACAACACATCTAATGAGACGTAGATTGAAGCTTTTGGCAAAAATGAAATTGTCTATGTTTTCTCTTAACAACTCAGCAGTACTAAGTCTAGAGCCATAATTGTCGTCAAGATGTGTCCTCATGTACATGTGCATGTGATATCATCATGCTTCTGAACGGCGATGTATGCGAGAATGTGTTTCAATGTGGTGTGGATAAAGTGGGCCAGCATGTCGAAGTTTGCCGACATTAGGAGGCTTGCCAAATCTGACTGTGTGTAGCTCCACAGATAGATTGCATGAACATGATGGGAAATAACCTGAAGACATGCTACGCCAAAAATTACGGCTCTAGAACTTGATACTTTTCAGTTTATAAGAGAAAACATAGAAAATTATATTTTTGCCAAAAGCTTCAATCTGCGTCCCATTGGATTAACTTTTTCTTTGATCCTGTCTGACAAGAAGAGGAACTAACTAGAACTCGGAAGACGCCCAGATTTGTAGTAGGCAAAGGGTGTACATCATTCTGTGAAAGTCTCATTTTCGACCTCGCTTCATGCAGAAACTCGCTCTGGCTGCCGGACTATTAATCAATTGAACAGAATTCAGCGGTTTTGTGAAATATGCTGAATGTTCTGGTGAAATAGAATTGCTATCTTCAGAATTATCTTTGCATCAGTTATCGAAGTGTGATTGCACATAGAAAATTTGGTCGCCCGGTAATGGTTTTCTTCAACATCCAATGAACATCAATAAAAGAAGTCGAATAGAATTCCATTTCGAATGATTCCAGAATCGGATAATTGAAATGTATCACTTTTTCACTATGACTCACCAATAATTTTCACTTTTCGGATCGCACCCACAATTGTAGCACTCAACAATTTGGTATACTGCTTAAATCATTGAGAAACTGTGAGATTAATTCGTTGCATGCCTACATAATGCGAACTACACACTTATATACAATGCGATTCTCGAAAAAACATCTCTATCCTGGAAAAGAATGAGGACTTCAACTCTAGATGCTTTGTTTGTGATCATATTTGTGTTTATTATTGTTTAGACAAATGCAGAGCAAGCTATGAAGATATGAGTAAATTGCACAGAGAAAATCATAGTATCTTGAATAAATAAACAAAAAATGAAGAATAAAAACAATCAAGTTTACTTAATTTTTTATGTGCTGATGCATCATGCATTCTCATTCTCAGTCAATAAGTGTTCTCACAATGAGAAAATACAGCGAGCGTAAGTTGTAAGTTTATTAGCGAGAGAAAAAAGAACAGCGAGCGTACGTTGGAGGTTTATTAGCGATCTGAAGAATAATCCATTGACAATCAAGTTGCTCTACATTTGAAGGTCAAAACGTCACCTTCCCAATACGTCACACATCACATGATAACATTTTAACAAGCGGTTAGCCCACATACTACACTGACAAGAGATAAAATTCAGCGAGTGACGAAATACAAGTTGATTCACACCTTCGTCCTTGATACATGTGCATGCAGTCACGATGCAGCGAAAGCGCAGATGGGATTTTCCGATAGTCAGTCATTGGGAATTGGCGAGTCGAGGAGAGAGAGAAGCGATAGACACACACACAAATAAAGAATCGTAGAATGTCATTAACAAATAAATTTCGGATTTTCCGACAATAAGCAGTGTTTGTTTTCCATTATAAAAAAACCACAAAAGAGTTAAGAAGATGAACTAAGTTCGATAATGACTATTTCCTCAATGTTTCGACTTATTGTAGATTGCTTATGAGTTTTGTTTGATCGGTGATCTTGCTTTATGTCATTTACTGATTTAACCAATTTACGATGAAGGGAATACATCAACTTCGGCATCCAAGGAACTTGCACTATGACTGCCACAACAGATCATATCAAATTACAGATACATTGTACAGTGTGTCTGCAAACATGCAATTTACTGTGGATTTTGGAAGTTATTGTCATACACACACAAATAACAATTAATTATCAAAAGCGCAGTCCATAGTCACTTCATGTTCTCCTTGACTTCTTTACAATTTGCTGCCATTTCAATCTGTCCTTCACTTTCTCCTTCCATATCCTCCAGTCTTCTTATGTGCGTTCCAGGTCTCTTTTAATGCAATCCTTCCATCGAATCCGTGGTCGTCCCCTTCTTCTTGTCATTGTGTAATCCATCTCTTCCACTAGTTTCACTTCCCCTTCGTCACCCATCCTTACCAAATGCCCTGCCCACCTCAGTCTCTTTTCCACCACTTTCTGTGTCACCGTTTTCTTCAATCCTACTTCCTCCCTCAGCTCCGCCATCCTTCATTTGTCCACCAACCTTACACCACAGATGCGCCTTATACAGCTACTTTCACATGCTTGCAACATCTTTTGCTGCTGCTCGCGGTTAGTGCCATCGTTTCTAGTCCGTATGTCAATGCTGGCAAGACACATGTTTCCAAAACCTTTCCTCGTATCCTCTGACCAATTTTTCTGTCCGCCAGCACTCCTGTCACTTTCCTGTATGCCCGAGCTCCGGCCTGTATCCTTCTTACTTCTGCATCGCTCCGACCATCTTCAGAGACCATTCCACCAATGTACACAAACTTATCTACCTACTACAGTTCCACTTCTCTCACACCCACAGCCAAGTCCTTCCACTCCCTGCCTATCCACATCACTTCCGTCTTCACCAAGCTCATTCTCAGACCATGACACGCAAAATGTCCATCTCAGTCTTTCAGAAATTTGAACGATTAAAAATCACGAACCACGTTTAACGAACGGTTAATTTGAACGATTTAAACGATTAAAATCAGAGAAGGGCTTAAGGAGCTCAAAATCACCTGGACAAGTAAATACTCATAGAAATGCAACTAATTTAGCTTTCATGCAGTGCGAACTGTCAGTGCGAAGTAGTGAATAACCCTGCATAATGAAATGTATTTAACATTATATCGATGATTTATGAATAGTATTGGCATTACTGATAACAAAAAACTGTATCACACTGATCTCCGTGGCTCAGTGGGTAAGTGCTTGACCTAGCGATCTTTTGGTAGAGGTCAAGCACTGGAAGCGTCATTGGAAGTCGGCAGGAAGGGCATCTGGGTTTAAAGTACCACAGCGTTCCACAAAAGTCTGACTGTGTCAGAACCGTCCAAGTCCCCAGAATGGGGGATTAGTGACGTTAAAGCTTCATCATCATCAGCACCTAGCATTCTTTCATAAGCATTCATGAATTCCTCACGAATTCATCACTGACAACCTCTTCCTCATATATGCTAGTTGATACATTGAAGTTTTGATATGTCGACAAGTTTCTTAAAAGAACAACAGCGACGTGAAGCACTTACTCATCCAGCTGTCATCCGTCACGCTTCCTCTTGGACTAAGATGTGACATGAATGTTTGATTGAGGCATGGCAGAACATTTTTCGGACGGGAAAGGCCAAATGTTTTGATTTCTTGAATTCTTCCTGCAATAAGAGAATGGGCTTTGCATTTAATCAGCATCAATTAATCAAACCATTTTATTTTAAAGAGCATGAACAGGTTAGCTGCTGCTAAAGATATTTTAAAGGTAGTGCAGCTTCTTGATTATTTTCTGCTAATACAATAAGACTATAAACAAAGATATCCATCTCCGTCTGTATTTGAAGCATGTTTGGTACATATTGCCGATATATGTCAAACATCTTTTTATTCAAATTACATTCTTAACATTATCCTAATGTGAACTTTCAAGCAGATAGTTTTCAAGTTCTGTGCTTCACCGAATAGTACCCGAGGCTACTATTAAAAAATGGTCAACCGACTCAAAGAAAGTTTGTTGAAGATTGGGCAGTTTTGTGACTTTTATCAGTATTTTATATAGTAGACTTACTATTCAACTGGTCCATCAATTTTTAAAACTTATGTTAGTTTATTAACTGAAATTCAGCCGACATACAAATGATCAGTCTGATATTCAACCGAGATTTTGAAAAATTGCATGAGATCATATGCAAGAGAGTAGAGCAACAAATACATCGCTGAATATGTCTATATCTAATCAATGCTATTTTTCAATATATAAAATTTTCTAATATTGAATGCTTCACGGCTAACGAGTTTGCTAGAAATCTCGGAGCCTTTTTAACTGTATGTGAAACAAGTATTCAAAACAATTCTGCCAGTGCAATTTTCCTTTAGCAGCATTTTTGATGCTCATTGAGTGACTAGTTTTCAGTTAAGATAGAATATTTTTTGGGTAGTGCCACATCATCAAGAATCTGTTCCTGATAATGTAGTACTATCCACAAAATATTTGAATAAAAATCACGTACTTAATAGTAGCAAGGCATGTCTATCCTACCTAATTCTGCCGGTATTGGAAAATTCACCAAATCTACGCACTCCATCCTCAATCAGAGCTATCTCATTGTATCCATTTGCATGTACTCTGCAGGCTGCATGCTTTTACACCAAATTCTTTTTCGTAGACGGCCATCTTTGAGACGTAATGTATACCTATCACTCGCCCCTCCCCCATTGGCTCACATTTGCAGGAGATATGGGATATGCAGGAGTTACATGAGGAAACACGTCTATCCCTTGTAATAGGGCCGCACTGGATGAACGACTTCGACATGATTGATTTAGACTATTATATTTCTATGAACTGGTCCAAGAGGTCGGACTTCCATACTACTGCTCTGCAGTCCCGTTTCCAGATCCAACAGGACTCGAGAGTGTGTGAAATATTGTAATTAGTCTGACTTATGAGATTTCGGTCAGTAGATTTAGGTTGATTTTCCAAAACTGTGTTAAGAAAAAACATGCTACTTAACTGAGTCGGCTAAAACTGACTTAGCCGCGGCTGGTTAGATATTCTTCATCCCGTTTGCGGCTCGGCTCGAGACAAAATAAAGTCGGCTGACCAATGCTAAGTTTTCTACAACCATGTATGTCTCTACTTTACAGTTTTCAACTCCACTGAGATGTCCGCATCGCAGTCTATGTTCTATTACGGCATTCATATTCAACTATACCGATGTTAACACTCGTCGATACATGTACTCATTGAAAGATGTGGAACTCGATAGCACTACTTTCAATACTACATAGACGTACTTGTGTATTAAAACGTTCGGAGTGGCAAGGGCCGTATAGGTAAAAACGCAAGCAAGGTACTGCCAAATGTCGAGATTCGTGGTTGCTATTCGCAGAAATGCGCTAGTGAATAAACTTAATCTTAAAAAATAATTGCTTTTCAACGATCAACAGAATATTTAATTCAATCAGAGGGAGCACCAAAAGCCCACTCGAGAAAACACACAGCCACCACGTCGGCACTTACATAACGAACAGACAAAACAACAAAGTCAAACGCAATCCCCCTGGAGTTCACAAATCAGAACAAACACTCGACAGACGCACACGCAGAACACTGGTACAACTCCGAACCAACAACTTCTCCATGGCTAGATTAGTGGCTTTCATGATAATCACCGTTATTATAACATTATTTACAGCCCTTTAAATATCCTTGAGAACACAGGCTGATATTTAGAGAGAAAGTAGTAACATTTTGCGGAAATAAATGGTCTTAGAACGACAAACTTTTATTTCCTATAGCTAACTGCTCCGTAATGACAGAAACAACTACAAAAAAGAGATATTTGACACCATAGACTATCAAGTTGATAGCTTTGATCTGAACAGACATTTCTTTGTTGTGAAGCTACTTCTATTTCCTTTTCTTTCTTGGACATCACAAAAAGTACTGTGCTGACGAAATAATTTACGATAATTGAAAACCTTTGACAAAATACTCTAGAATAGTTTGAAATAAATCAGTAAGCCCTATGATCATTATGCCAGATACGCATGCTTAGTTACTTAAAGGGTGCTTTAGCAATTTCCGTGGAACAGCGGTTAAATGCTTGTCCAGGCGATCTTTGATCTACAAGTTGAGCCCTGAAAGTGGAATCGGAAGTCGACAGGATGGGCAACTGGACTAAAAGCACCACCGGCCAATTCCCAGTGGAGAGAAGTGACGTTAACACTTCATTTCTAATATTTGCTTCAGATTGGAAGATAGCGGTAAAAATTCAATAATTATTTGTTGAAAATCAAGAAAAATTTCCCAGGCTGTTGCAAATTAACAGTAAGAATTAAATGAGATAAAAGATAGATCAAATGCCATGTAGATGATGTGCGGCTGGTAGGACTCAAACCTACGACCACAGGTACGTTATCTAGAACCGTCGCTACACTATCTGAGCTACGAACGTTTACATGCGACGGATGTCAGTTGAGAGGATCATTATCTCCACACATCAGTTGTCCTTGCAATTATGATCAGTGAATAAAGAGTTCATCACATTTGACTGCCGATATTAAGACCAGCAGAGGGAATGATGCCTATTGAAGCATCTGAAGCCATATCGTAGATGTAATAACAACAAGAATGAAAAGAGACAAACGAAAAATTGCAGCGCAAAAGATATGCGGCTGGGAGCACTCAACTTACGACTCCATGCTAGATTAATCGCTCCAGCAACTGAGCTAAGATCGCTTAATTAATAAACGATTTCCAGGTCGTCAAAAGTTGAGACATCATCCTGATTTAAGATGCATTAGATACATTGATAAATTGAGGCATGAGGAGATGGCTTCAAAAGCAAAAAAGATAGTTCGCATTTGCGGCCTTGATTTGGATCCATATTGCTGTGACAACAGCTTCCGAACGAAGTAAATGATGGCTGTGATGAAAATATGTGTTTTGAAATATTTGCTTTTTTTGATTTTACAGTTAGATTCAATTCCATTGAACCATTAACAAAATTGCCACTCGACTACTAATACTAATCGAAATTCCCGATTTTTTTGCCATTTTTGCCACCATATCAATTATTTTGCTTTTTTTTGATTTTCTGCCGAGTGAGACTCCAGTTATGGAGGGCCAAGGCCTATAACCAAGGGCCGTGTATAAGGAGCCAGTGTGCGCAGCCATGGTCTACGACTGCGAGTCATGGTAGTTGCTTTCTTCCCATGAAAAGAGCGCTTGAGCAGGTGGAGATACGAATGCTGCGGTGGATGTGTGGTGTCAGACTATCGGACAGGAAATCGAAAGACTGCATCAGAAAATCATTGGGTCTCAAGAACATCACAGAGGTCGCGAGAAGGCAGAGATGCGTTGGTTGGGCCATGTGATAAAAGAGAAATGATTGAGTGTGCATCAGAAAAGTTATGTGGATGGACATAGATCGTAAAAGAGGAGCAGGAAGACAAATGAAGACCTGGAGAAATGTGTTTAACGTGTTAGACTTGCGTTTTATCATTCAAAATAATTGACTAGGAATTCCTTAAAACTTGACGAAGCGTGTCAATAGAAATAGCTGATTTCAATCGGGAAAGACTAAACTTTTCAAGAAATTTGAACTTGAAAAACCTTGAATTTCACAGTCAATCTGGCGAGGAGAACAGCGCTGTCTTAAGGATTGATGGCAAATCGCTTCCTTAGCTGTTGACTTCAAGTATGTATATTGAGAAACATTTCATATGTTAAGATTCAAAATTAGACCTGCTTCACATCCGAAATTCTTCTTCAATATGCAACCATACTCGTAGTAAATATAAGACCATAGACAGCTAAACACAGTCACTTAATGCTAAACACAGTCACTTAATGCCTTTAGCTCTTCTTAATCGAAATCAACCAACCAAAGCACGAAGCACGAGGTAATTGGTCAGATAACCGTTATACACTGCCAACTCTCACCAAGTTGGGCGCAAAAGACTGGTGACTGCATTGATAGCTCCTAAGCGGACAGACTCGAACTCTAAGCATGAGGACTCCCGTACTTTGGCCCTTGTAGCGATTATTGTGTAAATATGTAGTTCGAAAAATATGACATTACCACGTCAGCTATCTAAGACAATCTGTAAATCGAAATCCATGACACTTCATCGTAACTCTCTATCTATGTTTCCATGGAATCCTGACGCTGTGATGAACAATGAAGATACATTACCGTTCAAATGACAGCCTAAATCGTCGGCGTGTAGCGCCAGACGATTATATGGTGCAAATAATTTAAGTAATACAAACTGCCAAATGAACGTATTCCATCTTTTATTTATTAGATGATGACAATAAATGGCTACATCATATCATTCCAAAATACAAATTGTAGGATTAATTGCAGCAGATCATGACAGCAAATACAGTAATAGATTTCTTGACTTTACTTCACTGACTACAAAATACCATAAATTTCTTAACAATTCTGGTTGTTCTAATTCTAATAATTCTGTTTTGATCCCAGCTCCCCTTCGAATGATGGATTAACTGTGGTTGCACTACACAGCTGCTATCAAATCCAAATTTTCAATGCCGTGGACATGCCACAACTAGCAACAATTCTAAGCAATGAATAACTACGACACGGCGAATAGTCCATCAATAGCAATTAGACATTGATGGACATGTTCAAGTGCCGTAGTGTCATTGTTGTAGACTTCAAAATCTATAACTCTGAAACTATGATTGTCTCATTGATGGACAGTTTTAGGATCAAGCCAAGAATCTATGATTGTTCCATTGCTGGACGGTCCTTCAAATTCAAATGTAACCTGGATTCATCAATCATTAGCTTTGACAGTTTCATTAACTAATTACGCGTTAGAAGCATATGTGAAATGGCGTGGTCAGGTTTACTTGATTTCAGTCAATTGGACGGGGAAGCAATTTGCGGTTTGTCAGATAATCAAATCCAGGAAATAGTTGATTTCCAAAACTCAATAACCCAACCATGGGTATCTACTACGAATGATAAACAAGCAATATACCAAGCGATGAGCTAGATAAACTGCAAAAGGCCGCTATACCGCATTCAACAGCAGTTCAACAAAAGAGCTATTCTGAAAAATTTATGTCCTTTTTGTCAAATCGAAATCTTTCAACCGATTTAAGATCATTGAAAAGAACTGAGCTCGCGGAATATTTGAGATTTTTCTATTCAAGTTTAAGAACAAATAAAGGTCAATTTTATGCACCTGAAACTCTTAACTGCATTAGAGCTGCACTTTTGCGATTTTTCAACTCTCCGCCACTAATGCTTAATGTAAACATAATAACCGAAATTGAGTTCAATGGCGCAAATCTTCTCTTGAAAGCAATGGCTACTGAATACTTTAAAAATGGCGGTGAAACTCAGCATTTCGATGCAATCGAAGAAGATTTGAAGAAGCTGAGAAGATATTTTGATCGGTCAAATCCCGAAGTGCTTCAAGAAGAGTATATTTTGCAATTGACTACTTTCTTGGAATCAGAGGTCGTGAATGGATCAGATACTTAAAGAAGGAGAATATCATAACAAAAACAGACTCCAGAGGCAAGACCTACATCGATATCAAATACATGAATGACATTCAGAAAAATCATCAACCAACGGTGTCTAACTCCAACAATGAAAATATAAAACAAGCCAGGTTATACTCAACCGGCAATCCAAGTACATGCCCCGTCAGCGCCATAAGACTACTTCTCGAAAAGTTGCCAGACGATTGTGAGCACATATTTTACAAGCCAAAAAAGAATTGGTTTTCTGATCAGCATTGGTACCACGAAAAACTTGTCTATGGTGTTCACAAGATTGGTGATCTGATGAAAGTAATTTCATGCAAAGCTAAACTATCGAAAA
This sequence comes from Prostheceraeus crozeri, assembly GCA_907163375.1. Classification (NCBI taxonomy): domain Eukaryota; kingdom Metazoa; phylum Platyhelminthes; order Polycladida; family Euryleptidae; genus Prostheceraeus; species Prostheceraeus crozeri. The sequence goes on from CAJQUW010015437.1 coordinate 132,154, forward strand.
CGTATACATCACACTGCATACGATCAACTGTGGTTACTAACATGTTCAATATGGGCTTCAGTGCGCAGGACATACAGTGCGTAACAGGACACAAGAAGAAGAATTCCGTCAAGCGCTACGTGAAGAGGGTGAACGATGAGAAGAAGCACGCATATTCATGGGCTCTCAATGAAAGTTTTGGTAAAGAAGTGCACCAGGTGGAAGGGCGGCCTACCACTTCCTGCGAACCTGCGAGTGTAAGTTACTCCACTACCACCTCAGAAATGACTTTCTCCGCGGCACCTCAAAAGAAAATGAAAATTGTGGCAAATGCGGATAGCAATACTGTTACAATTTCCTTCGACTGACTTCAAGTGACTTAATTAAGCGATGTTAATTTGCTCTTTAGAACTTTTCTCTGTTTTGATAGATGCATGTTTCGATTTTTTGTCTTTTTATTAACAAATTGCAAATTTATTGCTTATTGATTATCAATTTTGGCCTATTACTAATTCTGCTACTCATTAAAATGCTATGGGATTTAGGTAAAATGACCTCTATTGCTGGACGGTAAAAATGAGATATCACTGATTTCTAATGTTAAAAGTAATGGGAAAACAATTTCTAGGATAGGTATAGGTTTTCCGACATTAATGTAGAAATATGCAGATCAAATGTAGAATATGCAAATTAGATATCACCCTTTGCAAATGAAATATTATTTTCAGATCAAATGTAGACATATGCAGTATGAAATGTGGGAGCATAGAAATGGATGTGATCAAATGTAGAAATATGCAGATCAAATGTAGCTGCTCATCAATAAATTGTACAGATTAATCATCAATCACTGTAGAGACTATCACTTAGGATGATGTAATTGATGATGACAGGTTCCAGTGTCATTCAAGGTACCTTTCATAATTATTTACCCCTCATAACATTTAATATTGCATCTCTAATCTACATGTAGCTCATGCATCGTGCTAACCAAGTCGAGAATTGAAAAGATAAAACAAATTGATGAATTTGATGCAAACAATGTTTAAGCTAAAATATGTATTAACTCCTCTGTTGCCATTTGTGGCCTTGAAGATGCCCAAATGAAAGAAATTCCACACACGTCCAGATGAATGTCACGATTTCGCTGAGTGGTTACTTCAAGAATTTGCGAACTTTCGATTGGTGTATATTGAAGCTGGCTTTGATTTGCATAAAAAACAAGCAGTACGTTGGGGAGAGCACGTTTACACTGTTCGTTTGGTGGCTGAAAGCAGGGGCCAAACATCACTGCGGTGTCGCCACAAACTGGGTTCTTGTACCACCAGTACCTAACTTTCTCCCCGGCATTGAAGCTCATTTTATAGGTTTTCCGACATTAATGTTGAAATATGCAGATCAAATGTAGAACATGCAAATTAGATATCACCCTTTGCAAATGAAATGTTATTTTCAGATCAAATGTAGACATATGCAGCATGAAATATGGGAGCATAGAAATGGATGTGATCAAATGTAGAAATATGCAGATCAAATGTAGCTGCTCATCAATAAATTGGCGGTCAAACATCACTGCGGTGTCGCCACAAACTGGGTTCTTGTACCACCAGTACCTAACTTCTTCCCGGCATTGAAGCTGATTTTATTTTTGATGATGCTCCAGCTCATTCTAGAGTATCATTGAGTCTCTTTCAAGATCTCCTCAAAAAACTTCGAGAGGGTCGCTTCAATTTTGAGCAACTAGTCTGGAGCGCTTTCTCTCATTGCCTTCGTTGCTTCGTCGCTTTCAAGACGATTTCAGCCCCATTACAGATCATCACATCAGTCAAAAGCGTGAATATCAAATCCGGCGAGTTACCACACGGCCCAAATAGTCACACCTGTCACAAGAATACTGCATAATCAGAAAATGGAGATGTGAGATTGATGGGGTTCGCGCAATCCTAGCTCAGACTTTATTTGCTTCAATGTCAGCTCTTCGTGTCTTCGATAATCTCCACTGCCGTCCACTGAATGACATCGAAGACTTGATTTCCCGTGGTTTGGACTCCTACTTCCACAACCCCTAATGTCATGGTCCATTACCCACAAATGGCAACAGAGGAGTTGATGCATATTTCAGCTTAAATAATGTTTGCATCAAATTGCATCAATTTTCAATTCTCGATTTGGTTAGCACGATGCATGAGCTACATTAGAGAAGCCATATGACGGGTAAATAATTATGAAAGGTACCTTGAATGACACTCGAATCTGTGATCATCATCCTAAATGATTGTCTCTATAGTGATTGAGGATTAATCTGTACAATTTATTGATGAGCAGCTACATTTGATCTGCATATTTCTACATTTGATCACATTCATTTCTATGCTCCCACATTTCATACTGCATATGTCTACATTTGATCTGAAAATAATATTTCATTTGCAAAGGGTGATATCTAATTTGCATATTCTACATTTGATCTGCATATTTCTACATTAATGTCGGAAAACCTATAGAATCTCATTGATGGACGCTGAAGTCTACAACAATGAGATCCAAGAGACGTGATGCAGATGACATAGTACTATGTCTTCTTTCCAATGTTATAAAACATTGCTACTTTGACATACGTGTATCTATTGTCTTCTCGCCGGAGAAATATATAGTGAGAATTTTAAGCAGATATCAGGGTAATTCATCGTCAGAGTGGGTTACATGTATTGTTACTGAACCTAAAATCTATGATATCAAAAATCCAAGATTTTTATCTGTATAAGACTCAAATCTATGATCATTTTCTACATAGCCCATGCAGCTCAGAGCATTAAAGTATGTAAAGCTTGAGATATCTGCGAGTCCAAATTGTGAAGCATAGGAATCATCTCAATGCGAAGGTGGACGGTGAGATGCTCCTACCTCAATGTTATTACGTAATATTATTACACTGACTTCGATGTATTACACGGTCAGAATCTACGAATATGATGCTACGGTATTCTCCGAGCCGAAGGCGAGGAGAATACCATAGCATCATATGAGTAGATTTGAGCTGTGTGATACATAGAAGTCAGTGTAATAATACTATGTGTTCGCTGAATGATATCTCATGACTCCATGGATATATTTCATATTTGAATTCATGAATTTTGAAACAGCTTAATTATCTAAGCAAGCATTCCTTTCTTCACTTTTGACTAATCAATGACATAGGAATGACGTCGAGATTTGTAAACATGTCAGAGGAAGAAGTTAATTCTGATATCGATAATAGAATACCAAAAAGTATTTGGAATAAGATGAGATGGGCATTCAAGCTATTTGTCACCTGGCATGACCACTGGAAAATAAGAATTGACGATAATGTTTTGAAAGTATATAAAAATGTGAAAGAATTTACACCAAACGATCTCAATCACTGTTTGAAGTACTTCTTCGCTGAGGTCAGAAAGGTTGATGGAGATATGTATCCTCCAGAATCGTTGAAAGGCATTGGTGCGATGCTACAGCTATATTTCAATACAGAAATGAAATGGAAAATTTCTATTTTTACGGACATTGATTTCAAAAGTGCTCGTGATTCCCTTGATGCTCAGATGAAAAAATCAGCTCAACGCAGTAACGTAAAACCAAAGAAAAGAGCATTGCCAATTGATCTAGAACAAGAGAACGAATTGTGGGAAAATGGTAGTTTTGGAATTTCAAATCCAGATCAGCTAATCCACACACTTATTTATCATTTGGGAGTTCATTTGAGCCTTAGAGCGGCTAAAGAACATCATGATATGGAATTTGGAGACGAATCTCAATTAATTCTTTGTAAAGACAGTGATGATAAAGAATATTTGAAATACGTTGAAAGAATGTCAAAAAACAAGCGTTATGGATTAAAATGTGCCAGAATGGACCCCAAAGAGACTCGAGTTTATCAGAACACGGACAACCCAGATCGATGTGTGATCAAATTATATAAAGAGTACATTCGACATAGACCAGATGGTGCGTGTAAAGCATTTTATCTGACGCCCTTGCAGAAACATCAAATAAAAGGAGCTGTTTGGTACAAACGCTGCCCAATGGGGATTCATAAAATTGAAAATACCACTAAAACGTTGATGAAAAATATTGCAAAAGACGGCGAATTCTTTACGAACACTTCTTTACGACGCACTGCTAAGACTCGACTTGTACAAGGCGGCATATCCAAGGAGGTTGCAGCACTCAAAACAGGTCGAATCAATGAAAAAGCAGATAGTGCCTACATTCATGCCGAGGTATTCGAGAAAGATATGTCGAAAGTGCTGTATGGATCATATGAAGCTACAACAAACAATGTTGTATCTACAAACAACACAAACACACGAGAAAACAAGTCTATCAATTTTTATGGATGTACTTTTAACAATTGCACTTTATGATGTGTTACTCTATTATTTGTATTGGGTTGGAAACTAAGCTCAGACTCATCTCGTAATTATTAATAATTTATTAGTTATCTGTAAGAGTGTATTAGTGGTTTAGAAGTCTAAGACAATTCCGTCTTCAATTTTTTGAATCTGGCACATCTTCTAGCTCTCATGGAGCATTTAAGAGCTAATTCTTTTCGCTTCGGTGAGTCAGAACTTAGTTTTCAATCATAGTACTGTTTCAATCGTTAAAGTGTGTTATAACACATTACAGGTAATCTACTCCCAGGTAATCTACTGCAGTAGATTACCTGAGAAAGATATTGCAGTTCAAAATATACATGTTGAATATGGATATCTAAGCGTATTTTACTCAATTATAATCGACCGCCTAATTGCATTAGGGGCATAGCACATGAGGCGAATACATAGCAAATTAGACGGCCTTAATCATGCAATTTGGAGATAAAACGACTTTCACAGAAAAATGACTGATGAGATATCGACTGAAAGACCTATTTACTCAGTAACAATGGATATCTCGTAAGGTTACTGTCTTAAATTTGTATCGCAGCCGGCCATGATGTTTTGAACGATAGGCTATCTTTTGTAACTGCTTTCTTATAAAAGGTCAAATATAATATACTTGTCATCAACATCTGATACTCATCACTACAGCCTTTAAGCAATTGAACGTCATCAGTACATTCGTCTTCCGCTACTGATCATGCCTAACAAGTTAAGCAGGCGAAAACCCATCCTTCTATCGATCTACGAGATTATGAAAAGATGTTTCATGCATTAACTGGCTTCATATGATAGAAAATTAAATTCTTACTTCGTTTCCTTTCATCTCGGTCGTCCTCAGAGAGAATCAATGGATCAGGACCTGAGCGATAAAACAACGTCTTTCCCATATTTTCCAGCAGAAGTCGAACTGAAAATCGATAGAAAATGTCTTAATAAAGACGGAAATATTTTCGTTCCGCATCAGAGTTATGAAACATTTATAAAAAACAATGACTTTAATGCTCTCTAAATTGTTTTAATATCTCTGATGCCGTCGAGAACAAGTGTTTCAGGCTTCTGGTCAAAATAGTCCGAAAACGCGGCTTTGATACAACCGTCTGTCTCGAAATTAAATCTAATTATCTGAGGTGTTCTTAGCTAAAAGCAATATTTCTGTTTTCATTTTAACAGAAAAATCAATTTCTAGAAGACTTTTGAAGCTTCCGTAGCTAATGGCCTAAAAATGCCTACATTTAAACTGTAAGATGCAAATAATTTAACATGAAACTGTAACAGAGACATGAATTTTAGATGTTGAGAACATTCCAGTTATTCAGATTTTATTTCGAAGTTTTCCCAGAGAGTGCCTCTCAGCTCCAGGTTTGACAAGTTATATACAGTGTAATCGATCTATTCATAGGCTTCTAAAAACACATGCACGCATGGTTGAAACAACAATAGAAATTATGTTGGATATCTGCAAGCATTGCAATCGCCTCATCAAAAAACTAGGCCATTAAGCATTAACTTAATGAGCGACTTTTTAAGCTATAATTCCATCTTACAAAGATGGAACATGTATCATTATCTTATTTCATAAATTTTAATGTGATGCTGAGAATTCTTTCAGTATTGGCAAATCATGCTTGCTTAGTTCTATTCAAATGTCTTAGTGACGTGTGAGCGATAATTAGCATGCAGGAATATATGAAACTAGCTTTGAGATTAATGACATTGCTCAAGAAGACGCTTGCGTGTCAGATGACAGGATTTCATCTGATCAGGACTACTGAAGTCAGGAAATAACAATGGACTGCTCATGAAATCTCTGAATACAGCACGAGCGCATATGGCATTATTATATCTGAAAGTCGGTTGCTTATTCTATGTAATTACACTTACTCTCTTACAAGCTTAAAATCGCTCCGCTCAGGTTTTCGACCGCTTCCTCAGAGATCGGCTCTGCTCCAGATCCATGGTTCTAACCGTGACATCATTGCAATCAGGAAAGCTTGTCCTACCTAAATAGTCTGATGCTTCAATCAGGTCTAGATCAATCAAACAAGTAAGTTGTTCACTTGATATATAGATTACATTTCTATAGCGAACTTTTTAAAAACATGCTATGAGCCAGTTCATTATAGGTTTGAAAATATGCTTGTAAACATACTGACGTGTTTAGTTTGGAGATGCATTTAATGTTTGTTAGATCGGGTTAACCCACCTTACCTAGGAAACATCAGAAGTAAATTCTACAGTAAATCAGTTCCGAGTTGCAAATGCCTGAAATTGAAGGTGTGTGCAGTGAGATAACGTCCTGTAATGAGGCTTTCTGTTGAACGGACGTTCGCTCGTGACGTGTAAACAGTGCAGATAATTGGTTCCATAGCTAGACAGACATTGAAAGGTCATAAACAATAACAAATTTCCGAATTTTAGTAGGTCATTCAAATAAGAGGATAATTACTATTCAATCTACGTATTTATACGACTATGTGTAAAATCGAAGGCTTTCGAAAAGCACACGTTCTCCTCGATGTTTCCAAATTGTGTATTTTCTGATAAAATTATCTAATGTCCAGAACCATCATGCTGACAAACAAGAGTATTTTCACTCTATTTGAAGTTTTAGCGAAACTTGTGATAATTGCGACACAGTAGTTGAATGCCTGTCTATGTGATCTTGAGGTCGTGAGACCCAGCCCTAGACTGCAAGTGAGCGGTGCCTTAAAGGACATCCGAGCTAAGCGTATCACAACGCCCCAGAAAATGTGATTATGTCAACACTGCAAAGTTACCGGTGAGAATGCAGTGACGTTGATGTTAAATATCAAATACTATATTATGAATCAGACTGGATAATATATAAGTATGCGATGATTGCTGATCAAGCAAGCTAAGCAACGCGCACAAATCCTTCTCTCAGTGTTACTCACGCTATAAAACTCCCTGTAGTTGGGGTTTAGAGAAAACATGTTCTCCAGGGCTCCCACTCCATAATTTGCGAAAATTTGCGCAGGCTGCTAAAATTTGCGCTTTGATTTCAGGGATAAAATTCAAAATTCTTGTGCCTAGACACCCTGTGTCGCCATCTTTGTGTTTGTGATTTATTTAATTGCTTCAAGTTATTATCTTATTGCATTTCTAAAATATCAATGTAGACCAAAGTTTGAGCTACTGAACTGCTAAATGATTGTCAATCAATATTTTATTATATCATGTGATAGTTATCTAAGAGTTAAGTAGGACATATGTAATTTAGGCATAAGACCCTACTTGTAATAATGTATGTAATTAATTGTAGGGCCTAGTGAAGCATGTAATTTATCGATACTTACTAGCTACAAGTGATGCATCCAGTAATAGTTTTTTTAAAAACAAAGGAAAAGTCATGTTTATGATATCCTTATATTATGGTATTCAAACAATTATTTTTATTTGAAATCTCGATACAATATGGGCAGATCTGAACGTAAAAATCATACGAAACAGTGAAATATATGAAACAGAATTTTTGGCATCGTAAACATAAAACAACAAAAAACAACTAAAATGAATGTGCACATACAAAGAGTGGCAGTATACTAAAAGAAGGTATACTAGTCGGAAGTGTAGTCGCAATTATGCAGTTTTTTAAAGGCGTTTCACGAGCCAAGTTTCCTATCGTGGAATTATATTTAAGTACCGTCTAACATAATAGATGTCGATATAACATTTGTCATACAAATAATAAGTTTTTGTCGATAAAGACAGAAATGTTCTCTATTAATGATGATATCGAGGATGAAATTAAAATGAATTTGTTTTCGAAATAATATGACTTTTGAAATAAAAACGCTCGAGACAGTTGATGGTTAGAAGCTTATATTGTAAGCTTATATTTCAAACTTAAGTAAACATAGCATAATTATGACGTTTGTTTTGCATGATTACTTAAGTTGATGTACATTAAGTTACATTTTCTCGTCTTCCTATCTGAATGATCATTATACGGGATGTTTACAAAAGTTTATTTCTGTTTAAGTCTCGGGAAAGACGCAATAATAATCCAGAAAAAGTAAAAGAAAAGCATGCTTAGAAAAAATATAGAAGGAATGCCCTGGACAGACAAGATACTTGGTGTATCATGTTACAGCGGTAGCAACTTCATGGATACCATGTCGATATTAATTATTAATTTAACATTTTTACAACAAAATTGTCAAATTTGCGCAGAAAATTGGAATTTCCTAAAAATTTGCGCATTTGCGCAGAATTTGAAAATTTGCGCAGGAGTGGGAGCCCTGATGTTTTCCTGAAATGCTTTGAAGCATAGCATTCCAGCATTTTCCTTTTGCTATCATGCTGTTATGTGAAATATCTCAGTAAGAGTCATCTTTGAAATGAGTTTGATAACGAATAGCGAAAACCAATCATTTTACCGACACGTGTTTCGTTTTTATGCAGACATCTACATGGTAAATTCAAATTCACAGATTATGTACAAGAGACGGGTTCAGCTACAGTCAATGATAGCACTCAGATAAGTTTCATATCAATAAGTATCATAGATAACAACAATCAAAACAGCGTGAGAGAATTAGATACAGTGTGTATCTGTGCGTTCAGTTTTGGCTTGAAATCTTAAATGAAAATCGATTCTTTGATTAATAATTCATTATCATGTTGACATTGACAAAGAATTTTGAAATCAGTTGAGTTACATGAGCAATCACACTCTAAACGATGGGCATAAAAGCTGGAATTGATATCTTTCTTATGCTCGAACACCATGTCACTCAATCGTCTGTATGTCTTGCCAATTCAATGAAAAATATACTTTGATCAACTGAGCTCTTACAAATTAATATACGACCAGACTCTTGAGCGGCAAAGGTGTACGATCCTTTAAAGAAAAATAGGAAGATAGTTTCAAGGACTATTTCAAAATAGGCCTATTGCAAAGGCGAGACGATATTTTTGTAATTTTATACTAGAACCGCCAGTATAATGATAATGTAAAACTAAAGTATAATGGCTATCTTTATGATGCTTCTCATAGCCACTATACTTGTGCCTAAGTAATTGTACAAAATATTATCAAGGAAGCGAACAGCATAAGTATCTAGAGTAAAAATGCGACGTAACCTCCGGATTTCATCACGAAATCACTTTCAATTGCTACAAATACGGCAACTTCTATTCAGAAAACAAAGAACTACATGCAATCCTCGTTTCCATGAAACGGGACAGAAAGCATTGGAATTCATAATCAGATCAGTGTTGTTAGATTTGCGATATACAGATGTTGAAAAATTGTAAGTTTCATCTTTGCTTATTAGAATATCCAATATGGGAAGAGCAGTATCATCCAGCTCCTTAGTAAAAGTCAGATGAGGATGAAGATTACTCAAACCAACAAAAAAAATCATCAATCCGAGATTTTTTCATAATACAAGACACATCGCCAACATACCGAGTGTACAAAAGAGAAACAGCATTATCACTGCGATTCATTATCACTGCATTATCACCTTATTTACGAAGTCATTTTTATAATGATACATGAAACCATATATTTTATACATATTTTTACATGATACATTTGCCACTTGGTGAATTCACTTTTAGAAACGATTTGTATCAGCAAATTGAAGTAGTTCAGATGGGTTACCCTTTGAGTCCTATCTTGAGAAATCTTTTCATGTATCATTATAAAAATGACTTCGTAAATAAGGTGATAATGCAGTGATAATGAATCGCAGTGATAATGCTATTTCTCTTTTGTACACTCGGTATGTTGGCGATGTGTCTTGTATTATGAAAAAATCTCGGATTGATGATTTTTTTGTTGGTTTGAGTAATCTTCATCCTCATCTGACTTTTACTAAGGAGCTGGATGATACTGCTCTTCCCATATTGGATATTCTAATAAGCAAAGATGAAACTTACAATTTTTCAACATCTGTATATCGCAAATCTAACAACACTGATCTGATTATGAATTCCAATGCTTTCTGTCCCGTTTCATGGAAACGAGGATTGCATGTAGTTCTTTGTTTTCTGAATAGAAGTTGCCGTATTTGTAGCAATTGAAAGTGATTTCGTGATGAAATCCGGAGGTTACGTCGCATTTTTACTCTAGATACTTATGCTGTTCGCTTCCTTGATAATATTTTGTACAATTACTTAGGCACAAGTATAGTGGCTATGAGAAGCATCATAAAGATAGCCATTATACTTTAGTTTTACATTATCATTATACTGGCGGTTCTAGTATAAAATTACAAAAATATCGTCTCGCCTTTGCAATAGGCCTATTTTGAAATAGTCCTTGAAACTATCTTCCTATTTTTCTTTAAAGGATCGTACACCTTTGCCGCTCAAGAGTCTGGTCGTATATTAATTTGTAAGAGCTCAGTTGATCAAAGTATATTTTTCATTGAATTGGCAAGACATACAGACGATTGAGTGACATGGTGTTCGAGCATAAGAAAGATATCAATTCCAGCTTTTATGCCCATCGTTTAGAGTGTGATTGCTCATGTAACTCAACTGATTTCAAAATTCTTTGTCAATGTCAACATGATAATGAATTATTAATCAAAGAATCGATTTTCATTTAAGATTTCAAGCCAAAACTGAACGCACAGATACACACTGTATCTAATTCTCTCACGCTGTTTTGATTGTTGTTATCTATGATACTTATTGATATGAAACTTATCTGAGTGCTATCATTGACTGTAGCTGAACCCGTCTCTTGTACATAATCTGTGAATTTGAATTTACCATGTTTATGTCTGCATAAAAACGAAACACGTGTCGGTAAAATGATTGGTTTTCGCTATTCGTTGTCAAACTCATACTCTTCTACTACTCGAATCCAAGGAAAAGTTAAATCTGGATTCTATTTTTTATCTAATGAGAGAAGAATCCACCCCTGGGCGGACTCGCCCAAATAAGTAGATCAGACAAAGCTCCATCCAGTGATTCACACTTTGATGACGTCCACCCACTGACTCACGCATTGATGACGTCCACCCAGTGACTCACGTATTCATGACGTCCACCCACTGACTCACACTTTGATGACGTCCACCCATTGACTCATGCATTGAAAGATTCCACACATCGATTCAAGCATTGAAGGACTCCACCCACTGACTCACGTATTAGAAGATTCCACCAGTAACTCAGGTAAAAGGGTAGATTCTGATCACTATGACTCGGCTTGGGTGGATTCATCAGCCCATGCTGAGTCATAAAAGTGATCAGAAGCGATATTATCATAACTTCTTGTATTAGCCGACAGCGACTCCATTTCTCCATAACACAACTCCATAACGCAATGCAAAGGTCATTTTCAAAACACGGTTTAAAGCCATCAGTGAAAGCAATTCTTGAAACGCAGCTGTAAAATACCCTGTATAAAACAGTGATTTTAAAGTAGCTTTGAAATATATCAAGTATTGTATTCATTCCTTTACCTACACAGAAAAGCTCTTTGATTTGTAAAAAAATCATAAGTCAACAAGCTTAAGTCTTCATTAGCTTAATTCTTATGCCACGTCCAAGCAAGGTACATTCTGAAATTATGTGCAATATTCATCTCTCAGACCCTCATTTGCATTTCAACTGATAATTACTCTTTCATATCGGATCAAGTCTCACCTTTTTCAATGCTGTCAGTCGATGTGTTTCGGGTTGGCGTAATTTCGACTTCAGGGATGTAGTAAACAGGAAACAGAAAACGCAGGCCCATCGTTCTCTGAAACCATAAAACAGAACAGCTGCATGGGTATAACATATTTCGTAAACATCAGCACTAATCCTGCATCACTGAGTACATTCATGGATTGATTAGCTTTTTTATGGAGTCATGGCATGTATAATTTCTGATGGCTATGGCTCCGCAATAGGGACGAAACATATTAGCTTAAATATAAACCACTTCAAGTTGGCATGTGAAAGATGGGAAAATTTATTCATTGTTATGAATTGACAATTGAACACTGAGAAAAGTTAGCTCAACAATAAATTAAACAACAAACCAGCGTTCAGTAAACTCTGAACTAGGAAGACCATCCATGTATCTGACACAAAAATCAGAAAATTGCAATTAACCGATGACAAAACAAACTTTTCAATGCATAAAAATCCAAGAAAGGTGCTGTTCAGGATAGGCTACCCACAACTTCACTTTTTTCTAAAATACCTTCCATCGAAAGAAAATGGAAACTTGTCAGTGCATAACAGAAAAAGCTCACATAAGGAGTCGATTAGAACCACCAGATGTCCTTATGAACGACGACGACGTGCTATGTCCACAATTTTACGAAGGGAAAGATAGTTACAAGAGACATAATACCAAAGGCAATAAAACTGCAGGCAATTTGATAGACTCACGTTCTTTGGTGTCATTTATTTTGGTCTCATTTAGAACATTTTCACACACAGACAAAAAATCGTTCTTAATTGCGTTAAGGACTGAAATCTAAAATTCTTCTGCGTGGATTGCGATTATATAGTATACAAAGATGACTTTAATGGAAGTCTTATCCTTGTGCGTGAATTTAGTAAGAAATGTGACTTTGGCATTTTACAGCTTGAACCCTGACCGAACGAGACTGATTGTGACACATAAGAATTTGATTTTCGGCGATTAATTGTCTACACTTCCATGATAACAAACCTGTGCTCGAATTTAGGGAGAGAATGTTGGTAGCTGCTGGACTATTAATGTACATATTCAAAATCGCTCCAATTTATGAACCACTTCGATTCACTTGTAATTTCAGGAAAAACAGAAGCAGACACTCAAAAAATGCCAGACAGTACAACTGATAAAAGTTCATCATTGCAAAGCCTAGAATATTTTATCTCCATCAGCACAACTATCTAGAAACTTTTAATATTCATCAGACATCGTATCTACATGTGCATGTATTATCTTCACAGTGCAGGAATTTCCTTACCTCCTTTGACTTCACTTTTTCCAAGACGACGTTGACATCCAAGCACAATGTATTTGTGCAGATAATGGTGTCATCCGCGGCAAAATGTTGAATCCCTGAAATATTGAGATGTTTGGTCAATGAAAGTAGTAACTCAATCAAACTACGCTTCGCGTATCATTCGTCTCACATACAAAGCAAGAATTACCCAATCGATTTCGTTTGCAATACAATTTAAGTTTGCTTCATGCATCTTTTTATCAATTGATTCACTTCAATCAACTGAGACTGGCGCACTGGTTCAGGACAGAGCGCTTATTCATCGTCGTGCGAACGATTTACACCCGTTGTCACGGACAGATACATTGTGTGTCTGTTTTTGAAGTCAGCAAGGCACACTTGCAATGATAGAAATAGATAGGACTTTATATGGTATTGTTTATTTCTATGTCTGCAATATAGATGGGGGATTTTGATATATTAGGGCCTCCAAGGATGTTGCACGACTGCTGTTAGTACTGCTGTTAGTGGATTGGACTAAATACTTACCGTCGAATGTTCATTTTTTAGCCAAGTCTGACCGCAGGTAATAGTCTGAAGATTTTAAGGAACAGATGGAATAACAGTGGAGAGCAGCTCCAGTGAGAAAGACTGGTATGGACCGCACAATGGGATTCGCTTTTGAGTTTTGAGAACACGCAAGTCCAAGACTAGCTGCTGGATAGCTGATACGAGAGATTATCCTATCATAGGCAGAGTTGGAAAAGTCGGAATTGGAATTGGAATTGACGATATTTAAATCCATTCGAATTGGAATTGGAATTGACCTTGATAAACCTCAATTCCACTTTTTCGATAGACTTGTGATAAATCTATTTGTACAAATAATGAAATCACAGTACTTGACCGTTGTGTTAACTGCACGCAGAGATAAAAGAGAGAGAGGTAGATCGAAAGAGGAAGTTTTATTCTATTGTTAATTAAATAAAGGGTGTTTTTTGTGACTTCGATGGGCCTACAGCCCCGGACCCTGTTATTTCAGCGATTAAGCAGACAATGAGAAGACAATCATCTTTGTTCAATCTGTTATTTAGTTATTTATCAAGTAAGATAATTAATCAAAATAAAACAATTGTTGAATTTAGTTCTTGATAGGATATGCACAAAAATTGGAGATTAACTTAGTTAATCTACACGAAAAACAATTGGTTTGGAAAGAAGAAAATTAACGCTGCATTAAAGGGCAGCAACCCTGTTAGTTCAAATCAAAATATAGACAGTGTCAACAAATTATTCGAATAATTAATTATTCAATTACATGAACTATTATTCAACTTCCAATCACAGCAATTAACAATATTAATTTTTAAGACTATACATGTAGTTATATAGATGCGATGCGCAACGATAAAAGAAAAACTTTACACTTACAGTTCACTTCTTTACAGTTGATTTCACTTCAATTCGATCGGACTCACTTATACCAAAATAATATCATAAATATCAGTGTCACTTATACCGTCAATCTTCAATTGCGCTCGCTGATGTGTTGTTGTTCGCTGGTAGGCAATTGTTGTTGTTACTTCTGTAGTTAAGTTACACTACGAGAGCCCGGAGTTGTTCTAACAGCTACTGAAGATGTCGTATGTGTTGTTCTTGTGTCAATTTCTCATCGTTTCTAATTTACACAAATTTTTGAGACTTGACGATAAAACCACTTTTTTTTGAAAATTGAAAGAGTTTCCTTTAATCACTGCTTGCTAGCCTTCGACCCGACCACATTTTGTTCTAATCACGGAATATCACGGAATTTTAATCTCCTTTTTTAAAATGGACCATTAATCGGATTTCATGATATCATTTTTATTGTCGTTTGTTCTTTCATCAACAATCACGTTATTCGCACATTGAATTTCTTTCTTCTGTCAGTTTATTAATAGATTTATTCGCATCTCATCTCTCTCTCTCTCTCTCTCTCTCTCAGCGTTTGATTCTTTGCTGACCGTTAACTTTCTTTTCTTTTTTTCACGATATATTGAATGTCCCGTTTACGAAACGAAATGGTGTAGGCTGACCGGTTACATATATACATGTACACAAGAAATATGAACTATGAGCATGAAAACGCACATAGGAACGACGCTGGGAGCGGCACACAGGAACAACGAGGATAGGATAAGGGCACATGGGTTAGATTGAAACGAACAAACGTTAGATACATTAACATAAGACACTATACGCGACATGCAATT
This sequence comes from Prostheceraeus crozeri, assembly GCA_907163375.1. NCBI lineage: Eukaryota > Metazoa > Platyhelminthes > Polycladida > Euryleptidae > Prostheceraeus > Prostheceraeus crozeri. The sequence goes on from CAJQUW010015437.1 coordinate 147,721, forward strand.
ATCGGAATTGAATCTTATTATGGAATTGGAATTGGAATTGAATTGAACTGTTTCGACTGGAATTGGAATTGGAATTAAAAAATTTCAGTGGAATTTTTCCAGCTCTGGTCATAGGCAATGTGTCCCTCAGATGCAAGAAAGCACGTCTCTGATAATGTGGAGGATTGCTGACAAAGGTGACGAGACTCTTTATCTTAGTAAGTCAACATGACCCACGCATAAACGATTTTTGTTTGAAGACGTTAAACGGGGACCTTCCCATGAGAGCAACTATGTCCCTTGTCAGCTTGATAGAGTGCCCCTGTAAACGTGCACCCGTTGCAAAGGATCGTAGCCTCAACAGGGCGCGCAAGAGCTGCAGTCTTTATTATATGATCGGACTTTACACGTGCATATTAATCGAAAATCTGTGATTTTTTCGCAGACACTAAAATCACAGCAGACAATCAATTAATTAGATGCATGAATCGTCTGAGTTCACATTTTTCATTTTAATCAAAACTTCATCAAATTGCTCATGAATCATATGACCTTGCTTCATGAAGTTCAGCTGTGCAACAAAATGTTCAATTATTCATAATTTCTTGCACATTCATTAGTTCATAAAAATAATTCAGTTCAAGTATTATGATGTTCACCAAAGTATCAAAAAAGCAAGCGAAATGTAAAAGTCTAAATTATACTCCCATTCAGATACTCACTCAAATGTAATTAATCAAGGATTTTCAGCATTGATGTATCTGCAACATCAAAATTCATACTACGGCGTGATTACTACTTTGAAGCCTATTTTTAATGTTTTGCATTGCAATGATTTTTACTATGGCTTAAGTACACTGCCTTGTATACAGGAGCAACTTTGAAATAGGTCTACAACAAAACAGCTAGTTTATCTAATTAATGCAGGAAACATCACAGAATGAAGCAAGCAAGTCACATAATGTCATAAATAATATAGTAATTGAATTGAATTACATCGCAGTACCTTCTCGAGGAGACTGAATTGTCGTTTGCAATGCCATAACACCTAGGGCAGCTAGGTCCCTAGTAATATTACTTAATAGTGTCTCACCAGTGTATTTTGAAACCCTATTACGCACTATTGGAATTTGTCTGACTTAAGACGAAGGGTTTTTTCCGGAGTTTTTTTTGGGGAGGGGGCTCCCCAAAGATTCCTGGAGTGCGGTCCGAGTAGTTTGCGATAGACCTCAAAATTGAAAATTTGCCATATCAGATTGGCATACGTCTGGGATGGCCGGGTTCACACAGACTTCAGGAACAAAACCTCGCCGGAGCAAGGTCCTCTCGAAGTGTATTGTCAGTTTGTCTTAACTTCAGAAAAATTTCACAGAATCATCACACTATCACGAAAGTTAATAATAAATTGAGAGAGCTCGCAAATAAACCAGGATTGGATGGTTTTCCTAGGGGCGATAAAGACCACTGAACAGGAACAAATAAATCAATTACAAATATTTAATTCACGACCACGGCAACCATTTAGCAAGGAATGAGCCCGACGAATGTGCAGTGCTTCCACCGAACGTCTGACGTTGGGATGAAAATTGCGCTCAACGATTTTCCTTGCGAACAGCAGCATTCCCTTCCGAAATAAAGAAAACTGTGTGTGCGAAGTGTGATGATTTTTTTGCCAATAAGACTCGGCCAACAACTGTGGAAGACCTCGATCTTTTGAGCCACAGTGACAATACGATGATCACGTGGGCTTGTTCTAAATGGCCAGCTGATCGGGTTCCTACTCAGGATCTCAGAAGACGGCTTGGCATCCATCCATTGGAAGCTGTCATTCTATGGGGAAGACTCCGCTAGTATGGTTATACGAGATGCAAAGAATGCAAGAGGACTCCTGGCCAAAGAAAGTGATAACTCGGGAGGTAGAAGGACGCAAGCCATGGGGACGACCGAAGAAGAGGTGGTGCGACAACGTTGGAGCCGACTGCAAAGTGTTAAACCTTGGGCGCATCGACGTTCAAGATCGGAACGCGTGGAGAACAGACCGGACCGACGTTCGTCGACGTCCAACACTCGAAAAATGGACTTCAAATCGTGAAGTGAGTGAGCTACTTCCTATGTCTGTCATTACTACCAAAAAGTAACTTAATAGTATTTAAATAACATTCGAGATTCAAATTGTCTATTGTGTTACGGTTGATGTTTAATTATTCCCAAAACATAAAGTTGAGAAACAAAAAAAAATAATTTGCTTGTGTAACATTCACTTTTCTTGAGGAGGAATGCAGGTGGCCCTCAGGAGGGCCGTTTAAGCGTTCGCAGTCAAGTCACACCTCTGATAATTGATTAAGTGTTTGTGTCCGTTCACTCCTTCTTCTCGTTTTGATGTTGTTGTTGATTTGCCGCCAGTCAGCGCATGTGCGCGAGCATGTATCGTAGAATTCTCTCTCCCTCTCGCTCCTCACGCCTTGCCTTGATGAATGCACGATTAGAGGTCTCGCCGGCGTGTGTCCTGCTGTTTTTATAGGGAAGGCAAAATCGATAGTCTTCCATTCTCTTCCTTGGCCACTCGCACGGAAGGTTAAGAAATAAAATATTAAAGTTGGACAAGTGCTCCGAGAAAATAATAAAACCAGAAAACTATCAGCTACACCCTACCGAAGATTAGCAAAATAAAATATGAAGCAAACTATTATATACATCAATTGCGCTCCACGCTACAATTGGACGTCTGTTCTCAGATGATCATGATTGCTCATGCTCTCATATTTATAGAATGAAATACTGAAATTCGTAGGTAGCACTTCGTAAAAAGCCTTTACACAAAGTGTTTGCAGAAAGTGTCAAGTGTTTGATGAAAAGTTGGAAAAATACGCTAAAACTATGAATCATTAAGGCGCAGGTCGAGTGACTTAGTTTTACGAGGTTAAGAGCAAAAGTTCAACAGGGGGACAAGTCTAACGAGCAAGCTACGACATTTTCTCAAAATTCTTGACAGTAGATACATCATGCCAGATGAAAATCAGTAAAATTATCACAGTTAAGGTCAGAATACAAATCATATGAAACGTTTGAGACGAAGTGGATGGAATTTCACAGAGTAGATTGATTGCGATTTGACTACTCTCACAGCCGAAACCCTGACTGGGCCAAGGGTTGGCGATGCTGCTCTGAGAGAAGTGTCAAAGAATTGTCCATATAATCGATGACGCTTTGTGAAACACGCTTGTTCTTATTGAAAAGTATTGCTTCGTTTCATGCAGCGTCAGGCAGGCAGCTTCTAGTCCGGCAGCCAGAACAAGTTTCTGCAGAGAACGAGACCGAAAATGAGACTTTCACAAAATGATGCACACCCTATGCCTGCTACGAATCTGCAGGTCTGCCGAGTTCTAGTTAGTTCCTCTTCTTGTCAAACAGGATAAAAGAAAACACATGTCAATCCAATGGGACGTAGATTGAAGTTTTGGCAAAAATGTTTTCTCCCATAATGTGAAAAGCACTAAGTCTTGAGCCAGGAGTTTTGACATGGAATGTCTTTAATTCATTCACATCATGTTCATGTGCCCCTGTTTGTGAAGCTGAACACAATCAGATTAAGCAATCCTAATTTCGGCAAGCATACGCATTTTGATCATTTCAATCCCAATTTAGGCACATTCTCACCTGCATCGACGGTTCACTTTCGCTCATAGAGAATATTACTCCATGACATTAGTACTGTTTGTAAGTCAAGGTCACTTTTCTTTGAAACTGAAAATGACTGACAATTACTATTTTGGTTTATGACTTAAAACAATAGTACTTGGGTTGCTTTACTAACATCTTAGCAGTGTGATAATCTCGTGTAATTTGTCCTTCAGTAGTCGTAGTGAAAATCAGAGTGGTTTTGCTGGATTGCACGGACTCTATTGCTTTTTAACTACAGGTCTTTTGTCTGGTCTGTTGACGTTCATCATATTAGATGTTGACGGGTGCTGCACAAATTAGTCGCTAAGATGAATCAGAGCAAGATCATCCGATTTTGCTTCTGTCCGTTGACTAATTCAAAGGTCATAGAAAGCAGAGCAGTTACTTTCGCTATCAGATGATGGACAATCCGATTATCATTACAAGGTTAACATTTAGGATGACAATTCAATAGGTCATGAAATACACATTGTTATAGTTATGTAAAGGTACATTCAAGAAAAAGTTCTATTCAGCCCCGTTCCAACTCTGCTGATTCCTGAGGTAGTTCATGAATTCTGAGCCGTACATCCATAGGTCGAAGATAGAAGGTGATAATATCGAAGTGATCTATCGTCGAAAACTATTTCCAGCAAACAAATAAGTTGGAGTCAAAGGCATTTTCTTATTTTAGATGGTCGTTCCGGGGAGTCAGTAGAATCATCAAGTTGAGTTGTCTGATTTCCATGAAGTAAAATGTCGCGAATTGAGAAAACTTACGTGCTTTGAAGGCCCACTGCTTTACGAGATTTGCTGGTAGAAGCTAGGAACAGATAGTACGTTTTGCTGTAAAACTGATCTGGACTCTGACTGCGAATTATCGTGTTGACTCGCCGCGTAATGAACATCCTTGTAGGCGGAGTTCCGGACTTGGTCGAAATTTCGATCGAGTACAGGTCGCGCCTGTAGTCATCTTCCAATGCAGGCCCAATACGCAACTACTATATTCAAGTAGAATTATAGACTGCCCCCTATATAAGCAAGTCGATAGATTATGCATGTATCTTGCTCATTTTACCCTGAGATCCTACAAGAAACCGACAGCTCGATTTCTCTCTTATCAAAACCCGAATTCGTGGTTTTTCTTTTCGAGTTTAAGCACACAGATTTTGAAAATCTGTTGGAACTTATGTACACTTTTCTCAGAAATGTTGGTACAATTTCACTCTTCAATGTAATATTATGGTCAGTGTAATTGATTTCATAGTTTGTCCGTACGGGAGGTTAGTCATAATTGTGTGAAAAAAACAATCGCTCCCTTTGTTTGACGTAAATCAATTAAAAAATTTTTTTTTCAAAAAATCACCCGACGCGTTTCGTCAATCCGACAGTCTCAAGGGCTTAGCCTCTAAGCCCTTGAGACTGTCGGATTGACGAAACGCGTCGGGTGATTTTTTGAAAAAAAAATTTTTAAAATAGATTTACGTCAAACAAAGGGAGCGATTGTTTTTTTCACACAATCAGTGTAATTGACTTGATCAATGTCCCTTCATTCTGTATTGATCTCATAAAATGATAAGTATGATCATCATATCTTGCTTGTGTCTTCTCTTTTAGATATTTTATTTCGCATCTTTATTCAGCTTAAATCGAAGTTGTTTCAGAAACACAATAAAGCGACGAAGGGATGTACGCATATTACATCTCTAAAAAAAGTGAAAGGTTTATCAGATCAATGCTGCTATCCTACAGAAGACTAAACTTTCTGGAGCATGCAATGACATAGCTGTGTCAAGACATGTCGCTCAGTGATTGTAACTTGCTTCCTCGTTTTTCGTCCTCGTCCACGTTGAACGGAGTCAGACTATTATGCATCTGCTTGTAATCATCACAATTAGTATTCCCTCATTTTTATAATGTGTAATCGTCATTAGAGTATTGTCAGGAGCACATCCCATAAATTTCAACGACTTCTATCACTATTATATTGGGTGAATCACAGCGTAATTTGTATTTCAATACTTCTCAAAAAATGCCCATGTCCTTCATTGTAATACAATAACGCTTGCCCTGATTAACTTAACTTTGGAATTGTACTTGAAGGTTTTATTTTGCGATGCTTTTTACCTTTCTATGATAAGTACAGTTTTAAGTTGACTTAGATATGCGTAAGCAAAACATAACGAAACTATTGCAATGACACGAAGAAAGTTGTTATTATAACGAACGATCCATTCGTTTCGAGTCAAAGCAAATGTATTTGAAGCATTGGCAAGGTTCAATGACGAAGTGTGCCTACATTTAGTGATGAAATGATATCCAATGAAGAAATTCACTAACAACTGTCAGTTTCATGAATAAGACGTGCAGACCGGCCGTCGAAAGCTCGACCTATGGTTAATATAAGTAGTAAGGAATTCTCCCAACTGCGCACAGCGCCGCCCTCCTCTGGAGCGCGAGTTGGGTTGGTGTGGTTCTGGGTCGACCGGCCGGGTGTGTCTTGGTCGACCGTCGTGGTTGTTCTTGGGCTTTTTTGGTGTGTAGGATTGGTTGTAGGGTTATTTTGTGTTTAGATTTGGTTTCCTGATGAAATTCTGCGTCGACATGTTGTGTTTGTTGGGTGTAGGTGTGGTTTAGGTGTGTTTTTGAGTGAGAAAGTGGCTGTAGCGGCGAAACGAAGCCTCGTACGTGAAAATGGACGGCGGATTTGGACTTTTTGGCCAATTTTGGGTCTAGGTGACTTGTTTTCAAAGTCATAGGCCAAACAACGAAGAACTTCGACCCCCCCCTCGGCAGCGTTCTTCCAACTTTGGTTCTAGAAATGGTAGAGTCGTGCAATAGCTCGTTTGAAAGCTAAGAGTGCCACAAATTGATTGGAAAGCACAGTTTGGCCCTATCTTCCTTTGATGAGGCTTGAGAGTGACATTGAGACTTTTGGTCATGTTAGAGCGCCGTCAGAGGTTGCTTCTCTTGAGGTCCGATATCGGACGTTTGACTTTTCATTGCTGATATCAGCTAAGGAGTCAGACTTATGGGTTAGTAAGTATAGCATCACTGACCATTTGATGATAGTAGGCCGAAATCTTCAAACGGCTACAACTTGGTTCTACAAGTCCTTTAGACTTGATTCAAAAAACGTTTGACAGCTCATGATGTGCTGTAGGTTACAGACTTCTTATAAACGCTTAATGAGTAGTACTAAAATACTGAAAAATTAAAATTCGTATTCAATGATGATGATTAAAGTTTTGAATAAAAAGTAGTCGTTTATGAGTCTCTGCGACTTGGGACGCTTCCTCTTGTAAATATCTCCACCGGTTTTCATGTCAAAATCGGGCCCGGATACCAACACAGTGACATGACGCACGCTCTGTCCGCCCGAGGTTGGATTTGTGGGTCGAGGCCTTGGATCTCGGATAACATCCCCTCTGAGTAATGCCTGTAACGGATTCAAGAACCTAACGCCTAGACAACTGCTATCAAATGTTTTTGGACTTAGTCTTTCAATGCATATCAGCAAGTAGTAACCTATAAACACTTGCTATCAAATTTTTACTCTATCTTTACAGAATCGTCACTATCACCAAAATGATTAATGCGCGTATGCTCATCGTCAAGTGCAGCTGCGGCCGTATTGCCAGGGGCAGCGAGTTAGAGAAACGCATCAAAGAGGGGACGGTGGGCGAGCATGTGAGGAAAGTGTTGTTGAGGGTGTGTGTGCATCATAAGGTAGCATGTGAGGATGGGAGTGATGTAGAGTTCATTAGGAACCATAGCCAGTGCCCTAGTGGCAATATTAGTATGCAGGGGTTTAAGTCGTGGTTTGAGGGAGTTTTGTTAGATATGGAAGAGGTAAGAGTGGCAGGGGCGACGATTGAGGGTGCGGTGGGGAAGAAAGGTGTTACCAAGGCGACTGATGAGGGTTTGAGTGAGGAAGAAGTGGAGTTGAGAGGGGACATCAAGAAGCCTGATGTTGATGTTGATTTGGATGACGTGTTGGAGGAACTGTTTGGGAACATTGGTGATCTTGAGGAGAAGGGGAAGGATGAGGGAAAGGAAGTGGGTTAGCGGTTGGCGGCATCACCGCCTCGGAGGGAGGAAGGAAACACGAGGGATGAATATATAAGGATGAAGGATCGATTGAGGACGGTTGAGGAGAAGAATAAAGTATTAGTGATGCGGAATGAGAAGTTGACTGCAAAGGCTGAAGAGTATAAGGTGACGACAGAACAGTTGGAAAGTATTGGGCAGAAGGAGAAAGAGTGGATGGTAGAAAGGAGTGAGCTGAAGAAGAAAGCAAGTTTGGTTAGTAGTCTGCAGGCGAATTTGTTGAGGAAGGATGATGAGATACATCGGATGCGAAGCGTGGTGAAGGAAACAAATGAAGTGAAGGGTGTGAGCAAGAGGTTGGTGGCTTAAGTGGAGCGATTGCATGAGCTTGAGAAGTGTAGAAAAAGAAGAGTGTATGAAGTCCATCTTCCCCTCTTCGAAAATAATGTGTGCGACGTACCTACAATAACGAGCGACCCCAATCAGACGCAGCAATGCTACGAGGGCGACGGAGTCCGATGTCTCCATATGAACATGGACATCAACGGCGAGCTTGAGGACTTCGTCGTCCGAAAAGTCCGGAAGAAAGTTCCCAGTAAGTTACTTCAACATGATCATTTCCTTGCCGCATCTTATCTCCCATTCTTTTCCTTTCAGAGTTTTTACATCAGCAGTAGGATCTCTTGATCCCGAGAACGCCCCAAACGGCTCTTTCAAGAGCCACACGGAGCAAGAGTGATACTACCTCCTCGTGGCTTGCTGTGGACAGACTTCGGTCTGACTGAATCGATCACATAATTAGAAAGACTGAGTCATGTCTTTGTATCAGAGGGGTATATAAACCATTGCCTCTCTTTCATTTTCATTCTATACTACATCATGAAAACACCTAAGACGACAGTCAGCTCTCCTGACAAGCCTCGGCTTAGACCGAGAAATTTATTTATTGAGTTTCTAGAGATGGAGGAGCGAGAATGAGTCTATAACAACCTTGCTCGAATTGGCTCATCAACAACTGACGATGATGCCAATTCAACAGAGTGGGGGTATATACCGCCCTCTAACAGTCAGCTTATAGTAGAGGAGGTCGATGCCGCTGACATAGAGAGATTACAAGTCTCTCTCAGCGGAATCGGCCAAACCTAAGTCCATTCACTTCCCGAGAACGAACCAACGGTATTTTCAAAGTCCATGGGGCAAAATATGATAGTCCACCATGGACAGACTTCGGTCTGACTGAATCTATCATACAAATAAAAAAAATCACAAAGTTGTATCTGCTATCAGTCAACTTAAACGTTGCATGTTAAGGACTTCGGTATAATTCTTCCTGTTGGTGGGTGATTTCTCTTGAGACAGCGGATGATATCGTAGTGATAAGTGTGGCAAGGGAGTGTGTCATATTTTAGACCGAAAAGTCGGGCAATTCATGTTGGGCATTTGACATAGTTCTCAACGTAGCACTTTGAACGCCAATCGGTTGAGTCTTAGCTATCTGCCACAGGTTATTTTAAAATTCTCCATTGCGAACGCTATCTGAGAATGAGCCATGAGTTCTTTAAGAACTGCATCTATCATTGAGGCTAAATGATGAAGGGATGAAATGGGAGGTCACTCTTACGCCACACGTATACAAAATCACTTTCTATCTTCTCTAATGGTGCGATCTTTTTTGATAGAAAAGTAGACCGACAATAAATGTGTTAACTGACACCATATCTAAATTCCTCCATTTATTTCCATTTCTAGATAAACAAATTGCAAAACAAAGACATGTAGTATGTAGGTTTATTTACAATTGAAGCACACATACTTTATAGCGAGGAAAAGTCAAATGGAAGAACCTTTAAGTCATTGTAAACTTTGTAGCACCTTGGTCGTTTTGGGGTATCGGGCGCTCTTCTCATGCGCGTTGTTTTTGATGTAAAATCACCATTACTCCACACAACTTGCACAATTTTGCCTTTATCACAAGTCTCCTTCTGATCGCACTCTTCATCCCACTCGTCGACCACTTCAAAGATTTTGTTGAAATCTCTAAGGCGGGAGATGTACCTTCCATCATGAGATAGATGAGAATGAGTAGTGTTTCAATTTTCTGACTTTTATATGCTTTTCAACAATGAATTCCTCAACAACCAATCAGAATGATTCTAATTTAGGTGAAGACTACATAAGTCGGAAGATTGTAGCACTCTTATTCACATTATACGAACTAGCACGCCAAGATGACAAACTCAGAAACACCATGTAATTTTGTGATCGTCAATGAGTGGTGTGATGAAGACAAGTGTGATCAGAAGGAGACTTGCGAAAAACGCAAGACTGTAAGAATTGTCTGGATAGATGAAGAGTGGACACCGAAAACAACGCGCGTGAGAAGAGCACCCGATGCCCCTAAACGTCCAAGGTGCTACAAAGTCTACAATGACTTAAAGGTTCTTCCGCTTGACTTTTCCTCGCTTTAAAGTATATGTGCTTCAATTGTAAATAAATCTAAAGAACTACATGTCTCTGTTTTTGATATTCAATCCCTTTATCACTTATCCTCAGTGATAGAGGTAGTACTTAGGAAAAAATGATTGTATCTATCATCAACTGGTATGATTTATACTGAACTGTCAAATGATCAGATTTTCACTATGATGTTAAATGATTATGTATGCCACATTACCCAGAAATAAGTGAAAACAGACAGATGAAGCAAATAAACATTTATTAAGAAATTTACAAATAATTCAAAAGTTCCTCGGAAGTCACATTGTCCCATAAATTCTCACAACCACTGCAGTTGCACTTCAACTGCCTTAATCGTTCCTCTGCCGCGACCAACACACCATAGATGTAATTCCATTCCACTTCATTCCGGGGTTGGGATGATGCACTGTACCATCTCCGTACATCATGGAGAAGGTTAATGTCAGTTTCCGTTTTTACATCTTCCTGATTGTACAGCAGGTATTTCCATCGCACATAAATCATTTCTAACTCTTGCTCCGTTAGATCTGGTAATTCCAACTTTGGAATATCATCCAGCCTTCTCTGCTTCTCCACCGTTGCCTTTTTCGGAGCGGGAGGGCAAGTTGGCATGCTTGATGCAGACACTGGTGACTGACTTGATGGTGAATCCATGACTTTGAAATGCATGCCATAAACTTGATTTCTTAGCCCCTAAGTATAAGCAAGCAACCAATCAAAATGAATAGCCAATGAATGTTGAGTATGGGAGTATATAAAAGGGAAAAATAGACTAGATTTCATTCCATATTTGAGATATATTAACACTAAGTGAGCTTTTCTCTCCACTCAAATATAATCTAAGGTTTCTGACGCATCCTATTTTGGTTTGAGTGAATTACTACATTCTGACTATCAAAGAATCAGATTTTGACTTAATTTCGTTGAAATGGTAAGTTAAGGACTTCATCACTCATCTCCCTTAAACGTTTGGCTAATAGCATCTTTCTCAATTTCAGGCATCTACTTCATCATCAAAGCGCTCCCTTCTCGAGGAAGCTTTACAACTGTTGAGTGAAGGTAGGTTGTAAAAATAAACTATGACTTCAATAGAGATGATAGAATGATTTCTCCTCCAGATGATGACAGTTCTGACTCAAGTGCGCAGTCACGGGAAGCATCCAAAACATGTGCTGATTGTGGGCATATCTTTACGAGGAAGCGCGATCTCACCCGACACATCAGACGTGTGTGTCAACCCAAACCATCATCAATCTCCCGAGGTGAGGATGATTCTATTCAACATGTCTCCTTTACTTGTGACTTTTGTTTCCAATCTTTTGAAACAGGTTTTCAATTATCTTCACATAGACTTCACCACACACACACAAATGATAGTTATAGCAACAGCACTTCCTCTATTCGACTAACTGAAGTATCGCTCAATAATGTAGTGAGAAATTGCCATATGGAATCCTCAGAAACTATTGCTGACTTTCCGGAGTGGTTCCATCAAAATTCAACATTGATAGATGCGCTCTTTCATAATTTAGAGCAGTTTAGAATAAAAGCGCTCATCTACCTTGAAATAAAATATGTTAAAGTTGATTATCATACTGGTGAAATGGTACAGAGGATGGTGTTTTACATACCCTCCTCTTCTGCTACAGAGGTAGTCGATAAAGAAACTTGGTTAAATTTTCACATCCAAGGACAAAAATCAAATATTGATAAAGTTAATGAGCACGATAGTGGTCTAATTTTTGATGGCATAGAATCTGCCAAGTTTATTTCTATTAGAAAATTAACGTGGTCGAGGCTAGTTCAATCTTCCAAAAACGTTAAGAGCTAAGAATGCAGTCATTTCTGTTGATTGTGAATCACAGTGTTTTAAGTATGCGGTATTGTCTATTCTCCACTATCATGATGTACAGAACAACCGTTTCCGTAGAAGCAAATATCATGAATGGGAGAATGAATTAAAGTTTGATGACTGCAATACGAAGACATGAAGTTTAAAGATATAGAGAAATTCGAAAAATTAAATGAAATTAAAATAGTTGTTCACATCTGGCAAGAGGGGCTTAAGGGTGTGCGCTACAACAACCGTTCATCAACTTATGATCGGGTAGTCAATGTCCTGCTAGTATATCAAAACGATAGTGAAAATTGGCATTACTGTGGTGTTCCTAAAATGACTCGACTATATTCCCACTTAACATCTAGAAGAGGAGAGCATTTCATATGTGACCGTTGTATGCGCCCCTTCTGGTCAAAAGATAAATTTGAAACACATTATGAATGGTGTAAGCGAGGTAAACTGCAAATAGAATGCATGCCCAAAGATGAAGAGTTTTCATATAGAGATAAAGGTGATGAATTAAGTCCTCTTCGTGTCATCTATGCTGACATCGAATGCTATATTGATGATAACAACCATATAGCGGCAGCTATATCATGTTATGAGGTGTGGCATGATTACTTCAAAAATAAAAATATTAAAATGCACGTCTGGCAAGGTGAGGATTGTATACATAAATTCCTACAATTCCTCGAAAGCGCTGTCAAATTTCAGCAAAAATATGATAGTGAACTCCAACGCAGATCATTGAATATGTCAGCAGATGATCAAGTAAAATTTGAAAGTTGTAAAGTCTGCCAAAAATGTAATAAAACGTTTAATGAAGATAAAATCAAGAAAGCGCGCGACCATGATCACATCACTGGTAAATTTAGAAACGCGCTATGTACAAGATGTAATTTTTCACTGAGACTGAAACGGCGTACTCTACCCGTTCATTTTCACAACTTCAAAGGTTATGACAGTCATATGATAAAAAAAGGGAGTTAGGAAAAATGAAAGAGTGGAAGTTAAGTGTAATAGCTCAAACGAGAGAAAAATTCATGGCCATGACAGCAAAAGTAGCAGTTGACAAAACTAAAGAAAATAAGACAGTCTATTTTGATATAAAATTTTTAGATTCCTATCAATTCATGGCTTCATCACTAGCATCTCTCGTTCAAAATCTGAAGTCTTCCACTAGCTCAAAATTTGAAGAAACAATATCCTAACTTGACGGATGAAGTCATCACACGCAAAGGAGTGTTTCCATATGCATACTTTGATAACATTTCTAAGCTTAGTGAGACTTCTCTTCCATCAATAGACAAATTTAAAAATGATTTGACTGGTGTAGAATGCAAGGTAGAAGATTACAATTATGCTCAAGTTGCATGGACAAAATTTGCCTGTCAAACGTTTAGCGATTATATGATCACCTATCTAAAATTAGATGCAATTTTGCTGGCTCATGTATTTCAGGAGTTTTGACGAGTGGCATTAGAAGATAAATTAGATCCTGTTCACTTTGTCAGTCTTCCAGATATGTCATTCCAGTCTGCTTTTAAAATGACTGGAGAGACCCTCCATCTTTTGCAAGATCCAGAGATGTATAATTTATTTGAACGAGGAATTCGCGGTGGTCTCACATTTGTAAATAGGCATCAAATAAAATCAAAAATAGTAGATGATGATCAGATTCATCTTAAGTACTATGACCAGAATAATTTATATGGTAGTTCACTGTCCAAACCTCTACCTCATTCTGAGTTTAGATGGTTGGGTGACAATGAAATTCATCATTTCTCCAATCCTTCAAACATACTAGCTATTCCAGATAATTGTGATTGGGGATATTATTTTGAGATAGATCTTATCTATCCAAATAGTATTAAAAACAAAACTGTGGATTTTCCACTTGCACCCGAATCAGGCGAAGTGACTGAAGATATGTTTTCGGATTTTATGAAACAATTTCATAAAGATTTAGAAGGGAGTGGACAGCCCAAGCATAAGCCTTGTCGCAAACTTTTGCTTACTCAATTTGATAAAGAAAATTATCTAGTCCACTTTTCCATCTTAAAATTTTATTTAGAAATGGGCATGATTTTAAAAACAGTTCACCGCATTATCAAATTTAGACAGAAAGCCTTTCTGAAACCGTATATTGATAGTAACAGCCAGAAACGTGCACTAGCCCAGAATCATTTTGAAAAGGATTTCTATAAATATAAGAATAATAGTCTTTTTGGTAAGACCATGGAGGAGGTTAGAAAGCGTATTAACTACAAACTTATGAATCATAATGATAAATGTCAAAAGTTAGCGACATCACATCTCTTTATTGATAGAGATATTATAGATGATGAGTTGGTTGGTGTTAAAATGATAAAATCAGAAGTAGAGTTGTGCAAGCCTATCTACATTGGACAAGCTGTGTTAGATTATTCCAAGCTTAAAATGCATCAACTCTTCTACAGAATATTAAAACCATGCCCTCTATTTAAAGACGTGCGTTTGCTGGGCGGTGATTCCGACAGTTTCTTTTTAAGTATCGCTGCTCAGAAAGAGTAAAATTTCAATGAAGTAGGAAAATCTTAAGAACAATATTTTGATACATCAAATTATCCTACAGATCACCCACTATACTCTACTAAAAATAAAGCAAAATTAGGATGCTTTAAAGATGAAATGGCAGGAAAGGAAATTAAGGAAATGATTCTTCTTCGTCCTAAAATGTATTCTATGAAACCAAAAGACTCCAGTGACAGTATTAAGCGCGCAAAAGGCATATCTAAATCGATTGTTGTAAATATGAAACATAGGGCCTATAAGATGGCCTACATAAGTAAGAACATAACGTTTGTCAACATGACCATCTTAAAATCAAAGACACATGAGGTGAAAACTCCTACATTTAGGAAGCGAGCACTTTCAGCGTGGGAGGATAAGAGGTGTTGGATAGGACATAACATATCGCATCCACATGGACATCCTGACTCAATCATACCACCATCCAAAAGAATTAAACTCATACTGCCACATTCAGGAGATGTGTAAATAGATTCATTCTTAAATCAGTATTTTGATGATGTTTTTTGTTGATATTCGTTGTTGCTTTATGTATCGCTTTAGATTGCACCTTCCTGTGAATATATGCCTACAGTCAGTTCATTCCCACTATATCTGTGAAGAGACTTTCCCACTGTGTCAACACTTCTTCAAAACATTTTTTCATTCTTTTTTATTTCAATGAAATTTTAAAATGACTTTACTTTGTTTTCCGAAACACTATAGATTTAGTATCTTTCACATGGATGCACTCATGTAAACCATTTGTAATTTTGAGAGAAATAGACGGGATAGTTTGTTTGATAACAGGATGGTAGAAAATAGGTTTAAACATCTTTTCAACGATTCCATAGGAAGCGTCTTTATCATGAATGAAGTTACGTAAAATGTATTCTTTTTTATCACCAACAGAAGTAGGTGAAATCAGATCACTTTGAATGTAGAGATGTTGTTCATATTGATCAAGTGTCATTGGAATTCCTACACCAATCGTGTATGAAGTAGCAAACTTATCTTGTAGCAATCATGTGACGTTTATGATTGCCACTCCATGAAAATTGACACTTGCTACAACAGCATCTCAACAGTGTATTTGTCTCTCACCTGATGAAGGCTTCGGCCGAAAATTTGTGATTTAATTGACTTCATTTTAATACATTCGAGTTCTATACGCATATCTTTTCTTATTTGGTTTGATTAACTACTGTATCAAATTGATTTGAACTATTATGTCCCAGATAGCGCATATTAAATTTTCCATGAAGAGCTGCAGAACGATGTCGCAAGAACTGATGAAAATCTTCTGAACAAACCAATACTAGATCATCATCCTTTAGTTTATTGATTACGATATTATTAGACCCTCTGTTGTACGTTAATGTTGCCACTTGTTCACCATCTACTCGAAGGAGATTATTAAATTTCTTCAATAATGCTTCAGGAGTCATGTTCGTCTTTCTTGCCTTAATCACAATCTTCTTCACCAACGTCCTTTCATTTATCGGAGTAAGATCTACATAATAGGCCTTCTCTTTATAAGTTAAATTTTTGCAACCTCTTGGATAGTAATTAGCTTTATAATTATTATAGCTTGTCAAGGCGCTAGCAAAGTAACCTAAATCATTTCTTAAACTCGGACTCAAAGCAACAATCCAATCTTTATCAACTGCATGATACATATGATCACATTTACCATTGTGGGGAGTAAACTCGACAATGTGTCTACATGCTCTATTCAGGAAATCAAATACGAATTTTTTACATGTTGAGAAATCTTTCTTCGGCCATTTCGGAATGTAAACTCGACATCCCTATTCACACTGATAGGCATCTGTACGTCTCATATTAATAGTCATCACTTCATGATCAAAAGTATAGACATAATTACTCTGAACAACTTGGGTGTCGCCTACTTCCCACTTCCCATTCAGCTGTTGTGTATCATCAATGGGAGTAGAAAAGATAGCAGCTCGATTGCCAACAAATCTATTTGTTAACACATTGCTAAGCAAAACATGATAGAATGACATTTTCATTTCCGTAATCTATACATTACCAATTTGCATAACATCATTAAGACTTGGATTTTGGACTCTACAATATATTGAAGTTGATCGCGATGGAAACGTTCATTTCAAGAATTCTTATGGAAATACATCGAAAGGAATTACATTAACATGGCGACAATTTTTCAATCTTGATGATATCATGAGGGATTTGGAATATTTCAAAACGTTGAAATTCATCTCCTTGGGTAATCAAGTTTGGCTTCAACATCACAGAAATGAAATTCAAATCTATCATTCTCATCTCTCCATCTATTTCGCATTTCGCAATTGTAATTGGGAAAAATATAAAAGATGTGTACATCGCTCCATTATGTCATTCATTCGACGCGAGTTCATCGCATTGCTACGCAAATCTTAATCAGACACCATCTTCAACACAATGTCACACTCCACCATGAAGACTTGGAAATTGGATTTCCTACAATATGTTGAGATCGATCATGAACGAAACGCATGTTTCAAAGATTATACTGGAAATGTAAGAGGACTATTTGCTGTACCATATCGACATTTTCAGTCACTAAATCGTATTATGAAGGACTTGAAATACTTCTATATGAAAAAACACTCACGCATAGGAAATCGCATATGGTTGCGACTCAACAAAAAGCGAATTCAAATCTATCATTCACAACTTTCTACCTACTTCACATTTCATCAAGGCAGTTGGAAAAAGTATAAAAGGAAGATACATCGCTCTATATACTCAATGCGCTTAGAGCTGCAGAAACTACTACTACGGATATGGAAGAGGGAGAAGTGTGTGATGTCGAATCTGACTGTGGACAATATGGTGATCTCTACTCAATTGAGTGAAGATGTATCGTTTTTAAAGATTCATGTCAGCAGTTTCAATTTGTGTTATGAACCAAAACTTTTTCCCGCGGCTCTCATTAGTTTCCGGTTACCTGTACATGTTGCAATCTTTCATAATAGTAAAGTTATCATTACTGGACTGAAATCTGAAATGCAAGCAGATACGATCCTAGACTATCTAATCGAGTATGTACATAACCAACGGATTGTAAAATAAAAACAATTTTTATTCCAACATGATGCTTTTTATTTCAAATCATTATAGAACATACAAATCATCTTTTCATTAGAAGATGGATTACATGAAAACTTTTGAATAACATTTAAATTGGTGTATATGTAAACGTTTTAAAATGAAGCACAATACGAAAGCACCACAAGTTGATGAAAGTGGATGTTGCAGTATGCGCTCATTTCGTTGATATTGACGAGTATGCTTTCTCAACCACTGCTGTGTTGGTATATTCGGAGGTTGAGCAAGAGAGTCACATAGTTCACCACGTCTGTCTTTTCTAGATAGCTTTCCAATGCTCATCTTCTAAATACTGTGAATGAGTGTTCAATACGATGAAGATGGGATACTGTTTTACAGTAGTCGGTAAGGTATCTAGCGAATAGACATTATCAAAAGCTTTCAACGTAGCTTCATCTGCATTCCGCTGCACTTAAATTTTTATATCGTCAGCATTCAACCAACTCATTAGCAATTATAGTGAAGAATCACGTCACGATACTTAGAGTTATTTCAATACTTGAATCAAAGACTGCACAAATCAATAGCGTTGTTTTGAACTCCAGATCCAAGCGAATATTATGAGGAACGTTGACTTGACGGTAAGGTGATCTAATAACGCTGTCGGCAGTCAAATCAAATGCATAAATAGTATATCCATTTTTAAACTCTTTTATTGTGAGTCCGTTGGTATCGTCTGTGTTGTAAAAGCCAAAGACATTCATGTAATCAATATAACTACGGAGAAATTGATAAGAAGTAAAATCAGGTTTACAGGGTGGGCCAGGATGACTAACTCCATTTACACGCAAAGCAATTTCATTTAAATTGTTGTGTTTGAAGTTGTAAGCATTCTTCTTGACATTACCATTGAATGCATCATTTTCAACCATTGCTACCATGAGGAGCTTCGGCGTTTCCGATGGAAAAACACCATCTTTCATAAAACTCTTTTGATCTTTAGGAATAGTAAATGTGAGAAGCTTTGTATGTTGAATGGGATAAATGGCATTGTTGCGGTTAAGACCCTCAGCATGTCCTCTAATTACACTTGGATTAGCCACCACTCGACGAATGTATACTGTAATATCTTCCACATGAATATTAAGTTTTACAACTGTAGCAAATGCATTCAACAAAAATTCAGGCTTATTCAATGTAAGTTTGAGTCGCATATTGGTATTACAGAGTAAAAATTTTGATTGTCTGAAGAAGTCTAAATTAAGTGGACCATACAGCTGACATGCTTTACTATCTTTAATCAAAGCAGATCGCTTTACAAAACCAGTGTTTTTCTCACTATCAAATAGTGCTACTTGATCTCTATACCATCCCATTGCTTCCATATGACTGTTATGAGCTGCTGGATGAAACTGTGATAGAGCATTCAAATATGCTTTATAGGGATAATCGCTTTGACCACCTTCCACCTGTTGCTCTCCAATAGTTAGAGAAGCATCGCGAAATAATGTAGCCAGCGGTAAATTCTTCAGACCAACTTTATGTGCATCTTCAATTTTAGTTCCATCCTCTTGTTGAATTCTAAACCTCACATCAACCATCGCATAACTCAAATCAATGAAATCATCGCTAGCGCCAGGAATAACAAATTCAATAGGACCAGTATTCTCAGCTGCACGAGGATGATAATCTACAATACTTGAGCTAAGAATATCTGTCTGTATTGCTTGTTGATCAAACAAACAAAAGCCTGAAGTTTTGCACTCCAAGATTAGAAGTTATGACAGCGTCGTCGTTTAGCACTTGATGAAAGATTACAACGCGCGCGCCGTTTGCGTGAATGCCTTTTCTTAGTTTTGTTTGAAGATCGATTCTTACCACCTCCGCCCTGTTTTCCTTTCCTTCTAGCATTCATTCGTTTAGGTGCTTTCTTTTGTTGAGTAGCATTAAAAGTTTACTGTAATGTTCAAACCGCGTTCCTTCCCACGATTTAGTAAAGTACTCTTCACATTTTTATCACTGGTAAGATCATTAACATCACCAGCAAAGTCAACAGCATTATTGAAAAAAGTTCGTTTTAAAGATCTTCCGACAGTAGATAAGAGAGGTGCTACAACAGATTTCAGCGCACCAAATATGCTACCTCCTCGTTGACGGCGGGTGCCGCTAAAAATTGCACCCACGCCACTTAGATAGGAGGGGCGCGAATAATACGATGCAGTCGGATTCATAACTTAGACCTTGACATTACAAGTTATATCTTTGCATAAATCACTGACGATCGCTTAGATGAAAGCTGTCTGCACGACGCATCCAAGAGTTCATACTTGAAGGATAACCGACCCATTTAACAAGACACCATTCTTCACCTTGTCGCTTCTTACTTCGAATGATTTTCTCTACTAAATATGTTTCATTTTGAGTGACCAACTCAATCTCATCACGATTAAAGCTACCATCAATTTCTTCATTATCGAAATCTTTCAACTTGTAAGTTGTTGGGGAGTCTTTTTGATCAATCCTTGAAACTGTGAAAATTTCTTCTGTCCAGTTCGGGAGATAACCTTTGGCAAAAACACTCTTAACTTTTGATATGCGAACTTTATCACCTATTTTCACATCACTTTTTGCACTATTACGCTTGCGTTGGAATGATTCACGCACTCTATGTACGTTGTCAGCATTCACATCCGCTGGTCTGAGTCCAATAGAACGATGAATAGAGTGATTGTAGGCATGTAGCGTATCTTGTAGAACCTTTGTCCAATTTTGTGTTAAGTTGGCAGTGAAATGTCGCCACAAGCGATTTTTTAATGTGCGATTAAAACGTTCAACTAGTGCAGGCTTATAAGCACTCTTTACACTAAACAGCTCAATATCATATCTCTCAAATAATCTTCCCACATGCTGATTTTCGAACTCTTTTCCTTGATCACTCTGAATTCTCCTTGGAATACGACCCTCTCGGAAAATTGACTGGAATGCCTTTGCTACTTGTTTACCTTCTTTAGTTTTTATTAAAGGTTGAGCTCACGCATAACGCGAAAAAATATCAGTTACGGTTAAGATAAAATTGTGTCCCGAGTTATGTTTTCAAATAGCAGCAACGTCACACAAATCTGCTTGCCACTGTTCATCAATGTCATGAGCAATATAATGACGGGTCCGGTACTTCTTTTTCGCTTGTTTGTGGAGTGTATATGTAGCTTGACCCTTTAACCATTGTTTAACTTGTGAGTGTGGAAGACCGGTCGCTTTTGACAATTTCTTTATAGATGCAAATCCTGCAGGATGTTTTACATCATAATATATTGACTTTAAAAGTTCATCCGATGACGACTGACTCTTCCTCCTTCTCTTTGCATTTACAGCAACCACAGGATTTATGGGATTTACGTTTACATTGCTTAGGAGTCTCATTGTGAGAGGTGGAACAGCAAGCACAAGTTACAGCTACATTTACTTCCGGCGGCTCATGACACGGTAAGCAACACATCTGCTTCGCATTAATCGTCTGAGAACATGTATTTCTTTGGAGGAGTTCTTCTACGTCGTTCTCTTCCCCTTGTTTGCTTGATGGGTGTGGGAGGGGATTTAGAAGGTGATCTCTTAAACCATTTCCTTGGCATTTTCATTTTACCCTTAACCGGTGAAATAGATGAAGTAGCATCAACTGCTGAAATAGAATCAAGTTCTTCCAATGTTCAATTATTCAAAGCAAATTTTGGAACATTGTGCTTTTTCAATAGTTTAAGAAAGTAAGACCAACCAGGTGGGACATAGCCTTGACGGCGCTTTCTGCGAGTTGCATACTGAATCAGGTCTTCATAACGTGAAGCGTTAATAATTTCACTATCATCTGAAATGATTTCACCTCTATCATTCACAGTGAGATACGGTTCAATGCTGTTGAAAAGGGACATTGCATGTGCACGAGATGCTAAAGGTGTAACAGTCGAAACAGAGTCACGCATTTTATTCTTCAAACTTTTTAATTCTTCGACAGTTTCCGATTGTAATAATACAGCACGATGTGGATCCTTGATATGCGCATTTTGCTGATAATTTAATTAATTCCTATAAATTTGATTTGCGAGAGGTTGTCTTACTTGTTGCATGGCAGTCAATTGCACATATTCATCCTGAGGAATAACAACCATGCGGGAATAAGAACTCATAGTTTGTGGATAATCATAGGCTCTTTCAAAATATCACTTCGAAATCTAAATTCTTCCGAACACTCCTGTGTAAAATCAATAAATAAGTAACCGTATGGTTTTTCAGTTGCTGCTAGAAAAATTTCAATTGAGGCCTCATTTCAATTTGAACCTCTTGGCGCAACTTGTCGCGCTAAAATTTCAAATTGACTTCTATCTCGTGGATTTTAAAAAATAGCGTAATAGTGTGTATTCAGGTTTCGTGTGCGGGCTTCTTTCCAATCAGGAATCAAATTTTGCGTGATATAGATTATAAAGCATCTTTTATGATGTGCTATGCGAGTGAACATATCTGTAACATCTTTAGAATTCTTGCTTTCTTTTAATAGATCATCCAACACAACATCATTGGACTGAATCTTATCCACTGGAATAATTCCTTCATTTCGAATTAAGTCACGATGTTGCAATTCCTGAAGGAGTGACGGTTGCCATAACACCAAATCACTCGATTGATAGGTTCCCTAAACAATTCTTTTCTTTTATCTAGCAAATTCAGAGTGAAAAGAGTTTTACCTGCATAGGATGGACCTGATACAGTCAGAACTTTATCCCATTGAAGTCTGAAATCCATTTCAATACTTTGGGATTCAATATTTGCATAATTAACGCCTAGGATTAAAGATCCTACCCCATAGGTCGCCTACTACAGGAGCTAACATCGGAAGTAACACTGAAAGGAAACCACCCTTTTGCGTTAGAGTTTTCCTCTTTCTTTGAAGGGTGATATTAGGATTGGATATGAATCGCATTTACGTAGTATGTCGCTTAAGTAACTTTCGTTGTTGTGGTGATAATTTCTTTGTCCTCAAACTTCTCACATGAGAAACAATTTCTCGACTAAATTTATCATTAGCATGTCGTATAGCATTATGTCGATGATTTCCTTTCTTTCTTTGAAGAGCTCGAATGGCCTCAGAAAATTTTAAAGACGTTCGACTTTTGCGTTTCGCCATTTTTCTCTTAATCATTGTTACAACTTGATTTTTCCACATTTGCATAGGTGCTAACTTTAATGACAGAAGTGACACTCAAAATGAGCTATATCACAGTGACTGCATTGGCAAAGTTGAATACAGTATCGTATAAAACAGCGCTGGCAGAAAGTATGCTTACATCTCTTAAAGATGCGTTTTTCACTTCCATCCTTTCGCTTACATACATCGCACATATTTTCGCTCTTGCTAACAACTTCTAAAGCAAGTCTTTTTGATGACATGAACTTGGTAGCCTTTTCTAAATAATAGACACATGTGCAGAAGGAATATACTTCAAGAGTAAGCAGACACAACTCGAAAACCAATTGTGCTACGATCAAGTACCATTGCATCTTTAAGTTTCTTTTATAGAAAGTTGAATGTGAATATGTGAAATCGCTTCAATCACTAAACTGCTACCATGATGGTTAAATGCATCAAGACGTTGAGCAATTTTTCCCATATGTCTTTCAAAAAATTCTTCGGGATTATCTACAACTTCCATCGAATAAGAAGCAAAGTGGAAGAAACGATCTTCTACCTATTCCTTCCCAAAATGACTGAAATGAATTTTTGCAACTTATCTCGCCATTACAATCCTATTAGAAAACGTATCCATTAACTTCAAAAATAGTGTGCTAGTATCACCAATAACTGATTTGATGTTGATCTCATCTTTATAAAAAGTTATCACATAATCTTGAATAGTTCCCTTTAAGCTTTGTCTATGAAAACTTAATGTTCCACAATCATTTGAGAAAGACATTATCATCCTTCATCTATCCCACCCGTTGCATGAAAATAACAAATCTCTTCATAAAGCATTTATTAAACGACTTTAGCAAGCATGTATTACGAATTTTGGGTTTGAAACAGATAAAATAGATACAGTTGGTAGCTATCATATAAAGAGCAATGATGACCAAACATTACTTTAGCAGTGTTGAGATATGGAGGAAAAAAGCATTGATTATGAATGTAGCGACTACAACGAACATTTAAAATAGGAACACTCAATTCCTTAAAACGTTTAGTGACTTCATGATAGTGTTGATCAACTCTACTATCCCAAGGTGGAAGTAGAATATCATTGATGATTAGATTTGGAAATTGTTTCTTCTCCTTAGTAGGATCATTGCAAAAGATACATACAACATTAAAAGCTGCTAACCATCTTTTAAAGTCAATAAGAAGAGCACATTCATTAGAAACGCCAATGTCTTGCAAGTATTGCTGATTAAGTCCATGGATGTGTTTTCTCGCCCAGCTATCAGCGTTGGGATCACACTTGGCATGTTGATGGTAGACACTAACAATTTGATACGACCAATTGTCCATAGCAATAGCATTGAGCTCCTGTACAGGTTCACCCTCACAATCCATAAAAATGATGATAGTTGACTAAAAAAGAAATTATTAAGTTTTACTCATCTGATGAAGTGTCCTATAACATATTACAAAATAATGAAGTACATCGATGCTGTTCACGACAAAAAACACAAATAACATGATGGCAGCGAAGAAGTAAAATGTATCTGATAAGTCCACGTCTACGACACTCAAAGCACATGGGCGAATTGTCATAAGGTAGAGATAGGTAAGGACTACTGATTCTCCTTCTTTGGCTTGCGTTTAGCGGAAGCATTCTTCTCTGACTTGCGCTTTGTACCGCTCTCGTTGAGGATTTGATCAATAATGTCATGAACGTCTGGTTGCTTTGGTATATATAGGATGGATTGGGCATGCATCGATATAGAGGCTAATTTGTTGTTCTGGTGATAGCCATAATATATTCCACCGATAGTAAAACCAATATTCCAAGTGCCTTCTGCGAGGTCTTCACATCTGATGGGTGTCACTTCATCTCCTTCCTTTTTATAGTATGAGCACCAATGCGATAGCGGTAAAGAAAGCTTTTTACCATCTCATATCTTTCTATATGGAGTATCATTGTCGTCTCTCGCCTTCCATTCCTTGCTAAGGGGAGTAGGGATGTCCATATTTAATGTTGCAAACCCTTCAATAATATCGAGTTGGCGACGAATGTATGGATTCACAGAAATGACTACGTAGTCCCCATACTGATTGTTCAATATCTTCACTTCAGTGGAAGGAATCATTCCCGTTTGCAATACTATACTATGATCGTAATAACGTATGGCTTGTCTAAATTTACGCTGTAGTGGGGTAGGATTATGTACCTTTGTTGTCTCTTCTACTGGCCTCAACATAAGACGATCTGATTATAGAGATCCTTGTAACGTCTGAACACTATCTTGTCCTGTAAATGTAGTAGATGTAGTAGATGCCTGAAAATAGAAGAGATGCTATTAAGTTAACACTCAAGGAAGGAGAGGAAGGAAGGTTCCGACTTACCATTTCAGATGGATAATATAATAGGAATGTAGAGGGAGAACGTTCGTCCGACACCTGTGAGACTCAAAGATAGATGATTGCCACTCTGAAAACTTCATTATTTATAGAGAAATGCTGGATTCTCATTGGATGTGCTCCTCATTGGCCAATGACATCAAGCTGAATCCAAATCTGGTCTTAGTTTTCTCGTCCGGTGCTTCGTTCGCCCGATGGAGCCCAAAACACAAAACTCAACCTCTGACGGCTCTCTAACATGACCAAAAGTCTCAATGTCACTCTCAAGCCTCAGCCAAGGACGGTAGGGCCAAACTGTGCTTTGCAATCAATTTCTGGCACTCTTAGCTTTCAAACGAGCTATCGCACGACTCTCTACCATTTCTAGAACCAAAGTTGGAAGATCGCTGCCAAGGGGGGGTCGAAGTTCTTCGGTTTTTGGTCTACGACTTCGGAAACAAGTCCCCTAATCCTAAAATTGGCCAAAAAAGTCCAAATCCACCGTCCATTTTCACGTACGAGGCTTTGTTTAGCCGCTACAGCCACTTTCTCACTCAAAAACACGCAAAAACACACCTAAACCACACCTACACCCACGAAACACAACATGTCGACGTAGAATTTCATCAGGAAACCAAATCTAAACACAAAATAACCCTACAACCAATCCTACACACCAAAAAAGCCCAAGAACAACCACGACGGTCGACCAAGACACACCCGGCCGGTCGACCCAGAACCACACCAACCCAACTCGCGCTCCAGAGGGGGGCGGCGCTGTGCGCAGTTGGGAGAATTCCTTACTACTAATGTAATATACTAATTGATTTTCAACATGTGCAGTTTTCAAAAAAATGAACAGGCAAAAATGCATCCTTCCAGTATCAAACAAAGGTGATGAAGGTGAACGACAGGAACAGAGATAACATAGGAATCTCTCAAATTGCATATAAAAACCCTCCCTTCAATATTTCCATGTGCAAGTAGAAAAATGAAAATACATTGTTTTCTCGACGCTTCGGGTCCATAGCCATCTTCGCAGGTTTAGGAAGTGTGAAAACAGACAGTTGCTCAAATCTTTGCGATATATTTCGTCGAAGCGTCCGCTTCACATCATCAGGTAGCTGTCAATGTGATTGATACTCATGTCGGAAATGATAATACATGGATTCATTGTCTGACATGCATCCATACATAAAATATATCAAAAGATAAGGAAAAATTTGGAATTTACCTTTAGAGAAATCTTGTTTGATATACTTCATTAAATAAATTTAGTCAATGAGGCATTTCAAGCAACATGTTTCTAGCTAGAGATGGATGCTTATCAGGTCCGCAGTTACAAAATATGAAAAATATGTACAATTAGATTACAAAATAGCAAAAGAAACAAATAACTTGTCTTACTTTCAAAGAGGTTCGATTTTATAGTCAAATCTTCAAATGCGGCTTCAAAAACGAATTCAGCATCTTCAACGGTTTCTTCAAGACGACTCATGCAGAGAACTTGTCCCTAAAATTGGAATACGTCTTAAAATGTACTTAATTCAATGATTTATTTTAATTAGTTATACATTTAAGCGGAAATATCATCCAAATATGACGTTGGTCAGGAAAATTTTCAGAGAGAGCAACCCAATCCATTTGGAAATAATTTTTTTTCTTGAAACTGTTAGTATTACTTCATTATAAGTGTTTATGCATACATTTTAACGATGTGCAAAAACTGAAGATGATCAAATTCCTCCTGTCCAGAAATCTAAACGTAAATGGGTACACTTTCGATGTGAAAGTCAGGGTGTCCACTGTTCTGTTAAGGACGCCAGGATTTAATTCAATTGCTATATCCACAATACTGGGATATGTCATTGATTTAGTGCCCAGAATATAAACAAATGCATATAATTTTATTTTGCATCGTCAATTTGTCATGACTTAATGCAGAAAGTGGCATTGGGCGAGCTTTGGTCAAAATGATAGTAGAACAACTGGCACACTAGTATCACTTGACATTTCTGCTACTGACGTTTCACTTACGTTTCAACATGAATTCAATTTTCAATTTATGTTCAAGGGAAGAAAGAATACAGATTACAAAATTACATCACAAACATGAGGAATGTTGCACAGAAACAACCGGTTAACCTAAAAGAATTTTTGGACTATGAAATGCGACAAATGAGTCAAACATTCATCGATTAATTATTAAGTTTGAGGAGACCGACTCTGTATTGGACATCAAGCATTCTGTGTGGCGTCGATCTGTGCGATCCCATGGTAACATCCAAAGCCGACTTTTTTCTTTGTTTAAGTTAGTAAGACTAGAATTGACAGCAGCTGTTTGCTGATGGCAATTTTAGCCACTCGTCCAAGCGTCAATGGCTAGATCTCTAGAAGAACATGCAACATGCTGAAACATGCAACAGTTGTAGATTCTTACCGCAAGGCGATCTATTGTGACTGAGCTATTTCACCAAAATGCTTATATTTAAAGGGAAATGATAGCAATCGTGAATATTTCCAGAGTGCAATGATAGGGTGCCGGCTACTTCCTGTGTCAACCACTGGAAGTCGCCATCGTTTAGGCACCGTTGTCACAGACAATTCGCAAGGGATACATGAGAAGCCATTGTAACCCAACCAATGTACGGCATGGCGTGGCTTATGGGGTTGAGTGATTGAGCCAAATTTCTTTGAAAATGAAAATGGAGTGCCTGTAACGGCAAATGGCGATCGCTATCGATAGATAATAACTGAGCTTTTCGCTTTATCTCGAGTCCTCAGATAAATAAGACTTATGGTTTCAACAAGGTGGTGCAACTTGCCATATTGCACGGGAAACCATACAGCTGCTCAGAGAAAAATTTCCTGATCGCCTTATCTCCAGCTGTGGTGATTTTCAATGTCCACAAAGATCATGTGACTTCTTCTATTTGACTTTGTGAAGTTAAATACATTGTGGCTTCGCGAAACCCAACACGATTGCTCAATTGAAGCCCGAGACTTGAGATGCAATTCGTGAAATCACATGAAACTTATGTGAAAGAGTGATTGAACATTTCCTTCACTGAATGAGAGTGTGGCATGACCGACGAGGGGTTCATTTAAAGCATATTGTCTTTCATAAGTGAAAATTAATACAGACTGTGGATGAAAAAGCTTTTACTAATGCAATATCAAACATATCTAATCTTCTTTTCCTATTTCAATTAATTTCTTGCAAACTAAATCGTGCAAAATAAAATTATATACCCTCGCAGATATTGCAGACATCAAGTGATTAATAACATATCAGCAGCATTCTGGATACAGCAACTGAATGAAATCCGCCTTCCTTAACTAGACACCCGTTGCATGTGCAGGATTTCTTTGAATGGATTTCCCTACTTCAAAGATATGCTAGTTTCTGCCTACTGCTCTCTAAAAATAAACATTAGATAGAATTCGACAGTCAGGTGTTTGCAGCTGCATAGATGGAAAGCTTTACATCTTGAAATCCTGTTTAGAAAGTAAAATATACTGGCAAAATACCATAGCTACCGAGCAATGATCAGACAACTCAATGACAGACAGCCAGTGAATGTTCAAGTCGGGGATAATAAAGTGATGCTATGAAATTCACAGCGATGACACCGACGTTCGGTATTCCGTTCTTCAGAGGAGTTACTGAACTATTTCTCCTCTGCCAGCAAACTTATAAAATGCTTATACACTGCATTATCATCAACAAAGCTTGCTAGAGCAAATATCTGAATTCATCCAATCTGACGGAAAATGTGGCGATCGGCAAATCCACAGCAATCTGCCACTAATGAAAGATTATTTTACTATTCAACCATTGCATTAAGATTATCTTTTTCCCGCTTAGAGAGCTTCTGACTGTGTGATTCGAGTACGCCTATTGCATTTACTTTTATAGTAGGGTGCTTTATATTACTTCATATTAACGCGCCTGAGCAATCTAATGAAGTACTCAACAAGCTTGTCTTAAGATAATCATCGAATCCCAACGAATTTCCAACAAGCTGATGTCATTTTTCTACAATACGTCTTGCCCTTTATCCAAGTTCCTTACTTAAAACGTTTTTAACTACCATTGCCGCTTAATGAACCTAGCTTCTTTCGACTTTTGCTTCCGATTAATTGACTTTAACCGAGCTGGACACCTGAGCCTGCCTAAGGGATATACCGGCATATTAATGATTATTCAGCATGATAAAGAAGAAAATAGCCAATATATATCCACTTACAGGGAAAGGAGAGCTTGCAATCATCAGCCCATCACGAACCATTTCTTGCTTGTCTTCTTCGATTCTTTTATAAATAGTATTCAATGCATCAACGTTTGAATCATGTACCTTCACACGATGACCAAAATATGCCAATGTACCTAAAAATTAAAGATTTTACGTGCTTTAAAATAAACAATGACTTGGATTTTGCGACTAAAATGTGAAAATGAAAGTACAATCAAATACAGTAAATGAGTTGCAGTCTCTCAAACCCGATGGTTTATATTTCAAATTCTAGCTATTCACTGTATCAATTTGTTGTTGCAAATTTTTTTTCTAACGACTTTTGTTATTATTAGCAAGAAACGTTCTCAAACCACATCTGGGATGAAGATTCTACGAATTGGAAGTACCTGGAAGACACCTATTTCGACGATGAAAATCTAAGTAAATGGAAGTCCACCGAAAACCAGAGCATATTTTACATCGATTGAGCAATGGAATGTACTGAGAAATTCCTAAGTTAGTTGTTATTGTTGCCCTTGAAATAGTTTGCAATTCATTCAAAAGTTCTTTTTTAAAAATCAATGATATGTGTTTGATAAAAGGCACTGAAATTGTCGGAAGAAATTGATTCTGTTCATGTCGTTCGTGTACAGGGGTTTAATGTTCATCAAATGCTGACGATTTTGCAAAAATCCCCAATTTCCTTCAATCTGCATTCGAAAATCGAATCGAACAATGAATATTACCTGCGATTTTTGATCCCATTAAACCGCATCCGATAACAGCACATTTTACCATCTTGCTGCAAATGAGAAAGGTTGACATTCAAAATTACCAAACAAATGAAATAAAGAAAATACATGATAAGAAATTGATTAAAAAGAAGCAAATTGTCGTGAAAAGGCATTTACACATTTACATGATCTTCAACAGGTAATTCTTTACCAACCTAATAGAAACCGCTCTTTTCGCTGTATCTTAGAAAAGAAGGACCGCAAACTTTTACTCTGAGCAGGGTGACGGTCAAGATTCGAATTCCCGGCTTATTCCAGAGCGATTTTGTCACATTTCCAGGCTATTCCTTACATCGACAAAAATCCGCTTTTACAACATCCGTGAATTACAATGATATCTCTTTGAATCTATGCTATTAGGCAACTTCCAAATTTCATAAAGAAAAGAGAGGTTCGGTAATGACAGTATATTACCACCTACTGACATATGATCGGACAGAAAAATATAGATAGTCATCATTTTCAGGTAAACTTTGACTACATAGGAAATCAGAAATCGAGTGAAATATTATGTTTCACTGTTACATCGATATGTTTATCGAGCATTGTTATCTGTATGGCATCTGTGAAATTTCTTTTAAGGCATGTGATGTAAACAACAGGGTGAGTCATTAGTATTAATATGAATGTTCATGTGTTATCTCCTAATTACCTAAATATATTACATGTGAATTGGAGACAAAACAACTGACGTCAGACGAATAATTGAGTGGCAGAATGTCTTTCAGGGATCGTATTAGAACCAGGGTGTCGAACGGAAGGACAGGATGAATTTCCCTGATTTTTCCAGGTTTCATCAAAAAAATCCAGGTGTTTCCAGAAGCACCTAAATTTCAAGAATTCTACTCAATTGAATTATGGAACCTGTATTGATATAGTCCAAAACAACGATGTTACTCTTTAATCCTTGTAACCGTTTTCAGTTGTTATGCATGTACAATGCAGAGTATAGTGAATTTTATATTGTGACAATAATTTTATTCAAAATGAAATCGCCTACAACTGGTTTGCGCAAAAGCTTATGTATCAAACAGACAAAAAAAGTGAATGGTCTCATTGCTGAATGATTCATTATCTGCCGCCAAAATCATCAAAAATATGTTTGGCAATAACTGCGACACAAAACAATATTACATGCAACTGAAAAATGAACGTGCACCTATCCAAATCAACCTATACATGTAATGGTGTTGAAGAATGATATAACATGCATAATACACACAGTAATTACGAGGTTCAAATTTCTAATCCTTTGAGTGTGACAAAAGCGATTTATTTCAAATTTTCTTCACTACATGTTCAATTTCATTTCAAATACATATCGAGCGAGCCGAATAAGATGCGCTACGGTATTGCAATTTATTATAATTATGAGTAGTGATACGCGCACCGCCCTTGTACGTCTAATGAAGTTATATTATCATCACTCATTATTTATATTATCATTTAAAATTTGGATTTCAATTCTTGAAATAAATACATGCATGTACAATGCATGTATGGTGGGTAGAAATTACACACAAGAAGATTTCGTTCGATCAGTTTCTGCGATTGATCATGACACAGGTGATGAGGTTGTAGCTAATTTAAACTTCGAAACAAACTAATAAAGAAGGCCATGTGTAGATCTTCGGTTAAGAGAAGGCAATTGTCATTATAATGTACATGTTTTAGATAGGTACACTTTCATTTTTCAGTTGCATGTAATATTGTTTAAGATGTCAAGAATGACAAAATCTTAACTAATAAAATCTAAAATACATGTACATATTCTTGTATGTCATTTGTGATTTCCAATAGCTGTTTACGAAGACGTTTCTGTTCATCCAATTTGTCCTGTAGCACTGCTGCCTTTCGCTTTCCTTCAATTCTCATTTTTGCTTCTTGGACCTGTTTTTCTGTATTCCCTCGCTTCGCCTCTTTGTAACGAGATGCGAAATTTCTCGCAGACAGAATAAGTCCTTTGGAAACTGGGAACTTGGATCGATTTCCATTGTAACAGGCACAAGAATATAGTCTTTTAACAAACGTTGTGCAACCAGTGATTCTTCCTTTTGATTTTCTACCAGTCAATCCCTGTTCGCTGAGAACCCACTTTCCACGCCGCTTGTCCATGATTGAGACATAATATGATTTTCATGAACTTTTGCAAATCCGACGTGTTAATTGCTTTCTCTTCGTCGCACAATTTCATTAAAAGCACATCGAGTCGATCATCACTTTTGTTGAATCGTTGAAGCAGTTGGATAGCAGTTCTTCGACAACAAAACGTTTCGTATTGAGTATGTCTCCTTCAATTCCATCGATCCATTTCAGCTCCACTAGATGTTGGAGAACAATTTCGAGCAATTGAATCTTTTGTAGGTGTAGCCATGATTTCAGGGTCAAGGTAGGCGAAAGCACGCACAATGGGTTAACGGAAGGAGATCTCTCCTGCCACTTTTTTGCCACGGCCACAAGATTGTCCCTGCACTGTTTATAAAAAGTGTCTTTGTCGTCATCATTCAGTTTTTTAGCTTCCTTTATGGCTTGCTGTGTGCCAAAACCAATATCCACCTTTTTGGGTTCCATGAGTTTGGCTTCCGCCAACAAGAGTTTCGCCTGTTGCATCTTCACCATTTATGCGATTCTTTTGGTATTAGTTCATTCAACTTCTTCAATTGTTTTAAGAAAATATCCGTGCCATATCCAGGTCGTTCGACATCCTGTGGAACTCTTCTGGTGATGAAAACGACCTCCGGCTCAATAGCTGGAATGGCTAGAGCAGTTACGGCACGAACTTTGGTTTTGACCTCGGTCGAAAATGTTTCACCCAGAAACGGTACCATCAGGTAAGCAGTCTTCTTTTCAGGACCATATTCAGTCTCCCGTTTCTGCCTTGGTTTGCTGTACTTCTCGATAAAGGAGGATGGATAACCATGGGACTGTAACGTTTCCTGAATACGAGTAAGCTTAAATTCAGAAGACAATTGATCTGCAGTACAAATACGTATTACACGATCACAAAGATTTTTGACAAGATTGCGTTTGTAAGAATCAGATACGAAGCTGAAGAAGTGCAGATACAAGCCTGTCCAAGTGGATTTTCTAAATACAGATATAGAAAAGCTATCATCGTCGTTTTTTATTATGTTGACATTAAGGAAAGATAGTGGTTATTTTGAGGTAATTCGCATGTGAAATACAAATTAGGATGAGAATTATTAATGTCCGTAAGGTATTTGGGGATGTCAGCTTCGATGCTGAAAACGGCAAAAGTATCGTCAACGAAGCGAAAGTAATGAAGGGGCCTGTTATTCTTAATTTCATTGAAAACATAATTTTCGACATAGCCAACAAAAATGTCAGCGAGAATAGAGCCTAGTGGACTGCCCATAGCGACCCCGTCTTTTTGGAAGTAACACTTTCCATTGAAAGGAAACTGGATGTTGTATGTACTAATCAAAATTAAAGTTTTTAACTTTGGAAATCTGATCGGAAGTTCTACGCGTATATTGAATTTGTTTTGTATATTTTCGATAAGATCGAAGCAAGAAGTAAGAAAAGCAGACATTGAAGACGCTCGCGCTACCGTGGACCTCACTTCTAGCTTTTGACCTTTGACTTAAACTCACTTTCTTATATTTCATTTTGTATATAAACGTTTTTCATTATATATCTGTAAATACGACGTACCGCTTGACGAGAGTCGTCGAAAAGCCTCGCGGATTACAATTTACGATGAAACAGTTGTTTAGTTTCCAATCCATGTGCAATGCTACATTGGCATCACGTTGCTTTTACCCTAATATAGGTGTTCGTGGACAGAAGATTTAGTCTCTTCTATTCATTTTCAGAATCTTCAACTGAGTGCCAAAGATCCTGCAATTGCTCAAGTTATTTAAGTAGGCTATAAACAACGGCTTTCGCTCTATTGAGACGCTTGTCTTAATTCAAAACTTTCATGTAATAAAGACCATGTCATATTAGAGGAAGATGTCCTAATAAATTGAGATGACTCAACACACGTCACTTTGTGCTACAGAGGGAGATGTCTTGATAGATTTCGTTTATGTTAGGATATATAAATGTCTAAATAGATAAAGATTGCCACCATATCGGGCATATATAAAAACTGCTTTTCGCTCTTTATGATTCTTATCATGTTTACATGAAAATTCGCATTAGATTTGCAATATGGTACGATGGGATGTGTAGGCTATTATAACATGCAATAGACATTGTTGACAGACATGGAAAATAAGGAAAGAGCTATCGAGACAGTTTGAACTCGTATAAGTTATTGTGGAATGTTTACAGTGGAGGACATTTCACAGAAGGTTGCGAAACAAGGAATATTACAAATAACTTCTGTGTGTTCTGCGCTTTGTCCAATCTTGTTAGCAACTTCCTGATAAACCTTCTGCACCCATTCCAGTAACAGAAATGTCAATGATAAATGCAAGACATGGAACATAGATTCTCTTCTTTGAAACTTCAGCACAGTGGCACAAAATGCTGATTGACGAAAGTCAAGAAGGCTAGGCATGTTTGCGGTGATGTGTTTTAAAGAACACTTGAGATCTGTCTGTAGCGATCAGTTAAGTGGATTATACTTTTGAATTCTTCCTGTGATGGAAGATATTCGAGAAAATATTGCTTCAAGTTTTCCAAAATTCTAAGTTAGACTAGCTTAAGGCTTAGCTACCGACATAGCGTCAGGAAACAAGCCCCAACATAAGCCGTGCAGTCAGGCCAGGAACTTCATCGATGGAATCGTTGTCCTCACACGCTTGAGTATAAGAAGGGTTACGAATTGTTCGACTTCCAATTCATCAAGTGTCTTCAAATCGTTCTTGAAGCAGTATGCACTTGTGCAAATGACATAATTCCAGCTTCATGAACGTGATTCCGATCGTGGATTTAGTTGCTTCCATAGTTCTGATTTAAAGGACGTGTCATCGCAGGGTCTGACCATCCTCAATTTACGTGACACAAATTGATTCATGGTAATCGTATAATTTGGTCACATTTTATGATTTTAGGACGAACCCGCGAATTTTATGATCTTTATGACAACAGGAGGCCTGACTTCGTGATGCTTGAAATCGTGAAAACAAAAAAATCTGCAGAAATTTAGTCATGCTACTCCAAAAATTCACAAACTTTTCTGAAATATCGTGAAATTCACGAACTTTTAGGGGCCTTGAATTTTTTCAAAATTCACAAACTTTTGCAAGCTTTCACAAACCGCACTAACCCCGGTTTGAGTAATGTTCACTTTATTCATGGAAGTGCGTCTCATAAGTAGTAACAACATCAAGGCTATAGCCTATTGGTGAATGCTTGTAAATTGCTGTTCACATTGCACTCAAGCACATTTACTATGTCTTCGAGAACATGTTCTGAACAATTGAAAATATTTTGTCATTCCGTTTTGTCTTCAAGGTACAAATTTTACAATATAAAACAATTTTTTCAACAAATTCGTGTCACGGACACGTCAAGGTTGGACAGTGAAGTCTCTCAGGTGATATCTTAAATATCAGTCGCAATGAGATCGGGATGCATTCATTAAGTCAGAAGTTAGGAATTTTTAGAAGTTCTGTCAATCTGCCGGGCTTCGTTTATTCTGCAGTCAACAGTATTATCACTTTTGTCTAGAATATCTATTGTGAAATCTTCAATACATGGAAGGCTATCACCCAAGTTGAATTCATTGCGTGTAGGCCTACATAAATAGTTCTTTCTTCTCATTCCAAATACCGCGCTGGTGCTATCTGCATCTATAAATGAGACGTTGGCTAGTTTGACCGATATGAACACGTTGCAATTTTTACTTTATCGTTTAGAATAGTCACAAGAAGATTGTGGCAAAGGATGAGGAAAACTATGCTCCCATTGCTTTCCAATTGATGGTGGGTTATATCGCTAATTGTTTGAGGTTGAGGGTCCCAGCAGCATCCCAGTGCAACTTTCTATGACTACGTTATGGTACATAAGCCCAAACTCGATTACATCTTGTGATGGTTTATGTAAATGCTAACCTTCAGATAACACGCATATGAATTGATCACAAATGATGAAAAGATACATTATCGTAGCATTGACTAATTACAAATCATGGAAAGTGATGACTGAATTTACGAGCATGGTGCCTGCTGATCATTTCATTGTACTTTTTTCTTTGAGGTAATAGTGAATATTCATACTGTGATGCTATGAACAAAATAATCCTCGAAGCGAGACAGGATAGGGCCCAATTGCAGGGGTAAATCGCAAATATCTATTGTGAACATGCCGAGAACATTGGATTTGTAAGCACTCACTGGCGGGTGTGTGGTGCTGATCTTACATAATACATTTATACACACTATGATATCGATTTTTACGGAAATTTATCAGTCTATAGGCCTATCAAATAGTTGTATTGACCGGGGTGGGGGAACAAGGAGAAAACACACTAAAAGCATTAATTACTTGCCGTCTACGTTTTCCGCATGAATATATTTGGTCAAATCCATGTTTATGCATGTGGGCATTTCCATTGTGTTGTCGGACGCAACATTCGGTAAGAAAGGTTCTGTAGAAATATCTCGGACAATGGTGATGCCTCACTCAAGGGTACAGAATAGATATCTGATATAAGTCATATTTCTCAAACAAATTATAGACGACTTAATCAATATGCGTTCTCTTACATGGAGATGAAACAGCGTGGTGTCAGACGTAATAGCATAACTTCTTCTGTCCCATTTCAAATTTTCGAAAAAAACTTTATGCAAATTGCAGATTAACATATTGATATAGGACAACCCAACTGGTTCTGCTTTGCTAATAAATAATCTAGGCAAAGTAAAGAAATTAAAAGGAAGTCAATTCAGAAAACAGCAATGACAAAGGAATTACCGTATTTCCTCTAATAGACGCCGCCCTCTAATAAACGCCGCACCTCTTAGTAGTAGAAAAGTTTAAAACAAAAAGTATGAAGCATTTTAATGAGCTAGACAGTTTACAAAGATCGGTGGCTATAAGTCACTGGAATGTTTGTTGTTATTGTGGACTACTATTATGATGAGATAAGAACACTCGCACAAGTTTCTAACTTTAAACAAAAGAGCTTCGAAATAGAAAATATGCGTGTAAGTCACATAATTGCAGCGTCAAAATCGACACACTCTTCATCTGATGTTATGTCATCACTGACAGGAGAACCTGTGTTAGAATCAGAGTCTGTGTTAAGACCAGTCGCATCTAATTCCACGTCAGCCCCAGAGTACTGTAAAATTGCCTCTCGGGCTCCTTCAGCTGTTTGTCCAACTTTTGTACATTGGATCGTGGTACGTTGGTCGTGATCCCACATACATCAAAGCTGCTCTAGATAATATCCGCACTAACTGATTTCCACGCTTCTTTCACCCATTGTGTTATTTGAAGTCGTGAAGCACACTTGATTTTCCCGGAGTTCGTCTGTTCAAAATTCCTTTCTCGAAGCCATTTCTCTCAAGAACTTCTATATGCATCTTTGAATGGTTTATTCCAGGAGACATCAGCTAGCTGTAGAAGAGAGGAGCATCCACCAGTGATGACAATCATATCAGTTTTCAGCTGCTTGCGGCACAATTTTTTCACCTCAGGGCTGATGTGAGGACCATAAATATCCCAAATTAATAGACGATGGGAGAAAGCAATCTTACCCCACTGATTCGTGAGCCATTCCTAGGATGACTCAGTTGTCGTCCAACCGTTCAAGGTCATAAAGACTGTGACACCGCTGATTCCACGTAATTCCTTTGGGTATCGTTACCCCTTGAAGATTATGAATGGCTGAAGCTTCCGTCCATCCGCAAAGGCAGTCAAACAGACGGTGACGCGGGACTTTTCATGACCAGTCGTGAACATCGGGACCGCCTTATCACGTTTACTGGTCACAGTAGTTTCTCTGGGCATATCCGACCATATTGCTGTTTCATTCATTTTCCCAGTGGAACTTCTAGAATAATCATCTTGAGTTCGTAGAACATGACAGTAGTTAACAAATGAAGACACTATTACAAACAGCTTGAGGTATTTGCTGAGTTGTTGTAGTCCGACGTCGAAGAGAGAAGTCCCAACGATTCAAGAACTTTTCCAACCAACCGCGTGAAAAATTCAAGTCATCATCACGAAACAGCTTTCTACCTTGATCCATAATGTCTCTTCGTCTGACTCGACGATGCTCAATTCTTTCTTGAATAATCCATTGCGCTAGCTTTTGATCTGCATCAACATGCTTGACTTTTCTCCTACCGTCACTCAAACGATGAGTGCAGCGCTTTACTGTCCCACTTTCAATATCACTCTTCTTTCTTCGCCATTCACGTATTCGTCGTTCATCTACATTATAATACCTCGCAGCCGGTCAGTTTCCGAAACTTTCAGCCTTTCCAATATCTTTAAGCTTAAATGTCATGTCGTATGACCGTTTGCTTGTAAATTCTGATTCAGGTACGACGTTGTCAAACGCATGAAGATCAATGAGAGCTATCATCATGTATCTCTCAATTTTGCATGGGATGAATACATCAGAACAGTTCTGATTGATAGATGCCAAAGTGTCTAAAAATAACCAGCGTTGTTCAGCGGAGTCGAACTCTCGAACAGCTGAGTAATCACTCACCGCTCAATAAACTCGTACATGGAAACAAGTTTCCGAAAAAAGCAAAGATACCGGTCAGATACATAAATAATCAATATTACGCGTGTGAAAACAGATTTTTATGAATGCCGCATCTACAAGTATACGAAGTAAAATAAAAGCCACGGCACTTATTAGAGGGATTACGGTAGCTGCTTTAAAATAAAGGTCCACAAAAAATTAGTTGAAATAAGAAATGCAGAAGAAATAAGTACTGGTAGAAGATAACTTTTCCATCGAGACCGGTTACCGCTTTGATACACTGCAGTTTATGGATATTACCGCTCTAATCATATATTGCCGCAGTCAGTGGATAGGCAAATAGACACTCCAGATAAACCGACTTTATATCACTTTCTAAAACATAAAATTCAGGGAATAGATCTCACACAAAACATTAGGCATGCACTTTGTCGATTTTTGCATGACATAGCCTACTACACTCTGTATGTCTAAACTACCAATTCTAATAAATTAACCAATTGGTGCATAATGTAGACGACATTTTGCCTGCCTAACGACTGCGGAGGAAGAAAATTTTTAAATATTTCATCATAGAAATGAATTTGATTCCTTTCCGCGTGGTCATGAATAACTGTTTTGAATCATGATAATCTTTGGTAATTGAATTATTGGAATAACTTCTTCTGATCTTGAGACATGTCCAATAATTTAACCTCTATCAGAGAGTCAGCTGTATCTAAACTGGAACATGCAAAAAGTCTCAAGGTAGCTTACTTAAGTGGAAAGGAACGAAAGTTCCAGGAATCTGTACGAAAGATTGAGGATTTTAATTCTAACAACTTTATACGTAAACATCTGATACTTTTCGATATTTTAAAATAATTTGTTGTATAAAGAGTTGATACCTAATGTAAAAAGTGTGAATTAGAACAAGTTGGTTTCAATTTCTTGTGGAATACATTTTCATGATGTTTTCTATTTCTGAGTCCATTGTTCTACATCTTAGCCTCTTGAGGCGAATTATCAAATCTGATCGATGTCTCATGTACTTTTTCATGAGATTACAAAGTGCAATTGTCTACGTCAAAATCTAAAGATAGTAGATTCTCTATCCATGTCTAGGACATCTCGTCCGGTGCCCATGAAGCTGCTTTTAATTTAGACAACGGCAGTTGCATGGAAGCGTGGATTAATCGGAAGTAGCAGTGAGGAGCTGACGTAACCATGGATATATATATATATATACCAAAATCGACCCAAAGAAAACTCAAAAATCTCTCATATTCCCAACCGGTTTTGCTCCCGAACTTGGGAAGCTTGTCAAGGGAATGAAATTATTATATTGAAAATCATCTATATACACAAATAAGAATAAGATATCAAACTGAAATTCAAAATCAATAGTCATTGAGGGTTGGCTTCAATAAAGCTATGATCCTTGCGCTCCATAGATTCCCTGTCAATCTTAGTGCTTGCAGGTGACATTTGGAATAGAGGAGCAGCTTCAAACTTAGATGCTAGATTTTTAGCACAGCTCATAGTATGCCTACTAACGTTCAGAATGCTATATTCAGGATGAAACATCTGCTGTCTATGAACAGTTAGTCTAATTCTAAAAATATCACCTGTCTGACCAACGTAGATATTTTTACAGCCCAAACACCTGATGAAATAAATAACATTTTTGGAAGAGCAAGTAAGATTATAGTTGACGTTAAAGA
Source organism: Prostheceraeus crozeri (assembly GCA_907163375.1). Classification (NCBI taxonomy): domain Eukaryota; kingdom Metazoa; phylum Platyhelminthes; order Polycladida; family Euryleptidae; genus Prostheceraeus; species Prostheceraeus crozeri. The sequence goes on from CAJQUW010015437.1 coordinate 188,293, forward strand.
TCTTTTCAATATTTCCAACTCTGATAGGAATATTTTTTCCGACAACTAACGTCTTACAGCAACAACATCTTGGCTCTTCGCACTAGACTTGCACTAATCTTTGCAATTTTGTACGCTATCATTATGACGCCCCTTTATAAGTAGGATGAAACAAGTTGGATATCAAAAGGAATGAATATTTGCTAACAAGCATCGCAACTACGCGAAAATTATGCTGATGATCAAGGAAACCTAATGAGCGGCATTATAATGCAAGTCCTTGCAAGTCTTTAAGGAATGGCTGAGCTCCTTGACTGAGATGTTGTGTTTTCAATTCTATTTTCAGTGGCATGATTTTATGATTCACAAGGCGTCCTTTCTTGAATCTGAATGGTAATGTGCACCCATAGACATCGAACAACAATAACTGTGTGTGCACCCATTTACATAATTTAAATTTGATTATGAAAAGTTTCGATCCTTGATTATGATGATTTGCTCTTTCGGTGGCAGTTATATGATCACGATTAAGAAAATAATCCTGTTGTAGCAAAGCTGAGCCCAGAGTGGTAACTCGAGTTATCAGCTGATCAGCATTTATTTAATCCCCAATGTGTATTCACTTTCGATTCTATTAAATGAACTCAAGGGAGATGCAGCCGGAATTGTTTCCAAATGTGAGATATGCACAATTGCACATTTATGCAGTTTTGAAGAAATTACAGCGGAATTGACTGATCATGATAGCAAAGGAAATTATATTATTTCACTGATCGTTTTTTTTTGATGAAAATCATCCAAAAAATTTTGAATCAAAACTTTCCGTGGAAAATTATAAAAAAAATTGGAAAATTTTGGAAAATTTTGAAAGTTTTGATTTTTTTTGATAGGCCCTACAATTCAACTGCCAAGGCAGCTGCATTTGGATTTCAGATTTCTCTAGCTGGACTGTCAGAAGCTTATCTTTGAAAAGATCTTAAATTCAACTGGAGATCTCCAATTCATCTGGATCATATCTGAAATTCATTTGGGCAGATCTGAAATCGATTTGGAACTATCTGAACCATCTGAACCAAAGAATCTGAACAAGAAATGGAGGATTTGTATCCTCAACGAAGATATCGGACAATACGGCAGAAGTTAGAAGCTATCATAGATATTCTTTCACTCATGACACATATCTTTAGTTTTCAAATATCTCACGAGTCTACAGTCTCTATATCTTCAAATGTGGTCGCTCATGAATGCTGCGTGGACTGTGTGCTTATACTTCACTTGTTCATCAACACATGAAGAATTTGCATCACTATGATCAACGCTGCATAATAAAGCTTTACTTTCAAGCTGACAATTAGCAAACTCCAAAATGAAATACATTATTTTGGCTCCAGATCTTTCACATTGCATGAAATTATACACTATACGAAATGACTTTAAAGTCTTATTAAGTCTGATCAGAACTTATTTTCTTTAAGAGTAGTAAGTAAAACTCCACTTCTGGATAGCGCAAGATGGCTGCCATCGAAAAAAGTCGCTGACGTCCCCCCCTCCTTGAAAACGACAGAGTGTGAGACTCGGGTGAGTTGGTCTCGTGTGGGTTGACGTGGGCGACCGTCTAGGCTGACGTGGGCGACCGTCTAGGTTGTCGTGGTGGAATGGTGAAACGGACTTTAGATTCGTGATCAGCGTAAAATTCTGCATCGGTATGGTGACTTTGAAAGCAATCGGCGAGAAAAAGTGTTTCTTCAAAATTTTGACAGAGTTAAAATGTTGGACGTTTTGGGCTGTAGCGCCAAAACAAAGCATCGGATGGGAAAACGGAGGCCAGACTCGGTTTCAGCGTGAAATTCTGCATCTGTATGGTGAATTTGAAAGCAATCGGAGAGAAAAAATTTTCGCTGACGTCCCCCCCCCCCCGGCACCGAACTTCCAATTTTGCTTCTAGTGGATGGATTTTGTCGTGCAATAGCTCGTTTGAAAGCTAAGAGTGAGACAAATTCACTGAAAGAAACGGCTTGTTCATATCTGTCTTCGTTTAGATGTGAGACGCCATTTAAGATTTTGGGAGATTGGCGAAAAACGACAGAGTTAGAATTTTGGACGTTTTGGGCTGTAGCTTCAAAACGAAGCATCGGATGGGAAAACGGATTTCAGATTTGGAATCAGCGTCAAATTTTCTATCAACATGGTGAGTTTCAAGTCAATCGGAGAGAAAAAATTTTCAACATTTTTCGAAAAAACGACAGAGTTAGAATTTTGGACGTTTTGGGCTGTAGCGCCAAAACGAAGCATCGGATGGGAAAACGGAGGCCAGATTCGGATTCAGCGTCCAATTCTACACGGAAGTGATATATTTCCAGCTCAATCGGACCTCTAGAATCGGCGATAGAAGCGTTTTAAGTTTTTGGATGATGGATATTACGTCATCAGCTGATCGCCACACACTACATAAGCTGGGAACCGACAGAGACTTGACATTAATACGAGCGATTGTCGACGGTAGGTCGTCTGTCTGAGCTCCGATGATAGCATCGGACATTCCAAATTCCGGGTTTCTGTAGGAAACCGACTTAGAAAATTTCATTGCTGATATCAGCTAAGGCGTCAGACTTAGAGGTTAGCCAGGAGATGGCCTTCGTCTCCAGGCCATAAAAGACTCCAAAACTTTAAAGGCTTGTAACTTTGCTTCTACAAGTCCGTTTGACTTGATTCAAAAAAGGTTCGGTCGCTATTGACCTGCCCTAAGTGATAGACTACTTATAAAATTTCATAAGTAGTGCTAAAAAGGTGAAAATTTAAATTCACTAGTTTTGGAGGTTTTCTGGGGTTTTCGACCCTGCTGAATTCAACTAAGACATTTATAAAGTTGTGGGAGGCGAGCTTCGGCTTGGAATTTGCAACCTTTGTAAACAATCCACTGGTTTTCATGTCAAAATCAGGGTCATGATACCAACACAGTGATATGACGCACGCTCTGTCCGCGGGAGGTTGGATTTGTGGGCCGAGGCCTTGGAGTTGGGATAAGATCCCCTCTGAGTAATGCCTGTAACGGATTCAAAGGTTCGACACTTTCCACCAATCTCACAATTTAGCTGTATGATTATAAAAATGACCGCCAATGTCGCCTGTTAGTAATTCTATTTCATCCTTCCTTTACAGATACATAAGTTACAAAATGGGAGGAAATACAAAGTTTCATTTTAAAAAGTGCCTATGTGGCGATGTCAAGGGAGGTGGCGAGTTCAAGCGCCATTTAAATAAATTCCCCGACACTCCCGAAGAGCATAAGGAGGTCGCCGTGGTGAGCGGATGCACATCGTGGATGAAATTCGTCAGGGGAAACCTGAACGAGTTTTTCTATAAGACGCATTGAACATGTCTCATTAAGAAGGTGAAGAATTATACCACCTCAGAGGTTGGGAAAGCCATCACCCCACTTTTTGAAAAACCTAATCAAGATAAGGAGACAGAGACGCATGCCTCAGAGGTTGGGAAGGTGATCATCCCACCTGTTGAAAGACCTCAAGTTGATATAGATGCGGAGACAGAGTTGCAGATGGCAGTTCAACACATACAAGACTGCAAGAATGAGCAGCCAACGACATCTCACCTCAGCTCTTCTAGCTCTAAGTCGGAAATTTCCGAATCTGAAACGGAAACGGAAGAGGTGGTCGTCACTAGCAAATCCGAGGAGGCGGTCATAGCTCCTAAACCGGATAAGGCGATTGCGAAGAGTCGGGCAGTGCCAGCGCCAAAAATGCACTCCTCACCTAAAAAAGGGGGAGGCATCAAAGCCCAAGCCAAGCAGTGGGCTAAGGATGATGGTGTGGCGAGGGTTAGCCAAGAGTACGCCATTAAGAAGCTCAAGGATGAAATGAGCCGTTATAAAAACGAATGCTCAGCATTAAGGGATGAGAATTTTGAACTCAAAAAGCAGGTGGCGAAAATTAGGAGTCTTAAGGCTCAAGTATTGAAGTTGGAAGGTTTCCAAAAGAGAGCTCTAGCGAGTGAGAGTCGCGTAGAGGATCAGGCCACATGCATCAAGAACATGAAGGCGAAGGAGGCGACGCTCAAACTCCAACATGAGCAGGAGAAGATGACTCTTCTTGAGGCGAAGAATAACGCTGTCAAGGAGAGAAGAACAACGCTCATCCTCCCCGTAGTCGGTAGCAAAATTATCGACGATGTAATAATGGAGACGGAGGATTTGGATAAAACGAGCGAGTGCTATGAAGGAGCAACGCCAGATATTCGCTGTCTCCACATAAGCATCAAACACAATGGTGACATTAAGGAAATTCGCCATCGTAAGCGAAAGTTGCCGGCCAAGTACCTGCCTCAGCCACCACCATCGAAGGTTCAACGAACCGGTTGAATTGATTTATGGTAAGTTAATATCATCTCCATCACTTGAATATAATTTCATCTATTTTTCTTTCTATTTTTTCAGATACGACGAGAACGAACCAACAGCACTGATAAGGGCCACCATGGGGCAAGACATGATAGAACCTCCACGCGGTTTGCCCTGGGCAGTCTTCAGACTGACGAATACTATCATTAAGTTGAATCTGCTATCAGTCAACTTGAATGTTATGCAGTCGATTGCTATCCCTGAAGCATTCTGATTCGCTGTTGAGCAATTCATTGTTGAAAACCCTATATAAGCCAGAGGATTGTAGCGCTTCTCATTCAATTTTAAGTCACGATGGAAGCAACATCTCCTGCTAGTACCATTCCCGACTTCATCATCCTCGACGAGTGGGATGAAGACAACACCATTCCCAACTTCATCATCCTCGACGAGTGGGATGAGGAGGATGAGAAGAAGGGGAAGATCAAGAAGATCATTTGGACGGATGAGGTGTGGACTCCTATAACCACCCGCATCCGAAAGGTGCCAGATGCACCAGCACGACCTAGGCGGTATAGGGTATATGAGAGCCTAACCGTCATACCTATTGACTATTCAAGCCAATAGTCAACTTGTTACTCCCGAGAACGAACCACCGGCTCTCTTAAGGGCCACCATGGGACAAGACATGATAGAACCTCCACGCGGTTTGCCCTGGGCAGTCTTCGGACTGGCGAATACTATCATTAAGTTGAATCTGCTATCAGTCAACTTGAACGTTGCAAATAAAGTTCGGTGTAATACTTCCTTTCGACGGGCGTTCCTGTAAAGGGCGGCGGTGAAACCCGTAGCTATGTATACCGCAAGGGACATTCGGCAATGGTCAATCTTGTTAAACCTCTCTGCGTCATGTTTGCAAGTGATTGCCTCTGTCTCAACGTAGCATGCATTCGCGCCAGGGCGACATTTAGCCAACTGTCGAAGGTTGCCTAAAACTTTCCATTGCATACGTTATGAGAACCATGAGTTCTACCTGTCTCTATCAATGAGACGAATTGATGAATGGAATGAAATGGGAGGACACTCACGCGCCACACGCAACATAACACACTTCTCTCTTCTGTAGTCTAACAAGCTCTTTACACATGGATCGCAGTCGATTGCTATCCCAGAATCATGTAAGCTATCTTAATTTTATTTAACACTATTTCATCTACCATCATCGCCCATATGAAATGTTATAAGATTTACAAGTTAGACTATGCGTGCTACTATTTCCAAATGAAAAAGTATACATGCTTAAATCATCCACTGAAGCCCCATTCAAGTAAGTCAGTATGAAAGCAAAGATAATACGAAATAAAAATTTATTATGGCATGTATTTCAAAAGGTCTTCATCGTCAATATCGTCCCAGAGTCTGACTTCACATAGATCGCAAAAACAGTTCACTTGCTTCAATCGTTCTTCTACCGCGAGCCTCACTTTGTCGATGTACTCCCACTCCGCCATAGTTCGTGGCTGAGAGTTAGGGGTGTACCATTCCCATAATTGGTGGAGGAATTTGGTGCTGGTGATCTCCATCACATCATCAGTATCGTACTGCAGATACTTCCACCTCACGCGTGTTAATTTGGGACACTCCTTCTCACATACACTCTCCTCTTCGTCGTCCGCTGGTAATGACAACTTTCTGATATTGTCGAGTCGGTATATTTTCTCCACCTTCCCCTTCGTTGGAGCGTTTGGTGCAACGAGCGCCTTTGGTGATGAGCATGGAGAAGAGAATTTTGTGTTCTGTGTTTTTGGAGGGCTTGTCATGTTGACTGTGAATAATAACTTTGAAATGTTTTCTAATTCTTAAGTATAAACAAGCAACCAATCAGAATGAACAGCCAATGAATGATGAATATGAAAGTATATATGCAAAGTGACATTCGTGTCATTTCACTCTGTCTTTGAGACGTTTAAGTGAAGTGTTCTCTAGCGAATTCTGTCATTATTTGAGGCGTACAAGTGAACTGCTCTCTCGTGAATTCCAAATTTGAGACGTATTATTTGAGTGAAGTCTCTATCTTGTTGAAGTATCAACCTTAAACTTGATTTCGTTGAAATGGTAAGTTGAAAATTTCTTCACTCATCTCCCTCAAACGTGTGGCTAATAGCATCTTACTCAATTTCAGGCATCAACTTCATCACTAACGCCCTCCCTTCTCGAGGAAAGTTTAGAGTTGTTGAGTCAAGGTAGGTTGTAACAATACACTGAGACTTGAACAGAGATGATAGAATGATTTCTCTTTCAGGTGATGTGAGTTCCAGCTCAGGACTCTCGCGACAAGGCAACGAGTGGGAATGTGCTGACTGTGGACATATGTTTACAAGGAAGCACAGTCTCCTTCGACACATCAAACAACGTGTGTGTCAACGCAAAGCGGCATCAATCTCCGAAGGTGAAGTTGATTCTGACGATGACATCTCCTTTCCTTGCGATTTGTGCCCTCTTTCTTTTGATAGTCACTTTCAGCGATCTTCGCACAGACTTCAACACACGCATGCAAATGATCACTACACCAACGGTACCTCTACCATCTCCCTCATTAATGTTTCACATAATAATTAAGTACGCGACTACTGCATGGAGTCCAATACTCAAATAGTGGATTTTCCTGAGTGGCTCCTTCAAAATTCTAACATTATCGAAGCGCTCTTCAACAATTTAGAAAATTTTAGAATGAAGGCGCTCATCTACCTTAAACTAAAATATATTAAAATAGATTTTCAAACGGGTCAAGTGACGGAGAGAATACAGTTTCATGTTCCTTCTTCTTCCGCAACCGAAGTTGTAGACTGCGAGTCTTGGCTAAATTTTCACATTCAATGTTTAAAATCAAATGTAGATAAATTCAATCAACGCAACAGCGCTCTTATTTCTGATGGTGTGGACTCAGCCATATTCAAAATTTCCCTATTAGAAAGTCATGCAGCTCGAGGCACATTTAAACTACCAAAAACGTTGTATAATAAGAAAGCTGTCATCAATGTCGATTGTAAATCGCAGTGTTTCAAATACGCATTCCTATCCATCCTTCACTATAATGATATCAACGCGAATCGAAATCATACCTATAGCTATAGACAGTGGGAGGATGAACTAGTCTTTGAAGGTTGTGATAGTAACAACATGAAAATCAAAGATGTAGAAACGTTCGAAAAACATAATAAGATTAAAATTGTAGTTCACGTGTGGGAGAAGGGGTTGAAGGGTGCCCGCTATAATTCACGTTCAACTTGTTATGAACGTGTAGTCAACCTCTTATTAGTAAAACAAGATGATAGCGAGGAATGGCACTACTGTGGTATTCCCAAAATCTCTCGCTTGTACACTCACTTGGGGCACTCTAAAAGAGGTGAACATTCTGTATGCGACTGCTGCATCCGCTCCTTTTGGATTAAAGATAAATTTGAAACTCACTATGAATGGTTCAAGCGAGGTAAATTACAAATGGAACGCATGCACAAAGATAAAATATTTTCACATAGGGATAATGGTGACGAATTAAGTCCCCTGCGTGTCATTTACGCAGACATAGAATGCTACATTGATGATATCATCCACAAGCCAGCAGCCATATCCTGCTATGAAGAATGGCATGACCACTTTAGGAATAGACAAAACAAAATGCATACTTGGCAAGGTGAAGATTGCATTTCAAAATTTCTAGAATTTCTCGATAGAGCTGCCAAATTTCAACAATCATATGATTCCCAATTGCAGCGTAAGTCACTACATATGTCAGATGAAGACAAACAAAAATTTGAAAGTTGCACATCGTGCCCTAAATGTCATAAAACATTTGATGACGATAAAATTAAGAAAGTGCGTGATCATGATCACATCACTGGTAAATTTAGAAACGCACTCTGCTCCAAATGTAACTTTTCACTTAGGTTGAGACGTCGTGCACTACCCGTCATTTTTCATAACTTTAAGGGCTATGACAGTCATATGCTCATAAAAGGAGGGTTGAGCCAGATGAAATCGTGGCAGTCTGATGTTATATCGCAAACGAGAGAAAAATTCATGGCAATGACAGCAAAGTTACCAGTAGATAAAACTAAAGAAAATAAGACAGTCTTCTTCGAAATAAAATTTTTAGATTCATTCCAATTCATGTCAGCGTCACTAGCTTCTCTCGTTCGTAATCTCCAGTTTCTTCCCCATAGTCAAACTTTGAAGAAACACTATCCAAACTTAACGGATGAAATAATCACTCGCAAAGGAGTCTTTCCCTATGCGTATTTTAGCTCAATGTCTAAACTAAATGAAACAACCCTTCCTTCCATTGACTAATTCCAAAACGATTTGACGGGTCAAGATTGTCCAGTAGAGGACTATGAACATGCTCAAGAGGCATGTTTAAAATTTGATTGTATAACGTTTGGCGATTATATGATCGCTTACTTAGAATTAGATGTCATTTTGCTGGCTGATGTCTTTCAGGAATTTCGACGATTGGCATTAGAAGAAGACAAACTAGATCCTGTCCACTTTGTCAGTCTACCAGCCATGTCCTTTAAATCAGCCTTTCAAATGACTGGTGAGACCATCCATCTCTTACAAGACCCCGAGATGTATAACATATTTGAGCGCGGAATACGCGGTGGTCTCACATTTGTGAATAAACATCACATAAAATCTAAAACGGTAGGTAATGATCATATCCACCTAAAATACTATGACCAAAATAATTTATATGGCAGTTCACTGTCTAAACCACTACCTCATTCCGAGTTTAGTTGGTTAAATCAAGATGAGCTTGCGTATTGCTCCGACCCTTCAAACATTCTGAAGATTCCAGATGAAGGTGATTGGGGATATTATTTTGAAGTGGATTTGATTTATCCAAATAGTATTAAAAATAAAACTGCTGATTTCCCACTCGCACCTGAATCTGGTGAAGTGACTGAAGATATGTTTTCACCATTCATGTCACAATTTCATAATAACTTAACAGAGTGTGGACAGCCAAGGTACAAACCATGCCGCAAACTTTTACTCACCCAATATGATAAGAAAAATTATCTGTACGAGACTTCTGCATACTAAAATTCTATTTATAAATGGGCATGCTTCTAAAGTCAGTTCACCGCATCATCAAAATTTAGACAGAAAGCCTTCCTCAAACCATATATTGATAGTAACAGCCAGAAACGTGCACTAGCCCAAAATAATTTTGAAAAAGATTTTTATAAGTATAAGAATAATAGTCTATTTGGTAAGACGATGGAGGATGTTAGAAAACGCATGACCTACAAACTAGTCATTGATGATCAAAAATATCACAAATTGACCTCATCACCTCTTTTCATTGATAGAGACATTATCGATGAGGACCTTGTAGGTGTTAAAATGATAAAATCTGAAGTTGAGTTGTGTAAGCCCATCTATATTGGCCAAGCTGTACTAGATTACTCTAAGCTTGAAATGTACCAACTCTTTTATAAAATACTAAAACCATGTCCTCTTGTAAAAGAGGTTCGTTTGTTGGGTGGTGATACAGATAGTTTCTTCTTAGGTATTACCAATCAAAAAGATTTAAATTTTAATGAAGTAGCTAAGTCATTAGAAAAATATTTCGACACATCTAACTACAATCCCACTTATCCACTCTATTCCATACAGAATAAAGCCAAACTTGGTTGTTTTAAGGATGAAACGGCAGGAAAGGAAATAGATGAAATGATTCTCCTCCGTCCTAAAATGTATTCCATGAAATTAAAAGAATGTGCAGATAGTATTAAGCGTGCTAAAGGTATATCAAAATCCATTGTTCACAAAATGAAACATCGGTCCTATAAGAAGGCCTATAAAAATAAAACTATAACGTTTGTCAGTATGACAATCTTAAAATCTCAAGTTCATACTGTGAAAACTCACACGTTCAAGAAACGAGCGCTTTCAGCATGGGAGGAAAGGAGGTGTTGGATAGGACATAACACATCTCTTCCACATGGACATCCTGACACAAACATACCTCCACCCAAAAGAATAAAACTCACGCTACCACATTCAGGAGATGTATTGACATAATCAACTTTAACTCAGTATTTTGATATTGCTTTTTGTAGATATACATGGTTGTTTTATGTATCGCATGAGATCGTTTCTTCCTTGTGAATATATGCCTACAGTCAGCCCATTTCCCTATATCTGTGAAAAGACTTTTTCATACACATATTTTTATTTCAATAAACATATCACAATGACTTCACTTTGTTTTCCGAAACACTAAAGTTACGAGTGATTTAGTATCTTTCACATGGATGCACTCTTGTAAACCATTGGTAATTTTGATAGCAATAGAGGGTATAGTTTGTTTGACGACGGGGTGATAGAAAATAGATTCAAACATCTTCTCGACTATTCCATATGAAGCGTCTTTATCATGAATGAAATCACGTAAAATGTTTTCTTTTTTCTCACTAACAGAAATAGGTAGAATCAAATCACTTTGAATGTAAAGGTGCTGTTCATGTTTATCAAGTGTCATTGGTGTTTCTATACCAATCGTATGCGCAGCAGTAAACACAGTTTGTAGCATTGAAAAACCAAAGAGTTTTTTCAAATTTTTACTCAATTGACATTGAATGTCATCACCCAGTTTCAGAACAACGCTTTGATTTTCAATTGAAAACGAAATGTGGTGTGTCTTTACATCATATTTACTTTTCATCACATGCTTCAACTTCTGTTGTATATAGGGATTTACTACATGAATGAAGCTTTCAACTGTATGATATAGACGCGGCATTATATTGATAGCAACTTCAGATTCTTCATAAGACTCGTAAATTTTCTTGATGCGATCACCATAGATGTCCACCCACTATTCATCATTAACTGAATCAGCTTTAGTGTGATATTCATGAGAACCATACACCACACCGCTTCCAATAATAGGTGTATAATGTCTTACAAAATGACGCAAGGTTGGAGAGAAATAAACTGTAAGTTTGTCATTATATTTCTGAATAACCAACTTATTTTTGTCCGCCATAATTTTCTCTCCATACTTCTTACCCACAGTCTCATTCCATCGTTTTACTAACTCAATAAGTGATAAAGGTTGAACACTACGCTTTTTCAAAAGGATGCGTTCTTCACATTCTACAACATCTTCATCAAATATTTTAAATTTATAATGAAATTTGTTGATTTGATTTGAATAAACTTTTTTAACATTTGCAGTAGCAATTGACGTTAGATGTAGTCCATGACCAAAACCGAGATGTGGATAGAATTCATTACCCAACCTCAGTGTAAGACCTTTAGTAAAAGAATGAAAGCGAAGGCACTGTCTCCCACTCCAATGATAGATAGTAAACTCATAAGCTTTCTGATTTTTATTCTTCATGATGGAAGTATTACCACTATTGAATGCCTTAATAATTTTCTCATTCCCAAATGGTTCATAATAATCTGATTTTATCTGAATCCATTCATAGTTCCACTTTCCATCTGATGTTAAATTGTATGGGAACTGGAATGCATTATTCATCGTTATTCCATCATGGGTGCGAGGAGTCAATATCATTTCTTCCAAATCATTCACATTCTGAATATTCCTATCATAGCAAATACTAGAAACGTCAAGCTCCCATTCACCTTCTAAATGTAGTGGCCGATTTAATTCTACTCGATAGTCTGATGGTTTATTATTGGGAAATTTATTCATAGAAGCATTACTGGGTAAGTAGATTAGAAACGAGTCCTTATTTTCACTTTCCATATTATTCACATTGGAAAAAATATATTAGCATACTTTTGCATTAACTCTTCATTCGGAAATGGAGTGTGATACTTGTCACAGTATCTTTATGAAAAGGAATCAACGCACCAGTATCGTCATAAATTGCAATATCAATTTGTGGGATGTAGTTTGATTTCAGCTTTGTATAATGCACTTTCTTGAAAGTATGCTCAGATAAAATACTGCAGCTTTTTGGCTGGTATTGTATCATTGCTAGCAATGGAGCTTCAACATCTCCCACACGTACATCTTCACCAATATTGGAATATATCTGAAAATAGTTAATACGACGCGATAGCGACATGTCTGCGCTAGCTTTAGTTACAGTACCACTTTTGAAGATATTATGATCAAAACCCAAAATGTCCATTAGAGTTTTATCCATAATTAGTTCAATACCTTTTCCACTTATAGTGTGAGACAAAGTACCTTCTTTTTCAGAAAATGAAATATGTTGCTCATTAATCACTTCATTTAAATAATCTACAACCAATTTAACTGAAGTAATAATGCGAGGCATCAACACTCTTGTTTCATGTAAGATACTACCTAAAGGCTCTACACACTTTCTGTATAAAGATACGGTCCATTCTGTATCAAATTGATTTGACCTTTCACATGGTAAATGTTGCATATCAAATTTGCCATGAACAGCTGCAGAATGATGTCGTAAGAACTGATGAAAATCTTTTGAACAAACTAATACTAGATTATCATCATTTAATTTACTTATTGCAATATGATTAGATGATTTGATATAAGTCAATGTTGCCACTTGTTTACCATCAACTCGAAGGAGATAATTAAATTTCTTCAATAATGTTTCAGGAGTCATGTTTGTCTTTCTTGGCTTAATCACAATCTTCTTCACCAACGTCTTCTCATTTCTTGGAATAAGATCTACATAATAAGCTTCCTCTCGATATATTAACTGTTTATAACCACTTATGTGGTAATTAACGTTAAAATTATCATAGCTTGTTAAGGCGCTAGCGAGGTAACCTAAATTATTTCTTAAACTTGGACTTAAACCAACAATCCAATCTTTCTCAACTACATGATGTACATAATTATGATCATCATTGTGCGGAGTAAATTGGACAATATGTTTACACGCTTTATTCAGGAAATCATATATTAACTTTTTACATGATAAGAGATCTTTCTTTGGCCACTGTGGAATGTATACTCGGCAGCCCTTTTCACATTGGTAAGAAGCTGTACGTCTCATATTAATAGTCATCACCTCATGATCAAAAGTATAGACACAGTTGCTATAAACAAGTTGAGTGACACCCACTTCCCACTTTCCATTTAGCTGTTGTGTATGATCAATGGGAGTAGAAAATAGTGCGGCTCGATTACTAGCAAATCTATTTGCGGCCGCATTGCTAAGCAAAATATGATAAAACGACATTTTTATATTGCTGATCTGCGACTTTGCATAACATCATGAAGACTTGGATTTTGGACTCTCTACAATATATCAGAGTTGATCGTGATGGAAACGTACATTTCAAAAATTCTCATGGTCATACATCAAGAGGTATTACATTAACATGGCGACAATTTGTCAACCTCAATGATATCATGAGGGATTTGGAATATTTTGAAACATTAAGATTCATCTCCTTGGGTGATCAAGTTTGGCTTCAACATTACAGAAATGAAATTCAAATCTGCCACTCTCATTCCGCAAACTGTTTCTCATTTCGCAAATACAATTGGGAGAAGTATAGAAGATAGATACATCACTCCATCATGACATTTATTCGTCGTGAGTTCATCGCCCTACTATGCAAATCTTAATCAGACATGACTACCACGCACCATGAGTTGGAAATTAGATTCCCTACAACGTATTGAAACGGATCATGATCGAAACGTCTATTTCAAAGATTCAACTGGAAATGTGAGAAGAGAGTTTGCTTTATCTTATCGTCATTTTCAATCTCTACATCATATCATGAAGGATTTGAAATACTTCTATATGAAAAGACATTCACGTATTGGAAATCGCATCTGGTTGCGCGTCAACAATCGGCGAATTCAACTCTATCATTCCCAACTTCATACTAACTTCACATTTCATCAAGGTAGTTGGGAAAAGTATAAAAGGAAGGTACATCGCTCAATTTACTCATTCTTTCATCATGAAGCTCCATCGCTACACCATCGTTAACATTCTCCGTCGCTTCAGACTCTACACCAAAATCGATCTCACAACATTACACCAACACCTTCCAAACAGCAAGTATTACCCGGGCCGACCTCAAATGTTAGTGGTGAAGATGAACAATTCACGGAATCTTCAACTCTTCCCAAATGGGACTGTACAGATTCTCGGCGCCCTTTCTCATTCATCGGCGCAGTCAATGCGCTTAGAGCTACAAAGACTACTACGTCGGATATGGAAGAGGGAGAGGTGTGTGATGTCGAATCTGACTGTGGACAATATGGTGATCTCTTTTCAATTGAGTGACAGTGTATCATTTTTGAAGATTCGTACCAGCAGTTACAATTTGTGTTATGAACCCGAACTTTTTCCTGCAGCTCTCATTAGTTGTTGGTTACCTGTGCATGTGGCAATCTTTCATAATAGTAAAGTGATCATTACTGGACTAAAATCTCATGTACAAGCAAATGTGATCCTAGACTATCTCATCGAGTATGTACGTACCCAGCGGATTGTAAAACAAAAAACAATTTTTCCAACATGATGTTTTTATTTCAAATCATGATAGAACTTACAAATCATTTTTTCATTAGAGGATGGATTACATGAAAAGTTTTGAATAACAGATACAAATCGAGATACATGTAAACGTTTTAAGATGAAGTACAGTACAAAAGCACCACACGTTGATGAAAGTGGATATTGTAGTATGCGTTCATTTCACTGATATCGACGCGTATGTTTTCTCAACCACTGCTGTGTTGGTATATTAGGAGGTTGAGCAAGAGAGTCAAATAGTTCACCAAGTCGGTCTTCTCCAATAAAGATCGCTTTCCAATGCTCACCGCCTAAATTCTGCGAATGAGTGTTTAGCACAATAAAGATGGGATAGTGATTTACTGCAGGTGGTAAGGTATCGAGTGAATAGACATTATCGAAAGCTTTCAACGTCGTTTCGTCTGCATTACGCTGCACTTTAGTCTTAATATCGTCAGCAGTCAACCAACTCATTAACGATTATACTGAAGAATCACGTCACGATACTTTGTAATTTCAATATTTGAATCGAAGACTGCATAAATTAAAACATTGATCGTCTCAGGTAGTGTTCTTTTGAACGTCAAATCCAAACGAATATTATGAGGCACGTTCGCTTGACGATAGGGTGCACTAATATCGCTGTCAGCAGTCAAATTAAATGCATAAATAGTATATCCACTCTTAAACTCTTTCATAGTCAGTCCGTTGGTGTCATCCGTATTGTAAAAGCCAAAGACATCCATAAAATCAACATAACTGCGCATAAATTGATCCGCAGCAAAATCTGGTTTGTAGGGTGGACCAGGATGACTCACACCATTTGCACGTAAAGCAATTTCACTTAACTGATTGTGTTTAAAATTGAAAGGATTCTTCTTTATATTACCATTAAATGCATCATTTTCAACCATTGCCACCATGAGGAGCTTCGGTGCTTCCGATGGAAAGAGGCCATCTTTCATGAAACTCTTTTGATCTTTCGGAATTGTAAAGGTGAGAAGCTTTGTATGCTGAACGGGGTAAATGGCATTTTGGCGGTTAAGAACTTCAGCATGCCCTCTAATGACACTTGGATTCGGTACTACTCGACGAATGTAAAGTGCAATATCTTCCACATGAATTCTAAAATTGTCAACTTTACCAAATGCATTCAGCGCAAATTCAGGCTTATTCAATGTCAGCTTGAGTCGCATACTGGTATTACAGAGTAAAAACTTTGACTGTCTAAAGAAGTCTAAATTCAGCGGACCACATAGCTGACATACTTTACTATCTTTAATCATAGCAGATCGCTTTACAAAGCCACTGTTTGTTTCAACATCAAATTTTCCTGCTTCATCTCTGTACCATCCCATGGCTTCCATATGACTTTTTTGTGCTGCTGGATGAAACTGTGATACATGATTGAAATATGATTTATAGGGATAATCGCTTTGACCACCTTCCACCTGCTGCTCTCCAATAGTTAGAGAAACATCGCGAAGTAATGTAGTCAATGGTAAATTTTTCAGTCCAACTTTATGTGTATCGTCAATAGCAGTTCCATCTGCTTGCTGAATTCTAAACCTCAAATCAAGCATCGCATAACTCAAATCAATGTAGTCATCACTACCACCAGGAATAACAAATTCAATGGGGCCAGCATTCTCAGCTGTTCGAGGATGATAATCTACAATACTTGAACTAAGAATATCTGTCTGTATGGCTTGTTGATCAAACAAACAAAAACCGGAAGTTTTACACTCCATGATTAGAAGTTATAGCAGCGTCGTCGTTTAGCGCCTGACGAATGATTAGAGCCTCTGCGACGTTTGCGTGAATGCCTTTTGACTGAAGATCGCACCTTACCAGCTCCGCGATGTTTCTTCCTTCCTTTATTCATTCGTTTAGGTGATTTCTTTCCTTGGCTAACACCAGCAAAGGTCTGCTTCAATGTTTTTAAACCGCGTTCCTTCCCACGAGTCAACAAACTGCTCTTAAAACTTCTACCTCTGGAAAGATCACTAGCAACATCACCAGCAAAGCCAACGGCATTACTTAAAACATTTCGTTTTAAAGATCTACCGACATTGGATATGAGAGGTGCTACAACAGATTTCAGTGCACCAAGTATGCTACCTCCACGTTGGCGGCGAGCGCCGATGTAAATTTGTCCTCCACAACTTACATAGGAGGGTCGTGAATAAAATGAGGCAGTTGGATTCATAGCTCAAACCCTAAACATTGTTAGTAACAACTTTGCATGAATCACTGTCGATCACTTAGATGAAAGATGTCGGCACGACGCATCCAAGAGTTCATACTTGAAGGATAACCAGTCCATTTAACAAGACACCATTCTTCACCTTGCCGTTTTTTTACATCGAATGATTTTCTCTACCAAATATGTTTCACTTTCAGTGACTACCTCAATCTCATCGCGGTAAAAGCTACCCTCAATTTCTTCATTATCGTAATCTTTCAACTTGTAGGTGGTGGGAGAGTCTTTTTGATTAATCCTTGATACTGTAAATACCTCCTCTGTCCAATTCGGAAGGTACCCTTTAGCAAAAACACTTTTCACTTTTGAGATACGAACTTTATCACCAATTTTCACATCACTTTTCACATGAGTGCGTTTACGTTGGAATGATTCGCGCACTTTATCTACATTGTCAGCATTTACATCTACTGGTCTGAGTCCAATAGAACGATGGATAGAGTGATTGTAGGCATGGAGTGTATCTTGTAGAACCTTTGTACAATTTTGTGTCAAGTTGGCAGTAAAATGTCGCCACAAGCGATTTTTTAATGTGCGATTAAAACGTTCAACGAGTGCAGCTTTATAAGCACTCTTTACACTAAACAACTCAATGTCATGCCTCTCAAATAATCTTCTCACATGCTGATTTTCAAACTCTTTTCCTTGATCACTCTGAATTCTTTTTGGAATGCGACCTTCTCGAAAACTTGTTTGGAATGCTTTTGCTACTCCTTTCCCTTCTTTAGCTTTTAAAGGTTGAGCCCACGCATAACGCGAGAAAATATCAATGACGGTTAAAATAAAATTATTGCCCGAGTTATGTTTTGAAATGGAGGCGACATCACACAAATCTGCTTGCCACTGTTCATCAATGTCATGAACAATATAATGGCGGGTACGTTACTTCTTTTTCGCTTGTTTGTGGAGTGTATAGGTAGCCTGACCCTTTAACCATCGTTTCACTTGTGATTGTGGAAGACCACTCGCTTTCGATAATTTCTTGATCGATGCAAATCCTGCCGGATGTTTTACATCATAATAGATTGACTTCAAACGCTCAGTCGATGACGACTGACTCTTTTTCCTCCTTCTCATCTTTTTGCTTTCTTACCTTTCTACATTTACAACAACTGCAGCATTTAGCTTTAGCGGTTTTGCGATCGTGTTCACATTGCTTAGGAGTTTCATTGTGAGAGCTGGCGCAGCAAGTGCAAGTGACAACGACATTCACCTCTGGCGGCTCATTACATGGTAAGCAACACATCTGCTTCATATTAATAGTCTGAGAACATGTATTTCTTTGGAGGAGCTGTTTTACGTTTTCCTTTTACTAGTTTTAGTGGTGGTGTAGATCTACGTCGAGTTCTTCCTCTTGTTTGCTTAGTGAGTGTGGGAGGGGATGTAGCAGGTGACGTCTTAAACCAATTTGTTGGCATTTTCATCGTCTGAAGCATTGGAGCAGTAGCCACTGTTGAATCAAGTTCTTTCAATGTCTCATTATTCAAAGCAAATTTTGGCACATTATGCTTTTTCAATAGTTTAAGAAAGTATGTCCAACCAGGTGGAACATAGCCCTGACGGCGCTTTCTACGTGTCGCATACTGAATCAAGTCTTCATAACGTGAAGCATCAATCACTTTATTTTCATCTGTAATGATTTCTCCTCTATCATTTACATTGAGATGGGGTTCAATACTATTGAAAGAGATATGTCATGTGCGCAAGATGCTAAAGGTGTAGCAGTCGATACAGAGTCACGCATCTTATTCTTCAAGTTTTTCAATTACTCAACAGTTTCCGATTGTAATAATACAGCACGATGTGGATCTTTGATGTGAACATTTTGCTGATAATCTATTTCTTTCCTATACATTTGATTTGCAAGAGGTTGCTTTACTTGCTGCATGGCAGTCAATTGTACATATTCATCCTGAGGAATAACAATCATGCGAGAATAAGAACTCATAGTTTGTAGATAATCATGGGAGTTTTCAAAATATCACTTCGAAATCTAAATTCTTCCGGACACTCTTGCGTAAAGTCAATGAATAAGTAACCGTATGGTTTTTCAGTAGCTGCTTGAAAAATTTCAATTAAGGCTTTTGATCCTCTGGGTGCAACTTGTCGCGCTAAAATTTCAAATTGACTTTTATCTCACGGATTCTTGAAAATAGCATAATAGTGTGTATTCAGGTTTCGTGTACGAGCTTCTTTTCCATCAGGAAACAAATTTTGTGTGATATAGATGATAAAGCACCTTTTATGATGTGCTGCGCGAGTGAACATATCTGTAACATCTTTGGAATTCTTACTTTCTTTTAATAGATCATCCAATACAACAACATCATTAGACTGAAGTTTATCCACTGGAATAATTCCTTCATGTCGAATAAAGTTGCGACTTTGCAATTCCTGAAACAGCGACGGTTGATAAATACCATAGCACCAAATCACTCGATTGATAGGTTCCTTAAACAACTCCCTTCTTTTATCCAATAAATTCAGCGTGAAAACAGTTTTACTTGCATGAGATGGACCTGATACAGTCAGAACTTTATCACATTGAAGTCTGAAATCCATTTTAATACTTTGAGATTCATCATTTGCATAATTAACGTCTAGAGCCAAAGATATTACCCAATAGGTTACCCACGACAGGAGCTAACATCGGAAGTATTGCTGAAAGGAAACCACCCTTTTGTGTTAGAGTTTTCCTCTTTCTTTGAAGGGTGACTTTAGGATTGGAGATGAAACGCAATTTCGTAGCATATCGCTTAAGTAACTTTCGTTGTTTTGGTGCTAATTTCTTCGTCCTCAACTTTCTGACATGAGAAATAATTTCACAAATGAATTTATCGTTAGCATGTCGTATAGCATTGTATCGCTGATTTGCTTTCATTCGTCGGAGAGCTTGAATGGCTGAAGAAAACTTTGAAGACTTTTGATTTTTACGTTTCGTCATTTTACGTTTCGCCATTTTCCGTGTTAGTCTTTGCTAAAACCTATCTTTACCACATTTGCATAGGTACTAACTATTGCGGCATAAGTGACACTCGAAATGAGCAATATCACAGTGGTTACATTTGCAAAGTTGAATGCAATTACGTATGAAACAGCGTTGACAAAAAGCATGCTTACATCTCTTGAAGATGCGCTTTTCATTTCCATCCTTTCGCTTACAAACATCACAACACATAGTTTCACCGTTACTGGTAACGTCTATAGCAAGTCTTTTTGAAGATATGAATTTGCTAGCCTTTTCTAAATAATAGACGCATGTACAGAAGGAATATACTTCGAGAGTGAGCAGACATAGCTCGAAAACCAGTTGTGCTACAATCAAGTACCACTGCATTTTCAATTTTCCTTTATGGAAAGTTGAATGTGAATATCTGAAATCGCTTCAATCACTAGACTACTACCATGATGGTTAAATGCGTTAAGACGTTCAGCAATTTTTATCATATGTCTTTTAAAAAATTCTTGGGGGTGATCTACCACTTCCATTGAATAAGAAGCAAAATGGAAAGAGCGACTTTCCACCTCTTCCTTTCCAAAATGACTAAACTTAATTTTCGCAACTAATCGCGCCATGACAATGCTATCAGAGAATGTATTCATTAACTCTAGAAATAGAGTGCTAGCATCATCGACCACTGCTTCGATGTCGGTCTCATCTTCATGAAAATTTATCACATAATCTTGAACAGCTCCTTTTAAACTTTGCCTATGAAAATGTAATGTTCCACAGTCGTTTGAGAAAGACATGATCGCCCTTTATCTAACCCATCCATTGCATGAAAACAACTCTTCTCATAGTAACATTTATTGAATAACGGTAACAAGCATGCATTA
The DNA here is from genome assembly GCA_907163375.1 of Prostheceraeus crozeri. Classification (NCBI taxonomy): domain Eukaryota; kingdom Metazoa; phylum Platyhelminthes; order Polycladida; family Euryleptidae; genus Prostheceraeus; species Prostheceraeus crozeri. The sequence continues at coordinate 209,249 of CAJQUW010015437.1, forward strand.
TAAATCAATGGTTTGAAAGAGATAAAATAGATACAGCTGGTAACTATCATACAGCGAGCAATGATAACCATACAGTACTTTGGCAGTGTTGAGGTAAGGAGGAAAGAAGCATTGGTTATGAACGTAGCTACTACAACGAACAGACAAAATAGGAACAGACAAATCCTTAAAACATTTCGTGACTTCATGGTAGTGTTGATTCACTCTACTATCCCAAGGCGGGAGCAAAATATCATCAATGATTAGATTGGGAAATACTTTCCTCTCCTTAACAGGATTATTACAAAAGATGCGTATAACATTGAAAGCAGCTAACCATCGTCGTTTAAAGTCAATAAGAAGAGCACTCTCACAAGAAAAGCCATAGTCTTGCAAATATTTTAGATTAAGTCCATGAATGTGTTTTCTCGCCCATTGATCAACATTGGGATCGCAGTTGGCATGTTGATGATAGACACTAACAATCTGATATGTCCAATTGTTCATAGCAATAGCACTGAGCTCCTGTACAGGTTCACCCTCACAATCCATAAAAATGATGATAGAAGCCTAAAACGGAAATTTACACATCTAAGGAAACGTTCTATAACATATTACAAAATGAAGAATTACATCGATGCTTTTCACGACAAAATATACAAATGATATGATGGCAACGAAGAAGTAAAATGTATCTAATAAGACCACGTCTACGACACTCAAGGCATATAAGCGAATTGTCATAGGGTAGAGTTAGGAAAGGACTAGTAATTCTCCTTCTTTGATTTGCGTTTTGAGGCAGCATTCTTCTCCGACTTGCGCTTCGTACCACTGCTGTTAAGGATTTGATCAATTATGTCGTCCACGTTGGGTGGTTTTGGAATATATAGGATGGATTCCATATGCATGGAGAGAGAGACTATTTTATTATCCTTGTGCCGACCATAATATAGCCCATTCACTTTGAAAAGGATATCCCAAGTACCTTCTCCGAGCTCGTCGCATGTGAAGGATGTTGAATGATCTCCCTCCTTCTTATAGTAAGTACACCAATGTGATACCGGTAGGCAAATGTGATTACCATCCCAAATCTTTCTATAGGGAGTATCCTTGTCATCTCTCGCCTTCCACTCTTGAGCAAGAGGAGTAGGAATGTCCATATTTAATGTCACGTACTCCTCAATAATATCAAGTTGGCGGCGAATGTACGGACTCACGGGGATCAGTATGTAGTCCCCATACTGATTGCGCATTATCTTGACATCCGTGGAAGGGAGCATTCCCGTTTGGAGTACTACGCCATGATCGTCATAACGCAAGACTTGTTTAAATTTACGCTGTAGCGGTGTAGGATTATGTACCTTGGTTGTTTCTTCCACTGGCCTCAGTTGTAGATGATCTGATCGTAGCGAGCCTTGTAACGTTTGACCGCCATTTTGTCCTACTAGTGCAGCAGATGGAGTAGATGCCTGAAAATGAAAAAGATTGTATTAAGTTAACGTTCAAGGGAGGAGAGGGAGGGAAGTAGTGACTCATCATTTTAGTTGGATAATAGAATAGTGAAGTAGAAAGAGAAAATGTGCGTCTGTCACTCGTGTGATTCAGCGATGGAATGATTCTCACTGTGGAAGGCTCGCTATTTATATAGAAATGCTTGATTCTCATTGGATGACGATCCGCATTGGACAATAACATCAAGCTGATTCCAAATTTGGCCTCCGTTTACCAATCCGAGCCTTCATTCGCCCGTTGGAGCTGTTTCTTGGGAAATTCTAACTCTGTCGTTTTTCGCCAATCTCCCAAAATCTTAAATGGCGTCTCACATCTAAACGAAGACAGATATGAACAAGCCGTTTCTTTCAGTGAATTTGTCTCACTCTTAGCTTTCAAACGAGCTATTGCACGACAAAATCCATCCACTAGAAGCAAAATTGGAAGTTCGGTGCCGGGGGGGGGGACGTCAGCGAAAATTTTTTCTCTCCGATTGCTTTCAAATTCACCATACAGATGCAGAATTTCACGCTGAATCCGAATCAGGCCTCCGTTTTCCCATCCGATGCTTTGTTTTGGCGCTACAGCCCAAAACGTCCAAAATTCTAACTCTGTCGTTTTTCGCCAATCTCCCAAAATCTTAAATGGCGTCTCACATCTAAACGAAGACAGATATGAACAAGCCGTTTCTTTCAGTGAATTTGTCTCACTCTTAGCTTTCAAACGAGCTATTGCACGACAAAATCCATCCACTAGAAGCAAAATTGGAAGTTCGGTACCGGGGGGGGGGGGACGTCAGCGAAAATTTTTTCTCTCCGATTGACTTGAAACTCACCATGTTGATGGAGAATTTGACGCTGATTCCAAATCTGAAATCCATTTTCCCATCCAATGCCTCGTTTTGGCGCTACAGCCCAAAACGTCCAACATTTTAACTCTGTCAAAATTTTGAAGAAACTTTTCTCTCGCCAATTGCTTTCAAAGTCACCATACCGATGCAGAATTTTACGCTGATCACGAATCTAAAGTCCGTTTCACCATTCCACCACGACAACCTAGACGGTCGCCCACGTCAACCCACACGAGACCAACTCACCCGAGTCCCACACTCTGTCGTTTCCGAGGGGGGGGACGTCAGCGACTTTTTTCGATGGCGGCCATCTTGCGCTATCCAGAAGTGGAGTTTTACTTACTACTTTTAGGATCTTACATTTCCTGACCAGAAAGTATCAGACTTACTAAGTCTTATCTTTTGCAAAATAAGATCTTTTCAGATCTTACCAGTGGCATATCAGAAGATACAAATTGATGCACTTGTTTAATCTCTAGGAGTAGGCATATTCAAAATGTTAAAGCGGGCATTGATTCCTTTGCTTAGTTACTCGGATGAAGCTTTTTTGACATACGGTAATCTAGGGCGAATCAGTCATTGTTGGTAAGAAATCTGTTTCATGATGACCTATGTCAGTGGTAGGCAACCAATTTGTGGTAGTGATGACACAGATCTAGTTGATTACATCACAATCGGTTGTACTTAGTGATGAAAATCATGGAAAAAATTGGAAAATTTTGGAACATTTTGAAATATTTGATAGGCCCTATAATTTGAGCGCTTCCGCTGCCGAGGCAGCTGATGCGTACCAATTAATAAATTGGGTCTAAAACTCTTGATTTCATCATTATTTCGATTTAAGCGATCGTAGCAATGCGAGTTCCGTCCGCGGATTCTTGAACATTCCTTTGCCACCAAAGGCTTGCGCTAATTTGTTAGCATTTTTAATTATCACACAGACACCGTTTGGGATAACGTGAATCTTGCTTTGCAATAGGGGTATAATTTCATGCCATGTGAAAGATCTGGAGCAAAAATAATATACTTCATCTTGGAGTTTGCTAATTGTTAGCTTGAAAGTTAATAGCTTTATTATGCAGCGTTGATCATACTGATGCAGATTCTCCATGTGTTGATGAACATGTGAAGCATAAGCACACAGTCCACGCAGCATTCATGAGCGACTATATTGGAAGATATAAAGACTGTAAACTCGTGAGATATTTGAAAACTAAAGATATGTGTGATGAGTAAAAGAATATCTATGATAGCTTCTATCTTCTGGCGTAGTGTCCGATATCTTCGTTGAGGATACCATCCTCCATTTCTTGTTCAGATGGTTCAGATAGTTCCAAATCGATTTCAGATCTGCCCAAATGAATTTCAGATATGATCCAGATGAATTGGAGATCTCCAGTTGAATTAAAGATCTTTTCCAAGTTGAGCTTGTGACAGATATCTGAAATTCAGCTAGAGAAATCTGAAATCCATCTTATGTCTGAAATTCATTTGGACATGGAAAAGGTGCAGTTGGTACCAAAAGTTAACATACAGGGATGATAGAGAAGTTTTCGGACTTTGAATATTATATAGTCCTTTCAAACGACTATAATAAGTCTCCAAAACAAAGGAAAAAACGTCAATGACCGAAAAATAAATTTCAAAATTTTCCGACGGAAAATTTTCCAGAAAATTTTGAAAAAATTGGAAAATTTTCGGAAAATTTTCTGGAAAATTTTCCATTTGCATCACCAGTTGTACTGTATCGGCCGTTAGATGAATCGAATACCTACAAACTTGCATTGTGATGAGTCTGACACATTTGTTGCAATACTTTTTGTTTAAGCCTTCAACAGAAGCTTAATAATCAAAGTTTGATCAATTTAGAAAAGCTGTTTCTTCAACCGAAATTTATATTTATCATGATTTGAAAATGTCTAAAATAACTACGCTACGTTTATTTTATGATATTAGCTACATAAAAACAATGATTTTTTATGGGTGTGCGCAGTACTCACCTGCTCGCACCGAAAATTTTCGAAGTCATGCTGAAGCAATTATTAGTAGGCCTATAGGTGAAATATAATTTGTTAAAATAAAGATAACCTACATATTCGCAAGAGGAGCAACAGCGGGGTATTCACAGCGAAATAATAAAAATTCTGAGAGATTTTGCTGCCAAAAATAATTTGTCAGGAACTTGAATGCACAGTAAATTTCCGTCATGAAAAAATGCTATTCATGTCTATTACTTTCTTGGAGTACTGAAATTGAAATATAATTGAAATATTGCATTAGGAAGTTACTTTTGATCAGCCCCATATATGTGCATTTTTGTCAACATCGTGAAGCAGTATGAGGCAATCAGTATTCCGTAGTCTATGCTGCACTTTGAAATGCTTAATACCGATGTCAGATGAAAATGTATGGTGGAATTAATTGATGATTATTCGCAACGTCTAGACAAAAACTTGAATGAACAGAACTCGAAATTTGATTGGCACAAGTGATCAAACCAAAATTGAAACGTTTTGTGGTTTATTCTATATAGCTTTATAATACAAATTTCGGTTGAAGGCCTTTTGTGAATTGATGCAGCCTATGATGTTCCAACCGATGAAATCAAATCTGCGTGACAAATGTTTTCATCTGCATCTGAATGTTTCGTGTTGCTTTACTTTTTCTGCTGTGAATATAATTTTACCTTTCGGTGATTTGCCGAAAGCCGAGGAACTATTGTATTAATTGCTCAATATACTCGAATGCAATTAATACAAAGTATCTGCAGCTTAAGGCTGGAGCGTCATTCATCATTTTTCATTATTTTCATCACTAATAAAAACAGTCATTTACGTGATACATCAATAATTTAGTGACAACATTTCAGAATTTGACTATTTCTTCATAAATTTTTATCTCAACACGGATAATCAAATACTGCTATTGATCATAGAAAGAGATACAAGGGAATACTCTGATGTAAGAAGAAAATGAGATGTTGGTGTCAATAAAAAAATTACTAAATTTCACATAGGATGCTTTCATAATCAGATGAAAAAAATTAGGACTAAAACGTATAACGTAGGACTATAATGTAGGTAAGGTCCATCATGTTTCCAACATACATTCATGAATGGAAATCTAAAACTGATCAATGAATGTACAACTGGTTATCAATAAGAAAATGAAGCATTTCTAGATTCGATACAAAGATTTTCAGATGTTCAGTGGGCAAAAGTTTGTAAACACGTTCATACACAGTACATGAAAGCAATCATAAGTACCCCTCCCCTTTAATCGTATAGAGTGGTTTGTAATCGTCTATTAAGTAACCTTACTAATCAATTAATTTCTATGCCAAATCGAATCTAGCATTTTAACCATATAAATGGATCTTCATCTCATGTTTTTGTCTTCCAGATGTCTACGGACAACTGTGTAATTTTTTACTACTTCATAGTTTTGACATAGCTATTCAGTCCCTTCCATTCAATATTTCAATACTATTCTGTTGTCAATTGCGATATCAAACAAAACTGCTTATAAGAGCTGGCGAAAAAGTAATATCATAGCTGTCCCCACAAATCAACCATTGATTCCATACTTCCCATACTTACTTTGGACTACGTAAATTTTCGACTACGTGATATTTTTGAAACCTCTTTTTAGTATATGAAAAAATCCAAACGAGCTTAGAACTTTTTTTTAAATTTTATCCTTAATATTATTTTTATTTATAAAACTCTTTTTCAGTGTATGAAATATTCCTATACTCATTCTCAGTATACGAAAAAATCCCAACGAGCTTAAAACTTTTTTTTTGATTTTATTATTTTATTTTTATAGGTCTTTCTTCAGTAAATGAAATATTCCGTTTTTGCATTCTGGAGGTATCTTATTTTTTTTTAGTTGTCCTGAACTGGTCATATATACATTACAAAATTCAGCCAGGAAAGCATGAATAATATCGCGACTTTTTCATGAAGACTTCCATTATAATACGGATCATGAAATTCCTTTGATAATCAGCTTAATTTCAGCTTAGTCAGGATGCTTATCAGCAAATATTCATTCCTTTTAATATCCAACTTGTTCCATGATACTTATATAGGGACATCTCTCGGTAGTAGATATATAAATTGGCAAAATTTTGACTCATAGAGTAGGGATATATAGGTAGCGATATATAGGTAAGAGTGTCGACCATAGAGTAGATACTATTAGGTAGAGTGGTAACTCAGCATATATTAAATCCCCAATGTGTATACACTTTCGAATCAATAAAATGAACTCGTGGGTGATGCAGTTGGTAATTGTTGGCAAATGTGAGATATGCGAATTTTGCAGTTTTGAAGAAATTACATACAACGGAATAGAGTGATCATGATAGTAATGCAGAAGGAATGATGATATTTTACAGATTCTCAGTGTCATGACAGCCTTGCATTGGTGATGTTTGTCTAATTAGCGATGAGTTCCTATTACTTTCATGCTCAACCTCAAGAGTATTTTCTTAGGCGTGATCATATCACAGGCAACCTAGCTGCCACTGACAGAGCAAAATCACATAATCAAAGACAATGATTTCGATTAACTTTGAAAGTTGCAACTGTGTCCGCATCACCATTCAGATTGAAGAAATGAAACATGAATTTAGTGAATCATGAAATCATGCGGATGAAATTGAATTAAAAACTTGAAATTTCAGCCAAGAAAGCATGAATAATATCGCGACTTTTTCATGAAGACTTCCATTACAATACAATTCATGAAATTCCCTTGATAATCAGCTTGATTTCTTTTTAGATTAGGATGCCTTTCAGCAAATATTCATTCCATCTGATATCCAACTTGTTTCATACTAATTATATAAGAGAGTCATCTCGGTAGTATATAAATTGGCAAAATTTTCACTTTTTTAAAAGTGCTCAAATAAATTTTTGGACAACGGGAGCGCAATATCCCAAAAAACTGAATCCTTTGATACAAAAATTTTCACTGTATACGGATACTTTTTTGAATCGACACCATAGAGTAGGTATGATATAATATGATATTATATATATATTACCGGGTATTATATATATTAAAATTATATATATATATAATAATCACCTAATATATTTACTCTATGGTCGACACTCTACCTATATATATATATATGTATATCCCTACTCTATAGTGTCGACTCAAAAAAGTATCTGTATACAGTGAAAATTTTTATATCAAAAGATTCAGTTTTTTGGGATATTACGCTCCCGTAGTCCAAAAAATTATTTGAGCAGTTTTAATAAAGTGAAAATTTTGCCAATTTATATACTACCGAGATGACTCTCCCATATAAGTAGCATGAAACAAGTTGGATATCAGATGGAATGAATATTTGCTAATAAGCATCCTAACTAAACGGAAATGAAGCTAATTTGTAGGGGAATTACATGAACCACATTATAATGGAAGTCAGTTGCGATATTATTCGTGCTTTTTTGGCTGAAATTTCAAGTTTTTAATTCAATTTTCACCGGCATGATTTTGTGATTCACTGAATTCATATTTCATTTCTTGAATCTGAAATGAATAGTGATGTGGACCCATTTACATCTTTCAAAGTTAATTGAAATCATTGTCTTTGTGATTTTGCTGTGCCAGTGGCAGGTTGCCTGTGATATGATCACGCTTAAGAAAATACTCTTGAGGACGAGTATAAAACCAATAGCAACCGATTTAACAAACATTAAATCTCCAAGGCTGTCATGACACTGAGAATCTGTAAAATAACATCATTCCAATTCTGCATTACTATCATGATCACTCTATTCCATTATATGTAATTTCTTCAAAACTGCAAAATTTGCATATTGGTAACAATTACCAACTATGTCAATTAGCTCTGAAAGATGTAAATAGGTCCACTATTGAGATTCAAGAAATGAGACATGAATTTAGTGAATCATAAATTCATGACGATAAAAATTGAATTAAAAACTTACATTTTAGCCAATAAAGAACGAATGATATCGCGACTTTTTCATGAAGACTTTCATTATAATACAATTCATGAAATTCCCTTGATAATCAGCTTGATTTCCGCTTAGGTAGGATGCTTATTAGCAAATATTCATTCCTTTTGATATCCAACTTGTTTCATGCTACTTATATAGGAGAGTCATCTCGGTAGTATATAAATTGGCAAATTTTTGACTTTTTTCAAAAGTGCTCAAATTTTTTTTTTGGACCACGGGAACGTAATATCCCAAAAAACTGAATCTTTTGATATAAGAATTTTCACTGTATACGGATACTTTTTTGAGTCGACACTCTACCTATCCGTACTGTATGATGTCTCCCTTGAGTTCATTTAATAGAATCGAAAGTGCATAAAGGTTGGGGATTTAATAAATGCGGAGTTACCACTCTACCTAATATACTTACTCTATGATAGGTAGAGTGTCGACTCAAAAAAGTATCTGTATACAGTGAAAATTTTTATATCAAAAGATTCAGTTTTTTGGGATATTACGCTCCCGTGGTCCAAAAAATTATTTGAGCAGTTTTAATAAAGTGAAAATTTTGCCAATTTATATACTACCGAGATGACTCTCCCATATAAGTAGCATGAAACAAGTTGGATATCAGATGGAATGAATATTTGCTAATAAGCATCCTAACTAAACGGAAATGAAGCTGATTATCAAGGGAATTTTATGATCCGTAATATGATGAAGTTCTTCATGAAAAAGTCGCGATATTATTCGTACTCTCTAGCTGAAATTTCAAGTTTATAATTAGTTGTTATTAGTTACCCATTTACATCTTTCAAAGTTAAATGAAATCATTGTCTTTGATTATGCGATTTTGCTCTGCAAGTGGCAGGTTGTTTAACATATGATCACGCTGAAGAAAATGCTCTTGAGGTTGAGCATGAAAGTAATAGGAACCCATCGAATTGCTGCTGCTAATTTAGCAAACATTAAATATCCAAGGCAGTCATGAGAATCTGTGAAATACCATCATTCCTTCTGCATTATGCCATTACGATCAGTCAATCCCGTTGTAATTTCTTCAAAACTGCATACATGTGCATATCTCACATCTGGTGACAATACCACTTGTGTCTCCCTTGAGTTCATTTAATAAAATCGAAAGTGTGGATTAGGGTATTATAAAATCGAAAGTATGTAGTAAGGAGAGTGTAGTCTCAAAAAGCATCTGTATACAGTGATAATTTTTGTATGAAAATTTCTAGTTTGTGGGAAGCGGTCCACAAGTTATTTGAGCAGTGGAATTTTTGAAATTTATTCCTATGTTGAATACTTTTGACATGAACACAATAGTACTATGAAACATGTTGGTTATCAGAAGGAATGAGTATTTGCTAACTGCAAGCATCCTTAGGAGGAATTTATGCTGAATCAAGGAAATTTCATAAGGCGCATCACAATGCAAGTCTTCATGAAAAACTCGAGATCTCATTGCTAATTAGCTGAAATTTCAATGTTTGATTCCATTTTCATCATCATGATTTCATGATTCGCTAAATTTATGTTTCATTTCTTGAATCTGAATAGTAATGTGGACTCAATTAATTGTGATCATTGTCTTTGGTCATGTTATTTTGCTCTTCCAGTAGCAAGTAGCTTGTGATATGATCACGCTCAAGAAGATGCTCTTTGACAAGACTAAGTCCTATAAGGTGATAGTAGCCCATCGAATTGCTAATTTAGCAAGCCATATTACCTCACCAAGGTTGACATGAAACGAATGATTTATAGAATACTATTCCTTCTGTATGCTATCATGATCCGTCAATTCCGTGCAGATTTCTCCAAAAGTGTAAAAATTTGCATATCTCACATGTGGTACTGGACATGAACCATGGAGTAAGTACATAAGTAGCAACTCAGAATTTATTAGATCTTCAATGTGCACTGTAAACCAGCACCTCCTAAAGCAAGCTGAATCACCTCCTAAAGCAAGACACTATTCGTAACTAATAAAAAAATCCTAAAGCATGCGCTTTTTAGAAGGCTAGCCTCTCACCTCCTAAAACATTTTTTCAATGCCATATTCTACTTTCCCTTATGACAATTCATACTACTACCTTTATTCAGCAATAGACGGATTGCGCATTGAGATTTATTGCAGACAAAGCTCTCATTATATTTATTCAATATTTATCTCTTTCATCCCCCTTCAGAACCCTTTCATCCATGTGGTACTGTTATGCAAGAGAACATGACATTAGTGTTGTACAATTCGAATACATAAAGCAAACGTTACTGAAATTCTCTTGAAATTTGTAAAATTGGCACCCGGCACCAAAATGAATACAATCACAGGTCTATTGATGTAACAGATACAACGAAATCTCATGTATACATGTACAATGAAAATTTTGGCCTGACAACGCAATTTTCGGTGACAAAAATACAATCACTGTCGGGACAGTATAAAATGTCAGAATTTTTTATTACAGAATTATGTGGATTAAAGCATGTGTGACATCGTAGATCAACAGTTGTAATAAAGATAAAGTAACAAATAGAGTCTCAAGATCAAGACAAAAACAATCAAGTGCTAGATAAGGAATTAATTTCAATTAAATTACGATCTAAACTCACAGAAATTGTAGCTCTAAAACATCATGGAAAACATCAAGGAATTATTATAGAAAGACAGAAACTAAAGAATTCAAAGTAACTTATGGCAACAAAATAATTCTCAGATTTTTGCACTGATCTTGGTGAAGATGTGACGCACACGAAGAAGTCCTTCCAGCAGTTTCTACGGTGGCCAAGTACTGTCAATTGCGTTGGAGATTATACGTTGGAAACAAGACTTCATGTTCCATGATGGTAGATGCTCCATCCGTCAAAGCACATATTTAATTTTTGGACACCACATATTTGTATTCACTGATATTCAAGTCGAAATGATTGCTGAAAAGAAAAAGGAATTTTAGTTACGAACCATGCAGTGAAGGGAAAGGAATGATTAACTTTAAGAGACAAGAACGTCAGAACTTCATGTTACATGAAACAGGCTGAACAAATTATGATTTCTTCATAAATTCGAAGTTTTTTATTTGACAGATAATTGAAAGCAATAGAATTTCTTATAAACATGCATACACAGAGCATATCGTGTCATTTAATTATTTTTATTACGCTATTTATTTTGATATGCGCCTACATAATATAATTTATCAATGCTGAATTGAATACATGCACCTGTACTTTGATAAAATAATTGAAACCTCTTGTTGCGGAAAATTGGCTCCTTTCTTAGTTATTTGATGTTCTACAGATTTTGGAAATTCACGATTTTCATATCTCCAACAAATAGCAAATATTATGCTAATAATCCATATTCACAAGTACTAATTTTCGTTTGAAAGTTCTAATGCAATACTGCACATGTTTCTTATTGATTCTCCCACTTCAGACAGCATACACTGTCTTGTAAACTGCTATGTGTCGACAACAAGTAGCCGTACTTATTAATCAGGTGAAAACACTATGAGCGTCACAGGTCTCTACCAAACATGCATGAGCTAAGTTGACTTCAGAAATAATAACGGGCATGGCTTATATGGCCCAAGATCGTCGTTAGAAATTTAATAAAAATGAAAAAATGGAATATCTCCTTTTCTGCTGTGATTTAATGGCCATTGTGAAGGCGTCTGAAACTGTTCAGCGTTAGAGGTTTTGATTCTATATGTGGGTATAGTTCGTTTGAGGAAACCAGTATGATATGTGATGATTTTATGAGAAAGAATAAAAAAGTTCCACCCAATAGGCTCTGACTCAATTTTCTTGCTATCAGAAATACCTTATCATGTATTTTTACCGAATAATAAGTTAATCAATCTCTCTTTTTTGCGATGATGACTGTTTGGTCTTTCCTATTTGTGCTAGAGTCTATTTTTTGCCTTGATATTATGCTACGTTGAGAACTTGATAATAATGGCTAATATGAATAGAGTATGTGAGAGACTTTCATTGCTAAAATGGATTTATTTTTAAAAGTAGCCAACAGGATGGACTTAATATTTATAGGAAGTCGAACACTTAACGCCGCACATTAAAAATACGTTGCATACAATAATGTCTGGACATTGTAGAAAGACCGCAGTTATTTCAATACTGACAAAAAGGATAATTATTGGCAGAAGATTCCATATAGAAGTATACACGATTTAATTTTTCAGTAGTCTGTCAGCCCTAGTTCGACATCCGGAATTTCATATATTTTGATTATTTATTTATTAAGCGAATTCGCAACTTCATATGTGGCGGCAGAAATTTAACAAAATAGATAAAAACGTTTAAAAGATTGAATGCGAAATTTTAAGCATAAGTTTACAAAAATATGTTTCTTCTTAAATTTCCGAATCAGGAAAGACTGACGACAATTATACTACTACATAATGGAAACGAATGTCCTTCAGTGTCGTCAATTGCATTTTTTCGATGTCTATACAGCCATCTGACTATAGATTATCATGACAGGTGGTGATAAATGCTTACATTAGCAGGTTGAATCCGGAACGTGATATGCCAATTCAATTAACCCTTCACATGCGTGTATTTTTTTGCCTTCGTTCGGAAGCCTTATTGGACACACCACTAGTACTTTGAGCAGTTTCTATAACTACGCATTTGCTTCTCAGAGGCTTTACCGTGCACAGAAAACGCGAATGAATGCATAAATTTGACAAATATAATGTATGCCTACCTCAGTTACAGTTTTTCCAATTTATAATTTGCATTATCCGCAAAAAAATTAATTTAGTCCCGTTATAAAAAGTGGCATTTTAACTACAGGAGTCTTAAACTTGATTTACATTAAAGTGCTACATAGCATGCATGTATTACAACTCTTTCGAATAGGCTATCAGAGCAACAGGAAACTCACCTCATTTTTCAGAGCTGCCGTTAGTTGATGAACCAGATTGATTAGTACGAGTATATCTGTCACGATTGACTGTCACGAGAAAATGTAGAATGCAGATTTTCGGTCATTTGGATTCAAGTCTTACTATATTTCTTTTCCATTTATCCAGTATTTCGATCGACGTTGATGGGAAAGATGTAATCTCCTGGTATGACACCATGATATCCATATATTTGCAATTTACTACTGCACAACTTCAACAGATAATTTCAATAAACAATTTAATTGCAATATCACTGACGGAAAGTCAACTTGCCACTCGAAGTCAAAGTCAGCTACATAACCTCGGATAGATGAAGCGGAGAATGATTCACGTACATACAGCAACGTGAACTTATGATGTCCTCAATAGCAGCTATTGTTATCCGACAACGTTTTCTGCTGTCTGGCAAGCAGTGACTCACGCTCTCCTCTATGCAGATGCTTACGTCTAAGGGTTATTGTTCTCTTCAGTATGCTAGCCTACTAATTCAACTTAGCTTTCTGAAATTTTAGTGTGTGGCGCTTTAGGATGCAGATTTCTTCCGCTTTAGGAGGTGACAGATTACAGTGTGTGCATAGTTTCGATTTTATAGAATGAACTCGAGATGAACACGTAGTTGGAATTGTTACCAAATGAGATATGCAAATTTTTGAAGCTTTGAAGAAATTTCCAAGGCTCTGTAGAAATGTGTTGGACAATTGTGATGCCTCACTCAAGGGTAGATAATAGATATCTGAAATAAATCATATTTCTCAAAAAAATTGTAGACGACGTAATCAATTCTCTTGCACGGAGATGAAATAGCGTGGTGTCAGACGTAACCGCAGAACTTCTTCTGTCCCATTTCAATTTTTCGAAAAAAATTTTATGCAAATTGCTATTTAACATATTGATATAGGACTAACTAACTGGGTTCTGCTTCGCTAATAAATAATCATCCACATGTAGGCGAAGTTTAGAAAATAAAAGGAAAGTCAATGCAGGAAACAGTTAAATGCAGAAAACAGCAATGGCGAAGGAATTACTGCGGCTTCTTTTAACGAATTGGGCCCACAAAAGATATAGTTGAAATAAGAAATGCGAAAGAAATAAGTACCAATAGAAGATAATTTTTCTATCGAGATAGGTTACCACTTTGATAACTGCACTTTATGGATATTACCGCACTAATCATGTATTGCCGCAGCTATAGCAAGGCAATTTGCAGAACATTAATAGAGAATGGATTGCACGATGGGTTACCTGATAAATTATACTAAGAGAGCTTTAATCGCAATGTGAAATTAAGAACTTTTAGGGTTACATCTATCTACGGTACTGATGATGCATTACATCAACCAAATTATAGGCCTTTTCATTCTTATTCTGAATGAGGCCCTACAAATTCTTTGATGTGATTGATTCCCTTTTTGTTACTATTTCTGCATTTCTTTCATTGTGGAAATGATGGATGATTTCAGATAATATGCATCTCATGAATCTTATCAATTGCACAGCTGTGATATAAATTTTGAGAAATTCACCGCATAGAGTAAGTAGAGTGGTAACTCCGCATCTATTAGATCCCCGTTGAACCAATAAAACTACCTAAATATTATCTCAATATCCTGTTATTATTTCAATATCATAGTCAGAAAACACACATTTTGCATACTCTACATCGCTTTGAGTAACTACTAGTACATTTTTTGAGGGTTGAGGATGATATCCAAGTTTGGGACCTGTCTTGAGTAAGTGATCGAACCATGCTTTCAATTTTTCCATACATCCATAAGCAGATGAGTCATCAGCATACCAATTTTGTATCACATCTTTCATCTTGATGTCATTGATCAAAGGCAGGACAGCACAAGCGTAAAAAAGCATTGATAGCGGATTGCCTTGGACTACTCCCTCGAAACTAAATAGAATGTCGTTTGTTCCTCGAATTATTAATGGAGCTGATCCTCGATAAGTGTTGAATAAAAAATATGAGCATCTTGGCCATAATATCCTCGCATTCCATAGTGCTGAAATTCTGATTATTGACTTGAACGCATTTGAAACATCCAAAAATACCCAATCCGGTTTTCGTTGAGGCATTATCATCAAACAGGTCACTCATAGCATGTATTGCTCCTTCACTGCCACCTTTCATACCAGCAGAAAGTTGTTCAGTTCCACATTGAACACTAAGATCATTGGATGTCACAAAAGAAACGGATTTACACAGGATGCGCCTCAAACTTTCTCCAGTAATGTTTCTCAAAATATTTGATAGAATCTTCTATAACAGAAGCGATAGTATCTTCTAAATGTGAGACTTAAGATTCCATCACTTGATTACTGTTATCTAGCATCTAAGCAATTGGATTAAATCATCTTAGAATCCTCTATCAACCTTGATACATGACATCATCTATTGCAAATTATTCATTCTAACCAGAATTATTGAATTATTGAATTACTTAGCGATTTAATGCGTGCATATAATTGCTTTTTTTGTTCATACTTTTGTAATAAATATGAAAAGACAGTCTCGGCTGCTAACGCAGCCTCGTCTATGTCTGATATCACTGCCCTGAAAATCCATGATATAATGTTACAATATTGTCCGACTCCGGAAGAAGTACTCCATGTCAAATCTCCATAGAAATTATGTCATAGCCAGAAATTTAGAGTAAAACTTCTTAGATATCCACATGAAGAACATAGATTGTCATTTCGGTATCACTTTTTATAGACATTGCTATACATTTCATCCTCATTGGGCTAGAATACCAATAGCATCCACTTTCATCGATCACTAAATGCAAAATTGTGTTTAATCTATGCATTTTGTCCTCTAAAGGTGGATGCTATTCCTATATATTCGAATTGAGTGCCAGTAATTCCGCAGTTGTCATCTCCATTGTTATCGGTGGAAAGTTGGACAAATATGATATTAAATCTAGAATGTTGCAATAGACATCACATTTGGCCTGTGGTTGGAGTTGCGGTTGGAGCTGCTATTATACTTTTTAGCATCGTTGGTGGTATACTCGTCCTAGTTTGGCTTCGTCGATCTCGAAAACATGTTTCTGAACTCTGAAACGGAATTATCATATCTTGCCAATGATAATACTGCTCAAAAGGTAACTACTTAACTTGACACCTGTTTACCTTCGCAATCAATGCTTTAAGCTTCAAATATGTAGATTTTTCACTGCATTTTCCAGATTGTTTACACCGTCTTTGATTTAGACTCTTGTGTTCTAATTTTCTACAAAAAATTTCAAACTGTGTATTTTACTGTATAAAGAGCTATGACAGTAAATTTGTTTTTTCTCTTTTCTTTGATATTGTAATTTTGGTTGATTCGTGTGCAGATTAATTGCTTTTGGAGAATATTTGTAGTGTGATTCGCTTACTGTGTGAATGCATCTTTTATGAACACTAGCAGTGTATGATCATTGATCATGATATGAGGCTAAGAATTCAAGGGATAAAATGGTAGTAGCTTTTATCATGCTACAATCATTATCAACGAAAGTGCCGTGGAAATTTCGACCACCACACTACAATCTGCTTTTTTGCGCCTATTCATGCTATGTTTATCTGACACAGGCCATAAATGTAATGGCATTCTTCTGCTCAAATTAACTCTGCTGGTATCGCAAATTTTAGCAGCATAATGCTTATTTATTAAGGCTATAGATATACTTTTAGGACGCCGGGAACTACCAGGGAACCTCAGTTGGCTATTAACAGCCGGGAATTGTCCAGAAGTAAAAAGAATGCGAGTAAGGTAGCGGAACAGGAACACATTAGACGATGACAGCTTCAGAATTTCATTTGTGCGAGAAAGAAAACTCCAATGAGTTTCGCCAACATAAAAGTGATCACAGTGGATACCAGAGCTGGAAAAATTCCACTGAAATTTTTTAATTCCAATTCCAATTCCGGAGCAGAAATTTCAAATACAAATCCAATTCCAATTTCCAGTTGAAACAGTTCAATTCAATTCCAATTCCAATTCCATAATAAGATTCAATTCCGATAATTGCAAGTCGCGTATAGTGTCTTATGTTAATGTATCTAACGTTTGTTCGCTTCAATCTAACCCATGTCCCCTTATCATATCCTCGTTGTTCCTGTGTGCGTTTTTATATTCATATTTCATATTTCTTGTGTGCATGCATGTATGAAACCGGTCAGCCTACGCCATTTTAGTTTCGTAAACAAGATATTCAATATCTCGTATATGAAACCGGTCAGCCTGCGCCATTTTCGTTTCATAAACAAGATATTCAATATCTCGTGAAAAAAAGAAAAGAAAGTTAACGGTCAGCAAAGAATCAAACGCTGAGAGAGAGAGAGAGATAGAGAGAGAGAGATGAGATGCGAATAAATCTATTAATAAATTGACAGAAGAAAGAAATTCAGTGTACGAATAACGTGATTTTTGATGAAAGAAAAAACGACGATAAAAATGACATCATGAAATTTGATTAATTGTCTATGTTAAAAAAGGAGATTAAAAATTCCGTGATATGAACGAAATGTGGTCGGGTCGAAAGCTAACGAGCAGAGATTAAAGGAAACTCTTTCAATCTTTAAAAGAAAGTGGTTTTATCGTCAAGTCTCAAAACTTTGTATAAATTAGAAACGATGAGAAATTGACACAACAACAACTACCAACAACAACACATACGACATCTTCAGCATCTGTTAGAAGAACTCCGGGCTCTCGCGGTGTAACATAACTACAGAAGTAACAACAACAACTGCCTGCCAGCGAACAACAACACAGCAGCGCATACGGCAACACATCAGCGAGCGCGATTGAAGATTGACGGTATAAGTGACACTGATATTTATGATATTATTTTGGTATAAGTGAGTCCGATCGAATTGAAGTGAATTCAACATTAAGAAGTGAACTGTAAGTGTAAAGTTTTTCTTTTATCGTTGTGTATCGTGTGTCTATAGTCTTTAAAATTGATATTGTTAATTGTTGTGACTGGAAGTTGAATGATAGTTCATGTAATTGAATGATTAATTATTATAATAATTTGTTGACACTGTCTTTTATTATGATTTGAACTGACAGGGTTGCTGCCCTTTAATGCAGCGTTAATTTTCCTCTTTTCAAACCAATTGTTTTTCGTGTGTACAACAATTAAGTTAATCTCCAATTTTTGTGCTTATCCTATCAAGAACTAAATTCAACAATTGCTATATGTTGATTAATTATCTTACTTGATAAATAACTAAATAACAGATTGAACAAAGATGATCGTCTTTTCATTGCCTGCTTAATCTCTGAAATAACATTGTCCGGGGCTATAGGCCCATCGAAGTCACAAAAAATACCCTCTTTGTTCTCTCTCTTATCTCTGCGTGCAGTTCACACAACGGCCAAGTACTGTGATTTCAATTTTTGTGCAAATAGATTTATCACATGTCTATCGAAAAAATGGAATTGAGGTTTATCGAGGTCAATTCCAATTCCAGTAGATTTAAATATCGTCAATTCCAATTCCGACGAAAAATGGAATTAATTCCGGATCGGAATTAATTCCAATTCCGACTTTTCCAACTCTGATGGATACAATCAACACGATGAACAGCATCACTTTCATAATATAAATTCTTGCTTTCGTAAATGCTTTTTTTGTCACATTTGATTAGACTCTTAGGCTTGACACGTCTTCATAGCGGTTTCTGGTTCATGTATAGGCTATATGTTCTTGTCTAGCTGGTAAAGTGTTTGTCTGAAACGTGTTGAGCATGAATCACAAATAAACGCAAATTATAATTGAATAGAAACGTGTTCTACAACTTTTTCATCAGAATTTGATTAGAATTTTTTCAACGTTTTTGTTCAATGCTTTCATGCAGACTGAGCGGTTTCCCGAGGATGATAGGTTGTCTTAAAATATTAACACAATCTGCATCACTCCATAGTCCAATGTAATGCTATTACTTATAATCAAGCAAATCAAGTCAATTTTGCATTTATGCGCACATTTTTTAACTCACATCTTGTACGTTACTTCTAACAGTTATCATAAAATTTTTAGGTTAAATTTCTTAATTCATTTTTATTCTTAGGCATAATTTCGAGGTTCTAATCGAAAAAATGACGATTTATGGTTTTTCTTTCGATGTCTAATGTCATTACTACTTATACAATAATTGCAAGTAGCAAGTAGAGCATTTTTGTATGTACATAAAACGGACAACACATATGATTTTAATGTCTAAAACTGACCCGTCGCGAAGTTTACGTTTTGTAAGCGTGACATGTTATTCTTTCATCAAGAGATCATATACAAGCATTGACATGTTATCATATCCCAATAAATAAATTAAAAATGTTACTTAATTTATATGCTGACAAATTATGTCTCACTGCTTTAAGTGAAACAACATGACACGGGCTGCAGATAACACATTCGACGTGTTCAGCGGAAGAACGCGATATTTACACTGATTCGTAATACATGTAGACACGCAGTATTATGTTCCACTAGTGAAAATGTAGCCTATGGTACACTGTAAATCGCTCAATGCCAATCACATACGACGGATGCATACCAAAATATTTTTTTGGTATATTTCTGTATTCTTTTGGTATATATTTGTATGCTTTTCGTATGTTATTTCAAATGTGGTATGCAATACATACTAAAGCCATACCAGCACAATATTAAAAGAAAGCATAAAGCATGTCCAAAGCATGTTCATTTAAGGCCTTTTGTCAATAAAAATCACACTAATGTTACTACTGTTTTGTAAGTAGTGAGATAATGACATTTAAGAGTCATACTTTCAACGCTGAATTCGATTTTAATACATGTAAGTCTAAGGCATTTCATGAATAATCAGTAAGTATTCAACCATCAACAATTATGCATTTTGTAATTTTAAAATTAAGTATATTATCAATCCGAAATAAAAATACATTATAATTCATGAACGCAAAAATAGTTATGTTTGAGATATATAAGTCAACATGATTGCACGAATAATATCGCTTGAATGAATTGATGTTTATCAACTTGGATCAAAAAGCAGAACTAACTAAGCCTGCTGTCAATGTTGCTAGACAAGTAGCAACGAAGACAATAACGTGGAGCATAAAATTCACAATAAATATAATCTATTTAAATATCACTCTATCAATAAAGAAACATTCACGACTGGTATTACTGAAAAAGGCATTTGACAGTAGTATGTAATATTTATATTTTTTTGCTATGTGACTTAAAGCTCTTCATACGAAACACATACCAGAGGCATGCGACTGAAGATGAATTTCCATCGGGTTTCGTATATTAAACATACCAACAACTCGTATTTTAGTGTAAAACAGCCAATCACAGATAGAATAGTTCGTATCGCTACATGCCAATCACATACGAAAGTAAGTGAGATTTCGTATGAAAAACATAACAGATATCTGTAAGCATACGATAATCTCGTATCAGATGTTAGTTTCAAATTGTACATGATTTTGGTATATGTTTGTATGTAATTTTCGTATCCAGCGATTTACAGTAT
Source organism: Prostheceraeus crozeri (assembly GCA_907163375.1). Lineage (NCBI taxonomy): Eukaryota > Metazoa > Platyhelminthes > Polycladida > Euryleptidae > Prostheceraeus > Prostheceraeus crozeri. The sequence continues at coordinate 230,017 of CAJQUW010015437.1, forward strand.
AGGAATGTTAAGCATGTGAATTGCACGAAAATTGCACAAATAGCTTTCATATCGTACAACCCATTATTTTGAAAGAATTCCGCTTGCCTGGGTGAATCGCTAGCCAAAAGTTTGGCATGCCAGTAACGTGAAATATAGCTGTCATCAAGAAAACTGATTTATATGCACGATGTTCACGAAATACACGAATGCGCATGCTCATGCTCATACTCGGCACACTCCATCTACATCAATCCTAGCATTTGGTTTGCGTGGCAGATGAAGTCTTTTTCATGGCTTTAGTAAATTCACATCTGCCGCATCGCCTTTTCATTTGGACTTTACAGTCGTCTTTTATGGAGTTCTTTTCCTCCAATCTGAAAAAGTTTGTCAGAAAACTGCTATTGCACAATTTCCCACTCGGAAAAATGCAAATAGATTCTTCTAGAAGGCACAGTTTAAATCTTTAAATCAGTCTAAATTTTGATAGACATGTAAGCATAAACGCAATAAAGTCTCCTACTCTGTAGATCGCTCAATACCAATCATATACAAGGATGCACACCAAAATATTTTTTGGTATATTTCTATGTCTATTTGTATGCTTTTCGTATGTTATTTCAATTGTGGTATGCTTTACATACTAAAGCCATATCAGCACAATGTCAAAAGAAAGCATCAATGATGTCTAGAATATTAAGTTATTTGACAGTAGTATGTAATATATATATTTGCTATGTGACTTAAAGCTCTACACACCAGAGGCATACGAATGAGGACAACAAGCCACAAGCTTCGATATCTGAGGATTCTACAGCATCTTCCTTAGTATATTCAGCATTTTCAGCATCTTCATCGTTTGCACGATAAAGAGGGGGCTTCAATAACACTGAAATTAATGGTGCATTTACACGTGCAACTTTATTGCTGACACTTCGATTCATGATTAGTCAGAAAGAATAGAATAGACAGACAATGGAAGCAAAGACATGCCTTCAATAGTCGTGCTTCGTGAGTCACAGCGCAGAGTCCTCCAAAAAAGTTTGACGAATGCTGATAAAGAGAAATACATTGAACTCATTAGGCTATCAGCTCATTGTCATCTGAATGTCAGTAAAGAAGGTCAGCTAAAGTTTCACCTTGCTTAACTTTGGTTGACATTTTTTACTGGCACTCATCATTAGTGAGCTAATAAGTGCTGCCAACCGAACTTTTCTACCTCTTTCAATGATAGTTCAGCATCACAATTATTACATCGTCACGCTTAAGATTTTTTTGAACAAGATGTTACATGCATCAAATAGCTAATCAATTTTTGAATAGTCGAGCAGAAGCGATTCGAATTTTCTTTGACCACGATTTCGAATTGATCCGAATCTCGAAGCTTTGTATGTACCTTTACTTATTATTTGTCATTTCCTTCAGATATTCAGTGGTACTACTTTCTGACTTTCTGAATGAATACATGACTTATTCATTGATGAGGAGCATAATTCCTAACTACCAGTGCAATTTATTATTGCCTGATGATGAAGTGGCATGTTTTTGATACTAATCGTTTTCCTGAAGGACACTTACAGAGTGGCAATCTTCATTCAAGTATTTCAACTAATTCGTCGATCGTCATCTTAACAAGCGAACTTTTTTTAATCATTTTTAATATTTTGACTTTTTCAATTGTTAATAAAATTTCCATCAATTAGAGTTTCTCAAGTCAGATTCATCAGAGTTAGGTAGATTTTGCCGCCTCTCATTCATCGCAACTATTGCTAAATTGGCACCTTATCTGTGACAAACAGTGAAGTAATGATTGATTTTGTAAACGGGATGGATACATTTCCAATATATTGCCTACTGTATTCTAAGAGCCTTTTGAAATGTTCCTGTGAACCATGGCATAATTTTAGAAATCAGTTTTATTGATTCCAACAGGAAACATTATAATAGAGAGGAGACAATTGAATAAAAAAATAAAGAGAGATAATTGAATGACTGATCACACTACAGAATTAGATGGGTCGTCTGCTCTTCTGTTTGAATAGAAAGGAAGCATTGGAACATGTAACGCTAATGAAATGGCACAATCTAATGACATAATATCATAGCAATCGAACAATAAGCAGCCAATTCAACATTAAGCACGCCAAATTGCGTGAAGTTTCAGTGGTTGTTTTCAACCAGATCACACAGCAAAGAGAAAAAATATAAATCACTTACAAGTTTTCGAGTGGACAATTTAGTGATTGCTAACACTGCAATGTTAATTCCTAAGTTGCAGGAAATGTATTTTTCTGACCATGAGTTTTTTGTGAATCGGATCACATTACAAAATTGATCATTTGTGAAATTGAAATTTGTGCAAAGCATGTAAAAGTGCGAATGTTTGATTTTTCAAAGCTGTTTTATCAGCGAAGAATTTTAAATACGAAAGTTGCATCCAGCAGGCAGCAACATACGAAAACGATTCTTTTTCAAGGTCAGTAATTAGAGGTTTTCATTTGGATAATTTTGACTTTCAATATCTTTTGATGTTGATGAAAACTACATGGAAATTATGGCACTGAAACAGGTAGAGTGGTAACTCAGCATTTATTAAATCCCCAATGTACACACTTTCGATTTTATTAAATGAACTCAAGGAGGATACATGTTGGATATTGTTACCAAATGTGAGATATGCAAATTTTTGAGGTTTTGAAGAATTTACCACGGAAATGACTGATCATGATTGTAATGCAGAAGGAATGACAGTATTTTGCAGATCCTCCGTGCTATGACAGCCTTGGAGTGGTAATGTTTGTTAAATTAGAAATTCGACAAGTTGCTATTATTCTTTCATACTCAACCTCAAGTGTTTTCTCTTTAGAGTGATCATATCACATGCAACATGTCACCGACAGAGCAAAATCACATAATCAAAGACAATGATTTCAATTAACTTTGAAAGATGTAAATGGATCCACATCACTATTCAGATTCAAGAAATGAAACAAAAATTTGGTGAATCATAAAATCAAAGCGGTGAAAATTGACTTAAAAACTTGAAATTTCAGCCAAGAAAGCACAATAAGCTCTCGTTTTTTTCATGATGATTCCATATTAATGAGGCTCATAAAACTGACTTGATAACCAGCTTAATTTCCGCTTAGCTCAGCTTTTTTTAGCAAATGTTCATTCTTTTTGATATCCAACTTGTTTCATACTACTTCTAAAGAAGCCTCCATGTCGGTAGTATATAAATTGGCAAAATTTTGACATTTTTAAAAACTGCTCAAATAATGTTTTGGACCACGAGAACGTAATCTCCGCAAAAAACTGAATCTTTTCATATAAAAATTTTCACTGTATACAGGTACTTCTTTGAGTTGACACTCTACCTATATATCCGTACATGCACTGAAGTTATGGCTTAGGTCACAGGCACCCCTCTATGAGAAGAGGAAGATATATTTGTATTTGAGATGCGTCTATCATGAAAATATGTGCAATTCCTAGCAATATTTGGAATGTCTTGCCTAAGAATAACTTCAAGATCAAATAAAGTGACTAACATTAATATCATAGTCATGTGATCCAATACACTATGCAGTAAGTCATTATTTGTAATCTGAGATGTTTTATGATATCAAGTTACCTAAAATCAGGATCTCTCAATGTTCTTTGAAAGTTGCTTCGTTAAATACAATTCGGCTTAGATCAGAAGTCAATAAGCATTGCAGCACAACAAATGTGCAATGTCTTCCTATAGCTCTTATCAGTCACGAAAGAAAGTGACTTCTCCGAAGGAAAGATGAACCATGTGATGAACGCATTGGCAGTCAGCAATCTTCTCCCATTATCTCTATATCAATGCGCGCGCACGTGAATCTATTTCTGTGACGTGTGATGCATCTATTCTATTTTTCATTTCAGAATCTCAAACGTAATGCTCTATTTGTGTCACACATTATTCTTGGAAAAGTCCGGTTTCCAAGAACTGACATCTAGACTATACGAGAATAGAGAATGAAAATCTCTAGTAACCGCATAAAGTTTCTGTTGTGCGTTGTTGCAGCATAACATAATAGTTCATTTTGAGCGTAGTGGTGATAAAATGTCTGACAAAACCTTCATCGTTATTTCAAGTCTAATGCTGTTAGTGTTCAGTTTATTTTCCACAGCACATTGCTCAGAGCTAGAAAGTGTCAGTGATCAGTTGGAGCGACTCAATGAATTGTGTAATGATGTCAATAATCAGTTGCATAAAATCGGAAAGAAGATGAAGGTGACATAAATCACTGCGAACAATCGCGTTATTAGTACAGCAAAGGATCTATGTATGACAGCGGTATGTGAGAACAATTTTCCAGGTAAGTTAAATTGATTATGGATTTCTTATTAATAGTGTGTCAAAAGGGCAATGCTAAATACTTCAATAATTAGCGTTTCGTATGTATCAAACTACTACCGTCAACTGACCACCATTTTTCAACCATTGATGCTTCTGGATTAGTTTTGAATTAATTGCATCATACGCTGAGGACATAATTGCAATCGAATTCATTTGTTGTGCAAAACTAAACAAGGTGTATGAAATGGGAGGGGGCGGGAGGACCATAATTCAGTACGAATGCAAAACAGACTGAATTCTCTCCTGATATGTTTGCGCATTGAAAATAAAAATAAAATATATCGTTAGACGTTTCAGGTCCAAACCCTTCTGCCATTGACAAAGGGTCTGGACCCGAAACGTCTAGTGATATATTTTATTTTCGTTTTCAGTTAACATCACTTGGCATTAAACGTGTCGGTAGAAAATTGAGTCTGTTTGCATTCGAATTAAACAAGGTGTGATTATATAGTCTCAAAATTTAGAAGTATGCGACGTATAATCCGCATATCATAGAAATTGGTGTAGGCTATATTCAGCTGGAAAAACTTTATTCAAGTGGTTTTGTACACAAGTTTAAACACAAAATGCGCTGGAGCTTAGAATAATGCTTTAATTAGTAAAAAAATATCACGGCTAGTAGCTGTTTCCATCCTAATATTGAACTGGTTCCATTTCAATTTACTCTGGTATTTGATCTGGTTTTTGATCTGGTATTTGAACTTAATTTCGTTCATATGCTAGTCCAAGCTCAGGCGAAATTCCTTCATCAACCATGTGGCCAAGTCTATCTTCATTTATCTCGGGGTTAATAGCATATATTGCAGCTTTGGCTCTCATTTCAACATTATAATCAACTATGCTGCTAAAATGGAGTTTTATTCGATCTGATCCACGTTTGCATGCGCATCTGCGCTGCATCCGCACCGAATCCACAATAGTAAAAATCTTCGAATTATTTTGCCCTCGTTCAGATTCAGAGAAGCTGAATAGGATTATTTGCAATTTTGTGGATTTTACAACTATAGGCTATTCGTCCAAAAAACAAACAAATAAACCCATTCAAAATTGCGAACCGCAAGTTTAGGTTACATGTATCCTAGCAATGTAAACCACTATCTTTTTGGACCGATTTTCTGCACATGAATTGTTTTCATTACTGGTAGTGTCATCAACAATCCGCTTTAGGCATTTTGAATCATTAAAGCAGAAAGACCACGGCTATCAAACTTAGAAATTCAACTTTTAAATGTTGAATCTTGTTCCCGTGGACAAAATCTGGTATATACAACCACAACCACAGGTACTGTCCTGAGCAGACTGAAATTGAACGAAAATTTCTATGTCCGACATTTTCTTGGTTGCCATTTCGAGCTGCAACCTCAAATCATTGATTTCAGTCAAGGTAGTGAGAATCTCCTTGCTCATTTCCTTGATTAGCTGCTTTACATCAGTTGACTGTGACAGCTGAGATGATCCATAGCGAGTACGTTTATAGGGAGAAACCAAACTGAGAAAATCACTGGTTACAAAAAGCAAAATAAGCACAATACAGGATTCGATCACAAGGCAGAATACCAAACCACTCGACTATGCGTGCACAAACCGATGGTGAAGAAAACCAATAGCTGAGAATTCGAAAACTATCCAGCGTTCACGTGACCAAACTTTCCAGACAACCACTATGAGAGAAATTCACTAGTCTTACCAGAAGGTCACGAAACGCAAAAAAGGGAATAACTTGAAAACGGAAAGATTATCGATGATAAAATCCTTTAGAAATGACACCACGGACAGTAGACGAATCAAATGATGCAACTTTGTAGGCAAAGATGATGCAAAAACACAGGTAAAAACGGCGAAAACGTTCACAATACAAGAACGCAGCAGATACAGCCATCGCACACAGAGATGATAGTTGTTGGGCTATTATGACAGATAGGTATATGATAGATATAGGTTTTATGCACCACAGCTGGTGTGGTGAAATGGAGATTGCTCGAAATTCAGTCTAGCTCGAGCCATCTGGTGCAGTGTAAATAAGTTTGTAGGACTTGTTTGAGCTTGTACCTATTATTTTGTTATGCTAAGATAAAAAATGTCGATCGTTCAATTAGCTAATTAAGTCTTCTATCCGCAGCATTCAAAACATTCGCTATGCATCCGCAAGATACCAAATTTTCATGTCAGCATCCGCATCTGCGCGGATTGCCCACCTTTGATTGTCCAATTTCCCTTCTTCCGATTCCTGGAAAGATCTTTGAAAACTGACAATGAAAGAATACCGAAGTCGACTCGAAAATGCTGCCGGACCATAGTAATGGGCAAAAGACCGTTCCAGGACACCATAAAATTCAAAAAAATAGTATCTTTAAAAACGACATAAATTCATGAATTTGAACCCTTTTTCAGGTTATGAAGACCTAAATTCACAAATTTGGGCGTTTTTAAAAATACCCAATTTTTCAAAATCTCAAATTTGAGAATTACAATTTTTACTCCCAAAATCATGACCGTTCCAGGACACCGAAAAAATCAGAAAAGTTAAGAATCTCAAAATTTGAGAATTACAATTTTCACCCTTAAAATCATGACCGTTCCAGGACACCGAAAATGATAAAAGTTGAGAATTTCAAAATTTGAGAATTACAATTTTCACCCTCGCTTAAATCATGACCGTTGCAGGACACCGAAAAAATCATAAAAGTTAAGAATCTCAAAATTTGAGAATTACAATTTTCACCCCCGCCAAAATCATGACCGTTCTAGGACACCGAAAATTAGTATTTTTAAAAACGTCTTTTAAATCCATTTTTCAGGTTTTTAAAATATATCATGTGACTAAAAATATTTGAAGGAATTGACATATTCTTAACAATAAGTTTAGGTACTTTTACAATTGTCATTCAATTGTAGAGAACATCTGCTTCTCGCATTTATGAATAAAATGCATTTCAGTGTAAGGAGCTGTGTCCTCCAACTCAAACATTTGAAAGGAAACAATGTATGAAAGAACAAACAGCTGCTACACCCACTTAGACATTTGTAAGACGTGAAATATATAACCAGCAAATCCTACTCCGGCTGCAATGCCGTGAAATAATACACAACAACAATAATCGATATGGCTATTTCAAACAATTGTGCTGAAGACTTATTTAATTTAACAGTGTTTCTTGTCAGTGAAGGTTGTGTCAAAACGCTCTCGTCATATATTTCTCAAAATGAGACAAGATCAATTTGAAGATAGAAGAAAACAATCGTTGCCAGGGAGGATGAAAAAATTACGGGAGGAATTCAAGAGGAATATATTTTGAGAGGTATGAATTTACAGATACTTTGAGTGATTTCATAGAGCCAAATGGTGGAGAGAATAATACAATTGTAAACTTACACAAATTCTTGTTGCATGAAAAAAGAAACAATTCACTCAGTGTTATGTGTAAAATTTTTATCGGTAAGCACTATCTGCTCTCTGTTTGTGATAATGACAAGTCTTATTTTTATAGTCTCTTGAAGCAAAATCATATCAATTATTCACGCACCGAAGTTTCATTTGTTATGAAATTAGGTAAATTAGCAGACAAATTTCCTACGCTTTGTTGGGTGTCTGTTTCTCTTGTACTTTAAAAGTCACGACCTAATGTTATCGGAAGATTGACTTCATTGTGTAAAGCAATTATGTGTCATTCCAAAGGATTCCATTCTTCTCCCAAACAATGGCGCGTCATTTAGCGATAATACCGCGCTGACATATTCAATGGAATTTGGATGTTAAACTCCGCTATTGTTATTGCGATACGGCCGCAAGACACTTTATTTTCAATTTTAGACCTATGCTATTTCATTTTAATTTTCTTAACAATGTTGCGCCATTCAGCTAAAATACTGCGCCATTCAACTAATCAAATGAACGCGTTGACATTAGACGCGCTGTGAAGAAAATTTATCATTCTTGAAACCCCTCTGTTTTATATGCAATGTAAATACAATAGAGTGTTTCAACCAATGAAACCTTGTTCACTCGTGGACAGAAATCCTATTGTTTAGAAAACTTGTATCTTATATGCAATGCTATTTCCTGTTTTATATGCAATGCTATTTCCTGTTTTCAATCATTTTCATTATGTTGTTATATGACGTCATTTTTCTCTCATCCAATGAAACCTTGTCCACACGTGGACAAATTTACATGTATTTCAATGTATCCAAATTGAATGTATGCAAAGTGGATGTAACCAAATTGAAATATCCATGTGTTGTTTTTAATTTCTCATTTACGGGAATATAATAGAAACATTGTATCTTCTATAAAAATGAGAAACATTAGAGACTTTCTAAAAATATACGGCAAACAAAACCACATCAAATTTCGATTTAAATGAGATTGCTAAGCAATTGGGAATAAAGAATTTTCACATATTGATGAGTAATGAATTACTATTGATAAAAGATGTGCGAAACACTAACTCTACTAATACAATGCAACAATGTAACGTTTAATTTAATCTAAATTAAATCATTTCAAAATCGAATAAGTAGTAAGGAAAGACATCATTAGAGAACAGTTTTAAATCAATACCCCCCCAAGTAGTAAGGAAAGTCATCATTATGAAATAGTTTTAAATCAATACCCCCTCCCAAGTAGTAAGGAAAGTCATCATTAGAGAACAGTTTTAAATCAATACCCCCTCCCTTCTGTCTTCTAGGGGTCCCTTAAGAAATTTTTTTATTATAAAATGAGCAACATAAATGAGTTTTTGAAATTATAGGGAACACAAACGACAACGAATTTCAACCTAAAGAAAATCGCTAATCAATTAGGAATGAAGAATTTTCATGTTCTAATGAGAGACGAATTACAATTCCTAAAAAATAAGCCAACAGGAACCTTCAGTTCCCGGAACAAAGTTCCATCAATAACTATAAATTTCATAACAAATCTTCATACGTCGGATGAAAAAGCTGTACATTGGTCAGCAGGTATTTTTAGTAAAAACGGAGATAATTATTATTTTGACCGCCCGGAGGCTGAGAACTATTGGTTCGACTCATACGGACTTCCACCTACGAATGAAGAAAGAGAAATACTTGGCAATGGAATTTATAATACGTTTCAAATTCAAAAACCGGGAACTACTTATTGTGGTCAATTATGTCTTTATGTTTTATTTAAATTACAAAAAGGAGTACCATTTCTTGATATTATGTTAGAATTGAATAAGGGAATTGAACGAACCGTAGGTTCTATGGCTACGCCTAATAAGGGAATTTCATTCCCGAAACGATAGTTCCAATAATAAATAATGATAATTAAAAATCAGTTCGTTGTAATTCATTTTGATAAAAACGGCCTCTGATATCCTCATTATCTAAATCTTTAATTTCATAAGTAATCGGATAACTTTGATTTATTTTAGAAACTTCAAATATTTCTTTAGTCCAATAACCAACAAAGCCTTTTTCAAATTTATTCTTATATTTAAATATTCTAACTCTATCTCTATCTCCAATTTTTAATTTCGGCTAAAGTTTCTGCAAATTCGGATTACTCTCATTCAAATTATTATTCTCGAATATTTTTTTTCTTATCAAATCAGGGTCGACAGAAGCATTCTTTGGAGTTTCTTCAATACCAGAATGAACTTTATTATTGTACTCTTCTACAATTCCTGGTAATATCTTCAACCATTTCTGATTTCTTTGCTCAGTAAATTTCTTGAATAATTTATTTTTAAACGTCCGATTGAATCTTTCTATCACTACGGCCTTCCCTGCATTTTCAGTTGAATAAACAGTTTCAAATAGTGGCTGAACGTTTCGGTTATAAAATTCCGACCCTTTATCAACAAACAATTTTTTTGGCTTTCTCTTACTTTCTTTAAAGATTTCTTCAAACGCATATTTAACTGATAGACCACTTTTATTTTTTAAAGGCTTTACCCAAGCGTATCGTGTATATAAATCTATAACGGTCAATGCGTATTTATAATCTTTTTCATTCGGCATATGAATAAGATCAGCACTCCAAATATCATCTTTATTAAATACTTTTACTTTCAATAAATATTTAGGCCTTCTATATTCCTTGTGGATTCAGACGCGTAGGTTCGAGCGTTGCTCTCAGAGTTATTAGTTCGAGCGTTGCTCTCAGACAGCTTAGCTGTCGTTTCATTTAAACCCTGACCGAATAATATTTTAGCTTGTAAAGCTTTCTTAACAAACATTCTTTCAATTTTTTCTCTAAATGTTGGATTTTGAATACTATCTAATTCTTGAATCATCTTCTTATCAGCTGCATGTCGAGAACTTAGGTCATGATTTCGATAAGCTAAATCATGCCTGTAAGCTGCGGCATCTACTCTATTTATTGGTTCTTCACCTGGTTTCGGATTATTATTCTCATCTAGTCTTATATCTAATCGAGTTCCTGGACCGGTATATGAATGACCAGGAAGATGTTTTTCTTTCGAATATTTACTCCAAATAAATCCAGGAAAGTTTTCTAATGTTTTTTGTATGTCACCACCGTAGGTAGTAGCCAAACTTTGTTTGGCGTCGTCACCTCCAATATGCTGACAATTTGAGTTTTTATGTACTTTTAAGAGATAATTTAATAAATCTAAATTAGCAATCTTTAATTTAATTAAATTTTCGGAATTTGTAGAATTCATTTTAAAAGATAAAATAAATGTTTTACCGGATAGAACTTTGTTCAGAGGCTTTAGCCGATCGGACCAAAGGTCCTGAGGTTATTACCGAATCATACTAGGACTTAGATATATTCCAGAACCATCTTTAGTTTCTTTAATTTCAATTAAATCATCAACATTGTGGAGAATATTTTTAAGAACTCGTTTTCCTTCATCAACTAATTTTAATTTACTAATAAAATTATCTACTACTCTTTCACCCCTAGCAACTTTCTCTAACTCTCTATTATGTCGTTTTTGTTCTTCTAATGCTGCCTTCTCTGATTTATTTTTATTTACTGCTTGGACAATACCAGCTGTCCCACCTGCAACACTTCCTGCAGCTGTTATGCCACCTATTATTAGGGGAATTAATGGGAGAATCCCGCCATTCTTTTTTTCTTGTAATTGAATATTCTCTATCATTGGTTTACTTATGTAATACTTTTTTTTGTTAATCGTAATAGTTTTAGGGGTATTTTTGTCAACAATATTACGTAATTTTAATTCAACAGTTTTATTATTATTACTTTTCGCTTGCGACATTTTTAATAAAAAAATTTTAAGTTACGAAAATATTTAATCTATTCTAGTTATGAAAAAATTTTAAGTTAACAAAAAATTTTAATCTATTCTAGTTATGAAAAAAATTTCAAGTTACCAAAAAATTTTAATCTACTCTAGTTATGAAAAATTTTAAGTTAAGAATTTTTAATCTATTCTAGTTATGAAAAAATTTTAATTAACTTATCCTTACCATGTTTCCATTAAGAATTTCAATAGAATATTTTACATCTTCTAGCAATAAACCATAAGCCATCAATGAAGTTGTGGAATCTTTCTTTTCAATATTAATTGTTACATCACAACCATTTTTAATAATATCTTCAGATTGTGCACTTAAATCGAAACAGAAAATTGGATATAAATGTCTCCAATCTCCAGGAGTTAATTGTGGTTCAACTCCAAATTCTATACAAAGATTTCGATAAGAATCATATCCTTCCATAAATTGATTATTGGTATCATCGAATCTTAATGGATCAATTGGATATCGGGTTTGATTTAATGAAACTTGTAAACTTCGAATTTTATTAATATGAAAACGATTGTTGTTCTTATCAAAACTTGGAGAATTATTTCTTTGAAAAGTTAGTAATAAATATCTTGGTGTATTCGCAGTTCTAGTAAAATGCCAGTTAAATCTTTGTTCGGAAAAAGTTACTGAACTAGCAGTACGCTTTAGAAAATTTACTGGAATTGGTTTGTTAGTATTTAATCTTTTTGCAATAGCTGTTTCAATCTCTAAACTAGGAGTAATATGCTTAATCCACCATTCAAGTCTATCAATTTTTAAATATGCTTTTTTTCCAGTCTTACCAAAAAAGATTAATTCATTATTTGCTGTACGATGAATTATTAATTTAAATTTTAATTGATATGATATTTTATCATAATCTAAATATCCGAATAATGGAGACAGTGACCAATTTACTGTCTGTTTACTTTTCTTGTTAAATTCACGTCTTTCTTTATATGCATCATTATTTGTTTTATTTAAAAGTTTTGCAATATTTTCTACATCTTTCGCAATTCCTGCTGCATCTGTTCCAGCGTAAGTTAAATCATCAACAACTATACCATCATTAGTATCAGGAAACCAACCTTCGATTTCATGCTTTTTATTATTTTCACCAATTGTTATAAATCTAAGCATTGTATCAATTACACCTGGAGAATCACTTATTGTTTCTATATTTTGAGTTGCAACATCTAAACGCATTTGTGTAAATAATCTTGGAAAGAAATTATTCTCTAGTGCAATATTATCGGTATCTGGTAATGGTGTTGTAAAATTGGCATCACTATATAAAGAATATTCACAATGTAAAAACGAATCAGGTAAATATATATAACTCTGCTGATTATCAACTTCAAAAATAAAATCACCTCCAGAATATAATCTACTGGAAGATCCGGGATTCATAGCAATTCTTATATAGTCATTCTTTTTTTGATTATTACTGACGAACGGAGGATCGTCTAATCTAAATTTATTTTCGATAAGCGAAGACATTTTTATAAAAAATAATTTGACTTTTTGTTTTTCTCACACACAGAAAAATTTTACTAAAAAAAATAGCTAAAAATTTTACTAAAAAATTTTACTAAAAAACATAATTTTAGAATTTTGCTAGACCAGCTCCGCTACAGCTTTGCTGGTTAAACCGAAGGTTGCTGTTCACGCCATTTCCTCTTATTTCTTCAATTGTTTTTTTATTATTTTTATTTTCATTATGTTTACTATCAGACGGAGCTCCGCTCCTCAAGGTTTCCCCAACAGCAATGTTAGCAATTTTATTTTTTGTTTCCTCTGAAAGTTTTTTTTAATTTTTTAGTTCTTCAGAATCATTCCTAAGTTTACGAATAGCTTCTAGTTGTTTTAATTCGTTTTGAGACTTGACAGCATTTGATATTGCACTAGCTGTACTACCTATAGCAGCTGCTCCTTTTGCGGCAGATGTAATCAAATCTTTATTATTTTTAATTAAGTTAACGATACTACCAATACCAGAAAATATACCGGCTCCTTCTTTTTGGACGGCACCTGCGGTGCCTAGGAACTTCTGTGTTCCGATTGTTTCTACACTGTCATAATGGTAAACAGATTTCGTAGATGGTTCATGAGCAATTTTTTGATTTGAAGCAAAATGTTTCAGATTGTGTTTATAAATTATAGGCATTTTTTAGGAATAAATTTGTCTTTTGGGAAAAATATTTATGATCGGCTAAAGCCTCGAGGACCTTTGGTCCGTTTAAGATTTACGTTTGTGAATGGACAACAACTTCGAGATAACTTTATTAATTGATTGTTGCACTTTATCTATTGCGTCAAGCAGCGTGTGATGTACTTTAATTTCTTTTCTATTAACTTGCATTTTCTGCTGATTAATCTTCAACGCCGTTTTAAGAGCATTCAATTTAACTTTCAGAACATCTAATTGTCTTTTAACAGCATCTAACTGTTCTTTATTTTCTTTAGAGTTTTCTTGTAAATTTTTCTTTAATTCATTTTCTAAATTGATTTTAAGAGTTTTCATTTTATCAACTTTTTCAGTAAGTGAGTTTACTTCATTTATTATTCTATTCATCTTTTTCATTTGTTGAGTAATTTTAGAACTTAATTCATCAACACTTTTTTGGAATGTAGTTTGTAACTGCTTTAAATTTTTTTTAATTCTTTCAGGTAGTTTTTCTATTTCATCTTCTAATTGTTCTTTTAACATTTTTATCTGATGTTTATTTTTAATTACAGCAGATTTTAAATTTAAAGAAAGTAATATTAAAATTTTTGATTGTTCTGAAATCTTTTTAAAAAGTTTTGCTATATCTGCTTCTAGCTCTCTATCCTTTTTATCAAGTTTTAATAGTTTTTCGTTTAATGATTTGTCATTAAGTTTTAGCAACTTTAATTCATTCATCAGTGGAACCAAAACATCGTTTATATATTTTTCTTTTAAGTCATTGATTTGTGTATCAACATATTGTTTATTTGTTAACTCTGTATTTTGTTGCGGAAGAATAGAAAGATGCAATGGACCAGATAAAACGTCTCCAGTTTTCATGATATAATTTTCTATCTCTATTTCTAATTCACGATTATTCGGGATATATGCACCTCCACCAACATTTGGTAACATCATTTTTTAACAATAAAAAAATAAAATTTTTTATAATAAAAATAAAATTTTTTATAATAAAATTTTTTCTAATAAAAATAAAAAATAAAATTTTTTCTAATAAAAATAAAAAAATGGAAACCCCAAATTTAAAAAAATTATATTCGTCCGCATCATCCTGTTCTTCTTATTCGACGAGATCAACGGGATTTGAAAATAAATGTTTTGATAATAATAATAATAATACTATTACAAATCCATGTATAGATGTTAATATTTTATTTCAATTACAAGCCGAAATATTTAGAGAACAAACAAAAGGTTTACCTTCTATAGAAACTAATTATTGTATTTTTCCAGGTGATCCATTTATTAAATTTATGGAGATTGTAAGTAAATATAATGATGTAGCTTATGTTGAATTAAATAAAGAAAATATGATTATAATAGGTCATAATAATGTTTTCGGTTTTATTAGAGCAGTTTTGCCGATTAGTAATACTGATTGGATAGAAAATAAAATTATTAATTATATCAATATTAAAGAATTAGTTAAAAAATTAAAATCTTTTTCCAAAGAAAAAATAAGATTATTTGTTGATGAACAAAATCAATATAACATTCACATAGAGAGTAAAAAACATAATGAAGAATTATTATGTCAAGTTTATTATAGAGACACAATTTATAAACAAGAAACATTAGAAATGCCCCAAAGATATGATGATGATACGTATATAGGATTATATTCAAACTTAAATATTAATTTATTAAAATCTTATATAAATGGTTTAGCTCAACAAGAGAAAATTTATATGTGGACTACACCTTATACTATTAACAATGACCATAATCATAATAAACGAACCGAAGGTTCTAGGGCTTTGCCCGATCTTAAAGAATCTTATGATAATAATGATAATAATATAGATGATAATAATATAGATGATGATAATATAGATGATGATTCTGTAACATCTGAAAAAGGTGTAAATGGTGAAAAAGATTATAAAAATATTAGTAATTATAAAAATTTATCTAAATTTCATTTTCTTACAATTGAAAATAATAATGATGGAATAGTTGAAGATACTGTTAGACAACTATGTGTCGGGTCTACAAAATTTAAATTAGGATTTACATCTAATCAATTTAAAATTTTATCATCTTTAATAAAAACTAAAAGTGATTCAGATTATGGTGGTGCTATTAAATTTTCCAAAAGAGAACAAAGACCAATATTTTTCTCTATTATATTATTATCAGATAAGAAATGTAATTTAGAATTAGATATTCCAATAAGAGAATGGTATCCTATCATGGAAGGGCATCCTATACCAAAAAGTGTAATTTATGATGATGATGAAGAATCAATTTATGATGATGAAGAATCAATTTATGATGATGAAGAATCAATAGTTAGTGAAAATAAATTTAAATTATCTTTTGATAAAACATTATATGATGAAACTTAATATGATAAAACTTAATATGATAAAACTTAATGTGATTAAACTTAATATGATAAAGAAAAAAAATAACTAAAGAACGTGTAATATATAATAATATAAAATAACACTCAAGTCCTTGATATTAAAATGTTTATATCTAAAATTAAAACACAAATTTTTTCTTAAATTTTCTCTAAAAAAATAAAAAAATGGAAAATACCAAGTTTTATTGTAACTTATGTAAAAAAAAGTCGCAAACAAAAAGAAGTTATCAATCTCATTTAAATAGTAAATTGCATTTACAAAATGTAGATCGAGTTGATGAAGGAAATATATTAAAATTAAATAGTTATAAAAACTATCTAGAAACATTGTCTACTGATATAAAAGTTAAAAAAATGTTTGATGATTATTCACATTCGGAATATAATAAAGTTTTTAATAGTGAAGATGAACATGTACCAGATGGAAGATATTTATTTAGCGATACTGATGAATTTAACGAAATAGATGAATTTGATGAAGCCGTAACAGATATAAAATATTTATTTAATCAGTCCGTTGAACATAATGAAACCGATGAAACTTTTTATAATGTATTAACAAACTTTTATAATATATTTAAGAAATCTTTCAAATGTTATATGAATGTAGAAGTACTTTATACAAAAAATGGACCTGATGGAATTCCTGAAGAAATAATACAAGGACATTTTACAAATTCACAAGAAATTCATAATGGTAAATGATATTACAACCCATATTTGAATCGATGATACTTAAATTAGAAAATTGTATAATTGAAGCCCAGTTACGTGAATCTGGTTGGAGATTTGTTAAAATACTATCTAAGAAAATAGTAATTGATAAATATAAAAATAATACTGGTGGTAGTTATGTTCCTTTGCCTTTCAGTTCACCACAAATAATCAACATAAAAAATGAAGATGATTATTGTTTTCTGTGGAGTATTATAGCACATTTACATCCTGCAAAATATCACAAAGAAAGACTAAGTCATTACAATAAAGAAGAATACATAAATGAATTTGATCTTTCTGATGGCTTAGATGAATTTCTATATGATTATAATAGGTTAAAAAAGTTTCATAAAAACAATAAAAATTTAATAGAAGTAAATGTTTTTGAATTAAATGTGAATTATGTTTCTATTGGTAAAATTACTCCACTTTACTCAGATTCAAAAAAATGTTATTTGAATAATAAAAATTTATGTCAATCAGAAATAGTATATAATGATAGGGGAAATTACATGCATCATAATATTTTTTACCAAGGAAATATAATATGTACTGAAAAATTTGAAATGATAAAAACACTATCACCAATAATGATTAGTCATAATAATTATAAAGGACGTAATTATAATTATGATTATGATACCGATTATTTATCTTTATCTTTAGAATATCAACAAAAATTACAAAATTTAAATGAAATTTTACAAAAATGTAAAACAGATTATCAACAACAAACAAAAATATTAGTACAAGAATATGGCCATAAATATCAAAATAAGATAGAAACGATTCAAAAATTAAATGAAGACAATAAAGAATTAAATAATGAAGAAAATGAAACCAATCAAAAAATAAATGAATCTTTAAAAAAATGTCTACAACAATATAAAGAACAATATGATAAAGAATATAGTTATCAGTTACAAATATTAAATCAAAATTTTCATCGAAATACATTTAATCTTACAAAAGAAATTGATGAAACACATGAAATTTATCAAGATAAATTTGAAAAACTAGAACAGACAAAACAGCCAGCACAAGCGAATATATTATATTATCAGGGTCATTTTATATTGTGTAAAGATGTTTCTATATTCAAAAAAACTTCAGATAATGCCAATTTTCCTTGTCTCCAATGTATGACAAGTTTTAGAACTAAAGAAGAAATGAATAGACAGTTGGAGAATTGCCAACAAAATGAAGCAGTCAGAAACACATTTCCTAAAGATGATTATTTAGAATATAATAAATGGTATTTTAAAAATAAAGTACCCTTTACTATTTATTGTGATTTTGAAGCATATAATGTTAATATGACACAAAATCGAACGGAAAGTTCCAGGCTTCACCCGATTCTAAAAATGATAATTCTGAAAATGGTACGGGCCAAGCCCTGGAACCTTCGGTTTGTAATTATGAAACAAGTGCATCTGAACAAAGTAAAGAAAAATATTTATATGTAGATATTGAGACATGAAGAACTCTATCTGTTATAGTGAGGTGAATGGTTCTCTGATGTCTACTTCACAGTATTAGTCCTGAAACAGAAATTGATTAAATTCCATATTATATATAAGTCAGAAAACTTTGTTCATACTATGGTGAGAGTCTCGATGTTCAGATAATGGTTTATAAAGAGAAGTAGATAGAAGTTACGGTATTGATCGGTAATCTGTTCTTCATAAACTTTGCTTGAAACAATAGTCCTAGTGATGCATTCATATATCTAGATAATATAGTGAGAAAATATAACATTTTTATTAACTGGAAACGCATAGCTGTTAGTCAGTGTTTCTGTGGTGTACTAGAGTTATATAAGTACAAAGATAATTATAAATAGAATGGCAAAGGTAGTTATTGATTGTGTAGTCAAGCGTAATAAGATCTGTGATGCGTCTCTGAGAAATGTGTGTCTTTTCTATATGTGGTGATCGAGTTCATCATCTAATTTATGAGAGATGTATTATATGTGTTCTGATAATGAATTGTGTAGTCTCTTGTATATAGAGACATTTGAACTCTCCTCGCTACATAATATACTTTTACGATATCAGGGTGTATATTCTTTAAATTGATGTCTTACATCCATTGTCTGTCAAGAGTAATTCGAATAGAAGGATGAATATTGATTAGTTATTATCTGCAAAAGATTGACATGTGTATACGAGAACCAAATACAACTGTAGTGGTATGCTATAGGATACAGTTGAACGCATATTGTATTGTTTCAATGTCGAATTAGAGAATAAGTTAAATATGAATCTGTGAGATAGTATAACATGATTGAGATTTTTGCACTATATATTTGATAGATATAGTGATGATGAAGTAAGATTGCGGAAAATAAGCTCATTGATCAATAGTAAAACAGGGAAATAGTCGCATAGAGCTAAGATAGAGTGATATTTTAAAGGTATAATACTAAATAATATTTGTGAGAAAGCTCTCTCTAGGGGGCTCACGCATTTACCTGTATGGATGTGACATACGGACCATGCGGCTCGCAAAGTCTGCAAGGATTGCGTTGAGCATCGCTATTGTATTATGCTATTGGATCGATTAGATAACAGACGTGTGTGTGTTCGCTACACGAGATCTCGAGTGAAGATACCTGAGATTGTCTTACATGCGCTATGCGGCGTGCATGATAAATATTAGTGCGCTGCTAAGTAACAGATTGACTTAGTCTAGTGTCCTGCCAATATGAAATAGAAATTGTTAAATCTACGGTCAGTTGTTAGAAACTACGATATCTAGCCGAATTTCTCGACTCGCATAAGTAACGCTAGGTAGAAGCTATGAAAGTAAGAAATTGAAGGTAGCTACGAGTTAAATGTGTTTATATATATAATAGATTTGTGAATGTATAAAGTTTGTTGTACGACTATGAGCCGAATAGTCTGCGTAGAGAACGATTATGTGACGTGATAAGTGTAGTTATTGAGCTAGTCCTCTCTCGTATATAACTCTCTATCGCTGGACATATGTTCAGTCTGCTCTGCAAGAGTATTATCACGGCTAAATGATCGCGCACATTGTGTGAGTGTGAGTAAGAGAATGAGCTCTCGCTCTGTGGATATAGAACACATGGAATAGGTTGCGCTATGTTACATCTATACATAGTGGAAGAATGTCTTTCACTAAGCCGATGGCAGCTCAGATCTCCAGGAGTCGTGTATCATGTCTTAAAGATCAATGTATAGATAAGACAAGATAGCATATGATAAATTAGGAGTATTTTGTTGATCAGAGGAATTAGAGGTGGGAGTAGAATAACATCTAGACACGTTTCGCTACGCGCTGTGTCAATGTCGTCGTAGGTAGTACTCTATGTGTGTACAGCTATAATTACAGATATAAGCTGTCTCAGAGTAACTATATATGAATAATGAGTACTCACTTCGAGTGCTCGCGAATGAAATGATGATTTAAGTTTTATGTCATAAGATGTTTGAATGAAGATAAATGATAAGATAGTGGACATGTATATATCGCAAGGATCGTTAGTGAGCAAGTATTGTCTCTATCGCACAATCAGTGATGATAGATCAGTGATGATTGACTTGTAACTATTTGTTAAGATAGAGATATGATAGAGATGGAGATTGATATGTCGTTCTTTGCTATGATCTACATGAATCTGACGTCCAACAGTGAATAGGTTTGGCTCGTATATGTTCTATGATTATCAATATCTCAAATGAATGTATGGGCTTGATAATCTATGTGTATACGCAATTAGATGAATTTGGATTATCGCTCGCATGCTCACTCGATTTGAGCAGTATAGTGAAATCAAGGTGTCATGATAAAAAGATATTCTGCCTATACATGATCGCCGGACTCTACTGCACAAATATAGTCTCTACATATTGAGAATGTGACTCTTCTCGTCGTGATGTTGATTCTACTCTATATCCTCTTTATGTTGCGCCAATGATTTGTGAGAGTCTATCTATACTGTAACAGAATCTGCAACGCATAGAGTGCTCATTTAGTTGTGAGATGAATAGCATCGCAACGAGAGCTTTTTGAGATCTCAACGCTTCGCAGCTGAGCAAGAAAAGCTATTGTTAAATATGTAATTATAGTCGCTAAGCACTAATTGATTTGAATATGCAGCCATATACGATTTTATTGTGTCTGTGTCGTATGTCATCGCGCAAATGAGCAGTCGGAGTGGATTTGCACTAGGTTATAGACTAGTCTGCAAGTCATACTATCGATAATTTGTCTCTATAGTGGAAGATCTATGTGATGGCTAGTAATCTGATTAGTGTTACTTTTGATATGTAAGCAGTTGCTTGTTCCATGCGCATGAAGTATTGAGTAATGAGGAGACGAGTCTCTGAATCATGCTATATACAAGAGATAATAAGATGTTTAGAGTGGAACATCGATAGGTGCAAGTAGTATCTGAAGGATGTGATGTGATCGCAGATGTGCGTATTGGATCTAGGTAGAGAAGTGTCCTTTAAAGATGATCCAATAAACGCTGTCTATCGTAAGTGATGAAAGTAATATGGATAAAGTCACGTTTTCGTGATATGATGACTATTTGAGATCTGATGAGCTGTATCAGATAGTGTGAGTATTATCAGATAACACTAGAAATATCAATGGATCTTAATATTGATATAAGAAACTATCTGTGAGGTTTTAGATGAAATGACTGAGAACTTGTGTTGCTGTATCAGAGTTACGGTTGAACTCGTGCGTAAAACATGATAAGTTTTAATGTATCTGATTTTGGTGGTGGTTCGATGCGAAATATTATGATGGATTAGCTGTATGATATAGTCTAGAAATTATGTTGTAGATTTATTATATGTGTTATTTAGCTGTCTTTACTGTCTTTTTTCGGTGTCCTGCAACTGTTCGAGATTTACTCGCAAGAGGCTAGTAGAAAATTAGTACACAGAGATACTTACTCGAGTCCGATATCTGTGTTGCTGTAGAATAATCTCTAGAAATCTCTATACGCTCGTCTATATTGTCAACATCATGTGTGTGCACTATGTGAAGAAAGCTCTCGCATTGTGCAAAATAAATTGAATATTCTGTTACTTGCTCCTTCTGATGTTATGTAAGTTGAGAGAGAAATGATTAGTGAGGAGATTCGTGCTATAATGTTAGTGTTGTGTTGAATCTCGCAGAGCTATATTCGCGTGTGTGTTAATCTGCTATAGAATGTTGACTGGTTATGAGTACAACATGTGTAAGATATATATACGTGAAAAAAAATCAGATACATGAATACATTAAGAACGGAGGTGAGTTTCTTAAATTGGCTAATTCATCTATGATAGAGTTTCGTAGATCTCAAAAATAGAGATAAGTGAACTAAGTAGTGGTATAATGAGTTATGTAAGAGAATTGAGAACTGTAAACGGATCTTATTTTATGAAACTAGCAATGATGTTATAGACTGTATGTCTTCACTAAAACACTAGGAACAATATAACAGTGGAGTTTCAGAGTTAGCTAAGAAATCTATAGAGTAGTCAGTCTATTGTTAGAGATACTCTCCGCTATTTGGATGTCCATTGAATAAATGGAAAAACGTTTTACTGTGTGACTATATAGTGTTAGATCTGAAACTACTTGTGTTCTTGTGTCTTGACCATTCTCTAAATAGACAAAGTTTGATGTCCTCATACATAAAATAAAAAATTGTGTCTCTAACTGTGACAGTTGTATTTCATGTATGTTATCGTCACTATCCGGTGTCGGAAGAATCTCAAGTAAGTGTCTAGTTGGACAGTCTTGGCAAAGTATTTTTCGCCAGGAATCGAACGAATATGGTAAAGGAATAGTGTAATGAGAGGCATATCGCTCTAGACTATGTATCAGAACGGCTGAGGATCGCGAGTTCCTGGCGACAAGACAGCTTGTGTTTTAAACTTGTCGAATTTATTTCTGTACTACATACAAGATTCGTGCTTGATCTCTTGACAGAGCACTGTTAAGTCTTACTTGTACGATTCAGGTATCAAATTTATGTTTGATAGAGAAAGAGTGTGGATAGTAGAGCTGACTTCTCATTAGAGCTGAATATAATCACTTCTTGCTAGTCATTGATGACGGATCACTCTTTACTTCTTGCTGTGTTGAATTAATATAAAACAATACAAGTTAGTATGTGTAGTTACCGTTCGATCGAGTGACTCATAGAAACTAATTAGACTCCTAGCTCTCAAACTTCAGAGTATACTCGACATGTTCTACATCATATAGAACTGCATGATCATCATAGAAGAACATATTACATAAGATTATTCATTGATTGTATTCTAGTTTACTCTCTGACTCATTGCTATACTTACTACTGTCACATCGTCTTTGATTAGGTTTTGTGTATCTCGTGTGTGTATAGACGTATTATTTTGTATTGCGTATTATCTTCTAAGTCTGAATCTGAGTGTGGTATTTTCCCTCGATAAGCTTCTAGTACTATACACTCACTAAACTTATTTTCTGTCTGTGAGTGTCTTTATTTAGACTGATCTTTTTGTCGTTATTCTTTTTTTGTTTGATAGTCATTTTTGCCTTTGTTTTAATCTCGCTGTTTTTGCTCTCACTGATCTATTTTTCGCCTATCCATATTGTTGACATCATGAATTGGGTAAGAACGTTGCGTTGTTCTTGCCTCGCGTTGGTTTCATTGTTTGTCGTCAAGGAATTATTATCATCTGAGATGTGTCTTTACTATCTTTTTACAAAATAGAGTAATGTGTTGGCTCTTGTTTTGCGGTTGATCTCTCTTGTGATAAATACTAGATGATGTATTATTTAGCCACCTCCAGTCTGTATCATTCTCAGACTATAATATACAGATAGTATGATAAAGACTTGTGTTGAGTATAAAGTAATTGTGTCACGTTAGATTGATATGTAATGTCTTGTGTATTACTGTTCGAATTCTCTTTGTGCTAAAATGGGTGTAGTTGCGTTCTCTATCTCTACTGTCATGTTTGTGTTAATTAACATAGACAATTAAATTTTTTCATTTTTATATGTTTGAGTTTTTTAATTAATGTATGCTGTGAATAGTATAGATGAAAATCGATTGAAATGTTCCAGTCCTAAGTCTTGGCTGTATGTTGTTGTCTCATTTTAGTACCTACTCGAGAATGCCACAAGATTCTATCATTCATTCCTTCAGCTCCTCCAATTAAGAGTGTTCTTACTTAGTCTATCTTTCTCATTCTCGCTATGGATCTCTTCTCTGTTAATGTCTGATGGTAGTTTAGTTCTCGAGCTCAATGTGGGACACAGAGAACATAAGATCATTAATTGTAGATTAGTATAATCACATTCATAATAGTCATAGCAGATAACCAATTGGAGATATACTAGTATCAATAGATCTTGTGTGTAATACTCTCTACATACTCTTCAGAGAGACTTTGACTAATTTAAAGCCATATATATAGTCGTGCTGTCAAGTACTGCTTGAATTGTGTTCTAATCTCTCATGTAGACAAACGCTACATGAGATCTGTAGAATATTAGATTCATGCTTGATGTTCTATCAGTGTATCATGTCTCTGCATCTAAATGTCACTGACAGTACCTTGAGAGTGTTATTGTTGAGTGTTAATATCGCCTGATTGTTGAAGACTCACTCTAGTGATGACAAGCAGTTCATAGGCTCTTCAGAAAAGTTGAAATTTTCTCAGAGTTTGCATAATGCACTTGATGTCAGATACTGTGCTATCTGTAGAATGAGTTGTCTCAAAAATGTCCTATCAGTAGACGATGTGTATAGTTGGAGACAATTGTATTAACTGATTTATGAAGACATTCAATTACTGTCGAAGCTCATGAATAATTGAATTCTTGTCGCGCCTTGTATAATAATGTAATATTGTAGGTTGTCATCTGTAGAAATGTTGCTTGAGTATACATAATTTTATTGATACCTTAAAGCTTTGCAAAGACGCTAAGTTAAGTAACCAGTGAATGTATAAATGTTGTAATTTTATCCTGTTGTTTTGCCTTTGATCACGTCAGAGTTGTTTGTGTCTAGAGAGTATTGATCATTGTGTTCATCTGTCGCTTTTGTAGTAGACGTGTTATTAGCTATACTGTCGTTTTAACATAGTCTCGCATACGAAGAAGCAAAGATTCTCCGCTATCAGACTGATCTCTGCATATTTTGACTCAAATTGGATATGTCCTGTGTCCCCAAGATTAGAATGTGTATTTCTCGAATATTGATCTAATTGTAGCTGATGATGTATGGTTTTTCTCTATTTTGTCTCTAGCGATGCAGAATGCATAAATGTTGATCGAAACGCCAAAATAGATGCTGTTCAAGAATTTCTGAGTATATATAGACATTATCTTAACTTATTGTTCTCTAAGATCAGCACTAGTCTGAACGCATATATATTTTTTTAGTTGGAGATGTGATGTTTAGTTGAAGTTCTATATATGTTTCTAAAGAGAATCTAAAATTAGTGATACTCAGACATATTTTAGATTACGGCGAGAAGTGACACCTAGAAGACATGTTCTCTGCAGACTTCGGCTCTCATATCGGCTTTGTATAAGATCACGCTGTCAGTCATTCGCTAGACCTCGTGAGCTTTTTAGGCAGTTCTCCGCTATCAATATAGCTATGTAATTTCGTTGTTGAAGACTAGTATGTTCTATCTCTCTTGTGTACTTTCTCTCTTGCTCGATGTGTGTTCTAAAATTAATTTATGATCTCGCTATTTGTAGAGATTCAGATGTGAGAGGATACTCCATGATGGGATAGATGTGTAGATGGATGGTATCTCTGTTAGTTCTGTTGTTCTGTACTATGTAGAATTCGCGACGTATATCAGCCTACTAGCTTTATCAGATGCATATCGTTGTATTGATATTATAGTTTATTGTTTGATGAACGTATCTAAGAGATTTTACTAGCCTGACACGCCACAAGCTATGTTTTTAGAGTAGTGCTATTAGCTCTCTTGATGATGTCGCTCGCATGAGAACAGTCATGAAGTAATGATCTCTTGTCAGTAATTTCATTGTGTAATATATGGTCATAATACACTCTGATATATTATGTGATAACAAATTTGCTGATGACTTAGAAAGATGAGAAGAAGATTACGGTGTCACTCTTGATACTAGATGTTGAGGAAGAGAATGTATACCTCAGAATATCAAGGTTAGTGGACTAGCGAGAACAGTTTCTCTAGTTTTGACCTTGACGCTCTGAAAATCTGATAGGTATTCGCTATAGTTAGCCATCTCTCTCTCAATGATTAATTACTGTGGAATCGGTCAAATTCGCATTGTAGATGCTCTTAAGGTAGAATGTGTGTAACTGGATATAAGTTACTGATTGCATAAGATATAAATCCATGAGTCATCACTAGATCGGAGTTCTGGTTGTCTCATGGATCTCCGGTTGATCTCACATTAGTCTCTGAGAGTATGAGCGATTATGTTGTACTCTAAATGTCCGCTTATCAGAAAGAGATTTTGTAAATGTTGTTTATGTTTTTCAATAGCTCGTTGTTATAAAGTGATATATCGCGCTCGGAATTGCTGCAAGTCTGTTTTGCTCTGTGAAAGCTATAAGATATATGAAAAGACGGCCGAATTTGTTAGTTCTCTTCTTCTGCGTTCCGTCAGCTCTGCTGCTTTTCACTCATTCTATTAACATAGAACGCTTCTTTGCTTTGATTAGAACTTCTAGTTAATTGTTTCTGATAAGTGACTCTTGCTTAAGAATTATTGAGTTCTAATTTTCTATATCCTATTTTTGTACATCAAGAATATCTGATATGTTGAGTATTAGTTTGGTAACATTACTCGGGAGTAAATAGTCTCATGACCACGTTTTACTGAACATCTATTGTGTCTCTAGATGTCTGTTGTGAGTAATAATGCATCTGTTCTGTTGAAGTAGAGTGTATTGCTCGTTGTTGAGTTGTACTATGTGATAAACGTTTTGATTTATGTATTGAAGTGAGTAGACGTATGTGTAGTCTCTTTGTCTTTTCAGCTTTTGAAAGCATTCTGATTGTTTGCATCAGATAGTTAAATGACCTAATAAATCTAGTTGTATACTGATGCTTGGATTGTAATGAGATCATATCTTTATCATCACGCGCGTGTAAGAACTGTAGTAGTCCTTTGCTCGCTTAGACTTGTGTAGTTTATCATATCTGCGAACTTGTTCTGTGCCTCAGTGATTTGAGAATGATACCTTCTTGATTCTCTCTCTTCAGTAGTTTGTAGATGCTGAAAATCTGTATCTATATCAGATATAGTCTTCAGTATAATTCACCATTCATTGAGTTCGCGACTCTATCTTTGACTAGGTATATCGCTAATACTTGAACGCTATTCATCGCTGTCTGTGACGCTGTCTCTTAATGATAGCTAATGCTGTCAGTTTTGTTAAGATTTTGTAGAACTTAGTTTATTAAGATAAATCTCTGAATCATTCTAAAAGTGAGCATGTTGTGGGCGCAAAGAGACACCACGTACCTGTTGATAGCACGTGTTTTAGCAATCTAGAAGTTGATATTACTGCAAACTACTCACCTGAAGACTCTCTCTCAAAATTAGATTGAACGTCGATCCGTGAAATTGCTCGTCTATGCGGAATTGTAAGACTCAGTAAGTCACGTTATTGCACGCGCGGCGGTGTACTGAGTGAGCATTAATTTTCTCCTCTCATCTATTTTATGTATGCTTTTTTAATAATTGCTTATATCTTGATGATTAGAAGATGAGAGTTCACTCGTTGTCTGTTGTCGATAACTCGTACTGACAGAGATAGATCTGTTCGTTTATCTCTGTGTGTTCTTCTTTTAGACAATGGTCAGATAACTGTGATTCATTGTCGCATGTTGAGATGCTGAGAATACGTAGTTCACGAGTGATAGATAGTGTAAGGATTGTGTATTCTGATTGGTGTAATTTCCGATTATATAGAGTAGAGTATTACGTAGTCGCATTCGCTGTTTATCGTCGCAGCTTAGTCATGAAGCGGACACGTCTTGCTTGCTCGTGCGACATGATTGGTATATTGATGTTTAGATGAATACCATGAAAGATGGATGTAATAAATTCGATGAGAAGATCTGAGTGAGATTGTAGTCGTGCTAGAGATCTATCGTTTTGATAGTTGTTCGGATGGCCTCGTGTTTCACTTCAGGCAGTGAAGGTCCTTGATTTTTTAAGCGCTTTTCGTGAGATATGATATGATGAGATCTACGTTGGTGAGTTGAGAAGATCTGTCATTTGTCTGATGTTTTCGGTTGGGGGCGGTTTCGTGTTCTCTGGGGGTGTAGGTCCTGAACGTGGTCATGATTTAGGGGCATGTAAATTAATTTGTTAGCTGCGCATCAGACTAGATATTGTTGTCGGTGGATTGACAAATGGATAGCTAACAGTTGGGTTGATGAGTTTAGACAGATGCCCATCTCATTTAGGATGCATTGATAGCATAGGTCATTGATAATCCTGATATTAGAAGGGGTTCAAGATTTATCTGTGAGTTGTTGATGTACAGCTTGTTAGTGTAAGGATAACTAGAGATATGTGTCAGTGTAGCTAGGTATAGTGTATGACTCCTAGTGGAGACCAGGTATGCTGTGTTTACTAGTCGTTGAACGGACCATTTATCGAGTCAGGTGAGGTCGGATATTGTACTTGTTGTGTACCAGTATATATTGGTTGTTTCTGAGTCTGTGTATCTGTCTAGTCGTCAGATATGAAGCATATAGAGGAACTAGCGTAATTGCATCGCTGAAATGAAGGTCCCGGTGCCAAGTCTGTGCTGGATGACCTAACCGTAAGCCTACGACAAGATTGGTCACATTCGAAATTGTTGGGTCTGTGTTTAAAAAGAATACAAGTTCTTTCGCAAAATTTGATCAGATATGATTTTTTGCCATCCATCGTGAGCTCTTCGAATAGTTTGTTGATCGAGAGACTGCATGTGTCTTAAAGTTGCTCTCAAGACTCATTGTATTTCTCGCTTACTATAGACTTCGTCAGGAGCTGCCATGTCTTAGTAGACGGCCTCCCGAGTCTCATCCTAGTGTTTATTTGTACGCATAGTCGTATGAGCAGTTCACTTATGAGGTTCATAGTGTTAGCCCCCCGCGCCTACATGCAGCCCACACCTCCACCTCCGCCAGACCACACTCCTTCTACCCGCCACCCCACGTGCCCACCTATCACCCTTCGTCCTCTCGCCCCGTCTCCTCTCCCCCATCCCTTTCCGCTTTACCTCATTATCACTTTGCCCACCCGATCTTTGCTATCTACACTCCTATCTTCAAAAATTCAAATGATGGTCACATTCTAGAAGAACATTAGAACATTTGCAATTGGGCGATCAAAATTAAGCTATCAATGAACACGAACAAATCGAAATGCATTTTATTCGATAAATGATAAGCCAACTGTGTGTTATCATTCTTCTGTTCAGGGGAATGAGATTCTGGGAATTGTTTTGGAGCCGCGACTTTAAGTGGTAGGAGCATTTTGAATATATATTAAAAGTTTTTCTTTGAAGCTGAGAGTTTTGGAGTGTGCATTAATTAAAGATGACCTGTGCATAATTCTGTGCTACATTCACTGCTCTAGTATTGTTCTCCGCTTTCTGTTGGAATGCCCCAATATTTGTGTAAAGAGCCAGAGAAGTTCTAGCGTCGCGCCCATCGAATAATTTGTGGTTTTGATCATGAATGTACCTGTCTTCCCGAACAGTCTGAAAGGCGTCTCAAAGCCTCCAAGTTTAAACAGTGTATTTTCAATAACCATATTTTTCATCCAATCACGTTGCCATCAAGTCGGAGATCTGGAAGAATAATTATAGAACAATTTACAACAGAACGGCGAAGGAACTCTTTCATCATTTACATGTCTCTGTATTTCGATGGTTTCATTAACATATCAATTTGAGTTTTGAAATGACATTCATTTTGCAATTTCCATTGATTCTTATTCAAGGAATATGAATCATACGATTCTTATTCATGCAAACATATAAATTCTATTCTATTGAATATGTCATGAACGCATCGCAAAGCAGCTCACCTGGGTGCGCTGTTTTCTTGTGTGCAGTTTTCAAAAGCCGTCTGTAAAGACTTCTCACTTGTTGACAGTCAACCCGAGAAGAGGATTCGGCAAGCTATTTCATTGTTTTATTTGGCAGTCTTGGACCTTTTTGTTTTTTAATAGCCATTTATAGCCGATGCTGCAAAGGAGTGCGATGGAATCATTTGAGATGTGATTTTCTACCAGTTTTAGGCGGAGTTTTACAAGGGCTACACATCTGGTCCACTTATTTTAAGCTATTTTACCTTAGATGTTAAAAATTACTTTCTTAATTTGACATTATTGGGGGAAATGTGAACAACTAAATAGCACTAAAGATAAACAGCAACTTGTCTAAAAGTTGTAATTTTAACCAAAAAGCGAAAGCGCGCCTTGAAAGACAATTCAGTTCTTGAAAGAGAATGACAGCTATTAAGTCAATAAATGGCAGCAACACCCTTGATTCTCCAGCCGCATTCGCCTGGCCCAGGAATCGAACCTGAGTCCGCTGAGGAGACACGCTCGCACCTTTATCACTAGGCCACGCTGACGGTTTTATATTTACTTAATAGTTAGTCATTCTCTTCAGATATTCAATGTAGTACGACAGACATTTGTTGTCAATTAAGGTCTTGTGCTGATGATTTGCTGGTATTACTTGAAGGCCCAGGCAAGTACAAAGCTCACAAAGCTGTCAGAATTGATACAAAGACAAATCCAAATACCGAATATTTAGACAAGAATGAGATAGTGGCCCACATTTGAACGGGTTATGATAAGATGTCCCGGACAAATTATCTCCAACGACATAATTTTGTGATAGTGGATAGGAGGGTCTGCCGAGCATTTGAAATCCAAACAGCAGATTAATGTAGGAATCACTCAGTCAATAATTGAAGCTAATAGTGGGAATTGTTCTTGGTATTTCGACATGACAATTGTTGTATTCAAGCTAGGCCTAATTCAGTGGTTGTCAAAAAACGACCTTGCTTATTATCCCATTGGATACCAATGTCAAGTTGCGAAGCATTAACGGTGAAAAGATGTACTTGGGTCTGGCCAGATCCGTGCTTGACAAATACTGAGATTTCTTCTAAACTACAAATCAGAAAGTGTTGAAATTGCTTACCTCTTATTTTCTACTTACCTCCTATATTGTACTCGTACATGCAAAGTTAAGGCTATATCTCGTGAGTGTGATGTGCTATGATATAAGAATGTGGGAATTCAGGCCTCATCTCCTCCTCGACAGAATTCGGACTTGGAAAAGCTAGTACGGATTTACCGCAGTCAATAAAACTGTGTAGCGAGGGCCACATAGTCTATTTCCATAGTTATGGATCATGCTGTCCTGCTGCTTGGAAATCGGTGAATGAAGCAATACATTATCACTTCAAAGTTGATCTGAGATATGCTGCAAACTTACTCTTCCCCTAGTTCGACAACGTCCCATGCAAAGTGCAATGATTCTTGTTGGAACTGACTTATCAGCATCTTTCAACTCATGTTACTCAAGCAGAAAGACGTAATGAAGTTTGCAAAGGTTTCGGACAGTCAGACTGACAGTCAAAGCGCAAATTCAAGTGTAAATTCAACATTTGTATAGCAAAATATTTGCTTGGAACATGCAAAGATCATTTGTTACTGCAATGACTGCATTAACATAATTGTGACATAATAAAAGTATTAGGCTAATAACTGCAACAAGTTACTGATGCCTTATCCAGTAGAAACCTTCATTGAAATTTCAGATATTGCTTTTGATAACTAAATTCAATAATTCATGGAAGATTTGGCGTAGAGCTCATGAAAATAGATTACAAGCCTCGGATCTGACAGACCCATCTTTCATTTAACTAATATAAGTAGTAAGCAAGTGACAAACACTCGACCGGCGCGCCCCCTCCCCCTCCCCTCCCCCTCCCCTCCCCCTCCCCCTCCCCCTCCCCCTCCCCTCCCCTCCCCCCCCTCTGGAACGGCAGAGTGTCGTGGTCGGCCGCCGTGGTGCTTTGGGTCTGAGTGTCGTGGTGGACTTGGGCGACCGCCAGGATTAGTCTTGAGGCTATAGTGTGTGATGTTTTTCGTGCTGAATGTTGGGTTGTAAAATGGGTTGTTTCGAGTGGAAGGAGTGGTCGGATGAGAAAACGGAGGTCGGATTCGTGTTCAGCGTGAAATTCTGCATCGGTAGGGTGAGTTTCAAGGCAATCGGTGAGAAAAAATTTTCAACATTTTTCGAAAAAACGACAGAGTTAGAATTTGGGACGTTTTGGTGTGTAGCGTCCAAACGAACCATCGGATGAGAAAACGGAGGCCAGATTCGGAATCTACGTGAAATTTTGGGTTAGGAAGGATGTTTCCAGCGAAATCGGAGAGAAAAAATTTTCACTGACGTCCCCCCCCCTCTGGACAGCTTGCTTCGATTTTGGCTTCTAGTGGACGGATTTTGTCGTGCGATAGCTCGTTTGAAAGCTAAGAGTGAGACAAATTCAGTGAAAGAATCGGCTTGTTCCTATCTGTCTTCGTTTAGATGTGAGACGCCATTTAAGATTTTGGGACATTGGTGAAAAACGACAGAGTTAGAATTTGGGACGTTTTGGCCTCTAGCTTCAAAACGAAGCATCGGATTGGAAAACGGATTTCAGATTTGGAATCAGCGTGAAATTCTTTATCTGTATGGTGAGTTTCAAGTCAATCGGAGAGAAAAAATTTTCAACATTTTTCGAAAAAACGACAGAGTTAGAATTTGGGACGTTTTGGTGTGTAGCGCCCAAACGAAGCATCGGATGAGAAAACGGAGGCCAGATTCGGAATCTACGTGAAATTTTGGGTTAGGAAGGATGTTTCCAGCGAAATCGGAGAGAAAAAATTTTCACTGACGTCCCCCCCCCTCTGGACAGCTTGCTTCGATTTTGGCTTCCAGTGGACGGATTTTGTCGTGCGATAGCTCGTTTGAAAGCTAAGAGTGAGACAAATTCAGTGAAAGAATCGGCTTGTTCCTATCTGTCTTCATTTAGATGTGAGACGCCATTTAAGATTTTGGGACATTGGCGAAAAACGACAGAGTTAGAATTTGGGACGTTTTGGGCTGTAGCTTCAAAACGAAGGCTCGGATGGGAAAACGGATTTCAGATTTGGAATCAGCGTGAAATTCTTTATCTGTATGGTGAGTTTCAAGGCAATCGGCGAGAAAAAATTTTCAACATTTTTCGAAAAAATGACAGAGTTAGAATTTTTGCGATGGCTGCCTACTGTAGAGCCAAAACGAAGCATCGGATGGGAAAACGGAGGCCAGATTCGGATTCAGCGTCAAATTCTACATGGAAATGGTATATTTCCAGCTCAATCGGAGAGAAAAAATTTTCGCTGACTCCCCCCCCCTCTGGACAGCTTGCTTCGATTTTGGCTTCCAGTGGACGGATTTTGTCGTGCGATAGCTCGTTTGAAAGCTAAGAGTGAGACAAATTCAGTGAAAGAATCGGCTTGTTCCTATCTGTCTTCGTTTAGATGTGAGACGCCATTTAAGATTTTGGGACATTGGCGAAAAACGACAGAGTTAGAATTTGGGACGTTTTGGGCTGTAGCTTCAAAACGAAGCATCGGATGGGAAAACGGATTTCAGATTTGGAATCAGCGTGAAATTCTTTATCTGTATGGTGAGTTTCATGTCAATCGGAGAGTTTCAAGTCATCGGCGAGAAAAATTTTCAACATTTTTCGGAAAAACGACAGAGTTAGAATTTTTGCGATGGCTGCCTACTGTAGAGCCAAAACGAAGCATCGGATGGGAAAACGGAGGCCAGATTCGGATTCAGCGTCAAATTCTACATGGAAATGGTGTATTTCCAGCTCAATCGGAGCACTAGAACCGGAGATAGACGGGATTTTTAGTGTTTGGATGATGGGTATTACGTCATCAGCTGATCGCCACACACTATATAAGCTGGGAACCGACGGAGACTTGTCATTTAGAGGAGAACGACTGTCAGAGGTAGGTCGTCTCTCTGAGCTCCGATGATAGCTTCGGACATTCCAAATTCCAAGTTTCTGTAAGAAACCGACTTAGAAAATTTCATTGCTGATATCAGCTAAGCCGTCAGACTTAGAGGTTCGCCAGGAGATGGCCTTCGTCTCCAGGCCATAAAAGACTCCAAAACTTTAAAGGCTCGTAACTTTGCTTCTACAAGTCCGTTTGACTTGATTCAAAAAAGGTTCGGTCGCTATTGACCTGCCCTAAGTGATGGACTACTTATAAAATTTCATAAGTAGTGCTAAAAAGTTGAAAATTTTAAATTCACTAGTTTTGGAGGTTTTCTGGGGTTTTCGACCCTGCTGAAGTCAATGAAAGCATTTTTAATGATGTCTGAGCCAGTCTTCTCATGGTATAAGCGGCTTTTCACTGAAAGCGAGCAAGACACGGAGAGTTTTGCTGTAATATTCCACTGACAGGGTGTTCCTTCGGGACGGCGGACGATGCCGTAGTGATAAGTGTGGCAAGGGAATGTGTCATATTTAAGACCGTAACCGCTGGGACAACTCATGTCTCATGTTGGGCATTTGACACAGCTCTCAACGTAGCACTTTGAATGCCAATCGGTTGAGTCTTAGCTATCTTGTCATGGGTGGCCTCTAAACATCTCCATTGCAAAACGCTGGTGAATCAAGCTCTCTACGGCTTGCTATCAAGCAGATCAAAGCAATAACTTGGGATGTTTCCTCAAGGTTTTCAAGTATGCTGAGTTCAAATCTGCTATCAGATTTCAAATTTAACTAAGACTAAGGCAGCTTTGAGGGGTTAGATCCCAGCTACTGTTCACTACCTTTGACTCGGCGTTGCTGTTACCACTTCGGGGCAGTGACAATGATGTCTTCAGCTGTAAAGAGTGGGTATCGGGGAAGATCTCTCACTTCCCTAGTGATCAGTACAAGGCCTTCGGGCTGTCGACGGGATCGAGTGCCACTCACTACACTCAAATCTATCATTCCTCACTAAGTGTAAATTACTGACTATACATTTGTCCTGCTATCAGGTTATTTTTGACTTGCTATCTAGTTGAATAGTCTCTTGCTATCAAGAGATTCACTTCTACTCATAAAGCACATCATCGCTGTAATACCTCCTTTGCTCGAGCGTTCCTTCGGGACGGCGGGTACTGCCGTAGAGGGATTGTGTTGCACGGGTTGTTCGTCGTTTGTTAGACCGAAACCTCTGAGCCGTTGCTCATGTTGGGCGTTCGACTTCATACTCAACGTGACGCTTTCTCTCGCCAGGTCAGAGTACTTCAGCCATTCGACAAAGGTTAGTCTTTATGATATGGAGTAGAGTGAAATGTAATTCATTAGATGTCCCTTCAATGATTGCTCCCATGATAAACGTTGATGAGACAAATGAAATGATTCTCATCTTCCCTTTTCAATGATTGAAATCTACTAACACACTACCGTATAATCGGCCACTATGGGGCAAGACATGATAGAGCCTTCAATGCGCTTTGCCCTGGGCAGTCTTTAGACTGGCGAATACTATCATTAAGTTGAATCTGCTATCAGTCAACTTGAACGTTGCGTCGCATTAGAGGGGTATATAAACCACTGCCTCTCATTTCATTTCAATCATGCAGACGCCGAACAGTCAAGTCAGCTCTCCTCGCGGACCGCAGTTAAGGCCGCGAAATTTATTTGAGGAGTTTGTCAGGCTAGAGGAGCAAGACAGAGTTTTTAATAATCTTGCTCGGATTGGCAATCCGATGACAGCAACTGCTGTCAATCCAACGGAATGGCGCTACATTCCACTTTTTAGCCATGTACCAGTTAGTGTGGAAGTCGACAGTGCTACCAAAGAGAGAGTCAAAGACTCTCTCAGTAGAATTGGTAGGGTGTAAGATGACATTACTCCCGAGAACGAACCATCGGCTCTCTTAAGGGCCACCATGGGGCAAGACATGATAGAACCTCCTCGCGGTTTGCCCTGGGCAGTCTTCGGACTGGCGAATACTATCATTAAGTTGAATCTGCTATCAGTCAACTTGAACGTTGCAAATGAAGTTCGGTGTAATACTTCCTTTCGACGGGCGTTCCTGTAAAGGGCGGCGGTGAAACCCGTAGCTATGTATACCGCAAGGGACATTCGGCAATGGTCAATCTTGTTAAACCTCTCTGCGTCATGTTTGCAAGTGATTGCCTCTGTCTCAACGTAGTATGCATTCGCGCCAGGGCGACATTTAGCCAACTGTCGAAGGTTGCCTAAAACTTTCCATTGCATACGTTATGAGAACCATGAGTTCTACCTGTCTCTATCAATGAGACGAATTGATGAATGGAATGAAATGGGAGGACACTCACGCGCCACACGCAACATAACACACTTCTCTCTTTCGTAGTCTAACAAGCTCTTTACACATGGATCGCAGTCGATTGCTATCCCTGTATCAGAAGTGTAAGCTATCTTAATTTTATTTGACACTATTTCATCTATCATCATCGTCCATATGAAATGTTTTAAGATTTACAAGTTAGAAATAAAGTTTCAATAGTGTATGCGTTAGAAATAAAGGTGTAACTGTTTGTAAAAATAAGATCGCAAGATTTACTAGTTTACAAGTTAGACTAAGTGTAAATTAAAAATAAAATTATAACTGTTTCAAGAGTTTACAAGTTAGAAATTAAGTTTTAGCTGTTTGTATATCAAAATAAAGTTTCAAGAGTTTACAAGTTAGAAATAAAGTTTCAATAGTGTATATGTTAGAAATAAAGGTGTAACTGTTTGTAAAAATAAGATCGCAAGATTTACTAGTTTACAAGTTAGACTAAGTGTAAATTAAAAATAAATTATAACTGTTCACGTGTTAAAGCGTTGATGCAACGATGAACAATTAATAAGCTGAAAAGTTTTAGATTCACTTTAACATTATCATATGTTTACAGATAGAAATGTATTACAGCAAAGCTACTTCATGAGTTAGTTTGCCAGGAGTGTATCATCTCAAACTTTTACTCGGGCGACATTTAGCCAACTGTCGAAGGTTGCCTAAAACTTTCCATTGCATACGTTATGAGAGCCATGAGTTCTACCTGTCTCTATCAATGAGACGAATTGATGAATGGAATGAAAGGGAGGACACTCACGCGCCACACGCAATATAACACACTTCTCTCTTCCGTAGTCTAACAAGCTCTTTACACATGGATCGCAGTCGATTGCTATCCCTGTATCAGAAGTGTAAGCTATCTTAATTTATTTGACACTATTTCATCTATTATCATCATCGTCCATATGAAATGTTTTAAGATTTACAAGTTAGACTAAGCGTTCTACTATTTGTAAATGAAAGATATAGTTTCAACAGTTTACAGATTGAAAATAAAGTTTCAATAGTGTGTGTGTGTATGTGTGTGTATGTTAAGAATAAAGTTTTATCTGTTTGTATGTTAGAAATAGAATGAAGTTTCACCAGTTTACAAGTTAAGAATAAAGTTCTATCTGTTTATATGTTAGAAATAAAATAAAGTTTCAATAGTTTGCAAGTTAAAAATAAAGTTTCAACCGTTTACAAGTTTTAAAATAAAGTTTAAATAGTGTGCAAGATAAAAAATAAAGTTTGAACAGTTTACAAGCTGAAATAAAGTTTTAATAGTGTACACGTTGGAAATAAAGTTTTAATAGTTTATGTGCTTCAAAATAGAGTTATAACAGTTTATATGTTAGAAATAAAATGAAGTTTCATCAGTTTACAAGTTAAGAATAAAGTTCTATCTGTTTGTCTGATAGAAATAAAACAAAGTTTCAACCGTTTACAAGTTAAAAATAAAGTTTCAACAGTTTACAAGTTAAAATTAAAGCTTCAACAATTACAAGTTAAAAATAAAACTTCAAAAGTTTACCAGTTAGAAATAAAGTTTCATCAGTTTACAAGTCAAAATAAAGTTTCAACAGATTATAAGTTAAAAGAAAAGTTCCAATAGTATGTGCATTAGAAATAACGTTTCAGCTGTTTGTATGTTAGAAATAAGATAAAGTTTCAATTGTGTGTACGTTAGAAATAAAGTTCTATCTGTTTCTATGATAGAAATAAAACAAAGTTTCAACCGTTAACAAGTTAAAAATAAAGTTTCAAGAGTTTACAAGTTAAAACTAATGTTTCAATAGTGTATGTATGTTAAGAATAAAGTTAGAACAGTTTACAAGCTGAAATAAAGTTTTAATAGTGTACACGTTGGAAATAAAGTTTTAATAGTTTATGTGCTTCAAAATAGAGTTATAACAGTTTATATGTTAGAAATAAAGTTTCAACAGTCTACAAGTTAAAAATAAAATTATAACTGTTTCAAGAGTTTACAAGTTAGAAATTAAGTTTCAATGGTGTATGCGTTAGAAATAAAGTTTTAGCTGTTTGTATATCAAAATAAAGTTTCAAGAGTTTACAAGTTAGAAATAAAATGAAGGTTCACCAGTTTACAAGTTAAGAATGAAGTTCTATCTGTTTGTATGTTAGAAATAAAACAAAGTTTCAACCGTTAACAAGTTAAAAATAAAGTTTTAAGAGTTACAAGTTAAAACTAATGTTTCAATAGTGTGTGTATGTTAAGAATAAAGTTTTATCTGTTTGTATGTTAGAAATAGAATGAAGTTTCACCAGTTTACAAGTTAAGAATAAAGTTCTATCTGTTTATATGTTAGAAATAAAATAAAGTTTCAATAGTTTGCAAGTTAAAAATAAAGTTTCAACCGTTTACAAGTTTTAAAATAAAGTTTAAATAGTGTGCAAGATAAAAAATAAAGTTTGAACAGTTTACAAGCTGAAATAAAGTTTTAATAGTGTACACGTTGGAAATAAAGTTTTAATAGTTTATGTGCTTCAAAATAGAGTTATAACAGTTTATATGTTAGAAATAAAATGAAGTTTCATCAGTTTACAAGTTAAGAATAAAGTTCTATCTGTTTGTCTGATAGAAATAAAACAAAGTTTCAACCGTTTACAAGTTAAAAATAAAGTTTCAACAGTTTACAAGTTAAAATTAAAGCTTCAACAATTACAAGTTAAAAATAAAGTTTCAAAAGTTTACCAGTTAGAAATAAAGTTTCATCAGTTTACAAGTCAAAATAAAGTTTCAACAGATTATAAGTTAAAAGAAAAGTTCCAATAGTATGTGCATTAGAAATAACGTTTCAGCTGTTTGTATGTTAGAAATAAGATAAAGTTTCAATTGTGTGTACGTTAGAAATAAAGTTCTATCTGTTTCTATGATAGAAATAAAACAAAGTTTCAACCGTTAACAAGTTAAAAATAAAGTTTCAAGAGTTTACAAGTTAAAACTAATGTTTCAATAGTGTATGTATGTTAAGAATAAAGTTAGAACAGTTTACAAGCTGAAATAAAGTTTTAATAGTGTACACGTTGGAAATAAAGTTTTAATAGTTTATGTGCTTCAAAATAGAGTTATAACAGTTTATATGTTAGAAATAAAATGAAGTTTCATCAGTTTACAAGTTAAGAATAAAGTTCTATCTGTTTGTATGTTAGAAATAAAACAAAGTTTCAACCGTTAACAAGTTAAAAATAAAGTTTTAAGAGTTTACAAGTTTAACTAATGTTTCAATAGTGTGTGTATGTTAAGAATAAAGTTTTATCTGTTTGTATGTTAGAAATAGAATGAAGTTTCACCAGTTTACAAGTTACGAATAAAGTTCTATCTCTTTAAGTTTATAAGTTAAGAATAAAGTTCTATCTGTTTATATGTTAGAAATAGAATGAAGTTTCACCAGTTTACAAGTTAAGAATAAAGTTCTATCTGTTTATATGTTAGAAATAAAATAAAGTTTCAACAGTCTACAAGTTAAAAATAAAATTATAACTGTTTCAAGAGTTTACAAGTTAGAAATTAAGTTTCAATGGTGTATGCGTTAGAAATAAAGTTTTAGCTGTTTGTATATCAAAATAAAGTTTCAAGAGTTTACAAGTTAGAAATAAAATGAAGGTTCACCAGTTTACAAGTTAAGAATGAAGTTCTATCTGTTTGTATGTTAGAAATAAAACAAAGTTTCAACCGTTAACAAGTTAAAAATAAAGTTTTAAGAGTTACAAGTTAAAACTAATGTTTCAATAGTGTGTGTATGTTAAGAATAAAGTTTTATCTGTTTGTATGTTAGAAATAGAATGAAGTTTCACCAGTTTACAAGTTAAGAATAAAGTTCTATCTGTTTATATGTTAGAAATAAAATAAAGTTTCAATAGTTTGCAAGTTAAAAATAAAGTTTCAATAGTTTACAAGTTTTAAAATAAAGTTTAAATAGTGTGCAAGATAAAAAATAAAGTTTGAACAGTTTACAAGCTGAAATAAAGTTTTAATAGTGTACACGTTGGAAATAAAGTTTTAATAGTTTATATGCTTCAAAATAGAGTTATAACAGTTTATATGTTAGAAATAAAATGAAGTTTCATCAGTTTACAAGTTAAGAATAAAGTTCTATCTGTTTGTATGATAGAAATAAAACAAAGTTTCAACCGTTTACAAGTTAAAATAAAGTTTCACCAGTGTACAAGTTAGAAATAAAGTTTCAATAGTGTATATGTTAGAAATAAAGTTTTAGCTGTTTGTATATGAAAAACTAAGTTTCAAGAGTTTACAAGTTAAAAAATAAAGTTTCAATGGTGTATACGTTAGAAATAAAGTTTTAGCTGTTTGTATATCAAAATAAAGTTTCAAGAGTTTACAAGTTAGAAATAAAGTTTCAACAGTGTGCACGTTAAGAATAAAGTTTCAATAGTGTGTATGTTAAGAATAAAGTTCTATCTGTTTATATGTTAGAAATAAAAATGAAGGTTCATCAGTTTACAAGTTAAGAATAAAGTTTTATCTGTTTGTATGTTAGAAATAAAATAAAGTTTCGACCGTTAACAAGTTAAAAATAAAGTTTCAGATTAAAATAAAGTTTCAATAGTGTGTATGATGGAAATAAAGTTTAAGCGCTTTGTGCGTCAGAAATAAAGTTTCAACCGTTTACAAGTTAAAAATAAAGTTTCAACAGTGTGTACGTTAAGAATAAAGTTCTATCTGTTTATATGTTAGAAATAAAAATAAAGGTTCACCAGTTTACAGGTTAAGAATAAAGTTTTATCTGCTTGTATGTCAGAAATGAAATAAAGTTTCACCAGTTTAAAAGTTAAGAATAAAGTTTCAATAGTGTGTATGTTAGAAATAAAGTT
Source organism: Prostheceraeus crozeri (assembly GCA_907163375.1). Lineage (NCBI taxonomy): Eukaryota > Metazoa > Platyhelminthes > Polycladida > Euryleptidae > Prostheceraeus > Prostheceraeus crozeri. The sequence goes on from CAJQUW010015437.1 coordinate 271,217, forward strand.
TCAATAGTGTGTATGTTAAGAATAAAGTTCTATCTGTTTATATGTTAGAAATAAAAATGAAGGTTCACCAGTTTGCAAGTTAAGAATAAAGTTTTATCTGCTTGCATGTCAGAAATGAAATAAAGTTTCACCAGTTTAAAAGTTAAGAATAAAGTTTCACCAGTTTAAAAGTTAAGAATAAAGTTTCAATAGTGTGTATGTTAAGAATAAAGTTCTATCTGTTTATATGTTAGAAATAAAATGAAGTTTCAATAGTGTGTATGTTAAGAATAAAGTTCTATCTGTTTATATGTTAGAAATAAAATGAAGGTTCACCAGTTTACAAGTTAAGAATAAATTTTATCTGCTTGTATGTTAGAAATAAAATAAAGTTTCACCGATTTACAAGTTAAAAAATAAAGTTTCAATAGTTAACACGTTAAAAATAAAGTTTCAATAGTGTGTATGTTAAGAATAAAGTTCTATCTGTTTGTATATTAGAAAGAAAATGAAGGTTCATCAGTTTACAAGTTAATAATAAAGTTTTATCTGTTTGTATGTTAGAAATAAAACATAGTTTCAACCGTTGACAAGTTAAAAATAAAGTTTCAATAGTTTGCGAGTTAAAACTAATGTTTCAATAGTGCGTATGTTAAGAATAAAGTTTTATCTGTTTGTATGTTAGAAATAAAATGAAGCTTCGCCAGTTTACAAGTTTAGAATAAAGTTTTATCAGCTTGTATGTTAGAAATAAAATGAAGTTTCACCAGTTTACAAATTAAAAATAAAGTTTCAATAGTGTGTATGTTAGAAATAAAGTTTCAACCGTTTACAAGTTAAAATAAAGTTTCAACAGTGTCTACGTTAGAAATAAAGTTTTATCTGTTTGTAAAGTTCGATCGTAGGATTTACTAGTTTGCAAGTTAGACTCAGCATTCTACTAGTTGTAAATGAAAATAACGTTTCAACAGTTTACAGATTAAAATAAAGTTTCAATAGTGTGTATGATGGAAATAAAGTTTAAGCGCTTTGTGCGTTAGAAATAAAGTTTCAGCCGTTGACAAGTTAAAAATAAAGTTTCAACAGTGTGTACGTTAGAAATAAAGTTTCAACAGTTTACAAGTTGAAAAATAAAGTTTCAACAGTGTGTACGTTAGAAATAAATGAAAGTAAGAACTTCATCGTATGAGTATTCAAAGCATGTTTTGTAAATCAAATGTGTGTAGTCCTGACATGATAGAATCGCGTTAGAAATAAAGTTTCAGCCGTTTACAAGTTAAAGATAAAGTTTCAACAGTGTGTACGTTAGAAATAAAGTTTTAGCTGTTTATATGTTAGAAACAAAATAAAGTTTCACAGTTTACAAGTTGAAAAATAAAGTTTCAACAGTGTGTACGTTAGAAATAAATGAAAGTAAGAACTTCATCGTATGAGTATTCAAAACATGTTTTGTAAATCAAATGTGTGTAGTCCTGACATGATAGAATCAAATGAACTTGACAAACGCGTTTGTCAAGCTTGATTCTATCATGTCAGGACTACACACATTTGATTTACAAAACATGTTTTGAATACTCATACGATGAAGTTCTTACTTTCATTTATTTCTAACGTACACACTGTTGAAACTTTATTTTTCAACTTGTAAACTGTGAAACTTTATTTTGTTTCTAACATATAAACAGCTAAAACTTTATTTCTAACGTACACACTGTTGAAACTTTATCTTTAACTTGTAAACGGCTGAAACTTTATTTCTAACGCGATTCTATCATGTCAGGACTACACACATTTGATTTACAAAACATGCTTTGAATACTCATACGATGAAGTTCTTACTTTCATTTATTTCTAACGTACACACTGTTGAAACTTTATTTTTCAACTTGTAAACTGTTGAAACTTTATTTCTAACGTACACACTGTTGAAACTTTATTTTTAACTTGTCAACGGCTGAAACTTTATTTCTAACGCACAAAGCGCTTAAACTTTATTTCCATCATACACACTATTGAAACTTTATTTTAATCTGTAAACTGTTGAAACGTTATTTTCATTTACAACTAGTAGAATGCTGAGTCTAACTTGCAAACTAGTAAATCCTACGATCGAACTTTACAAACAGATAAAACTTTATTTCTAACGTAGACACTGTTGAAACTTTATTTTAACTTGTAAACGGTTGAAACTTTATTTCTAACATACACACTATTGAAACTTTATTTTTAATTTGTAAACTGGTGAAACTTCATTTTATTTCTAACATACAAGCTGATAAAACTTTATTCTAAACTTGTAAACTGGCGAAGCTTCATTTTATTTCTAACATACAAACAGATAAAACTTTATTCTTAACATACGCACTATTGAAACATTAGTTTTAACTCGCAAACTATTGAAACTTTATTTTTAACTTGTCAACGGTTGAAACTATGTTTTATTTCTAACATACAAACAGATAAAACTTTATTATTAACTTGTAAACTGATGAACCTTCATTTTCTTTCTAATATACAAACAGATAGAACTTTATTCTTAACATACACACTATTGAAACTTTATTTTTAACGTGTTAACTATTGAAACTTTATTTTTTAACTTGTAAATCGGTGAAACTTTATTTTATTTCTAACATACAAGCAGATAAAATTTATTCTTAACTTGTAAACTGGTGAACCTTCATTTTATTTCTAACATATAAACAGATAGAACTTTATTCTTAACATACACACTATTGAAACTTCATTTTATTTCTAACATATAAACAGATAGAACTTTATTCTTAACATACACACTATTGAAACTTTATTCTTAACTTTTAAACTGGTGAAACTTTATTCTTAACTTTTAAACTGGTGAAACTTTATTTCATTTCTGACATGCAAGCAGATAAAACTTTATTCTTAACTTGCAAACTGGTGAACCTTCATTTTTATTTCTAACATATAAACAGATAGAACTTTATTCTTAACATACACACTATTGAAACTTTATTTCTAACATACACACTATTGAAACTTTATTCTTAACTTTTAAACTGGTGAAACTTTATTTCATTTCTGACATACAAGCAGATAAAACTTTATTCTTAACCTGTAAACTGGTGAACCTTTATTTTTATTTCTAACATATAAACAGATAGAACTTTATTCTTAACGTACACACTGTTGAAACTTTATTTTTAACTTGTAAACGGTTGAAACTTTATTTCTGACGCACAAAGCGCTTAAACTTTATTTCCATCATACACACTATTGAAACTTTATTTTAATCTGAAACTTTATTTTTAACTTGTTAACGGTCGAAACTTTATTTTATTTCTAACATACAAACAGATAAAACTTTATTCTTAACTTGTAAACTGATGAACCTTCATTTTTATTTCTAACATATAAACAGATAGAACTTTATTCTTAACATACACACTATTGAAACTTTATTCTTAACGTGCACACTGTTGAAACTTTATTTCTAACTTGTAAACTCTTGAAACTTTATTTTGATATACAAACAGCTAAAACTTTATTTCTAACGTATACACCATTGAAACTTTATTTTTTAACTTGTAAACTCTTGAAACTTAGTTTTTCATATACAAACAGCTAAAACTTTATTTCTAACATATACACTATTGAAACTTTATTTCTAACTTGTACACTGGTGAAACTTTATTTTAACTTGTAAACGGTTGAAACTTTGTTTTATTTCTATCATACAAACAGATAGAACTTTATTCTTAACTTGTAAACTGATGAAACTTCATTTTATTTCTAACATATAAACTGTTATAACTCTATTTTGAAGCATATAAACTATTAAAACTTTATTTCCAACGTGTACACTATTAAAACTTTATTTCAGCTTGTAAACTGTTCAAACTTTATTTTTTATCTTGCACACTATTTAAACTTTATTTTAAAACTTGTAAACTATTGAAACTTTATTTTTAACTTGCAAACTATTGAAACTTTATTTTATTTCTAACATATAAACAGATAGAACTTTATTCTTAACTTGTAAACTGGTGAAACTTCATTCTATTTCTAACATACAAACAGATAAAACTTTATTCTTAACATACACACACTATTGAAACATTAGTTTTAACTTGTAACTCTTAAAACTTTATTTTTAACTTGTTAACGGTTGAAACTTTGTTTTATTTCTAACATACAAACAGATAGAACTTCATTCTTAACTTGTAAACTGGTGAACCTTCATTTTATTTCTAACTTGTAAACTCTTGAAACTTTATTTTGATATACAAACAGCTAAAACTTTATTTCTAACGCATACACCATTGAAACTTAATTTCTAACTTGTAAACTCTTGAAACAGTTATAATTTTATTTTTAACTTGTAGACTGTTGAAACTTTATTTTATTTCTAACATATAAACAGATAGAACTTTATTCTTAACTTGTAAACTGGTGAAACTTCATTCTATTTCTAACATATAAACAGATAGAACTTTATTCTTAACTTATAAACTTAAAGAGATAGAACTTTATTCGTAACTTGTAAACTGGTGAAACTTCATTCTATTTCTAACATACAAACAGATAAAACTTTATTCTTAACATACACACACTATTGAAACATTAGTTAAACTTGTAAACTCTTAAAACTTTATTTTTAACTTGTTAACGGTTGAAACTTTGTTTTATTTCTAACATACAAACAGATAGAACTTTATTCTTAACTTGTAAACTGATGAAACTTCATTTTATTTCTAACATATAAACTGTTATAACTCTATTTTGAAGCACATAAACTATTAAAACTTTATTTCCAACGTGTACACTATTAAAACTTTATTTCAGCTTGTAAACTGTTCTAACTTTATTCTTAACATACATACACTATTGAAACATTAGTTTTAACTTGTAAACTCTTGAAACTTTATTTTTAACTTGTTAACGGTTGAAACTTTGTTTTATTTCTATCATAGAAACAGATAGAACTTTATTTCTAACGTACACACAATTGAAACTTTATCTTATTTCTAACATACAAACAGCTGAAACGTTATTTCTAATGCACATACTATTGGAACTTTTCTTTTAACTTATAATCTGTTGAAACTTTATTTTGACTTGTAAACTGATGAAACTTTATTTCTAACTGGTAAACTTTTGAAACTTTATTTTTAACTTGTAATTGTTGAAGCTTTAATTTTAACTTGTAAACTGTTGAAACTTTATTTTTAACTTGTAAACGGTTGAAACTTTGTTTTATTTCTATCAGACAAACAGATAGAACTTTATTCTTAACTTGTAAACTGATGAAACTTCATTTTATTTCTAACATATAAACTGTTATAACTCTATTTTGAAGCACATAAACTATTAAAACTTTATTTCCAACGTGTACACTATTAAAACTTTATTTCAGCTTGTAAACTGTTCAAACTTTATTTTTTATCTTGCACACTATTTAAACTTTATTTTAAAACTTGTAAACGGTTGAAACTTTATTTTTAACTTGCAAACTATTGAAACTTTATTTTATTTCTAACATATAAACAGATAGAACTTTATTCTTAACTTGTAAACTGGTGAAACTTCATTCTATTTCTAACATACAAACAGATAAAACTTTATTCTTAACATACACACACTATTGAAACATTAGTTTTAACTTGTAACTCTTAAAACTTTATTTTTAACTTGTTAACGGTTGAAACTTTGTTTTATTTCTAACATACAAACAGATAGAACTTCATTCTTAACTTGTAAACTGGTGAACCTTCATTTTATTTCTAACTTGTAAACTCTTGAAACTTTATTTTGATATACAAACAGCTAAAACTTTATTTCTAACGCATACACCATTGAAACTTAATTTCTAACTTGTAAACTCTTGAAACAGTTATAATTTTATTTTTAACTTGTAGACTGTTGAAACTTTATTTCTAACATATAAACTGTTATAACTCTATTTTGAAGCACATAAACTATTAAAACTTTATTTCCAACGTGTACACTATTAAAACTTTATTTCAGCTTGTAAACTGTTCTAACTTTATTCTTAACATACATACACTATTGAAACATTAGTTTTAACTTGTAAACTCTTGAAACTTTATTTTTAACTTGTTAACGGTTGAAACTTTGTTTTATTTCTATCATAGAAACAGATAGAACTTTATTTCTAACGTACACACAATTGAAACTTTATCTTATTTCTAACATACAAACAGCTGAAACGTTATTTCTAATGCACATACTATTGGAACTTTTCTTTTAACTTATAATCTGTTGAAACTTTATTTTGACTTGTAAACTGATGAAACTTTATTTCTAACTGGTAAACTTTTGAAGTTTTATTTTTAACTTGTAATTGTTGAAGCTTTAATTTTAACTTGTAAACTGTTGAAACTTTATTTTTAACTTGTAAACGGTTGAAACTTTGTTTTATTTCTATCAGACAAACAGATAGAACTTTATTCTTAACTTGTAAACTGATGAAACTTCATTTTATTTCTAACATATAAACTGTTATAACTCTATTTTGAAGCACATAAACTATTAAAACTTTATTTCCAACGTGTACACTATTAAAACTTTATTTCAGCTTGTAAACTGTTCAAACTTTATTTTTTATCTTGCACACTATTTAAACTTTATTTTAAAACTTGTAAACGGTTGAAACTTTATTTTTAACTTGCAAACTATTGAAACTTTATTTTATTTCTAACATATAAACAGATAGAACTTTATTCTTAACTTGTAAACTGGTGAAACTTCATTCTATTTCTAACATACAAACAGATAAAACTTTATTCTTAACATACACACATACACACACACTATTGAAACTTTATTTTCAATCTGTAAACTGTTGAAACTATATCTTTCATTTACAAATAGTAGAACGCTTAGTCTAACTTGTAAATCTTAAAACATTTCATATGGACGATGATGATAATAGATGAAATAGTGTCAAATAAATTAAGATAGCTTACACTTCTGATACAGGGATAGCAATCGACTGCGATCCATGTGTAAAGAGCTTGTTAGACTACGGAAGAGAGAAGTGTGTTATATTGCGTGTGGCGCGTGAGTGTCCTCCCTTTCATTCCATTCATCAATTCGTCTCATTGATAGAGACAGGTAGAACTCATGGCTCTCATAACGTATGCAATGGAAAGTTTTAGGCAACCTTCGACAGTTGGCTAAATGTCGCCCGAGTAAAAGTTTGAGATGATACACTCCTGGCAAACTAACTCATGAAGTAGCTTTGCTGTAATACATTTCTATCTGTAAACATATGATAATGTTAAAGTGAATCTAAAACTTTTCAGCTTATTAATTGTTCATCGTTGCATCAACGCTTTAACACGTGAACAGTTATAATTTATTTTTAATTTACACTTAGTCTAACTTGTAAACTAGTAAATCTTGCGATCTTATTTTTACAAACAGTTACACCTTTATTTCTAACATATACACTATTGAAACTTTATTTCTAACTTGTAAACTCTTGAAACTTTATTTTGATATACAAACAGCTAAAACTTAATTTCTAACTTGTAAACTCTTGAAACAGTTATAATTTTATTTTTAATTTACACTTAGTCTAACTTGTAAACTAGTAAATCTTGCGATCTTATTTTTACAAACAGTTACACCTTTATTTCTAACGCATACACTATTGAAACTTTATTTCTAACTTGTAAATCTTAAAACATTTCATATGGACGATGATGATAGATGAAATAGTGTCAAATAAAATTAAGATAGCTTACACTTCTGATACAGGGATAGCAATCGACTGCGATCCATGTGTAAAGAGCTTGTTAGACTACGAAAGAGAGAAGTGTGTTATGTTGCGTGTGGCGCGTGAGTGTCCTCCCATTTCATTCCATTCATCAATTCGTCTCATTGATAGAGACAGGTAGAACTCATGGTTCTCATAACGTATGCAATGGAAAGTTTTAGGCAACCTTCGACAGTTGGCTAAATGTCGCCCTGGCGCGAATGCATACTACGTTGAGACAGAGGCAATCACTTGCAAACATGACGCAGAGAGGTTTAACAAGATTGACCATTGCCGAATGTCCCTTGCGGTATACATAGCTACGGGTTTCACCGCCGCCCTTTACAGGAACGCCCGTCGAAAGGAAGTATTACACCGAACTTCATTTGCAACGTTCAAGTTGACTGATAGCAGATTCAACTTAATGATAGTATTCGCCAGTCCGAAGACTGCCCAGGGCAAACCGCGAGGAGGTTCTATCATGTCTTGCCCCATGGTGGCCCTTAAGAGAGCCGATGGTTCGTTCTCGGGAGTAATGTCATCTTACACCCTACCAATTCTACTGAGAGAGTCTTTGACTCTCTCTTTGGTAGCACTGTCGACTTCCACACTAACTGGTACATGGCTAAAAAGTGGAATGTAGCGCCATTCCGTTGGATTGACAGCAGTTGCTGTCATCGGATTGCCAATCCGAGCAAGATTATTAAAAACTCTGTCTTGCTCCTCTAGCCTGACAAACTCCTCAAATAAATTTCGCGGCCTTAACTGCGGTCCGCGAGGAGAGCTGACTTGACTGTTCGGCGTCTGCATGATTGAAATGAAATGAGAGGCAGTGGTTTATATACCCCTCTAATGCGACGCAACGTTCAAGTTGACTGATAGCAGATTCAACTTAATGATAGTATTCGCCAGTCTAAAGACTGCCCAGGGCAAAGCGCATTGAAGGCTCTATCATGTCTTGCCCCATAGTGGCCGATTATACGGTAGTGTGTTAGTAGATTTCAATCATTGAAAAGGGAAGATGAGAATCATTTCATTTGTCTCATCAACGTTTATCATGGGAGCAATCATTGAAGGGACATCTAATGAATTACATTTCACTCTACTCCATATCATAAAGACTAACCTTTGTCGAATGGCTGAAGTACTCTGACCTGGCGAGAGAAAGCGTCACGTTGAGTATGAAGTCGAACGCCCAACATGAGCAACGGCTCAGAGGTTTCGGTCTAACAAACGACGAACAACCCGTGCAACACAATCCCTCTACGGCAGTACCCGCCGTCCCGAAGGAACGCTCGAGCAAAGGAGGTATTACAGCGATGATGTGCTTTATGAGTAGAAGTGAATCTCTTGATAGCAAGAGACTATTCAACTAGATAGCAAGTCAAAAATAACCTGATAGCAGGACAAATGTATAGTCAGTAATTTACACTTAGTGAGGAATGATAGATTTGAGTGTAGTGAGTGGCACTCGATCCCGTCGACAGCCCGAAGGCCTTGTACTGATCACTAGGGAAGTGAGAGATCTTCCCCGATACCCACTCTTTACAGCTGAAGACATCATTGTCACTGCCCCGAAGTGGTAACAGCAACGCCGAGTCAAAGGTAGTGAACAGTAGCTGGGATCTAACCCCTCAAAGCTGCCTTAGTCTTAGTTAAATTTGAAATCTGATAGCAGATTTGAACTCAGCATACTTGAAAACCTTGAGGAAACATCCCAAGTTATTGCTTTGATCTGCTTGATAGCAAGCCGTAGAGAGCTTGATTCACCAGCGTTTTGCAATGGAGATGTTTAGAGGCCACCCATGACAAGATAGCTAAGACTCAACCGATTGGCATTCAAAGTGCTACGTTGAGAGCTGTGTCAAATGCCCAACATGAGACATGAGTTGTCCCAGCGGTTACGGTCTTAAATATGACACATTCCCTTGCCACACTTATCACTACGGCATCGTCCGCCGTCCCGAAGGAACACCCTGTCAGTGGAATATTACAGCAAAACTCTCCGTGTCTTGCTCGCTTTCAGTGAAAAGCCGCTTATACCATGAGAAGACTGGCTCAGACATCATTAAAAATGCTTTCATTGACTTCAGCAGGGTCGAAAACCCCAGAAAACCTCCAAAACTAGTGAATTTAAAATTTTCAACTTTTTAGCACTACTTATGAAATTTTATAAGTAGTCCATCACTTAGGGCAGGTCAATAGCGACCGAACCTTTTTTGAATCAAGTCAAACGGACTTGTAGAAGCAAAGTTACGAGCCTTTAAAGTTTTGGAGTCTTTTATGGCCTGGAGACGAAGGCCATCTCCTGGCGAACCTCTAAGTCTGACGGCTTAGCTGATATCAGCAATGAAATTTTCTAAGTCGGTTTCTTACAGAAACTTGGAATTTGGAATGTCCGAAGCTATCATCGGAGCTCAGAGAGACGACCTACCTCTGACAGTCGTTCTCCTCTAAATGACAAGTCTCCGTCGGTTCCCAGCTTATATAGTGTGTGGCGATCAGCTGATGACGTAATACCCATCATCCAAACACTAAAAATCCCGTCTATCTCCGGTTCTAGTGCTCCGATTGAGCTGGAAATACACCATTTCCATGTAGAATTTGACGCTGAATCCGAATCTGGCCTCCGTTTTCCCATCCGATGCTTCGTTTTGGCTCTACAGTAGGCAGCCATCGCAAAAATTCTAACTCTGTCGTTTTTTCGAAAAATGTTGAAAATTTTTCTCGCCGATGACTTGAAACTCTCCGATTGACATGAAACTCACCATACAGATAAAGAATTTCACGCTGATTCCAAATCTGAAATCCGTTTTCCCATCCGAGCCTTCGTTTTGAAGCTACAGCCCAAAACGTCCCAAATTCTAACTCTGTCGTTTTTCGCCAATGTCCCAAAATCTTAAATGGCGTCTCACATCTAAATGAAGACAGATAGGAACAAGCCGATTCTTTCACTGAATTTGTCTCACTCTTAGCTTTCAAACGAGCTATCGCACGACAAAATCCGTCCACTGGAAGCCAAAATCGAAGCAAGCTGTCCAGAGGGGGGGGGACGTCAGCGAAAATTTTTTCTCTCCGATTGAGCTGGAAATATACCATTTCCATGTAGAATTTGACGCTGAATCCGAATCTGGCCTCCGTTTTCCCATCCGATGCTTCGTTTTGGCTCTACAGTAGGCAGCCATCGCAAAAATTCTAACTCTGTCATTTTTTCGAAAAATGTTGAAAATTTTTTCTCGCCGATTGCCTTGAAACTCACCATACAGATAAAGAATTTCACGCTGATTCCAAATCTGAAATCCGTTTTCCCATCCGAGCCTTCGTTTTGAAGCTACAGCCCAAAACGTCCCAAATTCTAACTCTGTCGTTTTTCGCCAATGTCCCAAAATCTTAAATGGCGTCTCACATCTAAATGAAGACAGATAGGAACAAGCCGATTATTTCACTGAATTTGTCTCACTCTTAGCTTTCAAACGAGCTATCGCACGACAAAATCCGTCCACTAGAAGCCAAAATCGAAGCAAGCTGTCCAGAGGGGGGGGGGACGTCAGTGAAAATTTTTTCTCTGCGATTTCGCTGGAAACATCCTTCCTAACCCAAAATTTCACGTAGATTCCGAATCTGGCCTCCGTTTTCTCATCCGATGCTTCGTTTGGGCGCTACACACCAAAACGTCCCAAATTCTAACTCTGTCGTTTTTTCGAAAAATGTTGAAAATTTTTTCTCTCCGATTGACTTGAAACTCACCATACAGATAAAGAATTTCACGCTGATTCCAAATCTGAAATCCGTTTTCCAATCCGATGCTTCGTTTTGAAGCTAGAGGCCAAAACGTCCCAAATTCTAACTCTGTCGTTTTTCACCAATGTCCCAAAATCTTAAATGGCGTCTCACATCTAAACGAAGACAGATAGGAACAAGCCGATTGTTTCACTGAATTTGTCTCACTCTTAGCTTTCAAACGAGCTATCGCACGACAAAATCCGTCCACTGGAAGCCAAAATCGAAGCAAGCTGTCCAGAGGGGGGGGGACGTCAGTGAAAATTTTTTCTCTCCGATTTCGCTGGAAACATCCTTCCTAACCCAAAATTTCACGTAGATTCCGAATCTGGCCTCCGTTTTCTCATCCGATGGTTCGTTTGGACGCTACACACCAAAACGTCCCAAATTCTAACTCTGTCGTTTTTCGAAAAATGTTGAAAATTTTTTCTCACCGATTGCCTTGAAACTCACCCTACCGATGCAGAATTTCACGCTGAACACGAATCCGACCTCCGTTTTCTCATCCGACCACTCCTTCCACTCGAAACAACCCATTTTACAACCCAACATTCAGCACGAAAAACATCACACACTATAGCCTCAAGACTAATCCTGGCGGTCGCCCAAGTCCACCACGACACTCAGACCCAAAGCACCACGGCGGCCGACCACGACACTCTGCCGTTCCAGAGGGGGGGGGAGGGGGAGGGGAGGGGCGGGGGACGGGCGGGGGAGGGGGAGGGGGAGGGGGAGGGGGAGGGGAGGGGGAGGGGAGGGGGAGGGGGCGCGCCGGTCGAGTGTTTGTCACTTGCTTACTACTAATATAGTATTTGCCGGAGCGGTCGTTTAACCGTCAATACTGATGCCACTTCCATTGTGATTGGACCCATCGGTGCCTGCACGTTGAGGTTAGATAACTCTGCTAGATATCCGCGATGTTCTGCGTCGATCGACCTCGATTAAGCTGCATTGTCATGCAGTGCTCAAATCCCATGATGGAGTTGTGGCTGCCTGAGTCATAGTAAGATTCTGAGATGACACCGATAAGTTCGACCGAAAAATGCAAAAAGATCTATAGTCGCGTACAAAAAGGGTACCTACATGTATATTGATAGTACTGATAACAACTTACTGCAACTAAAACAACTTATGTTTTAATAGTAAATGAAACTGACTATTATAGAAATCTTAATTGTAATCAAATGTGGAATACATTCAAGGACCATTGCATCTGAAGAAGCCATAAAAGATAGGCTTGCATAATAAAATAGGATGAGGCTTATCATTTACATTTAATTATCTTAAGAGTCTTCTATTTTTCAAAAATTATGCAATTTATCACTTTTTTTCAATGTAACCGATGATATATTGAAAGGCTTTGCTTAAACAATGTCCTTCCTCGCAATTTTTTCTTTTTCCTTTCAGCTATCTTCTCTCCATTTGTATCAGTTGATAGTTGCGCGGAATTGATAATCAACGTAAAATGCTGCAATAATTATCATTATTGGATTATCGTTGGATTTTTGTTTATAATCAGCACCTGTTTTGGCTCTTGCTGTGTTTGCTGTTGCAGTCGCCGCTAGGTATTGAATAGGATTTCTTTTTCTAAAACATTTGGATTTCAGAATCAATGCATATGTCCATTCGGGGAGACCGCATTCGGGAATATGTTCGAAACTGGTTGTCTTCAATTACAAGTGCCCTCCACGTTCCACTAGAGTGCCCAACAGTGCCGTGACCCGCCATCAACAAGTTTTGTGACATATCCGCTTCTGAGGCACGATCACGCTTCAAAATTGTATTTAAATCTGACAATGAGCGTGTACTGCGAATTTTAGAAGCATTGTTCATTAAGCGTGATACTCCAGATCTTTGCGTACAAAAGGAACATGATCTGTGTTTACTTTTTCTGTAACTTTTCTTTGTAATAATACGTGGTGCGCCCAATGAGTCGTGAGCCTTTGATAGAAAAAGTCATGCTATCCAAAAATAATTCATTGACAAATTATTACATATCATGTACAATTATTTTTCAATGTAACGACCTTCAGCTGCAATGCACTTCCTGCAGCGAACGGCAAGCTCTTAGGCATTTCTACAGAACTCTGAAGATTTTTCATTGAAAAAACGCACTATTACATACGTTCTGTTACGTATTATAAAACGTTCTGTTATATTCTGCAGTTCTTTTTTTGAATCAAATTTCTTCCCTCGGAGAGCTTGTTTGAGATGTCTGAGCCACATCCGGATTGTAGGGGGATGAGAGCAGTGTGAGTCCATACGCGGCCACAGTTGCTGAAGATCGTTGACTGGTGTGGATCGGGGCGTTGTCTGCCAAAAAGAAAAATTCACGCACGCGACTTTTTCTCTTCTTTCGCATTTGTTGAACAAGATTGCAGTAATAGTCACTGTTGATCTTCGTTTCAGCACCAGCGATATCAAACAGCAAGATACCGTTCTCATCCCAGAATGCAGTCATCGATGCTCCTTTATTGCAAATTGATGACCTTACCTTCTTGAATCCAGCCTCACCAGGGAGTTTCATTCTTGTGACTCTCGTTTGGATTCAGGAAGATAGAGAGACAGTAGAGGTTCATCCGTAGTGATGTTCTTGAGGAAATGATCTCCGAGTTCTTCATAAAATAGAAGATTTTCTTGGCAAGAGGCCAAACGCTTTGACATCATCTCCGCCGTTAGAAACCGTGGCACAAACCTGGAGCACAGCTTCCTGATGCCACATGAACGAGGAAGGGAATGCACGACGTTAAGACGTGTTGTCAATTGCCTGGTTGTTATTCGGCTCTCCTCTTTTACGATTTGTTCACGATCTGTAACGGCTTTGTCTTCGATTTCAACTGGCCTTCCTGGTCTTTCGTTGTCCAGAACAGAAGTTCTTCGGTCTGGAATTCATTAAACCATCTTATATTGTCGCCCAGATGGGACATTCTTCTTGATAGACAGCCATAAATTCCGTTCGAACATTGTTTCTTGTCTCCCGTCGTAGGAATAGAACGCGAATAACGCTACGATATTGGACGCTTTCCAACATTGAAGTCAGATTAATGAAAATCAAGCCAAGTAATGACAATTAGTCACCAACATCGCAGTCTTTTACTTGAATGTCGGCAGTGAAAAGAGTTCGCACTTGATGACGTCAAAAGTTATCGATTAGATGGATAGACCCTCCATGAAGCGCTCTTTCCACATGTGATACTGGGGCTGTTCATTAACTAAAATTCTGCTGGCTGAATATTAAATAGTTAATTACTAAAATAGTAAATAGTTTTGAGCGACAGTTTAATGCCGAAACCGAATGAAAAATTCGGCCGATTTATTCTACCGGCAGAATTTCAGTCGGTTTCGGTATTATACTGTCGTTCAAAAACTATTTACCGGCAGAAAATTTAATCGGTTTAATATTCAGCCGAAAGAATTTTAGTTAATGAACAGCAACAAAATCATTTCACTGTGATTGCATTTTATACAAAAAGCTCACGACTTAGTGGGCGCACCACGTATATCTTTCACTTCGTTTAGCTTGAATGTTACGTCATCGATATCTATGTGAACTGTAACCTTCTGTATTACACACTCAGCTTGTCACAGTCACTTGTCATTTGCCCGTGTCTAGCCTGACAGAAAACGGGCGAAACAGAAGAATTTGTCAGAAACGTTTTGTTGAACACGAATACAAATTGAACAACAACATGAATGCGGCTGTATTTATTATTTATAAACTAGCCAAGAGAAGAATGATGATGTAGAAATCGGTTTGAGTTAATGGATTTATTGAAAAGAGGTACTCGAAAAGAAAAATCAATACAGCGTTTACCACGAACATCCAAAAAGAGATAAAACAATATTTTCTTGTTCAACAGTGAAGGAAGGAGATTCCTCAATATTATTATAAGTTCCATAAATTATGACACACTTGACTCTGTCAATCGACCCACGTGTCATCCACGCACACGCTAAAATAATACAGTAAAACCTGTCTGTAATGGACACCATTTTCGGTGGATCAAAGTGTCCATTGAGAACAGGTGTCCATTATGTAAAGGTATCAGTAAGTGGTAGCTAAAATGTTTATCTCGGCATAAGCTTTGCATAGAATCAGCGTATTCGATTATTATAATTTTGTTAATGTACTTGTAGGCGCGGCCCCATTGTCCAAAATATGTTATCTCCTTAAATTGTCCACAATGATTCCATTTATCGTGATAATATTATCATATCATTTTGTTATTATTTCAAAAAATATCAAATAACTAATATTCTGATAATGTCGATTACATAGTGGATCATTCAAGAATCTAGGATAATCATCATATTTGAATTTATTGATATTATTGATATACATATTTATGAATTCATATTATTTTTCAAAAAAATAATTTCACTGTGGTTTAAAGTAATTATCAATCGTAGTTTGTTTGGTCTGCGTCATATGTTTCATCTGCATCATTCGAAATCGTTCTTGAAGAGTAGTTAACATCTCTACACTGTCCGTATCATTCGATTCCACCGCTCTTCGTAGTAGGTCCTTCAATTGATCTTGGTATTCACTCCATGATTTGAGAGTTCACAGTTCTATCAGTCGGTCGGTCCAGTCACTTACAACTTCCTCTGGAACTTCAGCACTTTCTCCGCTGAGGACGATCTGGGATATGCCGTGTCGCTGTTGCAAAGCATACAGCCAACCGTTACTTGCGCTGAACTGAGAAATTCCTAGTTCTTTCGCTATCATCGCTGTCTTTTCCTGTATCATCCGGCCTGTGAGAGGAATATTCTTGGATCTCGCTGATCGAAACCAATCCCACGTCTTTTCGTTGATTTCAGGATATGCTTGACGTTTTCTGACAATTTTGCGGCGGCTTGAACTCATTTCACCGGAAGAGAAACTCTCTAAAATTTCCTTTTTCTTTCCGAGGATGTTGCCTATCTGACTTGCCTACTTTCAACTCTTCGGCAATTTTCTGATGGACAGGCCTTTCTCACTCAAACGAATGCATTTGACTTTTTCTGAAATAGGTAGCATTGATCGCTTGCGGGACGTCATGATGACTTGTACCAAATTAGAAAGTGATGAAATTGGTTTAACTCTCCAGCCAGTCTAACAAAGGAGTGAGTTGCCAGCGTGTTGACCAGTCAAGCTTGTTTACTTAAGCAACGAATGTTGGTGTTGTCGGCTTCGTAAGATCGTCCATCTCGATCTTTTCATTTCGGCTCTCCTGAAGATGCTTGAAAGTGATGGTGTTGGTTGTGTTTACTTTGGCCGGGCGATGATGAACGCTTGTTGTCAATCATCCTACCATAATACCAATCCTACCTTAATCATCTTTCTTTGTTACTGAATCGTTGCAGTGTCTGCTTTCCACGTTATAAAACTGGAGTGTTTACACAAATGGACAATAGTGTCCACTTGAAAGGAAATTAGATGGAAATTCGACAAGGTGTGCCAATTATGATGTCCACATCACGCAGGTAATTTGTGAGAAAATGCTGTCCATTGTCCACGTTAAGCAGGTGTCCATTATGAAAAGGGGCATTTCAATGGCAAGCAGCATTTATGCAGGACAAACTGTCCACTGAGAACGAGTGTCCATTATGTAGAGGGTCCATTGTAAGCAGGTTTTACTGTATAGCTTTTCCCGTTCTTGTCACCAAAGCACTGAATCAAGATACCGGGATTGAAATTTAGTTTACCAGGTTTACCAATTTATGCTTTCAAAATGCCGGGTTTTGCATTCTATGCACCAATTGTCAACATTCAAGTTAACATAGGAGGACGCAATATCTATGTATTAGGAATCAAAATCACAATTCAATCAGTCATTACACCAATTCTTCCTTTCATTATGATTTGCGCTCCTCGATATTTAAAGCGGATGTGGTTACCCAACGCGGTCATTCATTCAGTTTTTGATATCGAATACGCCGAATAGAAATCGCATCTCCAATGTGGATCGAAGGCGTCTTGTTGACGCATATGAAAACAACGATGACTTCATGGCTCCATTTCGACGAAATACGAAGCCAACAAAAGAGACGCTACAGATCAAAGTAAGGGAAGTATGCAATTAAAGCATGATTTGTGGGGACATCTATGATATTACTTTTTCGTTAGCTCTTATAAGCAGTTTTATTTGACGTCTCAACAGAAGAGTATTGAAATATATGTAGGTACCTTTTTCCATCTATTTTGGTCGAAATTCCAAGCAATTTTGTCAATGATATCTAATGCTATGATTATTTCCAAGCAATTAGGTCACATAGCTTGATATTTCCAAACAACTTGGGCAAATTGTTGAAAATAATCAAAATATGTTTTGGTCTTGTCATGTAATTCTTCCAAAAAGTAGCACCAACATGGCACCGGAACCTATAAAAAATTACATCAGGAAAAGAGCAGAAATGTTTGGAAGATAACAAGAGGACTTCTTTCAGAATAGTGCTCCCTGAAAACTAGGTTTTCTACAAGTTGTGCAATCTTTCATAGTACATTTTCCCAAAGCCATGTTTTAAAGCCACCTTTTAAAACCATGCTCTCCAAGAATGAGTTTCATACCGTGTTATACACGAAATTGCACAGTAGAGTTAGCACAAAAGTATTTCAATTCGTTTCTTTAAATAATACACTATCAATTGAATTTTCAGCATGCCTCATCGTTGACAAAAAATATACACAACACCTTTAAAACGTCAAGAAAAACATTAGTGATTCTGGCTCAATTGCAAGCAAAGTATGCCCTCACTTTCACATGACGATTCTCGAAACGGCATTACAAAAACGGTAACCAATCGATGACTCTGACAAGAAAAACAATTCATGCAATCATGGAATGTTTTCTGTCAATGTTTGTGTCATGCAATCATCGAACCAATTTTTAAACTTTTCCATATTATCTTCGCAACAAAGCTTCATGACGTCAGCAAGACATTTGTTACCCTAACTGAATTGCAACCAAAATCTGTCCACACCTTTTCATGATAATGCTCCATAGGGTGCTACAACGCAACAAGCAACGGACAGCGATGACCTGAGAAACAACTCTTGCAATCATTTTAATTTTCCATCATCTCTCGAATTTCACGTAATTTTCTTCGCAACATGACTTCACATAGTCAAGAAAAACATTAGTGACTCCGCTTCAATTGCAACCAAAATCTGTCCACACCTTTTCATGATAATACTCCATAGGGTGCTACAACGCAACAAGCAACAGACAGCAATGACCTGTGAAACAACTCATGAAATCCTTGAATGTTTCCAGCAATATGCAAATTGTACGACATTTTCTTTGCAACACAACTTCACAACGTCGGCAAAACATAAATGATCCTGCTTCACTTGCAACCAAAGTATGTCCACACCTTCTCATGATCATTCTTAGGAGCACGCCCGTTGTCTACATTCATATACCGGAGCGCGACCGATGACGAAAATTGGACGCTCGAAAACACCTGTAGTCTGAATTCATGCACTCACGCACTCTACTCCGGTTGTCTAAATTCTTGCCTTGGACGCCTGATTCTAGACATCGGGCGTGTTCAGGCGCACAAATGTGGACCTTCAGTGCGCTCAGTGAGTAGTAAGTAAAACTCCACTTCTGGATAGCGCAAGATGGCCTCCGTCGCTGACGTCCCTCCCCTCCTGTCAGTCGAGTCGGTCGTGGTGTGCCGCCGTGTTGCTTCGAGTCTGACGTCCCCCCCCTCTGGCCGACCGTCGTAGCGCGAGGTGGTGTGTGATGCGCTCTCCAGGTTGGCGTGGTGTGCCGGCCAGGTTGGGAGGGTGGACTGTCGTAGCTCACCTGAAAAAATCCTAAGTGTCAGAGTGGCTTTGTATGGGTAAAATTTTGAAAATCTTCCAAAGTGTGGCATTTCGACCTGGGACCCTGACCAAAGTTTGTTTCATCAAATTTCACTGACCCCCCCCCCCGACAGCAATCTTCTAACTTTGGTTCTAGTGGACGGATTTTGTCTTACAGCTACTCGTTTGAAAGAGGAGAAAAGAAAGCTCGGTGACATTTTTTGTCGCGAGTCAATCGGACCAGCCGTTCAAAAGTTAGAGCTGTTACAAGATTTTAGGTCGGAGCTCACCTGAAAAAATCCTAAGTGTCAGAGTGACTTTGTATGGGTAAAATTTTGAAAATTTTCCAAAGTGTGGAATTTCGACCTGGGACCCTGACCAAAGTTTGTTTCATCAAATTTCACTGACCCCCCCCCCGACAGCAATCTTCTAACTTTGGTTCTAGTGGACGGATTTTGTCTTACAGCTACTCGTTTGAAAGAGGAGAAAAAACTGCTCGGTGACATTTTTTGTTGCGAGTCAATCGGACCAGCCGTTCAAAAGTTAGAGCTGTTACAAGATTTTAGGTCGGAGCTCACCTGAAAAAATCCTAAGTGTCAGAGCGACTTTGTATGGTCAAAATTTTGAAAATTTTCCAAGGTGTGGCATTTCGACCTGGGACCTTTACCACAACAGTTTCCATCAAATTTCACCGACCTCCCCCCCTCGGCACCAATCTCCCAACTTTGGTTCTAGAGATCGTAGAAAGTCGTGCAATAGCTCGTTTGAAAGCTAAGAGTGAGACAAATTCAGTGAAAGAAACGGCTTGTTCATATCTGTCTTCGTTTAGATGTGGGACGCCATTTAAGATTTTGGGAGATTGACGAAAAACGACAGAGTTAGAATTTCCCAAGAAACAGCTCCAGCGGGCGAATGAAGGCTCGGATAGGTAAACGGTGGCCAGATTTGGAATCAGCTTGATGTTATTGTCCAATGAGGATCGTCATCCAATGAGAATCAAGCATTTCTATATAAATAGCGAGCCTTCCACAGTGAGAATCATTCAATCATTGAATCACACGAGTGACGGACGCACATTTTCTCTCTCTCTCTATTCTATTATCCAACTAAAATGGTAAGTCGCTACTTCCCTCCCTCTCCTCCCTTGAACGTAAACTTAATACAATCTTTTTCATTTTCAGGCATCTACTCCATCTGCTGCACTAGTAGGACAAAATGGCGGTCAAACGTTACAAGGTTCGCTACGATCAGATCATCTACAACTGAGGCCAGTGGAAGAAACAACCAAGGTACATAATCCTACACCGCTACAGCGTAAATTTAAACAAGTCTTGCGTTATGACGATCATGGCGTAGTACTCCAAACGGGAATGCTCCCTTCCACGGATGTCAAGATAATGCACAATCAGAATGGGGACTACATACTGATCCCCGTGAGTCCGTACATTCGCCGCCAACTTGATATTATTGAGGAGTACGTGACATCAAATATGGACATTCCTACTACTCTTGCTCAAGAGTGGAAGGCGAGAGATGACAAGGATACTCCCTATAGAAAGATTTGGGATGGTAATCACATTTGCCTACCGGTATCACATTGGTGTACTTACTATAAGAAGGAGGGAGATCATTCAATACCCATCAGATGTGATGAGCTCGGAGAAGGTACTTGGGATATCCTTTTCAAAGTGAATGGGCTATATTATGGTCGGCACAAGGATAATAAAATAGCCTCTCTCTCCATGCATATGGAATCCATCCTATATATTCCAAAACCACCCAATGTGGACGACATAATTGATCAAATCCTTAACAGCAGTGGTACGAAGCGCAAGTCGGAGAAGAATGCTGCCTCAAAACGCAAACCAAAGAAAGAGAATTACTAGTCCTTTCCTAACTCTACCCTATGACAATTTGCTAATGTGCTTTGAGTGTCGTAGACGTGGTCTTATTAGATACATTTTGCTTCTTCGTTGTCATCATATCATTTGTGTATTTTGTCGTGAAAAGCATCGATGTAATTCTTCATTTTGTAATATGTTATAGAACGTTTCCTTAGATGTGTAAATTTCCGTTTTAGGCTTCTATCATCATTTTTATGGATTGTGAGGGTGAACCTGTACAGGAGCTCAGTGCTATTGCTATGAACAATTGGACATATCAGATTGTTAGTGTCTATCATCAACATGCCAACTGCGATCCCAATGTTGATCAATGGGCGAGAAAACACATTCATGGACTTAATCTGAAATATTTGCAAGACTATGGCTTTTCTTGTGAGAGTGCTCTTCTTATTGACTTTAAACGATGGTTAGCTGCTTTCAATGTTATACGCATCTTTTGTAATAATCCTGGTAAGGAGAGGAAAGTATTTCCCAATCTAATCATTGATGACATTTTGCTCCCACCTTGGGATAGTAGAGTGAATCAACATTATCATGAAGTCACGAAACGTTTTAAGGATTTGTCTGTTCCTATTTTGTCTGTTCGTTGTAGTAGCTACGTTCATAACCAATGCTTCTTTCCTCCTTACCTCAACACTGCCAAAGTCCTGTATGGTTATCATTGCTCGCTGTATGATAGTTACCAGCTGTATCTATTTTATCTCTTTCAAACCATTGATTTATAATGCATGCTTGTTACAGTTATTCAATAAATGTTACTATGAGAAGAGTTGTTTTCATGCAATGGATGGGTTAGATAAAGGGCGATCATGTCTTTCTCAAACGACTGTGGAACATTACATTTTTATAGGCAAAGTTTAAAAGGAGCTGTTCAAGATTATGTGATAAATTTTCATAAAGATGAGACCGACATCGAAGCAGTGGTCGATGATGCTAGCACTCTATTTCTAGAGTTAATGAATACATTCTCTGATAGCATTGTCATGGCGCGATTAGTTGCGAAAATTAAGTTTAGTCAATGGAAAGGAAGAGGTGGAAAGTCGCTCTTTCCATTTTGCTTCTTATTCAATGGAAGTGGTAGATCACCCCCAAGAACTTTTTAAAAGACATATGATAAAAATTGCTGAACGTCTTAACGCATTTAACCATCATGGTAGCAGTCTAGTGATTGAAGCGATTTCAGATATTCACATTCAACTTTCCATAAAGAAAAATTGAAAATGCAGTGGTACTTGATTGTAGCACAACTGGTTTTCGAGCTATGTCTGCCCACTCTCGAAGTATATTCCTTCTGTACATGCGTCTATTATTTAGAAAAGGCTAGCAAATTCATATCTTCAAAAAGACTTACTATAGACATCAGTAACGGTGAAACTATGTGTTGTGATCTATGTAAGCGAAAGGATGGAAATGAAAAGCGCATCTTCCAGAGATGTAAGCATGCTTTTTGTCAACGCTGTTTCATACGTAATTGCATTCATTTTTGCAAATGTAACCACTGTGATATTGCTCATTTCGAGTGTCACTTATGTCGCAATAGTTAGTACCTATGCAAATGTGGTAAAGATAGGTTTTAGCAAAGACTAACACGGAAAATGGCGAAACGTAAAATGACGAAACGTAAAAATCAAAAGTCTTCAAAGTTTTCTTCAGCCATTCAAGCTCTCCGACGAATGAAAGCAAATCAGCGATACAATGCTATACGACATGCTAACGATAAATTCATTCGTGAAATTATTTCTCATGTGAGGAAGTTGAGGACGAAGAAATTAGCACCAAAACAACGAAAGTTACTTAAGCGATATGCTACAAAATTGCGTTTCATCTCCAATCCTAAAGTCACCCTTCAAAGAAAGAGGAAAACTCTAACACAAAAGGGTGGTTTCCTTTCAGCAATACTTCCGATGTTAGCTCCTGTCGTGGGTAACCTATTGGGTAATATCTTTGGCTCTAGACGTTAATTATGCAAATGATGAATCTCAAAGTATTAAAATGGATTTCAGACTTCAATGTGATAAAGTTCTGACTGTATCAGGTCCATCTCATGCAAGTAAAACTGTTTTCACGCTGAATTTATTGGATAAAAGAAGGGAGTTGTTTAAGGAACCTATCAATCGAGTGATTTGGTGTTATGGTATTTATCAATCGTCGCTGTTTCAGGAATTGCAAAGTCGCAACTTTATTCGACATGAAGGAATTATTGCAGTGGATAAACTTCAGTCTAATGATGTTGTTGTACTGGATGATTTATTAAAAGAAAGTAAGAATTCAAAAGACGTTACAGATATGTTCACTCGCGCAGCACATCATAAAAGGTGTTTTATCATCTATATCACACAAAATTTGTTTCCTGATGGAAAAAAAGCTCGTACACGAAACCTGAATACACACTATTATGCTATTTTCAAGAATCCGCGAGATAAAAGTCAATTTGAAATTTTAGCGCGACAAGTTGCACCCAGAGGATCAAAAGCCTTAATTGAAATTTTTCAAGCAGCTACTGAAAAACCATACGGTTACTTATTCATTGACTTTACGCAAGAGTGTCCGGAAGAATTTAGATTTCGAAGTGATATTTTGAAAACTCCCATGATTATCTACAAACTATGAGTTCTTATTCTCGCATGATTGTTATTCCTCAGGATGAATATGTACAATTGACTGCCATGCAGCAAGTAAAGCAACCTCTTGCAAATCAAATATATAGGAAAGAAATAGATTATCAGCAAAATGTTCACATCAAAGATCCACATCGTGCTGTATTATTACAATCGGAAACTGTTGAGCAATTGAAAACTTGAAGAATAAGATGCATGACTCTGTATCGACTGCTACACCTTTAGCATCTCGCGCACATGACATATCTCTTTCAACAGTATTGAACCCCATCTCAATGTAAATGATAGAGGAGAAATCATTACAGATGAAAATAAAGTGATTGATGCTTCACGTTATGAAGACTTGATTCAGTATGCGACACGTAGAAAGCGCCGTCAGGGCTATGTTCCACCTGGTTGGTCATACTTTCTTAAACTATTGAAAAAGCATAATGTGCCAAAATTTGCTTTGAATAATGAGACATTGAAAGAACTTGATTCAACAGTGGCTACTGCTCCAATGGTTCAGACGATGAAAATGCCAACAAATTGGTTTAAGACGTCACCTGCTACATCCCCTCCCACACTCACTAAGCAAACAAGAGGAAGAACTCGACGTAGATCTACATCACCACTAAAACTAGTAAAAGGAAAACGTAAAACAGCTCCTCCCAGGAAATACATGTTCTCAGACTATTAATATGAAGCAGATGTGTTGCTTGCCATGTAATGAGCCGTCAGAGGTGAATGTCGTTGTCACTTGCACTTGCTGCGCCAGCTCTCACAATGAAACCCCTAAGCAATGTGAACACGATCGCAAAACCGCTAAAGCTAAATGCTGCAGTTGTTGTAAATGTAGAAAGGCAAGAAAACAAAAAGATGAGAAGGAGGAAAAAGAGTCAGTCGTCATCGACTGAACGTTTGAAGTCAATCTATTATGATGTAAAACATCCGGCAGGATTTGCATCTATCAAGAAATTATCAAAAGCGAGTGGTCTTCCACAATCACAAGTAAAACGATGGTTAAAGGGTCAGGCTACATATATACTCCACAAACAAGCGAAAAAGAAGTAACGCACCCGCCATTATATTGTTCATGACATCGATGAACAGTGGCAAGCAGATTTGTGTGATGTCGCCTCCATTTCAAAACATAACTCGGGCCGCCATTGATATTTTCTCGCGTTATGCGTGGGCTCAACCTTTAAAAACTAAAGAAGGGAAAGGAGTAGCAAAAGCATTCCAAACAAGTTTTCGAGAAGGTCACATTCCAAAAAGAATTCAGAGTGATCAAGGAAAAGAGTTTGAAAATCAGCATGTGAGAAGATTATTTGAGAGGCATGACATTGAGTTGTTTAGTGTAAAGAGTGCTTATAAAGCTGCACTCGTTGAACGTTTTAATCGCACATTAAAAAATCGCTTGTGACGACATTTTACTGCCAACTTGACACAAAATTGGACAAAGGTTCTACAAGATACGCTCCATGCCTACAATCACTCTATCCATCGTTCTATTGGACGCAGACCAGTAGATGTAAATTTTGACAAGGTAGATAAAGTGCGCGAATCATTCCAACGTAAACGCACTCATGTGAAAAGTGATGTGAAAATTGGTAATAAAGTTCGTATCTCAAAAGTGAAAAGTGTTTTTGCTAAAGGGTACCTTCCGAATTGGACAGAGGAGGTATTTACAGTATCAAGGATTAATCAAAAAGACTCTCCGGCCACCTACAAGTTGAAAGATTACGATAATGAAGAAATTGAGGGTAGCTTTTACCGCGATGAGATTGAGGTAGTCACCGAAAGTGAAACATATTTGGTAGAGAAAATCATTCGATGTAAAAAACGGCAAGGTAAAGAATGGTGTCTTGTTAAATGGACTGGTTATCCTTCAAGTATGAACTCTTGGATGCGTCGTGCCGACATCTTTCATCTAAGTGATCGACAGTGATTCATGCAAAGTTGTAACTAACAATGTTTAGGGTTTAAGCTATGAATCCAACTGCCTCATTTTATTCACGACCCTCCTATGTAAGTGGTGGAGGACAAATTTACATCGGCGCTCGCCGCCAACGTGGAGGTAGCATACTTGGTGCACTGAAATCTGTTGTAGCACCTCTCATATCCAATGTCGGTAGATCTTTAAAACGAAATGTTTTAAGTAATGCCGTTGGGTTTGCTGGTGATGTTGCTAGTGATCTTTCCAGAGGTAGAAGTTTTAAGAGCAGTTTGTTGACTCGTGGGAAGGAACGCGGTTTAAAAACATTGAAGCAGACCTTTGCTGGTGTTACTCAAGGAAAGAAATCACCTAAACGAATGAATAAAGGAAAGAGGAAACATCGCGGAGCTGGTAAGGTGCGATCTTCAGTCAAAAGGCATTCACGCAAACGTCGCAGAGGCTCTAATCATTCATCAGGCGCTAAACGACGACGCTGCTATAACTTCTAATCATGGAGTGTAAAACTTCCGGTTTTTGTTTGTTTGATCAACAAGCCATACAGACAGATATTCTTAGTTCAAGTATTGTAGATTATCATCCTCGAACAGCTGAGAATGCTGGCCCCATTGAATTTGTTATTCCTGGTGGTAGTCATAATTACATAGATTTGAGTTATGCGATGGTTGATTTGAGGTTTAAAATTCAGCAAGCAGATGGAACTGCTATTGACGATGCACATAAAGTTGGACTGAACAATTTACCATTGACTACATTACTTCGCGATGTTTCTCTAACGATTGGAGAGCAGCAGGTGGAAGGTGGTCAAAGCGATTATCCCTATAAATCATATTTCAATCATGTATCACAGTTTCATCCAGCAGCACAAAAAAGTCATATGGAAGCCATGGGATGGTACAGAGATGAAGCAGGAAAATTTGAGGTTGAAACAAACAGTGGCTTTGTAAAGCGATCTGCTATGATTAAAGATAGTAAAGTATGTCAGCTATATGGTCCGCTGAATTTAGACTTCTTTAGACAGTCAAAGTTTTACTCTGTAATACCAGCATGCGACTCAAGCTGACATTGAATAAGCCTGAATTTGCGCTGAATGCATTTGGTAAAGTTGACAATTTTAGAATTCATGTGGAAGATATTGCACTTTACATTCGTCGAGTAGTACCGAATCCAAGTGTCATTAGAGGATATGCTGAAGGTCTTAACCGCCAAAATGCCATTTACCCCGTTCAGCATACAAAGCTTCTCACCTTTACAATTCCGAAAGATCAAAAGAGTTTCATGAAAGATGGCCTCTTTCCATCGGAAGCACCGAAGCTCCTCATGGTGGCAATGGTTGAAAATGATGCATTTAATGGTAATATAAAGAAGAATCCTTTCAATTTTAAACACAATCAGTTAAGTGAAATTGCTTTACGTGTAAATGGTGTGAGTCATCCTGGTCCACCCTACAAACCAGATTTTGCTGCGGATCAATTTATGCGCAGTTATGTTGATTTTATGGATGTCTTTGGCTTTGACAATACGGATGACACCAACGGACTCACTATAAAAGAGTTTAAGAGTGGATATACTATTTATGCATTTGACTTGACTGCTGACAGCGATATTAGTGCCCCCTATCGTCAAGCGAACGTGCCTCATAATATTCGTTTGGATTTGTAGTTCAAAAGAACACTACCTGAGACGATCAATGTATTAATTTATGCAGTCTTCGATTCAAATATTGAAATTACAAAGTATCGTGACGTGATTCTTCAGTATAATCGTTAATGAGTTGGTTGACTGCTGACGATATTAAGACTAAAGTGCAGCGTAATGCAGACGAAGCGACGTTGAAAGCTTTCGATAATGTCTATTCACTCGATACCTTACCACTTGCAGTAAATCAATATCCCATCTTTATTGTGCTAAACACTCATTCGCAGAATTTAGGCGGTGCGCATTGGAAAGCGATCTTTATTGGAGAAGACCGACGTGGTGAACTATTTGACTCTCTTCCTCAACCTCCAAATATACCAACACAGCAGTGTTTGAGAAAACATACGCGTCAATATCAGCGAAATGAACGCATACTACA
Organism: Prostheceraeus crozeri; assembly: GCA_907163375.1. Taxonomy (NCBI): domain Eukaryota; kingdom Metazoa; phylum Platyhelminthes; order Polycladida; family Euryleptidae; genus Prostheceraeus; species Prostheceraeus crozeri. The sequence continues at coordinate 299,065 of CAJQUW010015437.1, forward strand.
ACATCCACTTTCATCAACGTGTGGTGCTTTTGTACTGTACTTCATCTTAAAACGTTTACATGTATCTCGATTTGTATCTGTTATTCAAAACTTTTCATGTAATCCTCTAATGAAAAAATGATTTGTAAGTTCTATCATGATTTGAAATAAAAACATCATGTTGGAAAAATTGTTTTTTGTTTTACAATCCGCTGGGTACGTACATACTCGATGAGATAGTCTAGGATCACATTTGCTTGTACATGAGATTTTAGTCCAGTAATGATCACTTTACTATTATGAAAGATTGCCACATGCACAGGTAACCAACAACTAATGAGAGCTGCAGGAAAAAGTTCGGGTTCATAACACAAATTGTAACTGCTGGTACGAAATTTCAAAAATGATACACTTTCACTCAATTGAGTAGAGATCACCATATTGTCCACAGTCAGATTCGACATCACACACCTCTCCCTCTTCCATATCCGACGTAGTAGTCTTTGTAGCTCTAAGCGCATTGACTGTGCCGATGAATGAGAAAGGGCGCCCAGAATCTGTACAGTCCCATTTGGGAAGAGTTGAAGATTCCGTGAATTGTTCATCTTCACCACTAACATTTGAGGTCGGCCCGGGTAATACTTGCTGTTTGGAAGGTGTTGGGGTAATGTTGTGAGATCGATTTTGGTGTAGAGTCTGAAGCGACGGAGAATGTTGACGATGGTGTAGCGATGGCGCTTCATGATGAAAGAATGAGTAAATTGAGCGATGTACCTTCCTTTTATACTTTTCCCAACTACCATGATGAAATGTGAAGTTAGTATGAAGTTGGGAATGATAGAGTTGAATTCGCCGATTGTTGACGCGCAGCCAGATGCGATTTCCAATACGTGAATGTCTTTTCATATAGAAGTATTTCAAATCCTTCATGATATGATGTAGAGATTGAAAATGACGATAAGATAAAGCAAACTCTCTTCTCACATTTCCAGTTGAATCTTTGAAATAGACGTTTCGATCATGATCCGTTTCAATACGTTGTACGGAATCTAATTTCCAACTCATGGTGCGTGGTAGTCATGTCTGATTAAGATTTGCATAGTAGGGCGATGAACTCACGACGAATAAATGTCATGATGGAGCGATGTGTGTATCTTCTATACTTCTCCAAATTGTATTTGCGAAATGAGAAACAGTTTGCGGAATGAGAATGGCAGATTTGAATTTCATTTCTGTAATGTTGAAGCCAAACTTGATCATCCAAGGAGATGAATCTTAATGTTTCAAAATATTCCAAATCCCTGGTATCATCGAGGTTGACAAATTGTCGCCATGTTAATGTAATACCTCTTGGTGTATGACCATCAGAATTTTTGAAATGTACTTTTCCATCACGATCAACTCTGATATATTGTAGAGAGTCCAAAATCCAAGTCTTCATGATGTTATGCAAAGTCGCAGATCAGCAATATAAAAATGTCGTTTTATCATATTTTGCTTAGCAATGCGGCCGCAAATAGATTTGCTAGTAATCGAGCCGCACTCTTTTCTACTCCCATTGATCATACACAACAGCTAAATGGAAATTGGGAAGTGGGTGTCACTCAACTTGTTTATAGCAACTGTGTCTATACTTTTGATCATGAGGTGATGACTATTAATATGAGACGTACAGCTTCTTACCAATGTGAAAAGGGCTGCCGAGTATACATTCCACAGTGGCCAAAGAAAGATCTCTTATCATGTAAAAAGTTAATATATGATTTCCTGAATAAAGCGTGTAAACATATTGTCCAATTTACTCCGCACAATGATGATCATAATTATGTACATCATGTAGTTGAGAAAGATTGGATTGTTGGTTTAAGTCCAAGTTTAAGAAATGATTTAGGTTACCTCGCTAGCGCCTTAACAAGCTATGATAACTTTAACGTTAATTACCACATAAGTGGTTATAAACAGTTAGTATATCGAGAGGAAGCTTATTATGTAGATTTTATTCCAAGAAATGAGAAGACGTTGGTGAAGAAGATTGTGATTAAGCCAAGAAAGACAAACATGACTCCTGAAACATTATTGAAGAAATTTAATTATCTCCTTCGAGTTGATGGTAAACAAGTGGCAACATTGACTTATATCAAATCATCTAATCATATTGCAATAAGTAAATTAAATGATGATGATCTAGTATTAGTTTGTTCAAAAGATTTTCATCAGTTCTTACGACATCATTCTGCAGCTGTTCATGGAAAATTTGATATGCAACATTTACCATGTGAAAGGTCAAATCAATTTGATACAGAATGGACCGTATCTTTATACAGAAAGTGTGTAGAGCCTTTAGGTAGTATCTTACATGAAACAAGAGTGTTGATGCCTCGCATTATTACTTCAGTTAAATTGGTTGTAGATTATTTAAATGAAGTGATTAATGAGCAACATATTTCATTTTCTGAAAAAGAAGGTACTTTGTCTCACACTATAAGTGGAAAAGGTATTGAACTAATTATGGATAAAACTCTAATGGACATTTTGGGTTTTGATCAAAATATCTTCAAAAGTGGTACTGTAACGAAAGCTAGCGCAGACATGTCGCTGTTGCGTCGTATTAACTATTTTCAGATATATTCCAATATTGGTGAAGATGTACGTGTGGGAGATGTTGAAGCTCCATTGCTAGCAATGATACCATACCAGCCAAAAAGCTGCAGTATTTTATCTGAGCATACTTTCAAGAAAGTGCATTATACAAAGCTGAAATCAAACTACATCCCACAAATTGATATTGCAATTTATGACGATGCTGGTGCGTTGATTCCTTTTCATAAAGATGCTGTGACAAGTATCACACTCCATTTCCGAATGAAGAGTTAATGCAAAAGTATGCTAATATATTTTTTCCAATGTGAATAATATGGAAAGTGAAAATAAGGACTCGTTTCTAATCTACTTACCCAGTAATGCTTCTATGAATAAATTTCCCAAAAATAAACCATCAGACTATCGAGTAGAATTAAATCGGCCACTACATTTAGAAGGTGAATGGGAGGTTGGCGTTTCTAGTATTTGCTATGATAGCAATATTCAGAATGTGAATGATTTGGAAGAAATGATATTGACTCCTCGCACCCATGATGGAATAACGATGAATAATGCATTCCAGTTCCCATACAATTTAACATCAGATGGAAAGTGGAACTATGAATGGATTCAGATAAAATCAGATTATTATGAACCATTTGGGAATGAGAAAATTATTAAGGCGTTCAATAGTGGTAATACTTCCATCATGAAGAATAAAAATCAGAAAGCTTATGAGTTTACTATCTATCATTGGAGTGGGAGACAGTTCCTTCGCTTTCAGTCTTTTACTAAAGGTCTTACACTGAGGTTGGATAATGAATTCTATCCACATCTCGGTTTTGGTCATGGACTACATCTAACGTCAATTGCTACTGCAAATGTTAAAAAAGTTCATTCAAATCGAATCAACAAATTTCATTATAAATTTAAAATATTTGATGAAGATGTTGTAGAATGTGAAGAACGCATCATTTTGAAAAAGCGTGGTGTTCAACCTTTATCACTTATTGAGTTAGTAAAACGATGGAATGAGACTGTGGGTAAGAAGTATGGAGAGAAAATTATGGCGGTCAAAAATAAGTTGGTTATTCAGAAATATAATGACAAACTTACAGTTTATTTCTCTCCAACCTTGCGTCATTTTGTAAGACATTATACACCTATTATTGGAAGCAGTGTGGTGTATGGTTCTCATGAATATCACACTAAAGCTGATTCAGTTAATGATGAATGGTGGGTGGACATCTATGGTGATCGCATCAAGAAAATTTACCAGTCTTATGAAGAATCTAAAGTTGCTATCAATATAATGCCGCGTCTATATCATACAGTTGAAAGCTTCATTCATGTAGTAAATCCTTATATACAACAGAAGTTGAAGCATATGGTGAAAAGTAAATATGATGTAAAGACACACCACATTGCGTTTTCAATTGAAAATCAACGCGTTGTTCTGAAACTGGGTGATGACATTCAATGTCAATTGAGTAAAAATTTGAAAAAACTCTTTGGTTTTTCAATGCTACAAACTGTGTTTACTGCTGCGCATACGATTGGTATAGAAACACCAATGACACTTGATAAACATGAACAGCACCTTTACATTCAAAGTGATTTATTCTACCTATTTCTGTTGGTGAGAAAAAAGAATACATTTTACGTGATTTCATTCATGATAAAGACGCTTCATATGGAATAGTCGAGAAGATGTTTGAATCTATTTTCTATCATCCCGTCGTCAAACAAACTATACCCTCTATTGCTATCAAAATTACGAATGGTTTACAAGAGTGCATCCATGTGAAAGATACTAAATCCCTCGTAGCTATAGTGTTTCGGAAAACAAAGTTAAGTCATTGTGATATGTTTATTGAAATAAAAATATGTGTATGAAAAAGTCTTTTCACAGATATAGGGGGAATGAGCTGACTGTAGGCATATATTCACAAGGAAGAAACGATCTCATGCGATACATAAAACAACCATGTATATCTACAAAAAGCAATATCAAAATACTGAGTTAAAGTTGATTATGTCAATACATCTCCTGAATGTGGTAGCGTGAGTTTTATTCTTTTGGGTGGAGGTATGTTTGTGTCAGGATGTCCATGTGGAAGAGATGTGTTATGTCCTATCCAACACCTCCTTTCCTCCCATGCTGAAAGCGCTCGTTTCTTGAACGTGTGAGTTTTCACAGTATGAACTTGAGATTTTAAGATTGTCATACTGACAAGCGTTATAGTTTTATTTTTATAGGCCTTCTTATAGGACCGATGTTTCATTTTGTGAACAATGGATTTTGATATACCTTTAGCACGCTTAATACTATCTGCACATTCTTTTAATTTCATGGAATACATTTTAGGACGGAGGAGAATCATTTCATCTATTTCCTTTCCTGCTGTTTCATCCTTAAAACAACCAAGTTTGGCTTTATTCTGTATGGAATAGAGTGGATGAGTGGGATTGTAGTTAGATGTGTCGAAATATTTTTCTAATGACTTGCCTACTTCATTAAAATTTAAATCTTTTTGAGTGGTAATACCTAAAAAGAAACTATCTGTATCACCACCCAGCAAGCGAACCTCTTTTACGAGAGGGCATGGTTTTAATATTTTTTAGAAGAGTTGATACATTTCAAGCTTGGAATAATCTAAAACGGCTTGCCCAATATAGATGGGTTTGCACAACTCAACTTCAGATTTTATCATTTTAACACCTACAAGGTCCTCATCGATGATGTCTCTATCAATGAAAAGAGGTGATGAGGTCAATTTGTGATATTTTTGTTCATCAACGACTAGTTTGTAGTTCATACGTTTTCTAACATCCTCCATGGTCTTTCCGAAAAGACTGTTATTCTTATATTTATAAAAATCCTTTTCAAAATTATTTTGGGCGAGTGCACGTTTTTGACTGTTACTATCTATGTAGGGTTTGAGGAAGGCTTTCTGTCTAAATTTGATAATGCGGTGAACTGACTTTAGAGGCATGCCCATTTCTAAATAGAATTTTAGTATGCAGAAGTGCACGAGATAATTTTTCTTATCATATTGGATGAGCAAAAGTTTGCGGCATGGTTTGTACCTTGGCTGTCCACACTCTGTTAAGTTATTATGAAATTGTGACATGAATGGTGAAAACATATCTTCAGTCACTTCACGAGATTCAAGTGCGAGTGGGAAATCAGCAGTTTTATTTTTAATACTATTTGAATAAATCAAATCCACTTCAAAATAATATCCCCAATCACCTTCATCTGGAATCTTCAGAATGTTTGAAGGGTTGGAGTAATACATAAGCTCATCTTGATTTAACCAACTAAACTCGGAATGAGGTAGTGGTTTAGACAGTGAACTGCCATATAAATTATTTTGGTCATAGTACTTTAGGTGGATATGATCATCACCTACTGTTTCAGATTTTATATGATGTTTATTCACAAATGTGAGACCACCGCGTATTCCGCGCTCAAATATGTTATACATCTCCGGGTCTTGTAAGAGATGGATGGTCTCACCAGTCATTTTAAAGGCTGATTTAAAGGACATGGCTGGTAGACTGACAAAGTGGACAGGATCTAATTTGTCTTCTTCTAATGCCACTCGTCGAAATTCCTGAAAGACATCAGCCAGCAAAATGACATCTAATTCTAAGTAAGCGATCATATAATCGCCAAACGTTTTACAATCAAATTTTAACCATGCCCCTTGAGCATGTTCATAGTCCTCTACTGGACAATCTTGACCCGTCAAATCGTTTTGGAATTTGTCAATGGAAGGAAGGGTTGTTTCATTTAGTTTAGACATTGAGCTAAAATACGCATCGGGAAAGACTCCTTTGCGAGTGATTATTTCATCCGTTAAGTTTGGATAGTGTTTCTTCAAAGTTTGACTATGAGGAAGAAACTTGAGATTACGAACGAGAGAAGCTAGTGACGCTGACATGAATTGGAATGAATCTAAAAATTTTATTTCGAAGAAGACTCTCTTATTTTCTTTAGTTTTATCTACTGGTACTTTTGCTGTCATTGCCATGAATTTTTCTCTCGTTTGCGATATAACATCAGACTGCCACGATTTCATCTGGCTCAACCCTCCTTTTATGAGCATATGACTGTCATAGCCCTTAAAGTTATGAAAAATGACGGGTAGTACACGACGTCTCAACCTAAGTGAAAAGTTACATTTGGAGCAGAGTGCGTTTCTAAATTTACCAGCGATGTGATCATGATAACGCACTTTCTTAATTTTATCGTCATCAAATGTTTTATGACATTTAGGGCACGATGTGCAACTTTCAAATTTTTGTTTGTCTTCATCTGACATATGTAGTGACTTACGCTGCAATTGGGAATCATATGATTGTTGAAATTTGGCAGCTCTATCGAGAAATTCTAGAAATTTTGAAATGCAATCTTCACCTTGCCAAGTATGCATTTTGTTTTGTCTATTCCTAAAGTGGTCATACCATACTTCATAGCAGGATATGGCTGCTGGCTTGTGGATGATATCATCAATGTAGCATTCTATGTCTGCGTAAATGACACGCAAGGGACTTAATTCGTCACCATTATCCCTATGTGAAAATATTTTATCTTTGGGCATGCGTTCATTTGTAATTTACCTCGCTTGCACCATTCATAGTGAGTTTCAAATTTATCTTTACTCCAAAAGGAGCTGATGCAGCGGTCGCATACAAAATGTTCACCTCTTTTAGAGTGCCCCAAGTGAGTGTACAAGCGAGAGATTTTGGGAATACCACAGTAGTGCCATTCCTCGCTATCATCTTGTTTTACTAATAAGAGGTTGACTACACGTTCATAACAAGTTGAACGTAAATTATAGCGGGCACCCTTCAACCCCTTCTCCCACACGTGAACTACAATTTTAATCTTATTATGTTTTTCGAACGTTTCTACATCTTTGATTTTCATGTTGTTACTATCACAACCTTCAAAAACTAGTTCATCCTCCCACTGTCTATAGCTATAGGTATGATTTCGATTCGCGTTGATATAATTATAGTGAAGGATGGATAGGACTGCATATTTGAAACACTGTGATTTACAATCGACATTGATGACAGCTTTCTTATTATACAACGTTTTTGGTAGTTTAAATGTGCCTCGAGCTGCATGACTTTCTAATAGGGAAATTTTGAATATGGCTGAGTCCACACCATCAGAAATAAGAGCGCTGTTGCGTTGATTGAATTTATCTACATTTGATTTTAAACATTGAATGTGAAAATTTAGCCAAGACTCGCAGTCTACAACTTCGGTTGCGGAAGAAGAAGGAACATGAAACTGTATTCTCTCCGTCACTTGACCCGTTTGAAAATCTATTTTAATATATTTTAGTTTAAGGTAAATGAGCGCCTTCATTCTAAAATTGTCTAAATTGTTGAAGAGCGCTTCGGTAATGTTAGAATTTTGAAGGAGCCACTCAGGAAAATCTGCTATTTGAGTATTGGACTCCATGCAGTAGTCGCGTACTAAATTATTATGTGGAACATTAATGAGGGAGATGGTAGAGGTACCGTTGGTGTAGTGATCATTTGCATGCGTGTGTTGAAGTCTGTGCGAAGATCGCTGAAAGTGACTATCAAAAGAAAGAGGGCACAAATCGCAAGGAAAGGAGATGTCATCGTCAGAATCAACTTCACCTCCGGAGATTGATGCCGCTTTGCGTTGACACACACGTTGTTTGATGTGTCGAAGGAGACTGTGCTTCCTTGTAAACATATGTCCGCAGTCAGCACATTCCCACTCGTTGCCTTGTCGCGAGAGTCCTGAGCTGGAACTCACATCACCTGAAAGAGAAATCATTCTATCATCTCTGTTCAAGTCTCAGTGTATTGTTACAACCTACCTTGACTCAACAACTCTAAACTTTCCTCGAGAAGGGAGGGCGTTGGTGATGAAGTTGATGCCTAAAATTGAGGAAGATGCTATTAGCCACACGTTTGAGGGAGATGACTGAAGAAATTTTCAACTTACCATTTCAACGAAATCAAGTTTAAGGTTGATACTTCAACAAGATAGGGACTTCACTCAAATTTGGAATTCACGAGAGAGCAGTTCACTTGTACGCCTCAAATAATAACAGAATTCGCTAGAGAACACTTCACTTATACGTCTCAAAGACAGAGTGAAATGACACGAATGTCACTTTGCAAATATACTTTCATATTCATCATTCATTGGCTGTTCGTTCTGATTGGTTGCTTGTTTATACTTAAGAATTAGAAAACATTTCAAAGTTATTATTCACAGTCAACATGACAAGCCCTCCAAAAACACCGAACACAAAATTCTCTTCTCCATGCTCATCACCAAAGGCGTTCGTTGCACCAAACGCTCCAACGAAGGGGAAGGTAGAGAAGGTGTACCGACTGGACAATATCAGAAAGTTGTCATTACCAGCGGACGACGAAGAGGAGAGTGTATGTGAGAAAGAGTGTCCCGAATTAACACGCGTGAGGTGGAAGTATCTGCAGTACGATACTGATGATGTGATGGAGATCACCAGCACCAAATTCCTCCACCAATTATGGGAATGGTACACCCCTAACTCCCAGCCACCAAAATATGGCGGAGTGGGAGTACATCGACAAAGTGAGGCTCGCGGTAGAAGAACGATTGAAGCAAGTAAACTGTTTTTGCGATCTATGTGAAGTCAGACTCTGGGACGATATTGACGATGAAGACCTTTTGAAATACATGCCATAATAAATTTTTATTTCGTACTATCTTTGCTTTCATACTGACTTACTTGAATGGGGCTTCAGTGGATGATTTAACCATGTATACTTTTCATTTGGAAATAGTAGCACGCTTAGTCTAACTTGTAAATCTTATAACTTTTCATATGGGCGATGATGGTAGATGAAATAGTGTTAAATAAAATTAAGATGGCTTACACTTCTGATACAGGGATAGCAATCGACTGCGATCCATGTGTAAAGAGCTTCTTAGACTACGGATGGGCTTAAGTGGATGATTTAACCATGTATACTTTTTCATTTGGAAATAGTAGCACGCTTAGTCTAACTTGTAAATCTTATAACATTTCATATGGGCGATGATGGTGGATGAAATAGTGTTAAATAAAATTAAGATGGCTTACACTTCTGATACAGGGATAGCAATCGACTGCGATCCATGTGTAAAGAGCTTGTTAGACTACGGATGGGCTTAAGTGGATGATTTAACCATGTATACTTTTTCATTTGGAAATAGTAGCACGCTTAGTCTAACTTGTAAATCTTATAACATTTCATATGGGCGATGATGGTAGATGAAATAGTGTTAAATAAAATTAAGATGGCTTACACTTCTGATACAGGGATAGCAATCGACTGCGATCCATGTGTAAAGAGCTTGTTAGACTACGGAAGAGAGAAGTGTGTTATGTTGCGTGTGGCGCGTGAGTGTCCTCCCATTTCATTCCATTCATCAATTCGTCTCATTGATAGAGACAGGTAGAACTCATGGTTCTCATAACGTATGCAATGGAAAGTTTTAGGCAACCTTCGACAGTTGGCTAAATGTCGCCCTGGCGCGAATGCATACTACGTTGAGACAGAGGCAATCACTTGTAAACATGACGCAGAGAGGTTTAACAAGATTGACCATTGCCGAATGTCCCTTGTGGTATACATAGCTACGGGTTTCACCGCCGCCCTTTACAGGAACGCCCGTCGAAAGGAAGTAATACACTGAACTTCATTTGCAACGTTCAAGTTGACTGATAGCAGATTAAACGCAATGATAGTATTCGCCAGTCCGAAGACTGCCCAGGGCAAACCGCGTGAAGGTTCTATCATGTCTTGCCCCATGGTGGCCCTTAAGAGAGCCGATGGTTCGTTCTCGGGAGTAACAAGTTGACTATTGGCTTGAATAGTCAATAGGTATGACGGTTAGGTACTCATATACCCTATAGTGCCTACGTCGTGCTGGTGCATCTGGCACCTTTCGGATGCGGGTGGTATTCGGAGTCCACACCTCATCCGTCCAAACGATCTTCTTGATCTTCCCCTTCTTCTCATCCTCTTCATCCCACTCGTCGAGGATGATGAAGTCGGGAATGGTACTAGCAGATGTTGCTTTCATCGTGACTTAAAATTGAATGACAAGCGCTACAATCTTCTGGCTTATATAGGGTTTTCAACAATGAATTGCTCAACAGCGAATCAGAATGCTTCAGGGATGGCAATCGACTGCATAACGTTCAAGTTGACTGATAGCAGATTCAACTTAATGATAGTATTCGCCAGTCTGAAGACTGCCCAGGGCAAACCGCGAGGAGGTTCTATCAAATCTTGCCCCATGGTGGCCCTTAAGAGAGCCGGTGGTTCGTTCTCGGGAGTAATGTCATCTTACACCCTACCAATTCTGCTGAAAGAGTCTTTGACTCTCTCCTTGGTAGCAGTGTCGACTTCCACGCTAATTGCTATGTGACTGAAAAGTGGAATGTAGCGCCATTCCGTTGGATTGACGACACTTGCTGTCATCGGATTGCCAATCCGAGCAAGATTGTTGTGGACTCTGTCTTGCTCCTCTAGTCTAACAAATTCCTCAAATAAATTTCGCGGCCTTAACTGCGGTCCGTGAGGAGAGCTGACTTGACTTCGGTGTCTGCATGATTGAAATGAAATGAAATGAGAGGTAGTGGTTTATATACCCCTCTAACGCGATGCAGCGTTCAAGTTGACTGATAGCAGATTCAACTTAATGATAGTATTCGCCAGTCCGAAGACTGCCCAGGGCAAACCGCGTGGAGGTTCTATCATGTCTTGCCCCTAGGTGGCCCTTAAGAGAGCCGATGGTTCGTTCTCGGGAGTGACGTGATGGGGTGGTGAAGGCGGGGAAAAGATCTGCAATGAAAATGATATGTATTAGAATAGGATATACTATCTTATTTGCTTTTCACTTACCAAGTTAGCCATCCTTAGGCAGTCTCGCGCGCTTCCTAACAGAAAATTTGTGTAAATGTCCGCGCATTCTCAGTGTGGCATGCAAGCACTTCTTACTCGGATGGCCATTGTAACATATGATCGACTCGTCGAGACTTTGGTTGACGAGGACTTCACCGACCAAATGATTATCCCGAATAGGGATGTGAAATTAAAACAACCTATCCTCATTCACACGATTCCACTTATCCCTCATGCGCTCCAACTTCTCAAACGCCTGTCTCTCATCACCCCGCCGAGCCACATTCCTCTCCAACTCAACATTCCTCGCTCTCAACACACTCATCTCCTTCATCATCTCCTCAAACTTCGCTTCTGCATCTCTCATTCTTCTCTCTGCAGCACTCGCCCTCTTCGCACAGTCATCATTCTTCTCTTCCAACTCTCGCGTCTTATTCTTCAAATCAGTCACACTACGCCTCATTCGAATATTCTCATCCGCTATCTCCTTCGACTTCAGTTCCTTCTTTTTCAACGTATCTAACTCATTCACGACTTCATCCTTCACCTTCTTCAAACTCTCATACTTATTTACCAACAAATCATGCGCCATCTGCTGCAACACATGCTTCTTCTCTTCATCCTTCAACCACCTCGCCGACGGCACACGAATCCCACCACTCTTCACTTTTGGGGAAGATGAGCTCTGCGGGGGGTCCTCAACAACTATGTTGGAGACCTCCGAGGAAGAAGAGCTCAACTTCCTCACACGCTTCCTCACACGCTCCCTATCTAAATCCACATCATCCTCATCATCACTCTCAAGCACTCTCTTTCGCTCAATCTCAGCCTCCAACGAAGCAACTGCTTTCGCCAACTCATCATTCTCAACAACATTCTCAACCTTACCATCTCGCTCGATCGCCAACATTCGCTCCCTCTCTTCCACAATCAACTGCGTAAATCTCAAGTCACTCACCAAACCTCCACTGCAATCTGCATGCACTCTGTAAAATCGCGCCTCATCCTCATCACCCTTCAACACTCTACACTTTACACACGCAACCCTATTCAGGATAATCATGTGGTCAGTGCCCGCCTTCTTCACATGCGCCTTGGCGTCCGCACTGCGATTTACTCGACCGCACACACACATTTTGATGTGGAATTTTCGGTTCTTGTCATTTGCCATTACTGAGATTTTATCGTTAACTGTAAGATAATGAAATTTGTATAATTATATTTACAGCTGAAGACATCATTGTCACTGCCCCGAAGTGGTAACAGCAACGCCGAGTCAAAGGTAGTGATCAGTAGCTGGGATCTAACCCCTCAAAGCTGCCTTAGACTTTGTTAAATTTCAAATCTGATAGCAGATTTGAACTCAGCATACTTGAAAACCTTAGTCTACATGTTAAAACTTTGAAAAAACTGAAAATTAAGAATTTTTAAAAAATTCCGCATTTTACTACTCATACTACTTTTAAAAAATTTTATTAGTAGTAAAGACACTATCAAACTCTATCACACAAACTTTGAAGTAAGAAGATAGCTTGCCTACTTCAAAAGATTCCTTTGAAACACCCGATATCGGGAGCTCAGAGCGACGACCGTCGCTTACCTCGTCTTTCGATGAAGTGATCAGACTTACGTTGTCGGGGGTTTATATATGCTCGGAAGAAAACTTAAAATGGCTCTATCTCCGAAAGTATTTATCGTAGCGACATGCGGTTTGTTGCAAACGATTCGTCTCATCATTCTCTATCATATGACACCTGAACCATTCTCATATGACTACGGGAAGTTGGTGCGTCAGCACATGTCCATGTAACATGCCACAAGTGAAAAAATTTCTAAGTGTGGGAGCTCCAGTGTGGTGAAAATTTTGAAAATTTAAAACTTCCGAATTTCGACCTGGGACCTTTACCAAAACATTTTTCATCAAATTTCACTGACCCCCCTCCCCCTCGTTCGGAGAAATTTGATGAAACAAACTTTGGTCATGGTCCCAGGTCGAAATGCCACACTTTGGAAAATTTTCAAAATTTTGACCATACAAAGTCACTCTGACACTTAGGATTTTTTCAGGTGAGCTCCGACCTAAAATCTTGTAACAGCTCTAACTTTTGAACGGCTGGTCCGATTGACTCGCAACAAAAAATGTCTCCGAGCAGTTTTTTCTCCTCTTTCAAACGAGTAGCTGTAAGACAAAATCCGTCCACTAGAACCAAAGTTAGAAGATTGCTGTCGGGGGGGGGTTAGTGAAATTTGATGAAACAAACTTTGGTCAGGGTCCCAGGTCGAAATGCCACACTTTGGAAAATTTTCAAAATTTTACCCATACAAAGCCACTCTGACACTTAGGATTTTTTCAGGTGAGCTACGACAGTCCACCCTCCCAACCTGGCCGGCACACCACGCCAACCTGGAGAGCGCATCACACACCACCTCGCGCTACGACGGCCGGCCTGAGGGGGAGACGTCAGACTCGAAGAAACACGGCGGCACACGACGACCGACTCGACTGACAGGGGGGGGGACGTCAGCGACGGCGGCCATCTTGCGCTATCCAGAAGTGGAGTTTTACTTACTACTTCAGTGGTGTGAATTCTGACCTCGGGCGGGTGTACTTGTGCGTGCTCGGTCGCATGAATCTAGACCGCGGCGGGCTTACTCGTGCTTGTGAATCGAGGCCTCGGGCATTGATTAGTGTGATCGGACATAGAAAAAGTTATGGGAAATGCAAGAAACATACATCAATCCATCATATCTACAAAATCCGAATCGATAGCTCTACTCATGACGGTCAACCCACACAATTTCATCTGTATTCACTCAAATATTTAAACTGCGGATATCTCTACAAAGGAAAGCTTCTCTGTGCGTTGTCTCTACATATCAATGCATATGTATATTCACACGAATCTGGCGATACTTACCTGAAACAAACCGCTTGATCATCTCTTTCATTGCTCATTTCAATTCGAAATCTCAGAATTCAAGTGCTACATGTCGCCTATTAGTCAGGGAGTTGTGTGGGTAAGCTCTCAGTAAGTTGTGTGATTGAGGCAGGATCGTCAAAGTTTTTGGCCAACGCTGTGACTGCCATTTTCAGATGCAGATTCACAATTGAAATGATGCTGTGAGCATAGATCTACATTGTACTTGACGAAGTACTTTATCTCGGAGAAGTGGTTCTCAAGCTAGAGTTATCCTTTGCTCTTGTGTTTTGAAACGCTACGGAGAATGATACTGAGGTTTTGGGCAACTCCGGTATTGATTGAGGCAGTAGGCCTGCTAACAAAGTTTTTGGCTGACAGCGTGAAGACATGATCAAAAACAATTTTTTGTAAAAATGGTGAAAATGTGTGATGATTGCGTGACATTTTCTCCGGCCAGATTTGCCGGTTAACGCTTGTGTTTTGATACTCTGGAGATAAAATTGTGAATGTATGGGGTAAGTTTTGTTTCAATTGAGGCAAATTCGCAAAGTATTCGCTGTAGATGTAAAGTTGTTCTTGAAAATTATAGTTTTGTAAAATTGGTGAAAACGTGTGATGATAGCATGCAGTGCATGTCAGGCCTGACTTGCGCTGTTGTCTTTTGATATGCTCTGCAGAATGATAATGAGTTGGTTGTGGATGAGACAATACTATCAACGTTTTGACTGACAGTGTAAAGAATTGTGGGAGAAATACAATTTTTGCAGAATTGGTGAAGGCGTGCGTTGATTGCCCGAGGTGCTTCCCATGCCTGGCTGATGCCAGTTTGGTTCGAATTGAGGCAGCATTGACAAGGTTTTCGGTGTCGTTGCACTGCCATTTTCAGATACAGATCCACAACTGAAACTGCACCCAGAGGTGCATCTATCCGAGGAGTACTTATACTTTGAGAATTATTTCTTGGCCCAGAGTCGCCCGTTGACTACTGTTTTTTAAAGTGATCTAGTGAATGACACTGAGAAGATGTGCGGCACGTTTGGTTTGAATTGAGGCAGCATTGACAAGGCCTTTGGTGTCGATGCGCTGCCTTTTCAGATACAGATCCACAACTGAAACTGTTGCCGGAAATGCATTCATCCGACCAAGTACTTTTACTCGTAGAACCGCTTTTCCGCCCAGAGTTCCCGTTTTCCGCTGTATTTTGAAACGCTCTACTGAATGACACTGAGAAGATGTGGGACAAGTTTGATTGTGATTGAGGTATTTCTGTATGTCAGTGTACACAGACCAGTTATGTTGGTAAAAATATTCTTGTCATATTGGTAAAGGCTTGCTTAGATTGCGTGAAGTGAGCTAGGTTGGTGGTGGTTGAAGCAGTATTGACAACGTTTTGCTTGACACAGGAGGTTCATGGTCATCTGTGGGGAAAAATTATTAAGGTAAGATAAGGTACCATCACTTGTGTGGTCAAAATTTTCCTGCGTACTTGCTACTCCGTTGTCAATTCTCTTCAATAAGTGCATTGAAGTTGCGGATTTACCAATGATATGGAAACGACCGGACATAGTACCGATCCCAAAATCAAACCCTCCAAAACTCAACAGCGTACGTCCCATTTCCTTACTTCCGATTCCCGAGAGATTGTTTGAGAAACTCCTGTTAAAAAGACTTGGTTATCATTCACTTCACGCTATGACGCTGGACAATTTGGCTTCAGGAAAAAGAGCTCGACCACATGCGCTTTGGTAAATGTGGAAGATTTCATTACTAGAAGTCTCCAGGAGAAGGATATAATTGGTTGTCATCTGTTATCCGTCGACTTGACCAAGGGCTTCGATAAAGTCTCCCATAATCTCTTGCTGCATAAAATGAAGAACGCAAACTTTAATCCATTCCTAATTGCTTTCATGTGTAATTATTTGACTTCACGAAGTCAATGTATCCGTTGGAAAGACTTTCGCAGTACCTTACAGCCAGTCATAAGTGGCATCCCACAAGGTTCATCACTTGGGCCTCTGACATTTGGTTTCTTCGTCTCCGACCTACTGATTTCCAATCTCGATATTTTACTGACCAAATACGCTGATGATATCCTGCTCATCGCGAAAATTCGAAAAAATGACTCAGAAAGTGCTATCCTTAGTGGATATTGCGAAGTGGTGAGATGGACCCAAACTAATTTGATGATTATAAAGGAAGATAAATGTCAACAAATGTTTATCTAAGCAACCATAATGACCTCACCTGCTATAGTTTGGCTGGTATTCCGGTAAGTGCTTCGATGAAATTCCTAGGAGTAATATTTGACGAATCTTTTAAATGGGATGCACATGTACTAAGTGTAACGAGAAAAGCTTCCTCACGATTATCAGCTCTGCGACGACTAAAGCCTTTTCTCTCTACGAACGATCTGGTAACGGTGTATAACTCATCTATCAGAAGTAGTATCGAGTATGCTTCACCCGTGCTTTTCAACATCAGTGCAGCTTCTGTGAAACTGATAGACAATGTGCAAAATAGAGCTCATCGAATAATTTGCGGTACCCCCAGCTGCCAATGTTCTAGCTTTTTGCCGTTGGACTATCGTCGGCTTATGACTTCAATAAGTCTATTCAAGGCTCTGATGAATGATGAGGATCATCCACTCAATCATTTATCTCCAGATGTCAATCCGGTTTCCAAGACACTTCGAATGCCGCTATGTACAATAACAATGAGGAAAAATTCATTTATTATTTCCATGATTCGTGCCTTTAATAATGGTTAATTTTGATATGTTGACGGTTGGTATCTTTGTTTTTGATTTGTGATTTTTTAACTTGATTTTCTTGTGTTTCGGCCTCACGATTTTCAGTATTGAGGCTTTGGAAAATAAAAACGTCTATTATTAAAAGTGAACTCCTTTTAGTAGGACGAACGCTTTCATAAAGCACGGTAGGCAAAATATGCATGCATATACAAAGCCAACGTTTCTCGCAGTCTCTGTCAACTTCAAGTCGCAGTAAAAAATTACTGCACCCTGAAGCTGACAGAGACTGTCGAAACTTAGACCTTATGTTAGACTTACCTTACTTTATTGAAACATTCAGTCTACTAAGGGAAGTTGACGTCTTAAATTTCTCCACACAAATGAGTATTGGCAAATTTGACTGTCGGTGTGCTGTAAAGTAATGATGGTGATAATCTTTTTTGTAAAATTGGTGAAAACATGTATTTATTGCATAAAATGTTTCTCAGGACAGATTTGTCCGTTGGGTGTTCCTGTTTGATGCGATCTAGAGAATGACACTAAGAAGGGATGCACCAACATTTTAAACGAAATTATCTATAATTTGAATGCTTTGGGTATTGACTAATTCATTCAGAGAACTTTTTTATTATGCAGTGGCTATTACACCCGGTATTGAAGCCTGTACAAAAGTCTTCCATATCTATCAACACGCCTCATGTTTATTAGCTACAAGCATGACTGCAGATCATTCAATAAGGCAAAAAATTGCATCAGAATGTGTCTTGACTCGTTGCTTGTCTTGCTTAGCCTTGCTTGGTTTATCTTCGTCTTCGATGTTTTGTGAGATACTTAGTGATTTCTTAAGCGAAGCAAACTTATTTCCCTACAGTGATTCGGAAACTCTTAATGTAACAAAGTTTAATTTAGTGCTTGATTTAATGTAGATATTCTCCATGTCCTACTTATCTATTAGGTAATCAGTCTTGGTGGCTAATTTGGTGTAACAGTCGCCAGATTAAAATTGTTCCAGCTCAGCCAGTGTAATAGCCATTACCTATTAATTTTGTCCTAAAAGTCAGCCGGAAAAATCGACCTCTCTCCAAATGTGACATATTTTGTACGCTCGCTCCACTTGCGAGTCGTACATGAATTATTTAACGCAAAAATACCCTCTTTTATGAGTTTTTTGGATTTATTCGATGTATTTTAGCGGCCACTACATGCATTTCTCTTTGTAGAAATAGTTGAATGAACGATCTACTTTCAATTGTTGTCGATACATTATTTAACGAAATGCTATATTTACTAAAAAATGCCGAGACGATCTCCACGATGTCATTAATAACCGCAAATTGTTCAAAATCGATTATAACGATGCTGTGGGTGTATGCTTGCATTACACCAGCTGATGTCGTTCTTAAAACACATTAAGTTCACCAAACTATATTTATATCAATTTCGTTAAGTCTGAAGTACAATTTCACCATTCAACTTGTTTATTATATTAGAGCACGTGTCATTTCAGATAAATATTTTGCAGCTGACTAAAATTAAACTTCGCTGATTATTGTTACCATAGTGACGCTTGCAAATGTAGCAGCAGTGAATTGCGGCGGACTAAAACAATTAATATCTCAGATAGAGATTCTCCATGTAAAACAAGCATTTTTGGCTGATGACTATGCGTTAAATATAAAAGTGTCCAAAGAGATACATATCAACATAAAATACTCATACCTTAATCTATATTTGAGCAAAAATCTGGACCTCTACCCTCTATTTGCACGGTTCAGCCCTTATTGTCGACTTAGCACCCCAACTATGATGGAAAAAGGTATATTAAATGGAAGCGACTGAATAGCCATGTCAAAGGATGCACTCCTAGATATTGGTGTCCACCATTATAGCGACGTCATTGGCTTTGAAGCAGCGAGAAATTACACAATTATCCGTAGACGTTTGGAAGACAAAATACAGATGAAGATCCATTTCTGTGGTTTAATGCTAGACTCGATTTTGCCATAGAAACTAATTGATTATTAACGAACTAAATAGACGACTGCAAACCACGCATTTTTCTATACGATTGATGTGGGGCATATGATTGTATTTCTATATGAACATGTTTACCAACTTTTGCCCACTGGATAATAATCTTTGTATCGAATCTAGAAATACTTCATTTTCTTGTTGATAACCAGTTGTGCATACATTCATTGATCAGTCTTAGATTTCCATTCAATGATGATTGTTGGAAATATGATGGATCCTACCTTCATTATATACTATTTTTGTCCTAATTGTTTCATCTGACTATGATAGCATCCCATAGAAATTTGGTGATTTTTTATTGACATTCTAACATTTCATTTTTTCTTACATCAGTGTCGCCTTGCAATTTTTTTTCTACGATCAATGGCAGTCTTTAATGATCCGTGTTGAGATAACAATTTCTGAATAAATAGTCAAATTCTGGGGCCTGTTTCATATAATTGTCAGCTGCCTATGACATTTATAAGTCATAACCATTGAAAATGTTCATAAGCCTTATGACAACTTGTTGCATATAGACTTATAGTTATAAGTCCATTTTCATAGGCGATTTCATCACACTTATGAAAATCTTCATGAACGTTACAAAGAGCAATCACTATTTTTGTCAGTACATCCATCGCCACCGATCTATTTTTAGCGCTGACAGACACCAATTTCTCAGAAACCGCGAATACAACGAGTACGCGTCTTATCATTTATTGCTGTGCTGAACTGTTAGTCTGTGATACCCTAGTGATGTCGCAGAGATCCATCTTTTGACACTCATTCTC
This sequence comes from Prostheceraeus crozeri, assembly GCA_907163375.1. Taxonomy (NCBI): domain Eukaryota; kingdom Metazoa; phylum Platyhelminthes; order Polycladida; family Euryleptidae; genus Prostheceraeus; species Prostheceraeus crozeri. The sequence continues at coordinate 319,044 of CAJQUW010015437.1, forward strand.
GAACAGAAGAGCGTTCTTTTTTAGTGCTTTCTCAGCAACTCTTACGCAAAAAGATAAAAACAATGCGTAGGAAGAAATCCTGAAAAATTTCAAGCTCCTATATGGAAGTGACCCATCTAGCGGTAAAGACTGGAAGTGCCTCAGAATGTACTTCAGTTGTCATATGCTCTTTGCAGCGAATATGGAAAAAAGAGCAAGAGATGTGATAAACAATGATTTTCTTCTTGCACTTCTTAGAGTAAAGCACAGGGCAATTTGATAGGTTGCAGCGTTGATCTTGTTGTGAGTTCGTTTTGAGTGCATTTCTTAGTGTTCTACTTTTTCTTTATATTATTCTTATATTTATTTTTTCGCGTCGAAAGACGCTTATAATTTGGTTATCTGCTGATTCTTCACCAGAGGGCATTTGAACAGCTGTCAAGCGAAAACATCATCGCATCAATTCTGGCACATGACCACGATGCAAGCAACCTTCGTCTAAGAGAAGCTTTTTATATCAACAGGTTTAAACCATCAATCAACAACAAACATGAACTGGGCAGGTACAGAGATACTCTCTTTTTCTGATACTTATGATTCAAAATTTACTTATGTGCCACTAACTTTTCAGTCAGGTCATTGTTTTCTATGCTACTGGTACTATGTAACCCAATACTACCTGCCTCATGCATATCTCTATTACCCTTTTCCTATATCATTCCTTCCATATCATTTATCATTGTGATATCATTATTATTTATGATATCATTGTACAAAATATGTTGAATCTTATGTATGTCTTATGTCAATGTTAAAATTCCTTTTTGCCTGAAGATGATCACTGAGAAGTGACTGAAATTGATAGCATCATAAAATAAATAAGATATCATCAAATTATTCTTGACTCTTCCCTATCAACGAAATATGCTTTTTTAGTCAAGACATTTTCAAATCATTAAAAACTGTTTATTGCATCTCCTGAAACTCCTATGAAACTCCTGCAGTTACTGAAACTCCTATGAAAGTATAACGCACACTACACACAGTAAAAGATGCAAAAAATATATCCACAATATCACATGAGTTGTATCACTTCATTTCAACGAGATTGCAGATCAGGATTCTCAACGTCATCTTCATTTTCTCCTGGAAAATCCATTCCATCTTTCTCGATAATGTTCTTAGAATCATCGCTTCCATGGGTATCTTCTTCAATATTAAATGATGCATTACACGATAAAGCCATATTATGTAGTATAGTGCAACATTTGATAACTTCACAAGAAAACTGTAGTTCGAAAGGAAGGCGACCAAATAAGCATTGAAATCTCTGTTTCATTACTCCAAATGTGCATTCTACAACGCGCCTGGTTTTCTTGTGAGCTCGGTTAAATCGAACTTGATGGTCATTGACAGTATTCAAAAATGGTGTCAACAAAAAGTTTGTATTAGCGTATCCAGAGTCCCCATTAGATAGCCCAAGGATGAGGTCGCCAACCAGAGTTCAGCCGATCATACAGTTGGCTGTTGCGGAATACACGAGAATCGGAGACACTGCCCGGTCACCTAGCTGACAGGTATAGAATGCGGAGGTCCGGTCAGGCGACTACCATAACGCTTATGCTATGATAACCATGTCGATCAACGTAATTGTGCTCATTTTCAACCGGTGTCTTGATGTTTACTTAAGTTCCGTCAATTGCTCCCACGACGGCCGGAAGTTCAGCTATATCGAAAAATTTCTGTACTCTTGTTTGGGTTTCAGACTCTCCCTCAAAACTTGTGATATCGTTGAAAAGATGTTCAGCGTCAACAAATCGATGAATAGTTCTAGAAACTGTCGATTTGTGTATTCCGTGAGAATCAGCTATTGTGGTGAAATTATCTCCCGTAGAAAGGAATCTCAAAGCAACCATAACTTGCTGTTTCGAAGTAAGTGCATAATTCCGACTGGTGGGATGCTCACGATATATATGGACGCGATCGATGATTGAATTCAGTGTATCATCATTGAGCCTGAATCGGGTCTCGTCAGGAAGTCTGTTAAAATTAATGCGCTCACGAAAAATCCGAGGTCGTCACTGAATTAATTCAAATAATTCCATGTATGAGTCGTCATCGTCACTTGAAAGAGCTGTTAAAATCTGCCGTATCCTTTCGCTTTACAATCACTTATTCATAGGCCGTTCCGATTTAATGAAAATCATAAGCAAATATTGAAGGAAATCCATTGGATTTCCCTCGATAAGATTCATAAGTAAATGTTTATGCAACGCACACTTATGACTTTGACTGAAATTTCTATCTGTTGCACTTATTAACTTTTTCAAGCTTATGACATTTCAGTGTGAGCTATATGCAACGCAAAACTTCAATATACTTATGACTTTCAATGATAATTAGGTTATGAAAGTTATATTCAACAGGCCCCTGAAATGTTGTCACTAGAATATTGGTATATTACTTAAATGATTGATATTTAGTCAGTGACCCGTCTGATACAAATAGGGAACAATGATGAATGATTCTCCTGCCTAAGCTGCAGATACTTTGTATTAATTGCATTTGAATATATTGAGCAATCAATACAATAGATCCTCGGCTTCCGACAAATCACTGAAAAATAAAATTATATTCACAACAGAAAAATGGACAGCAACTCGAAACATTCAGATGCAAATGAAGATATTGGGGAAAACGGACATTGAATTAAGCAGATTTCATCAGTTGGAATATTATAGGCTATATCAGTTCACAAAAGGTCTTCAAACGAAATTAAGACTTGCATTCTTCATTCAACGCGTGCCAAGATTAGAAATAAATACTTTTCTACAGTATTGAACCATTAATATTTAAACACTTTGCTACAGATGCGCTACTTGGCTGACGTCATTAAATGTCCATGATCACATCATCTACGAAGATGAATGTGGTATTAATCTTTTTACAAGAAGAACACAGGTAGAGCATCAGTAGGACATGTGGTGCGGCAACGTGTCGTCGGGGGCCAGAATGGCTAATAACAATCTCAACATGGCTATCAATGCAGATTTGGGCCTCATCCATTTTGATTCAAAGCAGCAAACTGTTGATCGTTTGAGATACCAAGAGTTCATCGATCATCTCATTAGCGTCCAGGCGTCATCGCGCTCCGTACACGATGGTGTCCGGCCACATCTAGATACTGTAGGGTCACAGGAGCATCAACATCGATTCAACGTGCATACTCAGCCTCCGCACAGCCCTTTTCTCAACCAAGTGTGGCAAGTACACAGTTGCTTTAGACCGTTGTCAGTCGACAGCTAACAGCTGAACAAACTCAACAGGACCTAGTAAACAATACTGAACGTGTTTTACATGGACTGACACAGTCGGCATAGCGAGCAAGGATTCTTCTCGAAATAGCGAGCAGTGCTTTGAACGAAATTACGCCTGCGATTTATCCCACCAAGTCTGAACAGACAAGACATTGAAGGATGAAATACTTTTTTTAATAATTATGAAATGTAGATTGAAACGTGAATTTTTCTCTTATTATTTATTGATTTTTACTGTATTTTGGATTTTGTTAGTATTGGGAAAGGAAAATTTTTCCCAAATGAAATTTCATTTTAAAAGTAAGTTATCGCTGTTGCTTTTTAGGCTTACATTTACTGATTTGGTTTTATGTCAGCTTTTAGACAATATATCACAAAGATATTCAATGAATTTCCTAATGTGCGAATCTTTATGTAAGCGAATTTGCTAGAATATGTTTTATGTAGGAATCGTAGGAATCTATTTGATTACATGAAATTGAATACAAAATTTGGTAAGTTGATATTCGTCTTTGGTAAAATGATTGCGCAACTCAAGATTGGCTTCAAGACAATTGGGAATCCCAGTAAATTGATTGCAAACTTGAAAATTGAATGTAATTCCTGGTAAGCTGAAATCGTAAGAGCCCATGCATATTGAATTGTTGTTGAATCGAAGCTTCGTCATTCTCCAAAGAAAAATGCAAATACCAACAGCATCTTTTCAAAACTGATGCTTCAAGGAAAAGTAAGAGATGCACTCCGCTGCCTAAAGCCGGATTCACAATGGCGTGTGTATACACAGTGTATAATATTTATTCCCTTGTGTGTGCACACGGGACCGCTGCAAGTACACACAAGAGGCTTGTGTATACTCACAGAGGGCAAGCGATTTTAATTTCTATATAGCGGGGGGTTGTGTGCACTTTCACAGAGTTCAGCAGAATCCAACTTCTGCAGCGCACACAACGTCCGCAACCAATCAAAATCACTGATTCGGTATTGGGAAGGCATAGAAATAAATATATTTTGTTTATCTGTAATTGACTAGAATGGAAATTGACTCAAGGTCACGGCACATTCGGAGGGAACTTAGTTGGGGCAAAAGACGTTTCGCGCCAATATGGTGAAATCCTGTATTGCTTTCAACTGTACAAACAGAGATGATGCTCCGACTCGATCGCGAGGAATTTCTTTTCACAGGTGAGTTTCTGAAGTATATATTTCATTGAAATTTTGTTTAGAGACCAAAATATAGGTAAATTGTAAGGTGTGAGAAAGTAGCATCGAAATAGCCGTAGAAAATATTATCCGGCAAAATATATGCAGAATTGCTACATTATGTATTTGTCAGTTGTTGTTGGTGTATTCATTCACCTTCATATGCTATATAGGAAGACGTTGATGTTTTTTTTGTGCTCATTACCTTGATATTACTTAGGAATTTGACGCTGACAGGCAATCAAGTCTCGGCAAATCGTCCATTTTCTTCTCTAGGGAAGTCAGTAAAGAGTGGAGCCAGAAGTTAGATTTGATATACCCTACACAATGTTTTATTATCTCTGCCATCGGATGACGGTCGCTGCACAAGTAGTAGGTGTAAACAGACAAAAGTAGAGGGCAGTCAAGATGAAAACGTGCCATACAGAATTATCGTTCCTCATAATTATCACACGCTCACCGGTCTGATCTGAATAGCTGTGGGGAAGCTCTGTTTAACGCATGAAAAACAAACAGTAGTCCCATTATTCTTGTCAGTGACTCACTGCAACGTTGATTCCCCCTCGCTTTCACCAAGAGATTCTTATCACTGATGTCACTCATGTCTAGTACCGGATTGGCTCACTAAACTTTGATCGATTTGTTGACAGTGATACTGCGGCTTCCAGGAGAATGAACGTAGACGCCTGCGTTTTCTCACTGCATCAAGTTGTGTTCAACAGTGATTTTGCATTCTACAGTGCCTACAATTTTCAACGCAATCCACTAGGCTCAAGTAGACCTATTTATATCAGCGGTATATAATGCTTCTAGGAAAATGACTTTCCCGATCATAATCTCAGCTTTACTTCACTTGCCAAGTTCCAAAATCTCCCTCGCAGGTATGCTTATCATGTCCCGAGTTACTCCCTTGTCTCATTTCTGCTAAGTTAGATAACCACAGATGTTATTTGTCAAAAGTGATAATGCAGACCTTCGCAACATCCCAGCCTGTCAAGCAGCCCCGACTGTCCATATACTTTTGAAAGGCTTCAGATTTGATATTCCCCTCTAAGCTCCATGAATCGGCTTTTCCGTGTCAATTATTTGTTGCTGAGCAGTCGACCGGATGCACTTACTTGTCGGAATGGTACACGCCTCACGGTGCGATTTTGACTGATAGGAGACCAGATAATTCGAAGAATGCGTAAATCTAGATTGTCGATCGTGGTTTTGCAGTCAATCCAAACAAAAAGTTTCCACTATTTTTTTGTACACACACATTGATATGTACCAATTAGGGAATGTTCAGACTATATTTTGTGCTTTTTTGACGCAGGTTTTACTAATTTCAGTAAATTTATGTTTTTGTTAAAATTTAATGCAATATTTTATTTTAATCCTAGCTTTTCTTGTAAAAAGTGCCGTGGTGTTGCTGCACAAGCTCCTAAACCGACCGCTAGTAAGCTTCGTATTGGTGATGCTGATTATGAAGTTGTGCCTGCATTTTGTTACCTGGGTGATATGTTAGGACAATCAGGTGGCTGCAGTGAGGCTGCTAGACTGAGAATTCAGCTGGCATGGAAGAACTTTCGTGAGCTCATTCCCATACTTACGAACAGAGACATCCCCTTCAGCAGCCGAGGTCATGTCTACTCCATGTGTGTGAGAAGTGTTCTGTTGTATGCAACCGAGACATGGCCAATCAACATCGAGGAGCAAAACCGATTGTGCCGTAATGACAACGCAATGGTGCGGTGGATCTGCTCCAAGCGCCTATCTGATCGAGTTCCTATGGATGAGCTAAGGTCTAGGCTTGGTATTCATCGACTTGAAGATAGTGTGCGCTGGAGAAGGCTACGTTGGTATGGACATGTACAACGCATGGATGAAGCCGACTGGCCTAAGAAAGTTCAGACCATCGAACTCTCAGGAAAGAATCCTCGAGGCCGACCAAAGAAACGTTGGCTTGACAACATCAAAGAAGATCTTCGAAAATGGAATCTATCCTCCGTCGACCCTTCGGATCGGACGGTGTGGAGAAATGCCATCAAGCCAAATCGACATTTGCGGACGTCCAACCCTTGCAACACGAGGAAAAGAAGACGGAAAACCGTGGACCACTTAATGCAATATAGGCTAACTTATGGCGGTTCAAAACGGTGCAAATACGGCCTAAATGCGGTGGTTCAAATGATTGAATCAGCAATTCCATTAAAGAAGAGCCTACCAAACATCCTGATTGATTTAACGGAGCAATAGGGCCTAGGGGCCTATATATAACACGTCAGCGCGTAGCCATAATCCTGGTTAGGTGTTGTCTTCGATTATGGCAATGAATAGAGCTGAGTCGACGCCGTTAGTAGGGTTCACGCTTTTTAAACCTACCATGCAACTCGCGGTTCGTCATGTAACTAGGGCCTAATAGGTATATTATTATGCTTCCGCTTAAAGTTCAATTAGCCATTATTGCTCGAAATAGCATGTGCTGATTCACGAGGATGGTGAGTTAATTAGGCTCTCATCGCTTATATTTTCATCGCATCGCATAAATTCTGATAGGATATTTATCAGTAACTTTTGCCATTTACCTGGAAACTCTTGCAGTTCATACGTGCAGACTTGATCCATTCAAATACATGTTTATCAAGGAGAAAAAATGTTCAAAGTCACCTTTCGCACGTTTCTCTCAGAAGACACGAAAAGCTCTTGCTATCATGCCATCAAAAATTTTCTGCTCTCCTACAATTAAAAGAAAGCGTGACGTATTTCCCAGAGTTATAATTGATGATCCACTTTACCATGAATGCATAGCTGTCATCATGCAGGCAGCAACATGAGCTTCGCGATGTATTGTGGAAATAATCAAACGTTGCAGTGACATCGTTCGTACGTTACATGCTCGTTATCATTTCAGTAGGATAGAATATGATGACGGCAGCATTTTTGACAATCATCAATCATGTCCACATAAGGGAAAAAGTTGAGAAAGTAATACTTTGCCGGTATTATTCAGCGCATTTCCTAACTTTTTGTGCAAGATAAAATCTGTAACAGGAGTATTCAGTGGGTATTCATGGCAGTATTCAGTCTAACTTCATACGTATGTCTGTCAATTATTATTCAAATATCAACCAGAACGTAACTAGCTAAATTTTGCCACTAAGTCTCATATTTGCCAATAGGCCAGTGGCGGGCAACCAAGTTGGGATAGCGGGCCACAAGGAGTGGTCCGCGAAAAAGGCTGGCGGGCCACCAATTTTAAAAGGCAGTAGTATAGGCTTAATATTCTTTTATTCCGTACTTTTAAATGCAAATATGGGCTGCTGTACCGTGCGTGTATCGCATTGAATAGAAAATTTTACATGTAAATGTAAGAATATTCGGAAAAAATGTTGGCCTACAGGCCACAAAAAGACATGTCTAAATCTTGCACTTGGATTCCTTCATTCGTAGTTCAGGTTTAATTAATATAGCCTCTTTCTAGGTTCATTGAGCAGTTTATTACTTAGAGGAACATGCTCAGCAGGGCTTCGAATACTATGTGAATTAGCATAAACTCGCGCAAGTGATGACCATTTAGCGTTTATTAGAGAAGATATTCTTTACGAAAGGAACATGGTTGGATAATTCGAATGTGAATTTTTGGTTTTTGTGCCACCATATTGTTCATTTTGTTGTTCCTTAATGGTTTTGCAAATTCTAATTAGATTTCCTCACCCTTAGATGCACCTCCAAAAGGTCGAAGTCGGAGTGAATCATTTTCACATCATCGATTCAAATAATGTCACTTTAGATATGAGAAGCGGTGGTGGGCCACCTAATGTGTCCCGGCGGGCCACGCGTTGCACAACAATGCAATAGACCTATCTATGTAATTTCCTAGTTTCTCAAGATTTGAAATCAGACAAATTATTTTTTTGAAATAAAATGTCACAAAAATGTCAGTTTTGCCTACAGTTATGCCTCTATGAATAGTGCAAGCGATCAGAGCCTGAGCGTTTTTCAAAAGATATAAATCTACTATTGAGAACCTACTGATACGAAATCAAGACTCATCATTTGCGTCTTTTGGGGGGGGAGCTACCGTGCTTATCAACTCCCCCCCACGAGAACAAATAAATTTCAATTTTCATGCAATTTTTAGAAAATTTGCGTTACATTCCCGTTTTTTAAGTGAATTCCTAGCATTTAGCCCCCCGAGAAGGCAGGCGCAACCCCGAGATCAAGGGACGCTACTGAGGCACATTGTCCAATAGGCATGAAATGGAAATGTATGCTTCTGATATTTTTATGGTTTGGCTAGATAATAATAGTAGTCAATATGGTTGTGATGGAATCTATTATTTACTGATTGACTGTGATGGATTGAGTCGCTTTCATCATTGTGAATAGGAATCGCTAAAACGCAAAACTCGAGAAGGTGCCATGCCACCTCATTTCTTTCCAGCCATGTCAACCCATTTGACTTTTTGAAGTAAATAAGCCATAATTTCAAAAGTAATAGTAATTGACATCAACAATTCCATATAAATTGTTAAGTCATTTACTTGTCTTCCTTTTTGCAAGTGTGTAGCAGTGTTTGACATTGATGATAGACAAAGACATACAATTTTTAAAAATGTAAAGCATTTTTTTATTAAAAAAGAATTTCTCGGTCTGTTCTGAGCAGGAAGTGAGCTGGGAGAGATTTTCATATATATCATGTATGTAGTCTAGTAAACCTTTATTTCGTATATTTTGGATTTTCTTTCCAATGGAGAGATTCTGGTGCAGAGGGCCATGTCACCCCAAATGCCAAGTCATCCCATTCTCCCCTACTATCCATAAACTATTTAATTGCATCACGAAGTTGGTCGCATTCCCAAACAAATAATGAATTAACAATTTATTATGATGAAGAATTTGTGCATTACTTTAGTATTACATGTATTTAACACCATGTTAACTTATAAGTAGTGCATATCAGTAGTATCCATAGGAGCACTCTGAGTCGGCCTATAAGCATCACACATCTCCATCATATCATTTAGCGAAAAAAATAATATCCTCATGCATGTGCAACACCCCAGCTACATTCTATGGATTCTTTGAGAAGCTCTGAACAAGATGCAGACGAAATTTACATAGCTAGGAATATCCAATATTTGCGGATTTAGCTAGGAGCTCATCCGCAAATATCGCGTTAACTTCTCTTACTGAAGATAAAAGAAACCGTTTCTGTAGGCCTACTTCATCTTTGAGTTCTCTGGACCGTCACACAGTTACGTCTTCTAGTTCATGTAGGCGACATAGATTTGCCTCATCGTATCACGAAAAAAGAATTTTCTGCCACGTCATTATCAACTTATGAATAGATATGGATATAGGAGCGATGGAAATACTTGATGCAATTCAGCAAGGGATGTAGCATTTTTCCTAATGAACGTCATTGCTAGTCGTCTGCTTTAAAAACTTGCTAAACATGGTCCGTTACTTTAGGATTCTTAGGCCTACTCTTGAAACTACTTTTTTAATTCCGTTGCAGTGATCTTTCTGTTCAGGATTGCTTCGTCTCATTCGAAATCTATTTCAACGCTCGGATAAACTCATAGTAGGCACGGTGAAAGCTCGGTCACTCATGAGTCACGTAGTTGTGTATTTGAGAACAAAACTTTGAAGTATAGCAAGTCTTTCGTTTGTAGGTTTTTCTGCGGTTTTTTTTCTAACCTAGGCTAATGATATCTTTTGTTTTTAAAGACTGATTTTCAATCAAACTTATCATTGTTACTCCACTTCGTACATTCTCTCTTTCATTGCTTTTCTTTTTCTTAGCTTGCATTCTTAGTTAGGCCTATAGAATTGAATCATAGGCCTGCGCATTTACTTTACTCTGAATTGCTTAGTTATTCTACATGTATCCTATCATGCCCTTTTTATTTTCTTCGCATTCCTTATTTGACTTCCATTTTCCCTCGATGTACAACCTTCGTGTATACGCGCGTCCTCATTCCTGTAGCTACGATTTTTTGAAAAATTTTAATAAAAATCAGTTAAACCATATGCAAAAGTTTGATATTTTCACTGTTTAGCGTACCTGAAATCATTTAAATGTATGCAGAGAGCAATTGTGCATCAGGTGAATTAGTTGACTTAAATTTTTTAAGTTAGACAAATGAGTAGGCCTGCATGCAGTTCAACAAAATATAAATCATATCAATCTTTCAGGTTTCCTGCCGATCCAGTACTACGAAGAAGTTGGGTCGTAGCCGTGAAAAGACTGAAAGTTGATGATCGAAGGAAGTTGTGGGAGCCGAGTAAATACGATTGTTTATGCTCTGATCATTTTGCCCCGAGCGATTTTCGTCCAACGAAAACGAGGCAGCTGTATTCTGCAGCAGTGCCTTCAATATTTAGTTTCACTGAGAAGACAGCATCGGCATCAACATCGCGCACTTTGCGGTACGTTGAGAGTTATGGGCAAGTGCCCATCTCAGTAACCGAAGGTCCATCTACTTCGACATCAATTACATCACTTGAGGTTGAGGAGAGGCTTCATCGTGCTCAGAAAGATCTGCGAAATGCTCGGAAGCGGGAGAAGCGTCTGAGAGATACAGTAGCTTCATTGCATGAAAAAATCGCGGAGGATGATGGTATAACGAAAAGCCTACTTGAAAAACTGGAAGCGTATCAAGGTGAGTTTACTCCTGGCAACTATTATATCCACATACGTGTGAAGTTAGTGGAACCATTTTAATTACAGCTTGACTATATTCGAAAAACTTCCAATTTATCAATTTCACGAATCTAGGCTCAGATTTCACAATTCGCGGTCGCTTTTGAAAAATCAAAAGTTTAAAAATGAAAGTGGTTCCACTGGTCAGTTAGCGGAACCAAATTCTCATATTCTTAAGATCTCGCGGATATCCGGTTAAAAGCTGCATTGTTGTTTATACTGAAGCACATATTCGTGATCAGTGCAGCAAATTGGATCAGGTAGTGACAAATATAATTGATTTACTACGCCAATCAGCGAGACCGAGAAATTGGTTCCGCTCACTTTGCACGTGTTTTATACTTGCCTATCAATTCATTTAAGTGATGCTTTGTGCTTTTACTAGTATTGTACCGGTATTCGGTCGGACAACCTATCCGGCATCGGGTCCGATAGGTAATATGGGGCCTACTCGTGTTTCACCAGATACCTGTAATTTAATTATTCATTTGAATGGCTATAATTTTGTTCACCTTCTAAATCTTTTAATGTTAATTTTCTCTTGAATTTAGTGCGTGTCGCATTCATCCTTCTTGTAAACTACTTTTAATAATTTTTATTGACCTTCAAAGAAGCGTGTGTGAAGTTAGCCATACCAATGCCCTACATCGAAAATCGAGTGTGCCGCTCTCGAAAGCAACATCTGCGCATAATTTGAGTTTGGCAGCGTGCCACATATTTTTCAAAATAGTGCGGCAGTTTACGAGAACTCACCGATTGAAAATTGAAGGTGGTACGGATGCGAAGTTCGCCATACCAAATTACCAAAACACATGCATCGCATAACTATGAAGTGTCAAACGCATGGATGAATAAACTGCCACGTCCCAAGTATGTGCCACCCATTATTTCACGGAATTTCACTATAATAACTGAGAAATTGGATAAAATTAAGTACAAAGTGGCACGGTTATGAAGTTAGCCGTGAAAGTCTGACAAAATTAAAAATTTCCATCAATCCGATTAAAAAATCATCTGGGCCAACTTACAGAAGTATGCCAGCCTGTGACACCCATCAAACAGAAATGCGGATTGACCTCCGCAGACGTTTCCACTCACCATCTGTGCCACTTGTGAAAATCGTGGATCCTACTCACATCAACCGACAAATGCATTGATTAGGACCACCTTCTGCCACCTCTCAGACAGCTGGACAAGTCGACATACTCCCAATAACTATCACAACTCTCCGAATGGGATAATTCAAACACCTTTCGCATTCATTTCTCTGATGTAGTATAAGTACATGTCGCCAAAAAATAATTTCGTGTATACCAAAATGTGTTATTTAAGCACTTGAAATTGATGTCAGAATTTCAATGAAGCTAAAATTTATTTTACAGATATACCAGTGGAGCTCTTCAAGAGGGATGGTAGAAAATACTCGGCTTCTATGAGGGAGTTCTGTCTCACCCTGAGTCTATACAGCCGAAAGGGATACAACTATGTGAGGACAATTCTGCCTTTGCCGCATCCGCGTACTTTAAGAACGTAAGTTGGTCTTCTGAAGTAGCTATCGATTAATGTTGCCACCAGTATTATTGTGATATGTATTACTGATCAGCTGGTGCATTTACGATTGTGTTCATATAATTAAGAACTGAGATATCCCTTCCTACTGGATACTAACATAAAGTTTTGCAGGTAATTAACTATATTTCTATGCAATAGGCTAATCTTTTAAGTAGTGAGTGGTATGCGTACTTCATGCGCCACATATGAGGGACATGGTCGTGCAATTAGTCACCTTCGACACAACCATGCTGATTTAAAACAATTGCAAATGGCCCACATGGCAAACGCGGAATCTGATCTCACGGCCAATTTTGGCAATTGGGAATCTGTGCCAAATTTTGACAATCACTAACACAATGTTTAACTCAATTGAGATAAGGGATCATGAGTCCGAGTATCTATTTCTTTTATTTCCAGCCCGACTTAGTCCAAGCTTATTCAATGTTTAATCATGCATTAATAGTGCTCAAAGTCATTGGTAGGTCTAATATTTTACGGACAAATCTGATCTTTGTATGACGAATTTGCGTAGTATTCTAGAAAGCCTTTTTATAAGCTGTTTTGAATAATTTAGATAGTCACTACAGACTCACAGCATGAGAATTTAGGCATCATCTGTGTTTCTGTGCTTATAGTATTAGCTTTCTGAAATTTGAGCTAGAAATGATAGAATCAACTGATTTTTAGTTCATGAAAATTTGTTTGACCTCGCTCTGAATTTGTGTATTGGAGCGATCGATGGAGGTTACATTACAGTCCCGCTTGAGATTCGAAAGACATTTTTCTACAACCCTGAGGTTACATGCCTTGTCCTTATCATCAAGCTATCTATCAGGCAAAACAAGGCGAATGTCAAATCTGCATTCAATATCTTTAATCTAGCGTTAATAAAAATCTGGTGTCTCAGTAAAATGAAGAGACTTTAATGCGAATGCTTATTCCCTTGAGTGCCATTATGTCACCATCTTTCAATAAGTCGTGTAAAAGACCATGTAAGGCATGTAATTACTGGGTTCCCTTTTTTTATTGGAAAACAGTATAGCTGTCTTTCTAAATCACACGTAAAAATAGGCTAAAGCAGGGTTTTGCAAGTTTTCTATTATTCGATTGGAGTGCGATTCGCGAATCACGCCCGATTCGATTCGACTCCTAAGTTAACCGATTCGCAGGTCCTCAATAAAAATTTAAGCATGTGTATCTTAGTAATCAATCCCTTTCATTGACTGACTCCCTATTTCCCGAAACTTTCCGACTCTGTATGGTTTGTTGTTAATGTAAAGCATTCACTAATGAAAATTATATTCTCTATTTCTTCTCTCAAATGTCAGCTTTCCAATTAAAGTAAAGATGTTCATTATTGATGAAATGCAGGATTGTAAAATAGGTTTTTTTTCTTGGAACAGGTGGCTTCAAGGTATTGACGGTCGTCCAGGGTTCAGTGAGCAAAGTCTGAAGCACTTGCAGAGTCAAAGAGACGGTGAAAATGCTTGGCAATATCGATTTTGCACTCTTATGGTCGACGGAATGAGTATCAAGAAATTGATGCAGTATGATCCACGAACAGCTGAATTTTCTGGCTTCATCAATTTCGGTCAAGCCTTATCCCTCAATTCCGATGAAGAGTTAGCGACAGAAGCCTTAGTATTTATGGCCGTTGGCATCACTGGCCATTGGAAGCAAGTTATCGGATACTTCTTGATTCGTGGCATATCTGCTGAAGTGCAAAAGGAATTGGTGCTGCATGCCATAGGAAGTCTTCACGATGTCGGACTTTCGGTCAAAGCCTTGACATTGGATGGACTATCTGCCAACATGTCCATGTTAAAGAAGCTTGGCTGCTCAATGACTCCTGATCAAATCGTCTCTTATTTCTACGTTCCCTCCGGTGAAAAGGTTCATGTATTTATTGATGCATGTCATTGCCTGAAGCTTGTCCGCAACAACTTCGCGAAAGTCGGAGTAATTGAAGTTGCTCCAAATGAATACGCAAACTGGACCTATATAATTGAATTGAACAAGCTCCAGAAGAAAGAGGGTCTTGTGGCCGCGAACAAGTTATCCGATCGACACATCCATTTCAACCAGCAAATAATGAAGGTAAGTTCTTCCAGTAAACTTATATTAATAATATCCGCTGAACTCATTGAAATGCATTTCGGTAAAACTCAATCGCCTTTAAAATGCAACGAGGCCTACTCGTGATTATAGGCCTAATCAGTCGCACCCAGTGGTGGGTGCAATTACGAGTGATCGATTCTAGATTCATCTAATATTGACCCATTGCCGCCTTCGATTATTTTAATACTCCAAGTTGCCATATATAGCTTGATTTTTATGCTAGGCTAACGACGATGACTTACAGAGTGGGCTCACTCATAACTTTAATAATGTCTCATCTGATAGGAGTACAAGTTAAAGTACAGCTTCCAATTCTCCCTCGCAGTTTCCCTCAAAATGTGTCGACATCACTCAAACTTTCCCGGTTCCTGAAAAACAAAACTATTCATCATTATCAAAGATGTTGGGATCGGACATCTTTGAAAGCCTAAGAAAACTAAATGTCTGACTCGCCAATTCTTAGGACTTGTGTTCTTCTGTTCCCCGTTTCTGATGCACTTTGGATCGATTCTCATAGCAGAGATTATCTAGAATCTTCATAATTTTAATAAGCATGTATCATAGTCATTTGTAAAACTATTGCTCTATGCCGAGTAAAAATTCACATAGGTCGCATTCTTCTGGATGACGAAGCTCTATTTTGATGAAAATTATCTTGGTGATTGAAATTCATATGAAGTATCTAAGAAAATGGAAATGAAAACCCGTAGGTTGAAAAATTAGGAATTTTTGGACCCATTCATGTAATTATTCAAAGAAAACACGAATGATACTAATTTATGCGTCAGGAATCCCCATATCTATTTATGTTCAACCGAATTAAAGTCGCAGGACCTTCCTATTGAAACCATCGATTGATGCGGACGGTCGCACAATGTAGCAACCGGGAAAATTTTAACAGAATAACTTGCCATGCTTGTTTTCGTGCACACATACTTTATTTTGCACGACTTTCAATAAATGAGTAATTGTTTAGAATTTGGGCTATATTGTTGGATTGACCTTTCCGTCCTATTTCAAATCAGTGCAGCTGGACATTGCCCTGCACGGGTCGATAGTCATCTCTTAATTGTAGTACATAAAATCTCTAGTTATCCCAGATTAATCGAGTAGCAATCTAAAGGCGTCGTTAATGACTTAGGCCTACACGATATTTTAATCGTAACAGTTTTTGAGTCAATCGCTTTTCATTTTTTTCTTCCATCAACATTTAAGTATTCCTTCATACATACAGTTTTGACTGTGACATGCGTCGCATACTTAAAATTACGTCTTTCTATACTTCAGGTTTCCTTGGCGGCTCAAACTCTGAGTGCTTCCGTAGCGACCGCTTTGGAGTTCCTGAAGAAAATTGGTCATCCACAGTTTCGAGATGTCGATGCCACCGTCACCTTCATACGAACTATCGACCATTTGTTCGACATCTTAAACTCAAGAGTCCCCGTGGCAACCGGCTACAAGCAGCCCATCAGACGGTCTAACTTCCAAGAAATTCGAGCAACTTTGATGTCGATGGACCGGTTTCTCCACCAGCTGAGAATTCTGGGAACACGCTTAATGGGTACGACCAAAGCGACGGGATTTGTTGGCTTCTCATTCTGCTTGAACTCCCTCATATCGCTGTCCTATGAGCTGCTGTTTGAAGAACGTCCACCGATGAAGTACGTGCTGAGCTACCGCTTCAGTCAAGACCATCTGGAGCTGTTATTCAATGCCATCAGAGGATCGCTCGGCTGGAATAACAATCCAACAGCAAAGCAGTTGGAATATATAATGCGGCGACTTCATGCACGCGTTGGAATCCAGGGCGACTCTGCCGGAAATTGCCTCGATTTTTCAGAGGACAGCGAGGATCTCAGGCCCGTCGAAATCCTGGAGGACATGGATGAGATCCCAAGAAATTCGTTGTTTGTAAACAACGTCGTTAATTATATAGCAGGCTTTGTCGTTAGGAAGTTGCTGAAATTTGACCAATGTCCTGAATGTCGCTCGGCTTTGGTTTGCGATCCAAAGGACTCGGTGATGATGGCGGAAGACCGCTACTTTTTACGCTTGAAGAACAATGGGGGTCTTCTTCTACCATCAAAAGACGTAGTGGATGTGTTGAAGATATGTGAGTCGATTTACAGATCTTCCACTCTGCAAGAGTGTAAACCTGACCGGGTTTTTTTGAAACTGTATCCCAGGATCAGAGGGTCAGCGTTCTCCTCTGAACACATGATCCTGAATGATCATCGGCCTCGAATAGTCAGATCTCTTGTTACTGCTTATTGTAATATTCGGTCATTCCATGTCACAAGGGTTCACAATTTGAGTGACATAAAGTATTCTCGTCATCGCTTGACGAAGCAGATTCTTTTTAGATCACATTGATGCAACTTTCCTGTTTTTAATTTCACATTTAAAGCTGACAATGACATTCTAGCGGCTTCTTTGTGTGTTACAAACCTGACTTGTGTATTATGTATAATATGCATTCATATTCTAATGCATACACGTCTTCGTATCTTGTGATTTTTGTATATATTTATTGCTTCTTGCTTCTGACTTGTGTTTTATGTGTAATCCGTATTGACATTTTAATGCATAGACGTCTTCGTATCGTTGGATTTTTGTAATATACTCGTATCTATTGCTTCTCGCACATCATGCTCGAAATATGTCAACACTAGCATAAATGTATTTGATAATAAGTGTTTTACATGGTGTCCGTCTGAGCTGCATATGTGCAGTGCTATCTAGCGGTATCTATGCATTGTAGCTCTGACTTGTGTTTATGTATAGAACTTTTGATTTTTTAATATACTTGATTGCTTATTTTTTCTTTGCCTCGTAATGTTGTATTGTACATACATACTCGAAGCATGTCTCTACTAGAAAGTAATGTATTCGATAATAAATATTTTAGAATAATATTTGTCGTTTTCGATGGAGCAACTTAATCCACTATAAGTTACGTTGTCATATCTGGCATGTTAGCTGATGTCTGTGCTCTCATGAATTTTCAAGTCTTCGATAGCTGGTGATGTTCAGATAAATGACATGCCTATCAACTGACTAAAAGTCTATTCTTGATGATGGCGTATGGCTGACTCCCTAACGTACATGATGTCACGCGAGAAATTTCGGAAATGTAGTGGGCATATTACCTAAAATTGAATTAAATTTTTCACCGCCTGGTTTTAGTTTGGGGCGGTTTTATAGCCGTGATTGCTTAAAAAGTGGCTAATCAATATCATAGCAAGCAATTATTGCCTGTTCAGAATAAAATATTCGGCCGGTAAATAAAGTAGTTTTAGAGATTGATGAATCTCGCAGGATTCTTCAGAAAGATCATGTTTATATCCACCCAAACTAAAAAAGCACGACAGTTTTCCTGTTGAAATACTTATTTTTGCAAAATTATATAGGCCTAGTTCAAAGTATTGGTGAGGGCTGAAAAACGACCTATCTGTCGGCCAAAAATAAGTTTTTACTTTGCAGCATGTGTAAGTGACCCTGCCAGCCACTTCAACAAGCGATCAACAAAAATTTTGACCATACGCCTGATGCAATGAGCTGGTTCTCCGACATATTGCGAATTATTAATATTTTTGGTCTGACAGATAGGTTATTTTTCTGCTTTCTTAATAAATTAGACCGGTATTTCAGCGCTCAGACAAGCTAGCGTCCTGCACCTTACCAGGTCATCAAAAACAAAGTGGCACACCAGAGTTTATCAAACTGTGTAAAATATCACAAGACGACAATTCGGTAGTCTAATTCACGAAAACGTTCTAAATTCATTTCCATATGTACATGTGCTTCAGAATGTTGACTTCTCTTGATACATTATCGATGAGCGTGGAGAATCCTGATCATCAAACATGCTTATTTTGTCTAAATCAGTTTATCGCTAATTGAATACAGAAGTTAAGAAATGCAGATACGCAATTTCGATCAGCTGAATCCAATGACATTCCTCTCTGTGATTGGTTCCCTCATAAAATCCAATCCTTGGCAAGTTTGTCGCGTGTGATGAAGGTGACCTTGTAATCGGTTAGCGCGTGTGTCTCTGTGCCATCGAGAACAATTAAGTTCGGTGTGTCAGCCATTCTAGTCCTTCTCGTGTAGTAATATCTATTTCTGTGTGGGAAGGTGAGAATGACAATATTGACAGTGCGATAGATTCATTCAGTGGATTAAGTCATGCCGAAATCTGAGACGCCCAAGCAGCTGGAGGTCAGAGAGAGAAAGAAAAAACAATTGGAAGGCGATGAACATTTGATTAATGTGGTGCGCAATTATCCTATTTTGTTCGATACAAATCTTGAAGATTACAAAGACATCAGGAAAAAGGGATCTGCATGGACAGCAGTCGTTAAAGAACTCGGGTTCGAGACTGGTAAGTAAAATCGTTCGTTAATTCACCATAGTGATCATGTCAATACATGAGCTAGAACCAATTTCAAGCTTTCATCTATGTCGCAGCACATGGGTTTCCTCCTAATATGTTTTATCACCTAAATGATTTACAAATTGCTCATGTGAGATGCTTATCATTAATTTTATCAGCGGCACTTCTCTAATTTGTCAAATAAGAGAAGGGTGGACAAGTGGCTTTAGCGCAAGAGAGTACTAAATTTTCTTTCCATCGGAAGATAGCAGACATGAAAGTTTAAAAACCATGTGAAGAATTCCAAACCGCCGAATATTTGCACAGAAAAAATAAAGAAATAAGTAATCATTGTGGGTTGGAAGATAGATGAACAGAGTTCCAAAATATTGTCCAAACTAATATGATTATCTGAATCCCAAGATCGTCAGGATTCCCAATATGCCTTCAGAAAAACTGTGATAATCAACATTGAATTATCTTGTATTTAAAACATGCAAAACAATGATGATTATTGAAGTAAAAAAAGACAATGCTATAGGTAGTTTATAGCCTAACCCGATTCGGTTATTGTATGTAGACCTACTTGTATGTAGCCCTACTTGTATACTTGAATATGAATCCGATTATTTCAAGCATTCACTTTATTTCAGACTCCATCGATGATTGCAAAGCAAGGTTTCGATTCTTAAGAGGCGAATACAGCAGAATAAAGAGAGCTCTTAAAACTACAAGTGGAATGCCTGCCGCACAGAAGAAGCTGAAAAATGAGGATTACGTTTACCGACACATGAGTTTCTTGGATGGATGCATACAACCAAGAAAGTAAGCACACTTACATGTAGGCCCTATATTTTCTTATATGTAGTCCTACATGTGGATTACCTAAGGAAAAACATCCAGAGATAATTTACATCTAGAACGGCTGCATAATGATGTCAAAATTGTCAAACTCGTCAAGAAATTGGACGTTCATTTTATTTATGCCGCTTTTCTTTTTAAGTTATGTCTTTGCATCTGTTCATCGATGTAATCTGAGTTGAAATACATAAAAGAGTAACACTATATAATTAGCACATGTGCTAATTCTGTAGTGTTGCTCTTTTTGCGATAGTCAATCCTCCCTAGGTTAAATGTATTAACCCTATCGGATGGACTTTATCGCACTTGATAAATGTCGCTTTAGTAAATTAGGGAAATATTGATTTATAAATGTACAGTATCCTCAGAAAATGTACACTCCTCATTCCAATTTTTCAGAACATCGTCCAATATCCCCAGCCGATCACAAGCTTCTGAGCAAATGGAGACAGAATCTGAGAATGAATCCGACAAGGAAAACTGCGAGACCTCACTTACTGAGGAACCTGAAATTAAGAAACGGAATGTCGATCGAGTTGATCAACTTTTAGGTACTTGTGAGAATATCCTCAGAAGGAATGAGACAGACGAATGCACCCATTTCTCCAACTAGTAAGTGGCCTGGATCCCGATAATGATATTCGTGACAGTTAAATTACTTCTTTAAACACAAGAAAAAATAAGCATTAATAAAATATGACATTACAAAAATTGGGCCCGTAGGCCTATAAAAATAAACGAGTATAGTTCTGAGTTCATCTGATTGTTTTGGCCCATTTCATGTTTGAGAACGTACATTAATAAGTGATTACCACATAGCAGAATAACAACTTTTCAATGTAGCATATTTTCATTTCCATTTTATCATTGGTACGGTATTTTTCTTGATTTTCATTGCAGTGTGTCATCTGCTCTTCGAAGCATGAAACCTCGGACGAGGCAGTTTGCAATATTCAAAATTCAAGAGCTCGTCTATGCGATACAGCGTCGTGACACCTTGCCGCTCAATCCATGTTCAACTCAGCCCTCAATGAGTCGTCCACCATCCTGGCCCCAACCATCTACTTCAACTCAAACGTCGTGGCCCCAACCATCTACTCCAACTCAACCGACGTAGCCTCAACCATCTACTCCAACTCAACCGACGTGGCTTCAACCGACTCATTCAGTTGAACCTAATTATTGTCAACTTGACTGACCGTATTCATCTTTCCGACAAACGATTTGTCATTTGTTCAGTATCATGACAGGTTTTAAATACAAATAGTGACAGGAACATTATTCATTTCTATTGTTGCAAATCGTATGTACAAATGATAGTTTATCATGCATGTACAGATGAATTGATATTTTGGCAATCTGACAGGAAAGCCTTTCAAGTTTCCGCGAAAATTTATTGAAGTAAGACACGTTCTGGAATAATAGGTTGCAAAACTATGTTAAGATAGGATCTTTTTCGGGACCGATATATATTATCATTGAATTGAATGACAATACTTTACAAGCCTGTATAAGAGGTTTTGCAATATCAGAGATTTCAATAAGACAGGTTAGACTGTACAGTATACATGTATGTATAATGGAGAGTTATAAGCTAGCTCTCATACGATACAATTCTACAAAGTTTTCAAATCCGTGAGCAGTTTGCGAAATACTTCAGCAGTGCGACTGGCAGAGTACCATGGCAAGATAAGTTCCACAGTTGAAGATATCTTTATCCTGATTACTCTAATACAGCCTACATAATTTCAGGAAATGAAGTTCTGTCTGCGTTACTCTAAATATCGTCATTCAATTGTATCGTATGAGAGCTAGCTTATAACTCTCCATTATACATACAACATAGAACAACAACAATCTTGTTGTTGTTCGATCCGACACGTCCACAACTGGTTACACCAGACGTAGTAACATTCCGCCACTCACCAGGTAAGATAGTTCCAACAGTGGTCTCAACATCACAAAAATTGCGTGGAATGTACTTAGCATGTGACGGATCACCAGTACTGTCCTCAACATGAAGGAAGTTATGCAATGCAATAGCCGCCTTAATGTATTTTTCACAGTTTTCGATCTTAGCATTCATTGGTCGATGAAAAATTCTCCATCGGGCCACTAAGATCCCAAAACAATTTTTTATTACACGTCGAGCTCTTGACAGACGGTAGTTGTAGATTTATTCATGGGGAGGTAGCTTTCTAGAGCCTCTTCCAGGATAGGGTCTCATCAAATATTCTTTGAGTGGGAAAGCTTCACAACCCAAAATCACATAAGGTAGAGAAGTATCCGTACCTGGAATAGTGACCGAGTTAGGTAAGTTCAGTGTTCCGTCTTCAAAAGATACGAATAAATTTGAATTCTGGAAGACACTTCCGTCACCCTCTCGTCCTGCTGCTCCTATATCCACATAAATGAATTTATAGTCAGAATCACACATTGCCAATACCAACAAACTGAAAAATGTTTGTAATTATAAAACGTCGATGCACTTCGTACGGGACACTGGATTCTGAAGTGCTTCCCATCCAAACTTCCGACACAGTTAGGAAAGTTCCAACGTGTTCGGTAACCAGCTTCAACGTCGCGCCATTCCTCTTCGGATTCCGGACAACGAATGCAAGATAGAGATAATAGTTCCCAGATTACATCACATGTTTCACTTAGTAGGTTAGAAATGGTAGACCGGCCACGATGAAACCGAAAGGCAAGTTCCTGCTGAGAACAACCTGTCGCTAAAAATACCAAAGTAATCGTAAGTCTCTCTTCTGGTGAAACAGGCTCTCTCAGACTGGTTTTGTGTAGTCGATGTTGAATTTTCGAAAAAAGTAATTCAATTTTTCGGGAGTCATTCGATGGTATGAGAAGTACATCTCAGGATCGTTGGACTCCAGGTGTGGTATCAGATGAATATACTCGCTGTGCTGCATTCGATGTTGAAATGCAGGGCGCGTTGACCATCGACGTTTTCTTTTTCGACGAGTTTTTCTGGCTTCTTTAATAGCTAAAAGGATCACAGCTACCTTAGCTACTTCCGTCTTCGACGCTGTCATGATTCATGCAACCAATGCAATCAAAGTGAAAGGATTCCGATGTATCATCTATCCCTCTAAAAACTGTTCATGTTTTGATTGGTGGCGATCAACGCAAGCATCCTCCAGCCCAGCAACACAATCATGAATATGTTACAAATAAAACTGTTAATCATTCAGTTGAATCAGTTATATTTGACGATGTCGATGAGAATTCAATATACAACGCAACTCAACGACTAGCCGGGTCTGGTGGACCAAGTGGACTTCATTCTGATGGAATCAAAAGAATATTATGTTCAAAGTCATTTGGGAGAGCCAGTAAAGATTTGTGCTACTCAATTGCCAGAATTGCACGGAAATTATGCACTGAAGATGTCAATCCATCTTATTTGAAATGCTTCAATTCTTGCCGACTTGTCCCTCTAGACAAAAACCCAGGAGTTCGACCAATAGAAATAAGTGAGGTCATTAAACGAGTCATCGGAAAATCTATTTCTTTTCTCCTGAAGACTGAAATACTCCATTGTATCGGTGATCTTCAAACTTGCGCTGGACAACCTGGAGGAGCATAAGCTGCTATCCAAGCTATGAAAACTATATATACTGATGATTGTTGTGAAGGGATGCTGCTGGTCGATGCGGAAAATGCATTCAATAGCTTAAACCGATCTTTGGCACTATCAAGCATTCAGAAAACGTGTCCTGAACTTGGAACATTTTTGATAAACACATATAGAATCCCAGCGCCTCTTTACATGCAAACAGCAAATAATGACTACTTCCAAAATGTGATTTGGTCACAAGAGGGAACCATTCAAGTTGATCCACTTTCCATGATATTTTATACATGTTCCACTGTACCATTAATCGAAAATCTCAATGACATACCATCTGTAAAGCAGGTCTGGTTTGCTGATGATGCCGCTGGAGCAGATTCTTTGAGTGATTTACTGAAATGGTGGAAGAAATTAACAGCAATAGGCCCTCATTATGGCTATCATCCAAATTCCAGCAAAACGACTTAAGTTGTGAAAGAACAATTTTTACAAGAAGCCATTGAACTTTTCAATGAAACTGGTATTATTGTCACATCGCATGGAGCACGTCATCTTGGTGCTGCGATCGGATTTGAAAATTTCAAATGTGTGTTTGTGTCTAGCAAAGTCGAACAATGGAAAACTGAAATGCTGAATTTAGTTGAAATGTCGACAACTGATCCTCATGCAGCTTACTGTGCGTATACTACAGGAATGAAACATAAATAGAACTATCTGCAAAGAACATTATGTGACATTTCCGAATTCTTCATACCATTGGAATATGTAATTCGTGATCAGTTTTTTCCAACTCTATGTGACAAAGTGATCGATGATGATTTGAGAGACTTATTTGCTCTTCCTACTTCACTCGATGAACTAGGCATTGAAAACCCAGTAAAAACATCTGACAGCCAATATGCATCATCTCTAAATATCACAAAATCACCTCAAGAACACATAATCAACCAAATTATGGACTTCAGTGAAGAAACAATTGATGACATTTACTCGAGAAAAAGTGAAAACAAAAGCAAAAAACATTTAGCCGATAAATAAATGCTCAAATCACTATTTGAAAACTTTTCGGAGGAAAGCAAACGATGTATTCAAGCAAATCAAGAGAAGGGATCCTCAGTATGGCTTTCTACACTCCCCCTGAAAGAATATGGATTTCACTTGAATAAAGTAGAATTCATTGATGCCATATCGCTAAGACATAGCTTAAAAATTTCTGGCATGCCTCAAAGATGTTCCTGTGGACAATTGAATGACATTAATCATGCCATGACCTGCAAGTTGGGAGGCTTCGTTCACTTAAGACACAACGAAATAAGAAACCTTGAAGCTGATTTACTATCAAAAATATGCACCGATGTGAGAGTAGAACCATCATTAATTCCGGTTTCCGAAAATAACGACCTAAGTGATAATGTCAAAGATGATACTCGTCTTGATGTTTCCATGCGTGGCTTCTGGCGGCCTATGGAACGAACCTTTGTTGATGTTCGAATCTTTCATCCCAATTCCCCATCATATCTGGCTACTCCCATGAATCCTCTTTATCATACTCATGAAAATCAAAAGAAACAGGAGTATAACAGGAGAATCATGGAAGTAGAACATGCATCATTCACCCCACTCATATTTTCAATGATCGGTGGTATGGGTCCTGAATGCCTGCGCTTTCATAAAAACATGGCAGACATGATATCAAGGAAAACTCGCGAAAAATATTGCCATGTTATGATGTATGTAAGGCGTAGAATACGTTTCTCCCTCTTACGAACATCACTCATAGCCTTGAGAGGAGAAAGGGTGAAACAATCAAGTAGGTACAATGATGTCCGTCTTCCAGAAATCATTGACTTCGGCATCAATGAAATCTCCTTTTTATGCAAGTTAGCTTAATTATCTTTTTTGTATTTTGATGTTTTATACGTATAAGTTTATTGCAAATTATATTCATATGAGTTTCTCATTCACCATGTGAATGTATGTGTCAAGAGAATAAAAATACCGTTATCTACATGCAAAAAAATGTTTGCAAATCCCGGTAACTTGATTCCACTCACTGGTAGCAAGGACGGGATATTGAATGAATGACCACTTCGAGTAACCACATCCGCTTTAAAAATCGAGGAGCGCAAATCATAATGAAAGGAAGAATTGGTATAATGACTGACTGAATTGTAATTTTGATTCCTAATACATAGATATTGCGTCCTCCTGTGCTAACTTGAGTGTTCTCAATGGGTAAGTTGAATGCACAACCCGGTATCTTGAAAGCATAAATTGGTAAACCTGGTAAACTGAATTTCAATCCCGGTATCTTGATTCAGTACTTTGGTAACAAGAACGGGAATGGTCAATTTGATTGTAAAAAAAACACTAGTGTCCACATTCTCCATAACAAGATTAGCTAAAGCAACGGATATAGGACTGCCCAAAGACCATTCGAACGTTTGACTATAATATACATTCCTGCAAACAAAATGTATACTATCAGAATGTGCTTCAGGCAAACTTCAAGCAGCTAAAGAATATCACAAACTTATAACTGAGTGCGTTGGTCTAATGTAGAATCTTTAGTCAATCTCTCTTCTACTACTTTCAAAGCCAAGTCGACTGGCACCGATATGTAAATAGAGCCTTAACATCAGATAATGTATTTATATCTGCCAGCCGACATTCAATCTAACTAACAAAATCAAAAAATTCGAGGAATATACTGATTTATTCGCTAAAGCACAACTAATTTACACAAACATTTAGAGATTTCATAGTTGATGAATTCACGAAATGCACAATTTGAAGGAGACGAATATTGTCTTTAGGAGCTTAGGGAGGCCATAAATCCGCGGACAAAACGCGTCAGTACTGCGTAGTCGGAAGTATGAGCTATCCTCAAACTCTCCAACCTTTTAAATTGCAGAAGAAGAACATTTAAGCTCCCTTCACTGGAGTTCGGAGGGTCCTTCTTTAATCTCCCATACGTGTCACACGAAAATTTTTAACCTAGGAGATAATTTGAATTTGATAATACATTTTAGAATTTATTATGACATCAATCATGATATAATTTGAAATTGCTTAGTGTGTTTCTACATTTGGTACCGTGCAAATATATTTAATATATGTAAAGGCCAAATTGGAAATAGATGTCATTTTACCTTAAATAGCCTACAACGGAATCAGAAAAATCAGGTGAGTGACTTTGTATGAACGTTTGACAATTTTTATAAGCGAGCAATTAAATTTTCTTTTATTGCTCCTTTTTAGTAATTGCAAAATTGAAATATATTTTAGTAATAAATCAAGTAGTTTTTATATATTTGTGCGACTGATAAACAATATCAAAACTGCAGATATTTGTCTAGCAATCAACCTTGTCAGATATTTTGCGTAGCACATTTATAGATGTGAGAACTGTTGGTGTAATTCTTTAAATTAATGGCATTGTTTTATTCCAGTTATTCATTGGCTTTTTAGGGAATTATGGACATTTCTGATTTATCATGTTGAAAAAAGAAAGTTATGGAATCAACATCAACCCATTGGGTGCACGTGTATATGATGCGCACATTAATCCATTTTACATGTAAGTGTATGTAAAACTTAAATCACTATTTGTCGTACTCATGGTTCAAAAATCCGATTGATTTAAACTAAAATTTTTGTGAAGTAATGCAACCGTTATCATTGAGAAGTGCTTTTATTCAAAGGATCTGATTCCTTTTCAAAAGGATCCGACTAAGCTACTCGTATTTTCTAGCAGAAGATCAAAACAAAAAAGAAATGAGATACAAATTTATTTCCAAGTCATATACGACCAAGGGTTTAGTTTGAGCTCAAGCACATCTATAAATGCCAAAGAATTAATAGTAGCTGATCTGCGAATATGTGGTTAGTTAACTTTCAAGAGACATATAAGTAAATATTTATGTTAAAACTTGTCGCTCATTATGTCTTCATTTGAACAGCATGCATACTTCCTTTATCTTGTCAAGAAGAAGATAAGAAAAGAAGGGTCATATGAAATCCAAGTTCTTGCTAGTCTTTTTCATCAAATGCAATCTTTTTGGTATGTAGCGATACTAACAATTATATCTGTGATTGGCTGTTTTACGATGAAGTACGAGTTGTTGGTATATTTCATATACGAGACCCGATCCGAATTCGTCCTCATTCGTATGTGTTTAGTATGAAGAGCTTTAAGTCACAAAGCAAAAAATACGTATATATTACATACTACTGCCAAATAACTTTTCATAATACCATTCGTGAATATTTCTTTTTGATAGTGTGGCATTTAACTAGATTATATTTATTGTGAACTTTATGCTGTATGTCGTCACCGCTACTTGTCTTGTAACATTAACAGGACGCTTGGTTAGCTCTATTTACTGAACCAAGTTGATTAACTTCAATTCATTCAAATGACGTTTTTCGTGCAATCATGTCGACTTTTGCAACACTTTTGCACTCAAACACTTTTGCATTCATGAATTATAATGTGTTTTTATTTCGGATTGATAATATCCTTAGTTCCAAAATTACATAATGCATAATTGTTGATGGTTGAATACTTATTGATTATTTATGAAATGCCTTAGACTTGCATGTATTAAAATTGAATTCAGTATTGTAAGTTTGAATCTTGAATGTCATTATCTCACTACTTACAAAACAGTAGTAACATTAGTGTGATCTTTATTGACAAAAGGCCTTAAATCAGTATATATCAGACATCATTGATGCTTTCCTTTAACATTGTGCTGGTATGTCTTTGTGCTGTACACTTGAAATAACATACGAAAAACAAACAAATGTATACGAAAATATGCCAAAAAATAACTTAGTTTGCATTCTTCGTATGTGATTGGTATCGAGCGATTTACAGTGTATTTAAAGGGCCTTTATTCTAGGCAACACATTTTCTTTTTACTTGGAAATGGCTCGCATTTATCCACTGGAAACTACAACAGAATTTCTACTGTGTTGCTTTTCCAATAGGCCTATAAGATGAAGCCAATATATCAAGCGTCTTAGCAGCAATTTTATCTACACAATTTGGTCTAAAAGAACATCGTAATACTATTCTATGTATAAATTGTAATGGATCACAGAAAACCATATATACAATTTAAATATTCGATGCAATACTTCATGCCTCTATTCTTTGCTTTGGAACAAGAAGAAATCATATGAATTGCTTTTGTGTATGCAGTGGAGCGATCTGTAAAACAATTCATTTCCTTAGCTCGATGATTAATCCCTGCACACGAACTGAGCATGATGCTCAATCAATAAATACAAGGAACTTCTAAAATGTGTTCAATAATGCATGATATTGTAAGGATTTCTATGTCCACAGCTTAATAAGCTCCGCGAATCAGGTAATTATTTTCCTGGATGGAAATTATTAACCTCGTGCAGACTTCTATGGAAATATCATGCATTATAACAGATAATGCATAGATTTCTTCGGTCATCATTTGTCGCAATAACCCCGAGCCCTCGGCTCTCGGTATTTGTAGCAAATTGACCTCAAATCTATACATTTTCGATTACATACAAAAATTCACATGCCACAAAAATCCGTTGTCATAGCACGCTTACTGTTTTTTGGGAGAGAGAAGCTACAAGTGATGAATGATCTTGAAGGCGATTTCGGCACACCATTGACAAGCTTTACAACTCAAGCATGACTTTATATTGTCCATGGCGCGCCAGAACGGTAAAAATGCAACGACACACTTCATATACACTTCTATTCATTGCACTAACAGAAAGTTTGATCAACATCAATGAGAATGAACCGCGAATCAGCCTGGAGCCTATAGTCAACAGTCAGCACTGATATAAAATGCGTGAAACTGCAGCTTCTTAAGCACTATTTCCGTAAATTATGAAGAGGGCACATGCAACGCCTGCAACACTCTTGCCGGCGTCCTTGCCAAAAAGTAATCATGTTCAATCAATATTAAAGTTGTTCTTTCAACATGGCGGTATACGAGAAATATATTCTGATTTTGGACGCTGATTTTTGACAATATCTTACCAAAGTTCAACCCGGTTTTTATGGGAAATCTCTTTTTAGTCACCGAGTCAGGTAGAATCTATTGCAAATCTCAAAAATATAGTGGAAACTACTCCATACATTGGGGCAAATGAGTCGTTATAGATATAGCTATTTGTTCAATTTATTACTAAAATCATTATTACATTCCTCAAAAAATATTGATCTGGAAAATATCGTGAGGATGTCCTGAGCATTCCGAGACAGTCTGAGACTGAACAGTTATAATGACTCTTGTCTATTAATTCTTTGGCGATCAAGGATCTTCACAAAGAGGCATTGTTCAGTGAACTTCACAGACCTGATGTCAACAGAAAGCATGAAATTGGACCGTGGTCCACACTTATGATTTAATGTCTCGCTCAGCAGGCTTTGAAAGTGCGAGAAGTCACGCGGAAGCTTGACAATAAACCACAAGTTTTTGTTATCTGGACGATCGTTTGTTGGCTGAGTATACAAGGTGAAGACCATTATCCGTAGCTCGTACATATATGTGCTATCAGTTTATGCACATACAAAATATAGGCTCAGTTCTAACCTACGTTGTATTTCAAAATGCATGTAAAAGACTTTTCATGCGCCTAATTTATTGCTTGCTTGGATATTGTCATTCACGCACTTGTGGATTATGATAACTTTGCATCTTTGCATGACGTCTGGGATAATTGATCATCTTAATTGAGAGCATCTTACCTTCGACAAGCGATTGGTCGAATGAGTCGTTTCTCCGAGCGGACTTACTATACTCTGTAACTCGGAAATAGGCCTACGGCCATAGAGTAAGTATATTAGGTAGAGTGGTAGCTCCACATTTATTAAATCCCCAATGTATATACACTTTCGATTTTATTAAATGAACTCAAAGAGTATACAGTCGGAATTGCTTCCAAATGTGAGATATGCACATTTATGCAGTTTTGAAGAAATTACACCGGAATGACTGATCATGATAGCATAAAGCAGAAGGAAATGATATTTTTTACAGAGTCCGTGTCATGACAGCTTTGGATATTTAATGTTTGTCAAATTGGCAGCTCGATGACCTGCGCTATTGCTTTCATGCTGAACCTCATGAGTATTTTCTTAAGCATCATCATATC
Source organism: Prostheceraeus crozeri (assembly GCA_907163375.1). Classification (NCBI taxonomy): domain Eukaryota; kingdom Metazoa; phylum Platyhelminthes; order Polycladida; family Euryleptidae; genus Prostheceraeus; species Prostheceraeus crozeri. The sequence goes on from CAJQUW010015437.1 coordinate 349,892, forward strand.
ACAGGCAACCTGCCACTGACAGAGCAAAGTAACACAATCAAAGACATGATTTCAACTAACTTGGAAAGATGTAAATGGGTCCACATCATCATTCAGATTCAAGAAGTGAAACATTAATTTAGTGAATCATAAATTCATGACGATAAAAATTGAATTAAAAATATGAAATTTCAGCCAAGAAAGCACGAATAATATCGCGACTTTTTCATGAAGACCTCCATTATAATACGTACAATTATGAAATTTCCTTGATAATCAGCCTGATTTCCGCTTAGGTAGGATGCTTATTAGCAAATATTCATTCCTTTTGATATCCAACTTGCTTCATGCTACTTATAACGGGGAATCATCACGGTAGTATTTAAATTGTCAAAATTTTGACATTTTTCAAAACTGCTCAAATAATTTTTTGGACCACAGGAACGTAATCTTCGCAAAAAGCTGAATCTTTTGATAAAAATTTTCACTGTATACAGATACTTTTTTGAGTCGACACTCTACCTATACATCCCCACTCTATGCCTACGGCTTAAATTTTCTCGCTTTGTGCAGCTTTTCTTTGAATGCGGATATGTATACCGGTCTTGAAAATGACGCTTTTCATCATGACTCAAGATGTGACGCGGTCCTTACTTCAGAACCAATCGAGATCCACTGATCGAGACCAACTGATATCCTATTCACTTCACATGCTTCAGAAAGGCCTAACACTGCTGGGAACCATTCGAAACCATCTAAGAGAGATTCTGAATTTCGTGAAGAACACAAAGTGACCTTTTTCGTTGACAATCTTTGCCCATGACCAAAAACAAAGACGTCATGAGTAGTAAGCAAAACTCCACTTCTGGACCGCGCAAGATGGCCGCCATCGCTGAGTCCCCCCCCTCTGGCACGGCAGAGTGTCGTAGTCGGCCGCCGTGGTGCTTCGTGTCTGAGTCCCCCCCCTCTGGAACGACAGAGGTTGTGGTCTGTCGTGGTGTGCCGGCCAGGTGGGTTCACGTTCACAACATGTCCGCTGACTCCCCCCCCCTCTGCAACGACAGAGTGTGAGACTCGGGTGAGTTGGTCCGACCGCCTGGTTGACGTGGGCGACCGTCTAGGTTGACGTGGGCGACCGCCAGGATTAGTCTTGAGGCTATAGTGTGTGATGTTTTTGGTGCAATCTGCTGAATGTTGGGTTGTAAAATGGGTTGTTTCGAGTGGAAGGAGTGGTCGGATGAGAAAACGGAGGTCGGATTCGTATTCAGCGTGAAATTCTGCATCGGTAGAGTGAGTTTCAAGTCAATCGGTGAGAAAAAATTTTCAACATTTTTCGAAAAACGACAGAGTTAGAATTTGGGACGTTTTGGTGTGTAGCGTCAAAACGAAGCATCGGATGAGAAAACGGAGGTGGGATTTGGATTCAGCGTGAAATTCTGCATCGGTAGGGTGAGTTTCAAGTCAATCGGAGAGAAAAAATTTTCGGCTGACGTCCCCCCCCCCTGGACAGCCTGCTTCGATTTTGGCTTCCAGTGGACGGATTTTGTCGTGCGATAGCTCGTTTGAAAGCTAAGAGTGAGACAAATTCAGTGAAAGAATCGGCTTGTTCCTATCTGTCTTCGTTAAAAAGTTAGAGCGGTTACAAGATTTTAGGTCGGAGCTCGCTCACCTGAAAAAATCCTAAGTGTCAGAGTGGCTTTGTATGGGTAAAATTTTGAAAATTTTCCAAAGTGTGGAATTTCGACCTGGGACCGTCACCAAAACATTTTTCATCAAATTTCACTGACCTCCCCCCCCCTGGACAGCTAGCTTCTAACTTTGGTTCCAGTGGACAGATTTTGTCGTGCAATAGCTCGTTTGAAAGCTAAGAGTGATAAAAATTCAGTGAAAGAATCGGCTTGTTCCTATCTGTCTTCGTTTAGATGTGAGACGCCATTTAAGATTTTGGGACATTGGCGAAAAACGACAGAGTTAGAATTTGGGACGTTTTGGGCTGTAGCTTCAAAACGAAGCATCGGATTGGAAGACGGAGGCCAGATTTGGAATCAGCTTGATGTTATTGTCCAATGAGGATCATCATCCAATGAGAATCAAGCATTTCTTTATAAATAGCGAGCCTTCCACAGTGAGAATCATTCCATCGTTGAATCACACGAGTGACGGACGCACATTTTCTCTCTCCCTAGTTCCCTATTCTATTATCCAACTAAAATGGTAAGTCGCTACTTCCCTCCCTCTCCTCCCTTGAACGTAAACTTAATACAATCTTTTTTCATTTTCAGGCATCTACTCCATCTGCTGCACTAGTAGGACAAAATGGCGGTCAAACGTTACAAGGTTCGCTACGGTCAGATCATCTACAACTGAGGCCAGTGGAAGAAACAACCAAGGTACATAATCCTACACCGCTACAGCGTAAATTTAAACAAGTCTTGCGTTATGGCGATCATAGCGTAGTACTCCAAACGGGAATGCTCCCTTCCACGGATGTCAAGATAATGCACAATCAGTATGGGGACTACATACTGATCCCCGTGAGTCCGTACATTCGCCACCAACTTGATATTATTGAGGAGTACGTGACATTAAATATGGACATTCCTACTCCTCTTGCTCAAGAGTGGAAGGCGAGAGATGACAAGGATACTCCCTATAGAAAGATTTGGGATGGTAATCACATTTGCCTACCGGTGTCACATTGGTGTACTTACTATAAGAAGGATGGAGATCATTCAATACCCATCAGATGTGATGAGCTCGGAGAAGGTACTTGGGATATCCTTTTCAAAGTGAATGGGCTATATTATGGTCGACACAAGGATAATAAAATAGCCTCTCTCTCCATGCATATGGAATCCATCCTTTATATTCCGAAACCACCCAACGTGGACGACATAATTGATCAAATCCTTAACAGCAGTGGTACGAAGCGCAAGTCGGAGAAGAATGCTACATCAAAACGCAAATCAAAGAAGGAGAATTGCTAGTCCTTTCCTAACTCTACCCTATGACAATTCGCTTATGTGCTTTGAGTGTCGTAGACGTGGTCTTATTAGATACATTTTACTTCTTCGATGCCATCATATCATTTGTGTATTTTGTCGTGAAAAGCATCGATGTAATTCTTCATTTTGTAATATGTTATAGAACGTTTCCTTAGATGTGTTAATTTCCGTTTTAGGCTTCTATCATCATTTTTATGGATTGTGAGGGTGAACCTGTACAGGAGCTCAGTGCTATTGCTATGAACAATTGGACATATCAGATTGTTAGTGTCTATCATCAACATGCCAACTGCGATCCCAATGTTGATCAATGGGCGAGAAAACACATTCATGGACTTAATCTGAAATATTTGCAAGACTATGGCTTTTCTTGTGAAAGTGCTCTTCTTATTGACTTTAAACGATGGTTAGCTGCTTTCAATGTTATACGCATCTTTTGTAATAATCCTGGTAAGGAGAGGAAAGTATTTCCCAATCTAATCATTGATGATATTTTGCTCCCACCTTGGGATAGTAGAGTGAATCAACATTATCATTAAGTCACGAAACGTTTTAAGGATTTGTGTGTTCCTATTTTGTCTGTTCGTTGTAGTAGCTACGTTCATAACCAATGCTTCTTTCCTCCTTACCTCAACACTGCCAAAGTCCTGTATGGTTATCATTGCTCGCTGTATGATAGTTATCAGCTGTATCTATTTTATCTCTTTCAAACCATTGATTTATAATGCATGCTTGTTACCGTTATTCAATAAATGTTACTATGAGAAGAGTTGTTGTTTTCATGCAATGGATGGGTTAGATAAAGGGCGATCATGTCTTTCTCAAACGACTGCGGAACATTACGTTTTCATAGGCAAAGTTTAAAAGGAGCTGTTCAAGATTATGTGATAAAATTTCATAAAGATCAGACCGACATCGAAGCAGTGGTCGATGATGCTAGCACTCTTTTTCTAGAATTAATGAATACATTCTCTGATAGCATTATCATGGCGCGATTAGTTGCGAAAATTAAGTTTAGTCATTTTGGAAAGCAAGAGGTGGAAAGTCGATCTTTCCATTTTGCTTCTTACTCAATGGAAGTGGTAGATCACCCCCAAGAATTTTTTAAAAGGCATATGATAAAAATTGCTGAACGTCTTAACGCATTTAACCATCATGGTAGCAGTCTAGTGATTGAAGCGATTTCAGATATTCACATTCAACTTTCCATAAAGAAAAATTGAAAATGCAGTGGTACTTGATTGTGGCACAACTGGTTTTCGAGCTATGTCTGCTCACTCTCGAAGTATATTCCTTCTGTACATGCGTCTATTATTTAGAAAAGGCTAGCAAATTCATATCTTCAAAAAGACTTGCTATAGACATCAGTAACGGTGAAACTATGTGTTGCGATGTATGTAAGCGAAAGGATGGAAATGAAAAGCGCATCTTCAAGAGATGTAAGCATGCTTTTTGTCAACGCTGTTTCATACGTAATTGCATTCAACTTTGCCAATGTAACCACTGTGATATTGCTCATTTCGAGTGTCACTTATGTCGCAATAGTTAGTACCTATGCAAATGTGGTAAAGATAGGTTTTAGCAAAGACTAACACGGAAAATGGCGAAACGTAAAATGGCGAAACGTAAAAGTCTTCAAAGTTTTCTTCAGCCATTCAAGCTCTCCGACGAATGAAAGCAAATCAGCGATACAATGCTATACGACATGCTAACGATAAATTCATTTGTGAAATTATTTCTCATGTGAGGAAGTTGAGGACGAAGAAATTAGCGCCAAAACAACGAAAGTTACTTAAGCGATATGCTACGAAATTGCGTTTCATCTCCAATCCTAAAGTCGCCCTTCAAAGAAAGAGGAAAACTCTAACACAAAAGGGCGGTTTCCTTTCAGCAATACTTCCAATGATAGCTCCTGCCGTGGGCAACCTATTGGGAAATATCTTTGGCTCTAAGCGTTAATTATGCAAATGTTGAGTCTCAAAGTAATAAAATGGATTTCAGACTTCAATGTGATAAAGTTCTGACTGTATCAGGTCCATCTCATGCAGGTAAAACTGTTTTCACGCTGAATTTATTGGATAAAAGAAGGGAGTTGTTTAAGGAACCTATCAATCGAGTGATTTGGTGTTATGGTATTTATCAACCGTCGCTGTTTCAGGAATTGCAAAGTCGCAACTTTATTCGACATGAAGGAATTATTCCAGTGGATAAACTTCAGTCTAATGATGTTGTTGTATTGGATGATTTATTAAAAGAAAGTAAGAATTCAAAAGATGTTACAGATATGTTCACTCGCGCAGCACACCATAAAAGGTGTTTTATCATCTATATTACACAAAATTTGTTTCCTGATGGAAAAGAAGCTCGTACACGAAACCTGAATACACACTATTATGCTATTTTCAAGAATCCGCGAGATAAAAGTCAATTTGAAATTTTAGCGCGACAAGTTGCACCCAGAGGATCAAAAGCCTTAATTGAAATTTTTCAAGCAGCTACTGAAAAACCATACGGTTACTTATTCATTGACTTTACGCAAGAGTGTCCGGAAGAATTTAGATTTCGAAGTGATATTTTGAAAACTCCCATGATTATATACAAACTATGAGTTCTTATTCTCGCATGATTGTTATTCCTCAGGATGAATATGTACAATTGACTGCCATGCAGCAAGTAAAGCAACCTCTTGCAAATCAAATGTATAGGAAAGAAATAGATTATCAGCAAAATGTTCACATCAAAGATCCACATCGTGCTGTATTATTACAATCGGAAACTGTTGAGCAATTGAAAAACTTGAAGAATAAGATGCGTGACTCTGTATCGACTGCTACACCTTTAGCATCTCGCGCACATGCCATATCTCTTTTCAATAGTATTGAGCCCCATCTCAATGTAAATGATAGAGGAGAAATCATTACAGATGAAAATAAAGTGATTGATGCTTCACGTTATGAAGACTTGATTCAGTATGCGACACGTAGAAAGCGCCGTCAGGGCTATGTTCCACCTGGTTGGTCATACTTTCTTAAACTATTGAAAAAGCATAATGTGCCAAAATTTGCTTTAAATAATGAGACATTGAAAGAACTTGATTCAACAGTGGCTACTACTCCAATGCCTCAGGCGATGAAAATGCCAACAAATTGGTTTAAGACGTCACCTGCTACATCCCCTCCCACACTCACTAAGCAAACAAGAGGAAGAACTCGACGTAGATCTACATCGCCACTAAAACTGGTAAAAGGAAAACGTAAAACAGCTCCTCCTAGGAAATACATGTTCTCAGACTATTAATATGAAGCAGATGTGTTGCTTGCCATGTAATGAGCCGCCAGAGGTGAATGTCGTTGTCACTTGCACTTGCTGCGCCAGCTCTCATAATGAAACCCCTAAGCAATGTGAACAGGATCGCAAAACCGCTAAAGCTAAATGCTGCAGTTGTTGTAAATGTAGAAAGGTAAGAAAACAAAAAGATGAGAAGGAGGAAAAAGAGTCAGCCGTCATCGACTGAACGTTTGAAGTCAATCTATTATGATGTAAAACATCCGGCAGGATTTGCATCTATCAAGAAATTATCAAAAGCGAGTGGTCTTCCACAATCACAAGTGAAACGATGGTTAAAGGGTCAGGCTACCTATACACTCCACAAACAAGCGAAAAAGAAGTACCGCACCCGCCATTATATTGTTCATGACATCGATGAACAGTGGCAAGCAGATTTGTGTGATGTTGCCTCCATTTCAAAACATAACTCGGGCAATAATTTTATTTTAACCGTCATTGATATTTTCTCGCGTTATGCGTTGGCTCAACCTTTAAAAACTAAAGAAGGGAAAGGAGTAGCAAAAGCATTCCAAACAATTTTTCGAGAAGGTCGCATTCCAAAAGGAATTCAGAGTGATCAAGGAAAAGAGTTTGAAAATCAGCATGTGACAAGATTATTTGAGAGGCATGACATTGAGTTGTTTAGTGTAAAGAGCGCTTATAAAGCTGCACTCGTTGAACGTTTTAATCGCACATTAAAAAATCGCTTGTGACGACATTTTACTGCCAACTTGACACAAAATTGGACAAAGGTTCTACAAGATACACTCCATGCCTACAATCACTCTATCCATCGTTCTATTGGACTCAGACCAGTAGATGTAAATGCTGACAAGGTAGATAAAGTGCGCGAATCATTCCAACGTAAACGCACTCATGTGAAAAGTGATGTGAAAATTGGCGATAAAGTTCGTATCTCAAAAGTGAAAAGTGGTTTTGCTAAAGGGTACCTCCCGAATTGGACAGAGGAGGTATTTACAGTATCAAGGATTAATCAAAAAGACTCTCCGACCACCTACAAGTTGAAAGATTACGATAATGAAGAAATTGAGGGTAGCTTTTACCGCGATGAGATTGAGGTAGTCACTGAAAGTGAAACATATTTGGTAGAGAAAATCATTCGATGTAAAAAACGGCAAGGTGAAGAATGGTGTCTTGTTAAATGGACTGGTTATCCTTCAAGTATGAACTCTTGGATGCGTCGTGCCGACATCTTTCATCTAAGTGATCGACAGTGATTCATGCAAAGTTGTAACTAACAATGTTTAGGGTTTGAGCTATGAATCCAACTGCCTCATTTTATTCACGACCCTCCTACGTAAGTGGCGGAGGACAAATTTACATCGGTGCTCGCCGCCAACGTGGAGGTAGCATACTTGGTGCACTGAAATCTGTTGTAGCACCTCTCATATCCAATGTCGGTAGATCTTTAAAACGAAATGTTTTAAGTAATGCCGTTGGCTTTGCTGGTGATGTTGCTAGTGATCTTTCCAGAGGTAGAAGTTTTAAGAGCAGTTTGTTGACTCGTGGGAAGGAACGCGGTTTAAAAACATTGAAGCAGACCATTGCTGGTGTTACTCAAGGAAAGAAATCACCTAAACGAATGAAAAAAGGAAGGAGGAAACATCGCGGAGCTGGTAAGGTGCGATCTTCAGTCAAAAGGCATTCACGCAAACGTCGCAGAGGCTCTAATCATTCATCAGGCGCTAAACGACGACGCTGCTATAACTTCTAATCATGGAGTGTAAAACTTCCGGTTTTTGTTTGTTCGATCAACAAGCCATACAGACAGATATTCTTAGTTCAAGTATTGTAGATTATCATCCTCGAACAGCTGAGAATGCTGGCCCCATTGAATTTGTTATTCCTGGTGGTAGTGATGACTACATAGATTTGAGTTATGCGATGCTTGATTTGAGGTTTAGAATTCAGCAAGCAGATGGAACTGCTATTGACGATGCACATAAAGTTGGACTGAACAATTTACCATTGACTACATTACTTCGCGATGTTTCTCTAACGATTGGAGAGCAGCAGGTGGAAGGTGGTCAAAGCGATTATCCCTATAAATCATATTTCAATCATGTATCACAGTTTCATCCAGCAGCACAAAAAAGTCATATGGAAGCCATGGGATGGTACAGAGATGAAGCAGGAAAATTTGATGTTGAAACAAACAGTGGCTTTGTAAAGCGATCTGCTATGATTAAAGATAGTAGAGTATGTCAGCTATATGGTCCGCTGAATTTAGACTTCTTTAGACAGTCAAAGTTTTTACTCTGTAATACCAGCATGCGACTCAAGCTGACATTGAATAAGCCTGAATTTGCGCTGAATGCATTTGCTAAAGTTGACAATTTTAGAATTCATGTGGAAGATATTGCACTTTACATTCGTCGAGTAGTACCGAATCCAAGTGTCATTAGAGGGCATGCTGAAGGTCTTAACCGCCAAAATGCCATTTACCCCGTTCAGCATACAAAGCTTCTCACCTTTACAATTCCGAAAGATCAAAAGAGTTTCATGAAAGATGGCCTCTTTCCATCGGAAGCACCGAAGCTCCTCATGGTGGCAATGGTTGAAAATGATGCATTTAATGGTAATATAAAGAAGAATCCTTTCAATTTTAAACACAATCAGTTAAGTGAAATTGCTTTACGTGTAAATGGTGTGAGTCATCCTGGTCCACCCTACAAAACAGATTTTGCTTCGGATCAATTTATGCGCAGTTATGTTGATTTTATGGATGTCTTTGGCTTTTACAATACGGATGACACCAACGGACTGACTATGAAAGAGTTTAAGAGTGGATATACTATTTATGCATTTGATTTGACTGCTGACAGCGATATTAGTGCACCCTATCGTCAAGCGAACGTGCCTCATAATATTCGTTTGGATTTGACGTTCAAAAGAACACTAGCTGAGACGATCAATGTATTAATTTATGCAGTCTTCGATTCAAACATTGAAATTACAAAGTATCGTGACGTGATTCTTCAGTATAATCGTTAATGAGTTGGTTGACTGCTGACGATATTAAGACTAAAGTGCAGCGTAATGCAGACGAAGCGACGTTGAAAGCTTTCGATAATGTCTATTCACTCGATACCTTACCACCTGCAGTAAATCACTATCCCATCTTTATTGTGCTAAACACTCATTCGCAGAATTTAGGCGGTGAGCATTGGAAAGCGATCTTTATTGGAGAAGACCGACGTGGTGAACTATTTGACTCTCTTGCTCAACAGTGGAATCTCTTGCTCAGCAGTGGTTGAGAAAACATACGCGTCAATATCAGCGAAATGAACGCATACTACAACATCCACTTTCATCAACGTGTGGTGCTTTTGTACTGTACTTCATCTTAAAACGTTTACATGTATCTCGATTTGCATCTATTATTCAAAACTTTTCATGTAATCCATCCTCTAATGAAAAAATGATTTGTAAGTTCTATCATGATTTGAAATAAAAACATCATGTTGGAAAAATTGTTTTTTATTTTACAATCCGCTGGGTACGTACATACTCAATGAGATAGTCTAGGATCACATTTGCTTGTACATGAGATTTTAGTCCAGTAATGATCACTTTACTATTATGAAAGATTGCCACATGCACAGGTAACCAACAACTAATGAGAGCTGCAGGAAAAAGTTCGGGTTCATAACACAAACTGTAACTTCTGGTACGAATCTTCAAAAATGATAGACTGTCACTCAATTGAGTAGAGATCACCATATTGTCCACAGTCAGATTCGACATCACACACCTCTCCCCCTTCCATATCCGACGTAGTAGTCTTTGTAGCTCTAAGCGCATTGACTGCGCCGATGAATGAGAAAGGGCGCCGAGAATCTGTACAGTCCCATTTGGGAAGAGTTGAAGATTCCGTGAATTGTTCATCTTCACCACTAACATTTGAGGACGGCCCGGGTAATACTTGCTGTTTGGAAGCTGTTGGTGTAATGTTGTGAGATCGATTTTGGTGTAGAGTCTGAAGCGACGGAGAATGTTGACGATGGTGTAGCGATGGCGCTTCATGATGAAAGAATGAGTAAATTGAGCGATGTACCTTCCTTTTATACTTTTCCCAACTACCTTGATGAAATGTGAAGTTAGTATGAAGTTGGGAATGATAGAGTTGAATTCGCCGATTGTTGACGCGCAGCCAGATGCGATTTCCAATACGTGAATGTCTTTTCATATAGAAGTATTTCAAGTCCTTCATGATATGATGTAGAGATTGAAAATGACGATAAGATAAAGCAAACTCTCTTCTCACATTTCCAGTTGAATCTTTGAAATAGACGTTTCGATCATGATCCGTTTCAATAGGTTGTAGGGAATCTAATTTCCAACTCATGATGTGTGGTAGTCATGTCTGATTAAGATTTGCATAGTAGGGCGATGAACTCACGACGAATAAATGTCATGATGGAGCGATGTATGTATCTTCTATACTTCTCCCAATTGTATTTGCGAAATGAGAAACAGTTTGCGGAATGAGAATGGTAGATTTGAATTTCATTTCTGTAATGTTGAAGCCAAACTTGATCACCCAAGGAGATGAATCTTAATGTTTCAAAATATTCCAAATCCCTCATGATATCATTGAGGTTGACAAATTGTCGCCATGTTAATGTAATTCCTGTTGATGTATGACCATGAGAATTTTTGAAATGTACGTTTCCATCACGATCAACTCTGATATATTGTAGAGAGTCCAAAATCCAAGTCTTCATGATGTTATGCAAAGTTGCAGATTAGCAATATAAAAATGTCGTTTTATCATATTTTGCTTAGCAATGCGGCTACAAAGAGATTTACTAGTAATCGAGCCGCACTCTTTTCTACTCCCATTGATCATGCACAACAGCTAAATGGAAATTGGAAAGTGGGTGTCACTCAACTTGTTTATAGCAACTGTGTCTATACTTTTGATCATGAGGTGATGACTATTAATATGAGGCGTACAGCTGCTTATCAATGTGAAAAGGGGTGCCGAGTATACATTCCACAGTGGCCAAAGAAAGATCTCTTATCATGTAAAAAGTTTATATATGATTTCTTGAATAAAGCGAGTAAACATATTGTCCAATTTACTCCGCACAATGATGATTATAATTATGTACATCATGTAGTTGAGAAAGATTGGATTGTTGGTTTAAGTCCAAGTTTAAGAAATGATTTAGGTTACCTCGCTAGCGCCTTAACAAGCTATGATAATTTTAACGTTAATTACCACATAAGTGGTCATAAACAGTTAATATATCGAGAGGAAGCTTATTATGTAGATCTTATTCCAAGAAATGAGAAGACGTTGGTGAAGAAGATTGTGATTAAGCCAAGAAAGACAAACATGACTCCTGAAACATTATTGAAGAAATTTAATTATCTCCTTCGAGTTGATGGCAAACAAGTGGCAACATTGACTTATATCAAATCATCTAATCATATTGCAATAAGCAAATTAAATGATGATGATCTAGTATTAGTTTGTTCAAAAGATTTTCATCAGTTCTTACGACATCGTTCTGCAGCTGTTCATGGAAAATCTGATATGCAACATTTACCATGTGAAAGGTCAAATCAATTTGATACAGAATGGACCGTATCTTTATACAGAAAGTGTGTAGAGCCTTTAGGTGGTATCTTACATGAAACAAGAGTGTTGATGCCTCGCATTATTACTTCGGTTAAATTGGTTGTAGATTATTTAAATGAAGTGATTAATGACCAACATATTTCATTTTCTGAAAAAGAAGGTACTTTGTCTACTTTGTCTCTCACTATAAGTGGAAAAGGTATTGAACTAATTATGGATAAAACTCTAACGGACATTTTGGGTTTTGTTCAAAATATCTTTAAAAGTGGTACTGTAACCAAAGCTAGCGCAGACATGTCGCTATCGCGTCGTATTAACTATTTTCAGATATATTCCAATATTGGTGAAGATGTACGTGTGGGAGATGTTGAAGCTCCATTGCTAGCAATGATACCATACCAGCCAAAAAGCTGCAGTATTTTATCTGAGCATACTTTCAAGAAAGTGCATTATACAAAGCTGAAATCAAACTACATCCCACAAATTGATATTGCCATTTATGACGATGCTGGTGCGTTGATTCCTTTTCATAAAGATGCTGTGACAAGTATCACACTCCATTTCCGAATGAAGAGTTAATGCAAACGTATGCTAATATATTTTTCCAATGTGAATAATATGGAAAGAGAAAATAAGGACTCGTTTCTAATCTACTTGCCCAGTAATGCTTCTATGAATAAATTTCCCAAAAATAAACCATCAGACTATCGAGTAGCATTAAATCGGCCACTGCATTTAGAAGGAGAATGGGAGGTTGGCGTTTCTAGTATTTGCTATGATAGCAATATTCAGAATGTGAATGATTTGGAAGAAATGATATTGACTCCTCGCACCCATGATGGAATAACGATGAATAATGCATTTCAGTTCCCATACAATTTAACATCAGATGGAAAGTGGAACTATGAATGGATTCAGATAAAATCAGATTCTTATGAACCATTTGGGAATGAGAAAATTATTAAGGCATTCAACAGTGGTAATACTTCCATCATGAAGAATAAAAATCAGAAAGCTTATGAGTTTACTATCTATCGTTGGAGTGGGAGACAGTTCCTCCGCTTTCATTCTTTTACTAAAGGTCTTACGCTGAGGTTGGATAGTGAATTCTATCCACATCTTGGTTTTGGTCATGGACTACATCTAACGTCAATTGCTACTGCAAATGTTAAAAAAGTTTATTCAAATCGAATCAACAAATTTCATTATAGATTTAAAATATTTGATGAAGATGTTGTAGAATGCGAAGAACGCATCATTTTGAAAAAGCGTGGTGTTCAACCTTTATCACTTATTGAGTTAGTAAAACGATGGAATGAGACTGTGGGTAAGAAGTATGGAGAGAAAATTATGGCGGACAAAAATAAGTTGGTTATTCAGAAATATAATGACAAACTTACAGTTTATTTCTCTCCAACCTTGCGTCATTTTGTAAGACATTATACACCTATTATTGGAAGCGGTGTGGTGTATGCTTCTCATGAATATCACACTAAAGCTGATTCAGTTAATGATGAATGGTGGGTGGACATCTATGGCGATCGCATCAAGAAAATTTACCAGTCTTATGAAGAATCTAAAGTTGCTATCAATATAATGCCGCGTCTATATCATACAGTTGAAAGCTTCATTCATGTAGTAAATCCTTATATACAACAGAAGTTGAAGCATGTGATGAAAAGTAAATATGATGTAAAGACACACCACATTTCGTTTTCAATTGAAAATCAACGCGTTGTTCTGAGACTGGGTGATGACATTCAATGTCAATTGAGTAAAAATTTGAAAAAACTCTTTGGTTTTTCAATGCTACAAACTGTGTTTGCTGCTGCGCATACGATTGGTATAGAAACACCAATGACACTTGATAAACATGAACAGCACCTTTACATTCAAAGTGATTTGATTCTACCTATTTCTGTTGGTGAGAAAAAAGAATACATTTTACGCGATTTCATTCATGATAAAGACGCTTCATATGGAATAGTCGAGAAGATGTTTGAATCTATTTTCTATCATCCCGTCATCAAACAAACTATACCCTCTATTGCTATCAAAATTACCAATGGTTTACAAGAGTGCATCCACGTGAAAGATACTAAATCCCTCGTAACTTTAGTGTTTCGGAAAACAAAGTTAAGTCATTGTGATATGTTTATTGAAATAAAAATATGTATATGAAAAAGTCTTTTCACAGATATAGGGGGAATGGGCTGACTGTAGGCATATATTCACAAGGAAGAAACGATCTCATGCGATACATAAAACAACCATGTATATCTACAAAAAGCAACATCAAAATACTGAGTTAAAGTTGATTATGTCAATACATCTCCTGAATGTGGTAGCGTGAGTTTTATTCTTTTGGGTGGAGGTATGTTTGTGTCAGGATGTCCATGTGGAAGAGATGTGTTATGTCCTATCCAACACCTCTTATCCTCCCATGCTGAAAGTGCTCGTTTCTTGAACGTGTACGTTTTCACAGTATGAACTTGAGATTTTAAGATTGTCATATTGACAAACGTTATAGTTTTATTTTTATAGGCCTTCTTATAGGACCGATGTTTCATTTTATGAACAATGGATTTTGATATACCTTTAGCACGCTTAATACTATCTGCACATTCTTTTAGTTTCATGGAATACATTTTAGGACGGAGGAGAATCATTTCATCTATTTCCTTTCCTGCTGTTTCATCCTTAAAACAACCAAGTTTGGCTTTATTCTGCATGGAATAGAGTGGATGAGTGGGATTGTAGTTAGATGTGTCGAAATATTTTTCTAATGACTTGCCTACTTCATTAAAATTTAAATCTTTTTGAGTGGTAATTCCTAAAAAGAAACTATCTGTATCACCACCCAGCAAGCGAACCTCTTTTACGAGAGGGCATGGTTTTAATATTTTGTAGAAGAGTTGATACATTTCAAGCTTGGAATAATCTAAAACGGCTTGCCCAATATAGATGGGTTTGCACAACTCAACTTCTGATTTAATCATTTTAACACCTACAAGATCCTCATCGATGATGTCTCTATCAATGAAAAGAGGTGATGAGGTCAATTTGTGATATTTTTGTTCATCAACGACTAGTTTGTAATTCATACGTTTTCTAACATCCTCCATGGTCTTTCCGAATAGACTGTTATTCTTATATTTATAAAAATCCTTTTCAAAATTATTTTGGGCGAGTGCACGTTTTTGACTGTTACTATCTATGTAGGGTTTGAGGAAGGCTTTCTGTCTAAATTTGATAATGCGGTGAACTGACTTTAGAAGCATGCCCATTTCTAAATAGAATTTTAATATGCAGAAGTGTACGAGATAATTTTTCTTATCATATTGGGTGAGTAAAAGTTTGCGGCATGGTTTGTACCTTGGCTGTCCACACTCTGTTAAGTTATTATGAAATTGTGACATGAATGGTGAAAACATATCTTCAGTCACTTCACGAGATTCAGGTGCAAGTGGGAAATCAGCAGTTTTATTTTTAATACTATTTGGATAAATCAAATCCACTTCAAAATAATATCCCCAATCACCTTCATCTGGAATCTTCAGTATGTTTGAAGGGTTGGAGTAATACTCAAGCTCATTTTGATTTAACCAACTAAACTCGGAATGAGGTAGTGGTTTAGACAGTGAACTGCCATATAAATTATTTTGGTCATAGTACTTTAGGTGGATATGATCATCACCTACTGTTTCAGATTTTATATGATGTTTATTTACAAATGTGAGACCACCGCGTATTCCGCGCTCAAATATATTATACATCTCCGGGTCTTGTAAGAGATGAATGGTCTCACCAGTCATTTTAAAGGCTGATTTATAGGACATGGCTGGTAGACTGACAAAGTGGACAGGATCTAGTTTGTCTTCTTCTAATGCCAATCGTCGAAACGCCTGAAAGACATCAGCCAGCAAAATGACATCTAATTCTAAGTAAGCGATCATATAATCGCCAAACGTTTTACAATCAAATTTTAACCATGCCTCTTGAGCATGTTCATAGTCCTCTACTGGACAATCTTCACCCGTCAAATCGTTTTTGAATTTGTCAATGGAAGGAAGGGTTGTTTCATTTAGTTTAGACATTGAGCTAAAATACGCATAGGGAAAGACTCCTTTGCGAGTGATTATTTCATCCGTTAAGTTTGGATAGTGTTTCTTCAAAGTTTGACTATGGGGAAGAAACTTGAGATTACGAACGAGAGAAGCTAGTGACGCTGACATGAATTGGAATGAATCTAAAAATTTTATTTCGAAGAAGACTGTCTTATTTTCTTTAGTTTTATCTACTGGTACTTTTGCTGTCATTGCCATGAATTTTTCTCTCGTTTGTGCTATTACATTAAACTGCCACGATTTCATCTGGCTCAACCCTCCTTTTATGAGCATATGACTGTCATAGCCCTTAAAGTTATGGAAAATGACGGGTAGTACACGACGTCTCAACCTAAGTGAAAAGTTACATTTGGAGCAGAGTGCGTTTCTAAATTTACCAGTGATGTGATCATGATCACGCACTTTCTTAATTTTATCATCATCAAACGTTTTATGACATTTAGGACAGGATGTGCAACTTTCAAATTTCTGTTTGTCTTCATCTGACATATGTAGTGACTTACGCTGCAATTGGGAATCATATGATTGTTGAAATTTAGCAGCTTTATCGAGAAATTCTAGAAATTTTGAAATACAATCTTCACCTTGCCAAGTATGCATTTTGTTTTGTCTATTCCTAAAGTGGTCATGCCATACTTCATAGCAGGATATGGCTGCTGGCTTGTGGATGATATCATCAATGTAGCATTCTATGTCTGCGTAAATGACACGCAGGGGACTTAATTCGTCACCATTATCCCTATGTGAAAATATTTTATCTTTGGGCATGCGTTCCATTTGTAATTTACCTCGCTTGCACCATTCATAGTGAGTTTCAAATTTATCTTTACTCCAAAAGGAGCGGATGCAGCGGTCGCATACAAAATGTTCACCTCTTTTAGAGTGCCCCAAGTGAGTGTACAAGCGAGAGATTTTGGGAATACCACAGTAGTGCCATTCCTCGCTATCATCTTGTTTTACTAATAAGAGGTTGACTACACGTTCATAACAAGTTGAACGTGAATTATAGCGGGTACCCTTCAACCCCTTCTCCCACACGTGAACGACAATTTTAATCTGATTATGTTTTTCGAACGTTTCTACATCTTTGATTTTCATGTTGTTACTATCACAACCTTCAAAGTCTAGTTCATCCTCCCACTGTCTATAGCTATAGGTGCGATCTCGATGCGCGTTGATATCATTATAGTGAAGGATGGATAGGACTGCATATTTGAAACACTGTGATTTACAATCGACATTGATGACAGCTTTCTTATTATACAACGTTTTTGGTAGTTTAAATGTGCCTCGAGCTGCATGACTTTCTAATAGGGAAATTTTGAATATGGCTGAGTCCACACCATCAAAAATGAGAGCGCTGTCGCGTTCATTGAATTTATCTACATTTGATTTTAAACATTGAATGTGAAAATTTAGCCAAGACTCGCAGTCTACAACTTCGGTTGCGGAAGAGGAAGGAACATGAAACTGTATTCTCTCCGTCACTTGACCCGTTTGAAAATCTATCTTAATATATTTTAGTTTGAGGTAGATGAGCGCCTTCATTCTAAAATTGTCTAAATTGTTGAAGAGCGCTTCGATAATGTTAGAATTTTGAAGGAGCCACTCAGGAAAATCTACTATTTGAGTATTGGACTCCATGCAGTAGTCGCGTACTAAATTATTATGTGAAACATTAATGAGGGAGATGGTAGAGGTACCGTTGGTGTAGTGATCATTTGCATGCGTGTGTTGAAGTCTGTGCGAAGATCGCTGAAAGTGACTATCAAAAGAAAGAGGGCACAAATCGCAAGGAAAGGAGATGTCATCGTCAGAATCAACTTCACCTCCGGAGATTGATGCCGCTTTGCGTTGACACACACGTTGATGTGTCGAAGGAGACTGTGCTTCCTTGTAAACATATGTCCGCAGTCGGCACATTCCCACTCGTTGCCTTGCCGCGAGAGTCCTGAGCTGGAACTCACATCACCTGAAAGAGAAATCATTCTTTCATCTCTGTTCAAGCCTCAGTGTAGTGTTACAACCTACCTTGACTCAATAACTCTAAACTTTCCTCGAGAAGAGAGGGCGTTGGTGATGAAGTTGATGCCTGAAATTGAGGAAGATGCTATTAGTCACACGTTTGAGGGAGATGAGAGAGGAAATCTTTAACTTACCATTTTAATGAAATATGATCAGACAGAATAATAGTCAAAGAGAGAGATCGTGCGTTCGTCACTTGTATGATTCACAGATTAAATGAAATGACCTGAATGTCACTTTGCTTATATACTTTCATTCTCTTCATTCATTGGATGTTCATTCTGATTGGCTGCTTGTGTATACTTAAGAATTAGAAAAATGTTAAAGTTATCATTATTCAAAGTCAGCATTTCAAAGACAACATGACAAGTCCTCCAACAACACCAAATACCGCATTGGAGTTCTCCTCTCCATGTACATCAGCAAAGGTGCTCGTTACACCAAATGCACCAAGAATGGCGAAGGTGGAGAAGACATACAATCTCGACAATATACGAAAGTTATCATTATTGGAGGACGATGAAGAGGAGTTGCCCGACCTAGCAGGCATACGGTGGAAATATTTACAATATGATGCCGAAGGGGTGATGGAGATGACCAGCAAGTCGCACTTACATCAAATATGGGAGTGGTACACCCCTAACTCCCAACCGCGAACCGTGGCGGAGTGGGCGTACATTGAGAAAGTGAGGGACGCTGCAGAAGAACGTTTAAAGCAGCTCAACTGTTTTTGTGATCTATGTGAAGTCAGACTCTGGGACGATATCGACGATGAAGACCTTTTGAAATACATGCCATAATAAATGTTTATTTCGTATTATCTTTGCTTTCATACTGACTTACTTGAATGGGGTTTTAGTGAATAATTTAACCATGTATACTTTTTCATTTGGAAATAGTAGCACGCTTAGTCTAACTTGTAAATCTTAAAACATTTCATATGGACGATGATGGTAGATGAAATAGTGTCAAATAAATTAAGATAGCTTACACTTCTGATACAGGGATAGCAATCGACTGCGATCCATGTGTAAAGAGCTTGTTAGACTACGGATGGGCTTAAGTGGATGATTTAACCATGTATACTTTTTCATTTGGAAATAGTAGCACGCTTAGTCTAACTTGTAAATCTTATAACATTTCATATGGACGATGATGGTAGATGAAATAGTGTTAAATAAAATTAAGATAGCTTACACTTCTGATACATGGATAGCAATCGACTGCGATCCATGTGTAAAGAGCTTGTTAGACTACGGAAGAGAGAAGTGTGTTATGTTGCGTGTGGCGCGTGAGTGTCCTCCCATTTCATTCCATTCATCAATTCGTCTCATTGATAGAGACAGGTAGAACTCATGGTTCTCATAGCGTATGCAATGGAAAGTTTTAGGCAACCTTCGACAGTTGGCTAAATGTCGCCCTGGCGCGAATGCATACTACGTTGAGACAGAGGCAATCACTTGCAAACATGACGCAGAGAGGTTTAACAAGATTGACCATTGCCGAATGTCCCTTGCGGTATACATAGCTACGGGTTTCACCGCCGCCCTTTACAGGAACGCCCGTCGAAAGGAAGTATTACACCGAACTTCATTTGCAACGTTCAAGTTGACTGATAGCAGATTCAACTCAATGATAGTATTCGCCAGTCCGAAGACTGCCCAGGGCAAACCGCGAGGAGGTTCTATCATGTCTTGCCCCATGGTGGCCCTTAAGAGAGCCGATGGTTCGTTCTCGGGGGACGTGAATTTGACTATTGGCTTGAATAGTCAATAGGTATGACGGTTAGGTTCTCGTATACCCTATACCGCCTAAGCCGTGCTGGTGCATCTGGCACCTTTCGGATGCGGGTGGTTTTAGGAGTCCACACCTCATCCGTCCAAATGATCTTCTTGATCTTCCCCTTCTTCTCATCCTCTTCATCCCACTCGTCGAGGATGATGAAGTTGGGAATGGTGTTGTCTTCATCCCACTCGTCGAGGATGATGAAGTCGGGAATGGCACTAGCAGATGTTGCTTCCATCGTGACTTAAAATTGAATGAGAAGCGCTACAATCTTCTGGCTTATATAGGGTTTTCAACAATGAATTGCTCAACAGCGAATCAGAATGCTTCAGGGATAGCAATCGACTGCATAATGTTCAAGTTAACTGATAGCAGATTCAACTTAATGATAGTATTCGCCAGTCCGAAGACTGCCCAGGGCAAACCGCGAGGAGGTTCTATCATGTCTTGCCCCATGGTGGCCCTTAAGAGAGCCGATGGTTCGTTCTCGGGAGTAACGTCATCTTACACCCTACCAATTCTGCTGAGAGAGTCTTTGACTGATCTTGATTGATCTTGAATTGATGGGGTGGTGAAGGCAGGCAAAGATCTGCAATGAAAATGATATGTATTAGAATAGGATATACTATCTTATTTGCTTTTCACTTACCAAGTTAGTCATCCTTAGGCAGTCTCGCGGGCTTCCTGATTGAAAATTTGTGCAGATGCCCGCGCATTCTTAGTGTGGCGTGGAGGCATTTCTTGCTCGGATGTCCATGATAGCATACAATGCTTTCGTCCAGGCTTTTATTGACGAGGACTTCGCCGGCCAGATGGTTATCCCGAATAGGGATGTGGAACTCAAACAAACGATCCTCATTCACACGTTCCCACTCATCCCTCATGCGCTCCAACTTCTCACACGCCTGCCTCTCATCACCCCGCCGAGCCACAGTCCTCTCCAACTCAACATTCCTCGCTCTCAACACACTCATCTCCTTCATCATCTCCTCAAACTTCGCTTCTGCCTCTCCCATTCTCCTCTCCGCAGCACTCGCCCTCTTCTCACACTCATCATTCTTGTCTTCCAACACTCGCACATTCTCCTTCAACTCTTTCACAACACGCCTCATACGGATATTCTCATCTGCTACCTCCTTACATTTCACCTCCTTCATTTTCAGCTCACTCAACTCACTCAACGTTCTCTCATTCACCTTCTTCAAACTTTCGTAGCGATCTACCAACAAAGCATGTGCCGCTTGCTGCGACACATGCTTCTTTTCCATGTCCTCATCCCACCGCGCCGACTGCTTCCGTACCCCACCACCATTCACTATTGGGGAAGATGAGCTCTTCGGGGGTCGGTGATGACGATGTCTGACACCTCCGATGACGAAGAGCTCAACTTCCTCACACACTTCCTCACTCGCTCCCTATCCAAATCCACATCATCCTCATCATCACTCTCAAACACTCTCTTCCGCCACTTGTCAGCCTTCAAACCGGCCACAGCATTCTCTACCTCATTCTCCACAGCATTCCCACTAGCATTCTCCACAGCATTCCTACTAGCATTCTCAACAACATTCCCACTAGCATTCTCAACAACATTCTTGGCCTCTTTCTCCAACATTCGCTCCTTCTCAGCATTCATCAACTCCACAAATCTCAAATCGGTCACCAACCCTCCTGTACACTCACCATGCCTCCGATAAAACTCGGCCTCCTGCCCAACAACCAACAGCACCCTGCACTTCACACAGGCAACCCTATTCAGGATAACCATGTGGTCGGCCCCTGCCTTCCTTATGTGGTCCCTGAGACCGTCTCGGCGGTTGATTCGACCGCATACGCACATTTTAATGTGAAACTTCTTATTTCTATCATTGTTCACCATTTTTGCTGTCGGTACTCAGATTTCTCGTTAACTGTAAGATAATGAAATTAGTATAAGTTTTGAATCATGTAGTACAGTCATATTCCTAAAGCATTACACTTAGTCAGGAATGATAGATGTGAGTGTAGTGAGTGGCACTCGATCCCGTCGACAGCCCGAAGGCCTTGTACCGATCACTAGGGAAGTGAGAGATCTTCCCCGATACCCGCTCTTTACAGCTGAAGACATCATTGTCACTGCCCCGAAGTGGTAACAGGAACGCCGAGTCAAAGGTAGTGATCAGTAGCTGGGATCTAACCCCTCAAAGCTGCCTTAGACTTAGTTAAATTTCAAATCTGATAGCAGATTTGAATGTAGTATACAGCCTAGAACATAATATCATCATTCAACATTCAACTTAGTCAACATTCAACATAATATCAACACTTAGTGAGGAATGATAGATGTGAGTGTAGTGAGTGGCACTCGATCCCGTCGACAGCCCGAAGGCCTTGTACTGATCACTAGGGAAGTGAGAGATCTTCCCCGATACCCGCTCTTTACAGCTGAAGACATCATTGTCACTGCCCCGAAGTGGTAACAGGAACGCCGAGTCAAAGGTAGTGATCAGTAGCTGGGATCTAACCCCTCAAAGCTGCCTTAGACTTTGTTAAATTTCAAATCTGATAGCAGATTTGAACTCAGCATACTTGAAAACCTTAGTCTACATGTTAAAACTTTGAAAAAAACTGAAAATTAAGAATTTTTAAAAAATTCCGCATTTTACTACTCATACTACTTTTAAAAAATTTTATCAGTAGTAAAGACACTATCAAACTCTATCATACAAACTTTGAAGTAGCAAGATAGCTTGCCTACTTCAAAAGATAGAGTCCTTTGAAACACCCGATATCGGGAGCTCAGAGCGACGACCGTCGCTTACCTCGTCTTTCGATGAAGTGATCAGACTTACGTTGTCGGGGGTTTATATATGCTCGGAAGAAAACTTAAAATGGCTCTATCTCCGAAAGTATTTATCGTAGCGACATGCGGTTTGTTGCAAACGATTCGTCTCATCATTCTCTATCATATGACACCTGAACCATTCTCATATGACTACGGGAAGTTGGTGCGTCAGCACATGTCCATGTAACATGCCACAAGTGAAAAAATTTCTAAGTGTGGGAGCTCCAGTGTGGTGAAAATTTTGAAAATTTAAAACTTCCGAATTTCGACCTGGGACCTTTACCAAAACATTTTTCATCAAATTTCACTGACCCCCCTCCCCCCTCGTTCGGAGAAATTTGATGAAACAAACTTTGGTCATGGTCCCAGGTCGAAATGCCACACTTTGGAAAATTTTCAAAATTTTGACCATACAAAGTCACTCTGACACTTAGGATTTTTTCAGGTGAGGTCCGACCTAAAATCTTGTAACAGTTCTAACTTTTGAACGGCTGGTCCGATTGACTCGCAACAAAAAATGTCTCCGAGCAGTTTTTTCTCCTCTTTCAAACGAGTAGCTGTAAGACAAAATCCGTCCACTAGAACCAAAGTTAGAAGATTGCTGTCGGGGGGGGGTCAATGAAATTTGATGAAAAATGTTTTGGTGACGGTCCCAGGTCGAAATTCCACACTTTGGAAAATTTTCAAAATTTTACCCATACAAAGCCACTCTGACACTTAGGATTTTTTCAGGTGAGCGAGCTCCGACCTAAAATCTTGTAACCGCTCTAACTTTTTAACGAAGACAGATAGGAAAAAGCCGATTCTTTCACTGAATTTGTCTCACTCTTAGCTTTCAAACGAGCTATCGCACGACAAAATCCGTCCACTGGAAGCCAAAATCGAAGCAGGCTGTCCAGGGGGGGGGGGACGTCAGCCGAAAATTTTTTCTCTCCGATTGACTTGAAACTCACCCTACCGATGCAGAATTTCACGCTGAATCCGAATCTGACCTCCGTTTTCTCATCCGATGCTTCGTTTTGACGCTACACACCAAAACGTCCCAAATTCTAACTCTGTCGTTTTTCGAAAAATGTTGAAAATTTTTTCTCACCGATTGACTTGAAACTCACCCTACCGATGCAGAATTTCACGCTGAATACGAATCCGACCTCCGTTTTCTCATCCGACCACTCCTTCCACTCGAAACAACCCATTTTACAACCCAACATTCAGCAGATTGCATCAAAAACATCACACACTATAGCCTCAAGACTAATCCTGGCGGTCGCCCACGTCAACCTAGACGGTCGCCCACGTCAACCAGGCGGTCGGACCAACTCACCCGAGTCTCACACTCTGTCGTTGCAGAGGGGGGGGGAGTCAGCGGACATGTTGTGAACGTGAACCCACCTGGCCGGCACACCACGACAGACCACAACCTCTGTCGTTCCAGAGGGGGGGGGGACTCAGACACGAAGCACCACGGCGGCCGACCACGACACTCTGCCGTGCCAGAGGGGGGGGGGCCGTCAGCGATGGCGGCCATCTTGCGCGGTCCAGAAGTGGAGTTTTGCTTACTACTGTCATGCTGCTGAGTTCCTCATTTTGGTGGAGAAACAGAAACCTTCAGTCATTTTAGACTACAATTTTGGCATAGGGGCGTGGATCAGATGGGTCAAAACGTGGAGGATTTCTCCTATCGTTGCAAGACCCAAAGTAGGCTTTTTTGCTGACATGCAACGGCATTAATGTCAGCTGCCTCAATTCAATTTTGACGGATGGTCTTCTAAACTGAAGTGGTTTTTGAAGAATATATCTCTTCTGCTCGCACAAGCTCGTGGAAGACACCCGACATTCGTTGAACTTAAGCGGATATCCGATTGACGCCGACATCGTCAATCCGAATTGTTGGGAAGTTCTTCTGGTTTCCTGAAGAGACTCACTCCTCCTGTACATCCAGTTCCACAAACGACACGATGATGCCACAGGCGTGGAAACAATTTCGCAGCTATTGTGATGATTGTTCGAATCAATTGCACCGGCATTTGGAGAAAAATGCAAATGTGAAGACTGCTTCACATGATGGAGAAGATAAGGCGTGTATACGTATGTATATACGCATGCATTTCTGCGGAAAGTTAGCTTTACATTTTCGCCGTCTATTTGAAAATGAAATTTCAATATTGACTTCTACGTAATTCGCATGCTGCAATGATGAGAAAATTATTGAAGTACATATACACTTATACGTATGCAGCTTGAAATTAGCATCTCTTTTGTATAATATTAGGTAAATAATAATGATATAATATAATAGAACATATCTTACATTAATAAATTTTAATGATTAAATTTATATTTGATATCTTACATTCCTGCTGTTTGTACAAATCTTTGTGATTGTAATTTTAACTGTTCACACATCTATTATCTAAAATTTCAATATCAATAGATTTTATTTAGGACACGATTTCCGCGATGTTAGGGAATATCGAGAACGCAATAGAATTTTAGGTAGTGTCAACAAGATGCTGAGAAACAACCCAAAAGTACTGCGATTTCGTCAAATCAATCCGATAAATAAAGTTTAAGGAAAATTTCCGCAATTTAAGAGGAGCCCTGTCAATGCTTCCTCGGCAACCTGTTGAAACGCACTGTTGAACTGTCGCTGTCTTTTTAACGTTTAAATTAATCAGACCTACCAAGAAGTTGTTTAGAATCCTGATAATGAAACCAGCAACTGAAAAGGTGAACGCCTGTTGTGCATCCAATTCAACCTTAACCTTTAATGATAGGGCCTACGGAACAATGCCGACAATCTTAAGTGGCATCAAGTCAACAGGCTGGAAATAAGTGTTAAGCTCTTTCAGTCATGATACTACAGTGATTGAAATGGACCTTGAGACTTAGTTGAGGAGTCTACGTGATTCTCATTTCTGTGAACTGATGGGCGGCGGAAGTGAACTTCGTACGTAATGATTACATGCGGATTCTGATATACAGACGAACGATTGATTTACTTACATCATGACTTCGAGAAAGGCTTTAACTGATAATATGACACGAACACGCGATTCTGAGAACTCTGCCTTTTAAGTGAAATAAAAATCATAAAGGCAAGTGTGATGAATGATCAAACGAATGTTAGGCACTTACAATATTAAGTGCAACAAATCCAGTTTCGCATGTGCATCGCTAAGCAGATGGAATTTGGCGATATTCAACAATCGCTCACTTTGCATGACAACTTAACCTGTGACTTAAGAATTGTCATTTTACTGATGTTGGGTGACAATCTACGAACTTAAAATAGGAAGAAGCTCGTGCGCGAATTTAAGTAATGTCAGAAGCTCACAGACTAGCATTATGCTCTTTCGACACAGCTATTCAGTTTTACACAACTTGTGAAAATCAAAAAACTATGAATTTATAGCAATGTGTGATGACTTTGACACCTTTAGAGAAATGCACATTTCAAAAGCATAAACGGTGCGCGCAGTTTCTTTTTCATCTTAGATTCGGCCTAATTGAACTACAATGTTTCACTTGTAACTCATTTGATATACGTATAATTGCAAACATCAATTAGTACGATGTATTCGTGGTTAAAAAGGATAAGGCAACAAACGAAGCCATCTTGAAATCAGAAGAACTGATGTTTCTGATTTTCGGAATCCGATTACAGAGAAAACATCTTGTCCGACGTGCCGAGTGATCGCGTATAGCTGTGCATTCATACACCCCATGCAAAAAAGTGGAGGTTCAGAATTTGACAATTGGCTTTTTTGACGAATATTTTGCATTCTTTGGTATATTTGAGTCTTAACCATAGAAAACTTTGAATGAGAACAAAATCCTTTGATACGATTGTCTGATACTTGCCCTCAATATCGATGCTAACTTAACTTGTAGATGAGAATGTGGCACCGGTGACCAAGCGAAAATTCATGTTTCAAGGGGGGTGCCCCAAACGGAAAAATAATACATCAGGCAGACTTATTGGAGCCACAGCGAATTTCCCACGCATCCGCGGAAAATTCTCATCCCTGGCATTAGGTAGGGGAGGTGGGGTACATTTAGCATGCTTTTGAACTTTTATGTTAGTTCGAATATACTAAATCTAATGAGCCAAAATCAAACTCGGATGAAAAGTTGTGGGCTTGCTAACCTCAATGTACACTAGGTGACATGCCACGCGTGATTCACGCGTAATTACGGAACATCCCAAACATCCGTGGTTAAGGACATTCTATTCTTCTACCCGCGTACATACGTGCTGCACTAAGAGTCAGAAATCACTTGATCTGATGCTGTTAAAACATGGGAAATGTTTATGAATAGGCGCGGGCGAGCGTTTATAGTTTGCGCGTCGTCTACGGTTGTCTGCGCTGCCGCTTGAACCACTAAGATGAACAGCTAAGCATGTTCTGTCTTCCCTGAGCATGAAATTGAGGTTCTATCACATTGTTTAGCCTCTGATACATGCAGACACATGAGACGTAAAGTCTATATAACAGGACTGCCAACTATACTAGCTTATATAAGAGATATTGCAGCAATATCCCGCATAGCCACGAATGTTTGGGGTCATGTGTAATTACGCGTGGTTCACGCGTAAATTACGCGTGATTAAGCGTGGCATGTCACCTAGTGTAATCTTTATTTTTTTGCCGGAGTGGTTGAATGTGCCCCATACGTGTGAGGCACATTAAACTATCCAGTGGGAACCACCTTTCTTTACTACTCTCTTGTTCAACTTAATTAGACTTTATGTATCAAATTTATAGCTTCAGTTCATGAATTATCAAAATCAAACGACAAATTATATATTTTGAGATTTTTATCGGAAAAAATGATGACATGTGTTTGATATGAAGAAAAGCATGCTAATTTGTGGAAGAAAAATGTTCATAGACCATCACAGTTCTGAGATTAATAGCATTATTCATGATAGAAGTGCCCTGGTAAGAGCATTAATGACGAATGTATTGATGTAGCCTACAATATCATTGTGAATATCAAAACATGTCTGCAGGCATAACGCACTACATGCAGACATGCAGACATGCAACAAGACACGAGTAGACTTTTGAAAAGTTTCAAAACAACATAAAAGTGAAAGCATAGCCTATTACTTTATCATGCTACAGAACTAGCATTATTTTGATTCTATTGCCAATAGAATTTGTAATTAGTTTGCAACTTTGACATGATCTATTGTGATCATCTCGGTTGTTAGGAAGCAGGGTTTTACTTTTCACAAATCTGATTCCGATAAGGTAAAAATTGCAATATTTTTTGCTGACGGATTTCCTGCCCCTACTGCTGCAAATGATACTCAAGTTGACTGCGGTATTCAATATTAGCAATACCAACATAATTATTAAGATTCATTACAGCAGTATTATTGCAGTAATTTGCTTCTGACAAATTCAACCTGTATCATCGATAGAAAAAGTAATTGTCAAAAGCTTCTTATAATTAGAATGATTATTTATTATGAGAAAAATAAGTTGACGCAAGGTCTAATAAGACGTCGAATGGTGGTACTTATATTTCAAACGCTCAAAATTATCTTTATGGAATTGTTTCAATGAAGTGATGTAATCGAAAAATATGTTCGAACTGCATTTAGATGTATGGTGACCTAGAATGTTTTTTGTCACAAAAATGTCATTGAGCTTGCTTGAAATTGAAGGCGTTTCGCATTGAATCAGGAATGACATAATTTTTTGGTTGTAGCAGAGAACAAGTCTTCATCTTGCAACACTGTTCATTCATGGCAAGATGATTAACTTTAGCAAGTTCCGCACAAACTATTGCAAAATAATTAATTTTTTGCCTATAATATAATCCGATATAATTTCCCATCAAAAATATGTCTGTTTATACATTGCAATTCAAAGATGATGTGATAATACTGTCCTTGTTGCACTTGATTCATCAAACTTTATTGATTGAAGTGGATTCAAGATAAACATGCTATTAGTATTGCAATAATGCGCATGCATTTTCATCATCAAAATGACCATGCTTTGATTATAATGAAACTTTTTGATGGATTCCGCCAATTGCTGGACGGCAAAATGATAAAAATCTTTGTTGGAAGTGATAATCTAAAGAAACCATTTTCATAAACGCAAGACCACCTCGCACCATCAAATTCAGATTTAAGTATCCTTGGCGAGCAATCCTTTCAAAAATACAGTCAGATAGATATAATGTATGCAGTGTGTGTCTTTGTTTTGACTGTATAGTTTGAATTCAAGCCAACGTTTTATTTCTTTAATGTAGTCCTAAATGAGGAAAGAGAATCAAATCAAAACAGGCTTCAGTTAGGTCAGATGAACAATGGACACTGCCTATATATACGAGTAATAAGTCTAACTTTCTTTACTTGAACAATACTTTTCAGTAAAGCATCATTTTAGCGATTCTTAGATCCTAAATCCAATTTAAGTTCGCTGATATGATTATCAATTGCAGATTTTGTCGAAAATTCTTTGAAACGTTGAAACAAGTGTTTTTGTTTTCGCGATCTGCTGTCAAGTTATAATTTACAATTGATGTCTAAAGGCATTGCAATCTGATGAATATCGGATTCGAAGTTGACTTTCAAAGAATATCAATATAATATAATAATAATATATATAATAATGTATAATAATACAGCCCAGAGTATTTTGTATTTTTTGAAAATTTTGGAAGAATATATAATCGAGCTTAGTCGGTTTTTGAATTTTGGTATCTGGGCAGCTGCTCCAAGTCATTGAAATCTAAATGATTAAATGTTCTGTACCGTGTGCTTTTCGGGAAAACTGATTTTACACAATTTGCGAAGTAGCTATCGAATTGCCCTTCCCCTGCTTCCACTCCAAAGCTAACACGGTTAGGCCTATACTGGATTAGTTGAATGTTGATAGCTATAGGCCTAGTCTCGGACAAAATGGGCACAGGACTCCTATGAAATAGCAGAAACTGTTCCATATGGAATATTTTTGCTTCAAATCACCAAAATTAGGAAAATTACTGACTCTCAAAAATTACCGATTTTTTTGAAAAATGACCGGTAATTACTATCGGTAATTTTGCATCAATAATTCAAACCCACATCATTTTTATTGAGATCGTTAATTTATGCCAATTAATTTTTATCAATATTAGCTCTTTGCCATACATAGTGTTCGAGATCTTGCGGATTTTCACATGTTGTTATTTTGACTAAAAACTAATTTTCAGACTCTACGGAGCACAAGTCGTGCTCCCCTGATTACTCACATTTCAAAATTGACAAGAGGTATTCCATATGTTCTCCATCATAGCGTATGCAAAGATCACAGCGCCTGGCAAAGGAGTGATAAGCAATAGCAATTTCTTACATGGTTATGTTGTCCGTTAGAAAGGTTGGTTTTTGTTTTGATTCATTTTGAGCTTTTGGACCTGGTGCTTTGGTGTTTTGCTGCTAAAAAAATTTGCACCAGGTTCTTTAGCCAAAATTACAACATTGACAAATTTCAGCTTCATAGAAACCAGGGAGTAGGCTTACAGTGACCAATCTAGCGAATCAACTTTGAATTGAATTCTCATACTTCAAGAGCGGTCCCCCCGCCTTCGCGTTACAACCGAGTTCGATTTTGGCGCGATCTCATAAGTGGAAGCTCTATATTCAACAAGATGTAGGCCTACTCGATGAATTTGGCATTGACTGTTTTTCCATCACTTGAAAAAAAGTTCCATCGCAAGACAACAAATTGACCCAGAAAAATATCGAAGGTAACTGCATAGGCATCTCATCAATCAAATGAGGGTTTGTGCAAGCATATGAAACAGTTGTGTCGTTGGATTGAGATGGAATGTTGCCTCATCACTGAAACGAGTATTAAAGGTCGAATTAGGATCCTGTGCGTCAATCAATCAATTATCAAGAGAAAAAATTGAAGTCGATTAAGTGCATCTTTTGGCTTCACTTCTTGTACAAATCTGTGCTTCAATGCTCGAGGATTGGATTCCCTCTTCCTTTATTAGGCTATACTTTGTTTGCGGAGGATAATTCAAGTCCGACTTCTTATGGAGCTTCCTCTGAGAATTACTTTAATCATCGAATGCTACAATAACTGGCCTTCTTGCCATGCGAAAGTCTTCACGTGATAGCCTACTCGTTTATTCGAAGTAACAGGCTTCCATAATTTCTTTTCTGGTGAAGACATGTTTTTGCCGGAAGACTCTTTGTCGAACTTCACACTAAACAAGGAGCTGACTTTCTCATAATCACAATCAAACAATCCCTGTGTTAAGTCTCGCTGCTCCATGATAAGTCCAGATCATGGACAGTTAATAATGCTTGGCAAACTTTAAGCAAAGCAATACATGCGCTCCAATGCATATGATTAATTTTCTCATAACCGATGTAATAAATCCCATTTTTGCCGATTAAAACGCATCTTGTTTGGCAAGTGTGCATAGCTACTTTCAATAATCAGCGCATGGTGTGAACATCTAAGTTTAATGCGCGATATCATATACCATAATGGTAGTTACAAGAATCCGCAAGAAGAAATCAAATACTCCATATAATGCCCTTTTTCTCGAAAAGAGTTACAGCGCACAAAAACGAATGAATACCATAACTGCTCAAGCATTTCTAAATGGTCAATTTGATTGCGTTGTTCACCAGTTCGCAGTATAATCACAATTTGTCAAAACTCATGAGTCACTTGTTCACTCAATAAAAGAAAATATGAGCATCGAAATGGGGTTTTATGAACTATGTTCAATGTGCCCCATCTTGGGTGTTTCAATGTGCCCATACATCGCTAAGTTTTCAAAAACGTGCTAGTGTGCAAATGAGGCTGCACTCAAATGGTTTTTAACTAATCGATTTATGAAATTGATAAAGAATACTTGAGAAAAATGCAGTCTAATGAAATATTCGCAGGTTGTTAGTTGTATTAAGACAAAAGTTCTGAAATTCTGAAAATATGCTTTTTCATTAAAATTTTGGGAAATCCTGTGAAAATGATGATGCAGATCATAAACAATTGAAATCATCAGAGGAATCATGTTTATTTGTTACAATAAACAATGTTTTAAAGTTTCCACAATTTATAGTTTCGGAGAAGACGCTGATGTTTCAATGTGCTCCAGCCTCGGTAGCCTATTTCTTGCAAATATATTGCAAGGGCAACTTGTGGGCTGCAACGAGTAATTGATTACATCTGTATCGGCGACCTCACGTTCAGCAGCATGTCAATCCCACATTTTGGCACATTGCACTAATTGTCTTTTCTTTTCAATTATAACGACCGAGAAATAATATAAAGATAGGAAATGGGATCTAGCTATGGCTGTATGATACTGCACCTACCCATAAAGTACAGCCTTTTTATTAGTTTTTTCAAATCAAAAAATTGAAAAATGTAGTCCTGTGCACAACCAACCATAGATTGCTTGCATTAATCGTGCACTTCCAACAGTCTGTCGATTATTTGGTTTCACACGGACGTGTATTTGATTTTGCTAATTTGCCATCAAAAAACGCAGATGACTGTTCGTCGATCAAAGTTGCGTTAAGCGAAAATTGAATATTTACATTTGATTGATTATGCCTTGCAACATGACGTTAATGACCATAAATCAAACAATCGTGTCAAATTTGAATTCCATCTCTTAAGAAAGTGCGGAATGTCATCATATGTAAACATGTAAAAGTGACCAGAATTTAATTAGAATGCTAATTTTCTCCGAATTACATATAAATATGACGAGCTTATTTTTGTGTGTCAGAGAGACAACATCTGCAAAAACTCTGAGTTTGGATTAAAAAAAACGGAGTCTCACTTGCAGCCTTATAAATTCATTTAATTTAAGGAACAAACTGAAGCAGATTTGACAAATATTTGAATTGATTGGATTTCCACTACCTAAAGTTATCGAATTCTCGAGAAGATGAACTTGTGTCAAACATTCACTATTATCGCCGTGATGACTGTTGTACGATGTAATGGTCAGGATGAATATCCAATGGACGAGTTGGAGATGGTCAGCAAAGAAATTACTTCCGAGAGAAGATTTTGTGATAAAATGAAAGTTGCAATAGATGAACTTGAGAAAATTACATCGAAATATTCAGAAGAATGGATGAAAAATCTTTTGCGACGTGTGCGTGGAATATTTAATGACACCTACAAGAGGCGATGCTTAAAGTGAAGCCACAATGCTGTGACTGCAACCTTTGCTTTTATTTTCTTTTCATGAGAGAGAGCGCATGACTCTGTTCGTGTTTTCATCCAAAATACATTTTCACAAGAAATAAGAACGATCATTTTCTCAATGCTTCGCTCATCTTCTATTGAGTTTTCTCAAGGATACAGATGAAAATTATCGACTGACTTTAAATGCATTAATTGATTACAAAATTTGAAAATCATAGAAAATCATAGCTCATCAAGGTTTACTTTTTTCTCTTTAGTACATTTCCAATCATGATTTTCAAATCTTGTAACCATTTTGTGTGTAATCAATGTACCCTTGATTTTCGCTCTTTCTTCTTGCAAACAAATCAAAACAAAACAAAACATCTTCAAAAATATTTTATGAATATATTATTAATTTGAAAAATACTTTTCATTTTTTTCCAAGGAAAGAAAGGTTTTTTCAGAAGTCATCACAGTCTCATGATATTAAGATAGTGAGAAATTTATATCTGGTAGGTCAGCGATGAGTGACACGAAACAGCGGTCATGAGACAAGTGTAAGATAACTTCCCTCACCGCAATTTCTCCGTCTATTCCGAATCGTACGATTAATCAAAAATCACGCGATTCTGAAAAATTTATTTTCAGTGCTAATGAGTTCACAATTAGTCTATCTTGCATTATTTTTTATCTAAAAAATGTGACAATGTCCATCAAAATTGAGAGTGTGACACTACAGTTTATTACGACTCAAATTATAACTATAACATGTCATAGATTCTTTGTTCCGACGTGTAGGAAAAATAAAAGTTTTAAGTCCTGTCCTTGCAATAACAACAAGATTGGATTCCACTCAGCACGCCGTCACATGTTCCTAAAACTATTTTATAAATGTCATAACGAATGTCATCCTCTACTTTCGATTGTTTCACGCCTAACTAATTAATTGTCGTGTATCAGCACCATGCTGCAAGACAAGCCGTGGACAAAATTGCTTTACTGGTATGTCAACTTTTGTATATAATGGTCTGACAGACCTTGCAAAGGAGCCTGATTTTTAGTCTGTTTCCTTAATTTATGTATTTCTGAATTTCGTTTTTGACAAATGCAAACTTATTCTCTTCTCTCGATGTTTGGGAATGCATCATAGTAAATCAAAATACGTGCATATAAATCAGTCGCAAGCAAGGCATGAAAAGTCTTGATAACCTATTTTCTAAATAAGTAACAATATAAATCAGAACAACTTGTACCATGGCCACGCCTGATCTCTTTAGTGGAACACATCAAGAATGTCTAGAACATAGCGAACATTGGATTAAGAGGCAATGTAAATACAATTCAAATCATTGTGCACCGTACACTTCATTGACAATGATGGCAAAATTGATGCAGAAATCGAAAAATGATTAATCGTGTCGGGTCTATGTATAAATATAATGATAACCATTTGATACTTACAATTTAAAAGTAAAGTGACTGTGTATGTACATGATAAATCAAAAGAGGACATGAAAAATGTACAATGTGATAGATGAAAAATAATTAGAAAGTTAGCACAGCCGGAGAAGAAATAATCGTTCTTTCTGAGCACATAAGTCAGGTTGAAACTGGCGGCTGCATTTACATTGCCTCTTAATCCAATGTTCGCTATGTTCCAGACATTCTTGATGTGTTCCATTAAAGAGATCAGGCGTGGCCATGGTGCAAGTTGTTCTGATTTATATATCAAGTTATTTATTTACAAAAATTCACCAACCAAAGGATTACAAACCTATTTTCTTGCAAATGTGCTGTCACATGCTGCAAAAGTACGCTATGCGTGCACCAGCAATTAAATATATATTATCAAGACTTTCCATTTTCCAGTTTTATTTTTTCTGTTCTTTATCAATAACATTTTATCGAATATGCTTGTAGGTATTTGCCGTTTGTTCTATCAGTCTTGAAATATGGATAATCATGCGTCAATTAAATCAACATTTTATAATCAACGTCAATAACGTTCGCAAAACATTGGCAAATTTGATAGAAAAATGTCTTCAGACGTGAATAGTTTAAGCACAGCAATTCCTTGGCAGCTGTAGACGCTCCGTTTCACCCGAAGGACTCGTCAGCACAGCTAGGAATTGTCCAAACTACGATCTTTATAATTATCAGCCGCACTGCGAGACCGCTGTGCAGTCATTCAGCTTATTCAGCCATTCCAGATATTTTAAACTAGTATGAGCAACTGCGAGCCCTTGTAGAAAGAAACACACAGTTGCCACGAAAGTTATGTGCTTGAATTGTTCAAGTCTGACCACATATGCCCGCAGGGCCCAGGGATGTGGAGTCGGAGTCCCGGAGTCCTATCATTTTTGCTGGAGTCGGAGTCCTATCAAATGATAGAACTCCGGACTCCGACCTACAACTAGACCCGAAATATAATACAAACAAATCATTTATCCTCGTACATAGCTGTCAGTGTCTTGATGTCAACTTTCTCCGTCAAACAAAAGTACAGAGACAGCAGTGCATGCAAAGCTTGTAATAGTTGAGGGAATGAACCGTGATAGTGAAAAAAGGATTGTCTTTTCATTCGGTGATTTAGTAGAGAAGACAAGCCTTCCTAGCCTCGATCACACCTATACGCGCCAAGGGTAACATCAGAGACAAAAATGAAATACTAGTTTGTTTGAGAACATTGCCTCTTACCCTCACGTTAATCGTGTGTGATGTCTCCTCCAAAGCGCATATTAAAATCGAAAGTGTACTCATATTTTTTGGAGAAAGATGTGGGATTTTCCTGCCTGGTAGAGACTGGAGAAAAACCATGTGAAGCACACATCAAAAAGATGGGGGGAGCCGAATCGTATGCATCCAACTTAAAGCGACATTTGATAAACTTTCATCGATAGTGATTGATAATTCATACACCAATGATCACCAACATTGGTTCAGCTAAGCCTATAATGATCTATGATGTACATGTAGGTTACCGGTTTGTTTTTCAAAAAGCTAGGCTTTTTGTACGACCCACCCGGAGTCGGAGTCCTATCAAAAGCCGGAGTCCAATCAAGCCTCGGAGTCGGAGTCCTATCAAAATGATAGGACTCCGCATCCCTGCCGCAGGCACATCTTTCTATGCCCGCAGGCGGACTGGCTCTCTGCAAATCTGTATGATGTATAGTCTAGACAATAGTGCAATTGTTACCCGGCTATGCTCATAGTGTGCGTATCAAATACAAATCAGGCATTAATGTGTATTGTTATCAATTTTTTATATGATTTCAAAACGGAGATATAATATCATAGGCATTAAATATGCTTAATTATTGCCTAATTATTTAATTATTTGCTTTATTAAATATATTTGAGAGCATGTATGATTGGTATAAATCGTGTACCTGGCCTATGCGAACGTGCTTAGCTCTATTTATAAATTAATGCATTTCTTCGGTGTGGGGCATCTTCCATAGAGATTTACTATTTCATGGGAATGAAAAATCGCGTCAAACGGCAAGCTCGTCAAGCGGTTAAGCTCATCAAGCAGATTTCATTGAGGAGGCACACTGCAAAAAATCGATTTCACCGGGTCACATGTGCCTTTCAAGGCTACTAAATGAATGTACAGGTACATACAAATAATAGTATACAAGATCATTTATACTAAGGTGTCTTTAACATGAAATTATTTTTATACATTCTGTAGATACTAAGATGCAAATTGCATGATGAAAATAATGTATCAGAAAGCGTTGCATGGCTAACTTATATATCAGTTGATATCATTTCTCGGTGATGTCTGACAAAGTGCATTTTAATAAACACGGAAACCGGTAGCAACAAAGACATCTTTTGGTTCTCTCCTATTTTATATTCATCAACTGTATCCATATCTCGCAATTTACGGTAAAACCGTGTGTCCCAAAAGTCGCGCAAAACTGTAAAAGGCTATCATTTGTTTCAATTCAATCATAGTCACATGAGATTTTTTTAAATGTACCGTAAATCGGGGAATTTGATATACCACTGTTTGATTTCTTCGTTGTATTATATTTTGACGTTCATGCCGCATGAAAAGAAACACTGCATTTGTATAATTATATGATCCTTAAGCTTACTCGATATCAATGCTTTGTAAAGTAGGCGAAATTCAGAGATCTTCCACCAAGCTATTGTTGTGTGGACATAGTACTTCGATCGGTCAATTATCGTCTGGATGTGAATTCTATTCACACGGCGAGTGATAAAGACCTTGCACATTCAATGAATCTTTGCACTAGACATGGATCTCGAAACACGCATTGAATTTGTTGAGCTTTTCTCCATCACCGGCAAGTCCTCTTCAGCGGCACTGCGCGCTTACGAGATTGCTCATGGTTATCATAGCGACCCTTTTAGCGTTTCTGCCATCTCACGCTTGATTCCGCGGTTCAGAGAGATTGGAACAGTAGCAGATAAGCCTCGATCGGGTAGCCAGTGGTGGGCAACCAAATTGGGTGGGAGGGCCACAAGTAGTGGCCCGCGAGAGGGCTCGCGGGCCATTAATTTTAAAAGGCAGAAATAGGTAAGTTCAAAATTCATTCACTGAGTGCTGTTGTCTTTTCAAAAACTGTTGTCTTTTAAGAAACTGCATTCAACATCCTAAAATGTAGGCCTATATGAATAATGAAATGTGAATAGGCCCAACTAATTCCGAAGCTTTTTTGTGTTGTGAAATGATAGCAATATGACGCTATTGGTGATATGATAATAAGCTATATAAGCTATAATAATGATGGCTATGTCACCTACATTCATACAGAGAAGATATTCATTGAGAACGGAACATGGTTTGAGCATTCGAATGAAAATTTTGTGATATCATCTTGCTCAATTAATCATTAGTTGATGCTTTTGAAAATTCTAAAGAAGATCAACCTCCAGTCTTTTAAAGGTCAAAGTCAGATGCGGCCATTTCACACATCACCGATTCAAATAATGTCCGCGGGCCACTTTAGATATGAGAATTAGTGGCGGGCCACGCATTGCCCACCACTGGGGTAGGCCCTACCCACAGATTGTGGTTATCAAATCACAATGTGGTCAAAATTGTGGTCAATTAAAATCTCAAGCAATTAACTTTTCAAGGTTAATCATAATCATAATCATGTCATTGAAATTTAGTTCAATCATTAATCTCAATCATAATCAAGTTTTTGAAAATTTAATCAATCGTAACAGTCATAATCAAAATTACGTTAATTAATCAGCAAATTTGATTAAATTTGATTCTAATCATTCGAACATCAGTTGAGATCAGAACACGGTCGCCGATGCAGAGTGACAGCTTTGACTACATAAGGATGGAAAGTACACTGAGTCGCAGAGAGTACTAGTTCTTGATGCACGTTCAAGAGCATGCGTTCGCGCCTCGTCATAGAAAATCCTCTCTACGATATCATCCCTCTGATTCTTTCTCTTAGCGTGTACTTCAGATTATCAAGGCATACTTAATAGATTACTGGGTTAAATAATTTTGTCAATTTGTGCGGTATGATGGTGCTGAACAAAATCGAATAATTACAGTAATGTTAATTCAGCAAGTTTATTAACTGAACAAGGAGATGAATTTAAATAAAAACTGGAATTACTCACTGCATAGTATTAAACATTTTTATCACGATTCGAATAATTACCTCAACGTACTTTAATTATCACTGACCCGACAAAGGGTCTGAAAGCCATAATCAGCATCACATTCAACCTACCCAGCCTTCATGATAAAGCGTCTGACCACATTAATCATAGTCACAATTTCGAACACCTTAATCAATCATAATCATAATCAAGCCCATGGCCGCCTTAATCATAATCACATTCTTCAACACCTCAAAGAATCATAATCAATTTTTCGAATATTGACTAATCGTTCCAGCTCTAGCTACCACTCCCACCTGCGAATCAAAAATTTACGGACTTCAAATTTTTTTGTGGCAACTCAATAATTACATAAGTATATATGATGTTGATGACAGACAAAAGACTCCGTTATTCTTGAATGCCATTGGACGCGATGGTCTTTTGATCTACGACGGACTTGGTGGACCAAAGCTTACATTTGATGACGCAGTTGATAGATTCAAAGAATATTTTACTGGAGGTACCTCGATCTTGCTCAAAAGGAATCAATTTATGGATGCAAGACAATTATCTACAGAAACAGTTACAGAATTCGCATGCAGGTTAAGGAGATTTGCATCTGATTGTAAGTGCACCAACCCTGACGAAATGATAAGAGACAAATTTGTTATAGGCGTGTGTAACAATAGGCTAGCTGAGAGATTGCTTGCAGAAGATGCTAACACCCTAACATTAAAGATTGATTTAGAAAAACCAGGAGCTTGTGAACGAGTTCATTTAGATAGAAATCGCATCATTGATCCTGAAGAAAAATTAAATGTTAATTCTATAACTCGAAAATATTCATTTGATTCTCCGCGAACTGCAATTTCCAAAAAGTCAAGGACTTTAATAAACTGAAAAATAAAACTTTTAAGAATGATATCAATTTAGATAGCAATAATAAATGCCATTGTTATGGTAGTTCGAACCATAAAGCTAATTATTTCAAGTGTCCTGGAAGAATTGAAAATTGCAATAACTGGAAAAGAGGCCACTATGCACATGTCTGTAAGTCTAGATAAAAAACAAATGTGCAGGATGTTGACTCTGCTGAACCATGCGATATTTTTTCGATTTCTAATGGTCTACATAGTAATAAATATGAGATACCGACATCAGGAATTCCAACTAGATGTGTCGCTGGGTCTGCTGTGAACGTTGTGAAGTGAGCGCGGGCACTTTTCGAATGTCGATTGGAAAAACCCAGATATTACATTAACTTCATATGGCGGAAATCGGCTAAAAGTCACTGATAATGTGTATTGCCTGTATCACATAAAAATGTCAATGTCTTGGTTCGATTTTTAAAAATTGATGTTAACCCAAATCATTTACCACTAAGTGCACGACTATGTAAAAAGCTCGAGTTATTTTCCAATAACGAAAGTGATTCTGCAAATAATCAACTAATTCATATGGAAGAAGTATACGCCATATCAAAGGAAGAAATAAAGAAACATTTTCCAAATATTTTTAAAAGTGTCAGTTTAGTTAAAGATCATGAATATCATTTTCCAGCAGATTAATTTAAGACTGCCTTAGTTTTGGTGTGACATCAGCTCCAGAAATCTACCAACGTTTCATGATAGAACTACTGGGAGACATCAAAGGAGTAATTTGCTACTTCGATGATACTCGTGTCTATGGAAGTCACAGGAGGAACATGATGCGCGTCATAGAATGGCATTAGAACGACTTCATAAAAAGGGACTTAAATTAAATAAATCAAAATGCAACCTTAATACGAAT
The DNA here is from genome assembly GCA_907163375.1 of Prostheceraeus crozeri. Classification (NCBI taxonomy): domain Eukaryota; kingdom Metazoa; phylum Platyhelminthes; order Polycladida; family Euryleptidae; genus Prostheceraeus; species Prostheceraeus crozeri. The sequence continues at coordinate 390,148 of CAJQUW010015437.1, forward strand.
AAATCGTATTTATGGGTCATTTCTTGACAGACAACGGTATGAAACCCTCACCGGTTAAACAACAAGTAATCTTAAAATTTCCAGTTCCTACAACTTTTGCAGATGTTCGTTCATTTCTTGGGTTAGCAGGATATTGTCGGACAAAAATTCATTCATCATTACAGTGACATTGCATCTCTTTGGGAGATTATCAAAGACGATAAGTTTGCATGGACCTTATCTGCTAATGAGACATTCTTAAAATTAAAACAACTTCTCTATAATGCGAAACTGCTGCGATTTTTTTGACCGAATGAAACAGCTGCAATTACAAGTCGATGCTTCTGGAATTTGACTAGGAGCAACATTACTACAGAAGCGTGAACCAATGTTATATGCTTTAAGAAAATTATCAGAAACAGAACAGCGTTACTATCAAATTGAGCGAGAATTTTGAGCGATAGTTTTCGTATGCTGTAGATTTAAAATGTTTATGTTTGGAAGTGAATTCGAATTACAAACGGACAACGCTCCATTAATAACATTTTTTCGAAAGCCAATCTATGCACTCCCGTTACGAATCCAATGCTGGATGCTTTCTTTACAACCTTTCAAATTTAAATTACATCATATTAAACGAAAAGATAATGTCATTGCAGATAGTTTATCTCCAGCTCCTGTTGAGACACAAAAGTATGAACCAGAAAATGATACTATTCATTTAATGTTCCTTTCAACGGAAACTCCTATTGACTTTAAAAAGTCGCCATTAATCAGTTGTGAAGATTGTGCTATTAAAAAATTGATTAAATCAATTACAAGCAATTGGACCAAAGAACAGAAAAATGATCCAGATATTTCAGCTTATTCTGCTCTGCGCAATGAATTATCTATTCATACTGATGGTCATGTTGTCATGTATCGTGATAGAATTATTGTACCACAAGTACTTCGAAGTTTACCTATAAAGTGCAAACATTTGAAACATCTGGGTTCTTCAAAAACGAAGGAGATCTTGAGAACATTGGCCACAGATGAATTCAGACATCGAACATGAAGTGAGATCCTGTAACTTGTTTTCAAAACAGACAAAAACTGCTCCATTACAGCCTACCGGAACAGAAGCTAAACATTCTTGGCATACTCTAGCGATATATTTTACTGGTCCTTCTTCAAGGTTGGGAGGTAGATCACTTCTTAATATAATTTGTAGTAATAGTAGTATAGTGTATATTTGAAAAATAAATGAAAATCTTCAGATACAATGTTCAAACCGGAGTGAAATAAGTTTGAGCAGAGATACAAAGTCATGTAAAATTTACAACAATTAACGCAGTAATGTGAGTGACGATGGTCAAGACGACCGATTCGTTAGGAGAGATCCAAAAGGCAAACACGAATTTTTACGTTTCATTGTTCTACATAGCGGTATGCGAATGTGCTGAGAATAATTGAGTCTCTTAGGGATCAAATGATGCAATGCATGACAAATATTCTTTTCAGCATTTCGAAACAGTTTGCGACTTGTCTGTTCACGCCTGGCTCTTAGCGTTGTTTCATCACATACACACTTTAAGGTTTGGCGGATACATGATTCGATGTGCTCGACGCTCGATGCGGTTTAAAGGTTCCTCGTCACCTTTTGAATGCCAGCAAACACAGGAGATGCATACTTTAAGATACTCCGAATATACAATTCGTAAACCTTGTGTGAAGATCTATAGGAGCCAGATAGTATCGGATCTTTCGGAGAGCATAGAAACGCTTATTGGCTTTTGAGCAGACGCTCTTGATGTGGTCTTCCCAGATTGATATGACGACACGATATGTAGCTTTTGTAGTTAAAGATGGTTCTGCACCACATGTTATTAGTCATCTACAGTATGTATTCTCAATGTTCGCAATACCTGAGAAGATATCATTTGATAACGGAACTATCTTTGTAAGTCAAGAGTTAGGCAATTGAATGGCTTTGACGAATAAGGGGATAAGCCACACTTTCGCAATTTTACAGGAGAGCAATCAAAAGATTTTGAAATGTCATCGTACAAAAGCTAGGCACTGTGGTCCCCTGAACATCAGAGGCTACGAGCTTGTGCGTATGAATTATCAACTAAAGACGCATGAAATTAACTCATGCATGCGGCCAAATAAAAACATGTAACCCAATTTATGTGGCGGCATATCCCCTTTTTCGTGCTCATACTTAAAAATGCCGTATATTGAAGAATTGAAGTGGTATTTAATTTGATCCCTTCGTCCAAGTAAATTCATTTAATGAAAAAATCGTTATTCACATTGTCCACTTTCATCAAAATTCTCTAACTTTCTAGTGCACGATCACTATCTCTCAGAAAATTAACGGCATTCAGCTTTAAAATTAAAGATCAAGATTAGCGATTAAAATCATAAGCTTTGAAATTTAGATTAGATTGATCTAAAAGTTTCCGATCTTTGTAAAAATTGTCCTCTTTTAGTCCACATTACGTATTTTGAAGCAACATCTTTGGAGACCTTAGGCGACATCCTCCCCGGTTTTCATCGTCAAATCGAAAAACCTGTGTTTGAAAATCTCATGTTTTCGTTGCTCGCTTCATTGGAAGGTCGGGAATCTTAATGAACTGCTGTGTCAACATCTGTTCTTGAAACCTATTGACGGAAGAAATCCTTGCGGCCCATTCCGGAGAGCCATCAGCATGTTCTCTTCTTCGGCTTGATTCTTCTAGGTGGCTGACGTCTCGATCACATAAATGAGTGTGTGACCTGTTAGAACATGGGTAGTGCTTTTGAACATTTTCTGCTTCACCAGGTTGCATCTGACCATTGTACAACGACATGAATGTCCATTTCTTGCTTTGGACCTTGTACCATAGAGTACAGATGGCTTATCCCTTTATTCATGCTGAACTTTGTGGCTGATCTCTGAAAGATCGTTTGGATAAAACGTTAAATGAAAATGTTTGCTTTCAGACAGCTTTGGACATCGCCTTATCTGACATTCGACGAACCGCAAATGTGTAAACTGGCAAAAATCCATTTTTCTTGTTTTTTAATAGAGAAATGCCGACAATAGATTAAATCCTACTGTGATACAACGAATGCCTTACCTGTTGATCGATAATACAAGTAAAAAAATGATAAACGCGAAACAAAGGAAATTAAGTTAAATGAGGGACAGCTGGTGTTAATTAGAAAAGAAAAAAAAACCGGAAAATTTTTGCGTAAGGGCAATATTGTACAACGCGTAGGACACGGAGCATTTAAAGTTTTGCTTCATAATAACCGAAATTGTATCGTTAATCAACGGAATTAAAAGCCAGCAATTTCAGCTGCATCAAGTAAAGCGACAAATGAAATTTATGATTTCAATAAGGATTGGGATAATATGAAATCTGCTTAGCCTACTAATGTTGAAAATCAAATATCTGTGGATAGCAAAGCTTGTTCGTCTAGAAGAACTCGCTGTAATTTGCGTCGTCGAAATAACATGTCCAATTACCGGCATTAGTATCTTCTTCGAGTCCTTGGCGAGATGTGATATCTTGAATATCGATCAGCTTGCTTGAGGGATAGACCTTCACGTTATGCTGAGTTCGGGGTTGATTGCTATGTAGCTTATTGGCTGACAATCTTGTTCACAACATTGATTTCCATTTATCTCTACATTGCATCTGGTGCATGTAAATTACTGTGACATGTCTAATGTTGAATTACTTTGTACTGATTTGTAATATAGATTCAGTTGCTCTGGCAACCGCTCTAAGAGCAGACAATCTGCTGTACAAGATGAGTTTTAATATACCATCATCATATAATACAGTGCTCTTGATCTCGAGTCGATTCTGTGGATGACGAGTCTTATTTCGAAATGGTGGGCCATGTAAATCACCACGATCGTACGTCTGGGGATCGTAGAGGCCATCGAAAAAGACATCCATGCTCCAAAGGTATGTGTATGGTTCGGATATTTTGCGCAGTACCGTCTGACTCCATTCTTCTTTCCTGAAACCGTTACAGGAGAACATTATGCCAACATGCTTCACGATCATGACATCCCTCAACTTAGAAGGAGACGACGTATGAATTCCACAATCGGTACTTCTATTCTTTCCCACCACATTTTTCAAGTTTTCCAAAATCATCAAATTTCGCCAAAGTTAGTCACATCGGGTTTAGAATAGACTTGATCTGTCACTGAGTGACACTACAGCACGAATGAGAAGTCTTACTTGAACCCTGGGATGAAGGATTGGTCCCTTGGATACTCAGTTAGAATACAAGGTACAGCTGTGATCATGAACTTCGTGTGATTGTTGTCTACAGACAAATGACGAGCAGTTGTCTAATTCTGAGGCTGTAAATGTTCTACAAGTCAGACAAGAGGAGTTTTACACACTCAACGCTATGCAACGTCAGTGAGAACAGGTAGGAGCAAGAGAAGATCGTTGACGATGCAACACTTCCGAGTGTCAACAACAGAAATGTGGGGGGGGGGAAGAATAGAAGTACCCCATAATCTTTCAACAAGATGGAACACCTCCACATTTTTCGAAAGTTGCCAGATCTTTCCTGTCTCGAATATTCCCTGATGATCGAATTATCGCGAGAGGATATCCAAACCGGTGGCCAGCTCACTCGCCAGATTTAACACCGCTGGACTACTACACCTGGGATACTGTGAAAGACCGTGGATACCACTGCATCACTCCAAGAAACCTCGATGAGCTGCAGGAGAGGATAGCAATGGTGATTGAGAATATCGACTCAGATGAATTGATGCGATCTCTTCTGAGTCTGCGCTCGAGGTTGGAAGCGGTGATCGAGTGTGGAGGAAAAGCAATTGAGTAATGTCTTATGTGATCATTCATTTGTAAATTAGAGTTTGTTTATTTCTTTTGTTGATTGCATGCTTTGTTATTGGCAAAGTAAAATGCTAATTTGCAGTCAGTGTTTTTTACTTATGCATGGTTCTAGCTATTAAAGTCTCAGAGCCAAAAAATGGTAATTAAGTTTTGATTGTATAAAAACAAATATGCTACATCGAATTCCCCGATCTGAGGTACATTTTAAAAAAATCGAAAGTGAATACAATTGAAGCAAATGACAGCCTTGTAAAGTTTTGCGCGACTTTTGGGACACACGGTATATAAGCCATAATTGTTCACTTAATTCCCAAATCTCATAAATTGGCTCATGTTTACTAAAAACGACGTCTAGTTGATGTGATAAAATTATAAATATACCCCTACATTACATGCACTTACTTAATAAAATAGAAAATAGATAGATAATCTAACAAAGTGCTAATCATTTCATAGAAACCTACAATAATTTTATTGAATGTCTGTTTCTTAGATTTCCAGGATCACTCATCATTTCTGTTCTGTGAAATTAGTTGGCGCATTGCTAGACCCAAAGCAGAATACATTTAGATGTGACTGAATTCTCTTCCTAAAGAGTCTTCTTGTTTAAATAAATCGATTTCAACCTGGAATGATGATCTTACAGCGGTCTAAAATTGCCCAGATTTCAGCAACACGATCGTTTCAGGTCATACGATGTATCGCCATGAATGGCTTTCGGATCTATTCTGGTCGGGTCGGGTTCCGATGAAATTTTTGGACCCAACCGGACCTCGGGTTCCTGGTTGTATTTTAGTTCGAGTCGGGCTTTAAAATTCATGAAACCCGAATTCCATGTAAAACCCACTCCGCTCATCTTTAGAGACCATGTGAAAACGATGATCTGTTAATATTCTCTTTATCTGAAGCGTTTTCGACTCACGACTACTAATAAGCATTATCGAAGATGATAAAACATGAAAAAGGCAAAGAAGTTTCCACACCGAAGTGAATCAAGCATTAAATTTGACACTATCGTAATGAGACTTTGTGTTATTGCAGATTTGAAGATAGTCAGGAAAACATGACGCGGAGTTAGTCATTGATGATAAGCATCCGACATTGTCATGTCCTTTTTCAAATGAAATGCGATGACGAGATAATGGCAAAATGTCTTTAAGACCGTCGGCTACAGCAGCAGTAGGCGCACAATCCTATGATAATGCTGAGGCCAGCGACAATTCCAAAGGCAACTCCAACTATCGGACCAATATGATATTTTTTGCAGCATCTTTGCTTGAGAAGCATCTCGGCGCAGCATTCAACCGACACAAATGGTGATAAAAACCCTGAAATGAAAACAAATCTAGTATTTCAGGAAAGATATATGCATCGAGTGAGAATGTTTACATATAGAATAACAAGTCAGTATTAAATTCTTTGTAAGCGCTACCTTCATTATGAATTTGAAAATCAAAAGGACTGTCTGCTTATTCATGGCTTCGCTTTTTCTCAAAGGTGAACTATAAACAAGTTAAAATACATGAACACTAGAGCTAGTGAGTAAAATTGAAACTACACGTATGTAGCACGCAAGAATGATGACGTCAGCTGCTAATACATTCTATAATGTCGGAAATCAAAGAAATGCCGTTTACAGGTACCTTCTACTTAGATAATGCATTAAACGACATTTTCAGTGCATAATCAATCAGAAGCTAATTTTCAATTTAGTTTCATGACATAAAGTCAGTCTTTCTGTGCACATAATAACGGCAGTACTTCTCTGATGGCAACACTTTGAGTCACTTCACCATCTTGAATCCTTGTTCAGATTGTGATAAAATGTCTGTCTTTCTGTCACACTCGGTCAAGTGTCGTCTTGCTGCCGACTGGACACCCTTGGTTAGTATTTTTTCTTTGATAGTTACACAGAATCAGATTTTTTAAGCGTGTCACTTTGCTAGAAGTGCAAACTGATTACAAATCGACACATGCAGGAACTTGCTAAGTAGGCAAAAAGAAATTTTGATGCCTGACAGAGATAGGAAAAACAGTCGTGCGTCATTTGCAGATTGCTGTGAATTCCTTCAAATTGCTCCGATCACCACTATTCCTTCATATATGAAGAATTCAGATCAGTGTGCAAAAGTTTTCTCGATTATGTTGGTACTTCCGGTCATTATTAAAAAGTTAGCAGACGCACGAAAAATTCATTCACAAACTTCTCTGTAGAACTTGACATCATCTATGTCTCTTTGATGTGTGATCAGATGGACAACAGTCACTGACACTTAGCGCAATTTGGCGTGTTTAATACCAAAGTGGCTGCTTATTGTTCGATTGCTATGGCAGTATGTCAGCAGATTGTGCCTTTTTATTAGCGCTACTTGTTCTGATGCTTCCTTTCTGGTTAAACAGAAGAAGAGACGACCTGTCTAATTTTGTGTATAGTTCACTTCAGAGAACAAGAGAGGCCAAGAACAAGCAAAACGATGCATTTTGCACTGTTCTGGAAAATACAGACACACATATATATATTTCTGTAGCATATTGCACCCAGACTTTTCATTGCGAGCAAAAACAAAATAATTCTGCCATACTAGCTTCATGGCTTCCAAGGCAACATCTTCAGTGGTGAGAAACAACACGGTTACATCGCAATCTTTATATACGTAAAAGGAACCAGTGGGCAAAAGTAAATGGATTTCACAAATGTCTATCAAACACGTGTCTCCGGCTACAAGTACAGAAGGGACAATATTTTTGACAATTTTTGACTACATATATATGTAGTCAAAAATTATGCGTTCAATAAGTGGCCGACCTCACGCATTTAATTTTTGATTTAGTTGTCGATGTTTCTTTTACAGTAGAACATGTGTATCAAAGCTCGTTTAATACCAGAATTTCGAAAATAGCGGTTCATTTTCCCTTCAATTTTCAAATTTCAAAATTCGTAACTTACATCAACTAAAATTCGTAACGTTCAATCTTTAAATTTTCAATTTCTTGCTTTTCTAACCTCAGTCACTAAGTTTCTTATTCATTCATCACTAGCCAGGCAGTTAACAGTCATAATGAGCCGCTGTTGTTCTTATGCGCTGCTATTGACTCGACTATTACGCGCGTGGCCATGACTGACTGCATGAGTCATCTGAGCCATTGTTCAATGTGCAACACGATCTGTGTGCATTCTGATCGAAGTTGACGAAAATGACGTTGGAAGTCTCGCAAGTTGAATATCGCAGTATCATCAGATTCTTTGTTTTAAAAGGGACTCCTGTTAAAGACATATTTAATGAATTGAATACTGTCTATGGCGAAAGTGCTCCTTCTCACACGACTGTTAAATATTGGGCAAGAGAATTCAAAGGTGGTCGAGTTTCAGTCGTCGATGAAGCAAGAGAAGGAAGACCTATAGAAATTTCTATCGACGAGGATCTGATAGAAAAAGTTCAGAGCGACCGACGAATAACAATGAGGGAGTTGTCAACCAAATTCCATTGTAGTGTTGGAGCCATTAGTGAACGTCTCAAAGCCTTGGGAATTCGAAAGCTTTGCTCAAGATTTGTGCCTCCGTTCCTTTCTGCTGAAATGATGGAACGCAGAAAGGCATGCTGTTTGCTGAACATCAATACTTTTGAACAGCGTGGTGAGCAATTTCTTTCCAACATAATCACCGAGGATGAAACTCCCTTAAGTCGCTATCTACCTGAATCAAAGAGGGAGTCATCAGAATGGAAACTTCCAGGAGAGAAGCCATCGAAGAAAATGAGATCTTCAACGTCGCATCGGCGCGCGATGATGCTGTCTGTCTTTTGGGATAGACATGGCATCATTATGCTCAATTTCGTGCCGACAGGAAGAACCATTAATGCAAAGCATTACAGTGATCTTGTAGTGGAAGTGAGGAGAAAACGGAGAAAGTAAATAAATGTCCCACTATGGCTTCTCTACGATAACGCACCTATTCATAAGGCATTTTGAGGAAGAGGTTATCCAGTTTCTCTGATGACTTGAGGATCAGTTGGCAAAGATGACCCTGCATCAATATCATGAATCCGTACCTAAAGTTGACTTTAGGAGTGACTAAACATATTGCTGCATGTGCTAAAGATCTACCGTTAAAATTTGAGGCTGCTCCATTCTTTCAGCTTCGGCCGAATTCTTCACGCATAGAAAGAGAGCGCAAGGAATCCATTTTTATTTCTATGCTTATACCAACATTGAACCAGACCTCAACTACCTGAACTATGACACGTCTAGCAAAAATCGCAAGGTTTATGTCATTAATTTTTGATTTGGAAGTCTATTCTTCCAATTTTTTTCTATTTTGCTTTCCAATAAATTCATTCCCATGAGTAGCCTGCCCTAGACCAGGCGAAGCCGGTCGGGAATAATTGCTGACTTTTCTTTCGGGTCAAAACTGTATTATTTATTTTTATTCATTTTGATTTCAATCGTTTTTTTGATATATATATATATATTTTATGTTTGTTCATATTTTTAAATATGAGCAAACACATAGCTAGGTGTGCTAGGAATCTCACTTCGAAGTTTGAAGCGGCTCCCATCTATCTTTTTAATGCCAACGCCAGCCGCATAGAACGCGAAAAGAAGGAGGCAGATTTCATTTCTTTGTTAAAGCCTCAGTTAAATATAGAATAATTTCTATGTTTTATTTCCTGTTATGTATATTTGAGTTTGAATAAATTATTTCATTCCCATGACTAGCCTGCGTAGATCAGGTCGAAACCGGTCGGGAATTTTTGGTTTTTGGTACTTTGACTTTTTTCCTTGAGTGCTTTTTTGATTACTTATATATATATATATATATATATATATATATATATATATATATACGTGGTGCGTTCAATAAGTGGCCGACCTCACGTATTAATTTTTGATTTAGTTGTCGATGTTTCTTTTACAGTAGAACATGTGTATCAAAGCTCGTTTAATACCAGAATTTCGAAAATAGCGTTTCATTTTCCCTTCAATTTTCAAATTTCAAAATTCGTAACTTACATCAACTAAAATTCGTAGCGTTCAATCTTCAAATTTTCAATTTCTTGTTTTTTGTTGCTTCAGAGGACATGTATCTTACTTCCGAGAGAGACTGGTTACATGAAAACAAATTTTGCTTTAACATTTTATTTTTCTACATATCCACCGTTGTTTTCGACACACTTTCTCCAGCGCTCAAAGAGGCACGAAGAAGCGTCTTCAAAGAAGTCGTCTGTCAAAGAAGAAAAAACCTAAACCTAAAACTATCCGCAAACGATTTGATGAACAGAGAAGAACGTGTAATCACAGAAGTAGATTGATCTTTAAACGATGTGAAGGCATTTTATCTATTTATCATCGACTGCAGAAGATTTGTCTAAAATTTGTCGAAATTTCTTCATTTTATATTGAGTTTTAATGAAAATAGTCTCTTCAAATCAGATAATATTCTAATAACTTCAACCGGTTTCGATAAGAGGACAGTGAGATGCACTACTGGCCACAATATTCGTCAGGAAGTTGAAAAGGGTAAAATTATGTACATGTTTACATTGGCTAGTAAATTTGAAATTTGGGCTATCATATATCATTGAAGATTAAGTCGCAGTACATAATTACGAGTAAAGTCACACACACAAAATCACTCAAGGAATTAGGGCAATCTGACTGGAGATTTAGGTTCAACAATGGGAGATCATTGTAAGACATGCTGCATGTTTATCCCATGAGGTCAGTCTGTCATCAGTTGGCTGATGATTCTGAGTTCCTCTGTTTTTTTTGTTTCTCGTGTCCGTTTAGTTCTTTTATTACAGATACTTTCATTTCAGATTCATCATGCTTGTGTTCTGTGCAATGAAATGAAGCAACTTTGTCTATATTCTTATGAGCAATGTCACAACGATGTTCATTCATGCGCTCTCTCAAACTCCCACCTGATTCACCGATATAAATGAAGTTACAGTCATTAAAACGAATAGAATATATAATGTTCTTTGTTATGTATGTTGTGTTACTTTCAGTTGTTTTGTATGATAAATTTGTAACAGACGATGTTATGAATTCATCCGACGAAAGAATATTACATGTTTTGCAACGTGTGGAACCACATCTAGAAACAATTCCGTATTCTGCTGATCTTTGAGGTCGAGCATCGTGTAATTTAGAAGAAACTAATAGCTGCATAATTCTTGTTGGAGGTTTCCACCATAGTTCAACTGATATTTGCATTTCATTAAGAAAATGTCGATGTTTGGCTAGAATTGCCTTTATCTAATCGTATGTCGAAGGATAATGCGGTGCAATCATTGGAATTGTTTGAACATTTAAGGATTTTTTCTTCTTGATAAATAGTTTGTTCTCATCTATACGCAAAGCTTTACTGCTGATTTGATGTGGCTGCGAAGATATCCTCTCTCGACTAGGACTTGGCATAGATCTTGAATATGAATTCTTTCTCGTAAAGAATCAGAGCAAATGTGTCTTAGGCTATTCGCAAAGCTTGGGAATACGCTATTGGAGTTTTATATTCTGGAGGATGACATGAGGAATAATGTAAAACTGGCGGATATATCGGTTTGCTTGATACACAAATCAGTTCGAACATAACTGTACTGTCAAGAAATTTAACATTTTTATCACTCCTCTCAAAAGTAAATTTTATGAATGGATGGAAGTTATTAGCATGATTTTCATATTGACGAAGTGATTCAACGCCATGTGTCCAAATCACAAAATGTCGTCGATACACCATGTCTTTGAACACTGCACTTGATAGAATTTGTTTCTCATGCCAATTCATGAAAATGATGGCGTAGGCAGGCGCCATCTTTGTACCCATGCTTAGCTCTATGATTTCAGGGACATCTATGATTAATATAAGATATCTAAGGAACGTTCAACTCCCATACCATATACTGGACTGGAGGCCAGTGACTCTGGTAGACTTGATTAATGACGGTACTTTGTGCACATCAGGATAAAACCGTGAAACAAGTTGTAAACAACTATCCAATACTCTAGCAAGTGCATTCATACAGGGAAGCTGTTGAAAGAAGATTCTGGATCCAGTCAAGAAGAGACTAAAGAATTACAAAACTCCAACAGCTGCAATATGAACTGCTAGTGATTGAAATTATTCATCTGTCTTAGATACTTGGCCATGCCTTTTATTCTACTATTCTTTTTGCGAAAAACGAAACTGTTCACCTACAGCACGTAGCATCAGTGGGTATCGGTGTGGATTCGGAACATTTCATACATGTTTATTTTTTATCCAAATAGCAGGCTTATTGCAAAAAGACTTGCTTGCGAAAATCGATTCAGCAATGTTTTTATTTGTTAGAGAATTATGCACTCTTTCTGGAAAATTTTTGATAATTTATTTCCTTTGTTCAAAGGAGTCATGGACTAAATCCTGATCCTAATGGAGTGATCAGTGACGATTTTACTGGCTACGACACTCATTGCATAATATGTCCATGCTTTATTCATTGTTATACAAGCAAAAGACATGATTAAAATCTAAAGAAAATCTACCGATGATGCAATCAATACAAAACAAAATACAAAATACGAAACAATCAATACAAAAATACAAAACAAATTGAAACGTCAAAAATTGATAATAATTTGTTTGCTACAACTAATGAAAATGCAAGAAGCTAAGTAAGAATTGCTCGAAAATCCATTCCTTTGGAAGATCCTTTATCAAGATTTTGGTGGAAAAGTGCAACCAGTGCTGTCTTTCCAAGTGCGATGTCAATATATTCTTATCGCTTATTACACATCTCATGATTATACCGTACCTGTGAGGCCTTTCCGTCTTTTATTCAGGCCATTCCGTCTGTGAATATCTTTCTATCTTATGGCCAAGCGAACTGAAACTCTGCAATACTCGCACATTGCAACATTGAAAAGTGGAAGTGCAAAAGACATGTTTGGTAGGAAAACATGTTTGGTAGGATTCTATATTAGCAGTTTTCAAGCAATGTGAAGCGAATGTCAAGCACTATTATACGAATTAATCATTATTTATGAAGATAATCTCACCAGGAATATTGTTTTGACAAGCTGCCTCCGAACATAGATTCTTCGCTGATTTCACTAGATTGTCGGTGAATGACTTCGCATGTTGAACAACATCACCGTCGCTGATATCTGGTGATCGATTCATTTCACTTTTAGCATCTGTTCTCAACTGATTTACTTCTTCATTGACTTCATTGTTGAAATGATTGAACTTTTTCTTGATATCACCGAAAAGAGAACATTGTCCTGTGACAAGGAAGCTGCAGAGTACGAGGAATAAAATGCTGAAATTCATCTTCGCCAAAATTGCTCCAATGTCGTTCAAAATTCTCCGCAGTATTGCACTTTGCCACAGACAATTCTACTGACTCAGACGTTCTTGGAAATCAGGTCCATTCTCTCTTATACATAATTTTTAATGGTCACGTCTGATATTTTATTTATGTTTGGTTAACCGTATCGCAATTCAATAGATGTAGTTCAATTCAATGGATGTGAATAATAGCTATTGTAGGCTTAATTATCATTCCATTTAAGTTGCATCTCCGTCTCGTTCACCAAAGGGCATATGCGTCTCCTTATCTCCATCCCGACAAGGGTTTAGTAAATCGTATTTTTCAATGTTGCTATATCAATGGTTTTGTGTTTTTGTATATTATTGCAGAATTTTGCATTCTTTTCAAGTGACCAGCCTACAAAACCTCGACAAATTCAAAGGATGTTTAGGTGAGGGATGTAGAGAATTTTGATCCCTGAATAATTATGTGCCATATATATTCTTAAAGTCAGCTTGAAAGTTATCAAGGTGCATTTCATATGGCATTCATAAGTGTTTACTTGATTATATGAAAACCGAAAAAAGAAATATTGGCAAGTCATGAAATGAATGATATCATATACAAAGTCATGGAAATTCATGGTGGCCGTTCTTCAACAAAGACATGTACACAAAAAATGAAAGTCTTTCGTCGAGATGTTCTGAATGATAGGATGGGATCAAAAAGCGCTCAGAGCGAGCACTAAGAGAAGGGAAAACTGATTGTGACAGTGATTAGTGTCCTCTAACTTCTTGAAAAGCGGCAAGGAGACTATCCTTCGTCTTACATCCTAATGGTTCAAAACAATTTTGATTACAATCTCTTCCAAATATGATACGAGGTACTCATCTCTGGAGTTTCTCAATCTTATCACTCAGGTTGGCAGACAGACAGACAAACAGAGGCTCACAATACTCGTGTATTGTGTAAACTACTCAGCAACTTGTAAACAATAAATAGCTCTGCTCTAGAAAGAAAGTTTTAGAACTCGAAGACATGGCGTTCTTTGAAGAAAAAATTCCTGTAAAATAAAAATGGAGTTTGTACGACAAATTACTCGGCCACGTTGCACTTAAAATTGTATGACTATCAACAAAGTCGATGCCCAGTATACACTCATGAATGTATGCAAGTTGAGAATATTTAAATAGCATTTATAGATTAGGGATTAAGATAATTATGAGACTTTTCGATGTTTTTCTATCAAGAATGAGTAGAAATGTCGCTTTATTAGTGCATTTCGAAAAAGCTCATGGTGCCCCACAGCCGGTTCATGGTGCCCCATGGTCTTCGCAACGTTTTTCTACGCGATATCTATGTATGTTCAGAAAATAGTTCAATCCAGCGGAGCTACCATGAATAGGCCGACGCACCAACATTGTCACAATTGGTGAGTTTAATTCTTTAACATCAATTGATTTCAGTCAAGGACTAAAAAACTGAAAAATGGCTCACGGTGCCCCACTCTTCTCTATAAAAGTACATTTCACATTTGCATGACATCAAAAGCTCATTTAATAAAATCGAAACTGTGATCACATTGGAGATTTAATTAATACCGGTACTGAGTTGTCACTCTACCTGAATCTACTTCTTTAACAATTCTGTTTTTACCAATAGACACAGAGGTAGAGAAACCCTAATTTGTTGTGGGATGTGATGATACCATAGAGACATTTTTGTAAAACCAGACTTGCATTGCTTTCTTACTACTCAGATTTCTGAGAGAAAAACATTACTTTAATGAAGCAATTACATTACTTCCGTTGAATTACTGTATTGAAAAAATTATTGATACGCTACTGTGGTAGTTCACTAATTTATGCAAATCTAGAGCCAATGTCATAAAAACTATTTGACACAGCATAATGCATGTCAGATAAATTCATGAACATAAGAAAAGATACTATTTTTATCACTAATGTATCGTTGATACAAGTAAGTAGTAGCACTTTGTTGTGCGATGATACCTTCCATTCCAGGAATCTCATTTCAAATCATTGAAGGAACAATGGATTCAGAAGAATGTCTGTGACGATTGACTGTATTGACCCTGCATCATCCCTGTATTGACACAGAAGCGTATATTTGATAAAGAAATTTTAAACACGGTAAGGAAGCTACCCATTCGGCTGTCTCCGTGCACAACTGCTTGGATTCTAACCTTCCAAACAATGAATTGGACGCTCTTGACCCGTCCAGTGAAAACCCGTCCGAACATATAGTGAATAATTCGTACGTAGCACTTGGGAGATATTCGCAAGGATCTCTACAAACCACCGAGACCAAGGACAGGCAAGCACTGCGCGAGGAATAAGCTAGAAAACATTAACTTACTAGTGCAGTCACGCGTATGACAACTAGCTTCGTCACCGATGGGTCACTTTAAATATTCTTGTTGTTATTGTTATTTTAAAGAAAATACTTAGACTACTGTATAAACAAAACATATCAACAGCATCCTTCATTTTTATTAAGCGAAGTAATGGGCAAAAGACCGTTCCAGGACACCATAAAATTCAAAAAAATAATATCTTTAAAAACGACATAAATTCATGAATTTAGACCCTTTTTCAGGTTTTTAAGACCTAAATTCATGAATTTAGTCGTTTTTAAAGATACCGATTTTTCAAAAAATGGTACTTTTTAAATGGTCTAAATTCATGAATTTTGGTCATTTTTCAGGTTATGAAGACCTAAATTCATAAATTTAGGCGTTTTTAAAAATACCCAATTTTCAAATTTTTCAAAATCTCAAATTTGAGAATTACAATTTTCACCCTTAAAATCATGACCGTTCCAGGACACCGAAAAAATCATAAAAGTTAAGAATCTCAAATTTGTGATTATGACATTTTTCATTGCTTAAATCATGACCGTTCCAGGACACCGAAAATCATAAAAGTTGAGAATTTCAAATTCATGAATTTTATCCATCTTTCAGGTTTTTAAAATATATCATGTGACTAATAATATTTCTTTAAAAATGGAAGAAACCGCAAGAATATATCCTTCGTTATCATATGAACGTAGTTCTACTTTAATGGACATTGAAAAGATAAACAACGAAAAGATGAATAAAGAAAAACATAAAGACAGAGTTAGGTATATGAAAGATAAAGAATCTCAATTATTATTAAGATTAGAGCATTATAAAAAATTAAGAAAGAGCTGGTCTAAAGTTAAGAATGTAACACAAGGAATTGGCATATTCTTAACAATAAGTTTAGGTGCTTTAACAATTGTTATATCTTCAGGTGTTTTAGTAATTCCAGTAGTTGCTACAGCTTTAACAGGTACGGGTGTTTTTGCAACTTCACTTGTTACAATGTTAGATAAATCTTTAATAACTAAGAAACGAAAATCATTAAAAACTAAGCATTTACATATTAAAGAAGTCTATGACAAATTGCATTACTACTTTCAAAGAGTATGTGATGATAATGTTATTACATTAGATGAGATTGAAAAATTTGATCAAATAGCTAATGAAGAGAATCAAATATCATTTCAATTACAGTCATAAAAAGTTGATGATAAGAATAAACAGGATGGCAAAATTTCGAGTGATGGCAAAATTTCTAGTGATGGTAACATTTCTAATGAAGAAAATGACAAATTTTTTTTAGAAGAGCTAAAAACTTTAAGCGAAAATTTAAGCAAAACTTTATTAAACAAAACTTTATTAAACAAAACTTAAAACGAGAAAACTTTAAACGAAAAGATGTCAGACAACAAAGCAATAAAAAAATAATTTGTTCAGTAAAATGTTTTTGCTGTATTCCAATGTTACCACAAAATTCAAATATTATATTTTAAAAATGGATAAAATTAGAGCTGATAATTTAAAAGAAAAAAACAATTAGAAGAGTTAATAAAACAAAGAAATATTATGAAAGAAAATCATCTTCAACATAGAATGATAAAAGCTGGTATTCAATCTGATATGTTTGAAAAAATGCAGCAAACCGAGCAAGTAAAAACTGATTTTGAAAAAGCTATGAAACCATTTAAAACTCTTGAAAAGAAACTTACAAATAATGATAAACAAATTGATATAACAGATCCAGAGCACAAAACTATATTAGATGACTATGGATTACTAGAATCAAACATTAATAAGAAATTACCAAAATCTATGCAATTTGAACATTCTATTTCATTTATAGATGGAAAAACAATACCTAGATTTTATCTCGGACAAAAAGAAATATTTCCACAACCTTTTCGAGGTATAATTTTTTCACCAGATAAATCTCCTTTTAATTTAGATAGAAATTTTGTTGATCTTTTAAGAGAAGCAGATTTAAATAATTATGCTGTAGAAGATCTCATAAAATATAAAGCTATGTTAGATAGAGTTGGTGCAGTAAAATCTCTTAGACTTTATAAACAATTAGAAAATTTATTATCATCGGGAGTTAAAGGAGGAAAAGGTTTTAAAACTGAAACAACTGTATTCTTACCAGATGATCCACAAGAATTACTAAATAGATTAAATATTTTAATATCTGCAATAAAAGAAGGACATAATTCTAGTTTCAATGAAATTCATGCTATATTGAAAAGACTGTTAGAAAAGAAGATTCTAAATGAAGAGGATTATAAAAGTATAACCGGACATCTCTGATGTCTTTAAGGGCTTCGCCCGTAGCTGAAATATGTTGTTGTTTTTAATTTTTTTATGAAAAAAATATTTCATAAAAAAATATTTATTTAAAATTTTAACTGAAAAATGTCTTCGAGAGAATTATCATCAGCAGATTTAGACAAAATTAATAATCATTTAGAAAATTTGACAGAGATTTTGGGTTCATCAAAATTTAGTACGACGTTAAAAATTATAACAACTACTTCATCACACACTTGTAATTTAGAACCCATTCTACATTTGGAACAAAATGAAAATTATCAAATTGCATTGACTAGTTTTTCTACAATTAACACTATTCAAAATGTTATAAAAGATGTGAATGATCAATTTAGATATTCTACTGATAAAGGTGAAACATGGAAAATACAAACTTTTCTTCCTGGTTCTTACGAAGTTGAATCAATATCAAATGAAATTAAGAGACATTTAGGTATACCATTTAAAGATAACAAACAATTACATTTTGCAGTTGAACCGGCAGTTAATAAATTTTCTCTTACTTTAGACGAAAATCATCAAGTTGATTTTAATCATGATAGATCATTGTCAAAGCTATTAGGATTTAATAAACAAACCTATAGTCAAGGTTATCATTTAGATGAGAAGATTCCAAAAATAACTGAAATAAATTCAATTGTTGTACATTGTGACATTATTGAAGGAGGATATATAAATGGTAAATTATCAAATTTAATATTCAGTTTTCCAGCTTTTACTGTACCCATTGGTTATAGACTAAATGTAATTCCACAAACATTAATATATTTTCTTATTACAAGAAAAACTATTAACAACATTGGCATTAGAATCACTGATGAGAAAGGACAAGAAATAAATTTTGGAGCAGAAGAGATTATGATAGATCTTCTGGTTCGGGAGGTATAAACTCCCGTTCGAGAGGTATAAACTCCCACGCGAAGCTAGAGAAGTTTAATTTTCTTCTTTTAAAATAAAAATAAATTTTTTTATTAAAAAATGAGTGAAGTACTACCATTAAATAAAAAAAACTCAAATTTAATCATCATCCAAATTTATCTAATAAAGTTTTGTCAGTTATTTGTGGAAGATCAGGTTGTGGAAAAACGTATCTATTATTTAAAATTTTAACGACTCCAAATTTTTTGGATTATAACAATCTTATAATTTATACAACAAAAGCAGAACAACCCGTCTATCAACTTTTAAAGTATGGATTTGAAAATAATCTTAAAAAACAGCAATTGCTTCATTATTCAAAGAATATGAAAAATCTGAAGATGAAGAAGAAATAAGTTCGTGGTGTGAAGAAGCAGCAAAAAATAATCAGTTAGTTGAATCCAATAATAATAAGCATATAAACATACAATTAATAGATGATAGTGGTAATATGCAAGATCCTAGTAAACTAGATAAAACAATGAAACATTGTGTAATTTTTGATGATTGTGTTAATGATAGAAATCAGTCAGTTCAGAGAAATTATTTCACAAGAGGTAGACATAATAACTGTAGTGTTTTTTATTTAACACAAAGTATGTATTCATTAGACGGAAGTGTTATTAGAAAGAATGCAAATATATTTATACTATTTGAAATAAATGCAAGAAACTTAAGTGATTTGTTAAGAGATTTATGTGTAAGAAATAAAGATGACTTTAAACAATCGTGTAACAATGCTTGGTCAAAAGATTATGGCTTCATTACAATTGATATTGATAAAAAAATTCATGATAGAGTTATCGAACAATTGTTCTCTGACTGAAAGTCGATAGAACATTTGTTTCCCGAGTGATAAAAAAATATACAAATATAGTGTTATAATATTGTTTTTATTTTATGTATATATCAAATTTGTCTATCTTAGAAATTTGAAAATTAAAAAGGTAAAGTAGTTATTCCATCAGGTAAAATTTTTCTTTTATCATCAAATGGATCTAATGCTAATTTATGTTCTTCTTTTAAATACATTTTATGTTTCTTTGAATTAAGTCTATAATTACATGCTGTTTTTATTTAATTATTAAGTAATACATTTTTATAATCTTGAAATGTTATTTGATTAGCCACTGATGCCTTTGAAATTCCTTTTAATGTTTTATGTGTTTTAATATTATTAGTTGTGTTATAACAATAGCATTAAGATTTTAAAAATATAGCTTCTGTTATGAAATCTTCATTTCCTTCTAATTCATCTTTTACTTTACATAAATCAGAAGGATGAATGATATCTTTTATTTTATTAATTTCTTCATCAAGTGTAGAATTATACGGTATTATTAATTCTAAGAAAACAGAATCGGTATCTGTAAAGTGTAATTTATAGTTTTTGCCATAAGCAGGTGCTAAATAATCATATATAAATCTATACATAAATAGTTTAGCTAATTCTAATATAGTGAATCCTATAAAATTAAACTTATCATGTTTTACGCTGATTCGACGTAAATGTACAGCACATAGTTCATCACTAAATCTAGTAGTTCTTTTATATGTAGGTTTCCTTGTTAAATTTTGAAACCTATCTTTATCATAAACTATTTCAATATTTTGTCTATTACGCACATTTTCTAAAGTCTTACCATAAAATGCATTATTCATTAATTTGAAGAACACGTTTCCAAAATCATCTTTATTTCTTTTAGCTATTTTACGTTTTTCAATATTGAACTCTATATAATCTTTTAACCACCTAGATTTTTGATAAAATAGTTTTCGATGTATTTTGGTGAGAATCATTCCATGATCTAAATACCAATCTAGCATTCTTCCTTCAACAACATACTTTCCTTTATTGCTTTGTGTTAACATAAGTTTTTTTGTTGGTCTGTATTTCTTAGGAATTATAGATTTTTGATAATCTGAAAAATCTTCTATATTGGGAATTTTATTTTCGGGACAGAAAGGAAAATATTTTGTTTTATCTTTTATTTCATCAGGATATACTAAATCAACTTCATATATATAACCATGATTATAATTTCCATCATATGTTTTTTGATAATCAAGAATATTACACCATTCCATCTCACCTGTTGGTAATTCTTGTATCATGCAAGAAGAATATAAGCTATTAAAATCATAATATAACAAATAGTTTTCTCTCATGAATTCATCAACTGCTGCTTGACTATCTTCATTTGATGTAAGTCCTTCTATATTTTGATTAAACAATTTTATAAACTGATCACTTTCTTCTGGAGATAAAGGTTTCATTATTCCATAATCATCAGGATTTACTTTTTTATTGTAACACTGTACATAACGATTACCTAAAACTGATGAAACTCCACCTCTAATTCCAGATTCAAAAAATAATAATTTATCATATGTATTTTCTTTATAATGTTTAAGTTTAACGGACTTTGTCCTAGAGCCATCGGCTTGAACACCAGTATGTTTTAATCCTGCTAGCCATGTTAAACCTGGTGTAGAATAACAATAACATGGATCTATTCCGTAATATTCTAAACACATGTCACGAAAGTTTTCGAAAAGATCAGCTAGTATTAATACATCTATCTGAAGATATTTCATTGTATAATCATACATTGTTTTACAATTTAACTCTCTCCAATTCTTTTCAGCTTCTGCATAGTCTTCGTCAGATAATTGTGATTGTTTTAATGTTGATTTAAATTTATTTATTGGAGGAAGTTGTTCTTCTTCCATAATTTTATTCACAGAATTAAAATCAGTCTTCGACTGTGAACCACAGGTTTTATCTCCAGTTATATCAGTCTTCGACTGTGAGCCGCAGGCTATGTACTCATACGGAAATATTCCTTTTAAAGGTTTTAAATTATATTTATTTAATATTTTACATTGTTCAGATTTCAAAGTTTTTCCCATAACATCTAATGAACAAGGAGTAAAAAATCTAAATGCATCTAAGATTCTAATACAACCTAATTGCATTGAAAAATATTCTTCTTCTGTTTTACATAGTACATTTATTTGTTGTTGTTGTAATTTTTCAGATGAAAATAAATCTTTCATTACTAGATGGAAATCATATTTAGAACCATTATAGAAATATAGAGGAACAAAGTTATATTTAAATTTATTAGCATTAAGATTACAAGAATTATGTGCTGCACCTCTATATAATCCATTTAGATGATCATGATCTTTTACCTTATCAAGATATCTACCTTTGCCATTTTTATAATTTTTTGTAAATTCTTTTCCACAGTAATAACATTTTGTTTCATTAATAAAATTTAATTTTTCTTTTTCTGTTAATGGCATCATTGGAATATTTGTTTCAAGCAATTGTGAAAAATAATTTTGTAATTCTTCTACTTTCTTTGTAAACATTTCTGAACTATCTTCACCATAGTATTGAAAATATTCTGATTTAAATAATTCAGGATAATTTGAATGAATGTACATTCCCCAACATAATGGTTTTTGTTCAAATAAATATTTTTCTTTACTTTGTTCAGATGCACTTGTTTCATAATTACAAACCGAAGGTTCCAGGGCTTGGCCCGTACCATTTTCAGAATTATCATTTTTAGAATCGGGTGAAGCCCTGGAACTTTCCGTTCGATTTTGTGTCATATTAACATTATATGCTTCAAAATCACAATAAATAGTAAAGGGTACTTTATTTTTAAAATACCATTTATTATATTCTAAATAATCATCTTTAGGAAATGTGTTTCTGACTGCTTCATTTTGTTGGCAATTCTCCAACTGTCTATTCATTTCTTCTTTAGTTCTAAAACTTGTCATACATTGGAGACAAGGAAAATTGGCATTATCTGAAGTTTTTGTGAATATAGAAACATCTTTACACAATATAAAATGACCCTGATAATATAATATATTCGCTTGTGCTGGCTGTTTTGTCTGTTCTAGTTTTTCAAATTTATCTTGATATATTTCATGTGTTTCATCAATTTCTTTTGTAAGATTAAATGTATTTCGATGAAAATTTTGATTTAATATTTGTAACTGATAACTATATTCTTTATCATATTGTTCTTTATATTGTTGTAGACATTTTTTTAAAGATTCATTTATTTTTTGATTGGTTTCATTTTCTTCATTATTTAATTCTTTATTGTCTTCATTTAATTTTTGTATCGTTTCTATCTTATTTTGATATTTATGGCCATATTCTTGTACTAATATTTTTGTTTGTTGTTGATAATCTGTTTTACATTTTTGTAAAATTTCATTTAAATTTTGTAATTTTTGTTGATATTCTAAAGATAAAGATAAATAATCGGTATCATAATCATAATGATAATTACGTCCTTTATGATTATTATGATTAATCATTATTGGTGATAGTGTTTTATCACTTTGAAATTTTTCAGTACATATTATATTTCCTTGGTAAAAAATATTATGATGCATGTAATTTCCTCTATCATTATATACTATTTCTGATTGACATAAATTTTTATTATTCAAATAAAATTTTTTTGAATCTGAGTAAAGTGGAGTAATTTTACCAATAGAAACATAATTCACATTTAATTCAAAAACATTTACTTCTATTAAATTTTTATTCTTTTTATGAAACTTTTTTAACCTATTATAATCATATGGAAATTCATGTAAGCCATCAGAAAGATCAAATTCATTTATGTATTCTTCTTTATTGTAATGACTTAGTCTTTCTTTATGATATTCTGCAGGATGTAAATGTGCTATAATACTCCACAGAAAACAATAATCATCTTCATTTTTTATGTTGATTATTTGTGGTGAACTGAAAGGCAAAGGAACATAACTACCACCAGTTTTATTTTTATATTTATCAACTACTATTTTCTTAGATAGTATTTTAACAAATCTCCAACCAGATTCACGTAACTGGGCTTCAATTATACAATTTTCCAATTTAAGTATCATCGATTCAAATATGGGTTGTATATCATTTACATTATGAATTTCTTGCGAATTTGTAAAATGTCCTTGTATTATTTCTTCAGGAATTCCATCAGGTCCATTTTTTGTATAAAGTACTTCTACATTCATATAACATTTGAAAGATTTCTTAAATATATTATAAAAGTTGGTTAGAATATCAGAAAAAGTTTCATCGGTTTCATTATGTTCAACACATTCATTAAATAAATATTTTATATCTGTTATGGGCGAAGCCCTAGAACCTTCGGTTCGTTCGGCTTCATCGGTTCGTTCAGCTTCATCTGTTTTTTTAACTTCGTTTAATTCATCTATTTCGTTAAATTCATCAGTATCGCTAAATAAATATCTTCCATCTGGTATGGTCTCATCTTCACTATTAAAAACTTTTTTATATTTTGAATGTGAATAATCATCAAACTTTTTTTTAACTTTTATATCAGTAGGCAATGTTTCTAGATAGTTTTTATAACTATTTAATTTTAATATATTTCCTTCGTCAACTCGATCTACATTTTGTAAATGCAATTTACTATTTAAATGAGATTGATAACTTCTTTTTGTTTGCAACTTTTTTTTACATAAGACACAATAAAACTTGGTATTTTCCATTTTTTTATTTTTTAAAGAAAAAATTGTGTTTTTATTTTAGATATAAACATTCTAATATCAAGGTCTTGAGAGTTATTTTACATTATTGTATATTTCACGTTCTTAAGTTATTTTATTTTCTTTATCACATTACGTTTTATCATATTAAGTTTTATCATATTAAGTTTTATCATATTAAGTTTTATCATATTAAGTTTTATCATATAACGTTTTATCAAAAGATAATTTAAATTTATTTTCACTAACTATTGATTCTTCATCATCATCATCAATTGATTCTTCATCATCATCATAAATTGTTTCTTCAACATCATAAATTACACTTTTTGGTATAGGATGCCATTCCCTGATAGGATACCATTCTCTTATTGGAATATCGAACTCTAAATTACATTTTTTTATCTGATAATAATATAATAGAGAAAAATATTGGTCTTTGATCTCTTTTGGAAAATTTAATAACACCACCATAATCTGAATCACTATTAGTTTTTATTAAAGATGATAAAATTTTAAATTGATTAGATGTAAATCCTAATTTAAATTTTGTAGACCCGACACATAGTTGTCTAACAGTATCTTCAACTATACCATCATTATTATTTTCAATTGTAAGAAAATGAAATTTAGATAAATTTTGATTATATGTAGTATTAATATCATGTACATCAGTATGAGATATAAATTTTTCTTCACTTAAATTTTTATAATTACTAATATTTTTATAATCTTTTTTACCATTTACATCTTTTTCAGATGTTTCAGAATCATCGTCTATGTTATCATCATCTATATTATCATCATCATTATTATTATAAGAATCTTTAAAATTATCATTATTGGATTCTTTAAAATTATTAATATTTTTGAAATTATTATGATTATGATTATGGTCATTGTTAATAGTATAAGGTGTTGTCCACATATAAATTTTCTCTTGTTGAAAACCATTTATATAAGATTTTAACAAATTAATATTTAAGTTTGAATATAATCCTATATAAGTATCATCATCATATCTTTGGGGCATTTCTAATGTTTCTTGTTTATAAATTGTATTTCTATAATAAACTTGACATAATAATTCTTCATTATGTTTTTTACTCTCTATGTGAATGTTATATTCATTTTGATCGTCAACAAATAATCTTATTTTTTCTTTTGAGAAAGATTTTAATTTTTTAACTAATTCTCTAATATTGATATAATTAATAGTTTTATTTTCTTTCCAATCAGTATTACTAATTGGTAATACTGCTCTAATAAAACCATAAACATTATTATGACCTATTATAACCATATTTTCTTTATTTAATTCCACATAAGCTACATCATTATATTTACTAACAATATCCATAAATTTTATAAATGGATCTCCCGGGAAAATACAATAGTTAGTTTCTATAGAAGGTAAACCTTTAGTCTGTTCTCTAAATATTACGGCTTGTAATTCAAACAAAAGATTTACATCTATACATGGATTATTATTATTATTATTATCAAAACATTTATTTTCAAATCCCGTTGATCTCGTCGAATAAGAAGAACAGGATGATGCGGACGAATATAATTTTTTTAAATTTGGTTTTTCCATTTTTTTATTTTTATTAGAAAATATTTTATTTTTTTATTGTTAAAAAATGATGTTACCAAATGTTGGTGGAGGTGCATATATCCCGAATAATCGTGAATTAGAAATAGAAATAGAAAATTATATTATGAAAACTGGAGACGTTTTATCTGGTCCATTGCATCTTTCTATTCTTCCGCAACAAAATACAGAGTTAACAAATAAACAATATGTTGATACACAAATCAATGACTTAAAAGAAAAATATATAAACGATGTTTTGGTTCCACTGATGAATGAATTAAAGTTGCTAAAACTTAATGACAAATCATTAAACGAAAAATTATTAAAACTTGATAAAAAGGATAGATAGCTAGAAGCAGATATAGCAAAACTTTTTAAAAAGATTTCTGAACAATCAAAACTTTTAATATTACTTTCTTTAAATTTAAAATCTGCTGTAATTAAAAATAAACATCAGATAAAAATGTTAAAAGAACAATTAGAAGATGAAATAGAAAAACTACCTGAAAGAATTAAAAAAAATTTAAAGCAGTTACAAACTACATTCCAAAAAAGTGTTGATGAATTGAGTTCTAAAATTACTCAACAAATGAAAAAGATGAATAGAATAATAAATGAAGTAAACTCACTTAATCAAAGAGTTGATAAAATGAAAACTCTTAAAATCAATTTAGAAAATGAATTAAAGAAAAATTTGCAAGAAAACTCTAAAGATAATAAAGAACAGTTAGATTCTGTTAAAAGACAACTAGATGTTCTTAAAATTTAGTTAAATGCTCTTAAAACGGCGTTGAAGATGAATCAGGAGAAAATGCAAGTTAATAGAAAAGAAATTAAAGTACATCACACGCTACTTGACGCAATAGATAAAGTGCAAAAGAAAATTAATAAAGTTATCACGAAGTTGTTGTCCATTCACAAACGTAAATCTTAATCGACGAAGTCTTGGGTTACTAACCTATCGGAGCGAAGCTCCTCGAGGCTTTAGCAAATCGTAAATATTTTTCCCAAAAGTCAAATTTATTCCTAAAAATGCCTATAATTTATGAACACAATCTTAAACATTTTGCTTCAAATCAAAGAATTGCTCATGAACCACGTATGAATCCTGTTTATCATTATGATAATAGAGAAACAGTCGGAACACAAAAGGTCCCAGGCACCGCAGGTGCCGTTCACACGGAAGGAGCTGGCATCTTTTCTGGTATTGGAAGTATCGTTAACTTAATTAAAAATAATAAAGATTTGATTACATCTGCTGCAAAAGGAGCAGCTGCTATAGGTAGTACAGCTAGTGCAATATCAAATGCTGTCAAGTCTCAAAGCGAATTAAAACAACTAGAAGCTATTTGTAAACTTAGGAATGATTCTGAAGAACTAAAAAATTTAAAAAAACTTTCAGATGAAACAAAAAATAAAATTGCTAACATAGCTGTTGGGGAAACCTTGAGGAGCGGAGCTCCGTCTGATAGTAAACATAAGAAGAAATCAGGCGTAGCCATAAAACGTTCAATTGAAGAAATAAGAGGACATGGTCTAGCAAAATTCTAAAATATATTTTTTAATAAAATTTTTTAGTAAAATTGTTTTAGCAAAATTTTTTTAGTAAAATTTTTTAGAAAAATTTTTCTGTGTGTGAGAAAAAACAAAAAGTCAAATTATTTTTTATAAAAATGTCTTCGCTTATCGAAAATAAATTTGAATTAGATAAACCACCAGGTGTTAGTTATAATCAAAAAAAGAATGACTATATAAGAATTGCTATGAATCCCGGATCTTCTATTAGAGTAAATACTGGAGGAGATTTAATTTTTGAAGTTGATAATCAGCAGAGTTATTTATATTTACCTGATTCATTTTTACACTGTGAATATTCTTTATATAGTGATGCCAATTTTACAACACCATTACCAGAAACCGATAATATTGCACTAGAGAATAGTTTTTTTCCAAGATTATTTACACAAATGCGTTTAGATGTTGCAACTCAAAATATAGAAACAATAAGTGATTCTCCAGATGTAATTGATACAATGCTTAGATTTGTAACAATTGGTGAAAATAATAAAAAGTATGAAATCGAAGGTTGGTTTCCTGATACGAATGATGGTATAATTGTTGATGATTTAACTCACGCTGGAACAGATGCAGCAGGAATTGCGAAAGATGTAGGATATATTGCAAAACATTTAAATAAAACAAACAATAGTGCATATAAAGAAAGACGTGAATTTAACAAGAAAAGTAAACAGACAGTAAATTGGTCATTGTTTCCATTATTCGGATATTTAGATTATGATAAAATATCATATCAATTAAAATTTAAATTAATAATTCATCGCACAGCAAATAATGAATTAATCTTTTTTGGTAAGACTGGAAAAAAAGCATATTTAAAAATTGATAGACTTGAATGGTGGATTAAGCATATTACTCCTAGTTTAGAGATTGAAACAGCTATTGCAAAAAGATTAAATACTAACAAACCAATTCCAGTAAATTTTCTAAAGCGTACTGCTAGTTCAGTAACTTTTTCAGAGCAAAGATTTAACTGGCATTTTACTAGAACTTCGAATACTCCAAGATATTTATTACTAACTCTTCAAAGAAATAATTCTCCAAGTTTTGATAAGAACAATAATCTCTTCCATATTAATACAATTCGAAGTTTACAAGTTTCAATAAATCAAACCCGATATCCAATTGATCCATTAAGATTCGATGATACCAATAATCAATTTATGGAAGGATATGATTCTTATCGAAATCTTTGTATAGAATTTGGAGTTGAACCACAATTAACTCCTGGAGATTGGAGACATTTATATCCTGTTTTCTGTTTCGATTTAAGTGCACAATCTGAAGATATTATCAAGACTGGTTGTGATGTAACAATTAATATTGAAAAGAAAGATTCCACAACTTCATTGATGGCTTGTGGTTTATTGCTAGAAGATGTAAAATATTCTATTGAAATTCTTAATGGAAAGATGGTAAGGATCGGTTAGTAACCTTAGGACCTTCGGTCCGATAGGCTAAAGCCCAAGACTTCGTCGATCGGTTAGTAACCTGAGGACCTTTGGTAACCATAAAAAATGGTAACCGTAAAATTTTGATAACTAGAATAGATTAAAATTTTTTGGTAACTTAAAATTTTTCATAACTAGAATAGATTAAAAATTCTTAACTTAAAATCTTTCATAACTAGAATAGATTAAAAAAATTCTTAGATTAAAATTTATTCATAACTAGAATAGATTAAAATTTTTGATAACTAAAAATTTTTTGATTAAAAATGTCGCAAGAGAAAAGTAATAATAATAAAACTGTTGAATTAAAATTACGTAATATTGTTGACAAAAATACCCCTAAAACTATTACGATTAACAAAAAAAAGTATTACATAAGTAAACCAATGCTAGAGAATATTCAATTACAAGAAGAAAAGAATGGCGAGATTCTCCCATTAATTCCACTAATAATAGGTGGCATAGCTGCAGCAGGAAGTGTTGCAGGTAGGATAGCTGGTATTGTCCAAGCAGTAAATAAAAATAAATCAGAGAAGGCAGCATTAGAAGAACAAAAACGTCATAATAGAGAGTTAGAGAAAGTTGCTAGGAGAGAAGGAATAGTAGATAATTTTATTAGTAAATTAAAATTTGTTGATGAAGGAAAACGAGTTCTTAAAAATATTCTCCACAATGTTGATGATTTAATTGAAATTAAAGAAACTAAAGCTGGTTCTGGAATATATCTAAGTCCTAGTATGATAAGGTAAAACATTTATTTTATCTTTTAAAATGAATTCTACAAATTCCGAAAATTTAATTAAATTAAAAATTGCTAATTTAGATTTATTAAATTATCTATTAAACAAAAATAAAAACTCAAATTCTAAAATTTATGAAGGTAACGACATACAAAAAACATTAGAAAACTTTCCTGGATTTATTTGGAGTAAATATTCGAAAGAAAAACATCTTCCTGGTCATTCATATACCGGTCCAGGAGCTCGATTAGATATAAGACTAGATGAGAATAATAATCCGAAACCAGGTGAAGAACCAATGAATAGAGTAGATGCCGCAGCTTATAGACATGATTTAGCTTATCGAAATCATGATCTAAGTTCTCGACATGAAGCTGATAAGAAGATGATTCAAGAATTAGATAGTATTCAAAATCCTACATTTAGAGAAAAAATTGAAAGAATGTTTGTTAAGAAAGCTTTACAAGCTAAAATATTATTCGGTCAGGGGATAGATGAAACGACAGCAAAGCTGTCTGAGAGCAACGCTCGAACCTACGCCTCCGAAATTCATAAAGAATACAGAAGGCCTAAATATTTATTGAAAGTAAAAGTATTTAATAAAGATGATATTTGGAGTGCTGATCTTATTCATATGCCGAATGAAAAAGATTATAAATACGCATTGACCGTTATAGATTTTATTTATATACACGATACGCTTGGGTAAAGCCTTTAAAAAATAAAAGTGGTCTATCAGTTAAATATGCGTTTGAAGAAATCTTTAAAGAAAGTAATAGAAAGCCAAGGAAATTGTTTGTTGATAAAGGGTCGGAATTTTATAACCGAAACGTTCAGCCACTATTTGAAACTGTTTATTCAACTGAAAATGCAGGAAAAGCTGTAGTGATAGAAAGATTCAATCGGACGTTAAAAAATAAATTATTCAAGAAATTTACTGAGCGAGGAAATCAGAAATGGTTGAAGATATTACCAGGAATTGTAGAAGAGTACAATAATAAAGTTCATTCTGGTATTGAAGAAACCCCAAAGAATGCTTCTGACGACCCCGATTTGATAAGAAAAAAAATATTCGAGAATAATTATTCGAACGAAAATAATAATCCGAATTTGCAGAAACTTTAGCCGAAATCTAAAATTGGAGATAGAGTTAGAATATTTAAATATAAGAATAAATTTGAAAAAGGCTTCGTCGGATACTGGACGAAAGAGATATTTGAAGTTTGTAAAATAAACCAAACTTATCCGATTACTTACGAAATCAAAGATTTAGATAATGAAGATATCAGAGGCCGTTTTTATCAAAATGAATTACAACGAACTGATTTTTAATTATCATTATTATTATTATTATTATTATTGGAACTACCGTTTCGGGAATGAAATTCCCTTGCTAGGCGTAGCCATAGAACCTACGGTTCGTTCAATTCTAACATAATATCTAGAAATGGTACTCCTTTTTGTAATTTAAATAAAACATAAAGACATAATTGACCACAATAAGTAGTTCCTGGTTTTTGAATTTGAAATGTATTATAAGTTCCATTGCCAAGTAATTTTTTAACTTCGTTTGTTGGAGGCAATCCATAAGAGTCAAAATAATAATTATCTCGATTTTTATTAAAGATACCTGCAGACCAATGTATTCCTTTTTCATCTGACGTATGAAGATTTGTTATGAAATTTATAGTTATTGATTGAACTTTGTTCGGGGAACTGAAGGTTCCTGTTGGCTTATTTTTTAAGAATTGTAATTCGACTCTCATTAGAACATGAAAATTCTTTATTCCCAATTGATTTGCGATTTTCTTTAAATCGAAATTCGTTGTTTGTGTTCCATATAATTTCAAAAACTCATTTATGTTGCTCATTTTATAATAAAAAAATTTCTTAAGGGACCCCTAGAAGTCAGAAGGGAGGGGGTATTGATTTAAAACTGTTCCACAATGATGACTTTCCTTACTACTTAGTCAGAAGGGGGTATTGATTTAAGACTGTTCTCTAATGATGACTTTCCTTACTACTTATTCGATTTTGAAATGATTTAATTGAATCTAAATTAAAACGTTACATTGTTACATTTTATTAGTAGAGTACTTTTGTTTACTCTTGTTAACATTGTTTTTTATTAGTTAGTACTCATTTTAAATGGAATAAAATGTCTTGTTTAACAATGTTCCATTTTATTTTTATGAACTCTCATTAAGAGGATATTGTTTGTTTTGTCTGTATTAAGACAATAGCAACATCTGTTACCACATTTCTCAAACCGCATGATTGTTCTAGGGATCATACGGGTTGTGCATTCATAACATGGCGTTAATAACATAAAAGCAATCTATTAATTCATTCTATGCTTTGAGGGAATATTCTGTTGTAGCAATCATTCAATACAATATCGCAGTATCGATAGTCGAGACCGACTGTCGAACCAAAACCGCAAAAGTTCTGGCTTTGGTCGGTGATCTGGCTCGCGTTTTGGCCGATGAAATGATTTACAATGCGGTGCAATTTCCCCATTGTCATTCAAGTACATTTAATCATACGCGTCATGTCATACCCGTATGTTGTCAAGCAAACTTCATACACCAACAATGCCGCTTTGCTTAGATCACCATTCATAATTTTCACTTGCTATTTAAACACGCACAATTCATAAAACATGACACATTACAATCTTAGTTTAAATCTTATCATCACAATGGTTGGATCTACTGAAAGATCTGTTCGATTGGAGACAAAGCGGAGAAGAATTCGGAAGTTAACAAGGGAAATCATACATCTGCAAGCACAAAGTAAAATATTCTTACACTTGGATATGAGAAGAATTTTTGAATACATCGGAGACCCGCACATCAATTATAGGACATGATTTAAGAGAGAGAAAAAATTGTAATTCTCAAATTTGAAATTCTCAACTTTTATGATTTTTTCGGTGTCCTGGAACGGTCATGATTTAAGCAATGAAAAATGTCATAATCACAAATTTGAGATTTTGAAACATTTGAAAATTGGGTATTTTTAAAAACGCCTAAATTTATGAATTTAGGTCTTCATAACCTGAAAAATGACCAAAATTCATGAATTTAGACCATTTAAAAAGTACCATTTTTTGAAAAATCGGTATCTTTAAAAACGACTAAATTCATGAATTTAGGTCTTAGAAACCTGAAAAAGGGTCTAAATTCATGAATTTATGTCGTTTTTAAAGATATTATTTTTTTGAATTTTATGGTGTCCTGGAACGGTCTTTTGCCCATTACTAAGCGACGATAGAAAATCGGCTGGAAGACCGAGAATACCCCGTATAGGCCCTTAATCCTGAAATGCTGTCTTGAGCGCATTCCTAAAGTTCTCTATCGAGCAAATACCCAGTAAAAATTCTTTAAAAAATTCCCTGATCAGATCCATGGCGTGTGTCAACACACAAACAAAAGAAGCAAAACAAAGACAAAATACAAATTTGATTTTGTGGCCATGGTTTTAGACCAGCCATTTCATGAGCCCTACCGCGGTTGACAATTTATCTACAATTACGTAACTGACTTTACCATCGGGTATATTGTAAGCTGCTGATGACATGTAATAAGCCAGACACGTTTACAGCTTCCTCAATGTTGTCGCTTCTTTCAAATCAAATCATGTTATCATGATGTTGAAGGCTAGGAACAGGAGACAATTCAATTTTCCTGGCATTGTGCTAAAAACAGGCGGGTCACTTCTTCTTTTTTGCCTTCGTGAAATTATTTACAAAATAAAATTGAAGATGTAAAAACCACGGCGCTTCGTGTCACAGACACACTCAGTTGTTGATGTTTCGTAAGGGCTGAAAGCTTTACTTTTTATGGATTTTCATGAGAGCAGCAACTCCGAATACTCTTACACGTCATATTTTATCCATGTGCTGCATACTATTTTATATCATAATACAGATTTCTAGTTTCTCAATTTGACACAATTTTTGAGTTGGCTGTCAGGAAACTCCTTTATTTCATTTCATAAGAAATTGCCGATTAAAATGGTGATATCTGTATAGATTTGACTATAAGGTCAACTGTCGACTATAGGCCAAGTATACCTACATATACATGTACACTACCACTGAAATTCACTGATATATAGAACAAAGGTAAATACAGTATTCCCTGTCATTAACGACCCTGCTTTTAACGACTTCCCGTGGATTACGATCAAAAAATTTGGCACCGATTCAAAATTACTACATCTCGTATATAGTTCAACCTGTGCATTACGGCTTCCTGTCTAACGCGACTTACGACCTCAGTAATTTGGCAAATTGTTCTCTGATCCCTGTCTATTGCGACCGCAGATTTCGGGGGAACAATAAATACGTGCAGATGTTTCGCTAACTTTATGTATTAATAACAGACAAACACCGATGGTCTTATTACGAAACAGCTGTCAGCTATACATCTTAATCCCTCACTTTTAACTCTGACAGATACATGAGTCTTCATACTCTCAACTTACTGGTTTCATCTTGCCGGAGAAGGCTAACTTGTATGCTGAAAACACAATCGAGTATACATGCATGTACCGTACATACTGTAATAGACCTACATCTGAATTTATTCTACACCGGTAGTCAGTGGCGTCGCGTGCTCCCAGACCATAGGCCTTCACTCGGCATTGGAATACTATTTCTATACCAGACATTTTTTTATGTTGCAACATTAATTTTCATAAAAGTTGAATTTTTAATAACAATTTCCCGAAAAATTTTTTAAGGCCAAGTGAATGTGCACATGAGAAGCGATTGCTCATGTCTCTTAACCGCCTTACTCAAGGAACTGATTACCTCTCTGTCCAGACCACATTTTCTCGAGAAAAAAGGAGGCAAGGTCAACAGTTTCTTGCGTTTCTCATGGCCGGTCATCCACTCATGTGTTCAAACTTTGATGCATTAAAATGTCTTGTGTATTTCTTATTTCTTTCTCTGTGAGCACTTTCAATTTTTAAATCAGGTGTTGGCCTACCTTGCTTGACGACTGTCATCTTTTCAGTATATTCCCTTCGGACGAAAGGCGTGGTTATGATCTTATCTGCAGTACTAAACATAGTGTCACTCCAATCACGTAAAAACAACTTATGGAATTCTACCGAATGTGAGTGTTCGAGTCAGATGCATTACTCTGCATTCATTGGAGAACGCTCATCATCTGATCGCAGTCTTGTCTGAACGTCAGCCATCTGCTACTGTTGACGTAATGGCCTCTCTGACATAAAGCGAATCCAGAAACAATTGGGTAGCGCTTCCCTTACTATATTTGGATACCGCGCTTCGATCAAGAATCGCGTAAAATTTCAATGCAAAAATTGGAGAAGGCAAAGCATTATGTCTATCGGGAAAGCCAATATTGCCGCGGGCGCGTGCGCTTACTGCCTCACACGCACACAATTCTCTTTCGCTGTCTGAACATCAATGCTCCGTCTGAACACACGACCAGCTTGTGTGTCTAACTGTTCGAAGAAAACAGCTGTGATTCGGGCACGTGCTGCAAAACTGTTCAATGAGGTTGAGCGTCTGACTTTGAGACGGAAAGCTGTGCACAGCTGTCACAATAAGCTATCGAATTTAAATGAATGATGACACTTTTCATTTTTATAATTGTTGTAAAATTATTTTTGAGGATGCGCCGAAGGCCTCGCAGGTACGGAGATAGTTTTACATAATGTCTACATGCAGTGCCTAATACATTGCATCATCAAAGTTTCTCATTGATTAATGAGCGCTTTATACTTATGTTTGTGTGTCACATTTTTGTTGTATCTCTATACAGTTTGCTAAATTTTAATTGAATCTTGCCTAATTGGCCCTTTGAATGGATACTATTATAGCCTCTGAAACTATAAAAGCTAGTATCATTCGTGCAATCATGCTGTGTTGGACTTGTGAGTGCGCGTATGCTTAAGATTGCATATTGCTGTAATGTCATGCATCATATAAAAAGGTAGTCAAAGTTTTACCTGCAAATAACGACCACCTGTCTATAACGACTTTATTTGCTTGGAAAATAGGCGGTCGTTAAATACAGGGACTACTGTATAGCCTTTTAGCGTCATCCAACATGGAGGCTCTCAGAGATAGCTTCTTTATATTTCTAGATTTCCTATTTTCTATAAAAACATATATTCTTCAAATGATTTGGAATGGACACAACAGCGACTGCCAGTCCTTAAGTTGCCAATACTACTGAACTTTTTGATAAGTAATATTAACATGACACTTGAATTTCCAATATTATATTCGAGTATATGCCATGATTAAACAGCAAACTATCTCACGGATCATGTTGATCTATAGCTCAGTAATTCAATCGCAACTGAGAATGAATATAGTTTTACTCTCTTTGTTGCACCTTTTCCAGTTCATGTATCGAATCGCTAAATTCAATGTTAAGATTACTCAGATCAACAATAGTTCTTCAATTCAGGTATTCAATTGCTAATTTCTGCTGTCATGAATCTCATTTCAAGTATACAATTTCTCATTTCTATTGTTTAATTGTTGACGACAGAGACAAGTGAACTCGCATATCTCAATTCATGAATAATATTCGCAATTCATTGATAGATATCTCTATAAAAGCCACTTTAGCTCCGCATGTCGATTGATAATTTTGCTAATATGCCAAGAAATCGCATCTCCTTGGTTGACAAACAGAGAATTGCTGCCGCATATGAGCGTAATGAAGACTATGTTGAGACGGCTAGACAGCTGGGCATCGCGTATGGAACTGCATATGCGATTGTTTGACGATACCGTGAGCATGGGACTGTTGATCGTCCTCGAGGTGAAGTAGGAATGTTCGTTTGGACAATGAGATGGAGGACGCCAGTGTCCATCACTGAAGAGCATCCTGAGTTCACTCTGGCGCAAATAAATGCTGAGTTGCGACTTCGCCTCCCAGAAAAGGTGAACATCTGCGACAATTCGGTTGCCAAAGTATTGGACGGACAGCTGATAACGTTGAAACTATTACGTGATGGACCAGAGCAACGGAACTCAGCAATAGTGAAAGCTGACAGAACATCAATGGCAAACTGGCTGCTCCGAAACGCGCAGATGGAGAAAGTATACATTGATGAAAGCGGCTTTCGTCTGTGGTTAAGAACTATGGGGCGAGCTCCAAGAGGCCAACCTGCCTACCGAGTTGCTAATGCACGTCAGTCTCGCAACATGTCGACAATTTTCGCTGTCTCAAGCGACAGGGGACTTGTCCATCATGCCTACAAGGACGGAGCTTACAATTCGGAAGACTTCAAGCTGTTTCTTGAAGAATGCTCACAGATGCTGGCACAGGGTTCAGTGGTTTTCATCTTCGACAGTGTGCCGTTTCACAACGTTGCCTCAGACGCTATCCTTCAGGCAGGTCACTCCTACCGGTTCCAACCGGCATATTCGCCGTTTCTGAATATTTGTGAAGGTGCATTCAGCATATGGAAAGCGGAGTTCAAGAAACTGATGGTGGAGACAAAGCACTACCTGCTACAGCAGACCCATCAACAACGAATAGCCACTATGATGCAGTTGGCAGAACAATCCATCAGTTCGGTTACGTAATGCACATGTGCAGGTATAAATGAAAAAGACATCCGTTGAATCCAAGCAGCATGTTTGATTGAAAACTAAATGAGCTTAATGAAATTAGCTTAATGAAATTTATTGAGCTCAAATGTAAAGAAAGCATTTTCGACAACAGCAACGTATTTCCTAAAAACTAAAAGTATCAGCATTTTTATGTCAGCAAATAATGCACCGCAGCAACTGGGATACAGTCAATTTTCTTTCAGAAAGATAAAGCATTTACATTTGATTTTAGTTTATTTATTATCGTTTTGATAATTCTATAATTGAATTGAGGTAAATCTGCGAAGTAATCTTACATCTCAGTTCATTAATGAATAATCTCAAATCAAACCAGTTTTTTCTTTGATTTGAGATAATTAACGATTGAATGTCGCATTCTTATACTTGAAATGGAAAGTGTATAATTTTCCAAGACTATTGTGCTTCTAGTGTTCAACTTGGTGTACCTGTAAGTAACAATGAATGATCCTATGGACAAGCGATCAGGTGGTATGTGGTTAAAATCTAACAGCAAACAAACAAGTTATTGGGAAAGAATTGTCTGGAAGAACCTCGCAAGTATCACATATCCAAAAATACTGAAATCCTCCATCTTTGTTCAGCCCTACGATCGCACCGAGTATGCAGCAACGAATATAAGGCATTGTGTTGGAAGAAATATCTTTCTGTTTCTTAGTAAGTTAAGCTGGGTAGAATTGCGGACAGAGGACTTTTCAGTTATGCATTTCACTTTTAACGAGCATTTCACATTACAATCAGGTGTGTTGCAGCACAACGAAGACTTTGATTTCATACTCGGACATATTTCAATTTCTCATCCAAATTGTTTATAAGGATAAAATTAGCGGGCAAATAAAATGATAGAGCGTGTCTGCATGCGCGAGCTGTGAATGCACAGAATTAAATATTTTGTTTATCTGCTTCGGTTTGCTAGAAGTGTGATTAATACGAAACTGACGGCACATAGAGGAACCTATTAAGTGGGCAAGAAGGAATTCCTAATACCTTACAGAGATAGGAAAAAAAGTCGTGCGTCGCTTGCGGATTAATGTGAGTTCCAGCAAAGTGCTTTGATTGCCAAAATTCCTTCACATTCGAAGACTTCAGATCATTGCCCACAAGTTTTCTCCATAATGTTGGCCCTTCCGATCATTATTAAAAAAAGTAGCAGGCGTACGAAAATTAGTTCACTTGATGATTTCACATCCTCTCCTCGGCATTGCTCACTGTATAGTGCATACATTGAATCGAAACCAAGACAGGGATGTGTGTTTTGGTGTGTACGAAGTGATATCAC
Source organism: Prostheceraeus crozeri (assembly GCA_907163375.1). Lineage (NCBI taxonomy): Eukaryota > Metazoa > Platyhelminthes > Polycladida > Euryleptidae > Prostheceraeus > Prostheceraeus crozeri. The sequence goes on from CAJQUW010015437.1 coordinate 428,722, forward strand.
AGCACGCACGCATCTCTCACTGGCTCTGGTGTCCCCTGCTGACAGCTTATTGTTTGCTCAATAGCAAGCCATACATGAATTATCCATTCGAGAAGGAGCAAGTTGATGTGCCATTTCGACATTAAGGTTGCATACAATTCTTCCTTTCTAGGAAACCGAAGCGCGCGCAGATGAATCTAATTCTGTGTGTGAATGTATCATCATCATCATAAGGTATGTCAGATAAATCCATGAACATAAGAAAAGATACGTTACTTTTATTACTAATAAATAGTTAAGACAAGTAGCTAGTAGTTGTTGTAATTTTTTAGCTTTGTTGAGTGTTATATTTTGAGGACTGTTCAACAGTAGAATATTTGGAATATTAGCATTAAAATATATAGTACATATACATAATTAAATGATAAAGTCCAAATGGGAAACGATAAAACGAAATTATATCCCACAAGAAAATCAAAAGCAAAAGTTTGCTATTGCCGATCGATTTCGGCCGCTACGGCGGCTTTTCAAGGCAAACTGATATATTGAACACAATTTACATAAAAAATGTAGATATCAAAATAATTTAAATAAAAGACATTAAGAATCATTTAGGGACGGATGGAAAGCAGGAATAAACATAGCTTCTTTAAATTCTCTGTCCAAGCGATTTGCACTTGGAGGCAACTGATAAAATGGCATGGCTTTGAAGCTGCCCCCACAACTAGATATGCATGTATGGCGGCTTACCTTGAGAGAAGTGTATATCACATTATGGATTTGTTGTCTGTGACGTGTCATTCGATGTCTAAATGTATCCCCAGATTGTCCTATATAGAACTGCTTACAGTTATCGGAAATTAACTTATATATGATATTAGACGAGTGACAGTTGAATGAACCATTGTTGAATACCATTGTTTGTTTGGAACTCAACCTGACTGCCCTCTACGATCACTTCGCAGCCCTTACATCGAGGTTGTCCACAACGAGTTACTCCGTATAGTATGTACCGTATTGTCCATGCATGTTTACCTGAAGTCAACTCAGTGCGTAGACTGCGCTTTTTTCCCTTATGGCCCGCCTATGATTAACTATGTCACGTGTACTTGAAATTTTGCTTTCAGTCGGTGCTCTATATCTTTATATTTTGCCTTATTCCTTTTCTCTGTGTCAATAATTCGAGTGTCCTGATTATCATTGGTACAAATATATGCTTGCCTACTTACTATGCCATTATGACTAATGACATGCATAATATCAGTAGCCTACATGTAAATTTTCTTCGTGAACAACATCAAGAAGACATGCAAGACGATATTGCTTCACAAGTGTGCAAGCAGGCCAAGCAATCTTCAACGTACAGAACAATAAAACCAAATTCAACCCAATTCTAATTATGTTTGCATTAATTCCTGGAAGCAAAACATTATCACTTCAAACTTGATCTGTGAAATGCTGTAAACTTGCTCTTCCCCTAGTTCGGCAACGTCCTTTGATGACTAGGCTCACGGGACCCACACAGTGTGCAGTGATTCTTGCTAGAATTTACTTGTCAGCATCAAACAGAAAGACTTTGTAATGAAGTTTGCAAGAGTTTCGGTTGAAGAGACAGGCAGACAACACGTGAATTCAATATTTGTAGCAAAACATTTGCTTGGAGCACGCGTAAGGATCATTTGTTACTACAATGATTGCATTAACATTGTGGCATAAAAGTATTGACAACTATAGAACAATTTATTTTCTGATGCTTTGTCCTATAGAAATGTAAAGTGATGTTTCAGATATTGCTTTTGAAGATTTAATTCAATTATTCATGGGAGATTTGATGTAGAGCCATGAAAATTGATTACAAGTCTCGGGTCTGGCCTGACCCATCTTGATCATGTACCTTGCAGAATGGATCGTTTAACCGTTTTAATCCAATGGGACGCAGATTGTAAATTTTGGTTAAAATGAAATTTTCTACGTTTTCTCTTCTCAACTGAAAAGCACTAGGTCCAAAGCCACAATTTTGGACATGAAAGGTCTTCAGGTCATTTCCTATCATGTGTATGTGACGCTGTCATCCTTCTGATCAACGATATATGCGAGAATGTTGTTTAATGTGGATAAAGTGGGCCAATATGTTGGTGCTTGCCAAACTTGAATATGTGTAGTTTCATCGACAAAAGTTAATGAGCATGATATGAAATGACCTGAAGACATGGTATGTCAAAAATTATGGCTCTAGACTTTTCAGCTGATTAGAGAAAACAAAGCTGCAATCTACGTCCCATTGGATTTACATGTTTTTTTCTTTCATCCTGTCTGACAAGAACAGGAACCAACAAAACTCGGCCGACATGCAAAGTCGCAGTAGGCATAGGGTGTACATCATTTTGTGAGAAAGACATAGTTTCGGCCTCGTACTCGGGTTCGATTATCTTCCAAAATGGTATTTCTTTCAGAAAAATTACCGGCTATCAAGGCAAAAGGTGGAGAGATGGCCCTTGCCACACCCTTGCGCACGGCCATGCCAGAAGGGGATCGGGGTCGGATTTTTCGATACAAGCTTGCGGTTCGTTTTATTTAAGATGCGCAATCATTTGAATCAATTGTAAATTACGCATGAACAATTAGCATATTTCAATATTTACTCAAGATGTTTCCCTTGTCAGAATAAAGAAGTATTCAGAAGAAATCAGCTTCACTGCCAGTTTCCTTATATCCAAGAAAAAGAGTTGCTCACAAGAAAAATTGTTGCAGGCACCGCACCAAATTAAAAAGCGCAAATGTTTTTTTGGAAAAGTGAATTTTTATAACAGATTGTGTTCTCTGGTAGTTCTGCATCTTGCCTTCAATTGAATTAAATAGTCGTGTCTCCTCTAGCTTTGGTAAATCAGCAACATAATATTAGTGTTTAAAACACCCGACTAATTAAGCATCATTTTCAAACAAAATCTCCGTTTGAAAATTGAAACCTTTGATTTGTGTATTCCAAATGCTATGTCACGACGTCTACGTACTTGTAGACGCTGGAACAATACCGTATGGCAGTGGTGGGCAACCAAGTTGGGATAGCGAGCTACAAGGAGTGGCCGCGAAAAGGCTCGCGGGTCACCAATTTTCAAAGGCAGTATTAGGTTTGAGATCCTTTTATTCTCTACTTATAAGTGCATATAAGGGCTGCTGTGCCGTACGTGCATATAGCGGTCGTATTACATAACAAAATTTTGTATGGAAATGTATTGTGCGCAACTAATTTGTTTAATATTAAGGAATCATAATTTCCTTTCTACAATTCATGTGAGTATTGAAGTGCGAATAGGCCTATAACAAATCATGGAAACTTTTCTTTTTTGTAATTAAATGGTAATTTGGTTTTTTTAGTGACTGGACCGACATTACCTTATTTCATCGACAAACAATGGTTTGTAAGTGTAGTGCAACTATCCGTCTGAAAGCCGCACAAAATAAAATTGATTTTGCTACATGTACATACGTGAACATATACAGTATCACGTACACATATGCGGCTTTAAAAAAACTGTGCATGGGCTCCACAGATGGTAGTCATGTGCTAATGTCAATCGAGTATACGAAATATATATTAGTGTAGTAGTATACAAGTGAAATTCAGCAAGCACATTTGAAAAAATGCTGGCATGTCAAAATCCTGCGGTTGTTTTCCTCCATTCGTAGTTAAGGTCTAATGAATAAAGCCTCTTTCTATAGGTTCATTGAGACGTGGTTTATTACGTAGAGAAACATGTTCAGAAGGGTATCGAATACTATGTAACTTAGCATAAACCCACGCAGATGATGACCATTTTGCACTTGTACGAGAAGATATTCATTACGGAAGGAGCTTGGTTGGATGTGAATTTTTGTTTTATGTGCCATCATATTGTTCATTTAGTTGTTTACTAATGGTTTTGCAAATTCTAAAGAGGATCCATCACCTTTGCATGCACCTCCCAAAGCTGAAGTGGGAGTGCCACTTTAGATATGAGAAGCGGTGGCGGGCCACGCGTTGCCCACCACTGCCGTATGGTATTGTTTCAGCGTTTATGATTGCAAAATGCAAACCGAACAAATCATCATCATTGTCATACAACAGAAATGCAGACGTAATGTAGTATTTTAGAAGTGACCTCTTCTGTGTGTACAATTGCCTCTTGAGATATATTTTAGAATAATGCCTTTGTGTGTTGACATGTTTGTCTGTTCGAAGAATCGCTTTAAGGTATAGCGCATCGGATTATTTGTGATGTTAATGCCCATGTTGCTCATGAGTCCTTGGACGAAAGGAGACTACAACAATATCTGAGACTATTCGAAAAATTCTCAATCCCAACCTATTACTTCTACAGCATTTTCCCGGGAAAAGTCTACGCAGTGGACGCCTAATTTTTCCGATTTCAAAAGTGCACTCAGGAGTTCATGAAGAGAGGCTGGGAAGGATTTCGGAATAGGAGAAATCAAGCTGTGTTTCCAGGCACGAGGGTATTGCTGTCTTAAAATTGAAATGTTGATCACGTGAGCCAATGGTTGAGCAATGATTTCAGCTGCCTTTTTATACACTGAGGTTGGAATAGTACAATGAGGTTGGAATCATGTCATCACCTGGAGCTTTGTTTGTTTTCATGGAGCACAGTAGCTTAAGGACATCTTCCACTTCAACAACAGGTGCCCAATCAGAGCCTGCAAAGCTTTCGTCTTCCGATGATATAGTACTTGTCGAAACTGGACGACACGCCTGGTATGATATGAATATAGAGTTCATTTCCTCAACAGCTCCATGAAGTGATGAAAACCTTTTCAATACATGATCCAAAGCAAAATAACCAGCTGATTTTGAGCCTCTGAATTCATTAACTACCTCCCATAACTTTTTGGAGCCATCCTTCGACTTCTGGGCCCATTTGCATTTCTCCTTCATCAACATCGACTTTACTTTTGAGTTCAACCGCATATACAGGCAAAAATCACGTTGGCGGTATGCATTCCAGCTCTGATTGATGAGGCTTTTTATTAGTAGTGTAATGTACGGCTTATCGCGAGGAGTCATTGCGACAAAAGATGTTGGGATCGTGCTTTTATAACAGTCTTTTATAGCATTGTTCAAGAAAGTACACTTCTCATCAATACACATATCCATGTCATAGATTGGCTGAAAATTTATCAGACTCAATTCATATAGAAAAGAGTTAACAAAAGATTCACGTAAGTCATTAACAACACATAATCTGTAATTGTTGACAGATACATTGGTATTAGGATTACAAAGTACAGTATTATGGTCAGATTTAGCAATAGGAGAACCACACATATATTGCATTCATTTGCTAAACAAGTGGGTAAAAGTACAAGATCTAGAACAGCGTCACCACGAGTCGGTACAAGTACGACATTTCTAACATCAAAACTATTTTCCAAACAGCGAGTATTAATGCGATTGAAATCGCCCAAAAAATCAAGTCGAGACTTGGATAATTATTAAGGACCTTGTCAACGTTCATAGAAATGAACTCTAACACATCAGTAGCGCAGAACAGATGATGGTGGAATGTAAAGGCATACGAGGCAGATGTTCAAAGAGTGAAAAAGCAGCCAGACGCAGTCAATACCAAAGTTGCTACCTTCTGGTTCAAACCGGGAAGGCTGGAAAAAAGATTTCACCCAGACAATAACGCCGCCACCTTGTCGACCATCATTGCGATCATCACGGAAAATGTCGAAACCTTCTATAGAAAAAAATTATTTGAATGGTCGGACGAAAGCCAAGATTCGGTTGCTGCGAAAATCTGAATCTTCTTACAAGAAATTAAAGCAATGATGTCATCCATTTTATTTGTAACATGATTGACATTGGTAGAAAGCAAACATCTGGAGCGATACAGTAAAATCATTGGTGAAAATTTGTACTTGATCTCAGTTGACTCTTCCCTCTGTAGATGACAACATCTTCACCTAGGTCCCGTCTATGTTTCAGTTCAAGTCTTAGTTGTTTATCTTGGGTTTGCTGGAAAGGGGTGAGATCACTCTTGAGGAAAATTCTGTCATGCTTGTAATTCTTCAGGTCTTTTGATTTGCGCAAAACTTCCATTTTCTTTTCTTTACAAGATAATTGAACTTTGACGATTCTTGAGCCGTCATTTCTTGGCTTCCCTAAACGACTACAGGATAGTATCTTCACATCAACTACGCCCAGGAAATCAAATATTTCCGAAATACCTTTCTCATCATTCTCTTTCTTTTTGTCTATGGATCCAGAGAACTTTTCTGGGAGTCCAAAAACCACAATATTGCTGGAACGAGCTTGTCTTTGTTCAAATTCATTCATCAGGCTAGTACAGGCACTTCTAAACTTGATGGTAGCGCACTTTTTAACAGTTCGATTTCTTTGTGATGTTCATCCTGAGTAACTTTTAATGATGTGAAACTGCTATCAATCTTATCAATACGCGATAGCACCATCCTGATGCTGTTATTTATTTCATCTACTTTAGAAGACACAAAGCTCATTATTTCACTTTTGTTGGCGTCCAACATTTGCTTAAGGGCATCAAGAGTCACGTTATTGCTGGAATTTGATCGTGAAGGAGTATTTCTATCTGACATCATGAACCGTAGAATTGTACAAGGTTGAAATTCTCAAATGCTGTGTGACCGAAGAGATTCCTATGTTTCTACCCACATATAGGATGACGATACAGACACCGAAGACAGTGACGTAATATGGTTTCTATGACTGCGAAGCACGTGAGCATAAAAATCGATATTTCGGATTTCCCCGAGCAAGAGTGTTTTCTTCTTAACTGGCAATAACAGCTGATTGGTATGGTGCAGCTGACAATACCAGCTGATTCAACAGACGCAATCTCAATCAAAGAAGCGAAGAATCGATTCCACAGATAGAGACTCGATTCCACTTATAGAGATAAAAGGGATCTTGAATGGCACACAATTGACACATGCGTTTCATCGGGAGCAATAAAATGTTTGATTCGAGGATGAGAGTTTTTGTTGTGAGCAATCTTCCTTATCAGTTTCATGCTAACTTTCTCAAGCATTTCTTTGAGACATGGTTTGCCACGAGCCTTGCTCCACCGACGATAAACCAAACAACTCTATCCAATCGCTCTAATTTCTTAAATTCACTGCTATTAAGATCGCAGATCACGGGCCAACAGTAAGAGATATGGTAGAACACAAAACTCGAGTCGGCTTGCCAGATGATAACCATGTTAACAATGTCCGCTTTTAATTGTAGTGACAAGGTTCTACAGCAACTGTTGAAACAGATAAGAAATTTGTTCCCTCAAGCGGAGGGCGTGGGAAAAATGAACACCTAGCATTTTGAGACAGTCCATATCTTCAACATCAGACTCATTGATAACTAGTCTACAGGTGGAGGCACTTCGTAGATATTCGGTCTTATCGCTCAATTTCTCTAAAAATGGATAGAATCGTGTTTTGAATAAAATCTTCAGATATACAGCTTACAACTTCAGTTAAATTATTTATTTGTTTTTATAAGTTAACATATGCAGTCTCTCAGCTTGTATTTCATGATTCGCACTCATCTTTTCATTTGATTTTCACTCGAAAATCAAGTCATTCATTCATCAAACATTTATCAAAACTCTGAAAAGAAAAATGTTTTCCTGTAAATTGTTTGTGATCGACAACAATTCATTACATTTTTCCACTCGAAGCGGAATAATAGAAGTGGCGATTGTTTGAGATCGTTTCCTGCTTTCTCATCGAATTTCGGAAGCTCAGACACTGTCTTAGCGCTGATTTTCATCATTCTCATTACCTGTAATGGATTTAACAAATTGGTGAGTATTAAGTGAGGCGTCTCTCCGTCTCTGTAAACCCATTTTCTGATGCCCTAATGGCCTCAAATTTCCCGTTGTTGGAGTGAAAAGATTTGAGAAGTAAACGCTCCTCTATCGACAAAACTGCACGTTAGGCAATAGTTCCAAAGGTAGGACGAAAATTCATTATGGGATTAATCGGAAGTTGTTGGGGAAGCTGTTTATTATGTAAAACAAATCACAGAGGCATGTGAAGCGCAAGTAAAGGGTAAAATTATAAGTCGTAATGGAACGAGGGGATAGTGCATTTTCTTTTACATCGCTGCATGTGAAGACTCACGTCGGCGGCCGCAATGTCAGACTAATTAATTTTAGGAGACGGGAACTAATTCCATAGGCGCCGGATCTGATTTTGGCGATTACATTATTGATAGGTTAGTGAAAAATGCAATCTTATGAAACTATCCAACGTTGATGAGAGGATGTAACGATGCAACTTTTTCAAATTCTTTGAGGTGGCTGTGTTTTAAGCGAGCTTTCGTGTTAATGTTTATTTACACAACACCAGTATTGTCTCTGTAGAGTGGATAACAGCACCATTTAACTAACCTTCTTCACGGCTAAAATGCATTTAGGTTGTACAATATCGACTTGTTTATTCAACCTGAGATTGGGGCACCGCGGCAGGACGTCTATCATAGAGTAAGTAGGTAGAGTAGCAACTAGGTATTAATTCCATCCCCAATGTACATGCAGTTTCAAATATTAAATTAACACGAGTTGTGACCCAGTACTAAGTGTGAGAAATGCACATTTTTGAAGTTTTGGAGAAATTGACACCAAATCAACACATTATGATGGCAATACAGAAGAAAGAATAGTGTTCTACAAATCCTTCATTATCAACTTTATGTCCGTTCAGTTAAATTTTCTTTTCCTTTTTGATATCCTGAAAGTTTCATATTACTTATCTATTGAAGTCTGAGGTCCCAAATCGCCATTTCATAAATACAAGAATTATTTGCTGAAATTTAGCTTTATAGAAATTGATCAAATATTTTTTGACCACAGGAACGCAATCTCCGCAAAAACTGAATCTTTTGATATGAAAATTTTCACTGCATGCTGACATTTTTTGGGTCGACACCAAAGATATTTAATTGTTTAAAAGGGCTAGATGAGAAATAGATGCCTAAATTTGAACCCATTTTAGTACGGTCCATTTTAGTATCGTGGAAAAAAAGGATTACGGCAATGGGGCGAAATCGCTGTTTTGTCGGCTGTACGGTGTGCAATGCGACAAAAAGCCTTGAAAATTGCACATGATGTAAAGCATAATTCACTGATATTACATGATAAGTTTCAAGAATATTCGTTCAGCAGTTTCTCTGAAAACAATTGATTAAGATGAGAGCGGTAATACAGCAATTTAATGCAGTACTGTTAATTTGGAAGAAAAATATTCAGATGAAGACTGATGGGGTAATGATGAACACTCAACTCCCACTGTAGAATTCATGACTATTAACAAATTCAGTGAGAATCCGAATATTACACTGAGGAATTGGCTATTGATAAGGCAACAACGCTCTTCGAGTTATTCACCAGGCTGAAACAACAAATGGATCTGTATTGCAAATAATTAACAGAGGGCACATTAGATCCAACTGGAATCGATCATCGCATGTCTTTCAATGTCAAAGATGTTGTCAATGTGCATTGTATAACATACACAGTATATGTTGTTTGTTTTTGTTTGCTTAAGCCATTTTTATATCAAATTTTCTGATGATTCATGTATATTTCTTCTGTTGTATCATGTAATTTCTTACCGCAAAATTACATTTACACGTTAGATTGCCAATCTTGGCAATCGCGTTTGGCGTGCCGGGCAACGGTGGGCACAGCAGCGATACATGTACAGCCATAGCCAGACTTCAAACTTATTGCAAATAAACAATCTGCATGATCAAAAGCGAAAACGCGGTTCATTTTTCTGTTCAGAAAAGTCAGTCATTTAGTCATGAATTTGATGATTTGTGAGTGAACTTCACTCTGCTTTTATCTAATAAATGAACTGGTTTTCTGATAATGAATAATGAAGCAATTGGTTTTCATACAGACAGGTTTTCATTTGTGTTATTCCTAAATAACATGCGCTGTTTAGATTTAATAATCAAAACTGACATAAAATAATGCAATAAAATCTAATTAAAAGAATTGTATCAACAGGATGTTCTTATTTACAACTGCGTTTTGCAAAACATCTGAAAAAGTAGAATAGACTACTATTTGTTGCAATTTGGACGCTGTATATAGACATAATACATAAAAATTTCTTGATTTATTATTAAAATGCTTTTTATTTCTGTAATTACTGAAAAGAGGCAATGAAAAAGAATATATGTTACTGGCTTACAAATATTTTCAAATTCATGCAAAATCAGCTGATTTTCACTGGTTTCGTTGCACATAAGGTAAAAACACGTCTATTTCCTATCTAGCCCATTTATAATATTAAATATCTTTGGTCGACACTTTACCTACTATATACTAAGCCTACTATTTGGTGCAATGGCGCTTATTATCAACAATTTTTACAAAACGAGGAGACATGTGGTAGGCTATCGAAAATGTGTCGCTGTCAAGAGTAGTGGTATGCATAGAAAGTAGGTGGACCAATTGAAGTCCACTACTTTGAAAATCTCATCATCTAGTCCCCTACACATCATTTTTCATTGAGTACAGCGGCTTTTCTCATAGAAATAGATTGGTTATGTAATAGATAATGCATAGATTTGAGGTCATTATGACAAATAATGACCGAAGAAATCTATGCATTATCTGTTGTAATGCATGACCTTTTCCATAGAAGTGTGCACCAGGTTAATAGCTTCCAATCAGGAAAATAATTACCTGCTTCGTGGAACTTATTAACCTGTGGACATAGCAAGCCTCACAAAATCATGCATTATATGAAGTTGACTGCTGAAGTTAAGGCTTTATTACTATCAATTTCTATGGCTTTTCTTCAAATAGAATATCTAGAATGCTATCGCGATATCGGTTCTATAATAGCAGCTTCGATTTAAAATTTCTTATCATCCTGAACCATTAAGATACGTGAGCTTAATAAAGCTATATTAATATGTTCATATTATTAGGTTATAGGCGACCTGCGATGTTGGGAGAGCCAACAAAGTTTGAAATGTTATCTTAAAATTTGAAATGCTTGAATAAGTTTTTGAAATGTTATCGTTAATAGGTGGGTGTTCATAAATAAATTAGAGTAGGCTACTTAAATTAATACCTACATTGTAAATCAAAATGGATTAATACAGATATTGATGCCTGCAAATATAGGCTAGATTTGGCTTCATTTATGATGCTGCATTTCATGCATTCAAAATGAAAGGTGGACCTTGTCAAGAACATGAGATACTTCTGTTTAATCTTGTTGAAGTATAGCTTCATGACATCTAGAAATCTCTAATCACATATTTTCCTATTCCTAGTCCGGCAGCCAGAGCGAGTTTCTATAGGGAACGAGGCTGAAAATGAGACCTCCACAGAATGATGTTCAACCTTTGCCTACGATGAATATGCACGTCTGCCGAGTTTTAACTGGTTTCTCTTCTTGTCAGATATGATCAAAGAAAAACATAAAAATCCGATGGGACGCAGATTTAAGTTTTTGGCAAAAATGAAATTTTTTGTGTTTTTTCCTATTAAGTAAAATGCACTAAGTATAGAGTCATAATATTTGACATGGAAAGTCTTCAGGTTACTTCCTATCATGTTTGTCTGAAACCAAGCGCATTCAGATTTAGCAAGCCTCTAGATGTCGCCAGACACAACCATTTAGAACAATTTAATCCACATTTGACCACATTCTCGCATTCATTGCCGATCAGGAACATGATAACGACACATGTGCATCATAGGAAATGAAAGGAAAACATGTCTAAATTTTCTTGGGGGTAAGATGATCATTTTGCAATATTTAAGTTAAGTTACTAAAAATTGGTTCTTTTCGCAATGTAATTCTAGGCCTATGCGTTGGGAATCTCCACTGGCCTATGTTTCCAGTGTTAGTTCGCTCTGATATGAAGAGGGCTCCCACCATAACCTCTTGTTAGCTCTGACATGAAGATGGCGCCAATGATTCGTTCTTCCAATGTCATTTCTGAATTGCAGAGGACATCCCATTCAGTCGTGAGGTACGCTGCCAGCTCCGCTACAATTTAAAAAAATGATTGAATGACGATATAAGAAACCAGAGTGTAAATATACACCAACATGCGACTGTATTCAACTTACTCAGCTAACCTCATGATGAGTTAATGAAATTGTACTAAATTGCTCCTAATCAAGAACATATTAGGGCCTATTTAAAAAAACCTTGTATTAGCTGTTTCGTTGGCAAATAATGTCTTTCACAATATACAAATACAGTATCATTAAATATTAATGAATAAATAGAAAATTAAATCCTATGATTTGAACAAATAAAGGATGACGATGATGTGCTAAGTAATCAGACATATGTCCAATTCTATGATTAAAATATGGGTCGAAAGGTTTGATTCATTCGCCCATGCAGATAGTCCATCCCCATGCGTGTACGTGAATCAAAAATCGGGCACCACAAATATGTTGGTCTCACGGCTTCCTAGGTAGAGATAATGTTGATCGTAATGCCCAGCATTCATTTCAAATGAAAATGGAGGCTATGTATACGTGCCTGATCCTTGACATTTATTGGAGACATCATTTACTCTCTCCCAGTGAGTTGGTTGGCGCCAACCCTGAAAGCTCAAAAAAAAATGCTTTCATCCATTAAAATTTTTGTCATCGTTGCAGACATGAAATGAAAAACACGAATAAAAAATGAACTACATACCGGATAAGACTCTTGACGATAAACCCTTGAAAATCTAATATAACGCGATGGAAATGTCTAGGAAATACGAGAGCCAGGAATTACTTATTTTTATTTAGGTGCATGGCAACTGAAACGACAATAATCAAGAACATGCATTGAAATCATCAAAGCTACTTCACATGAGTGCGCTCTCCTAATTAAGAAGACGCCTGAGTTCAGGCTAAGTCTAAAGTATCATACTACCCAAGGCCTATATAGAGATCTTATGCCCTATGGGTTACAAATAATATATCAGCCTTTATTATATTGCACACTCGAAAGTTTCATAATGTGAATGTTAATTTCTAAACATTTATTCTTATTAATTAGGAAATTTTGACTGGTTTTATTTAGTCAATCTGCGTTCGTCAAACGTAGGGTGTAACTGTGATTTTGTACCAATATGACATTAATCAGAAGTCAAGTGAGCAGGTCTACGATCACTTTTAGCAGAAATAAGCAAAGCATTCGGTATTTCTAAATGTTTTCATAGTTTTATAATATATTTCAAATTAGCAAGGACTTCAAGCAAATCTCCAGTTATCGTCAGAAACAAGGATTTGAAGGTAGACATCATGCAAAGTTCATGCATAGTGGAAATATGAAAAAGATGATAACTCTTCACAAGTAAACGCAATGATGGAAATCATGGAGTTTGATGCAACGGAGGGAAGTGGAGGTTATGATTCTTATTTCGTGTTATGGAGTAAGTAGCCTATATAGTACGTAGAATGTCGACTCAAAAAAAATGTCAGCATACAATGAAAATTTTTATATCTACAGATTCAGTTTTTTGTGGAAATTACTCTCCTGTGATCTAAAAAACATTTGATCAACACTTAAGAAGTCAAATTTTTGCAAATTTTTCCTGTGTCTATATAGGCCTACTAGCGATTTGGTACCTCTATATAAGAAGCATTAAACTTAAAACATATCAAAAAGGAATGAACTCTATGTTTCGTATTGTCGAGGAAAGAGAAAATCAAAGACTATGTCAGCGCACAAAACATGAACCAGCGGCCCATCCTAACATCTATAAATGTTTTGTCGCAACATCGTGTGGTAAATCCATGTCGTATAATCAAAACATCTGTCTGTAGCACTTTGCGATCCCTTACATGCAATTTCTATGCAGATCTACCATTTTGTTTGTCTTCCTATGCTATCCCTATGCATGAACTTTGACTAGTATGTACCTGCATGAAATTGCTTCTGCCGATGACCATCAAGGACCTGATTGAAATGTATCAAGGTATAGAACATAGAAAATGTATAAAAATACTGAATATTTGGATTCTCAATTTCTATCATTCATGTATATACAGAAGTTATTTCATAAAGTCAATTCTCTTCATCGAAATTGAAGCATGCGCCATTTTTGCTGTTACATTTGTCATTGTTGTACATCTGCAATACTGGACGAAATAAGTCAACTAGGGCCTTAAGATAGGCATGCAACGAAATAACATTTAATTTCGTTCATAATTTTTGCAAACATAGTTAAATGATGTATCCGATCATGCATGAGACTTAGATTAGATCGACTGAGGCGCCGCTCACCTCAATCTTGACAAATAGCCAGACATCAGATAACCACACCATCTCGATCATAGCTACACCATCGTGTTCATCCGCTTTTCAGACAGATCTACCTGTCAATCATATTCAATGTATTGGCGTCATAATGGTGATAAAAACAGTGATAAAGAAATAGTGCAGTTGACAAGGTTAATGCCACACAATTCGGCGCGTATCTGCTAGCTTGAACTTTTCAATCAGATTAGAGCCCACCAATTATTGGATTGGAAACATACCAGATCAGTGTTCAATTCATTAACCGTGAATAAGTAGGCCTGATTTAATAGGGTAGTTCAAATAAAGACGATTAAATCATGCGTAGTATTATACGTCTGTGTCAGTCTCCAGATGATTATAGAAAATTGTAGATACAGTGAACTTTCGTTTTAAGAATCACTCGTTATAAGAATAAACTCGTTATTAGAATCAAATCCATTTCTCAAAAACATTTCTCTACAACGTTATAAGTTTTCCGCTTGTTGCAGGAATAATTATCATGTCACTTTCGTTACAATAATCAATGTCTAAATAAACATTCAACAAATTTGTTTGAAATACTATGTATTTTGCACTAGTTATAAGAATAAATAAGGACACACCTTCGTTATAAGAATCAGTGAATGACACTTAAACTTTCATTGGCTGAAATACTCACAAATGGCGTTATCCTACTTTTTATCGATTAGATTTGCCGATGGACGTCAGAGGTGTCATGATATCACGATTAACCTTGAGAAGTTGAAATCCACTGAAATCCTCAACAATTGCGTTATCAACTGACAATGTGCGTCATCAGAATGCATCATGAAATAATTAGAATGAATTAATAGATAAGACGCACGCCTCAGATTTTGACGGCGTATATTCGAAAGCGATAGGTCTACGTATATTTTAAACGAGGTCTCTCATTGCTCGTAGGCTACCTATGCATTCTTAAGCAGGCTTATTTAAAGGACACTAGATTATAGAAGCAAATAATTTAACTACATTAAAGTCTATATACAAATGAGATACATGGTGTTATTAATTTGAATGCGATAGCAATATAGGATAATTAAACCGAGGTCCGAAATAAGTTTTACATATGAAACATGCGTTCCGCTAGCAAATATAAGGCAATGAAGCAAATGAGAAGAGATTCTAAACTTTATTTGGTTAGATGTTGGCAATGCAAGGGAGAGGGGGCAACCATGGCAATGGAATATGCCCTATAGGCCTACCATCCTTAATAAGACAGTTTCACCACGTGATCTGTGAGAAGGGGGAGGGGGTTCATGCGAACATCACGAAGTCGAAACAGCTTTGGACAAATGGATTTATGAAGTTCGTATCACCGGAACACCTATCTCGAGACCAAACTTCAAGGTAAAAGCTCGTCAATTTGTGGATCGGTTCGGAATCGAGAATTATAATTGTTCTGATGGTTGGTTCACAAATTTCAAGAGTCGATACAACCTTGAATATTCGAAACTTCAGTGAAGCCGCTTTTGCTGACAGTGCTGGTATAGGGATGAATGGTTGCTCAATCGTTGGCCTACACTACGCGAAGGTTGTGAGAATCATCAATATGGAGCGCTGACAAGACAAGTTTGCTCTTTCTCTCACTACCTGAGCGCACATTTGTACATCTAAACGAAAGCATGACATCAGGTGGAAAGAAGTCGAAGGAACATCTAACAGTTTTGCTCTGTGTTAGTCCTACAGGACACAAAAGACAACCTTTCGTTATGGGTATGATCAAGAAACCCCGTTGCTTCAGCGGAATCCAAGCACTTCCTGTTCGCTGTCGTGCCAATTCTTCTGCGTGGATGACTACTGCACTGTTCACTGAGTGGAATGAAGAACTTTGATGAAAGCAAGAGAAAACTCCACTTTTTGTGGACAACTGCATGGCTCAGTCGGTTCGTGTAAATTTTGAACACTTGCAGGTTAAGATCTTACCGGCAAATACAACTTATTTCTTGCAACCACTAGACCAAGGTGTGGTACGCGCTTTCAAAGGCCATTTCAGACAGAACATGGTATCGAATTTGCTACGTTGCATTAATGGTGCAGAAAGCTTCGACTCGAGATCTCTGTTGAAGAAAATCAACATTCTTGATGGCATCATCAATCTCAAAGCTTCGTGGACTTCAGTGAGTACCGATACTATCATGAATTGCTGGGGAAACAGTGGATTTATTTCGACATCGACTTACCAAGGTGAGACTGAAGCTAGTGTTGAACAAGAACTTTTACCACCGGACGGAATTATGCTGAATGACCGGAACCACTTCATCGATCTCCTTCTACAATAGTCAACTATAGTCATCTGATAATTGGTGAAGTTATGGATCACAGAATTGGATCATTTTCAGACGATCCACGTGATGAATGTGTCGATGTTGAGGATATTGGAGCGACTGAGGTTAGGACTCATGACACGAGGTGGAGATGAGTGTATCTCGGCGCTTAAGAAGATAGAGGAAAAGATCCTAAAATGAACCAATGAGAGTCTTCAGCAAAGCAAGATTTATCAGACTTTTTTCGACGAAGTTGAAGCTGAACTAAAAAAGAATGCACCTATTATCTTCTTGTTTTCTTTAAGTATGTAAGTATAACTTGTGTAATAGTAACCACAATGAAACATCTTATTTAATAGTTACGTAACCATTTATCTACACATTACTAATAAGGATGTATTATCATTACTACAAATGAAGAGCGTGAGTGCTCATAATAATAAAAACTCCTGTTATAGGAATAATCTCATTATAACAACACAGACCCGTGTCATTTTTACCGATAGCTTCAGTCTGTCTCCCATTGTTATTACATGTGTTTCCTTTGACTGAGATAATGATTGAGATTGATGATAAGAAGAGGATCTGGGTAGAACTCGGCAGACGCGAAGATTCTCAGTAGCCAGGTGAATCATTCTGTGAAAGTTTCATTTTCGGTCTCGTTCCCTTCAGAAACTCGTTCTAGCTGCCGAACTGTAGGAAATCGTATCTTGAGCAGCTACCGGCCCGAAAACACGCCTACTGCTGCCTCTATGATAACGCTCCTGCTCAAACATCCGAAGTTGCGCAACATGCTATCAATGATGCTGATTTCACTGTGTTTCTACATGTGTATTCGAATTCTGCAAGTCGATAACGAAATATTTGTGCGGACAAGCATTTGAATGCAACTCTAATCCTGAAGAATCCGTTGGCGAATTCTTCAGCAAGCTTCGCTCAGAAGACAATCTATAAACGTTAGACAATACATCAGATAATTGACATTATCTTATTGACATCAAGGACATTATACCAGATAACTGAAGTGTGTTCAACTCAATTTTGAAAAGTGAATTTCGCAATAATCTCATTTTATGATACATGCATTTATCCGACTATGACAACACAGGAACAGAACGCTTATGTTAACAATTGTTTGGGAGCTTACATTGACATACATTCAACGAATCTACAATAAGCAATCTAAATAGGAAATGAGTGTTCTTTCAAATCAAAATTTGTTAATTACCTTTGTATGTTTTCGAAGTGTATAAGAACATGCTATAGCTAATTCAAAACTCTCTGTGTCTGCTTCCCGGCCGATCGGTTCCGCTTCAAATGATGCTGAGCTAAAAAAGATCCCAGGCATCATCTTTCTTCTCTCCTTTTGCGCAAATATTCCAGAAACCGAAGTGTCGAACTAAATTTTCATCGGAAGATGCTTGTCGTTGTTATTCTAACCGCACAACCACAAAATCTCGATTTTTCAGAGGCATGTAATAAACCGTTTTGTATACGGAAGTGAGCATAAGTTAAACTTCAGACAACACATGCATGTATGTTAATAGTGTGATTCGGACATCAAAAACTGGTGCTTTTAGAAACGGTTCATTTTGTAGATGCGCAAATCAGTAGGAAAACATACCAATAAATATACTGTACAAAAGAAATTTAGAATGACGTTCATGTTATTAGGATTTGATTGGGAATTTAGAAGAACATCTCAAATATGAGCTTATCGTGTCAAATCATCAAACTTGTGTCAATCACTTATGAAATATTATTGTTAAGAATTATAAATTACTTACTTAAAACTGCAATTGATTACCACTGCTGATTACTCCGGTTTTCTTCAATTACATTTCAATTGCTTTATACAATTGCTTAAAATAACTGCCAGTTTTGAATTTAGATTTTGACAAAAAGATTCGTCTAATATATTTTTTAAAAAGTTTCCGATAATTGTACTCCTGATACACGTCTAAGCATAATATCATAATGCCTTAGTATTAGCAGTTCTTGGAACGCATTGTCGACGAGGAGAATATAATGATTTATTCTGGATATTGAATGAATATTTAAAAGTGCAATTAAGTACAAGGGAATTGCAATCACTTATCAATCCATGGCTAAAAATGCTACTTGTCACAAACTATCTATCAGAAAATATAATTGATTACAATTACTGATTAGCAATTGCAATTCCAATTATCTCAAGTCTGCAAATTATACAGATGAAATAGCAAAGACTAAGTTTACAAATCAGAATGCAAACTTAACTGAGAGGCAACTCTACATTGAAATTAAAACGAAACTTCAAAACTTATCTGGTAATTATTATCAATGGCGCTTGGGCAATAATTAACCTTTACAGCGGTACACTGCAATAATCTTTTACCCGGTACTACCAATTTCTTCAATGCCTTTCCTTTGTCACTTGGTCTAGCTTTGAAATATGTGACGTTTACAATAAGTGTAATTATTGCCCACGATTTACACGCACAGACCTATTGCTAATTCCTAGGATATGAATTTTTTCAATTTTTATTGTGCTTTCTCAGTTAGTGTATGATAATTAGAAAAAAATAAGATCTAGATAACATTTGCAAGTCGCTAAAATTAGCAGCAGTACTGGCAGCCAATTTCTTTTGCACATTTGTTCAGACTTAATGCAACGCTTGCATTTGCGTGGAATTTGTTCAGCGATCTCTTTGAAAAAAATTGAAATGAGTTGAGAGACTGCTTCATACTCTCCCAGCATCCAACTGAAATTGCAATTTGTTCAGACAAAAGAGCTGGATTACTTTTGTGTCATTAATTATCAAATCTGCTTAATATCTGAAGTAGCTATAACCATCTTACCGTATATCGCAAGTAAACAAGACAGCGGGTATTCCGAAGATTCCGCTTTCAACATGCCTAGATAATACCCCTGTTAAATTTGAAAGTTGGCCGAGTGATCTCTACAGAGTGTCTAGCAAGTGCTTAGTTAGTTTGAAACGACTTACTTAATTATAGAAACTTTGAAAGCTTCTCCATTTTATACATGCGACTTTTTAGGTTTCCCGAGAAAAAGAAATCGCATAACTCTGAATAGTCTTTAGTGAGACTCCGAGTAAGTTAATGGACTTTTTGGTGACCGCAGTGTCAATTGATGATGAAACTGCCTTGTGGCACAGTGGTGCATTTTCTATGACCGACTCTGCTGGGCTTATCAGAGCATTGTTCTTTTACAACTTCAAAGCGTTTGGATTAAGAGGAGGCGATGAACATCGACCTATGGTTATTTCCCATATCAGCTTCAGTGAATACGTTCAATTCACGGGACACGGCAACAAAGTGTACAGTGGCGGCATTCAAGATCGAAAAATGGAGGATAAGTCTATCAAATTGAAGATAATACGCGCTCCATCTACAACATACTGCACTTATACATAAACTGCTTACAAGAATCAACGATTTCGGATGGTACCTTTTACCGCCGACCTCTGAAGCCTCTGCATTCAAAGTGTAAACCAAGATTTTCCCAGAAGCCGATGGAAGTCAATACCCTGAGTAAATTGCTGCCGGAAGCAGCTGAAATAGCAAATATAAAACGAAACATTACTCCTCATTCTGGCAAGGAGACGTGTGCAACCCAATTGTTCCACCAGAAGGTTGAAGAACAGCTCATCAAGAGTCGCACTGGTCACAGATCAAATGCTGTTTGCCTCTATAAAAAAAAGAATAATGAATAAGAAAACGAATTGAGCAAGATCCTTGACCCACCAAATCCAAAGTGTCCATTTCTCAATCGCTTCAATATAAATTTTATCATAATATTTGTTAAATAAACGTAATTGGAAAGCTGTTTGTTTTAAGAATTGTTATTTTTACAGCGGGTCTCGTATCGGTCAGTTGAATTCAGTCTTTTGCGTGTGAGCAATAGCGTTCAGTGAACTTTCGCAATTTTAAAAGTTAAGGTGCTGATATATCACTTGCATGCACAGCTTCTAGGTTTGCAAGGTGTAACAATTAAGTTGCTGCACCTTTTTGTTTATCTCGGCCTACGGCCTCGATAAACCAAGGTGCAGCAACCTATAATTATTCCTCGAGAAGGGAATAAGTGACCGCACCGTGCGACAACTAAACTCTCGATTAGTTATCCTTTCATCGACGTAAATTGATCATCTCTTCATAGCGTTGGATGACAAGTTTTATGAATAGTATGAAAATCCAGATTTCCCTTTTCACATTGTGCAATGTCACATTTCAGACTCCATGATGCCTGCAACTGACCAGAGCCCAGGTTTCTCGTACGTAATAATTTTCTCGTCTACAATCAAACAGGTTGGCCGTCTCACAAATTTAATTACGCAATTTCTACAAAGAGGGACGTTATCTGTGTTTTTTCAATGAAATTCTTTCTCTCAAGACACTGAACAAGTTGCAAGGAATACTCGCGTTAGTCAATAAATTCGGGCTTCAAGCAAGTGGCTATAATCGAGTGGCCACCGCTACTTGATAATTTAGTTATGTGGTTAATTATATAAAGATGCTAAAATAAATGTGTCAATGATGTATATATATATATACATATATATATATGTATCAAAAAAATAGCCCAAAGAAGACAATCAAAACTCAAGATTTTATCCCGACCGGTTTACGTCCTATCATAGGACTCTTCAAGGGATTAATGCATATATTTTTTGAAATATATATATATATGCATTAATCCCTTGAAGAGTCCTATGATAGGACGTAAACCGGTCGGGATAAAATCTTGAGTTTTGATTGTCTTCTTTGGGCTATTTTTTTGATATATTATTTGCCATTTTTGTATATCTCTTTTTACATTATATATATATATATATATATATATGTATATATAGCATCTATATAGCAATAGATGCTCCAATAAATGTCTCAAACGACTGCCGTGTGACCCAAATATATTTACAAAACATAACTGAATAAACACAGTGCTTCACAAGCCGTAGAAAAGAAATCAATGTGTGCCTAAAAATGGCACAGAAATGAACATTCGAATCAAAGCAGTACTTAAATAGCCAAAGGATTTTATGTTCGCCGTTCGTTGAAGTAGAAACAGAAATGAATGTTCGAATCATTGTATCATTTGAATAGCCCAATAATGTTATGCTAGTTGGTTGTTGGAGTAGAGCGGGCAACTATCAATTTGAACGAAGTCCAACAGCAAGTTTTTCAAGTCATTTTCCATTTCAAGTAAAGTGATTTATTTAGTTGATGCAACTTATATTTGAAAAAGCCTTTCAATTGATAAAAAATTTTTGACACAATTAACGAATACAATTTGCATCAAAGTCTCGAAAATATAGGTTAGATGTTATCTCAAACTTCTGAAAAAATAATCCAACCAGTTGATACAAAAATATCTATCAAACACAAAGGTAATGGCAATTGATCTATGAGATCTACAAAAAATATTCTACAAATATATACATTCTAACGCGTTAACTAATAATGCAGTAAATGTTGACAAGTGGAAAATGAAATACACGTAGGAGTCCATACATGAAATGAATAAACAGGAAAAATGGTAAAGCCACAACGTTGCATGTGATACTGGAATGACTATGATGTATACACAAATAAAAAACACGCATCAGAAACAAAATCGGCGTGAGTGTGTTGAAACTGTCAGAAGCACTTATACAATGTCACTGCACAAGTTCAAACTGAACGTCTTATCGCAACCATCTGTATAAAATGCAGTCAGTACAGTGGGTCTGCCGTTGTAGATGACATCTCCTGGAAGATGGCGTCTCCTGGAAGTCGAGTAATTGACCACCCGCTTTTGCTGACCACCCGCAGTCCTCTTGTAGCATCTCACAGCATTGCTACGATGTCCAGTTCTTTCCTTTATTAATTGCTCGTCAATGTTCTGATGGTATAAAGATGCGGCACAGGTAACCTTGCCTGAATGAAATATTTTTTGATTTGCTAAGCTCCTGTTTGACTTTCACTATGAAATGTTGATAAGTCACCCATTCTTTACGACGGTAAGCATTCCGTCTCTTCGATATCATCGCCTTCAAAATTAGAGTCATCCAGGGTTAATCTCTCAGGGTTTGAGCGCTGTAATCACAGGGAACCCTGCATAGTGTGGTGTAATACAGTTAATAAAAACCATGCATCCTCCCATCAACTGAGTCTTCAGATTAAAGTAACTTCATCGACACTAAGATTGTTTAAAAAACATCATCAATGTCCAAACGTTTCGTGATCTTGTCTACTCACATGCTTACATATCTCAAAATTCATGTCTGATGAAGCTATGTTAAATTAGACGAATTAAAAGGTGCAAGGCACTAGGCCTACAAATTAATTTAATTCAAATCATTCATACGTAGACGAAAGCGCATCAGTATCATACAGAAATAAGCTAATCTGATGCAGGATAAAATGGAATACGTTAGTCCATTAAAACAGACGTGAGAAGAAGGCGTAGCTCACGTTTAATCACAAATGGTTAATCTGTTCACCACAAATCGTCATTCATTGCTATTTTTAGAACGATTAGCGTCTCAATAGGCAAAATTCACTCATTAAAGAAACACATGTGAGATAACACCCGTCGTTTAATAAACAATTTAGAGGAGATACCTTGGATCATTTACTTTATTTTTATAAACAATGTTTAAATCAAATAAGCTCGCAATTTCAAACCCAGTTTAGTTTTATAAGATAATCAAATATTCAAATGAATAGATTTAATGAATAGAATAGGTAGCGCATAACCCCTTAGTAAAAACACTGAAAACCTTATTGACATCAGAGACTTCAAAAAAGTCTCTCAAAGGCCTTCAAATTACTAACCGAATTGCTAACCCTTTGTCGCATCAGTTTGAATGACAAAGTGTAAATTAATAACATATGATCATAACCATTCGGTTGGGTTGACTTCGTCTTGCCGGTTACCGATTGAGTCGGGTCAGAAAATTCCTGACCGGTTCCAACCCTTGTGTGTGTGCATGTTTATGCATGTACTAGGGCTGCGCATGGTGCTCCGGTTTTTCTGCTTGCATCAGTTCTGGGGTCGAAGCACCGAAATGCGCGGTTTTAGAAGAAATTGATATTTTATTGTGTTGTTTCAACTACAATTAATTTTATCGGTTATCTTAGTCAAGGCAAATTAGAGTAATCATCCAGTAGTCCAAAGCAGAGAATTGTTCAATTCTACAGATTAATTCCATTTAAATTTTAAATTTCTGTGTCATGTAGATGAAACCTTATGAAAATCACCATTATTTCATAAAATAACCGATGCATTTCCTGATATCGAGGAAAATGTGACAACTCATGTTTATGATGAATCATTTTATGCCACGAAATTTCCATTCTCGTGACCTCAGAATTTCGGAATCTGATAGTGAGTACTGCGCATCCTTCTATCACTCTTTTTATCAAAATTTAGGTTGTTTAGCATTCAAACGGCTAGCTATCCGTCTGAAAGAGTTTTTACGGCATCGAGTAATGTCAAGATGTTGACTTTCTTGAATATTAATTTGCAGGCAAAGGTGTTATTACTTCGAATCTTTCTATACTTGGTGATGTATTCAGGTATTTTGAAAAAATGAATCAAAAATAGTATCTTCCTTTGTTATTATATCTTTAATTTTGAAAGAATCAATTAACCCGACGTTTTGTCCGCCACCGACTTAGTAGGCCTAATGCATGTAGTCATTCCAATTTTTTGCACAATTTGTCACTGCATACTTATATGACTTATGTTTTCATCTACTTTTAAATATTTTCATTAAGTCGATCATATAGACATAAGTATGACGAGAGTCACTTGCAGGTATTGGCAAAATCAAATTTATGGAAGACGATGAAAATCTGTTTCAAATTCTTAAGCACTATTAGAAGTTTTCTAGCATTCCATAAAATTTGATTGAATTCTAGAAAATAAGAACATTAATTATGAAAGATTAGAAACTCTGTCTTCAAGACTTTGAAGCTTTAATTGACTATTACACGGCAATCTAGAACAAGAAGCAAATTAAATTTCGCCTTTACTTTAATAAGTGCTTTAGTGTAACTTTTAAAATGTTTCGGTGCACGGTTATCGGTGCGAGCAGGTGCGGCTAGCGCGCAGCCCTTTAACATGCTGTATATAAAATAGTAAAATCAATATGTCAATCATATCATAATTAATATCTTAAGCGCAACATTGCAGAGGTACCGGCGACCCGACCCGGATTGGTTCCAACACTGACGTAAAACTGACCGATTGTCATGCAATGATTTAATAACATTCAATAAGCGAGAATGACACCGAAGCATTTTATTAAGCACTGCCACATGGTCCCGTGGGACTCATCGAAGTCAGTATGTCCCTATTCCTGGGAATATCCGAAACCATAGATGGATTTTTCTGTGTGTTCATCCTGTGTCCAATAGTGGCGATCGAAGTGCTTGTCAATAACTCTTAATGCTGGCAGAGGTTATATGAAGCAAGAAGCTCACTGCCAGATTGAAGAATGCCAAATAATACAAATTCGCCTTCTTCCTGTCTATTTTGCCACTGGCCAGTGTTGAGTCCAATTTGCGTCCAAATGTACCCAGGCACATTGTTTAGATTTGACTCATATCTACACAATGGTTTTTCAATCACCGCCAAAGCACCTGTATCATGTGTACATCCTCCATAGACAGTATTTATGTAAAATCGTCGTATGGCTTTTGCGTCATCGCCGTCCATCGAAAACACATTGAATGTTGTTTGTTTCAATTGACCGATTGACCATGGATGAGATTCCAAAAGACGCGATGATTGAAACCAGAGACCTTTCGTGAGTAAACCGTCAACAAGATTCACTTGAAAGCGCAAACGAACTTTAACTTCACGTTCAGCGTTGCGCAGCTGAAGTTCAATTGCAGCAAATGGGAATGAGAGAGATCGTAGGAGAGGAGACTTGAACCATTTCGTATCAATATCGACCTCCTCTGCAGACTTTTGATAGGTAGAGAAAATAGAATCGTTGACGAAAAGTTGATAAGGCGATATTTTTTGGCTGGCCATTGTTCGAAGCAGCAATATTTTCTGAATAGGTCTGAATATTGGACAATGCCATGATGTAGGCTTTGGACATGCATATATCTGCGAGCATGTGCCATTAGGATGATAAAGTAATGCTATTGATTGAGCTTGACTGGCTTGTCTAATACAAGCGTTTGAACCGAACATGTCAGCATTATGCATCATGACAGTCATACAAGCTGAAGAATAATGGAAAATTGAGATAATGCATGTAGAGAGAAGAAGAAAAGCCATGTCAACTGCAAATAATTAATCCAATATGGCATGACAGCAAGAATATTTCGTTTATATCAATCAAATCTAATGGAGCGCTATAGTATTTGTATATTTGTTAACCAATACAAGTTACCCAATTGGGATGGGAAAGTGGAATAAAGATTTCAACAATTCCTCATGAGACTTTGAATTTCAAGATTACTTATCGTATGATTTGATGCTGACTGACCTGCCGACTTTTTTTGAATATTGACATGAATAGAGAGGACAACTAAATTCATCGGAGGACGGTGTCTATTTGTCAGCTGCTCTTTGAAAAAAACATCCCTTTCTTCTGTAGGCCCACAAATCCAAAATGGCGACCTGATTACCATATATGGCAGGTGAAAAAAATAATTTTCAAATGACCCGTCTCAGATTTCAATCTCTTAGACTAATATGGATCCAATATTGTTCAAACATCTCGATTTTTGAGGAACTGACCGAGGGCCTTCTTCTGTAGGCCCACAAATCCAAAATGGCGACCTGATTACCATATATGGCAGGTTAGAAAAATATTTTTGAGATGACCCGTCTCAGATTTCAATCTCATAACCTAAAATGGATCCAAAGTCGTTTTTCGTCATGAAGGAGGGTTCGGATGGGAAAACGGAGGCCAGATTCGGAATCTACGTGAAAGTTTGGGTTAGGAAGGATGTGTCCAGCTCAATGGGAGCGAAAAAGTTCTGACGTCCCCCCCCTGTCAGACTTCCAACTTTGGTGTTAGAGATCGCACAAAGTCGTGTGATAGCTCATTTGAAAGCTAAGAGTGAGAAAAATGCAGTGGAAAGAAAGCTCAGTTTGGTCCTATTTTCCTGGGTTTAGGGAGGAAAATGGCAGGAAAACGTCAGAGTTGGAAAAGTCAGGTGTTGGATGTTTTGGGATGAGAAAGTCCATTTTTCGACATGAAGGAGGCCTCGGATGGGAAAACGGAGTGCAAATTCAGAATTTTTGGCCAATGTTGGGACTAGGAACTTCTTTCCAACTCAATCGGAGAGAAAAAGTGCTGACCCCCCCCCCTCGGCAGCAATCTTCCAACTTTGGTTGTAGGGATCGTAGAAAGTTGTGCAATAGCTCGTTTGAAAGCTGGGAGTGAGACAAATTCAGTGGAAGACACGGCTTGTTCCTATCTGCCTCCGTTTAGAGGTGAGACGCCATTGAAAATTTGGGACATTGGCGAAAAAACGACAGAGTTAGAATTTTCACGAAAATTGCTCTAGCGGGTGAACCAAGCCTCGGACGGAAAAACAGAGACAGATTTGGAATCAGCGTGCCATTCTACATCTAGAGGGTGAGTTTCAAGTCAATCGGAGAGAAAAAGTTGAAAAGTTGGGTCTCCACATGAAATTTTTTCCTGAAAATGTTAAATTGTGGCCACCTTTGGTGATGAGTAGCGGAGGATTGGAAGTGAATGAAGAGCTCGGGTTTCTTTCAGGAGCAAGACGGCACTTTGTTCTCTAGGATCCACTCTTTTCAGATGCGTGGAAGGTTTCGTTTTCAAATGAGAGTCTGTTAAAATCGAGTTTTTGTGCATTTTCCAAGATTTTGGAACTTTTTGAAAAAACGACCGAGTTTTTCAGCTCGGCTTCTGGTCATCGTAGAGGGTCGAGGGATGTCTTAAAAATGAAAGGTGACAGCGAGAAAACATGGCACTAAAAATTTGAAGTCAATCCGAGCACTAGAACCGCAGATAGACGGATTTAAAGCTTTTGGATGATGGATATTACGTCATCAGCTGATCGCCACAAACTATATAAGTGGAAACTCTGCTTGTGGAAATCAGTTCTCATCCCGACTGGGTTGGGGTAGGTGAACTCTGGAGCTCTGATGATAGCATTGGAAATCTGAAAAACCGGGTTTCTGTAAGAAACCGACTTAGAAAATTTCATTGCTGAACTCAGCTAAGGCGTCAGACTTAGAGGTTCGTCAGGAGATGGCCTTTGCCTCCAGGCCATAAAAGACTCCAAAACTTTAAAGGCTTGTAACTTTGCTTCTACAAGTCCGTTTGACTTGATTCAAAAAAGGTTCCGTCGCTATTGACCTGCCCTAAGTGAAATTTCATAAGTAGTGCTAAAAAGTTGAAAAATTTAAATTCACTAGTTTTGGAAGTTTTCGGGGGTTTTCGACCCTGCTGAAGTCAACTAGAGGATTTTTAATGATGTCTGAGCCAGTCTTCTCATGTCTCTACATTATACAAGCAGCTTTTCACTGAAAGCGAGCAAGACACGGAGAGTTTTGCTGTAATATTCCACTGACAGGGTGTTCCTTCGGGACGGCGGATGATGCCGTAGTGATAAGTGTGGCAAGGGAGTGTGTCATATTTTAGACCGAAACCGCTGGGGCAACTCATGTCTCATGTTGGGCATTTGACACAGTTCTCAACGTAGCACTTTGAACGCCAATCGGTTGAGTCTTAGCTATCTTGTCATGGATGGCCTCTAAACATCTCCATTGCAAAACGCTTGTGAATCATGGCTTGTTATCCCTCTCTACGACTTGCTATCAAGCTGATCAAAGCAATGACTTACCAAACTCCTGTAAATAACTCCACTGGTTTTCATGTCTGGCTATCAAGTCATGGACGGTGCAAGTCACGGAGATTTTCGGTGTCATACCTCCTGTGGGTGGGCGTTCTTTCGAGACAGCGGTGAAGTCCGTAGCGATGAGTACTGCACGGGACGTGGGCAATGGTAATCCTTGTGAAACCTCTCTGTGTCATGTTTCCAAGTGGTTGCCTTTCGTCTCAACGTTGTACTCTGACCGCCACGGCGACATTTATCTATCTGCCACAGGTTACCTTATAAAATCTCCATTGCACTTGTCTCCCGACAGTTGACCAACCATGTGAGAATGAACCATAAGTTCTTTTAAGAACTGTCTCTATCACGGAGACGAAATGATGAATGGAATGAAATGGGAGGCCACCCTTGCACCACATGCAACACATCACAGACTTTTCTCTTCGCTAGTGAACAAGCTCTTGTGAACGTAGTCAGAAAGTACATCATGGTTTGCAAAAGCAAAGTTTAGTATAGTCAAATAATTTTACTGCAACACAGGTTGATGTATAGTTAGAAAGTTTGATCATCACGTTTTATGAAACACAAATGTCATAAAAGCAAAGTTTAGTATAGTTAAATAGTTTTACTGCAACACAGGTTGATGTATAGTTAGAAAAGTTTGATCATGGCATTTTACGAAACACAAGTGTCATGAAATGCAAGCGTTAGTGTAAGAAAATAGTTTGACTGCGACACAAGTTTCTAAAAGTAAAGTTTGATCATTGAAGTTTTATTCGTGAGTGTCGTCAGAAACTTTATCATGTTGTACAAAAGTTTTACTGCAACACAGGTTGATGTATAGTTTGAAAGTTTCATCATGGCGATATATGAAGCACAAATGTCATGAAATGCAAGCGTTAGTGTAGTCATATAGTTTTACCGCGACACACGTTTGTGAAAGTAGAGTTTGATCATTGAATTTTTATGACTGACCGAACTCACCACAGCACTAGAAAGTTTTATCGAAAAGGTTTTACTGCACAGTGTAGATTGTCTTGTAACTTACTTTCACAGTGTTAGAAAGTTTTATTAAAGACTGTTGCCAAATATTCCCTTATTAGAAAATTCAAACTTCATGACTGTTAGATTAGCTTCATCAGGTCTTCTAAAAGCAGTCTTCTACTGCAGTGAGACTGAGAGTTTAGAATGTTATATGAAAACAGTGTTCACCACAGCGCTAGAAAGTTTCACTGCACTGGTGTAGATTGTTTCACAGTGTTAAAAGGTCTTATAGTAAGCGTTGAATGTTTTATAAAACCAGGTAAAGTCTTGTCACGAACGTTGAGTGTGTGTGAGAGAGCTACTTCCATGACATTGAATCGCGTTGGTCGTAAAAGTCCATAATCCAAGGCTAGGCTCCTCTACGGTTGGATTTAGGTTTTATATCACATGCGTTAACCGTTCGTGTAGAATACGTGAAGCACATGTTCTCTTAAAAGTCAAAACGCAAATGTTGAAATAAGTTTTGTAAGAAGTCTTTGACAGGCTGTTGTGAAACTTAGCAAACGTTGAAAAAGTTTTATGAAATGTTTCTGCAGTCACACTCGCTAGCGTACCAGCTTTACTAAATGTGTTGTTTGCCTTTATCAAATTGAATGCGCGTGTAGACTGTTTTGTAAATAAAGACAGTGTTTTTGCACCTTGCATCGACAGCATGCAAGTATACACATAACAACCTGTAACGTTGTTAGTCGAATGCATATGAGTAAGGAAACACTCAAGGCATGTGTGAGATAAAAATCAACCTGCTAGATGAAGTGAAACACAAAAGTGTCACAACTATTTTACGGGAAATAAAGAAGAACTGTGTAGCTAGAACGTTTACACTCATCATAGACAGATGAACATGACTCTCTCCTTCTTTCTTAGGCATACCCTTCTTCACTCGAGTTTCAATCATGTGGAAATTATCAGCATGGCTCCATGTATCATGGAAAAATCAGTGTGTTACATTTCATGATACGAAACGTCAACTTCAGATAACTCTAGAACGTTTTCAACTACGAAGGTTGCATCGCGCAATCCTATCCAACTCTTGCCGTGTCATTAACGTAGGAGACGGCATTGTATTTACTCGCATTCAAGAGATGATTCTACATAATGATCACTGCTACATCGTGATTCCAAAACCCTCATGGGAAAAGTATAAAAGGGAAGTTCACTCAACCGTCACGTCATTTGTGAGTCATGCTCCCCATCCGCATCATCAACGCCATGCACGAAATGAATCTCAGAAGAGACATCGATTTAGAACAGTTGCACACCCATCTTCCAGATTCAGTCTATCATCGCGGTCGTCCGCAAATGTTGGTCATTCGCATGAGGAACGGTCGGAGTTTTCAAATCTTTCGCTGCGGCAAAATCCAAGTCCTAGGAAACCTTTCTCATTTCGTGATGCAGTCCATGTATTGCGAAGTCGTCAAGAAAATGCGAACACTCATGCCTCATCTACGCCTCAGTCCCCTGACATTGAAGAATATAGTAGTGTCTGTTCAATTGAAGATGTTAGTGAATCTAGCCAACATTAAAACCAGTAATCATTGTATATTTTATGAAACTGAACTCTTTCCTGCTGCTTTGATTCGGAAGTGGCATCCTGTACTTATTGCAGTGTTTCACAACGGTTATTGTATCATGACTGGTTTACGTGATATCAGTAAAGTAGCTGACACTGTTAAATCTCTAATGTGTTATCTGTATGAGTCACAGTTAATAGAATCGTGTTAATCACATGATGTGTTTTGAATGAGTCATCGCAATGAACTATCGCCCACACTCTTGCCGGTGAAAAGGTCATCAACAAGGTTATTCGCTTTATGATGAGTCAGTGCTATTTATAGACATGAAATGATGCCCATACACATGTCGGTGAAAAGGTCACGCTGTCTGACGTGAGGCGCCATCGCTTTGTTTGATAATTATCGCCCACACACATGTCGGTGAAAAGGTCACGCTGTCTGACGTGAGGCGCCATCGCTTTGTCTGATAAATAACGCTCACATACGTGTCGGTGAAAAGGTCACGCTGTCTGACGTGAGACGTCATCGATGTTGAATGACACGCCCACACAATTGTCGGTGAAAAGGTTGAACAAGACTGATTAGATTCTTATCTAACTGACTGGTGCTTTACTCCTTCATGTGTCAGAGCTACTTATAGACATGAGTCAGCAAAGTGGTTGATGTTTCCTAAGCCTAAGAAATTGTCATGATGCTACATTCGCTGGTGAGGATGTTAACTTACAAACTCTGACATGGTTATGATTTCATTTTATACTTCACCTATAAACTGCTAAGTCCATCATCTATGGGGATGGGGTTAGCTACGGCTAGATTTAAGGATTTAGGGTTATCTATAACACAAGTGTGTGTTAACCGCTAGTGTATAGTACATTTATTAACTCAAACATTTGTGAATTACATTATTCCCGACATTACAAACAACAACTTCATTTCTAACTTTACAAACAGTGAAATGATTCTGACTTTATTTTATATTTCACCTATCTTACAAACAGCGACATGGTGATAACTTTATTTCTAACTTTACAATCATCAACTTTATTTCTAACTTTACTAACATCAACTTTATTTCT
The DNA here is from genome assembly GCA_907163375.1 of Prostheceraeus crozeri. Taxonomy (NCBI): domain Eukaryota; kingdom Metazoa; phylum Platyhelminthes; order Polycladida; family Euryleptidae; genus Prostheceraeus; species Prostheceraeus crozeri. The sequence continues at coordinate 460,753 of CAJQUW010015437.1, forward strand.
AACTTTACAAACAGTGAAGTGATTCTGACTTCATTTATATTTCACCTATTTTACAAACAGTGACATGGTTATAACTTTACTTCTAACTTTACAAACATCAACTTTATTTCTAACTTTACAAACGTCAACTTTATTTCTAACTTTACAAACAGTGAAATGATTCTGACTTCACTTTATATTTCACCTATTTTACAAACAGTGACATGGTTATAACTTTATTTCTAACTTTACAAACATCAACTTTATTTCTAACTTTACAAGCAGTGACATGGTTTTAACTTTACTTCTAACTTAACAATCATCAACTTTATTTCTAACCCATCTTACAAAATGATCAAAATGTTTACTTCTCATAGTCACGGTCGAAGTTTTCAAATCTTTCGCTGGGGCAAAATCCAAGTCCTTGGAAACCTTTTTCATTTCGTGATGCATTCCATGTGTTGCGAAGTCGTCAAGAAAATGCGAACACTCATGCCTCATCTACGCCTCAGTCCCCTGACATTGAAGAATATAGTAGTGTCTGTTCAATTGAAGATGTTAGTGAATCTAGCCCACATTAAAACCAGTAATCATTGTATATTTTATGAAACTGAACTCTTTCCTGCTGCTTTGATTCGGAAGTGGCATCCTGTACATATTGCAGTGTTTCACAACGGTTATTGTATCATGACTGGTTTACGTGATATCAGTAAAGTAGCTGACACTGTTAAATCTCTAATGTGTTATCTGTATGAGTCACAGTTAATAGAATCGTGTTAATCACATGATGTGTTTTGAATGAGTCATCGCAATGAACTATCGCCCACACTCTCGTCGGTGAAAAGGTCATCAACAAGGGTATTCGCTTTATGATGAGTCAGTGCTATTTATAGACATGAAATGATGCCCATACACATGTCGGTGAAAAGGTCACGCTGTCTGACGTGAGGCGCCATCGCTTTGTCTGATAATTATCGCCCACACACATGTCGGTGAAAAGGTCACGCTGTCTGACGTGAGGCGCCATCGCTTTGTCTGATAAATAACGCCCACATACGTGTCGGTGAAAAGGTCACGCTGTCTGACGTGAGACGTCATCGATGTTGAATGACACGCCCACACAATTGTCGGTGAAAAGGTTGAACAAGACTGATTAGATTCTTATCTAACTGACTGGTGTTTTACTCCTTCATGTGTCAGAGCTACTTATAGACATGAGTCAGCAAAGTGGTTGATGTTTCCTAAGCCTAAGAAATTGTCATGATGCTACATTCGCTGGTGAGGATGTTAACTTACAAACTCTGACATGGTTATGATTTTATTTTATACTTCACCTATAAACTGCTAAGTCCATCATCTATGGGGATGGGGTTAGCTACGGCTAGATTTAAGGATTTAGGGTTATCTATAACACAAGTGTGTGTTAACCGCTAGTGTATAGTACATTTATTAACTCAACCATTTGTGAATTACATTATTCCCGACATTACAAACAACAACTTCATTTCTAACTTTACAAACAGTGAAATGATTCTGACTTTATTTTATATTTCACCTATCTTACAAACAGCGACATGGTGATAACTTTATTTCTAACTTTACAATCATCAACTTTATTTCTAACTTTACTAACATCAACTTTATTTCTAACTTTACAAACAGTGAAGTGATTCTGACTTCATTTATATTTCACCTATTTTACAAACAGCGACATGGTTATAACTTTACTTCTAACTTTACAAACATCAACTTTATTTCTAACTTTACAAACGTCAACTTTATTTCTAACTTTACAAACAGTGAAATGATTCTGACTTCACTTTATATTTCACCTATTTTACAAACAGTGACATGGTTATAACTTTATTTCTAACTTTACAAACATCAACTTTATTTCTAACTTTACAAGCAGTGACATGGCTTTAACTTTACTTCTAACTTAACAATCATCAACTTTATTTCTAACCCATCTTACAAAATGATCAAAATTTTTACTTCTGTCTATTGAGTGAGAATCCCATCTTCATGTCAAAAGGAAAACGACATAGCCTGTACATGATATGTTATTCATCATCACAACCGATTTTCATAGCATCGCTCATAGGTCATACTGATGGTAGCAGAAAACAAAGTTTTTATGGCTCACATCACCGGAGAAAACAAAGTCACTCATGTGCAGGGAGAAAACAACGTCAGGAAAACCAGTTGATATGCAGGTCATGATATGAAGTGATCAAGAGTTGGACGCATGTTACAAGGCACTCACTCACAACGCCCCATAGAAAACGCCATGGAGCGAAAAAGCAAAACATCAACCACAACAGAGAGGAAGCATTCATCATCATACATCGCCGGACGGAGGAAGAGAAAGTTTCTGTCTCTTGGGTGGAGGTAGATGAGTGTCTGGATGGCCACACGGTAATGAGTGGTTAGGACTCATCCAGCATCACTTGTCTTCCTAAGCTGAGAGACCTCGTTTCCTAATCGTCGTCTTTCTGACTTGATGCGACTGTGATTTTAAAATGGTCATTTTTACTTTTTTAATTTTAAGAGAATCTAAGGCATCTTGATAGTCCCTATGTGTCATTTTACTAACGATTGACTTCGAGATGCCTTTCGCCCGTTTTGTAGAAAGCTCTGAGGATTTTAGCTTCATGAAGTGCATCTTGGGGCGAAGCAAGATCATCTCCTCTGTCTGTTTGCCGGCACACTCATCCTTGAAGCAGCCAAGCTTCGCTTTATTTGAGGTAGAGTAAAGCGGATGGTCAGTGGGATAGTTGGGACTATCAAACTTGGATGCTAAATATTTTAAAATGCCTTCCTGCTTGACTTGGCTAGTGGTTGTCAAAGCTAGGAAGAAGCTGTCTGCATCGCCTCCTACTAATTCCACATGTTGGATCAATAGACACGTTTTAAAAGTGTGGCAAAACAACTTGTACATTTCTAACTTGGAGTTATCCAAGACAGCTTGGCCGACATAAATGGGCTTGCAAAGTTCTACTTTAGATTTTAACATTTTAAAACCAGTGATGTCTTCGGAAATGACATCATGGTGACAAAACAACGGCGAGCGACATAACTTGATACTCGTTTCCGGATCAGTCACGATACGATAGTCCATGCGCATTCTTACATCTTCCATGGTTTTACCAAAGAGGGCATTATTCTTAAATTTAAAGAAGTCCTTTTCGAAAGGATTCTTAGATTCAACCCGTTTCTTGCTATTAAATTCTATGAACGGTTTTAGAAAGTGCTTCTGCCTAAACTGGATAGCGCGATGGACTTTGTCAAGTTGCATCCCGATACCTAGATAGAATTTGAGGATGGAATAGTGCACGATGTAATGCTGCTTGTTCAATTGGGTGAGCAACAACTTCCTAGTGGGTTTACAGTTTAAGTCATTTTCCGTCTCATATTGCTTATTGTGTTCTTCCATAAAGGGAGAGAACATATCTGGACTGACTATGCCAGATTCGGGTGCGAGAGGAAAATTAACGGTCATATTCTTAATACAGTCTGGATAGATGAGGTCGACTTCAAATAAATAACCTATGTCGGCCTCATCTCCCAGTGCCATGATGTGTGCTGGATTGGAGAAGTGTTCAATGTCATGGGGCTCTACCCATTGGAAGTCAGACTGTGGCAAAGGCTTGGATAATGCACTCCCATACAAATTATTTTGGTCTATGTACATTAAATGCGTGGTCGATCCTATGTCTTGGGTGCTGTTGACAACATGTTTGTTGACAAATGTTAAGCCACCCCTAATACCACGTTCAAATAACGTGTACATTTCTGCATGTTGCAGTAAATGAATGCTCTCTTTCGTCATCTTGAAGGCTGACTGATAGGACAGACCCGGTAGACTAACAAAATGGACGGGGTCTAAGGCGTCCTGTTCTAATGTAACTTTCCTAAAAGTCTCAAACACGTCAGCCAACAGATAGACGTCTAATTTTAAGTAGGCAAGCATGTAGTCACCAAAAGTGCGACACCTAAATTCTAACCATGCTTGCTCTGCATGCCTATAATCATCCAGCGAACAGTCCTCACCCGTCAAGTCATTTTTAAATTTATCGATGGACGGAAGGGATGTCTCCTTCAATGTATCCATTGAACTAAAATAACTGTAAGGAAACACCCCTTTCCGTCGCATCAGACTGTCACTTATGTTGGGATAGTCTTCCTTTAAATGTTGAGTGAGGGAAAGTGTTTCTAAATTATTAGCCAACGCGGCTAAGGAAGAAGACATAAATTGAAAACTGTCTAGAAACTTTATGTCATAGAAGACAGGCTTCCCTCCTTCGTCTTATCGACTGGGACTTTAGCAGTGATGCACATAAATTTTTCCTTACTCTGTGCAATCACTTTGGATGACCGGGATTTCATTTTACCGAATCCATGGCGAATGATGATGTGAGCATCATAACATTTAAAGTTATGAAAGATGACGGGGAGCGTTCGCCGTTTGAGCCTAAGTTTCATATTGCATTTACTGCATAAGGCAGACCTAAATTTACCACTGAGATGGCAATGGTCTCTCACTTTCTTATGTTGCAGATCATCAAAGGATGAACAGCAGCGGGGACATTCCCTGGTCCTATCGAACTTGATTTTATCGGCTTCTGTGAAGCACATGGGTTTCCTAGTCAGCTCCGTTTCATAGCGTTGATGAAAACGGGCTTTCCTATCTAAAAAGTTGAAGAAGTTCTCAACGCACTCCTCGCCTTGCCACACATGCATTTTATTTTGATTCCTATAATATGGATGCCAATCTTCATAACAGGCAATGGCTGCTGGCTCATGACTTAGGTCTTCTTGTTCAATATAGCATTCAATGTCCGCATAGATGGTACATATGGGACTGAGCTCATCGCCGTTTTCCTCATACCTATAAAATTTATCTTTAGGCATAACTTCCATCTGAAGTTTACCCCGAGAGCACCACTCGTAATGCTCTTCAAAAAATGGTTTTGACCTAAAGCGCCGTGTGCAGCGATCACAGTAGTAGAAATTGTTCCTATATGCGGTTTCATGATGGTATAACTTTGAAATTTTAGGAATGCCGCAATAATGCCAATCTGGGTGGTTGTCGCTATACACTAGGAGAAGATTGACAACTCGGTCGAAGTTACTTTGGCGGTTGTTATACCTAACGCCTTTCAGACCTTTTTCCCAGAGATGGACGGCGATCTTAATGTTATTAAGTTTTTCAAATTGGGCGATGCCTTTAAAATCTAATGTGTTGACATCTAACCCGTCAAACTTAAGCTCATCCTCCCATTCACGATATTTAGTGATTCGTTCACGATTTATACCTATGTCATTATAGTGAAGAATGGAGAGGACGGCATACTTGAAACACTGGGACTGACACTCTACATTGACGGCAGCCTTTTTGCTAGCCAGTGCTTTGGGGAGGGTGAAACAACCGCTCCCATGCAAATTTTCTAAAAGATTGATTTTAATGTCTACTTTCTCTATCCCATCAAACACCAGACCGCTGTCTCTTTCATTAAATTTATTTAAGTTGCTGACGAGATAGGTCGCATGTCTCTCTATCCACCCGTTTACATCACCTATGAGATCAGCAGCACAGGAGGCTATCCTAATGGTCACAGTGGACTCTACTTCTCCCGTGCTACTGTCTACCTTATTGAAACGAGCAGTGAGATAGAACATGCCTTTGAGTAAAAATCTATCTAAGCTCGCCAACATTTGATGTATTAAGCCTATATTATTCATCAAGAAAGGATGAATATCTTGCACAGCTTCAGAGCTTTCTAACTCATAGTCGCGAACGAGCCTCTCAAGGGAAAACTTGCTCAGCCTTAGAGTGACGTTGTTGTCAGTGTAAAGCTCAGTGGAATGTGTGTGACAGAGTGTTTGCGAAGAAAGAACAAACTCTGTAGGAAAGGTCTTCTGACATGAAGAACAGGAAGGATGCGATGAAGGATGCTTCCTACCTGCTTTTTTCGGTGGTTGCCTCACACTGCCACAGGAACCGCCTTCGATGTGGACTCGCAAATTGGTTTTGTTGTAGAACGTGCGTCCACAACCTTCACACTTGGGCCGTTGAGGGATCGGTCGACGCTTTCCTCCCCTGCAGGCATGGCCAGCGGTGTGACGTCTCAAACTGTAGGCTGAGGCGAAGACCCTGTCACACCGCTGGCATCGAAAGTCCTTCTCCTCTTCAACTTCAATCTCCCTCTCTTCTCCCATTATCTCTAACTCCTCCTGCTCCAACAGTCTCTCCGCCGACTTGACGGAGAGGAGAGGGAGTTCGGCCGCTGCAGGTGGTGGTGGCGATGCAGGGATGATAATGGGACGGGAGGGAACGTCGCCGTCCAGGAGATAGACAGCCAGACCTGTTGAGAAAAAGAGAAAAGATATTAGTAACACGATCATAATTTCAAGTTTGAAGTCTTATCCCCCTTTTCCCAATCACGGATACTTACCATCTAATGAATGAATCTCCGGGAGCAAGGATGGACGCGGAGGAAGCAGGAGAGGAACACGAGCCGAGGGTGGAAGGGTCCTGGGCTTCGGTGTCGGAGGGACGTGTTGACAAGGAGCAGGGGCTGGTGCAGGGGCTGGCGCAGGGATCGGAGCTGGCGGTGGAGGTGGGGCGATGGCGATGCCCGATCTCGAGAGAGGGGTCGCACCTTGAGCGGAGGTATTTCCGCCTCGCGGCTTCCTCCCACTTCTTCATCTTTGCCAAGTCTGTAGAGAGGAAAGAGAGATTAGAGGCTGCGGAGATAATAATGATAGAGAGTAAGCTGTACGGATACAGAAGTGCTAAAACATGACGTTCCAAATCTCAGTTCTCATAGGTGAGGATACTTACACTTGCCAAGCCGCTCATAGGCTTCCCCGATTGCTCCTTGGGGGACGGGTTCCCCATTACGAATACATTCATGCACTGAAAAAGAATGGCAGCAAAGATAAGCAGAGGTAAAATTTGGATTCGGTTTAAACATGAACAAAATAAGGGAAGGGCTCTTGATTTTAATGAGGATGTCTACCCTAATGATGTTAGTAATAGAGTCAACCTTGATACAAATACTTACATTGCTCGATGGTGGCCTTCTCCATCTCGACAGCAATGCGGTAATTCTCAATTTTCTTGGATTCCATTTTCTTGTTAGGTTGTAGTTGATTAATTGAATCACTGAAAAATTACTTCAATCACTGAAAAGGAAAGATGAGAATCGTTTCATTTGCCTAGTCAACGTTTATCATGGGAACTATCATTAAAGTGACATCTAATGAATTACATTTCACTCTACTCCATATCATAAAGACCAACCTTTGTCGAATGGCTGAAGTACTCTGACCTGGCGAGAGAAAGCGTCACGTTGAGTATGAAGTCGAACGCCCAACATGAACAACGGCTCAGAGGTTTCGGTCTAACAAACGACGAACACCCCGTGCAACGCAATCCCTCTACGGCAGTACCCGCCGCCCCGAAGGAATGCTCGAGCAAAGAAGGTATTACAGCGATGATATGTTATATGAGCAGAAGATATGATAGCAAGAGACTATTCAACTTGATAGCAAGTCAAAACAACCTGATAGGAGGAGCTCACCGACACTCACCTTGTGAAAGATAAATGTGAAGAGCAGAGCTGGTGCACTGCCTTTTATAAGATTTTCCTAAGCGGTGAATGGATGAGACCTCTCTTCCAATCACAGACGAGCTAGAGTTCCCGATGTGCGCACGCACAATTGTAACGCGTTTTTGTAATCGTCCTAGGCAAATATGATGTTTAGCAATAGACTCAACCATGGCACCTGAAGTCAATGCATTGAAACATGATGATTGCACTATTCGTTTTCATCAAGAGTGCTTCGGAGGCTTGCTACAAGATTACATCCTTGAGTTTCAAAGGGAGGAGACAGAATTGGAAGCATGTTCAGACTACACACGAGAAATATTTACAGAGTTGATATCTTAATTCAAAGACAGTCTCATCAAGGCTCACTTAATTGCACATGTCAATTACATTCATTTTCCACAAGGTGAAGTAGCGGAAAGGGTTGACTTTCAATTTCGTTCCAATGGACACGAATATGCTACTGATGCTTCTGAGTTTTATGCACGACATCTGCGGAAGATTATTTCTCGGATGGAAAACTTTCATGGTTACGGTGATCATTTGCTTCTGAATAAAATAAGCCATATTGTCATTGCTATTAGCAAAGTGGGTTTCAATGATGTTAAATCAAAGACCAAATAAAGTATTTTTTCATGACACTTGCGTTGTGCTAAACTTTCTAGTGCTGTGGTGAACACTGTTTCCATATAACATTCTAAACTCTCAGTCTCACTGCAGTAGAAGACTGCTTTTAGTAAACCAGATGAAGCTAATCTAACAGTCATGAAGTTTGAATTTTCTAATAAGGGAACATTTGGCAACTGTCTCCAATAAAACTTTCTAACACTAAAAGTAAATTACAAGACAATCTACACTGTGCAGTAAAACATTTTCGATAGAACTTTCTAGTGCTGTGGTGAGTTCGGTCAGTCATAAACTTCAATGAACAAACTTTACTTTCACAAACGTGCGCCGCGGTAAAACTAGTTGACTCATGATCAAACTTCATGACTCACTAAAAACGTCATGATCAAACTTTCTAACTATACATCAACCTGTGTTGCAGTAAAACTTTTGCAAACCATGATACACTTTCTGACTAGACTTACGAAAAAAACTTCAATGATCAAACTTTACTTTTACAAACGTGCGTCGCGGTAAAATTATTTGATTACACTAACGCTTACATTTTATGACATGTGTGTCTCATAAAACGCCATGATCAAACTTTCTAACTATACATCAACCTGTGCTGCAGTAAAACTTTTGTACAACATGATAAAGTTTCTGACGTCACTGACAACAGCTTGTTCATTAGCGAAGAGAGAAATCTGTGATGTGTTGCATGTGGCGCATGAATGCCCTCCCGTTTCATCCCTTCATCATTTCGTCTGCGTGATAGAGACAGTTCTTAAAAGAACTTATGGTTCATTCTCACATGGTTGGTCAACTGTCGGGAGACAAGTGCAATGGAGATTTTATAAGGTTACCTATGGCAGATAGATAAATGTCGCCGTGGCGGTCAGAGTACAACGTTGAGACGAAAGTCAACCACTTGGAAACATGACGCAGAGAGGTTTCACAAGGATTACCATTGCCCACGTCCCGTGCAGTACTCATCGCTACGGACTTCACCGCTGTCTCGAAAGAACGCCCACCCACAGGAGGTATGACACCGAAAATCTCCGTGACTTGCACCGTCCATGACTTGATAGCCAGACATGAAAACCAGTGGAGTTATTTACAGGAGCTTGGTAAGTCATTGCTTTGATCAGCTTGATAGCAAGTCGTAGAGAGGGATAACAAGCCATGATTCACAAGCGTTTTGCAATGGAGAGGTTTAGATGCCACCCATGACAAGATAGCTAAGACTCAACCGATTGGCGTTCAAAGTGCTACGTTGAGAACTGTGTCAAATGCCCAACATGAGACATGAGTTGCCCCAGCGGTTTCGGTCTAAAATATGACACACTCCCTTGCCACACTTATCACTACGGCATCATCCGCCGTCCCGAAGGAACACCCTGTCAGTGGAATATTACAGCAAAACTCTCCGTGTCTTGCTCGCTTTCAGTGAAAAGCTGCTTGTATAATGTAGAGACATGAGAAGACTGGCTCAGACATCATTAAAAATCCTCTAGTTGACTTCAGCAGGGTCGAAAACCCCTGAAAACCTCCAAAACTAGTGAATTTAAATTTTTCAACTTTTTAGCACTACTTATGAAATTTCACTTAGGGCAGGTCAATAGCGACCGAACCTTTTTTGAATCAAGTCAAACGGACTTGTAGAAGCAAAGTTACAAGCCTTTAAAGTTTTGGAGTCTTTTATGGCCTGGAGGCAAAGGCCATTTCCTGACGAACCTCTAAGTCTGACGCCTTAGCTGAGTTCAGCAATGAAATTTTCTAAGTCGGTTTCTTACAGAAACCCGGTTTTTCAGATTTCCAATGCTATCATCAGAGCTCCAGAGTTCACCTACCCCAACCCAGTCGGGATGAGAACTGATTTCCACAAGCAGAGTTTCCACTTATATAGTTTGTGGCGATCAGCTGATGACGTAATATCCATCATCCAAAAACTTTAAATCCGTCTATCTGCGGTTCTAGTGCTCGGATTGACTTCAAATTTTGAGTGCCATGTTTTCTCGCTGTCACCTATCATTTTTAAGACATCCCTCGACCCTCTACGATGACCAGAAGCCGAGCTGAAAAACTCGGTCGTTTTTTCAAAAAGTTCCAAAATCTTGGAAAATGCACAAAAACTCGATTTTAACAGGCTCTCATTTGAAAACGAAACCTTCCACGCATCTGAAAAGAGTGGATCCTAGAGAACAAAGTGCCGTCTTGCTCCTGAAAGAAACCCGAGCTCTTCATTCACTTCCAATCCTCCGCTACTCATCACCAAAGGTGGCCACAATTTAACATTTTCAGGAAAAAATCTCATGTGGAGACCCAACTTTTCAACTTTTTCTCTCCGATTGACTTGAAACTCACCCTCTAGATGTAGAATGGCACGCTGATTCCAAATCTGTCTCTGTTTTTCCGTCCGAGGCTTGGTTCACCCGCTAGAGCGATTTTCGTGAAAATTCTAACTCTGTCGTTTTTTCGCCAATGTCCCAAATTTTCAATGGCGTCTCACCTCCAAACGGAGGCAGATAGGAACAAGCCGTGTCTTCCACTGAATTTGTCTCACTCCCAGCTTTCAAACGAGCTATTGCACGACTTTCTACGATCCCTACAACCAAAGTTGGAAGATTGCTGCCGAGGGGGGGGGGTCAGCACTTTTTCTCTTCGATTGAGCTGGAAAGATGTTACTAGACCCAACATTGGCCAAAACGTCCGAATTTGCACTCCGTTTTCCAATCCGAGGCCTCCTTCATGTCGAAAAATGGACTTTCTCATCCCAAAACATCCAACACCTGACTTTTCCAACTCTGACGTTTTCCTGCCATTTTCCTCCCTAAACCCAGGAAAATAGGACCAAACTGAGCTTTCTTTCCACTGCATTTTTCTCACTCTTAGCTTTTAAATGAGCTATCACACGACTTTGTACGATCTCTAACACCAAAGTTGGAAGTTTAACAGGGGGGGGACGTCAGAACTTTTTCGCTCCCATTGAGCTGGACACATCCTTCCTAACCCAAAATTTCACGTAGATTCCGAATCTGGCCTCCGTTTTCCCATCCGAACCCTCCTTCATGACGAAAAACGACTTTTCTCATCCCAAAACCACCAACACCCATCCTTCTCCAACTCTGATGTTTTCAGAGATTCCACCCCTTCTCCCTTCCGAGATTCCTATCCTTGCTGGAAAACTACTTCCTTCCTTCCAGAGAGGGGGGTAGGGAACAGTTTCCTCCTCTCGGACCCATCCTTCCATCACATCCTTGGCAAACTCCCTCACCTTTCTTCCAGAGCGAGGCTGAGTGAGCATGATGACTCATCCTTGCACATTTTGCACTTGCGTCTGCCACGGGATTACTACTCATTTTGTGCTATAGAGAAAGCAGAGAATCTAAGTATGCTGATAAAGATTACCTTGACAGAATAAAATGTCACATAAAAAAGGTTAAAATGAAAAATATCATTATGTTGGGAGATCTAAATAGTAGAATAGGTAAACTAAATGATAACAACCACTTAAATCTGCCACTGAGAAATTCTGAAGATTTGATTGTAAACAAACATGGAAGAGAACTAATTAACTTTTGCAATGAAACATCCCTTATAATTATCAACGGAAGATATGAAAATGGGGAACATACATTCTGTAGGCTTCAAAATGACAAATGCTATAAATCAGTGATTGATAACTTAATAATTTCGGCGATAACTTAATAATAATAAGAGCCCTCAAAATTATGCAACCTAAAATATTCACTGATCATAGACCAATGAAAATTAATATAAGAATTAAATTAATATCAACAGCATACAAAGTATCAAAAAAGAATTTTAAAACACAAATAAATCATGATAAACGCATCATCCCTTTCAAATGGACACTTAAGCATGACATTGAAAAATATCGTCAAAATGTTTTTATTGAGGGATCAAACGTAATGAAAGAAATTAAAGAAAAGCAATTGAATAAGTCAGAAATTTACAATAAACAAATTGAGGCCAACAAGGAATCATTGCAGTCCATGAATTCAAGTAATCAAATAATGTATTCTAAAGACGTAAGATTTCTTAGAAAAACGTATAAACAAAATGTTGGAAGATTTAAAGCCGATCAATCTGAGCAAAATCTAAGCGTGTTGCTACAAACAAAAAGAGAACTCAGCAAAAACTTAAAAAAGGAAAAAAGGAATTTGCAACAAAAATGGTAAACGAACTACAAGTAGCGAGAGCTAACAATGACACAAAAAAATACTGGGCGATAAGAACAAACGTAAGAAATGTACAGAACATGCGACCTCCTTACATGCTCAAGATTTTAAAGAAAATATAGAGAAAAGTAATTTTGATATTAAAAATCTAACACATAAGAAAAATTTAGATAATATAGAAATTCAAATAACCCCCGTCGAAAATGATGACTTTCTAAATCAAAGTATCACAATAAAAGAAGTTGAAAATGCTATAAAGTACTCAAAATCCTCAAAATCCAGTGGTCCAGATGAAATAGTCAATGAAATGATAAAGAATGATCCTAATCAAGTTGAAATTTTGCACACACTTATTAATAGGATTATGATAGACCATGATACTCCTTGGCATAGCAGTTGGATCACTCCCATTTATAAAAGAGGCAAGAAAGAGGATGCCAATTCATATCGGTGCTTGAATTTATCTTTACGTATTGAAAAGCTAATGACAAGAATATTAAATGATAGATTATATGTTTGGATGGATAAATACAAAATATTACATGAATCACAAACAGGTTTTAGGGAAGACAACTCTACGATTGACAATACATGGATCTTAAAAGAAACGATACAAATATATAAAAATGATAAGAAACCACTGTACACATGCTTTGTTGACCTTAAGAAAGCATTTGATACTGTCTTAAAAGTAGATTGATGACTAAAATAAAATGCATTATTCCTGAAGGTAACTTTTCATCATTAATAGAATACATTATAAACGACAAAAAATATAAAGTTCTATTCAATGGAAAGGAAAGTGAAGAATTTCAGCTAGAAAGTGGTGTTCCTCAGGGAGACAGCTTGTCTCCAACTCTATTTTGCATATATATGAATAACTTTTTAAATGACTTGTATAGAAACATCGATAAACTTGATCTTGTAAAAACAATAGATATTCATACATTGACACTCATCTATGCAGATGATATTGTGTTGCTCAGCGAAACACAAACTGGTCTAATGAAACAAATTAAGCAACTACAAAAATTTTGCGAAGATAACAGTTTAAAAATAAATTACGAAAAGACAAAAATAATGATTTTTAATGAAAAACGAAAATATGAAAAGCTTATTATCAATGAAGACTTTTATTCTTCTTCAATTGACGTTGTAGAGGAATATAAGTATTTAGGTAATTGGATTGCAAAAGTGATAGAAAGCAGATAGAAGAATTAACCAAAAAAGGAAATACCTCAGCATATGTAACTGCCAAAACCTTGAAGGAATTCTGCAATGTTGATGGTAAAATACTGACAGAAGCATTTGAGATGTTAATGATTTCAAAGATGAAATATGGCAGTGAACTATTTTTCGATAAAAATTTAAATGATTTAAATCGTGTAATTGTGCAATTTCATAAACGATTTCACCATTTACGAATGACTACACCTAACTAGTGCATCATAGGAGAATTTGGTATTAAACCAATGGAATTTTATTGCTATAAATCAGCAATAAAAATTATTTTCTTAAGTTAAATAACAGCGATAATATGCGATTAATCACACGGGTATTCAAAAACATAAAAAATAATATAGACCAGAACTCTTTCCGCAATACATGGTACATTAGAATAAGTAATTTATGTGACAAAATCAAATTCAGGGAAATGCAAAACATGAATTGCAGTGGAAAATCTAAAAAGATGATAAAAAATCGTGCTAACGGAATATTTCAGAGAGGAATGGATAAACAATAATCAATAAATCAATAGACAGTACCAAACAAAGCAATAAAGGATTAAATTATTAACAGCTATGTAGATTTCAGTGTGAATTAAAACATTATCTTACACTCAGCAGTGACAAAACTAAAATCAATGATATCATCAAAATCAGAGTAGGAAATCACACACTAGCAGCAGAAATTGGAACGTATCAAACTCGTAATACTTATAAAGACTGTGTTTGTAAATTGTGTAATCAAGATCAGATCGAAGACATCTATCATTTCTTTGTTATTTGTCCAAGCTACAGCAATGAGAGAAATACGAGTATACGTACTTTAATTCCATTATCTGAAAGATATGGCAAGATCAGACCTCTATGATTTGATGGACTCATTGACAATTGGACAAATAAGATCAATCAACGAATATATTGATAGAGCAATGGAAACAAATATGCGTAGATAACGAACAGTGGCTGAGTTGACGTCTACAAATGTGATTACGACATATTTAGCATGATTTTTACTTTAATCAAGAAAGTTGGCAAACGAAGATATCTGATACAATAGAAACATTGCCATACATTCGGCTAGATATCTAGGATCTGAGATGTCACAAACATGGTGAATAATTTCACAGAGAGCGAATAATAAACATTACTATCTACTATCCATAAATCATAGTCCATAAATGCTTGTAGCATAGACTTCTAAGCTTGTAGTCTCACATAGAATTAGACAATAACACACTTTCCATGGTATTATTAATTTCTATGTAGTCATACAATCTTCCTCACCTACATGATAGACTTTTCTAATCAATATTGTGGTCAAATGACGAACTATGAATGAAATGAAACACGTACTGCTAGCTGGTTGATAAGATTTCTATTGATAAAGTAGTTACAATCAATGAATGAAACGATGAAATATAACAAAGGGTAGTTGAAATGCACTGTTGCATTGTTGAATGATCGTGAAAATCACTCAGGCGTAGACAGCGGACAAGATGATTAAATCTGTCACTCGCTAAAAGTCTATATCGGAGGACGGTTGTCAAGACAGTTAATCAACAAGTTAATCATCATTTCTCAATCACATTTCAGGTACGTACCGTGTTTGCAGTTTCAAAATCATTGATCATACATATAATTAATTAACCGCTCCTCCGATTATTAATTGGATTACTAATAGGGTTAATAATCTGCTGCTGGGTGTGGTGAGTAAATAAAATCACTAAATAAAATTGATAACAAATATAAATGAAACAATTCTAAAAGAAATAATCAACAACTTTTATGCATGCTTTGTCTCTTCTCCTCCTAAATGTGACATAACATTTAATTTCATTTTCTCATAATTCATTACGTTCGTTAACATTACATATAAAAACTCCAGCAGACTATTTTCAGACTCATTCCTACCATCAACATCTCTACGAATACAACGGCGATCATGGTGCTTGTGCGATTTTAGCTTTCCATTTCATCCATCCCATTCATTGTTGTCATCTTTAACTTTCTTGCACATTAATTACATTAAAATATTATATTACTTGTAATACTCTGTTTGTTCCCACAGGGTTGGGCAATAAACATTTTGAGTTTTGAGAGACAGAGACACCAAGATGGGCTGAAAGTGACTCTGAAGAGGAAAATGAAGCATTTCAAAACATGAAACAGAACAAGCAATCATACACAAAGAATGAAGTTGAGCGATTATTTCAAAGTTTGAATACGAAGATCGATGTAATCAAAAGCAATTTAGATCTACAACTGACGCAGCAAGAACAACCGATACAACAGCAACAACGGTATCAACGTCAGCAAAGATATCCTGCAAACAAGTACAACCGCCCGCCCATCAGATGTTACAACTGCAGAAAAGAGGGTCACATTGCCAGAAATGGGAGAAGATTTGGTCGCAACAATGAGAAAAGGCAGTATCAAAGTAGACCAAGATGGCAAACCTATAGAAGACCTTATGGAAGATACGAGAACATCTACTGGCAAGATCGAAGACCTCCAATGAACAGCCCAAGAGAAGAACAGTATCCAGTGGTCAACAGAAATGGCGAAAGAAGTTACATTCATAACACTCACTATAACAGACCACCACCACAATGGCAATCAGCTCCTATACAGGCCTCACATGGGTATGTTTGATGAAGAATATGAGGGGGGAGGAAGAGAAAGAGATGGAGATAAATAACGGTAAAGATAAATGTACTGATTTTGAAAATGAATGTGATGAAATTAATAATGATAATTCAGTTGATGAACGCAAGCAAATTCTGACAATATTTTATGTCAATATTAATGGATTAAATGACGAAAAAATTGATAAGTCCGATCTTATCACAGACGTTAATGAGGCGGATATTGTATGTCTATCAGAAACTCATCCATGTCAGGATAAAGATTTATCAATTATCCCCTGTTATCATGGATATCATGCTTTTGCAAAGAAAGTTAATAACCTCGGAAGAAATATCAAAGGAGTATCGTTATTTAGCAAATTCTTGCAAAATGATTTAATAATATGAAAATATAATAAACGAAAATGGTAATCTACTAATTATGAAGCTGATGATTGATGAATAAAAAGTGTGAAAGGTATGAAAGAAATTTTCCTTATCGCATGTTACAAAGATAACCGTGAATCAAAATACAGAGAAAGCAACTATTTTGAAAAAATACGATATTACATTTCAAAATTCAAAATGCAAAATATCATAATGATAGAAGACCTAGATGGTCGAATCGGAAACATAAATGATAACGAAAATTTAAATCTTGAACTACGAAACTCGTGTGATATTGTAGTCAATGCACAGGGAAAAGAAATGATCGAATTTTGTGAAGAGACATCATTGATAATTGCCAACGGTCGACTAGAACCAGGCAAACCTACTTATGCCACCTTGCATGATGAAAAAGTACGACGATCAGTAATAGATTACCTCTTGTTATCAAAATCCCTATTTCATTGTGTTAAGAAGTTTGAAATACTAGAGCCTACATTATATACCGACCATATTCCTTTCAAGATAGAGCTTGAATTAGAACTGAAAAATAACATGGAAAATAATCGCAAATTTAATAAAGAATTGATCTGGAGCAGGTTTCGAAATAGGAAATGGTTAAAGAAACCATATGAATGGACCAATAAAAATGAGAGGGAATTCAATAAAGATTTGTATCAGACTAAGTGTCAAGATCTCTCTAGAAACAACAACACGGAGCCTTTCAAGTAAAGAAACTTATGATGAAATTATATCAAATAGCAATAACTGCATCAACAAATTGCAACACAACTCCGTGAAAATATGCTATTCAGATGAAACCAGAGAATGCAGACGAGCATACAAGAAAGCAATTAATGATCTAAAAGATAGTGATACTCAAATAAATTTAGATAAACTTCTCAATGCGAAACGAAACCTGAACAGAAAAATTAGAGAAGAAAAAAGAAAAATGAGACTGGCTAAATTGGAAGAATTAGAAGATGCCAAAATGGAAAATGACCATAAGAAGTATTGGCAACTTATTAACGAGAAAAGGAAAAAAGTAGAGAAATCTAAAAAATCCACTCTAACAGCAAATGATTTCAAACAAAAATTAACTGAAAATAATTCCAAAACATTAGGCATCACTCCTGATGACAGAGACGTTCATACCTTTCCATCTCAAAAACCAAATACAAATCAATCGTTAATACTAGATGAAGACATAGCAAAAATAGAGATTGAAAACTGTCTCAAAGATACCCACAATTCAAAATGCAGCGGTCCTGATGGCTTAGTACATGAAACCCTCAAGAATAATAAGGAGGAATCAATAAGTATCTATTTACACCTCTTCAACAAGATTCTAGATGGTGACATTATTCCTTGGGATTACAGCTGGATAACTCCCATATTTAAAAGTGGTAATATCAATGAAGCAATTTCTTATAGATGTATTAATTTAGCGTCTGCCTTAGAAAAACTCTTAACAAAAATAATCAATGAAAGACTGAATGTATGGTTAGAGGCAAACAATGTAATTCATTGCTCGCAGATCGGATTTCGGAAAGGGCACTCAACTCTCGACAATATTCTCATCTTTCGAGAAATAAATAAAGTATACAATAATATGAAGAGTCCCTTGTATTTGTGTTTTATTGATTTATCGAAGGCATTCGATTCTATTCCAAAACACAAGCTTGAAGAAAGGCTAAATGAAATGCTACCAAACAGTAGAATATTAAAACTAATCAAACACTTGATAAACGACAAAAGCTATAGAATATTATATGATGGGCAAGAGAGTGAACTATTTACACTAAATAATGGATTCCCACAAGGAGATAGTTTATCTCCCACGTTATTGGATGACAACCTTGATTCTTTGGATCCTATTGTCATTGGATCTAATAAATTATGTGCAATAGGTTATGCAGATGACATATTGCTATACAGTGAATCACAACAAGGTCTATTGAAGCAGATTCAAATAGTTCATGAATTTTGTAACGCAAGTGGTCTGCATATCAATTATTCTAAAACAAAAATTATGACAAAAAATACAAAAAATATATTTAGTCACGTTAACATGAAAATAAATGATACAATGATTAGGATCGAAGTGGTACAAGAGTGTAAATACCTCGGCCTACTGATTGCAAAAAATGACAGGAGACACATTGAATGCTTACAAAAGAAAGGAAAAAATCATCATTTGTTACCTCTAAAGCTCTAAAAGAATTTGGAAAAATTAATGGAAAAATGCTAAAAGATACATTTGAAATACTTACGCTATCGCAAATGAAATATGGTGGAGAATTTATGTTTAATAATAAATTAAATGAACTGAATAAAAAAGTTCAATTACAATTCTATAAGAAATTCTATTACTTGAAGCCGTCCACAGCTAACTATTGTATATATGGCGAATTCGGAGTAAAATCATTTGAATACCATTTCTACAAAGCTGCAATACGTTTTTGGATTAGAAAAATTAGCAGCAAGAGACAAAACTTAACTTGGAAATTCTATGAGCATATCATGAGCAATTTACATGATGCTACCTGCACAAATACATGGACTCATCATATTGAAAAATTGCTTTTTACATTAACCTTACAACAACTTTGGTTTAATCAAAATGAGTGCGATACATCAAAATCGTAAACGAAAGATTACATAATTTTTTTAGAGAAGAATGGATAAACTCCGCAAAAATCAGCCATAAAGGATTGTATTATATTGAAATGTGTAGATTTGATAACAACTTGAAGCCCTATCTCAACATGATGTTAGATATTAGTGAAGAAACGTCAATCATGTTGAAATTTCGAACTGGGCATTATAAATTAATGGCTGAAATAGGCCGTTATGGCAACAGACTTGAATATGAAGAATGTTATTGTCCATTCTGCCCTGAAAGAATTGAAGAAATCTATCATTTCTTAGTTGAATGCCCAAACTATAATTATCTGCGGGAAGATATTATACCAGAATTCATAGATATCAGTAGAGCAGAATTTTACGGCATCTTTGACACCAATCTCGGTAGTAGAATAAAGTCAGTAGCAAAATTCATTAAATCAGTCAACGAAGAGAGATTAATTATGCACAGCTGATAACAAAGACATCATTGATTAGTCTATTGAGATCAGAAAGGTCTAAAACTGTTGACATAAAAATTATGTGGCCTAAGACAATGATGAAACAAAAGCATAGATATCCATGATCGATGACAATGGTTGATTCCAATGCCTTTTCTGTAACCTCATTTCCGAATGCAATAGATATCTAACCTAGCAATCGATACAAAGAATTTTCGACATCAAAAGTCAATAGATAACAGCAAGAAGCACCCATATCAAATCATTATGTGTTCGACTGACAATGTCCTCGCAATTAGAGTAGACATATCTTCATTGATTGATTTCTATCAGTCGTAAGGTATGCCAAATCGCAGCAACGCGCGGAACCAGTGAAATGATTAATGCTCAAAGCGATAAAAGACACAAACTGCCAAATGAATAAACAGTTCAATGTTTGCTTGACTAACTAAACGACGGAGATCGGTCAAAATCAACGTATCACTGAATTCTCAATCTTTCAAATTACATTTACAGGTGAGAATGAAGTTAGCGTACATAGTATATCGATGTATAAACTCTCTTGATAGACTTCTTTAAATTTGTATATGCCATGTTATTTCCATTGACCGATCTCCATACCGTACTTAATAAAGCGTGTTGCTTTTGACTGTTGTAAACTTGGTTGATAATGTACTCTATATGATCTATCAATATGATAATATAATATTTCCATCAATGTTGATGATATTCTCGACATGAATGTTTAATCACTTCCGAATATGAGTCTCCTCCCCCTCATATTAACTGCTCTACCGTTGCCACGCCAAACTGACCGATCTCATGTACATGCACGTTCATCTGATTATCATCATCTGTATGTATTCATCATTTGTGTGTACCTCATTTGTGTGCCTCAACTAACATTTGATCTCATCATACATTCTTTGTATATGCTCATCAGTTAATATGTCACCCTTCATTTGTACTTCTCAGGGTATTTTTCCTTATGAAAATTAAACCTTTTGAATTTTGAATTTTGAGAGAGAGAGAGAGAGAGAGAGGTTAAAAAGGTAACTCAATTTTTTTCATAGTTTGCGCATTTATCCTGAAAAGTTGCGGAAAGATTTGTCAATTAGCAAGCAAAGTCCGTGAATCCTCTAATGAAAAGGAAACTATTCGGCTGTGTTGTCTTCTCTAGAATAAAATCTTAAGATGAGGATTTCCTCTTGTCTATGAACAGGTTAGGAAATGGCTTACACAAATTTTTAGAAAAATTGTCGTCAGGAAGCTTAGGCCCCTATATCAACAGGTTTTTAATTCAATTTCTATTGTATCTATTGTTTCTATTGTATAGGTGTATCTACAAACATAGCAATTAAATTCGGACATGACTGTAAGCACACAATGCAAGTGCTGTTTGGCGGGATATAAGATTAGGTGGTATTGTGAAGGGCAATGATTCCCGGCAATAACATTACTACACATTACACATGTCGGCAATAATTAGGCTTATTCGAAATAATTTTTGAGGAAAATTTACATCACAAGGGGTGAAAATGGCAATTACTGACGGAAATATTACAAGAAATCATAATAATCACCCAGATGATAAATTACCGGCAATTTTACATCAAACACTATGCAGATAGGTCTCTAGTGCAAAAATGTGAGTTTCACCAATTCGTCTGCGTTTTTAGTAAATGAAATTATAGGCTACGTATGGGCCCATATGTCTTTCTACTTCGTGGTTGACTAAATGACAAGGCCTACATGTAAATGTAATTTAGAAATAACAGACGGATCTTGTCATCCGATTTATACATGCAGATTTTAATATTCATACAGTATAAGGGGTTGTCAATGTTTTCTTCACCTAGAAGAGGTAAGATATGGTTTGCGATTTTGATTAAATATTGTGAACTAAATTTCACATCAAAATGATTTATTCAGTTTATTATTAAGAGCAGGCCTAATCGTTTTTTTTTTGATATTTTAAATCTCTACTTTTCGGCCCTATTAGGAGATGTAGAGCTATCAACTAACTCTGATTCCATTTTGAATTTTTAAATTATAATTACATCGATTTGCTGCACGAATTTGCGAAAACTAGCTATCTGAACAAAGTCGATAGTAGTAATCCCGTGGCAAATTCAAGTCTAAAATGTGCAACGATGAGTCATCATGCTGACTCAGCCCCCCCTCTGCAATGAAGGGAGATGGCCAAGGATGTGGTGGGAGGAATGGGTCCGAGAGGAGAAAACTGTTCCCTAGGGGAGGGTTGGGAGACTTGGCCATATGGGAGACTTGGCCATGTCTGAGATCTCAGAAACTATTCACTTTACGAAGTATACACTCAGTGTTGCCAAGAGAATGCGTCGACATAGTACAGAGGCGCTGATTGGATGATGATGTCAATCAATGGTGCTTCGTGCACACTGACATTGTGATTTCAGCGTCATTTTTAGAAACTTTCCCTCATTCTCACGGAGCTTTGTCGGCGAGAAGCAATCACACCACAAAAGTTGCAAGTAAGAGTTCATATTACTGTCTGAACCTATTTTCATAATCTATTGGTAAGAATTCTCTATATTCGCTAAAAAAGATTTCATTCGATTGTTAAGTAAATGACGTAACATGGGGAGACATGGCCATAAATTGACCAATTCTCCCCAGGTAATATCAAGAGTGGCCAAGTCTCCCCATGTTTTGAAATAACACGGGCTATAGCATTTGAATAGCTCATGGCGTAAGACCTATCAAAGTTTTAGTCACTGTGCAAATGGCTTGCATTTTGTGAGATCTCACATTGATTTTCCTCTTATTTGCATGATTATTTAACCTAATTCTATTACTATAGACTTAAGTAAATATTTTTTCTTGATGGAATATGATTCGTCATCGCATGTTATCTTTATCCAGTTTTTTGATAATACATCAGACATAGCTACGGTTTTTGAATATTAAATGGTCGTCACGTCATTTATTGATATCAAAATTAAATAATGAGACATTGTAGCGACGTTGAGACCTTACGAAATCTCATCATTTCAGGTACAATATGCCGCGAAGGTCGAAAGGATGCGAGTAGAGCACCCTTCACAGAAGAATATGTAAGAAAAGCAGTTGAAAGGGTGTTAAATGGCGAAAAAGCATTTAAGGTCGCCCAATCAACATGTATCCCACGCAGACGAAAGGTCGATATACTCGGAAATACTCCGGAGGCAAGCATTGTTACAAACTTTAAGAGATCGCAAATTTTCACTGATGAACAGGAAATTGAAATATGCGAATATTTAAAATCCTGTTCAGCTATGTTCTATGGTTTAACAACCAATCAAACCAGAGAATTAGCATACCAAACGGCAGTTTTTGATAGCCTTAGGCATCCTAAGAATTGGGACGCTGATAAGAAAGCTGGTCTGGATTGGCTGCATGGATTTATGCTGCGTCACTCTGACTTGTCGATTCGAAGACCGGAAGCAACATCACTTACTAGAGCCGCATCTTTCAATGAAGCTAGTCTTAAAGTCTTAAAGAATACTTTGACAAACTTGAGCATGTGTTGCAGTCATTTCAATTCAGGGGAAGACAGATATACAATCTGGATGAGAGTGGTTTCACCACGGTTCAAAAGATGCCTAAAGTTGTAGCATCCCGGGGAAGTAAACAAATTGGACAAATATCAGGCAGAGAGAGAGAGGCGAGTTAGTAACAGTATGCTGCATTGTTTCTGCAATTAGTGAGGCCATACCACCATTCTTCGTATTTCCGCGAAAGAAATATAACAACTTGATGTTGCGAAACGCTCCCGAAAGGAGTGTTGGAGTAGCAACAAGCAATGGCTGGATGAATTCTGAGAAATTTGTTGACGCATTGAAACATTTCAAAGATCATTGTAGGCCTTCGTCAGATTATCCTGTACTCCTCATAATGGACAATCACGAAAGCCACCTGTCTCTGCCATCACTTGAATTTGCGAGAAAGAACAACATCCATATCCTCACACTGGTGCCCCACACAAGTCATTAGACTCAGCCACTCGATATAAGTGTGTTTGGGCCCATGAAATCTTTTTATTATGAAGCTGTGACGTCATGGATGATGCGCAATCCAGGCATTAATTTCTCAATCTACCATGTCGCTGAACTTATTCGCCTGGCTTGGTTGAAGAGAGCAACAGCTAAGATCCAGTCTGGACTTAAAGCAGCTGGCATATGGCCTTTTAACAGACAAGTTTTTGGAGAGGACGATTTTGCTCCCGCAATGGTTACCGACCGCCCTCTACGAGATTCTGCGGCAGCACCTCAGGCCTCACACATGCCCTCTGCGACTCTCCATGACTCTGCAGCAGCACCTCAGTCCCCATCTTTGTCTTCTGCGAATCTCTCAGCGGCACCTCAATCAGATTTCGTATCACCTTCTGCATTCATAGGATATCCAAGAACAAATCAAAAATATGCTTAGGCTGCATTCATCATTATGTCGATAGAAAATTCATTAGGTACAGATTATTATACATAACTGTACAGTCTTCATGTACAGATTATTATTTCACCACGAAGAGAACACAGAATGTGTTTTCATTTAAGGAAGAACTGTATGGTATCAATATCAATTAATCGAGTGAGTTTTGATTTCTACGGTTCCCATATGCCAGGCCTAAGTAATTGATTAATAAACGATTAATCTTCGTAATTTGTTTAACATGCAACTTGCCCTTTTATAGTCTACGTTCACATTTTACGCCTTTTTTATCTGAAGATTTTGGCCTGTCCCGATTTTAAAATTTTGTAAGTTCGGCAATGTGGAATAAATTAAGTCATCAATTTTTTTCCTTACCTAAGTTTTGAATAGTCAATATTATGTTTTGGTTTTATAGAGAAAATAGAGTATATTCGAGCTTAAAGTGGGTTATTGTTTGATTAAAATGCGTCAATTACATGTAAGCATAGGAATTTCAAAATTCTAAAAACTTACCTCCACTTAGGCCTATCAAGTAGGCTATTCAATAGTCCACCATGGTGCCTGATGACACCTATCGTGGCGCTGAAGCATGCAATTAGATTGTCTTCCCCCTTAGTTAGGGTTATGGGGCCTTATTCATCTTCAATATTATATTTTTCTTCAATGGCCATGTCTCCCTATCAATTTGGCCAAGTCTCCCAGGGTGTGGCCAATTCTCCCCATTTTTATACTGTTGCTGTAATCGTATACAGATTACTTATGCTTTGAGTAAATTAATCCAGGTCAATGACTTTTTTTCTTGACTCCCCGGAGCACTTGTATACAATTTTTCAGATCGATTCGATCAATATTTTAGGATAAATCTATAAAAATGTAAAAAAACCTTTCTAGGTGGCCAAGTCTCCTAACTCTCCCCTACCCCCCTCTCTTGAAGGAAGGAAGGAGTTTTCCAGCAAGGATAGGAATCTCGGAAGGGAGAAGGGGTGGAATCTCTGAAAACATCAGAGTTGGAGAAGGATGGGTGTTGGTGGTTTTGGGATGAGAAAAGTCGTTTTTCGTCATGAAGGAGGGTTTGGATGGGAAAACGGAGGCCAGATTCGGAATCTACGTGAAATTTTGGGTTAGGAAGGATGTGTCCAGCTCAATGGGAGCGAAAAAGTTCTGACGTCCCCCCCCCTCCTGTTAAACTTCCAACTTTGGTGTTAGAGATCGTACAAAGTCGTGTGATAGCTCATTTAAAAGCTAAGAGTGAGAAAAACGCAGTGGAAAGAAAGCTCAGTTTGGTCCTATTTTCCTGGGTTTAGGGAGGAAAATGGCAGGAAAACGTCAGAGTTGGAAAAGTCAGGTGTTGGATGTTTTGGCCAATGTTCTTCTAGTAACATCTTTCCAGCTCAATCGAAGAGAAAAAGTGTTGACCCCCCCTCGGCAGCAATCTTCCAACTTTGGTTGTAGGGATCGTAGAAAGTCGTGCAATAGCTCGTTTGAAAGCTGGGAGTGAGACAAATTCAGTGGAAGACACGGCTTGTTCCTATCTGCCTCCGTTTAGAGGTGAGACGCCATTGAAAATTTGGGACATTGGCGAAAAAACGACAGAGTTAGAATTTTCACGAAAATCGCTCTAGCGGGTGAACCAAGCCTCGGACGGGAAAACAGAGACAGATTTGGAATCAGCGTGCCATTCTACATCTAGAGGGTGAGTTTCAAGTCAATCGGAGAGAAAAAGTTGAAAAGTTGGGTCTCCACATGAGATTTTTTCCTGAAAATGTTAAATTGTGGCCACCTTTGGTGATGAGTAGCGGAGGATTGGAAGTGAATGAAGAGCTCGGGTTTCTTTCAGGAGCAAGACGGCACTTTGTTCTCTAGGATCCACTCTTTTCAGATGCGTGGAAGGTTTCGTTTTCAAATGAGAGCCTGTTAAAATCGAGTTTTTGTGCATTTTCCAAGATTTTGGAACTTTTTGAAAAAACGACCGAGTTTTTCAGCTCGGCTTCTGGTCATCGTAGAGGGTCGAGGGATGTCTTAAAAATGATAGGTGACAGCGAGAAAACATGGCACTCAAAATTTGAAGTCAATCCGAGCACTAGAACCGCAGATAGACGGATTTAAAGTTTTTGGATGATGGATATTACGTCATCAGCTGATCGCCACAAACTATATAAGTGGAAACTCTGCTTGTGGAAATCAGTTCTCATCCCGACTGGGTTGGGGTAGGTGAACTCTGGAGCTCTGATGATAGCATTGGAAATCTGAAAAACCGGGTTTCTGTAAGAAACCGACTTAGAAAATTTCATTGCTGAACTCAGCTAAGGCGTCAGACTTAGAGGTTCGTCAGGAGATGGCCTTTGCCTCCAGGCCATAAAAGACTCCAAAACTTTAAAGGCTTGTAACTTTGCTTCTACAAGTCCGTTTGACTTGATTCAAAAAAGGTTCGGTCGCTATTGACCTGCCCTAAGTGAAATTTCATAAGTAGTGCTAAAAAGTTGAAAAATTTAAATTCACTAGTTTTGGAGGTTTTCAGGGGTTTTCGACCCTGCTGAAGTCAACTAGAGGATTTTTAATGATGTCTGAGCCAGTCTTCTCATGTCTCTACATTATACAAGCAGCTTTTCACTGAAAGCGAGCAAGACACGGAGAGTTTTGCTGTAATATTCCACTGACAGGGTGTTCCTTCGGGACGGCGGATGATGCCGTAGTGATAAGTGTGGCAAGGGAGTGTGTCATATTTTAGACCGAAACCGCTGGGGCAACTCATGTCTCATGTTGGGCATTTGACACAGTTCTCAACGTAGCACTTTGAACGCCAATCGGTTGAGTCTTAGCTATCTTGTCATGGGTGGCATCTAAACCTCTCCATTGCAAAACGCTTGTGAATCATGGCTTGTTATCCCTCTCTACGACTTGCTATCAAGCTGATCAAAGCAATGACTTACCAAGCTCCTGTAAATAACTCCACTGGTTTTCATGTCTGGCTATCAAGTCATGGACGGTGCAAGTCACGGAGATTTTCGGTGTCATACCTCCTGTGGGTGGGCGTTCTTTCGAGACAGCGGTGAAGTCCGTAGCGATGAGTACTGCACGGGACGTGGGCAATGGTAATCCTTGTGAAACCTCTCTGCGTCATGTTTCCAAGTGGTTGACTTTCGTCTCAACGTTGTACTCTGACCGCCACGGCGACATTTATCTATCTGCCATAGGTAACCTTATAAAATCTCCATTGCACTTGTCTCCCGACAGTTGACCAACCATGTGAGAATGAACCATAAGTTCTTTTAAGAACTGTCTCTATCACGCAGACGAAATGATGAAGGGATGAAACGGGAGGGCATTCATGCGCCACACGCAACACATCACAGATTTCTCTCTTCGCTAATGAACAAGCTGTTGTCAGTGACGTCAGAAACTTTATCATGTTGTACAAAAGTTTTACTGCAGCACAGGTTGATGTATAGTTAGAAAGTTTGATCATGGCGTTTTATGAGACACACATGTCATAAAATGTAAGCGTTAGTGTAATCAAATAATTTTACCGCGACGCACGTTTGTAAAAGTAAAGTTTGATCATTGAAGTTTTTTTCGTAAGTCTAGTCAGAAAGTGTATCATGGTTTGCAAAAGTTTTACTGCAACACAGGTTGATGTATAGTTAGAAAGTTTGATCATGACGTTTTTAGTGAGTCATGAAGTTTGATCATGAGTCAACTAGTTTTACCGCGGCGCACGTTTGTGAAAGTAAAGTTTGTTCATTGAAGTTTATGACTGACCGAACTCACCACAGCACTAGAAAGTTCTATCGAAAATGTTTTACTGCACAGTGTAGATTGTCTTGTAATTTACTTTTAGTGTTAGAAAGTTTTATTGGAGACAGTTGCCAAATGTTCCCTTATTAGAAAATTCAAACTTCATGACTGTTAGATTAGCTTCATCTGGTTTACTAAAAGCAGTCTTCTACTGCAGTGAGACTGAGAGTTTAGAATGTTATATGGAAACAGTGTTCACCACAGCACTAGAAAGTTTAGCACAACGCAAGTGTCATGAAAAAATACTTTATTTGGTCTTTGATTTAACATCATTGAAACCCACTTTGCTAATAGCAATGACAATATGGCTTATTTTATTCAGAAGCAAATGATCACCGTAACCATGAAAGTTTTCCATCCGAGAAATAATCTTCCGCAGATGTCGTGCATAAAACTCAGAAGCATCAGTAGCATATTCGTGTCCATTGGAACGAAATTGAAAGTCAACCCTTTCCGCTACTTCACCTTGTGGAAAATGAATGTAATTGACATGTGCAATTAAGTGAGCCTTGATGAGACTGTCTTTGAATTAAGATATCAACTCTGTAAATATTTCTCGTGTGTAGTCTGAACATGCTTCCAATTCTGTCTCCTCCCTTTGAAACTCAAGGATGTAATCTTGTAGCAAGCCTCCGAAGCACTCTTGATGAAAACGAATAGTGCAATCATCATGTTTCAATGCATTGACTTCAGGTGCCATGGTTGAGTCTATTGCTAAACATCATATTTGCCTAGGACGATTACAAAAACGCGTTACAATTGTGCGTGCGCACATCGGGAACTCTAGCTCGTCTGTGATTGGAAGAGAGGTCTCATCCATTCACCGCTTAGGAAAATCTTATAAAAGGCAGTGCACCAGCTCTGCTCTTCACATTTATCTTTCACAAGGTGAGTGTCGGTGAGCTCCTCCTATCAGGTTGTTTTGACTTGCTATCAAGTTGAATAGTCTCTTGCTATCATATCTTCTGCTCATATAACATATCATCGCTGTAATACCTTCTTTGCTCGAGCATTCCTTCGGGGCGGCGGGTACTGCCGTAGAGGGATTGCGTTGCACGGGGTGTTCGTCGTTTGTTAGACCGAAACCTCTGAGCCGTTGTTCATGTTGGGCGTTCGACTTCATACTCAACGTGACGCTTTCTCTCGCCAGGTCAGAGTACTTCAGCCATTCGACAAAGGTTGGTCTTTATGATATGGAGTAGAGTGAAATGTAATTCATTAGATGTCACTTTAATGATAGTTCCCATGATAAACGTTGACTAGGCAAATGAAACGATTCTCATCTTTCCTTTTCAGTGATTGAAGTAATTTTTCAGTGATTCAATTAATCAACTACAACCTAACAAGAAAATGGAATCCAAGAAAATTGAGAATTACCGCATTGCTGTCGAGATGGAGAAGGCCACCATCGAGCAATGTAAGTATTTGTATCAAGGTTGACTCTATTACTAACATCATTAGGGTAGACATCCTCATTAAAATCAAGAGCCCTTCCCTTATTTTGTTCATGTTTAAACCGAATCCAAATTTTACCTCTGCTTATCTTTGCTGCCATTCTTTTTCAGTGCATGAATGTATTCGTAATGGGGAACCCGTCCCCCAAGGAGCAATCGGGGAAGCCTATGAGCGGCTTGGCAAGTGTAAGTATCCTCACCTATGAGAACTGAGATTTGGAACGTCATGTTTTAGCACTTCTGTATCCGTACAGCTTACTCTCTATCATTATTATCTCCGCAGCCTCTAATCTCTCTTTCCTCTCTACAGACTTGGCAAAGATGAAGAAGTGGGAGGAAGCCGCGAGGCGGAAATACCTCCGCTCAAGGTGCGACCCCTCTCTCGAGATCGGGCATCGCCATCGCCCCACCTCCATCGCCCCACCTCCACCGCCAGCTCCGATCCCTGCGCCAGCCCCTGCACAAGTCCCTGCTCCTCGTCAACACGTCCCTCCGACACCGAAGCCCAGGACCCTTCCACCTTCGGCTCGTGTTCCTCTCCTGCTTCCTCCGCGTCCATCCTTGCTGCCGGAGATTCATTCATTAGATGGTAAGTAATCATGATTAGGAAAAGGGGGATAAGACTTCAAACTTGAAATTATGATCGTGTTACTAATATCTTTTCTCTTTTTCTCAACAGGTCTGGCTGTCTATCTCCTGGACGGCGACGTTCCCTCCCGTCCCATTATCATCCCTGCATCGCCACCACCACCTGCAGCGGCCGAACTCCCTCTCCTCTCCGTCAAGTCGGCGGAGAGACTGTTGGAGCAGGAGGAGTTAGAGATAATGGGAGAAGAGAGGGAGATTGAAGTTGAAGAGGAGAAGGACTTTCGATGCCAGCGGTGTGACAGGGTCTTCGCCTCAGCCTACAGTTTGAGACGTCACACCGCTGGCCATGCCTGCAGGGGAGGAAAGCGCCGACCGATCCCTCAACGACCCAAGTGTGAAGGTTGTGGACGCACGTTCTACAACAACACCAATTTGCGAGTCCACATCGAAGGCGGTTCCTGTGGCAGTGTGAGGCAACCACCGAAAAAAGCAGGTAGGAAGCATCCTTCATCGCATCCTTCCTGTTCTTCGTGTCAGAAGACCTTTCCTACAGAGTTTGTTCTTTCTTCGCAAACACTCTGTCACACACATTCCACTGAGCTTTACACTGACAACAACGTCACTCTAAGGCTGAGCAAGTTTTCCCTTGAGAGGCTCGTTCGCGACTATGAGTTAGAAAGCTCTGAAGCTGTGCAAGATATTCATCCTTTCTTGATGAATAATATAGGCTTAATACATCAAATGTTGGCGAGCTTAGATAGATTTTTACTCAAAGGCATGTTCTATCTCACTGCTCGTTTCAATAAGGTAGACAGTAGCACGGGAGAAGTAGAGTCCACTGTGACCATTAGGATAGCCTCCTGTGCTGCTGATCTCATAGGTGATGTAAACGGGTGGATAGAGAGACATGCGACCTATCTCGTCAGCAACTTAAAGAAATTTAATGAAAGAGACAGCGGTCTGGTGTTTGATGGGATAGAGAAAGTAGACATTAAAATCAATCTTTTAGAAAATTTGCAAGGGAGCGGTTGTTTCACCCTCCCCAAAGCACTGGCTAGCAAAAAGGCTGTCGTCAATGTAGAGTGTCAGTCCCAGTGTTTCAAGTATGCCGTCCTCTCCATTCTTCACTATAATGACATAGGTATAAATCGTGAACGAATCACTAAATATCGTGAATGGGAGGATGAGCTTAAGTTTGACGGGTTAGATGTCAACACATTAGATTTTAAAGGCATCGCCCAATTTGAAAAACTTAATAACATTAAGATCGCCGTCCATCTCTGGGAAAAAGGTCTGAAAGGCGTTAGGTATAACAACCGCCAAAGTAACTTCGACCGAGTTGTCAATCTTCTCCTAGCGTATAGCGACAACCACCCAGATTGGCATTATTGCGGCATTCCTAAAATTTCAAAGTTATGCCATCATGAAACCGCATATAGGAACAATTTCTACTACTGTGATCGCTGCACACGGCGCTTTAGGTCAAAACCATTTTTTGAAGAGCATTACGAGTGGTGCTCTCGGGGTAAACTTCAGATGGAAGTTATGCCTAAAGATAAATTTTATAGGTATGAGGAAAACGGCGATGAGCTCAGTCCCATATGTACCATCTATGCGGACATTGAATGCTATATTGAACAAGAAGACCTAAGTCATGAGCCAGCAGCCATTGCCTGTTATGAAGATTGGCATCCATATTATAGGAATCAAAATAAAATGCATGTGTGGCAAGGCGAGGAGTGCGTTGAGAACTTCTTCAACTTTTTAGATAGGAAAGCCCGTTTTCATCAACGCTATGAAACGGAGCTGACTAGGAAACCCATGTGCTTCACAGAAGCCGATAAAATCAAGTTCGATAGGACCAGGGAATGTCCCCGCTGCTGTTCATCCTTTGATGATCTGCAACATAAGAAAGTGAGAGACCATTGCCATCTCAGTGGTAAATTTAGGTCTGCCTTATGCAGTAAATGCAATATGAAACTTAGGCTCAAACGGCGAACGCTCCCCGTCATCTTTCATAACTTTAAATGTTATGATGCTCACATCATCATTCGCCATGGATTTGGTAAAATGAAATCCTGGTCATCCAAAGTGATTGCACAGAGTAAGGAAAAATTTATGTGCATCACTGCTAAAGTCCCAGTCGATAAGACGAAGGAGGGAAGCCTGTCTTCTATGACATAAAGTTTCTAGACAGTTTTCAATTTATGTCTTCTTCCTTAGCCGCGTTGGCTAATAATTTAGAAACACTTTCCCTCACTCAACATTTAAAGGAAGACTATCCCAACATAAGTGACAGTCTGATGCGACGGAAAGGGGTGTTTCCTTACAGTTATTTTAGTTCAATGGATACATTGAAGGAGACATCCCTTCCGTCCATCGATAAATTTAAAAATGACTTGACGGGTGAGGACTGTTCGCTGGATGATTATAGGCATGCAGAGCAAGCATGGTTAGAATTTAGGTGTCGCACTTTTGGTGACTACATGCTTGCCTACTTAAAATTAGACGTCTATCTGTTGGCTGACGTGTTTGAGACTTTTAGGAAAGTTACATTAGAACAGGACGCCTTAGACCCCGTCCATTTTGTTAGTCTACCGGGTCTGTCCTATCAGTCAGCCTTCAAGATGACGAAAGAGAGCATTCATTTACTGCAACATGCAGAAATGTACACGTTATTTGAACGTGGTATTAGGGGTGGCTTAACATTTGTCAACAAACATGTTGTCAACAGCACCCAAGACATAGGATCGACCACGCATTTAATGTACATAGACCAAAATAATTTATATGAGAGTGCATTATCCAAGCCTTTGCCACAGTCTGACTTCCAATGGGTAGAGCCCCATGACATTGAACACTTCTCCAATCCAGCACACATCATGGCACTGGGAGATGAGGCCGACATAGGTTATTTATTTGAAGTCGACCTCATCTATCCAGACTGTATTAAGAATATGACCGTTAATTTTCCTCTCGCACCCGAATCTGGCATAGTCAGTCCAGATATGTTCTCTCCCTTTATGGAAGAACACAATAAGCAATATGAGACGGAAAATGACTTAAATTGTAAACCCACTAGGAAGTTGTTGCTCACCCAATTGAACAAGCAGCATTACATCGTGCACTATTTCATCCTCAAATTCTATCTAGGTATGGGGATGCAACTTGACAAAGTCAATCGCGCTATCCAGTTTAGGCAGAAGCACTTTCTAAAACCGTTCATAGAATTTAATAGCAAGAAACGGGTTGAATCTAAGAATCCTTTCGAAAAGGACTTCTTTAAATTTAAGAATAATGCCCTCTTTGGTAAAACCATGGAGGATGTAAGAAAGCGCACGGACTATCGTATCGTGACTGATCTGGAAACGAGTATCAAGTTATGTCGCTCGCCGTTGTTTTGTCACCATGATGTCATTTCCGAAGACATCACTGGTTTTAAAATGTTAAAATCTAAAGTAGAACTTTGCAAGCCCATTTATGTCGGCCAAGCTGTCTTGGATCACTTCAAGTTAGAAATGTACAAGATATTGTACCACACCTTTAAAACGTGTCTATTGATCCAACATGTGGAATTAGTAGGAGGCGATACAGACAGCTTCTTCCTAGCTTTGACAACCACTGGCCAAGTCAAGCAGGAAGGCATTTTAAAATATTTAGCACCCAAGTTTGATAGTTCCAACTATCCCATTGACCATCCGCTTTACTCTACCTCAAATAGAGCGAAGCTTGGCTGCTTCAAGGATGAGTGTGCCGGCAAACAGACAGAGGAGATGATCTTGCTTCGCCCCAAGATGTACTCCATGAAGCAAAAATCCTCAGAGCTTTCTATAAAACGGGCGAAAGGCATCTCGAAGTCAATCGTTAGAAAAATGACACATAGGGACTATCAAGATGCCTTAGATTCACTTAAAATTAAAAAAGTAAAAATGACCATTTTAAAATCACAGTCGCATCAAGTCAGAAAGACGACGATTAGGAAACGAGGTCTCTCAGCTTGGGAAGACAAGTGATGCTGGATGAGTCCTAACCACTCATTACCGTGTGGCCATCCAGATACTCATCTACCTCCACCCAAGAGACAGAAACTTTCTCTTCCTCCGTCCGGCGATGTCTGATGATGAATGCTTCCTCTCTGTTGTGGTTGATGTTTTGCTTTTTCGCTCCATGCGTTTTCTATGGGGTGTTGTGAGTGAGTGCCTTGTAACATGCGTCCAACTCCTGATCACTTCATATCATGACTTGCATATCAACTGGTTTTCCTGACTTTGGTTTCTCCCTGCACATGAGTGACTTTGTTTTCTCCGGTGATGTGAGCCATAAAAACTTTTTTTTCTGCTACCAGCAGTATTAACTATGTGTGACTGTGATGAAATGTCTTTCATTCAATAACATATCATGTACAGACTATGTCGTTTTCCTTTTGACATAAAGATGGGATTCTCACTCAATAGACAGAAGTAAAAATTTTGATCATTTTGTAAGATGGGTTAGAAATAAAGTTGATGATTGTTAAGTTAGAAATAAAGTTAAAACCATGTCACTGCTTGTAAAGTTAGAAATAAAGTTGATGTTTGTAAAGTTAGAAATGAAGTTATAACCATGTCACTGTTTGTAAAATAGGTGAAATATAAAGTGAAGTCAGAATCATTTCACTGTTTGTAAACTTAGAAATAAAGTTGACGTTTGTAAAGTTAGAAATAAAGTTGATGATTGTAAAGTGAGAAATAAAGTTATAACCATGTCGCTGTTTGTAAGATAGGTGAAATATAAATGAAGTCAAAATCACTTCACGGTTTGTAAAGTTAGAAATAAAGTTGATGTTAGTAAAGTTAGAAATAAAGTTATAACCATGTCACTGTTTGTGAGATAGGTGAAATATAAATGAAATCAGAATCATTTCACTGTTTGTAAAGTTAGAAATAAAGTTGACGTTTGTTAAGTTAGAAATAAAGTTGATGATTGTAAAGTTTGAATTAATGTTAAAATCATTTCACTATTTGTACAGTTTGTAAGATAGGTGAAATACAAATGAAGTCAGAATTACTTCACTGTTTGTAAAGTTAGAAATAAAGTTGACGTTTCTAAAGTTAGAAAGAAAGTTGATGATTTTTTAAGTTTGAATTAATGTTAAAATTATTTCACTGTTTGTACAGTTTGTAAGATAGGTGAAATATAAAATGAAGTCATAAGTATTTCACTATTTGCAAGATAGGTAAAGTATAAAATAAAGTCAAAACCATGTTAGAGTTTGTAAGTTCACATCCTCACCAGCGAATGTAACATCATGACAATTTCTTCGGCTTAGGAAACATCAACCACTTCGCTGACTCATGTCTATAAGTAGCTCTGACTCATGAAGTGCTAAAGCGCCAGTCAGTTAGATAAGAATCTAATCAGTCTTGTTCAACCTTTTCACCGACAATTGTGTGGGCGTGTCATTCAACATCGATGACGTCTCACGTCAGACAGCGTGACCTTTTCACCGACACGTATGTGGGCGTTATTTATCAGACAAAGCGATGGCGCCTCACGTCAGACAGCGTGACCTTTTCACCGACATGTGTGTGGGCGATAATTATCAGACAAAGCGATGGCGCCTCACGTCAGACAGCGTGACCTTTTCACCGACATGTGTATGGGCATCATTTCATGTCTATAAATAGCACTGACTCATCATAAAGCGAATAACCTTGTTGATGACCTTTTCACCGACAAGTGTGTGGGCGATAGTTCATTGCGATGACTCATTCAAAACACATCATGCGATTAACACGATTCTATTAACTGTGACTCATACAGATAACGCATCAAGGATTTAACAATGTCAGCTACTTTACTGATATCACGTAAACCAGTCATGATACAATGTCCGTTGTGAAACACTGCAATATGTACAGGATGCCACTTCCGAATCAAAGCAGCAGGAAAGAGTTCAGTTTCATAAAATATACAATGATTACTGGTTTTAATGTTGGCTAGATTCACTAACATCTTCAACTGAACAGACACTACTATATTCTTTAATGTCAGGGGACTGAGGCGTAGATGAGGCATGAGTGTTCGCATTTTCTTGACGACTTCGCAATACATGGACTGCATCACGAAATGAGAAAGGTTTCCTAGGACTTGGATTTTGCCGCAGCGAAAGATTTGAAAACTCCGACCGTTCCTCATGCGAATGACCAACATTTGCGGACGACCGCGATGATAGACTGAATCTGGAAGATGGGTGTGCAACTGTTCTAAATCGATGTCTCTTCTGAGATTCATTTCGTGCATGGCGTTGATGATGCGGATGGGGAGCATGACTCACAAATGACATGACGGTTGAGTGAACTTCCCTTTTATACTTTTCCCATGAGGGTTTTGGAATCACGATGTAGCAGTGATCATTATGTAGAATCATCTCTTGAATGCGAGTAAATACAATGCCGTCTCCTACGTTAATGACACGGCAAGAGTTGGATAGGATTGCGCGATGCAACCTTCGTAGTTGAAAGCGTTCTAGAGTTATCTGAAGTTGACGTTTCGTATCATGAAATGTAACACACTGATTTTTCCATGATACATGGAGCCATGCTGATAATTTCCACATGATTGAAACTCGAGTGAAGAAGGGTATGCCTAAGAAAGAAGGAGAGAGTCATGTTCATCTGTCTATGATGAGTGTAAACGTTCTAGCTACGCAGTTCTTCTTTATTTCCCGTAAAATGGTTGTGACACTTTTGTGTTTCACTTCATCTAGCAGGTTGATTTTTATCTCACACATGCTTTGAGTGTTTCCTAACTCATATGCATTCGACTATTAACGTTACAGGTTGTTATGTGTATACTTGTATGCTGTCGATGCAAAGTGCAAAAACACTGTCTTTATTTACAAAACAGTCTACACGCGCATTCAATTTAATAAAGGCAAACAACACATTTAGTAAAGCTGGTACCCTAGCGAGTGTGACTGCAGAAACATTTCATAAAACTTTTTCAACGTTTGCTAAGTTTCACAACAGCCTGTCAAAGACTTCTTACAAAACTTATTTCAACATTTGCGTTTTGACTTTTAAGAGAACATGTGCTTCACGTATTCTACACGAACGGTTAACGCATGTGATATAAAACCTAAATCCAACCGTAGAGGAGCCTAGCCTTGGATTATGGACTTTTACGACCAACGCGATTCAATGTCATGGAAGTAGCTCTCTCACACACACTCAACGTTCGTGACAAGACTTTACCTGGTTTTATAAAACATTCAACGCTTACTATAAGACCTTTTAACACTGTGAAACAATCTACACCAGTGCAGTGAAACTTTCTAGCGCTGTGGTGAACACTGTTTCCATATAACATTCTAAACTCTCAGTCTCACTGCAGTAGAAGACTGCTTTTAGTAAACCAGATGAAGCTAATCTAACAGTCATGAAGTTTGAATTTTCTAATAAGGGAACATTTGGCAACTGTCTCCAATAAAACTTTCTAACACTAAAAGTAAATTGCAAGACAATCTACACTGTGCAGTAAAACCTTTTCGATAGAACTTTCTAGTGCTGTGGTGAGTTCGGTCAGTCATAAAAATTCAATGATCAAACTCTACTTTCACAAACGTGTGTCGCGGTAAAACTATATGACTACACTAACGCTTGCATTTCATGACATTTGTGCTTCATATATCGCCATGATGAAACTTTCAAACTATACATCAACCTGTGTTGCAGTAAAACTTTTGTACAACATGATAAAGTTTCTGACGACACTCACGAATAAAACTTCAATGATCAAACTTTACTTTTAGAAACTTGTGTCGCAGTCAAACTATTTTCTTACACTAACGCTTGCATTTCATGACACTTGTGTTTCGTAAAATTCCATGATCAAACTTTTCTAACTATACATCAACCTGTGTTGCAGTAAAACTATTTAACTATACTAAACTTTGCTTTTATGACATTTGTGTTTCATAAAACGTGATGATCAAACTTTCTAACTATACATCAACCTGTGTTGCAGTAAAACTTTTGTACAACATGATAAAGTTTCTGACGACACTCACGAATACAACTTCGATGATCAAACTTTACTTTTACAAACGTGCGTCACAGTAAAACTATTTGCCAAAACTTTGATTTTGCAAACCATGATACACTTTCTGACTAGACTTACGAATACAACTTCAATGATCAAACTTTATTTTCGCAAACCTGTGTCGCAGTAAAACTATTTGACTACACTAACTTTGCGAACCATGATGCACTTCTTGACTAGACTTGCGAATAAAACTTCAATGATCAAACTTTACTTTTACAAACGTGTGTCACAGTAAAACTATTTGATTACACTAACGCTTACATTTTATGACATGTGTGTTTCATAAAACACCATGATCAAACTTTCTAACTATACATCAACCTGTGCTGCAGTAAAACTTTTGTACAACGTGATAAAGTTTCTGACGTCACTGACAACAGCTTGTTCACTAGCGAAGAAAGAAATGAGTATGTGGTTGCGTGTGGCGCATGAATGTCCTCCCGTTTCATCCCTTCATCATTTCGTCTCCGTAATAGAGACAGTTCTTAAAAGAACTTATGGTTCATTCTCGCATGGTTGGCCAACTGTCGGGAGACAAGTGCAATGGAGATTTTATGAGGTAACCTGTGGCAGATAGCTAAATGTCGCCCTGGCGGTCAGAGTACAACGTTGAGACGAAAGTCAACCACTTGGAAACATGACGCAGAGAGGTTTCACAAGGATTACCATTGCCCACGTCCCGTGCAGTACTCATCGCTACGGACTTCACCGCTGTCTCGAAAGAACGCCCACCCACAGGAAGTATGACACCGAAAATCTCCGTGACTTGCACCGTCCATGACTTGATAGCCAGACATGAAAACCAGTGGAGTTATTTACAGGAGCTTGGTAAGTCATTGCTTTGATCAGCTTGATAGCAAGTCGTAGAGAGGGATAACAAGCCGTGATTCACAAGCGTTTTGCAATGGAGATGTTTAGAGGCCACCCATGACAAGATAGCTAAGACTCAACCGATTGGCGTTCAAAGTGCTACGTTGAGAACTGTGTCAAATGCCCAACATGAGACATGAGTTGCCCCAGCGGTTTCGGTCTAAAATATGACACACTCCCTTGCCACACTTATCACTACGGCATCATCCGCCGTCCCGAAGGAACACCCTGTCAGTGGAATATTACAGCAAAACTCTCCGTGTCTTGCTCGCTTTCAGTGAAAAGCTGCTTGTATAATGTAGAGACATGAGAAGACTGGCTCAGACATCATTAAAAATCCTCTAGTTGACTTCAGCAGGGTCGAAAACCCCTGAAAACCTCCAAAACTAGTGAATTTAAATTTTTCAACTTTTTAGCACTACTTATGAAATTTCACTTAGGGCAGGTCAATAGCGACCGAACCTTTTTTGAATCAAGTCAAACAGACTTGTAGAAGCAAAGTTACAAGCCTTTAAAGTTTTGGAGTCTTTTATGGCCTGGAGGCAAAGGCCATCTCCTGACGAACCTCTAAGTCTGACGCCTTAGCTGAGTTCAGCAATGAAATTTTCTAAGTCGGTTTCTTACAGAAACCCGGTTTTTCAGATTTCCAATGCTATCATCAGAGCTCCAGAGTTCACCTACCCCAACCAGTCGGGAGGAGAACTGATTTCCACAAGCAGAGTTTCCACTTATATAGTTTGTGGGCCCAGGGGTACGCTCGGGGGGGTGCCCGGGGGGCCGAGCCTACCCACTTTCTTCATGGCCCAGTTTCGGGGGGGGGCTCGGGTAGGCTCTCCAATTTTGAATGATTTATTGATAAAGATGGTGAAATCTGTAGTGAATATTTCACTAAAATATGAAGGTGCTACACGCTTGTCATCCGTATTTCTTCGCTCTTCAAATTTTGGATATCCAACAGAAAATTGGTGAGTACCTTTACATATTACTTACAAAAGTAAAAGGTAATGACGACATGACCTTGAACATATTAATTTACTGAATCTCAGCAGCGAATAGCGTGTCGATGTTTGTGTTATCTTGTGCTAAAAATATTTGTAGTCGATAAACATTCCCGCCAATCATAATCATTAAACAATTATTTCATCTATGTATTATCATTTGTTTTTGATAGTTAACAACCACCTCAAATGAAAAATGATCGGATTTTTTGTGCTTGGATCTATATTAATCAATTCAAAAAGTTTCTGTTCAATCATATGATATTTCACGTGGTTTTTGTTGTTGATGTTGAGTTTTTAACGTTATTGATGTACTGATTTTCCGTGTCGATGTTGATAATTAGTTTCTTATACATCTTCGTCATTGCTGAGCCTTTGTCATGTCAATACAAGTAGTTAATAAAAGACGAAGTTCATTATTAAAGTATTAGATGATATTCCCTCGTAAATAATAATAATAATAATGAAAGAGCTCTATTTCGAAATGACATGCGCATAACGATTAACAGTAAGGAACAGTGAAGTTACAAGTCACAATGGGAAGGAAGGAGGTAGATCACGAGCGGGAGAAGAAGAAAAACGATATGGTGTCAATGTCATGGGAGGAAGTCAGCGTGCAGCATTCGAGTTATGAAATTCCGGCCGGTATTGGTGTTGAATGCACTGCGTTGGAAGCTATGACTCTTTTGTCTAAGGTTTCGGTTATGGTTGGTGGTCGAAGGCAAAAACTTGTGTAGGACGTGGAATCTATTGGTCCTGGTTTTCTTAAACAGCCGTTTGTCTGATATTTCGACTGAACCTCGCACATCAATTTGCTGGCAGCCTGGCAGTATTTGAAGCGAGCTTCCCACATAATTGGCAATTCTTTTCCTTTCTGTTGTACTTACGAACCCCCACCAGCTGTGTGCCGCATACAGAAGGCGATTCAATATGAGAGCAGTGTAGACTTGATGTAGAGTTTCGGGGCTTGCTCCATGGCTTTTAATAATTTTGATAACGCATAGACTGCCATTCGATTTCTTAAGCTGATTTCGTATATGTTGGGCCATTTTCAGCCGATCAGTGAAGGTAACCCCGAACACTTCAAGGTAGTGGCATCGTGTGATATTTGGAATTTCTTCTGATAAATGCAATTTTTGCTTTATTTGACACATCAATCACGATTTTGAAATACTTAATGACCGGTAAAAGTCACAACAGCTTGCGGCAATTAAGCTCTCCTCCGTCAAATTTGTTTTAATGTGCGATAACTGCAATAGGCCTATTTCCTTCATTCAATACGCCGAGGCCTAAAAATAAAAGTGCTTTAGTGAAGTTGAAAAGGCATAGCCTTAATGATCAACCTGATAAGATTTGCTTTGAGGCATGAATCTTGGAATAATAAGGCCATTTCCTTCATGGCTTCATTCTGTATAAAATGTGAAAGCTTAGCCCGGCCCTTGCCCTCCTCTGGTCTTTTTTTTGTGAGATAGGCGTGTATGAAAACCTTCTTCGTTTACTTCAAGTAAAATCAATTTTGTAAGTTAGGAACGCCTAAAACTAGAGGCTTCCTTTTCAATTGTTTGGGTACATTATAACACGGGATAGGCCTACTTCCTTCACTCCATTTAAACATTTTTGCAGTAGTAGGGTCTGATACCGGTATAGTATTTATAAAATGGGAAGGCTTTAGCCACAATGCTTCTAAAATATAAAAGTGTTGTTGCGTGCTTCTTGAAAAGTGGGAAAGCCTTAGCCCTTCCTATGGCGCACCTGGTCAGTTGTTGTGAATTGGGTCACCTAACCTGGAATAAGCACCAGGGACTGCAATCTGAGGAATTATCACTATTTGAAGAACTTATTTGTTTCAGTTGAATAAAACAACGATGCGTCCGTATCATCTTAGAAGTAAAAAAATCCGACATTTTCATTTTGCAAGAAACAATGCTTTTTAGACCCCCTTGAAAACATTGTTGTTGCAAAATGTGCAACGCATCTTTTTCATTTGATAAGATTGTGTTGAGATCAAGAGAAGATCAGAGAAGCTATATCTGAGTTAACAAGATGATAGTATTCATGGTTGATTATTGATTCGTTTAATGGTTTCATTTTACTTTTTTTCATCCGGTGGGATGAATATGGTCAGTCATTTTCCCAATCGCATTCTGTTAATAAGCTTTTATACGATATTCCATTTTGATAATTTATTGATGTTGTAAAAGCTGCATGCGTATGTACAAGTAGATCAAATTACTTGTAAGAAACAAATTCTGCAGCACATGCAGCATTTTTCAGATGTTCTGTAGATGGCCGGTACCGGTGTGTAGACTTGCCAAAGCGCAGATAGGCCTACAAATTTCCCAGATTCCTGATGCATGTTGGTGGTCAGATTTCTTCCACCTTTTTACTCTCACACTTGTTACATCAAGGAATGAAGCACACGTCATTAAAGCTCATATGAGTCTGATTTTGATATGGATAGAGGATGATTTTTGAATATTGCAGTTTATAGAATTTATAGCCGGACCGAGTTGAAAGGACACCTATAGGCATTTCATAGTTGGTGCTTTTGTTTGCATGGGTTGCTGTGATCGCTGCCCACCACTACTATTTCATTGTACGGGGTGGCGCACAAAGATGCGCCCGCAATGAATAACGTGATTCGCCAAGTCAAATCCAAAACACGCGTGCTGTCTGACATTGTGTGGCATGAGCGTATAGTCTGACTGAAATCTGTTCATGACACTCTGCAATCGATCATGCTGTTACGAGTGATTTTGATTAATTTACATGTGGTGTGAAGAATGACAGACACGGAACAAAGACGGTTTATCGACAGAATAAGAGCAATAACATTCAAGCGAAGCAAAGATGAAGGGGCCCATTTTATAACAAGGCAATGGGTAGCTGAGAAAATTGGTCGCAGTGAAACATTTGTTAAAGATAATTGGAATCGGGATCCATATGATTGTGAGATGAGAAAGGAGAACATTGGACGGTCTGGAGAGGTGCTGAACGAACATGAGAAGAGGATAATCCGTCTCAGCGCTGGAAGACAAAGAAAAAGCACCAGACAGCTAACGAAACAAATAGCAACAGCTAGAGGCAACAGGCCTAGCCCATCTCGTCGAACAGTTCAAAGATATATGCAGTCACAAGAGATGAAGCCATTCTATGTCATAAAGAAACCTTTCAAAAGTCCACAACAGCGGGAGAATCGAGTTTGGTTCTGCAATTTCTTGAGGCTTTGGACGATTGATGATTTTATCCATGTCGTGTGCAGCGATGAATTTTTCATTTACGTTAGCAGGAAAACAAACCATCAAAATGATCGCGTCTGGGCCACATCCATCGATTTGATCGAAGAACATGAACGATTTCGACAGGTTTCTGCACATCCAGAATGCATTGGACTTTTTGTATGTTTTTCTGCGAAGAAAATGATGGCCGTTATCAAAGAACAAGGACAGTCGTGGACTGGAGAATACTTCCGAGAAACTATTCTTACCCAAAATGTATTCCCCTTTTTGAAAAACAGGGAAAATGTCATCGATCCTGATGAAGTAACATTCCTTCACGATAAAGCGCCTTGTTTCAAAGCTCTTGCAACGCAACAGCTCTTGAGAGAGAACAATGTCGATTTCTTCTACAACAGCCAATGGCCAGGGAATTCACCAGATTTAAATCCCTGTGAGAATTTAGGCGCAATCATCAAGGACAAAGTTGAAGCTGCTCTTCATTCATTCCCCAACAATCAACAGCATAGCCTGACAACTTTACGAAGTGTGCTTCATGATGTTCTATCAAATCTGGAGAAAGACTCAAATTTATTCCTTCGTTTGCTACACTCTTTCCCTCAACACTTGGCTGCGATCTTAGCAGCACGTGGTGGTCATACCAACTATTGACTGTGTTTGGTCTTTTGTCTTGACATTTAATGTTATATTTCATAAAATAAATCATTTTAATAAATAATACTTTTGCGACATATCGTTACGGGCGTATCATTGTGCGCCACCCTGTAGATTTACTTGATTAAGTCGATCTTTGGCTCTATGAAATACTACCTATATATACACGTTTATAAAAACTACAGTTTAATGCATTTGTGATAATAGCATATTTTCTTTTTTCATTGCAGGCACAATTGCATGGATGGTAGGCCAGCTAAACGTCAAAGAAGTTTGTTGGACTTCTTTGGAAAGCAAGCTGCAGGTGATGATTTATCATCCTCGCCAACGTCGACTCTACCTGCAGATACAGAGCCATCATTGCCATCAATGGCCTCGTCTCAAGAGACTGAAAGAACACAAGAAAATGACGAGAAAGGAGATGT
Organism: Prostheceraeus crozeri; assembly: GCA_907163375.1. NCBI lineage: Eukaryota > Metazoa > Platyhelminthes > Polycladida > Euryleptidae > Prostheceraeus > Prostheceraeus crozeri. The sequence continues at coordinate 505,033 of CAJQUW010015437.1, forward strand.
CGATGAAACCTGGTCAGCCAAACAGAAACTCATCTTCATGCAAGCTAACGAATGGCTTATTAGATAGACTGGAAAGCTTGGGTGCAGTTTCTGTAGAGACTTTAGGACATCGAACTTGGGACCACACAGTAAGCAAGGTGTCCATGTATCGAGAGAATGGGCAGCATGCGAAATATCTGCTGTCGACAGCACAAATGACAAAGCGGACAAAGCCAGTCGCCAGAAGCATTTAAGAAACAAAGTGTATAGGCACAGGGACTCGAACGCTCACTGCGCTGTGCAAAAATTATGCAGGAAGGGACATTGGACCAGATCGGAACTCTGTCGGCACAAATGGAAAATCGAAGCAAAGCGACCACTACAAAATGCCTCAGAACGGCATACTACATTGGCAAAAATAATCGGCCCTATACAGACTATGAAACATTGATAGATCTTCAAGAGACCAATGGCGTAGATTTGGGTCGAAATTTGCTTTCTCATGACACATGTACAAGAATGATTGAAGTGATCTCGAGCACAATGCGTCGTCAACTCTGTGAGAAGATCAGAGGGAGCAAAAATGGAATCTCATTGATCATCGACGAATCAACCTCGTTATCGAAGCGATCATGTCTGATCGTTTACATACGTTCAAAGATAACCCCGGAGGATCCTCCACTGAATGTGTTTCTAGACCTTGTTGAACGTCCTGCCCAGAATGCATCCACTGTGTTTAACTGCTTGATGACATCGCTAAAAGCCAATGGTTTTGATGACGCCTACCTGTCCTCTCATTTGATTTCCTTGTGCACTGATGGAGTCTCCGTGATGCTAGGAAAGCAAAGCGGTGTAGGAGCGCAGCTGAAAAAGCAATTTCCATCTATTGCGTTATGGCACTGCTTGAACCACAGACTGGAGCTCAGTGTCTCTGACTCAATAAAGGCGGTGGACGGCATTTTTCACATTCAATCTATGCTATCGAAGCTTCACAATATCTACTCATATTCCTCGAAGATGCAGCGGCAGTTGAACGATGTAGCAAGGAATCTCCATGTTCATCTGAAGAAGATTGGCAAAGTGTTCGATGTGAGATGGGTTGCCTCATCGTACCGGACCGTCAACGCGATATGGAGTGACTATGCCGCCCTGGTCAAGCATTTCAATGAATTATCGAGGGATGACATAGTGAAATCGAATGAAAGATACACGTATTCGGGAATAGTTTCCAAACTCACGACCAAAGAGTTCATCCAAGATCTGGCACTCGTCAAAGATTGCTTAGCAGCACTTGCTGAATTGAGCGAAACTCTTCAAAATCGGACCATGACCATCAATATGGCGAACAAGCACATTAAATGGACGATCTCTGCCCTGAAGAGCATACAATCTGGCGTGGCTAACGGACAATATGCGTTTGACAAAATACAGGAAAATCTCAGTGTTGAGGCCGAAGGTGAACACAAAGTAACTTTCATGGGTGTTGATTTGAAGGAATTTACCAGGAGAACCCAGTACCAATCTTTCAGTCATGGTCGCTTTATTCAGGTATTGATCGACAACGTGAGCGCACGACTCTCGATTGAGACACAGGAGCCATGCTTGAAGTTGATAGATGTTCTCTACCAGGAAAACTGGCCTGAAGATTATGACATTCCCTGGCTTGAGGGTGAAAACACAATCCGACACCTTTGCGAGAGGTTCTTTATTCCTCAGGAAGGAATTATTCCCTCATTCCGCGAATATATGTCAAACCCGATGAAAGTGCCTGGGCAAATTCAGAAGTCAATGATATATGGACTGCCCATGATGATCCCCGTGAGTTCCTCCGAGGCGGAACGAGGCTTTTCCCAGATGAACTTGTTTTCCACTTCAAGTAGGTCTGTGCTAACGATACAGAACGTTTCGTCCCTTCTCTTTATAGGAGTCAATGGACCACCCTCCCATCTTTGGGATCCAGCTCCTAGTCTTGCTGAATGGTCGAAGCGACACCACCATGCAACCGACAATCTCTCCAGAAAACGTATTGCTGTCATGGAGAAAGATTTGACTTCTGTCGAGAAAGTGTTCATTAAAACTACGGCTACTTAAGGATTTAAGCATTTCTGGAATGCATCCGCTTCGCAGTTTGTGCAGTGATCAATAATATTCATAGACGCTGAAGCAGTACAAAGTATGTTCCGATAAAGTCAATAGCAGCAGTGACAAATTTTTGGTTGGATCTCTGCTCATCTTGGAAGGAAGTGATATGATAAATTTTCAATTACTTGTACTTTCATATTTTGCACGGGCAGTTCTATATTTTGCCAGATCAGTGTAAAGTATGAAGGTAGAAATGATTATTAATTTAGCAAGTTGAGTAGAGGTACTGCTGATCAAACAAATCCAACCAAAAATTGATCACAATCTGAATTTTGTCGCAAGTTCGATATATCTAAAACAACCAGGTAATCCACATGCTATGCTATGTTCTCGCCTAATAGAGTGGCCGCCCAGATTTCCGAGGTTGGTGGTTCGAGTCTCTTTACCGACATCAATTTTTCGGCGTTCTGTTGTTTCATGCATGAACTGTCCAAATGTTATTGCTCTCAATAATCTACGTGTTTGCGTGAGTAATGGTTATTTGACCGGTCCAGGACAAGCATTTAAAAAAATTTCCGTAATAGTCCGGAGGTCAAGTGCATTTTAAAAAAAAATCAAAAACTTTTTTTACCTCTAAAATCACCAATTTACGGGCCAAAATAGATGCGAAAATGGGAAAAATACAACAAATAGGAAACTAGCTTAAATTTATAAAAATACAAATGGGAAAAATACAACAAATAGGAAACTAGCTTAAATTTATAAAAATACAAATGAGGAAAAAATGTTTATGACCCAAATGTAATAAAAATGTAGAATAAAATAATGATAATTACAAAAAATGAATATGAACAAAAATATTCATTTAAAAATGGAAGATGAAAAAACAAAAGAACCATCAGCCCCTTTATATCCGATATTGGAACAAATGAACAATGAGATTTTAATTGTACGTTAGGCAAGTTGTTTTAATTATTGCCAGCGCACTCACATGACGACAAAACAACTGTCATCAGGTTGAAGATCGTTATGGCAACGGTGGCAAAGTTGCTACTAAAAGTTCATTTCTCTCTCTCGTCTGTCATTGTATCGTGTACGCTAGAAGCAAAGTTCTCATTTGCAATGTCCTCCGTCAGCAAACTAGAGAGAGAATTTTGTTGCTACGTGGATCAAATTGTGCCTCTTATTTCACCAGACCATCTGGATTTCTTCAAAACGATAACAGCAAATTTTATCAATGAATCACTAAGAAAGAAACAGAAGACGAGTGGAAACGAAGAAGATAAAAAGAGAGAAGTGTTTGAAATAATCCGAGATTCATTCAAGGATGTTGACAGCAGCAATTTACCTGTATTTCTCGAGAAAAAGGATATTATAAGTACATCATCGTGCATCTCTTCATTGAATAAACTCATTAGTTTTGAGAAAATTACACATCGGAATCTTCTAGGCTGCTATGTTTTACAAGGAGAAGTGCTTCAGCGACTGAAGTTATTGTCTCATATGAATTATACAAAATTCGTGAAAGAGTTGAATGAGACTCATAACATTAAATTTTCACGTTCATATATAACATTATTAATCAAATTGTTCAAAATGTCAAGACATTATCCAAATTTAGCTAATTCCTCCTTATCGATTCATTTTGTGATGAAGCATTTTACATATCTGGAAGATTTCATTGATCATGAGAAAGAAGAAGAAAAGCGAAGATTAGCGGAATCCATATTTGATTCACCCAATGTGCAACAAACTGAGCAACAACCTACTGGTCTAACGCAGGAATTAGAGGACTTGTAAATGCTGGACTCTACTTCATAAGTAACAAGTAGTAACATTTATTGCAACTTATTTGAGTGGAGATTGAAAAGTGACAATGGACGTTGACAATTTGGATTCTCGTTTCATATAAATGTTGGACTCTACTTCATAAGTAACAAGTAGTAACATTTATTGCAACTTATTTGAGTGGAGATTGAAAAGTGACAATGGACGTTGACAATTTGGATTTCTGTTTCATGTAAATGTTGGACTCTACTTCACAAGTAACAAGTAGTAACATTTATTGCAACTTATTTGAGTGGAGATTGAAAGTGACAATGAACGTTAACAATTTGGATTTTTGTTTCATTTAAAATGACTGACCTGATCGAGTTCTTTAAATTATATGGAACACAGACAACAACGAATTTTGATCTAAAGAAAATCGCACATCAATTGGAAATAAAGAATTTTCATGTCCTAATGAGAGACGAATTACAATTGATCAAAAATAGGCCAACTGTAAATTTCATAACGAATCTTCACACTTCAGACAAAAAAGGCGTACATTGGTCAGCAGGTATCTTTAGTAAAAACGGAGATAATTATTATTTTGACTCATACGGACTTCCACCTACGAATGAAGTAAGAGAAATACTTGGCAATGGAATTTATAATACATTTCAAATTCAAAAACCGGGAACAACTTATTGTGGTCAATTATGTCTTTATGTTTTATTGAAATTACAGGAAGGAGTACTATTTCTAGATATTATGTTAGAATTGAATAATAATAATAATGATAATTAAAAATCGCTTCGTTGTAATTCATTTTGATAAAATCGGCCTCTGATATCTTCATCATCTAAATCTTTAATTTCATAAGTAATCGGATGAGTTTGATTTATTTTACAAATTTCAAATATCTCTTTCGTCCAGTATCCGACGAAGCCCCTTTCAAATTTGTTCTTATATTTAAATATTCTAACTCTATCTCCAATTTTAAATTTCGGCTTAAGTTTCTGTACATTCGGATTATTCTCATTCGAATAATTATTTTCGAATATTTTCTTTCGTATTAAACCAGGATCGTCAGAAGCATTCTTTGGTGTTTCTTCAATACCTGAATGAACTTTATTATTGTACTCATCTACAATTCCTGGTAATATTTTTAACCATTTCTGATTTCCTTGCTGAGTAAATTTTTTGAAGATCTTACCTTTTAGCGTTCTATTAAAGCGCTCTATTACTACAGCCTTTCCTGCATTTTCTGAGGAATAAACAGTTTCAAATAGTGGCTTTACGTTTCTATTGTAAAACTCGGACCCTTTATCAACGAATAGCTTCTTTGGTGTTCTATTATTTTCTTTAAAGATTTCTTCAAACGCATATTTAACTGACAGACCACTTTTGTTTTTTAAAGGCTTTACCCAAGCGGAACGTGTATATAAATCTATAACGGTCAATGCGTACTTAAACCCTCTTTCATTAGGCACATTTATTAGATCAGCACTCCAAATATCATCTTTATTAAATACTTTTACTTTCAATAGATATTTCGGCTTTCTGTATTCCCTATGAATTTCAGACGCATAGCGGCTTGGGTCATTCGACATTTCGGACGCGTAGGTTCGAGCGTTGCTCTCAGACAGCTTTGCTGTCGTTTCATCTATCCCCTGACCGAATAATATTTTAGCTTGTAAAGCTTTCTTAACAAACATTCTTTCAATTTTTTCTCTAAATGTAGGATTTTGAATACTATCTAATTCTTGAATCATCTTCTTATCAGCTTCATGTCGAGAACTTAGATCATGATTTCGATAAGCTAAATCATGTCTATAAGCTGCGGCATTTACTCTATTTATTGGTTTACTATTTTCTCTAGGTGTATTATCATCGTTTAATCTTAAATCTAATCTTGTGCCGGGACCAGTAAAATTATGACCGGGTAGATGTTTCTCTTTCGAATATTTACTCCAAATAAAGCCAGGAAAGTTTTCTAATGCTTTTTGTATGTCGCCACCGGTGTGGTGAGAATTTGAGGTTCTATGTACTTTTAAGAGATAATCCATTAGATCTAGAGTTGAAATTCTTAAGTTATTCAAATTCAAGGAATCCACTTCGCTCATTTTTAAAGATTAATTTTTAACGTACCATACTAGGGTTTAGATATATGCCAGATCCATCTTTCGTTTCTTTTATTTGAATTAAATCATCAATATTATTTAGTACATTTTTAAGAACTCGTTTCCCTTCATTAGCTAAATTTAATTTACTAATAAAATTATCTACTATTCCCTCACCTCTTGCCGCTTTCTCTAACTCTCGATTATGTCGTTTTTGTTCTTCTAATGCTGCCTTCTCTGATTTATTTTTATTTACTGCTTGAACAATACCAGCTGTCCCGCCTGCAACACTTCCTGCTGCTGCTATACCTCCTATTATTAGAGGAATTAATGGTAGAATTCCTCCATTCTTTTCTTCTTGTAATTTAATATTCTCGATCATTGGTCTACTTATGTAATACTTCTTTTTGTCAACCGTAATAGTTTTCGGTGTATTTTTGTCAACAATGTTACGTAGTTTTAATTCAACCGTTTTATCATTCATTTTTTAACAAAAAATTTTTAGTCTTGGGTTTTTCTAACCAATAGAAGCTTGTTCAGAGGCTTAAGCCGATCGGACCAAAGGTCCTCAGGTTACTAATCAATAGAACCTTGTTCAGAGGCTTAAGCCGATCATAAACGTAAATATTTTCCCAAAACTCAAATTTAAGCTTAAAAAATGCCGATAATTTATAAACACAATCTTAAACATTTTGCTTCAAATAATAAAATTGCTCATGAACCATCTATGAAACCTGTGTACCATTATGACAGTGTAGAAACTGTTCAAACAGAAGGAGCTGGCATCTTTTCTGGTATCGGAAGTATCGTTAACTTGATTAAAAATAATAAAGATTTGATTTCATCTGCTGCTAAAGGAGCAGCTGCTATAGGTAGTACAGCTAGTGCAATATCGAATGCTGTTAAGTCACAAAACGAATTAAAGCAACTAGAAGCTATTCGCAAACTTAGAAATGACGCAAAAGAAATGCAAAAAGACAAAAAGCTCTCAGAGGAAACAAAAAGCAAAATTGCACAATTAGCGAAGATGGAAAGTAAACATGATGAAAAAACAATTGAAGAAATGAGAGGAAATGGATTAGCAAAATTCTAGTAGAACCTTGTTCAGAGGCTTTAGCCGAGTATCAAACTGATTTTTTCTAATAAAAAAATATAATGTCAACTCTGATCGAAAGCAAATTTAGATTAGACGATCCCCCGTTTGTCAGTTATAATCAAAAAAAGAATGACTATATAAGAGTTGCTATGAACCCCGGTTCTTGAGGAAGAGTGAATACTGGAGGTGATCTACTTTTTGAAGTTGATAATCAGCAAAGTTATTTATATTTACCCGATTCATTTTTACACTGTGAATATTCACTATATTCTGATGCTAATTTTACAACACCATTGCCTGCTACGGATAACATTACATTAGAAAACAATTTCTTCCCAAGATTATTCACACAAATGCGTTTGGATGTTGCAACTCAAAATATAGAAACAATAAGTGATTCACCTAGTATTATTGATTCGATGCTTCGATTTGTTACAATAGGTGAAAATACTAAAATGCATGAAATCGAAGGATGGTTTCCAGATAATAATGATGGTTTAATTATAGATGATTTAACTCACGCTGGAACAGATGCCGCAGGAATTGCGAAAGATGTAGAACAAATTGCAAAGCATTTAAATAAAACAAATAATACTGCATATAAAGAAAGACGTAATTTTAATAATAAAAGTAAACAAACTATTGATTGGTCATTGTCTCCATTATTCGGGTATTTAGATTACAATAAAATATCATATCAATTAAAGTTCAAAATTAATAATTCATCGCACTGTAAATAATGAATCAATATTTTGTGGAAAGGGTGGGAAGAAAGCAAATTTAAAAATTGATGGATTTGAATGGTGTATTAAGCACATTACTCCTAGTTTAGAGGTTGAATTAAATATTACGAAACGATTAAATACCAATAAACCAATTCCAGTAAGTTTTATGAAACGTACTGCGAGTTCCCTCACTTTTACTGAACAAAGATTTAACTGGCATTTCACAAAGACATCGAATACTCCAAGATATTTTTTACTCGCTTTTCAAAAGAATGAAACACCTAGTTTCGATAAAAACAATAGTCTTTTCCATATTAATTCAATTAGAAGTTTACAAATTTCATTAAATCAAACACGTTATCCTATCGATCCATTAAGATTCGATAGCTCAAATAATCAATTCATGGAAGGATATGACGCTTATAGAAATCTATGTCGAGAATTTGGAGTTGAAGCACAATTAAATCCTGTAGATTGGAAGAATTTATATCCTGTTTTCTGTTTTGATTTAAGTGCACAATCTGAAGATATTATCAAGACCGGTTGTGATGTGACAATTAATATTGAAAAGACAAATTCCACAACATCATTGATGGCTTATGGTTTATTGCTAGAAGATATAGAATATTCAATTGAAATTCTTAATGGAAAAATGGTTAGGATTGGTTAATAACCTGAGGACCTTTGGTCTGATTAAGATTTACGTGTATGAATGGACAACAACTTCGTGATAACTTTATTAATTTTCTGTTGCACTTTATCTATTGCGTCAAGCAGCGTGTGATGTGCTTTAATTTCTTTTCTATTAACTTGCATTTTCTCCTGGTTAATCTTCAACGCCGTTTTAAGAGCATTCAATTGTGCTTTATCACTAACCTTTTGATTAAGTGTTTTTACTTCATTTATCATTTTATTCATGAACTTCACTTGTTGTGTAATTCTGGTACTCAATTCGTCAACACTTTTTTGGAATGTAGATTGCAGTTGTTGCAACTGTTGTAATAATTTTTGATTCTTTTCAGTAACTTTGACTAACTCTTCTTTCAGTTGTTTATTTTGATTTGTATTCTTTATAATGGCACCCCTTAAAGTTATTGATAATAGGATTATAATCTTTGACTGTTCTGTTATTTTTTTATGAAGTGTTGATATATCTACTTCTAGAGCTTTATTCTTTTTATCAAGTTTTAATAATTTTTTTGTTAATGATTTGTCATTAAGTTTTAGCAACTCTAATTCATTTATTAGTGGAGCCACCTGTCTATCAACATATTCTTTATTTGCTAATTCAGTATTTTGTTGTGGAAGAATAGAAAGATGTAACGGTCCTGTTAAAACGTCTCCAGTTTTCATGATATAGTTGTCTAGGTCTATGTCTGATTCTTGATTATTTGAAATGTAAGCGCCTCCTCCAACATTTGTCAACATCATTTTTTCTGTTTAAAAATATGTTATCTAACGAGGAATTTGAAGCCCCGCGTTCCGAAGAAGAAGTTGACGCTTTGCGTCTCGGCATCGAAGATTCAGTTGGTGGAGCCAAGCTTCTATCCAACAAAGTTGGCAGAACCAAGGTTCTATGTGAAATCTGTAATGCGGCATTCCATAACAAAGCATTATTAAATAAGCATGTGAAAGTAGTACATGCAACTGCATCTCCAGTACATGCAACAGTATCTCCAGTACATGCAACAGCACACCCAGTGCAACACTTACAACACTTACAACAGCACCAACCAGTAGAACAACAAATGTTACAACAACAAATGTTACAACAACAACAAATGTTACAACAACAACAAATGTTAGAACAACAAATGTTAGAACAACAAATGCTAGAACAACAAGTGCTAGAACAGTCGCAACCAGTAAAAAAAACGTGTGCTGAATGTGGAAAAGACATAACATCTAAGAATTTTGCACGTCATCAAAAAAGATGTCAATTACCAACACAACCAAAAATAAAAGATAGACAATGTTTGAATTGTAATAAATATTTCACTGCCCAGGGTTTTACTAATCATTCTAAGTCATGTACAATTAACACACGTAAATGTACTAGTTGTGAAATTCTTAAACCCAAAACAGAATTTTATGATAGCAAATACCAATGTAAAGAATGTTTAAAAGCACAAGTGCGATGTAATAACTGTAACAAAGTTTTAATGAAGAGAAACTTCGCACGTCATGTAACAATTTGTCATGAGTAATTAAATTTTGTAACTGTAATAGTCCGGAGGTCAAGTCCATACAGTTACTTGAATCTCTTGTCTTCTTTTAAGCTTCAGACTAAATAGAATGATTGATAGATTGGTAGATTGATTGATTGATTTCCGTAATAGTCCGGAGGTCAAGTCCATACAGTTACTTGAATCTCTTGTCTTCTTTTAAGCTTCAGACTAAATAGAATGATTGATAGATTGGTAGATTGATTGATTGATTTCCGTAATAGTCCGGAGGTCAAGTCCATACAGTTACTTGAATCTCTTGTCTTCTTTTAAGCTTCGGACAGTCCGAGACTCACTTGAATCTCTTGTCTTCTTTTAAGCTTCAGACAGTCCGACACTCACTTGAGTGCCTTGCCTTCATTTAAGCCTCAGACTAAATAGACCGTAGTAGTCCGGAGGTGCTACAGAGGTATAAAACACTCAAAGGAGTGTCGGACTAGTCTGGAGTCTGAAGCATTTTTTCTCATATAAAAAATAGGAAAAAAGAAATGAATATAGAAAATTCATATACCGAAATCCCCAATCGTCATCCCAGGATAGTCAATCATCACAATCAACGTAATGAAGTGCAATCTTTATTTTTGAAAGATTCAGATGTTGCTCGTGTATTGGGGTTTCTACAATTTCATTGTATAAAAATTATTATCATAAGTTTTATCATTTATTCTATTTATTATTTCATAAACTGGTTAGGGTACTTACAAACACAAGAACAGAAGAAGGTTACATTTTATAAAGAACAAACAAAAGTCTTTAAAGGTTGGAAACATCCATCTCGTCAAAAAGCTATACCAACAGAACGAACTAGAGAAGAGAACCTACATTTTATTGTTTATGGTAAAACGGGAAGTGGAAAGACTACATTCATGCGTAAGTACATCCAAGAACATTTTAAAGAAGAAGATGTATATATTTTCTGTTTGCAACCGGACGAATGGCAAGGATATTCAAATGTTTATAATAGGGGAGATTTAGATATGTTAGAAGATATGGAAAGTTTTGCGGGTACATATGAACAGAACTCTTTACTAATATTAGATGATGTAGCTAGTTTAGTGAAGCAAAAAGACGTATCAGAAATATTTACAAAAGGTCGTCACCATCATATACGAATAGTTGTATTAGCTCATAAAGCCTGTGACGTAGATAATAAGATTAGAGAAAACGTGGAAACCTTTTATACAACTACGCAAAATAATGTAGCATTCTTTGAGGATATCAAGAAAAATTATAAACTAAGTTTACCTTTAGCTAAATATGCATATGTTAAATATGGTATAATACGTGTTGATACTATTATGAATCAACTACAAGTATATGATAAAGATTTAAATGTACTATTAGATACTGAACATGACTTCTATAGCAATTCATTAGATTTCGACATTAGTCTTTATGCAGGTGCAAAGAATTTGTCACCACATAACATAGAAGAAATAACTATCTTTTTAGAAAACGAGGCAATTGTGCCACTAACGATCATACCAGAAACATTTTATTTCTATTTCGATCATTATCTGAATAATGTGTTAGGGATTAAAACACCTAAACGATTAGAAAATAGGGATGCACTAGATGCTATACGAACAGGAATTAGTAATTTCCGAGATGTATTACAAAGTGTGAAACCTTTAGTTTATGATGCTAAGAATACATTAAGTGAGATAAAGCCAATATTTAATGAATTAAATGAAATGTGAATTCGTAATTAAAAATTAGTTTTAAAAAAATAAATAAAATTATGTCTAAACATAATGACTATAGTCAGTATATCATCAAACACATACCAGTGTTAAAAGATTATCATCATCCTATAAATCCTGTAAATTCAAAGAAAGAAGTTAAATTTCAGTACCATCATAAATACATAGAGTTCGTTAAAGACTACAAAATAAAACACGGTTTAAAACCACATATTAAAAATGGATACTTACCACCGTGTCTACGAAGTTTCAGAGTATTCTTAGCGTATAATAATTTATGGTGGTTGGTTAAGAAAGAACATTTAACAGCTTACGATCTAAAGACATTAAATGAATTAAATATTCCTGTATATATCCAACGAAGTTGGCGGAACCGAGGTTCTATGTAAAAACATAAATTTTTTTTATAAAAAAGTAAAACATAAATTTTTTATTAAAAAAAGGTAAAATGGAGGAAGGTAACCTATATTGTAGCATATGTAAAAAACAGCTACAGACGCCTAGAGGTTATAAATCTCATTTAAAGAGTCGTTTGCATTTACAGAATGTAGAACGACATAATACAAGTGATATAACGAGAATGAATGAATATATAAACTATCTAAAAACATTACCTACTGATATAGAAGTTAAAAGAGTATTTGATGATTATTCACATTCAGAATATAAAAAAGTTTTTAGTGTAATAGATGAACCTGAAATAGATATAAAGTATTTATATGATGATCCCGAACAAAGTGACATTTATGAGTATGATGAATCTGTCGAAACCGATGAAACTTTTTATGATATTCTATCCAACTTTTATAGTATATTTAGAAAATCTTTCAAATGTTATATGAATGTAGAAGTATGTTACACAAAGACTGGACCTGATGGAAATATTGAAGAAATAGTACAAGGCCATTTCAGTAAAACACAAGAAATTCATAATGTAAATAATATACAACCCATATTTGAAACAATGATAAATAAATTAAAAGATGCTATAACTGAAGCTCAGTTGCGTGAATCTGGTTGGAAGCTTGTTAGAATAGTATCCAAGAAATTAGTAATTAATAAATATAAAAATAATACTGGAGGTAGTTACATACCCCTACCTTTCAGTTCACCACAAATAATTAACATACAAAACGACGACAACTATTGTTTTCTGTGGAGTGTTATAGCACATTTACATCCTGCACGATATCACAAAGAAAGACTAAGTCATTACAAAAAAGAAGAATACATAAATGAATTTGATCTTTCTGATGGATTAGATGAATTTCCATATGATTATAATAAGCTAACAAAGTTTCATAAAAAGAACAAACATATAATAGAAGTAAATGCTTTTGAATTAAATGTGAAGTATATTTCTGTTGGTGATGTTACTCCCTTATATCCCGGAGATATTGAAGTTAATAATATTGTTTATAACAACTTAAAAGAATTTTATTTGAATAACAAAAATTTATGCCAAACACAAATAGTATACAATGAAAGAGGAAATTACATGCATCATAATATTATTTACAAAGGAAATGTAATATGTACTGAAAAATATGAAATTATAAAAACCTTATCACCAATAATGATTAATCATAATAATTATAAAGGACGTGGTTTTACTTCTGGATATCAACAGCAGTTAGAGATGTTAGAACAGCAATATCAACAACAATTACAGATGTTAGAAAAGTTACAGATGCTAGAGCAGCAATATCAACAACAGTTACAGATGTTACAGCAGCAATATCAACAGTTAGAGATGTTACAGCAACAATATCAACAACAGTTACAGATATTAGAACAGCAATATCAACAACAGTTACAGATGTTACAGCAGCAATATCAACAGTTAGAGATGTTACAGCAACAATATCAAGAACAGGTACAGATGCTACAGCAGCAATATCAACAACAGGTACAGATGTTAGAACAACCAGCACAAGCAAATATATTATGTTATAAAGAACATTACATATTGTGCAAAGATGTTTCTATATTTACAAAAACTTCAGATAATGCTAATTTCCCCTGTCTTCAATGTATGATAAGTTTTAGAACTGAACAAGCATTGAATAATCACTTTGCAAATTGTCAAGAAAATGAAGCAGTCAGAAATACGTTTTCAAAAGAAGATTATTTAGAATACAATAAATGGTATTTCAAAAATAAAGTACCCTTTACAATATATTGTGATTTTGAAGCATATAATGTCAAAATTACAGAACAAAGTACTAGCAAGCATTTGTTTGAGCAGAAACCATTATGTTGGGGAATGTACATTCATTCAAATTACCCCGAATTATTTAAATCAGAATATTATCAGTACTATGGTGAGGACAGTGCTATAAAGTTTGTTAACACAATAGAAGAATTACAAGGACGTTTTTCACAATTGCTTAAAACAAATAAACCAATGCTTCTATTAACGTCTGAACAATTAGTGCAATTTAATAATGAAAAGAATTGTTATTACTGTGGTAAAGAATTTACAACTTATAAGCGAAGCGACGGTTCTGCCGACAAAGTAAAGGATCATGATCATCTAAATGGATTATATAGAGGTGCAGCACATAATTCTTGTAATCTTAATGCAAACAAATTTAGATATAACTTTGTTCCTTTATATTTCTACAATGGTTCTAAGTATGATTTCCATTTAATAATAAACGATTTATTTTCATCTGAAACATTACAGCAATTAAGAACAAACGTACTATGTAAAACAGAAGAAGAATACTTTTCAATGCAATTTGGTTGTATTCGAATATTAGATGCATTTAGATTTTTTACTCCTTATTCATTGGAAGCCATGGGAAAAACATTGAAACTTGAACAATGTAAAATACTAAATAAATATAACTTGAAACCTCTTAAAGGGATATTTCCCTATGAGTACATAACTGGGGACATCACCAAAATAAATGAAATAATGCAAGAACAACAACTTCCTTCACGTGACAAATTTAAAACAACATTAAAACAATCACAACTGTCTGAAGAAGATTATACAGAAGCTGAAAAGAATTGGAAAGAGTTAAATTGTAGAACAATGTATGATTATACAATGAAATATCTTCAGATAGATGTATTAATACTAGCTGATCTATTTGAAAACTTTCGTGATATGTGTATCGAATATTACGGAATAGATCCATGTTATTGCTATTCTACACCAGGTTTAACATGGTTAGCAGGATTGAAATTTACTGATATTAAACTTAAATACTATAAAGAAAGTTCTTACGATAAATTGTTATTTTTTGAATCTGGAATTAGAGGTGGAGTTTCATCAGTTTTAGGTAATAGATATGTTAAATGTTATAACAAGAAAGTAAACCCACAAGAATATGGAATAATGAAACCTTTGTCACTAGAGGAGAAAGAAAAGATATTAGAAATTTTTCGAACGAAACGAGAAGGAGTAGAACGTGAAAATGCAATTGATGAGTTTATGAGAGAAAACTATTTGTTATATTATGATTTTAATAGCTTATATTCTTCTTGCATGATACAAGAATTGCCTACAGGTGAAATGGAATGGAGTGGTAATCGAACCGAAGGTTCTCAGGCTTCGCCCAATGATAAGTACGAACGAACTATTGAAGATGGAAATGGTTACGTATATGAAGTTGATTTACGATACCCTGATGAAATAAAAGATACAACAAAATATTTTCCATTCTGTCCTGAAAATAAAATACCTGATATAGATGATTTTACAGATTATCAAAAGTCTATATTACCTAAAAAATACAGACCAACAAAGAAACTCCTGTTAACACAAAGTAATAAAGAAAAGTATGTTGTTGAAGGAAGAATGTTAGATTGGTATTTAGATCATGGAATGATTCTCACTAAAATTCACCGAAAATTAGTATATAAGAAATCTAAGTGGTTAAAAAATTATATAGAATTTAATATTGAAAAACGTAAAATAGCTAAGAGAAATAAAGATGATTTTGGAAACGTATTCTTTAAATTAATGAATAACGCATTTTATGGTAAAACTTTAGAAAATGTACGTAATAGACAAAATATTGAAATAGTTTATAATGAAGATCGATTTCAAAATTTAACAAGAAAACCAACATATAAAAGAACTACTAGATTTAGTGATAATCTATGCGCTGTTCATCTAAGAAGAAGCATTGTAAAACATGATAAGTTTAATTTTATAGGATTTACTATATTAGAATTAGCTAAACTATTTATGTACAGTTTTATATATGATTATTTGGCACCTGCTTATGGTCAGAACTATAAATTACACTTTACAGATACCGATTCTGTTTTCTTAGAATTAACAATACCGTATAATTCTTCACTTGATGAAGAAATTAATAAAATAAAAGATATCATTCATCCTTCTGATTTATGTAAAGTAAAAGATGAACTAGAAGGAAATGAAGAGTACATAACAGAAGTTGTATTTCTAAAAGCCAAATGTTATTGTTATAATACAAAGTCTAAAACATCTAAAACATTAAAAGGAATTTCAAAAGCATCAATAGCTAAACAAATAACATTTCAAGATTATAAGAAGGCATTGTTTAATAATGAAATAAAATCAACATGTAATTATAGACTTTGTTCAAAGAAACATAAAATGTACTTAAAAGAGGAACATAAATTAGCATTAGATCCATTTGATGATAAAAGAAGGATTTTACCTGATGGAATAACTACTGTACCTTTTTAATTTTTAAACATCTAGTCAGAGAACAATTGTTCGATTCAGAGTTTTACTCTGTGAACAAATGTTCTATAACTCTATCATGTACTTTTTTATCAATATTGATTGTAATAAATCCATAATCGTTTGACCAAGCAATACTGCAAGATTGTTTAAAATCATCTTTATCTCTTATACATAAGTCTCTTAACAAATCACTTAGGTTTCTTGAATTCATTTCGAAAAGCATAAAAATATTAGCATTCTTTCTAATAACGCTGCCATCTAATGAATACATACTTTGTGTCAAATAAAAGACACTACAGTTATTATGTCGACCTCTTGTAAAATAATTTCTCTGAACTGCCTGATCTTTGTCATTAACACAATCATCAAACACAACACAATGTTTTTTCGTTTTATTTAGTTTACTAGGATCTTGCATATTACCACTATCATCTATTAGTTGCATCGATATGTGTTTATTTTTATTGGGTTCTACTAGTTGTTCATTTTTCGCTGCTTCTTCACACCAAGAACTTATTTCTTCTTCATACTCCGATTTTTCATATTCTTCAAACAGTGAAGCTATAGCTGATTTTGTAAGATTATTTTCAAAACCATATTTCAAGAATTGGTAAATAGGTTGGTCTGCTGTTGTTGTATAAATAATAAGATTGTTATAATCCAAAAAGTTTGGTGTCGTGAGAATTTTAAATAATAGATACGTTTTCCCACAACCTGATCTTCCACAGATAACTGCTAAAACCTTACTGGATAGGTTGGGATGATGATTGAATTTCACTTTCTTGTTTAGTGGAGATTTTACAGAAGTGTTTTCACTCATTTTTTAAGTCAATATTTTTAATTAAACCTCTCGTAATAATAGATCTATCATAATCTCTTCACCTCCAAAATTTATTGCCTTTCCTTTCTCATCTGTTATTCTAATGGTAATGGAATTAATTGTTTTTCGTGTAACTGGAAAATATATTAATGATTTTGGGATTACATTTAAACTGTAACCAATCGGAACTGTAAATGCTGGATAACTGAAGATATTATTTGTTAGCTTTCCATTAACATAACCACCTTCTATAATATCACACTGAACGTTGATTGAATTTATTTCAGTTATTTTAGGTATATTTTCACTGATATGAAAACCTTGTGCATAGAGTTTCTTTTTAAATCCTAATAGTTTCGACAATGATCTATCATGATTAAAATCAACTTGATAATTTTCATCTAAAGTAAGAGAAAATTTATTTATTGCTGGTTCAACTGCGAAATGTAATTGTTTCTTGTCTTTAAATTGAATACCTAAATGTCTTTTTATTTCATTGGAAATAGATTCAACTTCATAAGATCCAGGAAGAAAAGTTAATTCTTTCCAAGTTTTACCTTTGTCATTTGAATACTTAAATCGGTCATTTACATCTTTGATAATATTTTGTATAGTGTTAAATGTTGAAAAACTAGTTAATGCTACTTCATAATGTTTGTCTTGTTCTAAGTGAATAATAGGATCTAAATTACAAGTATGCGATGACGCAGTTGCTATAAATTTTAAAGTCGTACTAAATTTTGATGAGGTTAAAATCTCGGTTAAATTTTCTAAATGTTTATTAATTTTTTCTAGTTCTACCGAAGACATTTTTAACTAGATAATTTAGATAAATTTTGATAGTCTTCTTCACTTATAATTTTCTTTTCTAATAGTCTTTTTAAGATTGCATGTATTTCGTTAAAGCTAGAGTTAGGTCCTTCATTTCTCGCAGCTAATAAAATCTGTAATCTATTCATTAATTCTTGTGGATCATCGGGCAGGAAAACCGTTGTCTCTTTTAGTCCTGTTCCTGTTTTTGGGTAACTAGTCGGTGTTGAATAACCAGTTCTTGCTGGAGAAGCAGCCATTGGTGTTGAATAACCAGGTGGTGTTGAATAACCAGTTCTTGCTGGCGAAGCAGCTGTTAGTATTGGTATCTTTGTTCCTGTTTTACTGGTACTAGACGTTTTGGATAATAAGCCATTCAAATTTTTATAACGCTTAAGAGTTTTTGCAGTTCCAACCTTGTCTAACATAGTTTTGTATTTCAGTAGATCATCAGTATGATAGTCATCTAAATCCGCTCCTCTTAATAAATCCACGAAATTTCTGTCTAAACTGAAAGCTGTTTTGTCTGGTGTGAAAACTAAACTTTCTTTAGGATTTATAAATAATTCTTCTCCACCTAAGTAAAATCTAAGAAATGGCTTTCCCTCTATAAATGAAGTAGAATGTTCGAACAGCATAGATTTTGGTAATTTCTTGTCTATGTTTGCTTCTAACAAACCATAATCATCCATGATGGTTTTCTGCACTGGATCCGCTATATCAATTCGTTTATCATGAACTGCAAGTTCTTTCTCAAGAATTTTGAGTGGTGCAATAGTTTTTTCAAAATCAGTTTTCACTTGTTCAGTTAGGTGTATTTTTTCTAACATATCGGATTGAACGCCAGCTTGTAGCATTCGATATTGTCTATGTTTTTTCTTCATAATATTTTTCTGTTTTCTTAATTCTTCTAGTTGTTTTATTTTTGCCTCATTTGTGTTCATTATTTATAAGATAATATTTGAATTTTGTGGTAGCATAGAGATACAGCAAAAACACTTTACTGATGCTCTAATGTTTTGTTTAATAAAGTTTTTATTTCTTCTAAAAAAACATCATTATTATCTTTGCCTTGAGAAAACTTGTTTGGTATTTTATTTGCTTCTCTAGCTATTTGTTCAAATTTTTCAATCTCATCTAACGTAATAACATTATCATCACACACTCTTTGAAAGTAGTAATGAAGTTTGTCATATACCTCTTTGACATGTACATGTTTCTTACTTAAGGATTTACGTTTCTTATTGATTAAAGACTTATCTATCATTGTTGCGAGTGAAGTTGTAAAAACACCTGTACCTGTTAAAGCAGTAGCAACAACAGGAATTGTAAGAACGCCAGATGAAATGACAATAGTGAGAGCGCCTAAAGAAATTGTTAAAAATGCTCCAACGCCTTGTGTCACATTCTTAACTATCGTCCATCGTTTTCTTAATTTATTATAATGTTCCAATCTTAACAATAGTTGCGCTTCCTTATCTTTCATGTACCTGACTCTATCTTTGTGTTTTGCTATATCCATTTCATATGATAATGAAGGATATAAAGGGGCTGATGGTTCTTTTGTTTTTTCATCTTCCATTTTTAAATGAATATTTTTGTTCATATTCATTTTTTGTAATTATCATTATTTTATTGTAAATTTTTATTACATTTGGGTCATAAACATTTTTTCCTCATTTGTATTTTTATAAATTTAAGCTAGTTTCCTATTTGTTGTATTTTTCCCATTTGTATTTTTATAAATTTAAGCTAGTTTCCTATTTGTTGTATTTTTCCCATTTTCGCATCTATTTTGGCCCGTAAATTGGTGATTTTAGAGGTAAAAAAAGTTCTTGATTTTTTTTAAAATGCACTTGACCTCCGGACTATTACGGAAATTTTTTTAAAATGCTTGTCCTGGACCGGTCAAATAACCATTACTTGCGTGTAGAAGCAATCCATAGAAATGGATATCGCTCGCGTTTTGCTGAGCACTTGAACATCGAATATTTTTGCTTCAGAGTTTATGAGTATAGTACTTTAATATTTTGCCACTGAAGATTTCATTATCAGAATCTGCTCCTAGGAAATCTCATATTTCAGAGATGTTTTATCGTTCACATGTGCAAAACTTGTAAGTCTTGTTGTTAGTTATTGTTTAAATCTTGTTTTCTGACATTGACTATGTATATCTCGTCCTCTGAGTCTGATTACGACAGCCTATATAAACTGTACTGTACATACGAGCAGGTGCAATATTAGTCACGTTTTCAACTTTGAATTGTTTTTGTTTTGTTTGCTGTTGAGAAAGTTTACTGATTAGTTTGTTATCATGGGATTGTCTGCTGCTCAGGAGAGTTTTTAGAATTAATTTGAAAAGGTTTGTTATGTAAATTTTGTTTCAATCGACTATTGTGCTCTCGGAAAAGATTTTGCATAATTTGATTGTTAAAGTTGCACTGATATTATATTACACAGATTTGATGAAAACGATTTTTTATTCGCTGCATATTTCTGGAGATACATACCATACCAATAATTCTTAAGTTAAAGTAAAGGCTCCTAATCCCATAAACCTTTATTTGAGGGACAATGAAATTTCAGCTAACTTAGGTTTTCATATTAAGTAGGCCCTGTCTTTCAATTGAATCGTTTGTGAGCTATGCTTAAGAATGGCTGAGTCTGAGTTTCACTTCTATTCTAGACATATCAACGTCAAAGATTCAAGAATTTGAAGCTTTTCTGATATTTTCAGAAAGTCGAAATTTTGAAAATTCCAAAAATGACTTTATTTTCATAACCTAAATGGGGTAGGGGTCAAAGTTGCAAAATAGGGCCTACCCACCTTTTTTCAGTCGAGCGTACCTCTAGTTGATCATCTAGTTGACTTCAGCAGGGTCGAAAACCCCCGAAAACCTCCAAAACTAGTGAATTTAAATTTTTCAACTTTTTAGCACTACTTATGAAATTTCACTTAGGGCAGGTCAATAGCGACCGAACCTTTTTTGAATCAAGTCAAACGGACTTGTAGAAGCAAAGTTACAAGCCTTTAAAGTTTTGAAGTCTTTTATGGCCTGGAGGCAAAGGCCATCTCCTGACGAACCTCTAAGTCTGACGCCTTAGCTGAGTTCAGCAATGAAATTTTCTAAGTCGGTTTCTTACAGAAACCCGGTTTTTCAGATTTCCAATGCTATCATCAGAGCTCCAGAGTTCACCTACCCCAACCCAGTCGGGAGGAGAACTGATTTCCACAAGCAGAGTTTCCACTTATATAGTTTGTGGCGATCAGCTGATGACGTAATATCCATCATCCAAAAACTTTAAATCCGTCTATCTGCGGTTCTAGTGCTCGGATTGACTTCAAATTTTGAGTGCCATGTTTTCTCGCTGTCCCCTTTCATTTTTAAGACATCCCTCGACCCTCTACGATGACCAGAAGCCGAGCTGAAAAACTCGGTCGTTTTTTCAAAAAGTTCCAAAATCTTGGAAAATGCACAAAAACTCGATTTTAACAGGCTCTCATTTGAAAACGAAACCTTCCACGCATCTGAAAAGAGTGGATCCTAGAGAACAAAGTGCCGTCTTGCTCCTGAAAGAAACCCGAGCTCTTCATTCACTTCCAATCCTCCGCTACTCATCACCAAAGGTGGCCACAATTTAACATTTTCAGGAAAAAATCTCATGTGGAGACCCAACTTTTCAACTTTTTCTCTCCGATTGACTTGAAACTCACCCTCTAGATGTAGAATGGCACGCTGATTCCAAATCTGTCTCTGTTTTCCCGTCCGAGGCTTGGTTCACCCGCTAGAGCGATTTTCGTGAAAATTCTAACTCTGTCGTTTTTTCGCCAATGTCCCAAATTTTCAATGGCGTCTCACCTCTAAACGGAGGCAGATAGGAACAAGCCGTGTCTTCCACTGAATTTGTCTCACTCCCAGCTTTCAAACGAGCTATTGCACGACTTTCTACGATCCCTACAACCAAAGTTGGAAGATTGCTGCCGAGGGGGGGTCAGCACTTTTTCTCTTCGATTGAGCTGGAAAGATGTTACTAGACCCAACATTGGCCAAAACATCCAACACCTGACTTTTCCAACTCTGACGTTTTCCTGCCATTTTCCTCCCTAAACCCAGGAAAATAGGACCAAACTGAGCTTTTTTTCCACTGCATTTTTCTCACTCTTAGCTTTTAAATGAGCTATCACACGACTTTGTACGATCTCTAACACCAAAGTTGGAAGTTTAACAGGAGGGGGGGGACGTCAGAACTTTTTCGCTCCCATTGAGCTGGACACATCCTTCATAACCCAAAATTGGCCAAAAATTCTGAATTTGCACTCCATTTTCCCGTCCGAGACCTGCTTCATGCCGAAAAACGACTTTTCTCATCCCAAAACATCCAACACCTTCCTTTTCCAACTCTGACGTTTTCAGAGATTCCACCCCTTCTCCCTTCCGAGATTCCTATCCTTGCTGGAAAACTCCTTCCTTCCTTCCTCTCGGACCCATTCCTCCCAGCACATCCTTGGCGACCTCCTTCCTCTCTCCAGAGGGGGGGGCTGAGTCAGCATGATGACTCATCGTTGCACATTTTGGACTTGAATTTGGGATGGGATTACTACTGTCGATCGTGAACCCAACCGCGAACGCAATGCCTGTAGTCTAAATAAAATCTTTGAAGAAATTTGTCTGCCTGTCTTGGTGCCGACTTAGGCCTACAGCGACTTTTTCAAGCTAAGCTTATAAAATCACAATTCTTCGGTTTCACTTCATAAGAGCAAAAAGACATCGACAGTCAGCATATGCGCGATTATCTCAGTCAAAGTCAAGGAAATTCGTATCTTGCTCGAAAGCATTTTCAGTTGAAGTCAATGCAGTTGTATTTTCCTCTATCCGGTGCTTCCAAACAGATGAAATCTGAAAGCAATGATTCGGAAATCAAAATGACATCTATGTGCTTTTCTAAAAAAAACGTTAGCAAGAAAGTCTAGCTTTTTTCTGTAGCTGTTGTGGCAGTTCCATAGCAGAGCAAAAGTTAGTGGAGGTTACACTCAGTCTGGTTTATTTCTTAATGCTCAAAATATCCTCCTTTTTTGAATAAATCTGAAATTAAAATTTAATCCTTGATTTGGATGAACATCTTTAGAAAAGTGAATAAGTCACTTACTTTTGACATGATCTGAATGGAAATTTCTACGCGCTTTTGAAAGTAGAAAGCTTTCTGCTCAATTTGTTGTCAAGAAGAGCAAATTGATCGATCTCATTGTATTTTACCTCATGGGTAAAGAACTGTACAAATATACACATGTCGGACATTTTACACAAATGGAAAATCGAAGGGTTGAATTCTCTGTACAAATGAACGTCATAACGATATGCATCTACGGTTTCATGTGGCAGACTATCGACAGTGAGAAGAAATGCAGTCGATCACCACACAAACCGCAATCGGCGTCACACGATGGATCCGGTGTGTTTGAGGAGCCAAGCACCGCTACCACCACCTCCACGCATCTCCTTGGAGCCATTCGCACAGGCCACCGCCGCTGCCGCGGCAGCCGTAGCCGAATGAGCCACGAGAATCTCTCCAGCGGCGCTATTCAATGGCTTCTGACGAAGTTTACTGTCCTGTCTTAGAATTCGAACTGCGATGAAGAGGAGAACCATCATGATAAACCCGCCGGCGATGGGGACTCCAATCACAGCTGCTTTCAGCCACACCTCCTGCTCCGATACGCCTGACGGATGTCCCGGGGGCCATTTTGGAAGATACCAATACCGCGGAGGTGCTGGAGTACCGGTTCGATTCCGCAAAGACGCTTCAATGCGAGCCTCCAATTGTGTCGCATAATCGTCGTGATTGCACATGTGATTGCCACAACAGACAACAGCAGGCTTTGCAGCCTGCAAGAGTGGCAACAGACCTCTAGTAGGTGCTGAAGCTGAATAGTCACAAGATTGTCGGTGTGTGGAAAGAAGGTCGGTACAACCTTGCACTGTTACACGGTTCCTCTGAAGCATGAAGAAGCACTGTCCAGAAGCCGATGACTTGCACATATATCCTTTGGCGATACATCTTGGTAGATTGCAGTAACACCGGAGTTCACCTGAAATGGAATGATTCGAGGTTAGAAGAGAAAATCATGATTAATAAGGACGGAGTCGTTTTTTCCTTCGATCAATGATGGGGTCTCCGTGAAAATAGCGTTGTTAGATATTGATATTAAAATGGAAACGAACCTGAACAGCAGCCATTTCATTAATATCAGGAAGTATCACCAGGTCTGTTCACATCCCTCGATATCAACTCAACTCTCATATGTGCAGTCACACTTGCAGCAAACTTGAGATACGCAATTTGAATAATGGGTAGATTTTGCGGAAATGCTTTGTCACACTATCACGTGTATCCGTATAAGTCAACTACGGCCGGTGTTTTAGCTGATCAACCCATCTGTGTCACCTATTTGCCAGGGTTCGACTTGTTGATTGGGGAGAGGAGTGAATTTGCTTGTTAAGATATCAAAATATATAACAGCTGTATACAAAGGCAAACAGTATTTACATAAGAAGAGTAAACAAACAGACAAAACGATCGATAAATAACTGGGATGAGCGAAGTCGATAGAAGTGCATATAGGTAATGAAGGTAGAAGTTCATTAGGAGTGTCTGTAAAAGTTAAATTGTGTCTGTCTTTAAAATACTTTGGAACAAACAGGTTATCAAATTATCGGCACAATGACCGTGGCGGTCGGGAGACCACGGTTCAAACCGTGGTCGTGTCAAATTTATTCTTGGAATACACTGGGTACAAAAGAATGGGAGTGGGATGAATAAAACTCGGCCACATAGAGGACAGGCTTCCGAAATCAAATATAAGTAAGGTTTACTTAAGTATGCACTTTTATCTGATCCTTAATGACGCACACTGAGTATCAATAACTTTTTGAATGTGTACTATAGTCAGAATTTGACAAAGAATTTTGAAAAACAGTGTTGTAACAAATTCATTGTATCAAAATATGTCCACAGTCATGCAACTGCTTGAAGATTTAAATGTTAGTGACAGTTACTTAGTAACTAACTTTTGTTGCTTTGATCTCTTCCTATTTATAGAAACTGCATGTTTGGATGTGTTGACGGTCAGGCTTTGATCAACTTCATTACAAAAGATGATAGTACATGATGAAGTGATTCTAATAATTACCATGGGAAAGTTGAATGATAAAGAAAGGTAAAATAGGTGAGAGCCAAAGAGAAATTCAATCATGAGAATCTCTCAGACACGACAATGAGATTTCTCAGACTCAGCCGTGATAATAGACTTTAAAATGATCTCATCCAAGCTTAGCTGTCGCCTATATAACTTCTCTCCTGTCTACTAGGTCGACGCCCATAAAGAGACACTCAACAGGTTTGTCGCCCCCTCGACGCTCCACACATGCTTAAAGTAGTTATTCGTATGGGACTGTTGAGAGCGGGATGTCTCAGCCACGATGGGTAGGTCATCCTTTGCCGCCACGTCACTGAAACGCCGCCGACAAAAAGCTCAAATCACTTGTAGTTTCGGCGCCGTTGCAGTCAGCGCTATACTCCGCATCCAAACGAGTCTTTTGCACGTTTTTAAGTGAAAGGAAAACAAAGACGTATGCATTGCAAAGCGGCAACTACTAACAGGGCCACCTGCCTCTGTCTCTACTTTGTCGGGCGCCGAGGTGCTTTCCATTTCACTTACAAGTCTATGCGAGAAAAATAGATGTCTGAGACTTAAAAACAATAGACAATAGCATTCTGTCTTCTACTGTCGGCTGACGTACTTTATTTCTGCACATTATTTAGTAATACGCCTTCAAGGATTCCACAGTTGGACGTATGTTTACATATGCACCGCTTCTGTTTAACTCTCTGTAATCCTCACAACTGAATCAATATCCATGAGCTATGGAATATCTGATATTTAACGTTAGCAATGTTACAGAAAACGTCATTTATGTCAACTCTTTCATGACGAACGAGATGTCTGTAATATTCAGTTTTCATACTTACCTTTTTACCTTTCAAAACGCAGTTAAACTTATAAGCGTTTATTCTTAAGTACGTGAGCAACCATAAGGTAACAGGTGCAATTTCAGCAGACGTGTCAACTGACGAGGCAACGAGAAATTGAATTTGACTCCCACAATGAGGTATAACATCAGTTTGTCTTGTTTCATCGCCCTATCCTATATTTTACTCAATTCAAAGAGACATGGATTTTCGTGAATCAATGAAGAGTTTCATCGAAACTATAAATAATGTTCATTTTGCTTGTTAATGTACATGTACGTTTGCAGCTATTGATATCTTCATTTATAATTTTTTCATAGAAAATTTGACTTATGTATGCTCTATATCGCGATAGCCACGGATACAGAGATCCCTCTGCATAGCAACCGTAGAGTGTATTAAACAACTTTATTCTATGCGGCTGTGTATTGAAGCCTATAATGCAATTTAACATCAAACCACAGCAAGAACCTCGGATCGTGGATTAGGTAACCGGTCCGAAATGTTCTAAACTTTACCGGTGTCGACGATACAGCAGCAACCGGTTACATCTCTACCGCACAAGTCTCACACTGTTCAATGCCATGTTGCACTATAATTTAATAAATCTGATTCAAAACATTAAAATTACTTATTAATCAAAATGTCATTAATCAAACATAATTGGCGATTTTGAAACTACTATTCACATACTCGATTACCCCAGCAAACCTCAATGAGATGCTGATACACTGAAGTGTGTATTGAATGCTAATGTGATGTATTATGAAGATATAGTACCTGGATTTTTAGTTTCTCGGTGAATAGACAAACTATCAATTATCTTATTATTTATTATCTAAAACTGCTGCAGAATGTCTGAAATAAAAAAAACTCGGAACTTTCTATTCTCGTTTTCCTTCGCAGATGAGAGTCGACAAGAATTTCCAGACGTCTGCAAATGGACGATCAGCTGCTGGTCTACTCGCTAAGGCGACATTAACAAAGAATGCGATAGGAAATCAGGTCTCACTTGAGAGGGAAACGAGAGTGTCTGAACTCATTGGCAAGCGATTATCGAGAGATTGCGCACTACGTAAGTGAGGTTGGAGCCAGAGATAGTCGACGCCAGTGATGCGACCCGTAAAACCAAAAGCATAATTGAATCATTGGAGCCACCAGTCAAGACCGGTATGGGTAATGGTGTCGCCTTCTCGACATATACTGTGGAATTTGTGGCGCGATAGAATTAATATGCAATGAGTTGATGATTTGTTGTATCTCTGAGAGAAGAAACGTGATCGTGACTGGAGATAAGTCACGGATATTTCAGATTCTCTTCACTTTGATGTGCAGATACCGCATACATCGTGACTATAAGAAATTTGTTCTCACTATGGCTGATCCTCATGGCAGGACATGAGCGCAAAAATCTACTACTAGGTAGGGCGCAAAATATCTACTTTCATTGAAAGATGAGCGAGCTGATTATCTCCGTTATCTCCGATATATTCCGTTAAATAAGTAATTTACATAAGATAGCTCAAAATCTTACTTATTAATAATGGCTGCAAATTAGTTGGCAATGTTCAATAACGCAAATGGAATAAACAAAATTTCTTTTTCAGTACACCGAATGCAACTTGGTACTGAATTCAAGATAAAACATCGCAGAAGGAAAGAATGTCTTTTAAATTTAGAATATGAATTTGATTGTTTTGCACTGTTTATTTCATATTTATTCGATCGCTGAACTTGTTAATGACAAAGCCTGATCCAAGCTTCTTCACATTAAGGCTTTTTGTAAATAAAGTGGCCAACGCTTCGTGCCACTGACACTTGGTCGGCGCATAAAAGTGTCAGTGGCACGAAGCATGGGCCACTTTATTTATACATAACAAAATCACTATTTTATCTTTGGTCACCAATAAATTATATAACGAGTGGTCAACGAGTATTTTCACTATGACCATAATCATCATCATTTCATTCTGAAAGTGGTAGACTAATTAAGCGGCGAAAATCTAAGCGACGAACTGCTCCCGTTTACCCTAAGCTTGACTATGAAAAAACAGATCCTTTGTTGTCTAAGGCAATATAATTGCTAACAAGAACAAGATGTCTGATGTCATAGGTACGACTCACGAGGAGTCATGGCAACGCAAGTATGCTGTCGTCTACGTGGAAAGTCGTAGATCATTTATCATACGTTCGAGTAGACGACATGCATTACAAGACTTTTTGAGAACATTTGAAACTGATAACGTTATTGCCTGCTCCACCAGCATTACGCTCTTCACAATAGCCGATAATTAAGCGAGTGAGGGCATGGAATGACTGTCATAGTGATTCAAGTGAATGCTATGCGGCATTATTTTATTGATACCGTCTCAGAACCGGCTTCTGAATTAAAAACCACTATCTATGTATGTAGCCAGAAACTTCCAGACTTCTACATATACATGAATCATAGCAAGCATTCATTACAATAGTAATCATGCCTCGCTTTTTCAAGCATCAATGAGTCGTACAGCCGACGGCCTCAGCTGTACGACTCATTGATGCTTTCGAAATTTAGGCATGATTGATATATTCAGCTGATGTTCGATTGCGATCTTCAGGGACTTAAAATGATTTTTTGATGAGGCCATTTTTGTAGGAGCTAGCCTTTTTGTAGGATGACCTCAAGTCTTCAAGCAATTGTGATCATTGAGAAGAGTAAACCTTTTACGAATGTCTGAAGTGTTCCATGAAAAGTAATTTAAGCAATAATAGTTTTTGAAATTGGAATGCTTGTTTATACTTTACAGGGGCGGTTCATCGATTGGTAGGGCGCAAAATATCTACTTTCATTGAAAGATGAGCGAGCTGATTATCTCCGTTATCTCCGATATATTCCGTTAAATAAGTAATTTACATAATCATTTTATCAAATGGTACGTTTCATGAATATCCAAAATAAAATTCCAAATGCGGCCATAGCCCGGATATGGGAACCGTACAAAAAGGGACTCAATGACTCAACAGCAAGATTACCAACTATGTTTCACTCCGATGTAGGCCAGCCAAGAAATGCTAACCGAAGAAAGGAAATGTACAATTACAGATAGAGGATCCCCTAATTTCTAGAAGTAGAAAACGTTTTTTTTTCTAGTGCGAGATCTGCCGGCCTATATCGTAGACCATTCCCAAGCAATTTATGATGAATGAGCCGCTTAAGAATGAATGGCCTACCTACGCAGGGCCCGCGGAACAATTTTTCACGAGGGGGGCCATAAATTTTGTGTAATGTTTTATTACAATAAGATTGTATAGACATAAAAGATGCCGTTTATTAACATTTTTCGCAATCACAATGTAAGCATCATTGATCTACATCAGTATCTTCATTTATTTTCTCTGATTCATGGTCATAATGCAAAGTATAATCATGAAAACTACTTATATATCACAGACATAGATAGAATTTTCAGATGTATGCAATTCGACGAATTGAAAGACAAAATCTGTTGATCAAAGTGAGCATCCTTCATGTGAAATATAGGTGGCACCAATGCTCTGTTAGAAGTAATATAGTTGTATCATATGTCTAATTGAAATTACTGTAGTTCATCGATCATCTTAAAAAATCAATTCATTGTATAAATTTTAGAGATATCTCACTTCTCCACTATACCATTATACTTAATTTCCATGTTAAACGAAATGAAAGAAAAAGCAAACAGCCTATTCAAAATTTCAATAATAAGTGCTAGTGTAGGGCTTTGAATATAATTTCATACTGATTGTGATTATTATAAACAAGTGTTTGTTTGCGTATAACCTTATATTTCGCACGAAAAAAGATCACACGCACTTGGAAGAGAACACTTGTCGTCGCTCATCTGTCTTGGAAGTTTAGTCGTAACTGCTTCCAGGAACCACACAGCGAATGGGCTTCTGGAACCGCTGATGGGGCTACCCTATACCGCATTGTACCACCGATCTTGAGTGTGAAAACACCAATTTCATCATTTCATAATGAATTTTGCTTACCGTGAATTCAAGTCAAAGTGCAGAAAATCCGCTGAGCGTTTAACAAAATCTGTTATGTGCACGACACAATAGAAGTCAACCATGGTCTATCCCAGTGGTTCTCAACCGGGGGCCCATGACCCCCTTAATGAGCCACGAGACCATTGGTTGGGGCCACATGAAGAGCACATACAGTCGTTGTGTTTATCAGCATGGATAATTGCCAGGTTAGGCTACTTCCCGTCAGAGAATCGCATGGGACATTAATGTAAATGGATTAAGGATGTTGCTTGAGCATCATTGGGTAAAAAAACAATTAGAAACTTTTGCTTTGCAACGCATTTTTCTGCTTCGAGTACATAACCGAGCATCGAAAATTCGTACTAATAAGGCAAGAAAAGATGTCACACTGAATCTCTGGTCGATGTTTTTTTTACTGTGTATTTGAATTATTATGCTTAATTCACCACATTGTTGGTTATTTTTAATTGAGCACAACTATTACATTTTACTATTTATCTACTACAAATCAATTGCTGTAATCAATAATGAAGCCAGAAGCAAATCAAACTCGTAAACAGTATGATTATTTGCTTCAACTCCAGCTTGTTCAGAATATCGGTGCTCTGTGTATCTGTGAATATCAGAATATGTACTCTGCGAATCTGCTAACTGCATTTCGCTCACAGATGATGTAATATAAGGGAAACATGTGGTGAATCATCTATTCAGCTTCCCATCCTAACGCCTTTTACTTAATGTACTGACCAGCGAGCAACTATCATCAAGCGAGCCAAAACCTCTCCTCTGGTCAGGCAGCCTCTCATCGTACAGCGAGAGGAAGAAATTTAGGGAGTGTCCATTCCAGGTGTTATTATCTAGAATTCCATGTCTGTACTTAATCTATAACGGCACAATTTAAGTAAATTTATGTAATCGTAAGGGTTGAAGAAACTTGGAGAAAGTAGCAACAAAGAAGTTGAATGGGAAATGAATTGCTATCAGACATTAGCAGAGGGCCACGGAAAGTCGAATGGCTGGGAAGGGGGCCACAGACCATGCCATGTTGAGAACCACTTGTCTATCCTTTGATGCATAAGTTTACCACCGACATATATAATACCTTCGAGAGCGAATCGAATAGCTAGCACATGTTGTGAGCATTCCAATTAGTAAACCACTACACATGTGGGTAGACGGTCCATGGGTCGCACGGATTTGAAACCACTTTGTCGACTTTCTTGCGTCAGAACTCGCAGAGTTGATGAGGAGAAGATCTGTTAATTCAAGTGGGAATCGTTTCATCTCCCGACTTTTAACTTACTTAATAGATAATAAAGAATTAGATTGCAAATTATCATTAAGATGAATATTTTAACAGCTCAAATTTGAGGGGGGCCAAATACACATGTGGCCCCGGCAAATTTTTCTAGGGGTGGCCTGGCCTCCCCTGCCCCCCCCCCACTTCCGCGGTCCATGTACCTACGTGTAGGCCGAAGGATATCACGATAGAAAGAAAAGCGTCTTCGATTTCAATAGATTATGGAAGCCTCTATTTGAAATAATGTGCATTTAATTCCCCCATGTTTCGAAGAAAGCGAAACGCATTTCAGGAAGAAGAACTACATATTTCAGAGAGTGTTTGGATGGCATTTTCCCTAGTTTTTAAATTAAAGTAGTGAACATTTTTCAATGATAGAGCGACTAAATATTTAAGTGGACAGAAAGAAACCAATTACGGAGAAATTCACTTTTCATCGATGCGTCTTATGAATGCTAAACATCCTCCTAATCTCGATAATATAGTTTCGCCTGTTCCTCAACAACTACCCTCATACCAGTAGCGGAATATATCACTGAACTTTGACTGGGTCTCGGATCACTGTGGGAGCTAACTGTCCACTAGTTCGTTGTCAGACTCTGTCATCATTATCTCTTCATCTCATCTACGCTTGGCGCGGCTACACTTCAGGTCCAAACAAACCGCCACAGCCCCCTCTCCCAACACAATAGGCGCTCTTCTGATGACGGCGCCAAATGGTCGGTCCAAAGCCGTGGACAGCGGCCCTGTCCCACCCACAGAGCGGACAGCAGTTCAAGGGTCGTGAATAGGCAGGTGTGCGGCGCCGTGACAACTTCATGAACCGCTGACCAACGTCCATTCCCATTCAGGCAACTATCATGGCGCAGTTATCGTTGGACACGATAAATATTTATGGCGAGGTCGTCCTACTATTAGGGTAGGAACTGTCTATCTCAAGACTGTCTGTGATCTTCGTCTGTGGCGACTAGCTAGGTCGGATAGACATATTCAAGCGGTGCAGGATAAATTAAAGGCTCTGAGGGGACGTCGGCTGATGAAAAGAATACACTTACATGTAGATAAATTATTCAAATAGATGGTTCGAGATTGACTACCAGGAGTATGATTGAAAATCGTTCTAAATTATCAATTTAGCCTTCAATCAGTGATTGGCGATGATTTAATATTTAATTTTGTATGTAAGATATGTGAAGCTGCCTCCTGCAGCTGATACAGTTGACTCATCAAGAAAATCAGTAAGGATGAGGGAAAAGTTGTCAATCAGCAGTCTATGAAGAATATATTCATTTTTACAGTAAAAAAGTTTCTTTAACATCGAAAAACCGTATATAGATGCCGATCACTCACATAAATCGATAGATCAGCATACCAAGGTCTCCATGAAAATGTCTTATTCTTACTTTCTTGAGGTCGCTTCTATTATTCATTAAATGATGAGTGACTGATGATCGTCGGAAATGCAATTCTCATTGAAGTTAAGAAATATATGTTCAAGTTAATCAAAAACGGAATGTGCAAACGAATGTCAAGAAGTGGTACTTGTCATTATTGACCATGTTTTAGAATAATCTAAGCTCACTAACAGTTTTATTAGACATTATTAGTAGTAGTATTATTAGTCATTATTAGACATTGATCATCACTACCAGACTTAGTAAATGAAACAACCATGTGCAGAGTTGTAATCGATCTGGCGGTTGCAACCAATGGTGGGTAGTACCGGTTTATTATTTTATTACATCAAAATCATGAAACGAAATGAATACTTTTATTTTATTATTGCAGACCTACATGTAAACAGAAAGCACCATAAATAAAGTTATCGCTTTCCTAATAAGTAGTTTTACAATCGACATATCGTGTATGCACTAAGCCGAGAAATATGCAAGCTACTAACGAATGGCATGGTTAATTATTATGGTAAGTAAATTTCGTTATTCAGAAAGCCAAACAAGAAAACGCTAATTGACAGGTAAGTCAGCGTCCAACCATCCACTGGGAAATTATACTTTCTGAACTAATCAACTCTTTTTCCCAATGGATTTTCACAACAATCACAGCCATGTCAATCAAATTAGAAGAAAAGGAAGTGCTGTCATAACATATTAGTCGTAAATATTCATAATTTATCAGATAATGTTTAATTTGCAGAAAAATGTTTCCCTTGTACGCTAAACTAAAACTTAGCGGTAGTTTCGTTTAATCAAAATTACTTTTGACATCAATCCCGCTGTACTGGGTCGTGTACATCAATTGCCAGTTTCTTACACTTATCAGTACCCGGATCTGTCTCAGTAGGACACACGACCTGATTGTCTGCAGTTGAACACGACATCGATGGTACACGGTCCACAAAGTAGACATGTTCCCAAAAGAGTTCTATCGCAGGCGCCCGTGGGCAAAGACAGAAAACGCCTGCATTATGTTAATAGCAGCAGCGGACGGCGGCATTCTATGTCTGATTTAGATGAATCGGGACTGTGAGAAAATAGTTGTTACTATTTTGAGTAATCAAATAATCAAGGTCTAGCGCTGGCAGAAACCAGAGAAGCATAGTGTTGTTTCCAAATTAATTGCTCAACGACATACAACACACACTTGAGTTGATTTGAGACGTTGAGACGGGGTTGTTAGTCGCCGAAAACTCTTGTAAATGTTGTAAATCGTGGGAAGAAATCCACAACTTCAGTCAGAAAGTCTTGAGTATATATTCAATTTAACTTGTTCTATCACGCATGCGGCGAACAGTTTGCAACACGTCAGAGTTAGCATAAGCTGTTGTGGATTACATTGATCCCAACCATTTACATAGCAGTGAAATACAAACAAAACCTGTCACTAAATC
The DNA here is from genome assembly GCA_907163375.1 of Prostheceraeus crozeri. Taxonomy (NCBI): domain Eukaryota; kingdom Metazoa; phylum Platyhelminthes; order Polycladida; family Euryleptidae; genus Prostheceraeus; species Prostheceraeus crozeri. The sequence goes on from CAJQUW010015437.1 coordinate 539,243, forward strand.
ATAAATCGTACTCGTACAGTAACTGACGTTAAGTATTTATAGAAGGTTTTTACACTATCCCTTATCAATCATGGTAATCAGTGAGAAATGTTTCTCACAATACTAGATCACTGTTGCTTTACACAAACGTGATGGCAGCAGCAAAGAGAAACAAAACGTGCATCTACTTACTGCTACTTTAATAACGTTAAATGAAACTCGCATCTACAAAACTCTCACGTATGACTGGTTAATTAAAACATCTGGTCATGTAATGTACATCCACATGGATATGAACAATTGCACAGGTGGCGGAGCGGAATCAAACACTATTTGGGGGAAAAGTCGGACCCTGGTCTGACCACCACGAGGACGGAACGGCCCGAGCAGGCCCACACCCAAGTACGAGTTCAGGTATTCCCGCTTGACTACCCTGCTGATGAAGTGATCATATTCGCTACATGTTACTGGAATATAATTAGCCGTGTCATTTGTACCTGTACAAATGTCGAGACTTCACCATATGCTCTCGCATCATTAGCCTACCATCAGGTCCTCATGACAGCCTAAAAATATTGTCTGATTACTGAAGGTTTGATGCCTCCCAGAAAAAAATCACTTCAATTCCAGGAATAATTTCATCCCTTTTTACAGATTTTCTACTTCTAGGACATCAAAGAGTCATAGAAGCTAGTGGGTTGCTGAGTGAAAAGCAATCCATGGATTATAATGCTTTAAACTGAGTTGTTTCCATCAAATACCCGCACACATAGCTACCTCTTGTAAATTTTAAGATTGTACTGGTCAGCACAAGTAGTCTGAAGATTATTCCAAAGCACAAGCAACATAACTTTTCTAACAACTGATTGTACGCTTGCGTTCTAAGCTCACATGATAACATGAGAGAGCGTTAGCCCTGTGTGCGTCTGTAGACGATCTCAAGTTTGGGTATGCACTCGTTTACTGCAGAGCTGCTTCTACCAAAATAGTGTCTCCAGGTGACAAAGTGAAGCTAGACGCAAAGCGGCGGCAACAGCTTAATGAGCTTTTCAACCACAGGATTATTGACACGTTTCTCAACTCGTTCGGAGAGGTTCAGATAGTTTGGTGTGGCACTTGTCCACAGATGGCAACACTTCTCCATCACTGGATGGATAGTGAATACTTAAAGCTAGCGGGCGGTTTGTGGTGGAAGGGTCTCGTGCTCAATGTCGTTTTAAGTAATGTAATAATCAACAGCACTCATACAGGAGTAATTGCTATGGCGATGAACCCCCACAATGTGGACGGGGGCACAAATGTTGGGCTTCTCACAGCTTCTGGTTGGATAAAATTGACAGATTGTTACATAAATTAAGTTGCTTCAAATAGAGATTATTGGTCAGTCAGACAAGCAAGATCCGGCTTGCTAGATACATGTTAACAGTTCATGCAAGGGTGATGACGGTGCACTCGCTCAAGACAGTAAAAAACTGCCAGATAAATGCTTCAAGCGAACTTTGACAATCGAGAAAATAATTAAAGCTCAGAACGGCAATTAAAGTAGCCGAGTTGCAGCCTGCCAATTTCCGATTTTCAAAGTGCATCAAATGCTTTAGCAACAATTAAGTCTTCACGATTCAAGACATAGAAAACATGGCATCAAAGGTGAGACAAGTACACGGGATTTCGGATTGATTATAACCAACCGTGACGTTAGATTAACTTCAGACATAAGTAGCATGAGAAACTAATTGAAATTATATTTCTTCCTAATGAATATTTAGTGTGATTCACATAACCTGCGCACTTAGTGCAAAGAAGAAGAGTTGATGAGAAAACAGAGACCTCGAATTATTGACATTTACGTGATTTCAACAACTTGGTGGTTTGGTTAATGGTTTACAATTTGTGATTACCTGTCTGCCAGAGTTGGAAACTGGAATGTGGGTCAAGTGGATCGTGAGTTTAGTGGATCACTAACTGGCTTGGGTCCGGTGGATCGTGAGTTTAGTGGATCATTGACTGGTTTCGGTCAGGTGGATTTTGAGTTTAACGGATCATTAAATGACCTGGGTCAGGCGGATTGTGAGTTTAGTGGATCATTAGCTCGTTTGGGTCAGGTGGATCGCGGGTCACAATTGTCGTCAGTCAAATTTCGTTGGCCGATTTCGCCTTTCTACAGAATCAACAGTATGTTCGCCTCCTTCGCTTTGCCCCGGATAGTTGACGGATGATAAATCTCTCATTTCCGAGGACTTTCATCCCTATCCTCACAACAGAACTGATTTTGTTCTTGCCCTCATAAAGTGCCTTGTGAACATCTATGTTGGCGAGCCCATCACCTCGAATGGCAATAAGGCATAAATTGTATTGAGATGGCATAAGTGATTGTTTCATCATAGCTGAAGATTTAGATTTCGCACGGACAACTGTGAGATAGATAGCGAAGATAGATAACTAAAATAATTGATATAAATATAGAGGATTTTTGAAATGCAGTTTATCATTATTCGATGTTTTGATCATTCATGATATTGAATGAATGACTATTAATGACATGTGATTCATAAGTTTCAATTCGAAAGGAAGCTGTTCATCACTTCCGCTTTATAAATAATGGAAAGTGAATGAATGAATTTACATTCATGATGCCTGCGGATCTAATAAACATAGCCGAGAGCAATATATGCGGTTCAGTTCGGCTGAAGCAATGTTAGGATGAGAGAACGAGGATTTGACTATCCATTGTATCCAACAATCGGAGGCATCAAACTAGTTCGAGACTATCAAATTCCGCTGAATTTGCTGACGCATTGGCCGTATGGATTGCAGTTCAATCCTTCGTTCAATCATGTACAAAATTTTGCTTTAAATTCTTAAGTAAGAGTTACTAATACACTCACTCTAATAACCAATAACTCTTATGAAAAATAAGTTGAAGCGCTTCTCGAGATGATTAAGATTTTCCTTCAAATACTTTGGAGTGACATGCATTTAAGTAACTAAATAAAGAGTGTAATGGACTTTGACCTTCTCTTTTAATATTGGAACATGGATGGCATGATTGATGCAATTGTTTGTTCAATTCGTAGTCTTGCATTGATAACTTGATCTCCGTAGACATGAGTTATTATAAGCCTATTTGACGACATATGTTACATGTAGTACTTTTGATGTGCCACCGAATTGACAGAATACCTGTCAGTTCTGAACAAGCCCTTATTTGTCATTTAGTTCCTGACTATGATGAAGCAAGCTCAAGATCATGGAAGGACATGAAGACAAAAATTCCATGATAAAAAGGTCATGATGCCAAAAATTAATATCAAGATTCAGCCTGAATGTAAAGAAATAGTAAAACAAATATCAGAGCTTCATCCAAGACGAATGCAGTTTCCCCCACAGTAAGTAGAACTAGCTTGCCTCTGTCAACAGCCAAAAAATTGTTTATGTCCAATCAGCTTAACCTAGGGAGTCAAGCGGTTAACCGGTTAACCGGTTAATTAAATTTAACCGGTTAAAAAATAATTAATCGGTTAACCGACGCTTTCCCAACTTTTCTGCTACATTGCAACTACATTGCTTTAGTTTTCATTTTCCAATTTCGATAATATCTCATTGCTGATGTAAGCTATTGCCAAATAATAATTTCCTGGAAAGGGAGTGAGACTCGAAACAGCAGAAGCCATCGTTTTTCTGCATCAAAATAACTCTACCTGATTTCTTCGTTTTCCCAGACAATTGGTTTTGATAAAATACTCTTATACGTATATTTTGTTGTTACAATAGTTGATATCTGATCATCCAAGATCCATTCCATTATGATAACAAGGAAGTTTTAATTCCAGATAAGATTGATGTTTTGATTAGCAATAGAGAATAATGATATAGCCTACCGGGTATATTGTTACTTGTGATGAGTTACCTAACTACATCAATTGTGATAAGTCTTGGCTCATTATAAGTAATTTAAAAGTAGAGGAATATCAAGTGATCTTGTATTAGGAAAAAGTAATTCTAATTGATATCAGTCTTCTACACATGACCATCTACAAGGAATTCAACATATTAATATTGATGTATCAATAATAACATAAATATATTAGTAACCTAAAGATAGCTTTGTGTAGCCGTTGTTTTATATTATCTGGCCACATCCTATATAAGTTGTGAATTACCATACTGGTACCTCACATTGAATGTTTTGTACAGATTTTATGGTAAAATATACATTATTATTATCATTAGTGGATTTAGATTTTATAATTTATTATTTTGAATAATTAACATGGAATTAGGCACATTCCGTGAAATTGATTTTAGGTTCAAGTTAGCCAGACGGAATAAACTCAAATATTCACGAGGGTATACTAAAACATAACATTATTCTTGAAAATAAAATATTAAGGAAGTAGACCTACAAGCAATCAGTAGAAAATGTTTATGTCCATAAAGTAAGCGAGCTTACTCAACTGGTATAACAGGTAAACATGCATATACTCATATACTATACTCAGTGCGACTATATAAGCCTTGTATAGTCACATGGAATTGAAAAACATCTATTACTAGTATTACATCGGTTAACCGGTTAATTTCTCGTCGGTTAACCGGTTAATTTATAATTAACCGCTTGACTCCCTAGCTTAACCCATTACTAGAAATCAACGTAACCGTTGTGCAGAACTACTCGTCGATAAGGTCCCTCATACCTTGATGCACATTTAATGGTAATCAGCTGAATACGTAAAAGAGTACAGCATAGATTTGTAATCTGTTATATTTTGCATTGTCAGCAACCTTACTGTAGAGGTTCGTTCTGACGCACAGTATTATGTTCCTTTTATTTTGACACATTTGATTTATTTTCTTCTATGTTACTATGAAGTGTTCTGAATTTGTCTGTAAAGCTTGTTTTCATTCACAATTACATATACTTTTCTCTTCTTTTCTATTACAAAATTCGCATTGCAACACCTAAATTTTTCCCTCCCCTTTACCAAAAATCGCTCTTGCGTGCCTGCTTGTTCATATCCGCACTTTACACAGCATAATACTGTCGAGCATTTTAGATGATATATCAGACCTGCCGGCTATGAACTCAAACGTAAGGTTCCTATGAACTCAAAAGCAGTATAATAACACGGCGCCAAAAATGAATACAGTGTGTCTGCTCATCAGTAAGACATATGTGTATTAAATTGAACAAGAAAATTATTTGTTACATACTTGGTTTTTCAGTTTTTTTAATAACATGTAGTCGTACAATTTTTACAATGTCCATATGAGCTTTGGAGTGGTAATGACTTGATATGAGTCCTATCAGAACAAATATTAAAACTCCTTATTTGTTCTTACTGTATTTGTACTTACCGGCCAAAGTTTCTAACGCGCTGAGTAAGATGAAAGTAATATGTAAATTCCAAGCAGTAATATCAGGAGGACGCATAATGAAGTTATCAATTGATCTGCACGTGTTCAACTGAAGCACTGAAACCGTTTCACATACACCGCCGATGCGGACTTCGAGGAATCCAACCACGAATTGACTGCACTCTGTTTATGAAGGAAAGCGCGCGCGTCGACCAGTGAGGGGCGTCGATCCCCCGCTGCTGCTGCTTTTGTTACACAGTGATGCGACCGAGAGTTATCCTTGTCTCTTGTTCATTGACGCACCCGTTGTCGCTTTCGAAAGATCGACGTTGTCGACGGTGGCGTCGGCAATTGCAGCCGTTTGCTGTTGTCAGTTCTACTCTGTTCGAGTCGCACGACTGGGATGAGGGGATCGGATAAGGAAGCGCAAAGACAGAGGGGCTCGACACGGGCAAGGGGCACGACCAGGCAGACACACGCAACCGCTACTTCGTCTATTCTGCTCGGACGCGTCGACGCAGCCTCCTCTTGTGTCCTACAGGCGACGGCGTCGTAGCGGCGACACAAGACAGATAGAGAGGTGATGTGAAGTCACGTCAATGGAGGAAGAACGAGAGACAGGAACAGGCGCTGTGGAAATGCACCAGCCCAGTCTAGTGTGACGCAGACGTACGTACGGCTGAGGGGCGAGGATCCGGCTTGGAGACGTCACAGAAGGAGGGGGAGGGATGCAGAGCGGCAATGGTGCACGCAATCAAATGTCAACGAAATAATCTGCCACGTCTTGTTCCACTATACTAGCTATCTGTCTCTTGTCTTATCAACGAAGCGACGAAGTTCCGTTCCAAAGTATTAGTTCTCTTTCAGTAAGATCAAAAATGCGCCATCGATATTCGCTGCACCTTCATATAACTTGAAGGCCGCCTGCGTATCAGCCTGACGCCCAACATGAATTCGATAGCATCTCCGAACAGACAATGCAAGGCGGAGCTAACTGGCGCCTGTTTGTCGGGAAATACAGATAGATGTCGTTGGTGCGTTTTATAGTTTGCATAGACTGTTTATCACATACATTCACACTGCATACATATAAGGCCGGATGGTCTATGGGTGAGAGGCTCTGGGTTTAAGTCGCACGCTTCTGCACACATTTTATACAAAAAGAATGTCACTATATTGAACTGCCGACATCGTGCACACGCCCGCGTCGTTTGACAATTACAGTACATGACGCCCCGCTGCGTTCACTTCCCCTCCTGAGACACTGCACATAAAATCCGATTTGAGATGCAAACACGCCTGAACATTTTTTTATTGTTTACATAGAACGAATTGGGTTTCAGGGATAGAAAAAACTGACTGTTTGTTATCAAAAAATAAACGACTCATGAAGTAGGACTGCATGCTTTTATATAGATCTAGTGACATATGTTTCCTAGATAAATCAAGCTTCGTGGCAGAAAATGGAATTATTGAAAACTTACACTTCGAGAATATTATTTTTTTTACAATTTCGTGCGGTCGAAATAGAGGGCTTTTGTGCGGTCGATATCAGTGAAAAACTTGATTATTATGGCATTACTGCAAATAAATGTATTGACAACGTAGACAATCGAATATATCGATCAAAAATAATGGTTGCGGTGTACAGCATATAGACTATACACTGTATATAGAATGATTCTAGATAAAACAAACGCTATTCTTGACTAGCATCATCGACTTGTTTTATTTTGCTTTAGAGCAGTTTTAATTGGAATCGTGCCAGTTTGGTAGCTTTATCTGTTTGTGCAAGTTTAACAACAGGCGAGCGTCCCCAAATTTTGAATTACGATACAAATTTAGCATGAATAAATATCTTTCATTACTAACATCTCAGAATTAGTACATCAGCAGAAAAGGCCCGGCTCATAAATTCAAAAACTGTACAACATAATTTTATTTAAATCTGATTTTTTATGAGAAAAGTAGTTCGTTATGACAACATAGATCAGATTCTCATTTGGTGATATTTCTCTGTATTTAAATGTATTTACAGCTAGTAGAGGAGCAATGATTATAATGATAAGGTAACCGTCCATGAAGATTATGTAAAATACTTTTATCGTACACAAAACAAACAAAATAATTACGGCTTTGAACAATCCGAGGCAATCGATGCGGCTTGTTTTGTAGTTTTGATTTTCAAACTACCAGTATTTTTTGCTGTATTAATGCCTGTCGGGCATAATCAGAGTGCCACTTAGACAACATTTCAAAATAAATGAGAATCTTGAAGTAAATAAAAAACCAAAATAAAATGAATTGGAGAGGTTGTTTTCAAGGCAATGAGGATGTCTGGTGTATTTCTCTGAGATGTCTCAAACGATGTCCAAAATGTATCATGCACACTCTATGGGAGAATGCTTGTTTAAATTTAACTTTAAATTAAGTGAAATGATAACATAGATGTCATCGCAAGTGTAGTACGCAACAATTAGCGAAACGGACGATGGAGACACAGGTATCAAGAGAGTCATTTTCATTCACAAGTTTATTGAGACGAGGCCTGTCTGCGTGAAGTGAATGAGACCATCGAGAGAAACTCTATATAATAAGTAAGTAGAACTGAAGTCGCACTGAAGTAATCAGAAGGCTCCATCATTATTCCACTCCATTGACGTAAGTCTATAATACAGCATGAGCAGCATGTCCAACAAGATTGAACGCGACAGGCGCCACTTGATAGTCGTCCGCGCCCGGAAGGATCAAAAGATGAACCTACGCCAGAAACTCATTGTTTTGCAGAACAATTGTCTGGCTGGAACCGGCTTTCATCAGATAACCCTAGAGGTTTCAAATGCACCAAATGGAAACGGCGCCACAATCGAGACGCATACAGAAGTAGCGTGCATCGGTGTGTGCATTTTGCGTGGTGTGTGAACAAGTGTGTGAGCGTCTCTGAGTGACTCCAAAACCCCGACAACACAGACGTATTCATCAACTTACATACTTGCAAGGTCTTTATGTGATCGTTTTTGTTGGTGGACTCACACTCCTGAGTCTAAGTGCTCACTTTGCCCCACCCCTATTGCTGGATAAAAGGCAACTGTTAAGAAAATGAAGTCAACAACCCACTTTTAAAATTAGAGGCGATAGACACTAAATATAGAATGAACCAAAATGAAGGACATCATAAGAGTACTCACAATTTATGCTAGCGCTCAGTGCTTTCAAATGAACTGAAAAGTTAAACTTAAGTTGAGAATTGTGTGGAATGATACATTTAACCCATATTAACCCAAATTCAGAAAGATGCAAACTTCTGTGTTATATGCGTAACTATGGATGCAAAACGACATAAATGAATGATATATTTTTTCATTAACATTTTCCGAGCGAAAAAAACGGAAAAACTGGGTGTCAGTTAACACTGACACTGGGATAAAACGCTATAAGACGGTGTCAGTTAAAACTGACGCTGGCACATATGCTGTAAAAAGATGTGTCACCCTGAAACGTGGAATAGTTTGAAACAATCTGGGTGCAAACCCACATTGCACTTTTCGCACATGTACACGGTCGTTCCTTTGCATCCGAATTGTCCGCATCTACGCTGGTTTCCTCTTACAGGCCAGTGTCCGATGCCGTCAAAGCGAATTTCATTTGGAACTCCTTTCTTTGATGGGAGGTGTTGAATTGTCGCTATTTTCTTTTGAGAGTACCTGAAATTGTTACATTACGATAAAGATAAGCAAGAAGACACTTTCTAAAGACAATTACGTACTTGTTGATGAAGGTTTTCTCAATTGCTCGACGGAATCCAAGGTGGTCAAGAGACTCAACATTGTCTTGCAACTTGTACAAATAGTAGGCATTTTGAACAGCCAAGTCAAGACCGAAGCGGAAAAGAGGCCACCACCATTTTTTTGACCTGATGTTTGTCATGTAGCAGCTCAAGTTCTGATCTACTCGATCGACGCCTCCCATTCCGGTATTGTAGGTTTGAATGAGACGCGGGATCGGAACAGTCGCTCTTTTGCGCTCAGCTCGTAAAAACCGCGTTGTGGTTCCCATGGCAATGCTCCATCAAAAGTCGAAGCAACCGTCACAGCTTTGTTGTCCTTCCACCGCGGGAAACGCAGATGTTGTCAGTCTTTTCTAGGACAGTATGACAGGTGCCTCTTGGATCTTTCTTCATTTCTTCACTGGGTTTCAATGGAGCTTTCAAGTCTCGGTTCTCTCGGAGTGTTCCGGTCGCAGCAATTCCACGTTTAGCTAAGTTTGCCAACAAAGGGATACTAGTAAAGAAATTATCGAAAACAAGATGATAGTGCAGCATATCTTTTCCTGGTAGTTCATTGAGCAAGTTGAAGACAACTGGCTCTCCAAGAGGCTCAGTTTTTTGTAGTGCTTGTTTTCCTTGATAAGGGTAAAAAGCAATCACGTATCCTGTAGGTGTTGCAGCCATCCAAACTTTGTACCCAAACTTGATGGGCTTCCCGTGCATGAATTGTCTTGCGCCATGCTTGCCATAGTATGGAACCATGGCTTCATCAATGCTCACCGTTTGCTGTTGTACAAAGTTTTCCCTGAATTTTTCATTCAGATAATGAAGAAAGGGTCTAACTTTGGCAAACTTGTCACTTTTCTCAAGATTATCACTGTCTGCCAAATGAAGATTTGTCAATATTGATTCGAATTGATTTCGACTCATGGAACCTGCAACAGCTTCGTTCTTGCAATCCTGCGAATTTTCCCAAAACATCCTCCTTCTTGGCAGTGAAACATATCCACTAATCAAAAGTATAGCTAAGAAAAGCTTGAAATCTTCATGATTAATTTGAAACGCTTCTCTACCTCTCATTGTGGCATATTTATTGCTTTCTTCGCATATGAACTCAATGAGTTCATCCGTAAAAAATTTTTCAAACAGGGTAGATGGTGAATCATGACTCGGCAATTTTGGAGCAGCCGCAGTCCACGGAAACCTTTGATGACCTCTGCTGCTCTCTTCGAGATCATTTCGCGTCCAGCTTGGGCAGTACATTGTTTTTCTTTTCTTATGAGGTGGTTCAGAGTAGTTAATTTCGTGAAAGGTATCGTTTGGGTCTTCGTCTTCATGTTCACTATCACCATTATCTCCAAGAGAAGTTATGACCGCAGCCGGAGCTAGAAGCTGAGTTCTGCTCATATTGTGTATGTTGTAAGTCCCTTCATCAGCACTGTCTTCATCTGTCAGGTCTTTGTTTGTGTCATCTGGTGGCTCGATGTATAAGGAGGCAGCTTCTGTATCATCAACTTCCTCCATAAGTTCATGTAGGTAATCCACTGCCTCATTCAAATTCATTCGTCTGCAAGATAAAAATTGTAATTAGTGAGATTACTTTCCGGTCTAAATATGTAACAACGGGAAGAAAAAACTTTTGATTGTTATGCAAACACATACGTCGAATCTTGCAAGATTCGGTGGTGTACATAGTAGAGTGACTGATTACAGTGTGAACGCTACAGGTTCGATTCCCTGTAGCGGCAAATGATTTTTTTGTTTATAGTGTGGAGATTCTTCTATACCGAAGATTTTTTTATTCATATTTACGAATATGTGTCAGTTTAAACTGACACTTACCTTAAGTATATTAGCCCAGCGTCAGTTTAGACTGACATTTGAAAAATCATAACCAAACTTATGTGATAACATACTTTCTTTCAAAACTGGATGGAATAGATGCCCAATAATCTATTTATCATGTGTTCATGTTCATCCGTAAAAAAATCAATTTTTACTTACCGTTTCATCTTTGATGTCTTTGAAGTCGTCATTCTTAACATGCAATTGAGATAAACAGATACACATATTCAAAAATATCAATTATTTAAACAAAATCAGTTTAATATAGTTGACATATACGCTATGCAGACATAGCAGTCAAAACAAACCAATTTCTCTATCAAAGAACGCACAGAAATAGCATTTTTTGTAATGTCAGTTTAAACTGACGTGGGTTAATATGGGTTAAGTAGCCTCAATATTCGTAGAGTAACAATCTCCATCTCTTCCAAATCCCGGTAACAAGTGCATCCCCATGCCCCTGGGATTTATAGGAACATTATTACTAATCAAATTGGGGATTTAACACTATCACGTGAATCATCAAAATCTGTTATTCAAAATAGTTCCTTTAAACTTCCGCCATTGATGCAGTAGTTCCCGCAGCTTCAGTCCTCCTATAAAAATGATCGTAATAAATACACCAAGAAAGAAATTGAAAGGCATGATAGCTAGATTACCACACTAGATTCTGTAAATATTGGTTTAATTCTCAAATTCGGGCGATCATGTGCTATTTTTGTCAGAATTAAGTATTTACTTCTGTTATTCAGTGCCATTTCTATATCCGCCTATCCAGATAATGTAATTTGAATTATCTGCAGTGGCGTATCCAGAAATTCCTCTAGGGGGGCACAAATTGCATTCATTCGTGACTATGACCTATTATCAGCCCTGTGATTGACCCCTTTTAAAATTTTAGGAATTTAACAGACAATTTTTAGGAATTTCAGTGAAAAATGAGAATACTCTGCAATTGATATAACATTGACTTAATATCCCACATCTCATAAGACATAGTGCTTTCATGGCAGACGAACAGATTTCACGAGAGACAAAGCCTATTCAACTCAGACATAATGCTGTTTTGAAAATATATTTTGTTTTTATTACATGTAGTGACGTTGAGATTTCAACAGTAATAAAAAATACAACAGTCATACTGATTTATGAGTTGGTCAAATGTTGATTTGTTGAATTGAAATAATGAAAAGCCTCGTAATCGAGTTTCTGAACAGGACATGCGTCGTATAAGTATGCCTACGTTAATGATGATGATTACCTTCAAACGCCCACCTTCCTTAATGTTGGAAAGACTGCAGCATATAGGAATCGTCCAATGATTCCAGTAAACTAGACTTGGATGGGGGAGCAGATAACGCTTGACAAAGAGATGATTTTAAAAATGCCTCGTAAACGAGTTTCTGAACAGGATATGTAGTGTACAGTTATGTCTACGTTAACGGTGATGATTACTGAGGTATGATATCATCAAATAAAAGGACAATTTCTCCAGCAAAAACATGCACATCTAGCGCAGATCGCCTAACAAATTTAAACGAAATTATCCCTCAAAACTGTTTAAACTCTGAAATTAAGACATTACATGTCGTAATGATTGCACACTGTATACATATTTGGATTACGAAGTCGTTTTGTTGATCGACACTGATCTAAAGTTAAAATAATATTCGGATATACGTCATACACAAGGCCTCCGTGTTTTTATAAATTATAAGAGGTGCTGGATGAAAGAGAGAATAATATAGCAAGTACCGGTAATTCACCTCCCCGACGGCAATTCGATAGTGATCTATGGATTTTTCATATCATGGAGAGTCCTGGGTTCAAACATAGATCACTGTCGAATGCCGCCGGGGAGGTGAATTACTTGCTATAATATTCTCTCTAACATCTAGCACCTCTTATAATTAATTGTATAATTATGACTGATATAATGTAACGAAGATAATTATTCCTACAAATTGTTTCTTATGGCTTGCTTAAGTCATTATTGAATTCAGTATGCTAAAAAAACGCTATTTTATTGCTTGATTTGACTCTTCAAAACCTGTATAAATACATGAAAACAAGCATGAATTACATTATTTTTATTTTTTTTTCACTAATGGCCTCCTCTTCACCCCTTATAGCCATTCCTTCTCCACCAACAAAAGTGCAACAACGTATAAAAACAATGTAAAAACTATCTCTAACAAGTAATATACTGCGAATATGCTGTTCAGCTTTGCTATCAAAAAGCGAGAGAAACAAATCAATGATATCAGTGAACAGTAGCAATCGCTGATACGAACAGTCTCCGTAAAAATCAATGAACACTTTAGTGTGAAAACAAATTTATTCAAACTTGGTGTGAATACCAAGTATTCTGAGGGCATGAACGCTAACCTCTCTGCAATCAGAATGGCTGTAATATCAATATGTAGGTAAGATGAAAAAACCCAACTTTTGTAATACGAAATTTTAGGAATTTTTCATTTTTCACCAAATTTTAGGAAAATTTTAGGAATTTTAGGAGTAATCACACCCCTGTATTATGCATTTGTAAATTATTGATAACTTACCTTCCTGAATTACATTGAAATAAATTAATTTAGCGAATAATGACTTATACTGATATATGATGTATTTATACTATACTGATAGTATCCTCAGCGATCAAATGTCGTGCAAAAAATAAAGAAACAGCTGTGCCAAAATTTTTAAAATTTTTGTAGTTCTTACAAGTCCAAATTATATCTCAAATCTGCAGGTTACAAATGAAACAGAAATGGGCGTGGTATTCAAGAGTGTCCGGTCCATATTTTTTAGAATATGTGTCTACAAAAAATCAGATCGTCGTCTTATCCGCATGGCAAAGTTATCAAACAATTGGTTGCGATTGATCTGAATGTCTCTGTTTAAAGATGGACTAATCAACTTAATTGACCCTCTCGCATGCTCGATCGCAAATATCTTTTGAGATGTTTTAGAGCCGTGAAAGATCGTTCACCTGTATCGTTCGTAACTGGGATTGTTGCAAAAACCTACGACTAATTCCTGAGAGGGTGGGGCATGACCGATGGCCTAGCCCCTAAATATGCTGCTGATTATCTGGACGGCCTGCTTATTATTATTACTTGATGGTTTAGAACGAATGTATGTTTACGTGATTTGTGATGTGAAACAGGATGATGAAAACATGGCTATGTTATGAAGAAAGTCGAGAATCATCAGAGATCATTCGAATGCTCAATGGATTTATGGCTTATTATCCCTAGTTTCACCTCTTCTACATACATTTATACTTTTACATATTAAACTTACTCAAATTTTGTCGAAAGTAGTATTTCATGTATATCACTGGTAAAAGGTTTAATGTGCTATATGCGCATCTCAAATTTACTTTCAGCATGGTTGCACATTAAATAGAGAGTTGCCTTGATGATGAGGGATATGAAAAAGTCCACTGATGATTTCTGATATTGGATGAAATGGCAGACATTCAAAAATGCTCCCATTTTTCAACTGAGGATGCAACTCAATGCTTCAATATTGTATTTACAATGTAACCAAATATAGTATTTCAAAGTAGGATGCTCATAGTTCAAGGTAATTATATGTTCAATAAAACACCTCTTGTTATCACATAACATTTGGTTTGTCGCGAGCATTCTCGTTTCGACTGCTGTCTGCAGTCTTAATCATACAAAGCGAATTTCGCGTGTACAAACGGAACATGCATTCAAGATTGACTACATCTCATCACGCGATATAAAATTACATATTTGCATGTAAACATTTACGGGTGTAAGTTAAAACCAAATGTCACTATGTTACTACTTGTGAATGTAAATGCAATAGTGTCAAAAAGTAATTTTTACACGCTGCAATAATGCAAAAATATATGCAAATAAACGAGAAGACTAAACAATAATAAAAAGGAAGAGTCAACGAGTGACAGAGATATTGCTGTGCACAAAAATATGAGGATTCCAAGTTCACTGAATTGATACCCACCATATCGGTTGTAAATCTTGTCACAATTTGAGTGGAAATAGATTGCCTCCTTAATTTTCTGCGATAGATGTTGGATTCAACAGAAATGATTTTTACATAAAAAGCAGGAGCATGGGAGTGTTAATGGACATGTTGGGAAATTGCTGACCGGAAATTAATTGATTTCATATCTCCTTGATGTTCATTGCTTCAGGTGCTCAATTTTCTGGAACTTTCTTCAATGTAATAATACGGGCACTCAGAGCAGCCAACATAGTTCACATATATATCATGTGAATTAGCAAATTCTACAGCTGAAGATCACCTTTAAAAGGCAATTTCTTCCTCCAACACACTATGAAGCGATGTACTTCGTAGTCCCGAAATCCTGGGATTTAGAAAAGTACCCGGGATTGCAATCCGTAATATGTGATTTCCAGTTCTGCTTGTTGTTTGATGATATCCCGAGTAGCTTCATCGCATTACAAACTTGGGCGTTTCTTAAAGTCTCTTATAGCTTGATTTGGTGCATGTCATGGATTTTGTTTCCTTTTCATTAAACACCAGTCCATTTTCTTCACACCAGGCTTTGATATTGTTTGTTTCGACTTTCGTAGCTTCTTTTATACCGAATTCGTTCTTGATTGGTAAAACAATCACTGTCATCCACACATTCAGTCATCAGCGTTTCAGAGCAGAAAGGATTTAAGGATCCGACTTGTGTTAAGAATAAATACGGCGCCAACATTGAGCTTTGAGCGATGCCAGAGGTAGCGTCAGTTGGAATGCTTAAGGCAATTCTTTGAGCGGAAACCGTTGACGACGAGATCACAAGTAACTGACGCACCAGTGAATAAAGGGAACAGGTAGCTTTATTGACACAAAGTTTGAATGAGATGTTTACGAGAACATTGCTTCAGTTTTAAGGCTATAATTTTTGTATACTCCTATGGGAAGGGTGACAACGTGTCATATTCCTTCGCCCGACTGCATATGTCAAAGTTATTAGGAGCTTATAATTTTTCAAGATTGGACTTCAGTTCAGTTTCAGGAACCGATCTTGGGTGTAAATGCATACCGGTAAATCGACATACAAGAATAAGTGAAATTCTAGCTTTTACAAGACCCGGCAAGGAGATAGGATAGATTCACTCCAGTACAGAGCCAAAACGAGTTTATATTAAATTTACTATTCGAGGATTACTGAGGACATTATGTACATTTGCACATTTTAGCACATGTTTTTTCGAGATTAAACAAATGCACATATGAAGTCTTAAAATTCTGTACGAGAAATTGGTGTCTCTCTGCCATCCATGTCGGGAACTACGGGAAGTACACCTTGGTTAGGTCACACATATTCATGAATTCCACAATTTTTTTATGAATTTTGCATGGGAAGATTCAATTAATACTTGATTCCCTGCTGCAATGCCTGTCGATAGATGCCTAATATAAGTAAGACATGAGAGAATTAGAAAGCTTTTTACCATGCTTCCTGAGACACTGTGGGTCGGAGCATTCAAATGTTTTCATGGCATCTTCCAAGACTCGCGGAAGTCACATGCATCGTTTAGAGCCTACTTCTTAAAGAAATCAAGGCAACAGCGCGGCCGTGAATTATGCAGCCATGTTTTTAATTGAAAATTAACTCAATAATTAACTCATATTTACTTGTGTTTATTGCCATTTATTTTATTTTTGATATCATGAGATTATCTGGTGGTCTCTGTGGCACAGTGGTTAAGTGCTTGGTCTAGCGATATTTCGGTTCAGAGGTCGATCCCCGAGAGTGTCATTGGAAGTCTCAGGAAGGGCATCAGGGACAAAAGATCATAACTCTCCAGGTTAAAGTTTGACTGTGTCAGCACCGTCGAAGTCCCTAGCGTGGGGGAGTAGTGACGTTAAACCATCATATCTATGATCTAGCTAAAACACTCTACAAATGGTTCATATTACAGGTACCAGTAAACATCGATAGAAGACGTATCGATGAAGCGCGATAGTCAGTTGTGAGCGATGAGGTCTTGGATCTCAAATTTTTTGAGATTTCTACAGAGGTCGACCCCTTAATGGCATCAATGCTCATGTAGCCGGTTAATGTGATCTGTGATAAAAAATCAGGAACCAAATTCACTTCAATCCTTTTTGTATGGGTTTGTGCCACATATCGATATCAAGCCAATGCCAATATCAAATCAAACCCTGCATATATAATAGCTGCTGGCGCTGTCAAATGCAGTAAAGTAGGATCAACCAGTCATAGGATTGCTCTCAGTGCGTATCCAAGAAGAATCAAAACATTATTTTCATTAAAACCGCAACGTCATCAAAGTAATGAATTCGATAAATTTCCATATATATTTCTTCAGCCTTGAAAATGAGCTAAATAAATAAATAAATATAAATTTGTTTTATCATTGGTTTAAGTAGTTTAGCTTATTTGTCATTATTTCACGGCAAAATATGTAAGTTCTGCATCATCGCTAATGCATAGGATCAAAAAGATATACAATCAAATCAGTATATGGTACCATCAGAAACAACGCGGTCAAATTTTCTAAACACCAATTAGCACCTTAAACTTTATAATTGCTTGACTTCATTTATTACATGTAATCCAATTATTTATTTTTTGGTGACACTGTTACTTAAAATAAAGTTGAGAGTTAGAAGTAATTCATCCTTTATGATACCTGCCACATATGAAGTGACATTTAAAGTTTGTCGTAGGACCTATGTAAAGGTCAGCAGTTACAGACGTTATCTAAATGCTCATCTTTAATGTTACCAGTCTGATGCATCAACCATGATAAATGTATTGAAACCATTTGAGCGAAAAAGCGAGGACATACATCAACTAATGAATAAAAATAATTTGTCTGGACTACAATTTCGCAAGACTGACTTCATTCGATAACGTTGCGTCAAGTAACATTCGCCAGACAAGTTTCATCGACATGAAATTCTTTTGGTGGATTAACTTTACAACAGTTTAGTATTGTTTCCTTTGTTACGAGGCACGCATGATATACGTTGAAGATAAATATGACTTTGGTCTTCAGTGATGTGTAATGAATTTACTCATTTTGACACGTTATAATTATCAAACTCTTTCACTTGACATTTCTTTTGAAGTGTGATAAGATCCCTCTCTATGGTTGATGTGCATTGAATCCATTTGTTACTGAGATGAGCATCTTTGTTACAGCTTGTAAGATGATAAGCATGTATCCCATCAATGCGGTCATAAAAAGTATGATTGCATGACTCACGTCAACATTTTCAAGTTGCACATAAGCGTGCTTATCTTACTAAAATTATTTTATTTGTGAGTAGGGTTGTATAGCAATCGTGCTTCACTGAAATGACTGTAGGTATTGTTATCTGAATTTCTTTCAGCAATTTTCTTTACATATAAATTCGGTCAAGTTCGTTTGTAGTTCATCAGGATTAACCAGAAAAGTTTTTATATAGGGAATAACTTAACAAAAAGGTTGAACTAGATTTCAAATTCGATGACATTTTCGCGGGATTTTTGTGATATAGACAATCTGTGCTTTTTCTGATACCTGTTGGTCTACTAATCCGGAGACTAGATGTACAGCCCAAAATTTGTGAAAGTAGAATTAAGTCGTTCGTGGCAGAATTTCACAATTTCAAATCCACTGAACTCCTACCTCTATTTAACATTTCTTCCAGTGTAGACCCAAGTAGACTAATTAAATGCTAATAGATAATCAAACCAAATAAGAAAAAAGGTATGCGTATATAACTCGAATGTATTAAAATGAAGTCAATTAAATCACAAATTTTCGGCCGAAGCCTTCATCAGGTGAGAGACAAAAACGTGTCGTATTACTATTTATCTATACGCATACCTTTTTTCTTATTTGGTTTGATTATCTATTATATTAATTAACTTGATGACTGGTATTTTTAATTAAATGCTGAGTTGCATCCTCAGTAGAAAAATGGGAGCAGACAAAATAAGTTGCAGTTCCATCCAATATCAGGAATCATCAACAGGCCTAGTTCACATATCTCAACACTGTCACTGTTTCCTATATAAACTTAGATGATGAAGCTTTAACGTCACTACTCCCCATACTGGTGCTTGGACGGTGTTGACAGTCAGACTTTTCCGGAGCGCTATAGTAATTTTAGTCAGGATACCCTTCTTGCCGACTTCCAATGACACTCTCGGGGTTCGACCTCAGGACCAAAAGATTGCTAGGCCAAGCACTTAGCCACTGTGCCACGGAGACCACAAATGCTTCGAACCATGGAATAAGCAGGACCAGAAGCAATTAGCACATTATATGAAATTTCGGCGGATATTCATTAAATGCTGCTCATAATGAAATACACTACTCACACTACTAACATGTCGTCTAAATTAGTGCACCTGTAATGCATAACAAATAATAATTCTTTAAAATATATAGTGATGTAAACGGCACCCATGACTTAGTCGCTATCGAGCTCTTGCAGCAGCCCCTCGCCAAGGAATATTTTCCAACAGAGGGATTTCTATTGACTTCTCTCCAATACCTGAGCCTGCAGAGATTGTCTCTGATAGTTTCCTCCACATTAGTGGCACCAATTTCCAACTGTTTGGACACGGGTCGCTCTACTTTTCTGAGAGAATAAGCATTTTGAAGCGATTTCCAGAAAAGTTTACTGCGTATTTCGTGGAAGCCAAGATACAATCTCTTAATCGATGAATTTTGGAATTTGAATCAATAGGCCTACTTTTAAACTGTCAGAGGCTATTGAGTTTCGGCTAAAACTTCAGCAGACATCAGGTTTTAGATGTTATTGCACTGTTATTGCGACTTTCCCTTGGACAGTTTTAAAAACACCATTTTGGAGACCATTTTGATTTGACACCGTATTAAATCTAAGTCTACCAAAATTAAAAATATCTATCAGCAGACGAACGAAACATGCTGAAATTTTTACAAAAACAAAACCTCCGTTTATCTGCCAAATCTGAGGACATCGTCTATTCGATTACAACATGCGATGTCATACGATAGATAACCATTATCGATTTTAAGGGAAAATACAATTATTGAATAAACACTTGATACATGGCATCTTACATATTGAGAATACAATGCAGACGCTAACATCGACCTCAGAAGGCGCAGGACGACGAAGGCCGGTCGCGGTTTCTAGAATAATTATTATTTTACATATCGAGACCGAAAATTTTCTGTTTTCCCGGGAGTTTCCAGTCAAACTGACTTTCATCGGAAAATATGATGTATTGCATTATATCTATTTATTGTTTGCCACGTGACATCTAGCAACTACTGTACATAAATGAAAAAATCCTCTAATTTCATACTACGACATCTTCTGGTCGAAATAGTAGTGAAGCTTCGATCCTCTCATATATTTGCAACAATAGATTGAAATATTGACTGATAGTGAGTGGAATTGAGAAAGGTTTTCAACTGATTTTGGACGCAGTATTTGTGTTCTAGCAATCTTGCCAGTATTGCAGAAAACATTGTCTGAAATATCAGATCCAAATGCTACATCAGCATAAAATGACCATTTGTCATGTACAATAGATGAGAATTGAATTCAATTAGGAGTCAATAGAGCACCCTGTCTGATTTAAATAAATTATTATTCATCGAATTCTGCAACTCAATACATCGGAATAGGCGCCAGACAATATGATTGACATTTCAAAATTGCCTTTCACTAATGTGTCCGATAAATTATCAAGTGATCCACATGAGATCGACTATTTGACTTATCTGAAATACGTGTAGAAGCAAAACAAGACAGCAAAAAAGGTTTCTCATCAGCACTTTCGAGGGGAAAAATCCATGATATCAAGTCACAGCATTCTCAAGTGATAACAGATATAGACGTTCGCTGCACCTGTTTCACTGTCTGCATCAAGCGAAATATGGAGATATCTTCAGATGAGTTGAATTTTGAATATCGTACTGGTTAACACGTCGATTAAACAGAATGCGGAGAATTGCGATTTTTCGCTTTCGAATGCATTGAAAATGACGAAGCGGTCCCAAAATGAGATACTTGCTAGTGATCTATCAATTCATTTTCATTGAGAATGCCAGCCGCACATGCGCTTTGGCGGGGCCCGCCCTCCTGGGCTTGAGTGTTCAGGTAGAGGGGCTGAAATGGGACCGGGCTGGTACCTCATGGCTACTATTTCACTTGCTTTGATTCTTTTCAAAACTATCAGCACTGCTGTCTGTGATTAAGGGGTTGCACTTGTTAGACTCTAGTTTCCAAACCGTTGACACTGTGACAGAAAAGTTTGAGAAATATGCACGACGCCCATCGGAAAAACAGTTGCTTCTTCAATGCTGTTTACTGGTATTTGCCGAATTTTAGACAGACAAAACGTCTGTCATCTTCCAAGGCAAGTGTATCACTGCCCTGAAAGATGACAGACGCTGTGCATGTCGAAAATTCGGTAAATACCGGCACTGTTTTTCTGATGCATCACCGATGCACAACCAATCAATTTTCAACGACGCCCCAATTATGGTATGCGAATATTTCATGAAATTTCGGGCCAATAAATATCGATAGGTTTCACAATGATAGAATTTCCAAACATGTTTCAGTTGACATGAACATCAATGACGAATTTACAATGAGCTTAATGTGTGTAGCCTCAAATTTTTCTATGATCTAGCAATATACACTGCTTCGTAGAGTTATTGATTAATTGAATTTTCTAACGGCTACAATAATCACAATTTTAAAGAATGATTTAAAAGGCCATGAGCATGCAAATGGTAAGCGGGAGAAATATATATAGTTATATAGTACTTTATCATTCGTCGAACAAAAATTCGTCCAACTTATTGGATTGGCCATTATCAGAATTACTTAGCAACTGAGAATCACAAAAACCGGAGTCCTAGCTATTATGGTTTGGGAGTAATGCTGAAAAATGTGTGCAGGGCTACTGTCCATGTAAAAATTTGTTAACGTATGGTTTTCCTGTAGCGCATCCTTTTATGCCTTGCGTTTCTTACTGCATATTAAGCAGTTAAATATGAAAATACAATAATTTAAGCTTATGCAAAAATAGAATAATGAGTTTACTAAATGACCTTTATAGAAGGATTTCAAGTTTGTACAAGGAAGTGTTGAAAAAGATGATCGGATTTCTTGACAAATGAAAGTGGATATGATTATACGGATCAGTTGCTCTGGGTGTCATCGGAGCGACAAATGATTACAAGTTTATTATTCTTTCGTTCGCACTGCACTAAGAAATACGCCTTGAGATATGACGGCCATTAATCCTTTTACAAAATGCCTTCGCTTTTCCTAGAATGAAGTGAACTGTTACATAACGACCGTATCACGGTCACTGACATATGCACTGTGAGTAATACCGCTTTGATAAGTTGGTTAAGACAAAACGACATTAAGAACATTATCAGCAGACTTCCTTTCCATCCTGCAGAGAAACTGCCTCCAAATAAGTTGGGGCACTTCACCATATTCAATAACATGACATATCTAGTCTATATACCAGCCAAGAGCTCTGCTCCTCTGACGATGACAGGAAGTACCGGTCGAAAGATTTCAGTGCTCTAAAATAGTAGTCCAGCAGCCAGAACAAGTTTCTGTAGGGAACGAGGCCGAAAATGAGACTTTTACATAATGATGTTCAACCTTTGCCTACTACGAATCTGCACGTCTGCCGAGTTCTACCTGGTTTCTTTTCTTGTTAAGCACAATAAAAGAAAAACACATGTAAATCCAATGAGACGCACATTGACGATTTTGGCAAAAATAAAACTTTTCATGTTTTCTCTGATTCAGCGAAAAATGACAAGCCAAGAGTCATAATTTTCGGCATGGAATGTCTTCAGGTCATTTCCTATCATGTTTATGCACCCCTGTCTATGAAGCCAAACACATTCAAATTTTGCAAGCCTCTTAATATTGACAGACACAATCATTTTGAGCGATTTAATCCACATTTCATCACATTCTCGCATGCATTGCCAATCAGAAACATGATAGTAACACATGCACATCATAGGAAATGAACTGAACACATTCCATGTCAAAAATTATGCTTCTGGGCTTAGTATTTTTCGCTTAATCAGAGAAAACATACAAAACCTCATTTTTACTGGGAACAGAAATCTGCGTCCGGATTAAAATGTGTTTTTCTCTGATGATGTCTGACAGGAAGAGGAATCAAGTGGAACTCGGAAGACGCACAGATTCGTAGTAGACATAGGGTGCACATCATTCTGTGAGTTTCATTTTTGGCCTCGTTCCCTACAGAAACGAGGAAGGTCTCATTTTCTCATTTGCTTGCTGTCGGACTACACAGCTCGCTTTTTACGAGATATCGCTTAGAACAAGCATGACAGAAAGTCAAAACTAAATTTATATACAATATATAGGAAATCAGTGGTCTCCGTTGCACAGTGGTTAAGTGCTTGACCTAGCGATGTTTTGGTCCAGAAGTCTAGCCCCGAAAGTGTCACTGGAAGTCGGCAGGAAGGGTATCCGGATTTGAAGTACCACAACTATCCAGAAAAGTCTGAGTATGTCAGCACCGTCCACGCCCCAAGTATGGGGAGTAGTGACGTCAAAGCTTCATTTCACATAAGACATCAGCCTCGGTTATTGCGGGAACGGTTATAATGAGCGCTCCTGCGATAACGAGCTAATTTTCCAGTCCCAACTCAATATAAATTGTTAAGATGAAGTATTTGATGTCTTAAACTCAGAAGATTTTCTTAGACTTTTTATTCTACCGTGGCAGACTAAAAAAATGGATTTTGTGGAAGCTTCTTTAGTAGGACGAGTAGACCTTGTATGGAATAGTAATATGACATGCCTTTTCTATGTAAGTTATCCAACATAACTGTATTTCTAAGGACACACAAGTCGGCAGCAATTGGTCAAGCTCCAATAAAAAGTCTTCTAAAACTAACGTCACCCGTTCGTCTAAAACCAATTGAGATATGAATCACGAAGGAGTAATTACGATTGAGACGTTGAGCATGGAATTTACTAAATGACATATTGACGTTGATAGTTCTTTGACAGCAAGTTTGTCTAGTAAATTGCTTTGCTTTTTTCAAGTAATTTCCGTTGGCTTGAATTTAAAAATGATTCAATGAAGGACATCAACCCACAAGTATTTTTATTGCTTTTATACCTACTGTGATTAGGCCATTACGAGTTCAGTACATTCTAACGACCCACTGCATGGATTTGGTATTCTTGCAAGTTCACAGAGTTCGTGTATGAATTTCAAACTGTGTGATTTGTACTTAGTGAACCAAATACTAGAGAAAAATAACGAGACGAACGGTCTAAGAGCCGAAGTGTCGAAGTCTCAAATATTTCCATTATTTCACAATGGAGATTATCAATAGATTTACGTATTAGCCAAATCCACATGCGTTATCGAGAAAATAGAAATTAGAAGAATCCAAATCAAAGTCCAATCAGAGAAAAAGCTGCAGTGGGAGGGCTTGATAATTGATGATGAATATGCGAAATAATCACGAACTTTGAATATATCCTCAATACATCATGAAGATTTGTTTGTTTATTTAGAGCAATAAAAAATGTGTGGAGTGCTGCCTAAAACCGTATAGAATCTCAAATTGTCATCCTGCTTCTCTAATATTGATTTGGGTTCTTCACGCACGCTGGAAAATTCAGTGACAAAAACATTAAACTCGATGACAGGATTAATCTACTGTGAAAAAGAAGCAAGGATATAGGGATGGAACTAGAAACTAATATTCATGATGAATATTCAACTACCAATGAAGCATCTTCTATCTCAGAATAAGCGATGTATCGCGCGTATCACAATGGTAGAAATGCACATTACCACATATTACACAAAATATTCTATAATTTGACTTCAAGGAATGAATCATTCAGTTCAAGAAATATAAACAAAAGACAATGTCGAATACAAAATCTCCTTAAGAAATGAATGATGTAGTTGATCCTCGCGACGTTCTTGTTACAGATAAGACGAATTCTTTGAACGAAGGTGAACTTTCACTTCTCTCAAAAGGACCAAAGTTCGCCCTTTCACCTCCTGTGAATCAAAGTACGATAATTGAATTCAATGTGCAATGCTGCAGATTTGCCCATCAATATTGATGGAAAAGTGCTCTTGAAGATCGAGACAAATGTAATCCAGAAAACGGAGACATAATGAAATAACCATGGGACACGAGGTTACGTGTAAAGTGCCACCTGCTATTACTCAATAAAGAATGGCCGCATAATTGTCAGAAAGAGATCACAATCCTTGTCGTGATCTGCATGAAGTGAAAAGGAAGCTTCTTCAGATGCAAAATGACATTAATTTACTCGCATATTGCAAATTGATTGCATTAATGGAACTACTTGAATTGACTACATTATTTATGTAATTACTTATCGCTAGATGTAATTGATTATAAAGTTAGTTGATTGTAAATTGCAATCTAAAATGACTTTGCATCCGAAGAACCTTGGTGTCACTACAAGCATATAAAACCGCATGCATTAAGTTATTTCTACACATTTTCATCACTTTAGTGATCTGCACTATTTTACAGCAAATAAACAAGTACTACAGGAGCCGAGCACACGCTTGAGACGATCTAAGCCAGTGTGAACATAATTCGGCGAATTTGACTTCTTTATTCACCTCACCAACTATACATACATGTAAACAAATCCAGCTTTACAGGTATAGAAATGATCCACGCGCATTTCGTTTGTTCCAATTAGGCACATAGTGCATACTCATCATTTAGCGCATTTTTTTGAATATGGTTACTTATCAGAAGATAATTAAAACTATTACCCTAATTACCTTTGAATGCATCACGTCAGTCCGATATTGATGTAGGTTTGCATTAGAGGTCAGATCACTCTTGCACACTGCTGTGAATGCGAACTTTAAACAAAGTTGTGTTGTTAAGGTACTGCAATTAATGAAAGAGCGTTAACTGCCGGAACACGCCAAGGAGCAATGCACATGTGGTTGAGGAGAAGAGAAAGTGATGGAGTAAAAAAGAAGCTGAATTTGATAAAAAAGAAGATGATGGCATCGGACAAGTTGCCGAGAATGATGGTATCGGACAGGAGGCTGAGACTGATGGTATCCGACAGTAGGCTGCGAATGATGGTATCGGACAGGAGGCCGATAACGATGGTATCGGACAAGTTGCCGAGAATGATGGCATCGGACAAGTTGCCGAGAATGATGATGTCGGACAGGAGACCGAGAATGATGGTGTCGGACATGAGGCCGAGAATTATAGTATCCGACAGGAAGCCGAGAATGATGGTGTCGGACAAGAGGCTGAGAATGATGATGTCGGACAGGAGGCTGAGAATGATGGTGTCGGACAAGAGGCTGAGAATGATGGTGTCGGACAGGAGGCTGAGAATGATGGTGTCGGACAGGAGGCTGAGAATGATGGTGTCGGACAAGAGGCTGAGAATTATGGTATCCGACAGGAAGCCGAGAATGATGGTGTCGGACAGGAGGCTGAGAATTATGGTGTTGGACAAGAGGCTGAGAATTATGGGATCCGACAGGAGGCTGAGAATGATGGTGTCGGACAAGAGGCTGAGAATGATGGTATCCGACAGGAGGCCGAGAATGATGGCATTCTACCTAATTTGACTGTATGTGAGCAGTGATAATGCACTTGTTACATGCCAAGATTCTATTACTTCTGATGATGTGTCATTTTAGTAGATGTGTCCATCAACGCATGCAATATCATTCCAGAAAACTGAAATGGTTATGTCGAAATTTAGTTTTTGTCATGGAATTTTTATTTGCTAATGTTTAAGGATTTATAACAGCTGCTTTTATTCTATGATACTGGTATGCACAAGTTTTGATGTTTTTAAACAAAATTTTCACTCCAACCTCAGCAAAGAGATATGAGAGAATTAAGGGGTTCAACAGAAAAAAAAGAAAATGCTGTGAAATCTCAAATAATCAGGGAATTCTGATAGAAATAAACATCCAATAGATCATCACATCATTTTGCAGAATAATAGTAAAGTAGAAATAGAAATATACAATAGAAAAAGCAGGATATAAACGAATATCAATGAAATTTGAACTTTTTTGAAGCAGATAGTAGAAAAATAGACAACCCCCCTCCCCAATACACCGCCACCTCAGCAGAAGGTTGATAAATAGACGTACGTAACGTTCTTTCATATATTTAACGGTATATTGAGAGGTTGTTGGAGACATTTGAAAATAGACTTACTGTACAATAGGGCTTGCAGCCCGGGCTAGCCCGTTTAGAAAATTGGAGCCTGGGCTGTCTAATTTCATCAAGTTGGCTTTAAGGTACTATGAAGTAATCCTGTCAACTTACATTTCTCGATCCTTGATAACATTTCTTTCTTTATCCTGTCTTGCTCTACACCCTTCATCTCAATGATGAGTTCTCTGATAGAATTATCTGATTTCGGATAATATGACTTTAGTTGGTGGGCGTCTCTACTTTTGGCCATGATTGTCAGTAGTAGCCGGATGTGAAATCAAAAAGTCTGTGGAATTTCTCCTTCACTATAAATCCCATTAACTTTTGCTGTTTCATCGTGATGTTTCAGCAGGCTCACGTCATGTGTTTTCAGGTGATTGTGCAGTCCATTGGTGGAGCTTACGATCAGTGTTAAAATCTGGTTGCAGGCCTTACATTAGGCCATCTTATTGCCTGACAGACAATAGTTCTTCCAAATTGGAGTGTTGCTTACTGATTTTAATCGCAATTGATTGCTTCAAATGTCAACAAACTGATGTTATTTTGAAATCACACAATTTCGCATGTGCTTTATATATAGTGACTGTATTACAAACTTGAAGTCAAATAAATGCAATGCTGAAGGAAGGGAGTTGAGGATGCTCCCAGTTTTAGCCGCTACTTCAGACATTTATGCAGAATGCATTCAGAAAGTTTGATCAGTTGTTTATAACACCGATTACAGCTTTAGTCTACATCATTTTAATTTGCACCAATTGCGTCAGCAGTGAAGCATGTGTCTTCTCCAGCCAACCAACACAGCTAAATCTCACCGGGACAATAATTTCCTAAATATGTTGTCATCCGTGCAATACAAGACAGTGCATCCAATGCAGGTCAGCGTGTTTAATGAAATTCCCCTAACAGTGGGCAAATGAGAAATTGTTCTTTGAGGCATTCTCCGCTAAAATTCCAGTGAGCATTTCAAATAAAGTTTTTTTTTCATCAGTTTTAGATTTCTACAGCCCGGGCCGGAATCTAAAGCCTGCGCTAAGCCCAATAATCGAGAATTAAGTCCGAGCTCGAGCCCGGGTTAAAAAATCGGGCGGGTTGCCAGGGCCAAGGAACCCAGGCTCCGAATCCTACTTTATAACAGATCTTCATTGCTTCATTTCATTTTGAAGAACAGATTGTGTGAAAAATACCAGACGCCACCTGCATCTGCGGTCGAGCATCTGCGGAATTCAACATGCAAATATCATTTACAAGCTACTCACTTGACATCATTCAGCATCACCCTCATTTTCTTCTGAATCGGGTGACATTCACAGGAGCATTTCGTCGAACATCTCTCATATTTTGATTGCAACCATATATTCCTCAATCGGATTTCAGGGCATTTTCAGATAAATTCAGCTGAGAGCTGACTGAAAAGTACAGGAAACTGCAAATTCAATTTGTTGGAAATTAGTGGTTAGAAAATGTTAACATGGGATAACAATTTAATAATACAAGCCTATACATCAGAATTTGAACTGACCGAGCAGCGTCCTTAAAATTCGAGAATCGGCAATCCGGTTATACGCCAGACAGAGCCTGCCCGCTACAACACACTGGACACTGTCCAAGGTAGATGTATTTTGAATGAAATTTATCACATTGAATGTATACCGGCATTCAGGGCTGTCGTGGAGAGGAAATTTCATATCCACATCCACGACCATTGTAAGAAGTAGATATAGGCCACCGCATATACCGTAGCTCATGTTAATTGTATGATAATATACGTATTATAATGCATTTATAATGACATTATATCAAGCTCAAAAGATAAATTTTCTTTAAATAAAATATTTGAAAAACGACCAATGCACATTGTTGATGCCATAATATAGCAAAGACTTGTTTTAATAAGTTTTACAAGGTTTAGTGTCTACATGTACACACAAATGATATGACATCCAATTTTAGAACAGAAAATGCTTCACCCGGAAGTGAAGATTAGTATAAGATGTTGACTAACCATTCCTGCTGATAATTCCTGACATTGAATGAAATGGCAGCTATTTTTTTTTTTGCTAAGCAAGAAATATGGGACAATATTCGACAAGAGCATCATTTTGACATTCTGTTGGCCCACGCCAACCAATTTGATCGTGCTCGCCTACTTGCAGCCAAAAGATCAGAAAGTGGTTCGTGGTTGTCTGCTTATCCTGTTTCATCGCTGGGTAAGCCTTCGGACGACAATGCTTTCCAGATCGCTATCGGACAAAGGGTTGGAGCAGTGATTTGTGTACCTCACCAATGCCGTTTGTGGCGGTATGGTCGACAAGTTGGGCCTTCATCCCTTGTCTTGTCGTTTCAATTCTGGGAGAGCTCAGCGTAATTCCCAAGTGAATGACATAATCAGACGATCTTTACAGGCCGCAGGAATTCCATCAATCCTCGAGCCGATAGGCCTAAGTCTCGATGATGGCAAACGACCAGACGGGATGTCAACTGTCCCTCTTCGACATGGACAGCCGCTGGTGTGGGACTTCACATGCGTCGACACGTTCGCACAATCACACCTGATCGACTCAGCCATGGAAGCCGGATTTTCTACCTCAGCTGCCCAAAATGCAAAGCGCACAAAATATTTGACCATCATTAATGGGCCTTTCATTTTCGAGCCAGTGGTTGAAACCTCCGGCGTATATGGGAAGACCACCAGCCGCTTCATAAAAGAGCTCTACCACCGCCTTTCTGAAGCCACGGGCGACACACGAGAAACTGTATGGCTCCAACAAAGGATCGCGATAACTGTCTTGCGTGGCAACACCCTCAGCAGTCGCCTGGCTGGCAAAGCACTATACTGACCAACTTTTCCTCCTCGCCCTCGTTCTTTTGTAATGACTTACCATGAAAACTCGACTTGTTCTATAACTTGTCTTGTTGAATTAAAATCTGAGGTCTGCTCCTATTTTTCAACTGAGTCTTCTAATATCATCGGTCTTACAACTTTCCGGCACAGGTAAGGAACTTTCTGGAAGATGGAAAACGCTCACTATCTACGTACTGCATTAATAAAGTCCATGTTAATGAGCGAGGATAAACCTGGCTTGACACATGAATTGAAACTCCATAATAATACAACACGAAGCCCGTAGAGTGACGAGGGAATTGCGTACACAGCTCAGATACAAAACTCCTTGTGAATTCAAATCTTGTAGACGCGAGAAAAATCCTTTACCCCCACACCATTGTGACTAAACATCAATTTCTAATTACAACAAAATAGGCCTACACGAAATCCAGTTCTGATGTTCTCTGGAGAGACAGACATGCTGGTAACGTGATTTCCGGCCAAAATTACATATTATTTCTGTTAACTGGTAGTTTGCACCAATTTCTAGTTATGTTAACATTATTCGCAAGTACAGCGTAGCAGGGTTGGGCGCGAATATTCGAATTCGCCGAACGAATCCGAACTGAAGATTCGTCGTACGAATCTTAGATGCATTAAGTGAATCAAAATAATCATGTTTCTCTACTCGTTAGACTTCGACATTTACCTCCTTAACCCTTTCACAGCGGCTAATGTATTGAAAAATTATTCTTTCACATGCGGATGGCTCGCTGTGCGAGTCATAAGAACTTTTCCTCTCAGTGCGGCATGGCCTGCTCTACGAGCCATAAAATTCAGCGGGAAAACACGTGTTAAAGTGATAAGATAATGAAGGACGAAATGTTGATAACTTTGGAGAACATTTTTTTACTTGGGGGCGTATCGGTATCTCTTATCGCAAAACATGTCATTGTCATCCAAACGTTGACGCGGAAACCCTTTTATCTCAAACAGTGCATTTGCTAATATTTGGTAATAACCTGATTTCTTCAGAACTGATTTTTTTCCAACTGAGATTGTGAACACTAACTATTATGTACCGCAAACGATATTCACTGGATCATACTGTAGAATTGATCTGCCTAAACAGTGACGACGAAATGGATAATGTTAGTGAAAGCGACTCTGATGATTCAGATCAGTTTTCTGATCTTGATGACTCCGTCCTACCGCAGTTGACTATGTTGCCGCCCGATCCATCACCTGTTAATTTTACGTCATTCGCCAAAGCTGATTCTCCACCTATTCTCAAGGATTCTTTCGTGTCCTCCGCTTCCGGCTCCGCTGCTGTTTCTCGCACGACTTCTGCTCAAATTGCCAGTCCGTGGAAATTTGTCGAAGAGGCGAACGATAGTCGCTCGGAGCTTCCACCCTTTCTCGGTGCCGCAGGTCTTCGAACAACATACGAAGAAACAATGCTGTCAAACACAAGTGATGTTGACATTTGCAGAAGTGCTCTCAGTTTTTTTATTACGGATGAGTTAATCGAAGCACTTGTGCAATTTACAAATATTCGTGCTTCGATCTATCTTCAAACAGAAACTCTAAAGCCCCATTCTCACTTTAGAAATTGGACTAACTGCTCTTTCGCCGAAAGGAAGAAATTATCGGTATCGTGCTGCTGATGGGCGTCGTGAGGAAGACTCAACTCACTGACTACTGGAGTACTGATGATTTAGTTTGTACTCCCTTCCTTCACTCCGAATTTTCTCTTACACGAGATCGTTTTCTCTTGATTTTACATTTCATTCGATTCGCAAATTATGAAAATCTCGGTGGCGAAGAGAATTGTCTTCGTAAGATTCAGCCATTTGTTAACTTGATTCGTTCGATTTGTAAGGATGTGTATAGGCCATCTCAGAATGTGATTGTGGACGAGTCTTTACTTTTATATAAAGGTCGGCTGTATTTTAAACAATACATACCGGCGAAGAGAAGGCGCTTCGGAATCAAAATTTATTTTTTATGCGAAAGTGACTCTGGTTTTACATTGAACTTTTCATTTCACACTGTAAAAGCAGGGGCCGGTTGCACAAACAGCATAAAATCTTATTATCTTAAGTTAGAATAATTTCAGTTGCAGAACACGATATTATATCAGTTTATCTTAAAATCATTTTATCTCCGTTGCACCATACCGATCATATTTTATTCTAAGATAAAATGATTTTATCTTTAGAGCAATCCTAAGTTAAGATAATACGATTTTAAGTTAGAATAAGTCTGTTGCACTAAAGATAAAATCAATTGATGTTATTTTATTTCCTCTTCTAACTTAATATCAATAAGGGGTACTTCTAAATACTTATCTTCGTCAATTTAACGCGACAATGGAGGCATAACTAATCTATCATGTATGATTATAATTTTATAAACATTGAATAGGCTATTAGAAAACTGTCATTAACTATGATTGTATCTATAGAGTGAAGAACTATAATTGTAGTAGCTTACTAATACCACATGTAAATAGCCCATGCAACATGTATAATCCCATCATATATATTCACATCTTTACAGTCCCCACATGTAGGTTATCTAGGCCTACCCTCTAAGACAAAGAACAACATCCTTTCTAACAAAGAATTGTAATGCTATAAAATGAATTGTTTACCTGAGTGTTTAAGCTGCTGAACATACCAAGTATAATCACCACGTTCACAAAAGCATTATCACTACAATCGGCGATAGGAATAATCACTCTCCGTAATTATATTATCTTCGATCTCCGCCGTTTCTTCTGTTGTTCCGGTACAAACTGGCAACCGGGCTGTCTTGCTCTGTAACAACATTTTCTTCATTTTCGCATTTTCTATCTTCAGATCCAACAGAATCAGTTCTTTTTCGTGCCTTTCTTCACTCTGACGAAATAGAAGCGACTCCAGCTCATTCTTCGGTTTCATGCGTTTGGGTTTTGGAGGGACATTTTCGTCATCATCATCACTATCGTTGCCATCCATTATAGATGAATCCATACGGGAGCCGACACCTTGAATCTTTGGATTGTCATTGCCAATTATGTCAAGCAATAAATGTGTCATGGGAGATAATGGAGGTGGAGGTGTACCACCACCAGTGCGATTCACGGCTCTTCTATAGTTAGAATTATTTTTCAATTTTTCACTTTTCAAAGATATGAACTTTCTCTTAACATCTTCCACATCTCGATTTAGATTATTGACGATTTGATCCCATAATTTATTCTTTTCTTCTTTTGTCACTGATGCACTGAACTTGCCGAAAAGTTTTGGATAATGAACATACATCTCGTCGAATAGCAAGCTAATTTCGGTCTCACTCCAGTTCTTTCGTCTTCTTTCATTACCGGCCATTTCAAATCACAAATCCCAATTATTACTGCGTGTGAAGGAAAGAGAGCGTGCCACGTCAGCCAACAGAGGTCTTAACTTAAGAAATGGTTGCCTGCATTGATCATCTAGGTTCATTCGTCCTCAGTCAAGGTCATTGCGATGTCACATGCTACAGAAAATTCCCGTTCTCATCCTGTAACCAATCAGGGATGTATTCATGCATCTATTGGAATGATAGACATGACGTATAAGCATACGAATTTCGACTCGATGCGTTCCTTTATGACTCACCTTGGAAGAATTCTGGAGCGATAGAAGATCATTTCTATCGTTAGTCAGGATGCAGGAGGAAACCGTGAGAAACCTATGGCGATTGCAGGAAATCCGCAGTATTCAAGACATAAATCGAAGGATATCCCGACAAAGAATGATCATATCTGATTATACTGATGGTGAACTTTATGACAGAATCCGACTAAACCATGAAACATTTCAAAAACTTTGTGGTGTGCTACTATCTCACATGAGATCAAGATCAGCGAGAAATAATGCTCTTACACACGAAGAAAGGATATATATTGCCCTTTACTTCTTCGCTTGTGGTTCATTTCAAAAAGTTGTTGGTGATTCTATCGGAGTTGATAAATCTACGGTCTGTAGAGCCGTTACTGAAGTAACCAATGCTATATTGAAAGTTCTGCCGACATTTGTGAGTACTCGATTTTTTGATAGACCGGAAAACTTATCTTTCTTTGAACAGAAGCACTTGCCAAATGTTACCGGTGCTATTGATGGAACACATATAAAAATTATTTCTCCTGCAATATACGAGATTGAATATGTCTACCGAAAAGGTTATCATAGTCTCAATATTCAAGTTATTGGAACAGGTGAAATGTTGGTCGCTGATATTGTTGCTGATTGGCCGGGTGGCACTCACGACAGCAGGATTTTACGAGAATCTGGTATTTTTCATAAATTTGAGAATGATGAATACGGGAATAGAATCCTTTTGGGTGATCAAGGTTACCCTCTCAAGACATGGTTATTTACTCCAATTACGCGATCCTTTCTTACAGTGAAAGAACAACGGTTCAATTACTTTCATAAATCTGCGAGATGTTCGGTTGAGAGACTATTTGGCATTTGGAAGCGAAGATGGCTTGTTTGAATCATCTTCGTGTAAACCCACGTAAAGCTGCGAAAATCATAGCAGCGTGTGCTGTCATCCATAACTTCGCTATTTTGAATGGCGAAAATGGTTATCTCAATAATGCTAGCGAAGAAGATCCAGTTTCCGGGGAAATAACAACCCATCAGGTAGAAGAAAGTGATAGTGCTTCTAGAACACAACGTGCTGTATATATCAATGAGCATTTTTGAAGGGACAATGATTAGTATGTCCCTATGTTTTGGAATATACTCACAGCAATATATTGGGCATTGTGTTTTCCTTCTTTATAAATGGAGGGAATTTTTTATTAAAACGAACAGTTGTTTTATCAGGTAGCCTACTTGCATAATTCTATTTAGATTTACCAATCAAATCATTGCTAACCGTTGCATTAAAGTAATACGGATTTTATTCATTGATATCTTTAAAAAGCCCGAAATAATTGTTATATTTTATCTCAATCACTAAACACAATTTAACTTATATACTTTGTAGCAACTTTCCTCATCGTTTCACTGAAATGGACTATTGGATAACTTGAAGAGTTTCATTAACATGTTGATGATATCATCATACTTATCGACACATTCCCGTCATTAACTTGTAAATTCATCACAACTTCAGTCATTAAGTAATCAGCTATGACGGAGTTCTACAATACCGCAAAACATATTCACTCCTCAGAAATTTGCACGACCATATTACGTCGCGTGCGTTCCAAATTCTCCAATTGTATTGGCTCTCATTTGTTCACGTCAGTGACACACACGAATGTACTTAAAAATAATATCATGGGGTTTGATGTTAGTGCAACGATATTATCTTATCTCGAGATAAAATCATTTTATCTGTCTATCTCTGCAATCGAACGATTCTAAGTTAGAATCTTATTAACTTAGGGCAACCATATTATTTTATCTCCTAGAAGATAAAATAAAATTAAGATAAAATCCTCCGAATTTAGTGCAACCGACCCCAGATCATGATCAGTTTGCCTCCGCTTGTTCCAGTCTCAGTGTTTCGGAGCGAATCGTTGTTCATCTTTGTGATGAACTATTGGATTTAGGATACACTGTTTGGTGTGATAATTGGTTCAACAGTGTCAGGTTGGCCAATTATTTATTATCAAGAAGAACGCTTTTATTCGTCCGAACCGTGGTGTCCCGCCCATGCTTCAGGAGGCCGTGGTAAATGTAAGAGAGACAAAGTTTTTGCGTTCGGACGACTTGCTTCTATCTAAATTTTGTGATAGAAAGTCGTCTGGACAGAAAATTGTTTTTATGATTGATACAAAAAACAAAGTTGCTCTTTCCGATTATCAGCGTGTTATAAAAGGTGGAAAGAGAATAATTTTTAGAAAGAGTACTACCATGTCGGAGTATAACAAATTTATGGGAGGAGTTGATCGTGCTGATCAAATTTTACATACTTATGACGCAACTCGAAAATCATACCGCTGGTTCCATAAAGTGTGCATACATCTTATTCAACGAATGTGCCTCAATGCCCACATTGTTTATTCCATTTACGGGGGCCAGGAAAATTTTCAAAATTTCTTAATGTCATGTGTTCGTCTCTTTCTGTGTGAAACAGGGGTAGGGAGGCAACCTCTTATACCTCGAAATGCGTCGTGTGCTTCAAACTCGCATTTTCCATCTAAGTTTCAACCAAGAGGAAATAACATTCATCCGACTAAAAGATGCCGTGTGTGTTATTCACTTGGTAGGATTAAAAAAACTACCGTATTTTGTGATGCCTGTCCAGGAAAACCGGGACTTTCCATCACTCCATGTTTTGGTAATTACCACTCAAAATAAATTTCTTTTCACTTCGTATTTTTACTTTTATGGGGTTTATTGGAATATTTAATCATGTGAATGACGACATGTCAACCATTCAGACGATGCATAGAAGCTCAAGAATAACGCGTGCTCCATCATGACTTGAACGTAGCCCTATTTGATTAAATTTAGAGTATTAGGCGAATGATTAAATTTAGAGTCTAAGCGTACTTGTAAAATTTGTAATCAATGTGATATAACGTTCAATTCATTATACGATTTCGATGGTTTTGGAAATACGATAAACATGTACTAAGAGTACTGAGACATAATGAAATTTCTTTATTCATACAAATATAATAACCAAATAATAAACTTCTGAAGCTCAATCCAGATAACTATCTATGTTCAAAAATTATTTAATGAATTAAACCCAATGACGAAAATGAAAAATTCAGAAATTTCTTGTATCTCTGTCCGCCTTGTTTTTTATGTTTAGTTTTAAAATTAAGTACGTATGTCGACTACTTGCATATTCGCAGTGGATTACATGCAATAATTTAATAAATGAAACATTATCATTCAATTATAATCATAATCAACTTTCGTAGTTCAGATATATTCAGCCACATCAAAATTATTAGTCAACTATAGCTGACCGCCCACTCGGAAAATTCAAGAATATATATATATATATATATATATATATATATACATTCAAGACATGAATATAGATATATTGAGAAATAACTTGGAGAGGAAATAACATTCATCCGACTAAAAGTGTGTGTTATTCACTTGGTAGGATTTAAAAAACTACCGTATTTTGTGATGCCTGTCCAGGAAAACCGGGACTTTGCATTAGTCCATGTTTTGGTAATTACCACTCCATATTGCATCCATCCATTAGCTTTCTTCGTTATTGCATGATCAATCTTGAAGATAGTAAAAGTCAAATATGTGGATCATATATCAAAATTATGTATTTAAAGAAGCTTTCAGTTGCACGAATATTCTCATTTGGGGATTGGAGGGTAGACCTTCAATGTTTGGTATTTAAAAAGAAAAACTCCGATTTTCTATAACTGAGCAGGAAAGGTGCTGAAATGCATCGTTCGATCTTGAAATATCGGAGTTATTCTATCTAAATGACAAACAGTGAACTAGCGGAGGCCTACACTCCAATGCCCTGAATAAAAATATTGCAATTACAATTTGAATTTATCAGCGACGTAGGGTGCCGTTTTGAAAAAGGAATTCGAGGAAAATCTGAATATAGGGTGATCCACATACATTATTTCGATCTATTCATATGCAAGCGCTTACATGCAAGACAAGTAATTACTACTGTACACGGATATGTGCAAAACTTCGCCTTAAATCAAACTATGGTCCGCATACATTTTGCATTGATGAAGGGGTCTTCAAAAATTAATTGAACCTCAATTAATTGATGTCAATTAATTGATTGCGCTGAATTTCATTTATCAATTAATTTATTGTATTCAACTCAATATCAATTAATTGATTGTTTTCATTTCCAATTATCAATCAATTGATTGCTGCATGTCCCAACATCAATTGATTGATTGATTCATAATCAATTAATTGGTTCAATTATTTTATCAAGTTTCACTCCATTGTAATAACTAGCATTACAATTCACCTAAGATTTTCGCTTCTTCCTGCGCATCCACTGTACAAAATTCATTCTGCTGACTCAATCTGACACCTCTCAACTCTCTGATCTACTGCATATTCTTCAACATGATTGCCCTTACTTGTCAAGCTTCGAAAGTCATTATCCATGAACAACTAGATAATATAGGGGGAGGGTCAAAGCTGAGAGTTCATGAAACGATGATAATTATTGAAATCTGAATTAATAAAATCAGTGAACATCAAAACTATGGAGATGCAAAATGATCATACAATATTAATACCGGCATTTTAACTGATTGAATCGAGTTCCAATATGAATACAATTATTCTAGGCTAACTCTATTTTATGAAATATAGGCCTACATGTTTTTCCATTGACTAATTAATAATTATCGATCAGTTAATTAATAAATTCTATTATCAATTAATTGATTGGGTACATTTCAATATCAATTAATTGATTGTCTGTAATTCCAATTACCAATTAATTGATTGCCTAGGAGTCCAATGCCAATTAATTGATTAGTCAAACTTTCAATTAAAATTAATTGATTGGTAAAAATATCAATTACAATTAATTGATCGGACTGAGCAATTTAATTGCAATCAATTTTTGATGACCCCTGCATTGATGTAGGCCCGCTATATGCATGCACAGTTGCACATATCAAAAACACTACACATCAACAAATTGAAAAAATTAAATGATAGCTTGCTTGTGAAGAATTCCATAATTATAATCCAAACATTGAACACATACAAACGTAGATCACGACAACGCTTCTTTACTCTACAAAATTCATCAAAATCATAGGAATTTTGTTTTGATGAAAGTTCGAAAAACATATTTTTTCAATTACTTCCGAATAACATTTCATATCAATTTCTTGTTTGTTTTCAAGTACTCCAAACGATCTGAGATTTCACACCAAAAGTTGTCAAAGTGTATCTGAATCAATTGAAAGTTGCCCTATTTCAGCAACACTATTCAAATTCCTTGGTTGAACAGTGGATATGATAAAGCATCCTCAGCGGTTCTGCATTTGTCTCTGTATAACTGCGTATGATTCCATGATTACACGAATGATGGTAAAAACAGCTGCTGCCCAATTGCCCCGCATTCTCTATCCTGACAGTGTTATTCAGTCCGCCAGGTTGAATAGTAGCCTTATGCTTGTAGCATTGAAGCTGATAATATAAGCGTCGACACGGTGCCGATAATGAAGGAGTCTTGCGATAAGACACCTAATATAAGTGGTATTGTTGCTAAATGCTAGAAGAGACGTCTAAGAAACAAGAAGTGGAATCAAAATTAACGCTGATTGATATCGTTGCTTATTAGAATAGCTACTTTGGAATCAAACCAAACCAAATCACTAAGCCGTAAAACAGTTTGCTAATCATCATTAAAAATCGATGGAATCAATTCACAACTCAACACAGAAAATAAATAGATATTCAGGGAATGCTGTGAATACTATACCCGCCACGCCACTGGAATTTATTCTTATTATAAAAATGTCTATGCAATGAATCCTCTTAGCGAACATTTTAATTTGAGCCTATACAGCCCTACGTATATTCTCACTTTACAGTATGGCGACTTTTTTTGAGCACTCTGTACATTTTATTTCTGAGCATATTGGTATAATATATTTTCGGCCGTCCTCGCAGTTGACTTCTTCCTTGATTATATTTTAGAAGCGAAAGCGATAATGTTGTTGTCATCGACCACGTTTATCCTTCATTCATACATTCTAACGTTTTGATCACTCATTTGTTACTTTGATATTACAATCGGCAAACATCAGAAAACAGGTAAATTCATTAGCGGGTACCTGGTGTACGACGTGGCTTATCGGTGTCTGAGCCGCCGATCAGGCGATATGTGATTAGGACCGAAGGAGATAAGGAGATAAGAACGCCTCTGTCGTCAGCCCCTCAATACTGCCGCATAGGACAGAATTTTAAGAAATATCATCGCCGCAACACAGAGAAAGTTTTCGTGGCTCGCTCTGCGAGCCATGC
Organism: Prostheceraeus crozeri; assembly: GCA_907163375.1. NCBI lineage: Eukaryota > Metazoa > Platyhelminthes > Polycladida > Euryleptidae > Prostheceraeus > Prostheceraeus crozeri. Next base: position 579,281 of record CAJQUW010015437.1, read on the forward strand.
CGCAGTGAAGGGGTTAATGACCGCTATGATGAAGAGGAGTCCAATGATGCAACATCTGTAGATGGTGAGCTTCAGAAATTTTTACAGAAGCCATGTCCTCCTCTCGATACAAATTCAGTAGAGTGATAGGGAAAAAACGCTACACAATACCCTAATATCGCGCTAGTATGTAGGAAAGTGTTTGCAGCACATTTGACCAGTTGTCCGAGTGAACGGGCATTCTCCAAGGTTGGTTAAGCTTTAAATGAGAAACGCATGGCTTTGACCAGTACCAATGACACAGAAATTTTGGTTTTGAGCGCCAATAAGGACTTTATCCAACTTTAAAAATATCTGCACTAGCAATTTGTTAGAATGATCGCAATCTTTTTAATTTTTAAATATTTGATAATATCTCTTTATTAGATTTTCTTGTAAGTCACAACTGCAGTTTTTTATTTTCGTCTGTACATTCAGTGGATGAAAGGTCATCAACTAGATGGGTTTATCATTATCATGACGTGTGCAATCATGCAAAAGATAATTTTCATAAATTTTTACATAAAAATAAATATGTCGCAGTCACTGTATCGGCATACATGTAGCTTAAATAAATTTGTCCATTTTGAATATCTAAATTATCCTATAGATTGCAAGGTTATCGATATTGTTGTCTGTTTGTAGTATTGAAACCACTAAATGTCAAAGTACTTGTGTGCATGGGCACATGAAAAATTAAGTTTCGATCAGCGATAGACGATCTTGAATAGTGATTACTCGACTCAGATACTGATCAGCTTTCGTTCGAATTGACCAACAATGCCTAATCCATTATCAAAATTTTTAATGAACAGACATTAAAAAACTTTCACGTTGTCTGTTTTTAATTTCGTTTTTACCTGAACCTGCCCCTTATGAAACGCGAAGGCGTGAAGTGTTGAACCTGTACATATTTTTTTACACGACTGATCTCAACCCTAAACTTGTTTTTACAAAGAAGACAACTTGTTTTTCCCGATAACGGAAACCACTATGAGTATACATCTAATACTAATTTGTGTTTTTGAGGTGTTCTATGTTAACTATATAGAATTCCATGATAGATCTAGAATAATGAAGTCGGCGGTTAAGGTTTCATTACGCATAGATCACACAAACATAGATATAGAAGGTAATCTTAGCGCTATAGAAAAACCTGTTTTTGCGCTATTATATAAAAAAAGTTATGTGTTAGTGACCAATCAGTATTTCAAGTAAATGTATCATTATCACATAAAGTCGCAAAGTGATATTCATTATTATCTGTAGTATTATGGGATTCGCGCGAACCCACCGAATAGACGAATCCTTGAATTTCGGATTCGCACCCAATCCTGCAGCGTAGTTTAAAATTATGCGATCGAGACTACCAACCGCTGTCATCACACATGCGATGATTAAGCAACTATAGGAAGCGTCTCGAAATTCATCGTCTCACGCAGCTTGCACATCGAGAATGCATTTAATGTCCAAAATGAATCTATAAGATACGGAGTTAACTTTGATCACACCAAGACCCAGAAAAATGTGAAGGATCACACTACATTAATCCATCGAAGTTTCAAGACGAATTGCGGACCAAATGTGCCGTTGTCCCGTCAACACACGAGATGCAGTCACGCGATTTCATGACATCGTGGAACGTAGAAGGGTTGTTGTAGGTCAAATTGTTTAACCCACTAATACCCATGGTAGCATAATCGCTACCAGATATTTGAAGCTCTCTATTCGCCAAGCCATGTGCCTAGGAAGGAAAATTTCATACTGACGCTATCATGTGACGTCATGCTACGAGTTTAAGTGTGCTATTTTTCCTTTTTCGATGCTGTCGCGTATTTGACAATCAGTTTCATCATACCATCATGGCCGACGGTGACAAGGTATGTATTCCCACAAGTCAATCTTCTAGACGCAAACGAATTAATATGGCATATCATGCATTTTATGAAAGCTTATAACCCACACAATAAGGACAGAGCATAATGCGGCTGAGGAAATTAGGTTGAGTTGGATATTTTTGATGGTGGAGCAAATGTGCTACATAATCGCACAATGTTCAATACTAGATTCAATACTAATACTTTAAAAGAGAATATCAGGATGACTGCTATAGTCATTCAAAAAGGATTCGACCTATCGACCTTGGGGGGTCAGCGGCCAGTTTGCTGCACCTCATACTAGTGCGCCGCTGGCTTTCTGTTAGACAAACGTGTGTGATGCGTGCTGTTTGCTATCACTCTTCTCCCATGTGACTCTAAATTCATTATCGTGCTATGAATAAAACTTCGTGAAGATTCAGTAAATATTGGTGTTGACTTGCTGTTTTGTAACACTATAAAATCCTGATAGGCTTAGATTGTAGTCATCATAAAGATAGTTGGGCCCATAAGCTTACATGTGCGACACAGCATGCAAGTAGGCCATATCGCATTTCATGATTATGAAATGTGATAATTCAATAGGTCCCAATAAAAATGCATGTAGAATTTGTGGAACTATTTTAGGATAGGAAGTTATTGCTGACTATTATGTCGACTGAAAGATAGTATTCTTCTCTTTCAGCCAACACGAAAAAGCAAAGCAATCGCGATTGAAAGATTGAACGACTCCACATTCAGCAGAGTACGAGGTTCTAATCAGAATACATTCGATTACTTTGATGGAAATGAGAGTGGCGAGGGTGCAAGTTCCGATGAAGAAGATACTGTTCTTGCAGTGATTCATGACGTGCTAGATAGAGGCGACCAAGGTGAGGAAGAAATAGAAGATACTTCGGATGAAATTGCGGTTGTGCCAACAGGAACAGAAAGAAAGAAAGATCAAGTACGACGTTGGAGAAAGAAAGACTTTCAACCTAATAGTCAAACGTTTTCTCATGAATTCGACACGCCAAATGATTTGAAATCTCCCCTAGAATATTTCAAAATGTTCTACAGTGATCAGATTTTCGAAAAGTTGGCAAAAGAGACAAACACTTATTTCTTTCAAGAAAAAGCTCCACAGTTGTTGGGAACCAATCCAAAAGAGATGGAAATGTTTGTTGGAATGCTACTAAAAATGGGCATTGTCAAGATGCCTAACATCAAAGATTATTTTGCACAGGAGACCATGTACGAGCCAGTCGCTTCTGTTATGTCAAGGAATAGATTTCAGCAGTTATCTCGCTACTTGCATTGCGTTGACAACACAGACGAGAACATAGACAGAAACGATAGAACTTGGAAAATTCGGCCATTTCTCGATCTTCTGCGTCAGAATTTTTTGAAGGTATCGCCTGAAGAACATCAGGCTGTTGACGAAATCTCAATAGCATATAAAGGGCAAAAAGGACCACGCCAATATAATCCTCAGAAACCCCACAAGTGGCATTTCACTGTGCACGCAAGAGCTGGTTCATCCGGTTTTGTTTATGACTTTGAAGTGTATACTGGATCCAAGCATGAAATCCCTAGCGAGTGCGGGGTGTCTGGGGACCATGTCTTGCGATTATGCGAAAGCCTGCCGACTGGAATTCCGTTCAAAATATTTGCAGATAACTATTTTGTTTCGTTGCCCCTCGTTACCAAGCTGAGGGAAAGAGGATTTCACTTCACAGGTACCTTTAGACAAAACAGAATTCCGATCAATTTTGAATCAGACAAAACTCTAAAAGCCCAAGGCGTGGATCGTCGGACTATAAAGTCAATGAAGATGGTAATATGATTGCCGTCAAATGGTTCGACAATCGTTCTGTCCATCTGATCTCAACGTATGCTGGAGTCGAAGAATCAAGACAAATTCAACGATATGACCGCAAGTCGAAAGAATATGTCAGCATTACATGCCCAGAAATTATCACGGAGTACAATGCTTTCATGGGAGGAATCGATCTAATGGACAGTCTTGTGTCATTGTACAAATACAAGTTTCGAAGTATCCGGTGGCCGATGTTCATTTGGCATCACATGACGCATTTGGCATTGGTGAATGCATGGCTTTTTTATAGGAGAGAAGCTTCACAAATGGGATTACCAGTGAGTACCGCCAATATTCACTTAGGCCTCTTCATCATGAAATCGAGATATACATACATGTTCATTGAAACTTCGTGCAGGCTAGATGGATGCGAGAATAACATTATCTGTCCATGTTTGTTCTTTTCCTATAGCCCAAAGTTCATTTAGGCTACTGAATGCATGTTTTCCTCTCGACGTAGCAATGTTTATTTCATATAATCTCATGTTATTTCAAGCATCTTATTTCGATTTTGCAGTTCAGTTTTGCAGGCTAAGGACCTAAACAGAACATGAAGTCATTTGATTTCATCTTTCTCATTCGCACAGGCATGTCGTTTCTATTTTACGCGTACTTATTGATCTTTATATAATTCTTGATCTTGTAAAAATCTTTCGTGCATGAATAGAGAATAATGAATGTTAGCTTGATCATTTCCAATAGACAATGGAAACACTACAAATAGGCTATATGTATGAGTATTATGATAATGATGAAACTACATCTTTGAATCCGTGTATAGTATACAAGTAGGTTTCATTTCTGTATCTGTATTTTCCAGACCGAACCGCTGAAGACCTTTCAACTTCAAGTAGCCGACGGTCTTGTGAAGCTGCAGAAAAGACTAGGTCGGCCATCTTTTCTAGAGGACCTGATCCCGGCACGAAAACGTCCAGCAATAAGGTGCTCCAGGACCGACATGGCCATTCGGTATGATTGTGTCGATCATTTTCCGATCCACAAGGAGAGCAGAGCACGTTGTTACAATTGTGACTCAAGATCCATTTTTACTCACATCTTCTGCTCGAAATGCAATGTCTACTTGTGTCTTACAGGAAACAGAAACTGTTTCTTCAGCTATCACCATCCAGCTTGAAACTCTTTTGAGTCCTAAATACATAGAGATGATCTTTGGAAAACAAAGTCTTTTGATTGTCTTTATTAGACAATATTTGATTGAAAAAAAGTGAATTCTAATTTTCTTGCAATTGTGGCATAAATGCCCATGGTTGCAAATCTGCTACCGGCCCTAACTTTGTCTGAAGACCAGATATCTAAATTTTTATTTAATTAAGTTGATCTCTGATGTCTAATACACTATCCACATAATTTTAAAATTTTTCGTCCAATGGGAACTACCCATGGGTATTTACGGGTTAAATATTCACATGCTACATGAAAGAAAACGTTAGTCAGTAAATACAAAAGTCGACACATGTGGTTTCTTCGGGAATATGTGCTAGTTTGACGGAAAATCAACATGTTTCACCTTCCACCTGTGTTTGAGGTCGTAGAAGACGTTAAATATGTTAATAATGATGCTTTTCTGAATCGCCGTGTCGAGCTCTCTCGATCGATATGTGATTCGTTAAAATCGTAGTAATAGTTTAGGACAGGGATGGACAAACATTTCCTGCAGTGGGCCACATGAAGGATGACGGCCAGAAGTTCCATAGTGCGAGAAAAGAATTGATGAAATATGACAATGTCCTGCATAGAGCTAGTAAATATTAATTAGAAAAAGTACTTTTTTAACAAGAATTTACTGAAAAATTATGATTTTTTTAAAACTACGTAATCAAGAAACATTTTCTACAACAGCTCATTACCGTGCGAAATTTACTACATAAATGTCGCCTTGCATTCTTTCAAATACTGATAAAATCGTCAAAATCTGATATGAACGAAGAATTTTCCACTATTTAAAGCAGTGTTGGCAACGCGTGGCACGCCGGAGCATATTGGTTGGCCCGCCACCGCTTCTCATACCTCAAGTGGCCTGCGGATATTTTGATTCGATGATGTGTAAATGACTCACTCCGGCTTCAACTTTGGGAGGTGCATGCAATGGTGACGGATCCTCTTTAGAATTTGCAAAACCATGAATTGACAACTAAATGAGCAACATGATGGCACAAAAAACAAAAATTCACATTCAAATTATCCAACCATGCTCCTTTCGTAATGAATATCTTCTCGTATAAGCGCAAAATGATCATAACCTGAGCGAGTTGATGCTAAGTCACATAGTATTCGATGCCATGCTGAGCATTTTTATCTACGTAATAAACCACGCCTCAATGAACCTAGAAAGAGGCTATATTCATTAAACCTTGACTACGAATGGAGGAATCCAACTGTAAGATTTTGACAGAGCAACATTTTTTTAAAAATATTCTTGCTGAATTTCATTTGTATACTACTGCATTATTATTTTCAAATACTCGATTGGCGTTAGCACACGACTGGCATTTGTGGAGTCCAAGCACTGTTTTTGAAAGCCGCATATGTTTGGGTGACATATGTGCACGTATGAATATGTAGCATGATCAATAATTGTAGCAAAATCAATTTCTTCTTGTGCGGCTTTCAGGCAGATAGTTGCACTGCACTTACAGACCGTTGTCTTTTCGATGAAATAAGGTAATGTCGGTCAAATCACAAAAAAAGTCGAATTGCCGTTTGATTACACAAAAGACAAGCTTCCATGATTTGTTATAGGCCTATCCGCTCTTCAATAGTCACATGAATTTTAAAAAGTAGATTTAATTCTTAATATTAAACAAATTAGTTGCTTACAATACTGCTGTATGCATTTACATGCAAAATTTTGTTATGGGATACGACCACTGCACGTACGGTACAACAGTCCATGTGTGCACTTAAAAGAACGGAACAAAGGAATATTAAGCCTATACATTCTGCTTTTTAAAATTGGTGGCCCGCTATCCCAACTTGGTTGCTCACCACTGATTTAAAGCTTTGTTCAAAGTTCTGTCTATGAAAGCCGGTTGAGAAGGAGACTGAATGCGAGAACAGCGGCTGGCAAATAATAGCCAGCAGCTTTAAACATTCTCTTCTTTTATAAATTTATTTCCTCTGTAAATTACTAAATGATAATTGAATGAATGGAAATCTAGTTATTCTTCCCTTGACTTGTCTAGTTCGGTTACATTAGTAGTACTCATGACTGTAGAGGCGCTATTTCCACACAGTCGCCTCTACCTCCAAAATCGACCAGAAAGTCGACTTTGCCTCCACAGTCCTGGCAGCTCTCATGACACAGCGACATTTGTCGAGAGATACTGCGAATACCTGCCAAGTCGCACCCTGACTCCAGAACTCTTGTTCTCAGTTGTCTTGGACCTCATCAATGATCTGCGTATTTAGACTTTCTTTGTTCAATATAAAAGCCACATCACCTTATCACGCGAGGCAGATTAGGCTCGCGGACGGAGGTAGTCCACATCTAAGGAGGAGAATTGAAAAGCGCTTTTCCCCGGTGGTAGAGATGTACCAAAGCAGAGCCGAGCTGAACCTGCTTCATACCTTTGAACCGCGGCTCTTCGTTTCGGCTTGGCTAAAAATGCTGTCATGGCAATGCGGCAGAAAGGGCATCCGGACTGAAAGTATCATAACGCTCAATCTCAAGTCTGAATATGACAGCACACCTGTGAGGGAGTAGAGACGTTGAAAGCTTGATGTTTTCATTCACATTTGATAATAATGGGTAATTGTGGCTCTAGTGCACGCTATGCAATGATACCATATTGTAACCATCAGTTAATGATATAGCCTAATAACCGATTGCGACATTGATGATACATGCATTTATTTCTATATGCTGTAAATGTTCTGCAGTCTATCATTTTCAAGTATGTAGACCGGTTTTTGTTAGATCTTTCAGTTAATATTTTAGTCATGTTTTACATAAGATTACTACGGCTCGGCGGCTAGGCTCGGTTGCAACTTCGTGCGGCTCAGCTCAGTTCGGCTTGAAAATTCCAAAAATAAATCGGCTCGTGGCTCGTCTGGACGAATTGTGTACATCTTTAACCAGCGGGCGACAGTTAAGAAGGAAGCAAATTTCGAAAAATCCAGACTTGCCTCATAGAATGATTAAATTGTTTTTAACCTTCGACCCAAATCAGTCTTAGTTCTGATCTTACCGATTTCCAACTCTAGCGCTCTATCAATAATTCATCTTCAGCGTGCCTCAGACAAGTGTGTACGTTACAAAGGTCACGAATTGGCTTTTCTATACCATAATTCCCATTCCGTTGACTTTTATAGACACGATTTACTCTCTTAGAAAAATTATTTGTCTATGTGTACCTTGTCTAAGCATTCATCCTAAGCAAACAATAAGGGATCAGAACATCATGCTGTCGTCAACCTTTCGACAGGTAAGCAAAATATCAAAACACATTCATCGCTGCTTCAGAACTCAAAGCACTGCATTGATATCCCGAAATCTCGACTGAAAAATGCGGACGACTTGACAATAGAAAAGTACTTTATCTAATGTCTCATCTCATTTTTTGATGATTATAAGATTTTATCCCACGTCTATTATTTCAACGAAATCAAAACCAAGTCTCAATTCTTCTCATCAGATTCTGTGCCGAAAGCTCAAATACAATAACAGCAAATGATCAAGTATTAATGAGAGTCGGCGGTAGCCCCGACAAGATGTTAATTGCCCATCTGGAGAATGCCGCTTTCCCAAACAAACACTGCGACCTCGATGCCTCTGAATATTACATCGAAAATGAGGCAGAAGTACTAGTCAAACTTTCTCACCCGCTTCCAGAAATGAGCAATTCATTGACATGTGGCGATAGCGTGCCGATAAAGCAGCGAGGTCACAATCATGACAAGATGGCGTCTCAAGCTGCCAGACAAACGGCGCCTCTATTGTATAGGAAAATTCAGTTCGTTCGCAGTAATACATGCCATTCCAGTACGAGCCGCCGCATGGGAACGTCAGTGAATAGATGGATATCTATGTCAGCATCTCCACAGACGGAAATAAAGGTATAGTTTGGCTGATGATAAGGTCTCGAGTTTGTCAGTTTTTGTCTCAATTGAGACTTTTGGAGGAAATATTCCGTTTCAAATGCTTTGTCCCTGTTTACGAATATTCATGGAACCATAAAAATGCAAGATACTTACGGAATAGTGAATTAAATGGAAGGTTTTCGCACGAAGAATTATGCATTCCTCGTCATTATGTACGCTATCGTGAGAGTATTTTATTTAGAAGTTTCATGTTCTGGGAGGCAAGCAAATTGCTATCTCAGTGTAACTGAAATATTAAAGGAAGTGCACGGTTTTGGCATTTATTCTTAACTTTTTGTCAATCAAAAGTTCATTTCTTTCATATTTGGACACACTTGGATGAAAATGAAGAGAAAATTGCATTATTATATAAAATAAATCACGGTAGCATTCAATGCAGTCGGTAATTCGAAAGATGAAGGGCAGTGTAGAAGAATTTGAAAACTACAGCACGATAGCAAAAAAACAGAGGCTCAAACCTTGACAATAGTCTATTTATTTTGACCTTATTCACTCACTACTCTGAAACGCATCAGCACCGCTCGGTACCTCTTTTTGCTTCTAAAATATCTCTCAGGAATGCACAAGATTGCAACGGTAGATTTAGCTAGTGCTTTCTTAGTGGTGTTATTTGCTCTAACCCGATTTCTATCGAACTGAAAAGAACACTTCAAAATCTTGGAATATATATCTTCACCAATTTTGAATTTTACTGAAATTCACGTCTTTGAATTCACCGTATAAAACAGTTCCGGTGCAAATCAAATTTTGTAATACATCGTATAAGAGCGAAAATTCACAGGCCGACCAAGACCAACTTGTTGTTCAGTAATTATGTTGCTCAGCTGATTGTAGGTTACCGCAAGTATTCTGAAAATACCTTTCAATAGAATTAAAAGACATGATTGTTATGAAAGACACTTTATGGGACAAACAATTGTTTTTTGTGATAGAAAAAAGAAGGAAAATATGATTCACCCAATGATTCATTGTTGAAAGCGCTATCATTTAAAATAATAATAATAATAATAATAAAGACGTACGTATATTTTGAAGAAAACACCCCAATAATGAAAATCGTGGAGCGGACAACACAAAGATAATGTTACAAATGAAATGAAAAAACTATTTCTTAACAAGATACATTCTGAAAGTTACATTTAAATTAAAGTGAAACCACTGTTGGATAACTGAGACATCGATATGATGAAGCTTTTTGTACAATATACGCATATGTACAGAAATGGATGTTTGGTAGTGACACAATCGCAGCCTCATTGGCCGAGAAAATTTGTACAGAATGTTCAATGTCTTTAAGTGTTTTTTATTCTAAAATCATGACATGAGATATAATATTTACTTATCCAAACTACGTCGTAATGTAAATTGGCTTTGATAGCATGCTATCGACCATCACAAGTGTCATTGGCTAATGATTAGATGGATTTAATTGTTAGTAATTCATATTATTCATTCAGCACACTCATTCAATAATGTTCATGATCTTGTACCGTGTTCGTATCTACGTCTCACACTACATACTCACTAATCCTCGTGCACCGCCCTGTACATAGCAGCTGATTTTCATCGTAAGCTGTAGAATACGAAAGGTAGCTGATTTTGATGCGAGGGCCAACTGCGGAACGAGGAAACTTTAAAATAGAAAGAAATCATCTACCTTCGTAGTCTACAACTAACACTGTATTTAAACTAGTTAACATTGTATTTAAGCTAGTATTTTAATTTCTAACAAAACTCGATTATAAATCCTAAGTTTTACGATTCTTCCTAATCAGCTTTAGCGAAGGTTCAAAACCATTGTACTCGCATTGTTTTACAGACCTGTCGACGTGAGTGACCAGCAGAACCCTTACATTTGTTCAACATTTTTAGCTTTATCCACTCTTGTCGGAGACTCGATATGCCTACCACAGTCATATCCATTGCAGTCTTCGACTATCAAAGCACCTGCGGATATCTAGAAAGATTACTGAAACCATTAGGATGGGACTCAAGCCGACCGTTGATATATTCGTGAATATTCAGAGGAACCTGATGAACCTGACACTGATTTTCTATGAACAGTTGCCTATGATGTGATGTACCTGATTGTTTGAAGTCAGTGGCAGGACAATTTTTATCTATGTAAGAATAGCGGGTATAATGATAGTAAATTTCAGCTCATATAAACTGAAAACGTGGTAAGTCATGGTAAACTTTTATCTCGTCAGCAATTTTGCATTTCCATTCACCACCAGTTATTGCGCCTGTAAGCTGAGATCGGAAACGTTCTCTCGTAATTAATGCCGAAAGAGAGCAGTGCCGAGGCACGACAAAGAACTCAACAGTACATTATTCAATGTATTTTAACTACATTATGCTTTGTTCCAACAAAGAGCAGTATTCCAAGCAAGTTTGTTCCAGTTAGACATAATCGGGACGTAGGTTGTTCTGGGCTGTTGCTGACGATTGGACATCGAATAATCGGCATGTCATGCTCATTTATCAAGGATGAGAATGAGGTAACAGCGGCCACGGCGGTAATTCATATCTTCAAGGAGCGTCAAATTGAAAAAAAGAATACATTAGGCAAAAAAATTGGAGCCCCTCCCCAATGAACTCTCATCCCTGACTAAATACTAGGATATCAATTAGGTTTTGAAAATATGGTGCTTTTAAAAGCGTTACTAAAAACATGCGTTGGTTATTTTATAAATGAAAACATGAAGCTTTAACGCATAGAGTAAGTATATAGTTAGAGTGTCGACTCAAAAAAGTGTCTGTATACAGTGAAAATTTTTGTATAAAAATATTCAGTTTTTTGTGTGGAGATTGCGGTCTTGTGCTCCAAAAATTTATTTGAGCAGTTTTTAAAAAGCTAAAAATTTGCAAATTTATATACTACCGAGATGAAGCCCCTTTTTAGTATCAAAGGATATCAAAAGGAATGAACATTTGCTAACAAGCATCTTAATTAAGCAGAAATTCAGCTGATCAAGGAAATTTCATGAATTATAATTGTATTATGATGCAAGTTCCTGCAAGTCTTCAAGGAAAAGTTGAGATCTTGATGAGCTTCTTGGCTAATGTCATGTTTTTAAATCAATTTTCAGCGGCATGATTTTATGATTCACATGGCGTCATTTCTTGAATCTGTTTAGTAATGTGGACACAGTTACATCTTTTAAAGTTCACTGTGATCAGTTTCTTTGATTGCGATGTTTTGTTCTTTCAGTAGCAGTTTGTGTTGTGATCACGCTGAAGAAAATTATCTTCTTATAATAAAGCTGACCCTTTAGTTATGGTAGCCCATCAAATTGCTAATTTAACAAAGGTTGTCATGACATGGAGGATTTGTGGAACACTATTCTTTATTCTGTATAATTGCTATCATGATCAGTCAAATTCGTGTCAATTTCTTCAAAAGTGTAGAAATTTGCATATCTGACAGGTGATACTGGGTCTCGACTTTTATATATATTTTTTCATTTATTGAAATCGAAACTGCATACACATTGGGGATTTAATAAATGCTGAGTTACTACTCTACCTAATCTGTGCTTTAACGCATCTACTACCCCATTGGGACCTGGGACGGTGATGACATAGTTCGATTTTTAAAGAGCTGTGATAGGCTTGCGTTTAATCCGGATGCCGTGACAATTACTTCCGATCATAGACACTTTCTGGGATCGATCTCTGGACCAAAAGAAAAATACAGGCCAGGCACTCAACCACTGTGCCACGGAAACTATGATGTGCAACGCATGAGTATAACACACTACAAAAGCCAAAGTCTAACACAGAATTAAAATCATCTTTGCAAACAGTACAAGGTTTTGAAACGATGTACAAAACATGTTTAAAACCTGGTTTTAAAACATCGATTTAAACTGTGAGTGATTAAAAATTGATATTAGAAAGTTAGTATAAGTAAAATACAGTATGCGGTTACTGTGTCTGACATTGACCAATTCAAACATGAAATATTTTTTAAAATGAAGTTCTTTCGAAAAAAAATCAAATGCAATTAGCGGGCGTTCTGAGCGAGATTGGTAGTAATGCCATAGGAATCGCGTTGATCTCATCCTGCTTTTGGTTACAAGATGATCAATATCTTTCTCGAAAAATTCAGGCCGAAAAGCTGTCATGAGAGTGATGATACATCATGAATGAGTTAATGAATAGGAGTCAGACTAATTTTTGCTCATTTATCGACTCCAGTTTGTTGCATATGTCAGCAGAAGTAATTTCGTGCCGATTTACCGAAAAAATTTTATTCGATGTACTTTTTAAATGTATATTAAGTTGTGTCGATCAAATACATCTGGATACCAGTAAAAGAAACTGGTGTATATAATGAAAGCTATCAAGACAATTTTTGTGAGATTGCCCAGCAATTCTGATATTGCAAGTAAAAACAGAAAACCGCTTTTTAAAGCATGGATTTATTACACTATATTTTAAACCCCATTTAGAGTGGTCTGCGTGGCACAATGGTTAAGTACTTGACCTAGCGATCCTTTAATGTAGAAGTCGAGCCCCGAAAGTCGACAGGAATGGCATCCGGTCTACATGTGTCACAACGCTCCCAAAGGTTGACTATGTCAATACCGTCCAAGTGATGTTGTAGTGTCGTCAAAGATTCATTTTCAAACTTGATTTTTCGATTGCACTGTTTTACATACCAAAAAATACATGCAAATTGTTTCTCAACCAGATAAATACGACATAATCAGAAAAAATATTTCTTTCAAGAAAAGTTAGACACATCATTCCACTAAAAAATTAAGACAATTCCCTGTTGCAAGCTAAATCAGTCCAATTCTGTATCAAAATATAATCATCGAAGAAATTTCGTGAAAAAATGGTCAAATTAGTGCTAGAAATCTACAATTATTTTATGATAAACTGCATGAATGTATGTCTGTGGAATGTCAAGCATGATTGCTTCCAATTAAAACAATTTTTCAAACAAACAAGCCATGGAATAATCGATATGATCGCTGCAATACTGGTTCGTTGAAATTTGCCATAAACAAGACAGATATATGGCAAAATAAGGATACTTCTGAGGACGATGCAACAAAAATTGCATCACATCTTCCGATTGTCCCATTTCGTATCTTTGCAATTAAAAAATGGGAAATTACAACACGGCTGCAGCCAAGGTCTGTAAATATTTTTCCTCAGCGTGAACTGCGACGGAACATCACCAACTGAGTTCCGATGCTCTTCCAAAGCCTCCAACATTCGATCTTTGACTTCTCTGCGGGCAGCTACTCTGATGTCCAACGGATGACGCTCTTCAGGATCTTCATTCAAGTTATAAAGCTTTGGCACCGAGTGAAAGATCGCTCCCAAGTTCTCGAAGCATTGACACACGTAATTACATCTTTCAGTGCCAGGATTCCAAGACGGAGAGGCCAAGCGGAGTTTCCAGACAGCGTCACTGCGACGCCACCGAACAGCAAATATCTGAAAATACCATCTCAATTATCAATCAATGAATAACTACGGCGAATAGTCCATCAATGGCATTGCTATGTACGAGTCCGCGCTAGCGGACTCGTACATAGCAATGCCATTGATGGATATGTTCAAGTGCCGTAGTGTCATTGTTGTAGACTTCAAAATCTATAACTCTGAAACTATGATTGTCTCATTGATGGACAGTTTTAGGATCAAGCCAAGAATCTATGATTGTTCCATTGCTGGACGGTCCTTCAAATTCAAATTTAACCTGGATTCATCAATCATTAGCTTTGACAGTTTCATTAACTAATTACGCGTTAGAAGCATATGTGAAATGGCGTGGTCAGGTTTACTTGATTTCAGTCAATTGGACGGGGAAGCAATTTGCGGTTTGTCAGATAATCAAATCCAGGAAATAGTTGATTTCCAAAACTCAATAACCCAACCATGGGTATCTACTACGAATGATAAGACAAGCAATATACCAAGCGATGAGCTAGATAAACTGCAAAAGGCCGCTATACCACATTCAACAGCAGTTCAACAAAAGAGCTATTTTGAAAAATTTATGTCCTTTTTGTCAACTCGAAATCTTTCAACCGATTTATGATCATTGAAAAGAACTAAGCTCGCGGAATATTTGAGATTTTTCTATTCAAGTTTAAGAACAAATAAAGGTCAATTTTATGCACCTGAAACTCTTAACTGCATTAGAGCTGCACTTTTGCGATTTTTCAACTCTCCGCCACTAATGCTTAATGTAAACATAATAACCGAAATTGAGTTCAATGGCGCAAATCTTCTCTTGAAAGCAATGGCTACTGAATAATTTAAAAATGGCGGTGAAACTCAGCATTTCAATGCAATCGAAGAAGAAGATTTGAAGAAGCTGAGAAGATATTTTGATCGGTCAAATCCCGAAGTGCTTCAAGAAGAAGTATATTTTGCAATTGATTGAGTACTTTCTTGGAACCAGAGGTCGTGAATGGAACAGATACTTAAAGAAGGAGAATATCATAACAAAAACAGACTCCAGAGGCAAGACCTACATCGATATCAAATACATGAATGACATTCAGAAAAATCATCAACCAACGGTGTCTAACTCCAACAATGAAAATATGAAACAAGCCAGGTTATACTCAACCGGCAATCCAAGTACATGCCCCGTCAGCGCCATAAGACTACTTCTCGAAAAGTTGCCAGACGATTGTGAGCACATATTTTACAAGCCAAAAAAGAATTGGTTTTCTGATCAGCATTGGTACCACGAAAAACTTGTCTATGGTGTTCACAAGATTGGTGATCTGATGAAAGTAATTTCATGCAAAGCTAAACTATCGAAAACGTGTACATCACACTGCATACGATCAACTGTGGTTACTAACATGTTCAATATGGGCTTCAGTGCGCAGGACATACAGTGCGTAACAGGACACAAGAAGGAGAATTCCGTCAAGCGCTACGTGAAGAGGGTGAACGATGAGAAGAAGCACGCATATTCATGGGCTCTCAATGAAAGTTTTGGTCAAGAAGTGCACCAGGTGGAAGGGCGGCCTACCACTTCCTGCGAACCTGCGAGTGTAAGTTACTCCACTACCACCTCAGAAATGACTTTCTCCGCGGCACCTCAAAAGAAAATGAAAATTGTGGCAAATGCGGATAGCAATACTGTTACAATTTCCTTCGACTGACTTCAAGTGACTTAATTAAGCGATGTTAATTTGCTCTTTAGAACTTTTCTCTGCTTTGATAGATGCATGTTTCGAATTTTTGTCTTTTTATTAACAAATTGCAAATTTATTGCTTATTGATTATCAATTTTGGCCTATTACTAATTCTGCTACTCATTAAAATGCTATGGGATTTAGGTAAAATGACCTCTTTTGCTGGACGGTAAAAATGAGATATCACTGATTTCTAATGTTAAAAGTAATGGGAAAACAATTTCTAGGATAGGCAGAATCTCATTGATGGACGCTGAAGTCTACAACAATGTTTTATACAGCAGGAGCTAGTACAGCAGTCTAGATGAGCTGCTAATAAGCGATATGATAATGGCATAATGATATACGAGCGGAAAGATATCTACATGTATGTATGGAAGCAATGTATTTGAGTGTTAGTGTACATATTTCCCACGATTTAGAAAATAACTACTCCGCAACCCCAGGACAAGATTTTGGAAGTTATGTATCAAAAGCTAAAATGGATTATATGCAAAATATAAAAAGAATTTATGAAGCCTAAATGGAATTCTATTATCAGCTACGAATTGCTTCCAAAGGAACCTGAAACGAAGAAATTCCAATTAAAAACAGCGAAGAACATGGAGGAAACATGTCCCTGTATGAAGAATCAGTGGTTGCCTGTCAGCGAGAAATCGTAAAATAATCAAAAAATGTTGAATGTCATTGTCAGTTGCTCAGAAGCTTTTTGAATCGTCGTGAAGCAAGAACTCGTCATCACGAAGCGATCTTTCTCTGCAAACTCAATCTATGCCACATAAAACAAGTTCAACCGCTTCGTTTGACCATGTGCAGAAACTCATCTTGTTTCTCTGATTGAATCAGAAATTTAGCATTTAACCTTCAATGCAGGAATCTCAAACCTACATGCATACGAACTATATCAGTATTTTCACTTAATTCGCTTCAAAAACGTGAGCTGCAGAATTACAGCTTATTGTCTATCTGAATACTCCTAGAGGAATGATGATGACCAGGTCAGCGACACTGCATGCTCCCTACGTGATCCAGTCAGTAGAGGGAGAAGTGATTCAGTCAGTGTGGTCCAACACTTACAGGGATACGAATAGTGATCCTATTAGAAGCAGCCACGCCTCAGAGGGAAATAATTATTCCCTTGGTGCTGTCTAAACATTTTATGCTTGGGTCGATTGAAGTTGTGACCTCGTCTTCATTGCAGACTGAAGCCCAATAGACCAGAGAGTGCGGTCGGATTTCCGTAGACTTGATCATAGAGCAGGGATGAAAGGAACTACCCACAGCAGAATTCTCGTTAGATATATTATTTTAAAAACTTTTGAGCATTACTCATTTGCTATCATACTACTTGCATCATAAATGACAGCCTATCAAAATTAAATCGAACCAGAACGTTAGATTGCAGTTGATAACAAGTTTCATGTGATGATGATAATCATTCCACCACTGATTCATAATAGAAAATAATTCTTAGTATTTTGAGCACATGTAGTCAATTGGAGTAGTCAAAATGAAGACTGAAGGTGTTCTCCAACACATAGGTTCACAAAAGCAATGGTGTTGCACCGATTGAATTGCTCACTCAATTAAGCTTTCTTGCACAAACGAATTAAAAATGTTCAGTCTTGGCTCATCAACTCGCAAAAATTGTTATCTGGAACAGGCTTTCACTAACTACTAACACCTGCTCCGCACGTTCAGCACAAACGCATGTCGAATGTGTCTCTGGAGTACCTGTACAAGCTCAATTTGGCGATCGGATTGATTCAGGCCAAGATACAGAGATCTAGAGAAAATCTATTGAAAATACGTGGATAAGTGACTATGAATGGCTCACAGAAATAAGAAATGATATGATCTCAAAGTTTAGAGAAAACTGTCATGATTCTCACCCGATCTCCGCAATACATGAAGTGAAACCTCTCGCCCAGAGGCATTGTTTCTTTCGTTCCTCGAAGAATCGGCAGAAGATCGACTCCGTCTAAACGAATTTTGGGATTCAGTGGTTGTCCCATAGCGGCCGTCAGGGTTGGAAAGATGTCCATATTCATCGTTGGTTCATCACTGGACGATCCTGGAGGTACAACTCCCGGCCACCTCACTATAGCCGGAACTCGGTAGCCTCCATCCCATCCACCGTGAGCTTTCCCACCTCGATAGGGTCCATTGTGACCTCCTGCACGACGGCCCATGTAATCAGTTTCCTCCACGTGTCCGCCGTTGTCCGATGTGAAGAGAACTAAAGTGTCTTTGGTCAAACCAAGTCGATCTAATGCATTCAGGACCTGTCCAACTGACCAATCCATCTCTTCAACATTGTCTCCATACGGTCCATGTGCACTGCGACCTCTGAACTCAGGTACTGAGTTGTAAAGAACGGTGTGAACCTGGAAATATAATTAGCGCAATTTGTACTAGATTCAGCATCAAGTACGACATAAGAAAAAGTTGCACATTGAAATGTTGTGCAGCTCTATGACGACTTCACCTCTGAGTAACATAGCAGGAGTTAATCATAGAGTGAAGATGACATTTAATGCTTTATTAGCGGTTGTCCTGCTTTGCAGGGTCTTTCAGGATTTTTCAATAACAGGATTTCAGGATCTCTACAAACCGCGCTACCTTGGAATATTTATTGATGTGTGGGTGTTGCTAGCCCTCCATGATGATCAGCTGTAATGGTCTCATAAATGAAACTGCTCTATATTGACATTTCTTCTAACGAACCTGTTCTGAGGTAAACGTCATTTGTGAGGAGTAGGCCGTAGTGAAATAATGCCGGGTGAATTCCCGCTATACTGAAGCCATTGATTTCGAAGATAACATGACCAACAGTTAGACGACAAAGCTGACCGAATTGATATGCATATTAGATTCAATGTGAAGATTCCATCCCAGCGTCACCAACTGGTGTAATTGTATTACACCAATTATATGGAATATATATTACATTCACAAATCAGATAAGATGGATGTTCTTGGTGTAACATTCAACAATCAGCTGACATGACATGACAAATCACGTTGATAACATCATCAAAACATGCAACCGACGTTTATACATCCTACGAAAGTCAAAGAAACTGGTGTCAAATCGTGAACTCCAACAAATTTATAATGCAATAATTTTGTCGCGGATTGAATACGCGTGCCCATTATTTGTTGGACTGCCTAAGACCTTGTCAGCAAAGCTTGAGCGAATACAGAGACGCGCATTTAAGATAATCAATAATGATTTGACCTATCATATCCCTTTGATTGAAAGCAGAATGACAGATACAAGTAAAAAAAAACTGTTCAAGAAGATTTTGATAAGCAAGGCCCACCTCCTATACAGATACTTACCAAAGCGCATGCAGTATTCGGGACATTTTCTTATTGCCCTATATCGTTTCCAGAAGAGAATATACTCCTTCTTTCCGCATGTTGCGAGATTGCTGAACAGTGGTTTTTCTAAGAAGCTACTTTGACTGATGGCTTCAAATGATAATTGTATTCACATCAATGTATATGCACATGTCTACATGCTGCGATGAGTGTCCTATTTCTATGTGTACTTTATGATTTTCATTTACTTCAATATACACTATTATTATTATTGTGATTATTACATATTATACAAGTGCTCATTCTGACACCTATGGCTGTGAGCAAGAAGATCCGATCAGTGGAAAATGTTTAGTGGAGAGTGGAAAATGTTTAGTGGAGATGTCTGTCACCATCAGGAATTGCATGAACGTTATCGAAAGAAGCAGAATGCTGTCAGTAGTATATAGTGTGACATCCGGCGCGACGCTTCGCTTCGCTTTGCTTCGCTTCGCTTGCGCCGGATGTCACACTTTTGCGGGTTTTTCAAAAAAATCAAAATTTCAAAAATTTCAAAAATTTAGGTAGACTTCAAATTTCACGTGGCCGAAGGCCGAAGGGCGAAAATTTAAGCGTTTTTAAAAATACCCAATTTTCAAATTTTTCAAAATCTCAAATTTGAGAATTACAATTTTCACCGCTTAAATCATGACCGTTCCAGGACACCGAAATATCACGTAATCTCAAATTTGTGATTATGACATTTTTCATTGCTTAAATCATGACCGTTCAAGGACACCGAAAAAATCATAAAAGTTAAGAATCTCAAATTTGAGAATTACAATCGGGCGAAGCCCTAGAACCTTCGGTTCGATTTTCATTGCTTAAATCATGACCGTTCCAGGTCATGTAAAACCGGACACCGAAAATCATAAAAGTTGAGAATTTCAAATTCATGAATTTTATCCATCTTTCAGGTTTTTAAAATATATCATGTGACTAAAAATATTTGAAGGAATTGACATATTCTTAACAATAAGTTTAGGTACTTTTACAATTGTCATTCAATTGTAGAGAACATCTGCTTCTGGCATTTATGAATAAAAGGCATTTCAGTGTAAAGAGCTGTGACCTCCAACTCAAACATTTGAAAGGAAACAATGTATGAAAGAACAAACAGCTGCTACACCCACTTATTCATTTGTAAAGACGTGGCATATAATTGCAGCATGTAGGAAGTAAGACTTCATTTACAATTCCATTAATCATAACTAGTGACTGTTTTCTTTCCTTATTGCAAAATGCCAAAACGTACTGCCGCAGAAGCTTTTTCGTTTTACATGCCGATTTTACTAAACTTAATTAAAGAAGAGCACAAGGAAACTGCGAATAAATACTTTGAAGAGTGGAAGTTAGAAATTCAATCGAGAAAGAAGAACAAATTGGACTCTCAAAAACAAGTGGAGGATATTACAGTAAAAATAGAACAGTATCTTAACACTACTACAATTCCTCAGTTCAATGTTACAAAAGAACATTTCATTACCATCGAAGATAGTGCTACTATGATTTCAAAACTGATTGCAAGTGATAAAGTGCACCATGGGTCGTTGCTGAGAAGTGCTGCTTATCAAGGTTATGGATTTAAAAGAATTCTGGAATTGAGTGACAATAAAAAAAAACAGATTTGTGGTAAACTTGGAACTATTTAGAATTTCCTATAACGTAAGTTATTGTTATTTCTTGATGAACTTATCAGATCTAATTCTACCAAACGTATTATTTTTAAATTCATCAATGCCCATTAGTTTTGTTAGAAAACATTTTAAAGAAATCAAAATTTATATAGAAAAATTGAATCAACCGACAACTATAGAAGAAATGAGGTTTGGTTCCCAAGATGAATGAACATTAACTGTGTTGTTTCACTTTTTAAGATATGTGCAATGTACATGCATATTTGATGTATACATATTTATGAAGACTTATTTATAAGTAGTAACACATTTTGGATTATTTTGAAATGTAATTAAATTTCCTTTTGTTCTCCAGTCTCATGGTAGAAGACTGCTATTGTATAGATCTATATTTCAGTATGTAACATAATGTTTGATATTTAAGAATGATTCATGGAACTTAGTAGTATTGCATTTTGGATTATTTTGAAATGTAATTAAATTTTCTTTTGTTCTCCAGTCTAATGGTAGTAGACTGACATTGTACAATTGTATGATAAGATTGATTGTTGTATTATTATATTTGATGCAAAATACACTGCCGTTGTTTTCATTTTCCTGTACAAGAAGTAGACATTATTACAGTTATTGGAATTTATTTCATTTAAAATGAATGATGAAAATCCGACAGTTATACTGAGTAATATAGGTGATATATTACCTCAGGTTAATAACATGACTGAGTTCTTAGAAATATACGACAAACAAACAACTACGTATTTCGATTTAAATAGCATTTCAGAAGATTGTTTTCAAAATATTTATTCAAAATATTTCTTTAAAAAATGGAAGAAACAAAAATGGAAGAAACCGCAAGAATATATCCTTCGTTATCATATGAACGTAGTTCTACTTTAATGGACATTGAAAAGATTAACATTGAAAAAATGAACATTGAAAAACACAAAGATAGAGTACGCTATATGAAAGATAAGGAATCTCAATTATTATTAAGATTAGAGCATTATAAAAAATTAAGAAAGAGATGGACTAAAGTTAAGAATGTAACACAAGGAATTGGCATATTCTTAACAATAGGTTTAGGTGCTTTAACAATTGTTATATCTTCAGGTGTTTTAGTAATTCCAGTAGTTGCTATAGCTTTAACAGGTACGGGCGTTTTTGCAACTTCACTTGTTACAATGTTAGATAAATCTTTAATAACTAAGAAACGAAAATCATTAAAAACTAAGCATTTACATATTAAAGAAGTCTATGATAAACTACATTACTACTTTCAAAGAGTATGTGATGATAATGTTATTACGTTAGATGAGATTGAAAAATTTGATCAAATAGCTAATAAAGCTAATAAAACGCCATTTCATTTAAAGTCCGAAAAAGTTGATGATAAGAATAAACAGGATGGCAAAATTTCTAGTGATGGCAAAATTTCTAATGAAGAAAATGACAAAATTTTTTTAGAAGAGCTAAAAACTTTAAGCGAAAATTTAAGCAAAACTTTATTAAACAAAACTTAAAGCGAAAAGATGTCAAACAACAAAGCAATAAAAAAATAATTTGTTCAGTAAAATGTTTTTGCTGTATTCCAATGTTACCACAAAATTCAAATATTATATTTTAAAAATGGATAAAATTAAAGCTGATAATTTTAAAAGAATAAAACAATTAGAAGAGTTAATAAAACAAAGAAATATTATGAAAGAAAATCATCTTCAACATAGAATGATAAAAGCTGGTATTCAATCTGATATGTTTGAACAAATGCAGCAAACCGAGCAAGTAAAAACTGATTTTGAGAAAACTATGAAACCATTTAAAACTCTTGAAAAAGAAAGTACAAATAATGATAAACAAATTAATATAACAGATCCAGAGCACAAAACTGTATTAGATGACTATGGATTACTAGAATCAAACATTAATAAGAAATTACCAAAATCTATGCAATTTGAACATTCTATTTCATTTATAGATGGAAAAACAATACCTAGATTTTATCTCGGACAAAAAGAAATATTTCCACAACCTTTTCGAGGTATAATTTTTTCACCAGATAAATCTCCTTTTAATTTAGATAGAAATTTTGTTAATCTTTTAAGAGGAGCAGATTTAAATAATTATGCTGTAGAAGATCTCATAAAATATAAAGCTATGTTAGACAGAGTTGGTGCAGTAAAATCTCTTAGACGTTATAAACAATTAGAAAATTTATTATCAACGGGAGTTAAAGTAGGGAAAGGTTTATCTGAAAAACAGAAAACTGAAACAACCATATTTTTACCAGATGATCCACAAGAATTACTAAATAGATTAAATATTTTAATATCTGCAATAAAAGAAGGACATAATTCTAGTTTCAATGAAATTCATGCTATATTGAAAAGACTGTTAGAAAAGAAGATTCTAAATGAAGAGGATTATAAAAGTGTAACTGGACATCTCTGATGTCCTCCAGGGCTTCGCCCGTAGCTGAAATATGTTGTTTCTAATTTTTTTTAAAAAAAATATTTATTTAATTTTTTAAGTTTAAAAATGTGTTCAGCAGATTTAGACAAAATTAATAATCATTTAGAAAATCTAACAGAGATTTTGGGTTCATCAAAATTTAGTACGACGTTAAAAATTATAACAACTACTTCATCACACACTTGTAATTTAGAACCCATTCTACATTTGGAACAAAATAAAAATTATCAAATTGCATTGACTAGTTTCTCTACATTTAACACTATTCAAAACGTTATCAAAGATGTGAATGATCAATTTAGATATTCTACTGATAAAGGCAAAACGTGGAAAATATTAACTTTTCTTCCTGGTTCTTACGAAGTTGAATCAATATCAAATGAAATTAAGAGACATTTAGGTATATCATTTAAAGATAAGAAACAATTACATTTTGCAGTTGAACCGGCAGTTAATAAATTTTCTCTTACTTTAGACGAAAATCATCAAGTTGATTTTAATCATGATAGATCATTGTCAAAGCTATTAGGATTTAATAAACAAACCTATAGTCAAGGTTATCATTTAGGTGAGAAGATTCCAAAAATAACTGAAATAAATTCAATTGTTGTACATTGTGACATTATTGAAGGAGGATATATAAATGGTAAATTATCAAATTTAATATTCAGTTTTCCAGCTTTTACTGTACCCATTGGTTATAGATTAAATGTAATTCCACAAACATTAATATATTTTCCTATTACAAGAAAAACTATTAACAACATTAACATTAGAATCACTGATGAAAAAGGACAAGAAATAAATTTTGGAGGTGAAGAGATTATGATAGATCTTTTGGTTCGGGAGGTATAAACTCCCGTTCGAGAGGTATAAACTCCCGTTCGGGAGGTATAAACTCCCGTTCGAGAGATATAAACTCCCGTTCGAGAGGTATAAACTCCCACGCGAAGCTAGAGAAGTTTAATTTTGTTCTTCTTCTTTAGAAACAAAAAATAAAAAAATAAAAATAAAATTTTTTTATTAAAAAATGAGTGAACTACCTCCATTTAATAAAAAAAAACTTAAATTTAATCATCATCCAAATTTATCTAATAAAGTTTTGTCAGTTATTTGTGGAAGATCAGGTTGTGGAAAAACGTATCTATTGTTTAAAATTTTAACGACTCCAAATTTTTTGGATTATAACAATCTTATAATTTATACAACAACGGCAGAACAACCCGTCTATCAATTTTTAAAATATGGATTTGAAAATAATCTTAAAAAAACAGCAATTGCTTCATTATTCAAAGAATATGAAAAATCTGAAGATGAAGAAGAAATAAGTTCGTGGTGTGAAGAAGCAGCAAAAAATAATCAGTTAGTAGAATCTAATAAAAATAACCATATAAAGATACAATTAATAGATGATAGTGGTAATATGCAAGATCCTAGTAAACTAGATAAAACAATGAAACATTGTGTAATTTTTGATGATTGTGTTAATGATAGAAATCAGTCAGTTCAGAGAAATTATTTCACAAGAGGTAGACATAATAACTGTAGTGTATTTTATTTAACACAAAGTATGTATTCATTAGACGGAAGTGTTATTAGAAAGAATGCAAATATATTTATACTATTTGAAATAAATGCAAGAAACTTAAGTGATTTGTTAAGAGATTTATGCGTAAGAAATAAAGATGAATTTAAACAATCGTGTAACAATGCTTGGTCAAAAGATTATGGATTCATTACAATTAATATTGATAAAAAAATTCATGATAGAGTTATCGAACAATTGTTCTCTGACTAGGCTTCGTCTCGAGGGGCTTCGCCCCGCCTGAAAGTCGATCGAAAATATTTTCGCGGAGTGATAAAAATATACAAATATAGTGTTACAATATTTTTTTTATTTTATATATATATCAAATTTGTCTATCTTAGAAATTAGAAAATTAAAAAGGTTCAGTAGTTATTCCATCAGGTAAAATTTTTCTTTTATCATCAAATGGATCTAATGCTAATTTATGTTCTTCTTTTAAATACATGTTATGTTTTTTTGAATTAAGTCTATAATTACATGCTGTTTTTATTTCATTATTAAATAATGCATTTTTATAATCTTGAAATGTTATTTGATTAGCCACTGATGCCTTTGAAATTCCTTTTAATGTTTTATGTGTTTTAACGGGCGAAGCCCTGGAAGACATCTCCGATGTCCTAATATTATTAGTTGTATCATAACAGTAACATTTAGATTTTAAAAATATAGCTTCTGTTATGAAATCTTCATTTCCTTCTAATTCATCTTTTACTTTACATAAATCAGAAGGATGAATGATATCTTTTATTTTATTAATTTCTTCATCAAGTGTAGAATTATACGGTATTGTTAATTCTAAGAAAACAGAATCGGTATCTGTAAAGTGTAATTTATAGTTTTTGCCATAAGCAGGTGCTAAATAATCATATATAAATCTATACATAAATAGTTTAGCTAATTCTAATATAGTGAAACCAATAAAATTAAACTTATCATGTTTTACGCTAATTCGACGTAAATGTACAGCACATAGTTCATCACTAAATCTAGTAGTTCTTTTATATGTAGGTTTCCTTGTTAAATTTTGAAATCTATCTTTATCATAAACTATTTCAATATTTTGTCTATTACGCACATTTTCTAAAGTCTTACCATAAAATGCATTATTCATTAATTTGAAGAACACGTTTCCAAAATCATCTTTATTTCTTTTAGCTATTTTACGTTTTTCAATATTGAACTCTATATAATTTTTTAACCACCTAGATTTTCTATACTCTAGTTTTCGATGTATTTTGGTGAGAATCATTCCATGATCTAAATACCAATCTAGCATTCTTCCTTCAACAACATACTTTCCTTTATTGCTTTGTGTTAACATAAGTTTTTTTGTTGGTCTATATTTCTTAGGAATTAAAGATTTTTGATAATCTGAAAAATCTTCTATATTAGGAATTTTGTTTTCGGGACAGAAAGGAAAATATTTTGTTTTATCTTTTATATAATCAGGGTATACTAAATCAACTTCATATACATAACCAAAATTATTTTCACCATCATATGTTCTTTGATAATCTAGAACGGGCGAAGCCCTAGTAGACATCTCTGATGTCGTACGAATATTACACCATGTCATTTCACCTGTTGGTAATTCTTGTATCATGCAAGAAGAATATAAGCTATTAAAATCATAATATAACAAATAGTTTTCTCTCATGAATTCATCAATTGCTTTTTCACGTTCTACTCCTTCTCGTTTCGTTCGAAAAATTTCTAATATTTTTTCTTTTTCTTCTGGAGATAAAGGTTTCATTATTCCATAATCATCAGGATTTACTTTTTTATTGTAACACTGTACATAACGATTACCTAAAACTGATGAAACTCCACCTCTAATTCCAGATTCAAAAAATAATAATTTATCATATGTATTTTCTTTATAATGTTTAAGTTTAATGGACTTTGTCCTAGAGCCATCGGCTTGAACACCAGTATGTTTTAATCCTGCTAGCCATGTTAAACCTGGTGTAGAATAACAATAACATGGATCTATTCCGTAATATTCTAAACACATATCACGAAAGTTTTCAAAAAGATCAGCTAGTATTAATACATCTATCTGTAGATATTTCATTGTATAATCATACATTGTTTTACAATTTAACTCTCTCCAATTCTTTTCAGCTTCTGCATAGTCTTCGTCTGATAATTGTGATTGTTTTAATGTTGATTTAAATTTATTTATTGGAGGAAGTTGTTCTTCTTCCATAATTTTATTCACAGAATTAAAATCTCCAGTTATGTACTCATACGGAAATATTCCTTTTAAAGGTTTTAAATTATATTTATTTAATATTTTACATTGTTCAGATTTCAAAGTTTTTCCCATAACATCTAATGAATAAGGAGTAAAAAATCTAAATGCATCTAAAATTCTAATACAACCTAATTGCATTGAAAAATATTCTTCTTCTGTTTTACATAGTACATTTATTTGTTGTTGTTGTAATTTTTCAGATGAAAATAAATCTTTCATTACTAGATGGAAATCATATTTAGAACCATTGTAGAAATATAGAGGAACAAAGTTATATTTAAATTTATTAGCATTAAGATTACAAGAATTATGTGCTGCACCTCTATATAATCCATTTAGATGATCATGATCTTTTACCTTGACGGCAGAGCCGTCGCTTCGCTTGTCAAGATATCTACCTTTGCCATTTTTATAATTTTTTGTAAATTCTCTTCCACAGTAATAACATTTTGTTTCATTAATAAAATTTAATTTTTCTTTTTCTGTTAATGGCATCATTGGAATATTTGTTTCAAGCAATTGTGAAAAACGTCCTTGTAATTCTTCTACTTTCTTTGTAAACATTTCTGAACTATCTTCACCATAGTATTGAAAATATTCTGATTTAAATAATTCAGGATAATTTGAATGAATGTACATTCCCCAACATAATGGTTTTTGTTCAAATAAATATTTTTCTTTACTTTGTTCAGTTTAACTTTTTCCAGGTGCACTTTTTTCAGAATTAAAAACCGAAGGTTCTAATTGGCCCGTACCATTTTCAGAATTATCATTTTTAGAATCGGGTGAAGCCCTGGAACTTTCCGTTCGATTTTGTGTCATATTAACATTATATGCTTCAAAATCACAATAAATAGTAAAGGGTACTTTATTTTTAAAATACCATTTATTATATTCTAAATAATCATCTTTAGGAAACGTGTTTCTGACTGCTTCATTTTGTTGACAATTCTCCAAATGTCTATTCATTTCTTCTAAAGTTCTAAAACTTGTCATACATTGAAGACAAGGAAAATTTTTATTATCTGAAGTTTTTGTAAATATAGAAACATCTTTACACAATATAAAATGACCCTGATAATATAATATATTCGCTTGTGCTGGTTGTTTTGACTGTTCTAGTTTTTCAAATTCATCTTTATATATTTCATGTGTTTCATTAATTTCTTTTGTAATATTAAATGTATTTTGATAATAATTTTGATTTAATATTTGTAGCTGATAAATATATTCTTTATCATATTGTTCTTTATATTGTTGTAGACATTTTTTTAAACATTCATTTAATCGGAGCGAAGCTCCTCTGGCTTTAGCCGATTCTTTATTTTCTTCATTATTTAATCGGAGCGAAGCTCCTCTGGCTTTAGCCGATTCTTTATTATTTTCTTCATTTAATTTTTGAATTGTTTCTATCTCATTTTGATATTTATGGTGATATTCTTGTAGCAACATTTTTATTTGTTGTTGATAATCTATTTTACATTTTTGTAAACTTTTATTTAAATTTTCTAATTTTTGTTGATATTCTGAAGATAAAGATGAATATTTGTAATTATAATCATCAGTACGTCCTTTATAATTATTATGATTAATCATTATTGGTGATAGTGTTTTAACAAGTTCAAATTTTTCAGTACATATTATTTTTCCTTGGTAAAAAATATTATGATGCATGTAATTTCCTCTATCATTATATACTATTTCTGATTGACATAAATTTTTATTATTCAAATAAAATTTTTTTGAATCTGAGTAAAGTGGAGTAATTTTACCAATAGAAACATAATTCACATTTAATTCAAAAACATTTACTTCTATTAAATTTTTATTCTTTTTATGAAACTTTTTTAACCTATTATAATCATATGGAAATTCATCTAAGCCATCAGAAAGATCAAATTCATTTATGTATTCTTCTTTATTATAATGACTTAGTCTTTCTTTGTGATATTTTGCAGGATGTAAATGTGCTATAATACTCCACAG
Organism: Prostheceraeus crozeri; assembly: GCA_907163375.1. Taxonomy (NCBI): domain Eukaryota; kingdom Metazoa; phylum Platyhelminthes; order Polycladida; family Euryleptidae; genus Prostheceraeus; species Prostheceraeus crozeri. Next base: position 608,639 of record CAJQUW010015437.1, read on the forward strand.
AAAACAATAATCATCTTCATTTTTTATGTTGATTATTTGTGGTGAACTGAAAGGCAAAGGAACATAACTACCACCAGTATTATTTTTATATTTATCAATTACTATTTTCTTAGATAGTATTTTAACAAATCTCCAACCAGATTCACGTAACTGGGCTTCAATTATACAATTTTCTAATTTAAGTATCATCGATTCAAATATGGGTTGTATATCATTTACATTATGAATTTCTTGTGAATTTGTAAAATGTCCTTGTATTATTTCTTCAGGAATTCCATCAGGTCCATTTTTTGTATAAAGTACTTCTACATTCATATAACATTTGAAAGATTTCTTAAATATATTATAAAAGTTGGTTAGAATATCAGAAAAAGTTTTATCGGTTTCATTATATTCAACGGGCGAAGCCCTGGAGGACATCTCCGATGTCCCGCGAAAAGACTGATTAAATAAATATTTTATATCTGATACGGGCGAAGCCCTAGAACCTTCTGTTTGTAAGGCTTCATCGGTTCGTTCAGCTTCATCAAATTCATCAGTATCGCTAAATAAATATCTTCCATCTGGTACGGGCGAAGCCCTGGAAGACATCTCCGATGTCCCATGTACGGGCGAAGCCCTGGAAGACATCTCCGATGTCACATGTATGGTCTCATCTTCACTATTAAAAACTTTTTTATATTCCGAATGTGAATAATCATCAAACATTTTTTTAACTTTTATATCAGTAGGCAATGTTTCTAGATAGTTTTTATAACTATTTAATTTTAATATATTTCCTTCATCAACTCGTTCTACATTTTGTAAATGCAATTTACTATTTAAATGAGATTGATAACTTCTTTTTGTTTGCAACTTTTTTTTACATAAGACACAATAAAACTTGGTATTTTCCATTTTTTTTATTTTTTTAGAGAAAATTTAAGAAAAAAATTTGTGTTTTAATTTTAGATATAAACATTCTAATATCAAGGACTTGAGTGTTATTTTATATTATTATATATTTCACGTTCTTTAGTTATTTTTTTTCTTTATCATATTAAGTTTAATCATATTAAGTTTTATCATATTAAGTTTTATCATATTAAGTTTCATCATATAATGTTTTATCAAAAGATAATTTAAATTTTTTTTCACTAACTATTGATTCATCATCATCATCATAAATTGTTTCTTCATCATCATCATAAATTGTTTCTTCATCATCATAAATTACACTTTTTGGTATAGGATGCCCTTCCGTGATAGGATACCATTCTCTTATTGGAATATCTAATTCTAAATTACATCTTTTATCTGATAATAATATAATAGAGAAAAATATTGGTCTTTGATCTCTTTTGGAAAATTTAATAACACCACCATAATCTGAATCACTTTTAGTTTTTGTTAAAGATGATAAAATTTTAAATTGATTAGATGTAAATCCTAATTTAAATTTTGTAGACCCGACACATAGTTGTCTAACAGTATCTTCAACTATACCATCATTATTATTTTCAATTGTAAGAAAATGAAATTTAGATAAATTTTTATAATTACTAATATTTTTATAATCTTTTTTACCATTTACACCTTTTTCAGATGTTACAGAATCATCATTATTATCATAAGATTCTTTAAGATCGGGCAAAGCCCTAGAATCTTCGGTTCGTTTATTATGAATATGATTATGGTCATTGTTAATAGTATAAGGTGTAGACCACATATAAATTTTCTCTTGTTGAGCTAAACCATTTATATAAGATTTTAATAAATTAATATTTAAGTTGGAATATAATCCTATATACGTATCATCATCATATCTTTGCGGCATTTCTAATGTTTCTTGTTTATAAATTGTGTCTCTATAATATACCTGACAAAATAATTCTTCATTATGTTTTTTACTCTCTATGTGAATGTTATATTGATTTTGTTCATCAACAAATAATCTAATTTTTTCTTTGGAAAAAGATTTTAATTTTTTAACTAATTCTTTAATATTAATATAATTAATAATTTTAGTTTCTATCCAATCAGTATTACTAATCGGCAAAACTGCTCTAATAAAACCATAAACATTATTATGACCTATTATAACCATATTTTCTTTATTTAATTCCACATAAGCTACATCATTATATTTACTAACAATCTCCATAAATTTAATAAATGGATCACCTGGAAAAATACAATAATTGGTTTCTATAGAAGGTAAACCTTTAGTCTGTTCTCTAAATATTTCGGCTTGTAATTGAAATAAAATATTAACATCTATACATGGATTTGTAATAGTATTATTATTATTATTATCAAAACATTTATTTTCAAATCCCGTTGATCTCGTCGAATAAGAAGAACAGGATGATGCGGGCGAATATAATTTTTTTAAATTTGGATTTTCCATTTTTTTATTTTTATTAGAAAAAATTTTATTTTTATTAGAAAAAAATTTATTTTTTTATTTTTATTAGAAAAAATTTTATTTCTTTATTGTTTTAAAAATGATGTTACCAAATGTTGGTGGAGGTGCATATATCCCAAATAATCGTGAATTAGAAATAGAGATAGAAAATTATATTATGAAAACTGGAGACGTTTTATCTGGTCCATTGCATCTTTCTATTCTTCCACAACAAAATACAGAGTTAACAAATAAACAATATGTTGATGCACAAATCAATGACTTAAAAGAAAAATATATAAACGATGTTTTGGTTCCACTGATGAACGAATTAAAGTTGCTTAAACTTAATGACAAATCATTAAACGAAAAATTATTAAAACTTGATAAAAAGGATAGATAGCTAGAAGCAGATATAGCAAAACTTTTTAAAAAGATTTCTGAACAATCAAAACTTTTAATATTACTTTCTTTAAATTTAAAATCTGCTGTAATTAAAAATAAACATCAGATAAAAATGTTAAAAGAACAATTAGAAGATGAAATAGAAAAACTACCTGAAAGAATTAAAAAAAATTTAAAGCAGTTACAAACTACATTCCAAAAAAGTGTTGATGAATTGAGTTCTAAAATTACTCAACAAATGAAAAAGATGAATAGAATAATAAATGAAGTAAACTCACTTAATCAAAGAGTTGATAAAATGAAAACTCTTAAAATCAATTTAGAAAATGAATTAAAGAAAAATTTACAAGAAAACTCTAAAGAAAATAAAGAACAGTTAGATTCTGTTAAAAGACAATTAGATGTTCTTAAAATTAAGTTAAATGCACTTAAAACGGCGTTGAAGATGAATCAGGAGAAAATGCAAGTTAATAGAAAAGAAATTAAAGTACATCACACGGTGCTTGACGCAATAGATAAAGTGCAACAGTCAATTAATAAAGTTATCTCGAAGTTGTTGTCCATTCACAAACGTAAATCTTAATCGACGAAGTCTTGGGTTTCTAACCTATCGGAGCGAAGCTCCTCGAGGCTTTAGCCGATCGGACCAAAGGTCCTCAGGTTACTAACCAATCGTAGATATTTTTCCCAAAAGTCAAATTTAATCCTAAAAAATGCCTATAATTTATAAACACAATCTTAAACATTTTGCATCAAATAATAAAATTGCTCATGAACCATCTCAGAAACCTGTGTACCATTACGATAGTGTAGAAACTGTCGGAACACAAAAGTTCCTAGAAAAGACGTTTCAAAAAGAAGGAGCTGGGATCTTCTCTGGTATTGGTAGTATCGTTAACTTAATTAAAAATAATAAAGATTTGATTACATCTGCTGCAAAAGGAGCAGCTGCTATAGGTAGTACAGCTAGTGCAATATCAAATGCTGTCAAGTCTCAAAACGAATTAAAACAACTAGAAGCTATTCGTAAACTTAGGAATGATTCTGAAGAACTAAAAAATTTAAAAAAACTTTCAGAGGAAACAAAAAACAAAATTGCTAACATAGCTGTTGGGGAAACCTTGAGGAGCGGAGCTCCGTCTAATAGTAAACATAATGAAAATAAAAATAATAAAAAAACAATTGAAGAAATAAGAGGAAATGGCGTGAGAAGCAACCTTCGGTTTCACCAGCAAAGCTGTAGCGGAGCTGGTCTAGCAAAATTCTAAAATATATTTTTTAGCAAAATTATTTTAGTAAAATTTTTTTGGTGAAATGCTAAAATTATATTTTAGTAAAATTTTTTTGGTGAAATGCTAAAATTATATTTTGGTAAAATTTTTTTCTGTCTGTGAGAAAAAACAAAAAGTCAAATTATTTTTTATAAAAATGTCTTCGCTTATCGAAAATAAATTTAGATTAGATGATCCTCCGTTCACCAGTTACAATCAAAAAAAGAATGACTATATAAGAATTGCTATGAATCCCGGATCTTCCAGTAGAGTAAACACTGGAGGTGATTTAATTTTTGAAGTTGATAATCAGCAGAGCTATTTATATTTACCTGATTCATTTTTACACTGTGAATATTCTTTATATAGTGATGCTAATTTTACAACACCATTACCAGAAACCGATAATATTGCATTAGAGAATAATTTTTTTCCAAGATTATTTACACAAATGCGTTTAGATGTTGCAACTCAAAATATAGAAACAATAAGTGATTCTCCAGGTGTAATTGATACAATGCTTAGATTTGTAACAATTGGTGAAAATAATAAAAAGCATGAAATCGAAGGTTGGTTTCCTGATACTAATGATGGTATAATTGTTGATGATTTAACTCACGCTGGAACAGATGCAGCAGGAATTGCGAAAGATGTAGAAAATATTGCAAAACATTTAAATAAAACAAATAATGAAGCATATAAAGAAAGACGTGAATTTAACAAGAAAAGTAAACAGACAGTTAATTGGTCATTGTCTCCATTATTCGGATATTTAGATTATGATAAAATATCATATCAATTAAAATTTAAATTAATAATTCATCGTACAGCAAATAATGAATTAATCTTTTTTGGTAAGACTGGGAAAAAAGCATATTTAAAAATTGATAGACTTGAATGGTGGATTAAGCATATTACTCCTAGTTTAGAGGTTGAAACAGCTATTGCAAAAAGATTAAATACTAACAAACCAATTCCAGTAAATTTTCTAAAGCGTACTGCTAGTTCAGTAACTTTTTCCGAACAAAGATTTAACTGGCATTTTACTAGAACTGCGAATACTCCAAGATATTTATTACTAACATTTCAAAGAAATAATTCTCCAAGTTTTGATAAGAACAACAATATTTTTCATATTAATACAATTCGAAGTTTACAAGTTTCATTAAATCAAACCCGTTATCCAATTGATCCATTAAGATTCGATGATACCAATAATCAATTTATGGAAGGATATGATTCTTATCGAAATCTTTGTACAGAATTTGGAGTTGAACCACAATTAACTCCTGGAGATTGGAGACATTTATATCCAATTTTCTGTTTCGATTTAAGTGCACAATCTGAAGATATTATTAAAAATGGTTGTGATGTAACAATTAATATTGAAAAGAAAGATTCCACAACTTCATTGATGGCTTATGGTTTATTGCTAGAAGATGTAAAATATTCTATTGAAATTCTTAATGGAAAGATGGTAAGGATCGGTTAGTAACCTTAGGACCTTTGGTCCGATAGGCTAAAGCCAGAGGAGCTTCGCTCTGATAAGTTAATTAAAATTTTTTCATAACTAGAATAGATTAAAAATTCTTAACTTAAAATTTTTTCATAACTAGAATAGATTAAAATTTTTTCAAAACTAGAATAGATTAAAATTTTTTCATAACTAGAATAGATTAAAATTTTTTGGTAACTTGAAATTTTTTCATAACTAGAATAGATTTAAATTTTTGATAACTTAAAATTTTTTTATTAAAAATGTCGCAAGCGAAAAGTAATATTAATAATAAAACTGTTGAATTAAAATTACGTAATATTGTTGACAAAAATACCCCTAAAACTATTACTATTAATAAAAAAAAGTATTACATAAGTAAACCAATGATAGAGAATATTCAATTACAAGAAGAAAAGAATGGCGGGATTCTCCCATTAATTCCACTAATAATAGGAGGCATAGCTGCAGCAGGAAGTGTTGCAGGTGGGACAGCTGGTATTGTCCAAGCAGTAAATAAAAATAAATCAGAGAAGGCAGCATTAGAAGAACAAAAACGTCATAACAGAGAGTTAGAGAAAGTTGCTAGGGGAGAAGGAATAGTAGATAATTTTATTAGTAAATTAAAATTAGTTGATGAAGGAAAACGAGTTCTTAAAAATATTCTCCACAATGTTGATGATTTAATTGAAATTAAAGAAACTAAAGATGGTTCTGGAATATATCTAAGTCCTAGTATGATAAGGTAATAACCTCAGAACCTTTGGTTCTTTTCGGTAAAACAATTTTTTTTGTTTTATCTTTTAAATTTTTTTTTATCTTTTAAAATGAATTCTAAAAATTCCGAAAATTTAATTAAATTAAAAATTTCTAATTTAGATTTATTGAATTATCTATTAAACAAAAATAAAAACTCAAATTGTAAAATTTATGAAGGTAACGACGACAAACAAAGTTTGGCTACTACCTACGGTGGTGACATACAAAAAACATTAGAAAACTTTCCTGGATTTATTTGGAGTAAATATTCGAAAGAAAAACATCTTCCTGGTCATTCATATACTGGGCCAGGAACTCGATTAGATATAAGACTAGATGAGAATAATAATCCGAAACCAGGTGAAGAACCAATAAATAGAGTAGATGCCGCAGCTTACAGGCATGATTTAGCTTATCGAAATCATGATCTAAGTTCTCGACATGCAGCTGATAAGAAGATGATACAAGAATTAGATAGTATTCAGAATCCTACATTTAGAGAAAGAATTGAAAGAATGTTTGTTAAGAAAGCTTTACAAGCTAAAATATTATTCGGTCAGGGTTTAAATGAAACTAATAACCCTGAGAGCAACGCTCGAACTAATAACTCTGAGAGCAACGCACGAACCTACGCGTCTGAAATGACGAATGACCCAAGCCGCTATGCGTCTGAAATTCATAAAGAATACAGAAGGCCTAAATATTTATTGAAAGTAAAAGTATTTAATAAAGATGATATTTGGAGTGCTGATCTTATTCATTTGCCGAATGAAAGGGACTACAAATACGCATTGACCGTTATAGATTTATATACACGATATGCTTGGGTAAAGCCTTTAAAAAATAAAAGTGGTCTATCAGTTAAATATGCGTTTGAAGAAATCTTTAAAGAAAGTAATAGAAAGCCAAGGAAATTGTTTGTTGATAAAGGGTCGGAATTTTATAACAGAAACGTTCAGCCACTATTTGAAACAGACGAAAGTCATCGCCAAGGCTCAGTTTATTCAACTGAAAATGCAGGAAAAGCTGTAGTGATAGAAAGATTCAATCGGACGTTAAAAAATAAATTATTCAAGAAATTTACTCAGCAAGGAAATCAGAAATGGTTGAAGATATTACCAGGAGTTGTAGAAGAGTACAATAATAAAGTTCATTCTGGTATTGAAGAAACCCCAAAGAATGCTTCTGACGACCCTGATTTGATACGAAAGAAAATATTCGAGAATAATAATTTGAATGAGAGTAATCCGAATTTGCAGAAACTTAAGCCGAAATTTAAAATTGGAGATAGAGTTAGAATATTTAAATATAAGAATAAATTTGAAAAAGGCTTTGTTGGTTATTGGACTAAAGAAATATTTGAAATTTCTAAAATAAATCAAAGTTATCCGATTACTTATGAAATTAAAGATTTAGATAATGAGGATATCAGAGGCCGATTTTATCAAAATGAATTACAGAAAACGGAGCTTTAACCTTTAGGTGGCGCTTTAGCTAGCTTCGCTTGAGTTATAGATTGTTTAACTCTAACATAATTTGATCTATCGTTTATTTAATTTCATTGTTGTTAATTGCATTCACGACATGGTTTAAGATGCTTTGGTGGACAATCGATCCCCGCTACTTGCCTTAATGTCGGCGGTCACAATTGTGACGTGTTATTTATTCATTGATTATTATTGCCTTGACAACTGATGTGTGGTGGTGAGGGTTTGATCCTGCCAATTGACAGAGTCGCGTAAGTGGCTCGTAGCTCAGTTGGTTAGAGCGCAGGTCTAGTTAACCTTGGTCGTAGGTTCGAATCCTACCAGCCGCACATCTTTTGCATGGCAATTTGATCTATCGTTTATTTAATTTCATTGTTGTTAATTGCATTCACGACATGGTTTAAGATGCTTTGGTGGACAATCGATCCCCGCTACTTGCCTTAATGTCGGCGGTCACAATTGTGACGTGTTATTTATTCATTGATTATTATTGCCTTGACAACTGATGTGTGGTGGTGAGGGTTTGATCCTGCCAATTGACAGAGTCGCGTAAGTGGCTCGTAGCTCAGTTGGTTAGAGCGCAGGTCTAGTTAACCTTGGTCGTAGGTTCGAATCCTACCAGCCGCACATCTTTTGCATGGCAATTTGATCTATCGTTTATTTAATTTCATTGTTGTTAATTGCATTCACGACATGGTTTAAGATGCTTTGGTGGACAATCGATCCCCGCTACTTGCCTTAATGTCGGCGGTCACAATTGTGACGTGTTATTTATTCATTGATTATTATTGCCTTGACAACTGATGTGTGGTGGTGAGGGTTTGATCCTGCCAATTGACAGAGTCGCGTAAGTGGCTCGTAGCTCAGTTGGTTAGAGCGCAGGTCTAGTTAACCTTGGTCGTAGGTTCGAATCCTACCAGCCGCACATCTTTTGCATGGCAATTTGATCTATCGTTTATTTAATTTCATTGTTGTTAATTGCATTCACGACATGGTTTAAGATGCTTTGGTGGACAATCGATCCCCGCTACTTGCCTTAATGTCGGCGGTCACAATTGTGACGTGTTATTTATTCATTGATTATTATTGCCTTGACAACTGATGTGTGGTGGTGAGGGTTTGATCCTGCCAATTGACAGAGTCGCGTAAGTGGCTCGTAGCTCAGTTGGTTAGAGCGCAGGTCTAGTTAACCTTGGTCGTAGGTTCGAATCCTACCAGCCGCACATCTTTTGCATGACAATTTGATCTATCGTTTATTTAATTTCATTGTTGTTAATTGCATTCACGACATGGTTTAAGATGCTTTGGTGGACAATCGATCCCCGCTACTTGCCTTAATGTCGGCGGTCACAATTGTGACGTGTTATTTATTCATTGATTATTATTGCCTTGACAACTGATGTGTGGTGGTGAGGGTTTGATCCTGCCAATTGACAGAGTCGCGTAAGTGGCTCGTAGCTCAGTTGGTTAGAGCGCAGGTCTAGTTAACCTTGGTCGTAGGTTCGAATCCTACCAGCCGCACATCTTTTGCATGGCAATTTGATCTATCGTTTATTTAATTTCATTGTTGTTAATTGCATTCACGACATGGTTTAAGATGCTTTGGTGGACAATCGATCCCCGCTACTTGCCTTAATGTCGGCGGTCACAATTGTGACGTGTTATTTATTCATTGATTATTATTGCCTTGACAACTGATGTGTGGTGGTGAGGGTTTGATCCTGCCAATTGACAGAGTCGCGTAAGTGGCTCGTAGCTCAGTTGGTTAGAGCGCAGGTCTAGTTAACCTTGGTCGTAGGTTCGAATCCTACCAGCCGCACATCTTTTGCATGGCAATTTGATCTATCGTTTATTTAATTTCATTGTTGTTAATTGCATTCACGACATGGTTTAAGATGCTTTGGTGGACAATCGATCCCCGCTACTTGCCTTAATGTCGGCGGTCACAATTGTGACGTGTTATTTATTCATTGATTATTATTGCCTTGACAACTGATGTGTGGTGGTGAGGGTTTGATCCTGCCAATTGACAGAGTCGCGTAAGTGGCTCGTAGCTCAGTTGGTTAGAGCGCAGGTCTAGTTAACCTTGGTCGTAGGTTCGAATCCTACCAGCCGCACATCTTTTGCATGGCAATTTGATCTATCGTTTATTTAATTTCATTGTTGTTAATTGCATTCACGACATGGTTTAAGATGCTTTGGTGGACAATCGATCCCCGCTACTTGCCTTAATGTCGGCGGTCACAATTGTGACGTGTTATTTATTCATTGATTATTATTGCCTTGACAACTGATGTGTGGTGGTGAGGGTTTGATCCTGCCAATTGACAGAGTCGCGTAAGTGGCTCGTAGCTCAGTTGGTTAGAGCGCAGGTCTAGTTAACCTTGGTCGTAGGTTCGAATCCTACCAGCCGCACATCTTTTGCATGGCAATTTGATCTATCGTTTATTTAATTTCATTGTTGTTAATTGCATTCACGACATGGTTTAAGATGCTTTGGTGGACAATCGATCCCCGCTACTTGCCTTAATGTCGGCGGTCACAATTGTGACGTGTTATTTATTCATTGATTATTATTGCCTTGACAACTGATGTGTGGTGGTGAGGGTTTGATCCTGCCAATTGACAGAGTCGCGTAAGTGGCTCGTAGCTCAGTTGGTTAGAGCGCAGGTCTAGTTAACCTTGGTCGTAGGTTCGAATCCTACCAGCCGCACATCTTTTGCATGGCAATTTGATCTATCGTTTATTTAATTTCATTGTTGTTAATTGCATTCACGACATGGTTTAAGATGCTTTGGTGGACAATCGATCCCCGCTACTTGCCTTAATGTCGGCGGTCACAATTGTGACGTGTTATTTATTCATTGATTATTATTGCCTTGACAACTGATGTGTGGTGGTGAGGGTTTGATCCTGCCAATTGACAGAGTCGCGTAAGTGGCTCGTAGCTCAGTTGGTTAGAGCGCAGGTCTAGTTAACCTTGGTCGTAGGTTCGAATCCTACCAGCCGCACATCTTTTGCATGGCAATTTGATCTATCGTTTATTTAATTTCATTGTTGTTAATTGCATTCACGACATGGTTTAAGATGCTTTGGTGGACAATCGATCCCCGCTACTTGCCTTAATGTCGGCGGTCACAATTGTGACGTGTTATTTATTCATTGATTATTATTGCCTTGACAACTGATGTGTGGTGGTGAGGGTTTGATCCTGCCAATTGACAGAGTCGCGTAAGTGGCTCGTAGCTCAGTTGGTTAGAGCGCAGGTCTAGTTAACCTTGGTCGTAGGTTCGAATCCTACCAGCCGCACATCTTTTGCATGGCAATTTGATCTATCGTTTATTTAATTTCATTGTTGTTAATTGCATTCACGACATGGTTTAAGATGCTTTGGTGGACAATCGATCCCCGCTACTTGCCTTAATGTCGGCGGTCACAATTGTGACGTGTTATTTATTCATTGATTATTATTGCCTTGACAACTGATGTGTGGTGGTGAGGGTTTGATCCTGCCAATTGACAGAGTCGCGTAAGTGGCTCGTAGCTCAGTTGGTTAGAGCGCAGGTCTAGTTAACCTTGGTCGTAGGTTCGAATCCTACCAGCCGCACATCTTTTGCATGGCAATTTGATCTATCGTTTATTTAATTTCATTGTTGTTAATAATATCTAGAAATGGTACTCCTTTTTGTAATTTGTACAAAACGTATAAACATAATTGTCCACAATAAGTAGTGCCTGGTGTTTGAATTTGAAACGTATTGTATGTTCCCGTTCCAAGTAATTCTTTTACTTCATTTGTAGGGGGCAAACCGTATGAATCAAAATAATAGTTCTCAGCCTCCGGGCGATCAAAATAATAGTTCTGCTGATGATTTTTAACGCCTGCTGACCAATGTACGCCTTTTTGGTCTGAAGTGTGAAGATTGGTTACGAAATTTACAGTTAATGATGGAACTTTGTTCCGGGAACTGAAGGTTCCTGTTGGCTTATTTTTTAGGAATTGTAATTCGTCTCTCATTAGAACATGAAAATTCTTTATTCCTAATTCATTTGCGATTTTCTTTAGGTCGAAATTTGTCGTAGTTTGCGTTCCATATAATTTTAAAAACTCATTTATGTTGTTCATTTTATAATAAAAAAATTTCTTAAGGGACCCCTAGAAGTTAGAAGGGAGGGGGTAGTAGAACTACGTTCATATGATATTGAAGGATATATTCTTGCGGCTTCTTCCATTTCTGAAGTTCCTTCCACTTTTGTTTCTTCCTCTTTTAAAGAAATATTATTAGTCACATGATATATTTTAAAAACCTGAAAGATGGATTTAAAAGACGTTTTTAAAAAAACTAACTTTTATGATTTTTTCGGTGTCCTGGAACGGTCATGATTTAAGCAATGAAAATTGTAATTCTCAAATTTTGAGATTCTTAACTTTTATGATTTTCGGTGTCCTGGAACGGTCATGATTTTGGGGGTGAAAATCGAATCGAAGGTTCCAGGGCTTCGCCCGATTGTAATTCTCAAATTTTGAGATTCTTAACTTTTATGATTTTTTCGGTGTCCTTGAACGGTCATGATTTAAGCGAGAAAATTGTAATTCTCAAATTTGAGATTACGTGATATTTCGGTGTCCTGGAACGGTCATGATTTAAGCGGTGAAAATTGCAATTCTCAAATTTGAGATTTTGAAAAATTTGAAAATTGGGTATTTTTAAAAACGCTTAAATTTTCGCCCTTCGGCCTTCGGCCACGTGAAATTTGAAGTCTACCTAAATTTTTGAAATTTTTGAAATTTTGATTTTTTTGAAAAACCCGCAAAAGTGTGACATCCGGCGCAAGCGAAGCGAAGCGAAGCAAAGCGAAGCGAAGCGTCGCGCCGGATGTCACACTATATACTACTGCTGTCCTCTCCAAACCACAAAGTATGTGAAGGTCTCTTTGGTAGCCCTACAAAATTAGAAACCTGCAAACAGAAAAGGAGTAGACCCAATCTACCGCATCCTCGTTTCCTCCTGGAATAAAGAAACCTTAGTTCCATCCAATGTCCCTGCTCGGGGAAAAATCAACACAAAGCCTACCATGGGTAGGTACATAGAATAGCATATGGTTAGGATGTTGCGGACCTCAGTGACCATAAAATCTGCAAGCCAAAAGGAAGACCATGGTCCTATAGGACTGCAGGCCTATACGAAATGGGAGCATAATTAACAACATGGGCCATCCTTAAGCGAGCAGATTACATGAATAATATGAGTTCTTCCAGGGCTGCCACTCTTATCAAAAATAAAAACCGGAAAGTCAAATCGTAATGGGCCCCTCTGGATTACGTAGTCGTGGGCCCCCTCAAAGCAAGAAACTTACGATTATTCGATATCACACAAACCGGTAAGTTTTGAAAGTGTTAAAGCAGAAGTTGCGTCTCTTCTAATAAAGATGCTTCTGAATCGTCACAGTTAGCAAGTAAATGTATTAAATCATGATTGATGCTTATTCAATCATCAGCTTCAACAAGGTGCACTAGAATACATGACTCGAGCAGCTACTATTTTCAGGAGAACCGTTTTCGAAGGTTAGACCGAGTGTACTACGAAGACCCCTCTACCCTCCGCCCATCCAATGCAAAATCAGCATGAAGTTATTGAACGATTGACAACTTCAGTTCGATATAAAGACTGCATATTATCGAATAATCTACATGTAGGCCTATAGATGATTTTACTTAACTGTTTCAAAGACAACTTTTCTCATTTCGATCAAAAATTTTACATTCAAATTTATACTCGTAATGCACTCTTCTCGTGTAGCTTTGCCATTTTCTATTAATCGTGCCATGACGTCACACGGTGCAAGATCCCGTCTTTGCTGTGAAGAATTTCCATGAAACCACTAGGAAATTGCTGCTCAGCTGTTCGACGTTTGGAAGACTGCTTCAGCAGAGCGGTATGGTCACAGCAAATATCCTCATACAAATCCATGGTCAGCGCGGCTTAAATGCTTGGGCAGGCATTTCCGTAAGCCACTTTCTTTGGGACAACTACTAATCTTTCGAGGAATCGAGATTATGACAGCTGTTTGATAAAGGTTGAGCCGCCATGGCATAGGTAAACGCAAAATCAACAAGAAAAGAAATCCGTATCACTTCTTCAATTGTTTGCGAGATTTCAATTTTCGTTGATGTCTTTGCCTAAATTTAGCCGCTTTTGCAACAAGTGATCGTGCAAAATATTCTTTCGCCACTCCCGTGTGTTCCCGAAACTTTTTAGTAGATTTTTCTTTCATATTTTTCTGGCACGCTTCTTGAAAGACACGTTTGGAGAGCATCAAAGGATCAGAACTCAATTCATAATAGACTCCATTATTACGTATTACAACTTTCTCGTCAAGCATTCCCACCTAAATTTACTTCTTATTTCATAACCTTAATTACTTGCGTTTCGTCATGATTCTTCAGGATTGACGAAAGGATCACTGACTTCCTTATAGAAGAATCTTCTGCTCAAGAGTCAAGCGGATTTTTAAAAAGCATCAGCTTTGAATTTGATCACCCTTAAAGATTGCAGGGTCTTTAAGGTCCCCTAACAATCTGCATAGCTCAGTTCACAATTTTAAAGACCCCTACATAATCTTAAATCCCCTTCGCAGTCTCAAAAGGGATCCCTCACGATCTTAAAAGGGCCCCTTCGCAGTCTCAAATGGGCCCCTCACGATATTAAAGGGGCCCCTTCGCAGTCTCAAAAAGGCCCCTTCACAATCTCAAAAGGGCCATTTCACAATCTTGAAGGGCCCCTTTCAAAATTTAAATTGTTCAAAATCCAAATTATTTGTTCCCTGGCAAAACATTTTCTCACTACTTAGTTTATTCTAAAAAAAACCCGGAAATCCGGTTAAAACCGGAAGAGTGGCAGCCCTGGTGCTTCCTAAAAGAATTCGGGGAGCCTGTACCAACTACTTTTTGAAGCCTTAATACATAACACTTGCAATTGGCGTCGAAACTTCATGCCTATGCATAGGAACGAAGAATTACAACTCCTCAACTCTCCTGAATGCGGTCATGCACGCATATTAGCCTGACCAGTACAGATTTCAGGAGAAGACAGAAAATCGAATTCTCTTTGTTCCCAGTGTCTAAATTAGCCACAGCAGTGCCGTATTAACATCGTTCACATGCAATGCACGCAATGATTATGATTGAATTCAGCTTACTATTGATTATGACATACAGCTGTAGCCTCCAAATTTATATAGGCCTACATGTGTTGACCGAAGTTTGTTTAAAATTCTAATACAGCATTCTATCAGCTCCCATTTGATGCAGTTTTAGTACTCTCATCATAGATCAAGATTTTGCTTCGTTTTTTCTTTAACAAACTGTGATCATAAGCAGAGCATAGGTACATGTAGCGTGATGAGGTGCACACGCTAGTAATACAAACCAGGGATGCGGACTCCGACTCCGGGTGGCAAGTATACAAAGCCTAGTTTTTTGAAAAATTAACTGGTAACCTATATTATAGATCATTATAGGCTTACCTGAACATATCTTTAGTGATCATTGTTGTATCAATTATCAATCATTTTCGATGAAAGTTTATCAAATGTCGTTTTCAGTTGGATGCATGCGACTCGGCTCCTCCCATCTTCTTGGTGTGTGCGTCACACGGTTTTTCTCCAGTCTCTAACAGGCAGGAAAATCCCCATCCTTCTCCAAAAAATACAAGTACACCTTCGATTTTAATATGCGCTTTAGAGGAGCCATCACATACGATTAACGTGAGGGCAAGAGGTAATGTTCTCAAACAATATCAGCATATATTTTTGATCTTTGCATTTTGCATGATATGTAATATGCCTTCGGCATAAATGTTTTGTTGCATTCATAGAAATCGACTTAATTGGCATCATCAAACTCAATTTTTGCCAATAAAGTGCTGATATTGGTATACAAAATTATACATCATTCTTACTAATAACATGCAAACAGCGGACATAAATGGGAGCTCTAAACTACATTCTGAATGTGACATAGATGATTTTCAGCTTTCAAAATCTTTCAAAATAGCGTTTCTAAGCACTGGTGTGCTTATAAGTCTATGATTATATGAAATTGAGCCGATTACTTTGCTTAATACACTGGAGCAATGGGGGTCCAGGAGACCTTGCTTGGCAGGTAAAGTAAAATTTTTTCTAGGGCAGGACAACCGTTAAATGATTTAGCAATTTATCAACAATAGTTAACTATCACATTACTACTTCAAATTATGTTCGAAGATGCTGCTGAGCAGGGGAAATGTGGCTTGAACCATGATGCAAAATATACAGCATGAAAAGGCATATATTAGCATATAGTTCATGAAAAAATTTCAATATTTATAAGAAATTTAACTGCATGTACATGCGTACTGCTTCTTGAATTTGAAACAAGTAGAACGACAACGCAACTAAATTTACATGTCAATTGAATTTCAAAAATTAATGTTCAAAACGATCACTCTTGGTTGCGATAAGTACATGCAGCTTATTTTATGATAAAGACGATAAAACCCCGAAGTGTGTTGTCCTGTGAACACTCCGCAGTAAAATATAAAAAATATATATTTTATACTTTCTTCAGTAAACCTATGGAAGAGTCAATGTTCTGTTGCTCCATTACAATATGAACACTCTCTCACCTTTTTTCTGATGTGCCCTTATGTCTTCTGATGTAAAAATTGACTCTCAGAATTCAGAAGCGTGACATGCAAAAAATCTAGCAGCGAATCGTTCGTGGAAAACACAGAACTGCATTTCGTAAATGAAACCGCTTTATTTCAGCTTAACGTTTACCACACTGCCAATTTTTAATCAAAATAACAGATCACTGAAAAATTGAAGTTCCGTTTGTTAGAAAATGAGAGGAAGCGGAGCAGAAAGCGGGCGAAGTCGCGGTACATTCGAAGAAGAAGCGTGTACGATTCAATTATAAGAAAAGCTCGATACATATGCGGATGCGGGAAGACAAGGGGATGGCGCAGTCTTTGCACACTCGAAGAAGCGTGTCCGATTCAAATAGATTAACACAATTCTTGTACTTTATTAAGTTGAAATGAAACGAAAATGGTCATCACATGCAAAAAATGAATCGAAAACAAAGGTTTTTATCCGTGCACTTCACCTCATGGTCCTCCATTGTCATGTTAGAATAATTAACACAAAGATTGCTTGTCAAATTTTTGACGTGGTAAAAAATGATGAGTAAAGAAAAGCGCAGATTACTATTTTCAAGTTAGCACTGGTGTTATGATATTCTGTTTACCCCCAATCTAAATTGCTGGCCGGAAAATGTATATCAGAGAATCGACAATTCATAATTTTCTCTCAGAAAAAGAGAGGCAAACATATTCCTCTAGAAACCGTAATTAAAACCTTTAATCCGTATAAATCTCAGCAGAGCTGTTAGTGCAAACTTCATAAAGTCTCCTAGAAGCCAGAAGTCTCGATATCTCAGTATTGTATCTTCAGTTTGAATCCTGTCAAGCAACATTTTCAAGGTAAAGAGGGTGGAAGTGAATAACACGGAAACTAAGAGTCAACTTCAAAAATTGCAACTGTTTTTCTCAAGGAAATTCTAACCTCCATTACACTTTCCGCCTGGAAAATGAGAGCAGGGAAAAGCAAGAAGAGTAGCACCGGCTATAGTGATCAAGTCGTTTCCGCACTGTGGCTGTGTGGCCTTCTGGTGGACTGCTCGTTCTGCATCCGGGAGACCTGGCATCAAACCTGAGTCGGGTCATTCTAAAAGAATTTCAAAATAGGCACCTACAGTCTGCATCCTTGCTAAATACTCAGCACAAAAAAATGAGAATATGATAAATAAAACTAGGCCGCATGAGAGAAAGGCGTCTAGCATAATGTGCTTCCGAAAGCAAGATCCATTTATTTGTTCACCTTCTGTTGGGTTCTTATAATGCAGCTTATCTTCTCTGCAGCTGGTGGCAGATGAACAGAATGATCGTGATAGAAACTGACAATAATAAGAAAGGCGTGATCTGTTGAACATTCAATTTCATGATTTCCGTTGAGTGTCACGCAAGAACACATACGACTGCATATTTTCATGATGCTTTATGTAATCTCAGATGCTGCCAAGACAGAGCATGCATCCAATCTAAACGTAGCTTTGTGCTTGTATATTCACTACTTTACCAATTATTAGCTCAATAATAATTCAGATATTTTACCTACAAAGTTTTCACGCATAACAAAGTACAAAGCTGTGATTTAAGCTAGGGATTACATAGTTGTTTTTATCTAAGACACGGGAAGAAATTTTGTGAGCTATCTACACTCCCTCCTTCAGAGCTCTGTTTGTAAGCCTCTTGGAGAGCATTCCGATTCATACCGCTGGGCTTATTTCTTTGCTGAATTCCAACTTCTATAAAATTTCCATGACTCAACTGAGTCCTATGAATGAAATGGAGAAGTCATGCATTTCTCACCTACGAATATACAAATCCTGGAATTTCGTGAGGCTTTAATTTGGTATAAGATTCATTTAATTTAGTTCAACTACTCTGCTCCGGTTCAGGTGCTGGGCAGCACGCTCGGCCCACCACAGCAGTGGGTGCACAAAAGAGGCAATTGATACTTATAAGTTGTAACTCGACTATGAAATGATCAAATGTATTGCGTCCCTTGGCGATCCATACGTGCATGTGGAATAAAAGAATGCTATTTATTTATTCCTAATCGTCGTGGAATCAAATAGATTATAGCTACATGTAGAACATTATCAAACTATCTCAACTAAAAAATTACAAACAGTAATGGTCGACACACGACTATAATAGCAAAAGCACGACTAGGGAGTCAAGCGGTTAATTATAAATTAACCGGTTAACCGACGAGAAATTAACCGGTTAACCGGTTAACCGATGTAATACTAGTAATAGATGTTTTTCAATTCCATGTGACTATACAAGGCTTATATAGTCGCACTGAGTATAGTATATGAGTATATGCATGTTTACCTGTTATACCAGTTGAGTAAGCTCGCTTACTTTATGGACATAAACATTTTCTACTGATTGCTTGTAGGTCTACTTCCTTAATATTTTATTTTCAAGAATACTGTTATGTTTTAGTATACCCTCGTGAATATTTGAGTTTATTCCGTCTGGCTAACTTGAACCTAAAATCAATTTCACGGAATGTGCCTAATTCCATGTTAATTATTCAAAATAATAAATTATAAAATCTAAATCCACTAATGATAATAATAATGTATATTTTACCATAAAATCTGTACAAAACATTCAATGTGAGGTACCAGTATGGTAATTCACAACTTATATAGGATGTGGCCAGATAATATAAAAACAACGGCTACACAAAGCTATCTTTAGGTTACTAATATATTTATGTTATTATTGATACATCAATATTAATATGTTGAATTCCTTGTAGATGGTCATGTGTAGAAGACTGATATCAATTAGAATTACTTTTTCCTAATACAAGATCACTTGATATTCCTCTACTTTTAAATTACTTATAATGAGCCAAGACTTATCACAATTGATGTGGTTAGGTAACTCATCACAAGTAACAATATACCCGGTAGGCTATATCATTATTCTCTATTCCTAATCAAAACATCAATCTTATCTGGAATTAAAACTTCCTTGTTATCATAATGGAATGGATCTTGGATGATCAGATATCAACTATTGTAACAACAAAATATACGTATAAGAGTATTTTATCAAAACCAATTGTCTGGGAAAACGAAGAAATCAGGTAGAGTTATTGTGATGCAGAAAAACGATGGCTTCTGCTGTTTCGAGTCTCACTCCCTTTCCAGGAAATTATTATTTGGCAATAGCTTACATCAGCAATGAGATATTATCGAAATTGGAAAATGAAAACTAAAGCAATGTAGTTCCAATGTAGCAGAAAAGTTGGGAAAGCGTCGGTTAACCGATTAATTATTTTTTAACCGGTTAAATTTAATTAACCGGTTAACCGGTTAACCGGTTAACCGCTTGACTCCCTAAGCACGACTGACAAGGCTCATAGTGCGAAACACAATCGTCTTCGTCTTACGAACGCAGACCTCTAGCACGCATTCATTACTGCTCCATGTTTTTCCACAGTCGGCAGACAGGATCCTACTCTATGGAGAGGACTGGGAAAGACCACATCTCATCTTCCCGGATATCAGAAAACGGATGATACTGACTTTGAGATGTTAACTATCGGCATTCAGGAGTGAGACGTGTTCGTGGCCTCCTAATTGAGACTCGAACAGTTTCAAATGAAAATTTAAATCATATTTATCTATAAAAGTCTGTCATAGAGAGGGAGAAGGAATTAGGAATCAAAATAAAATTCAACACACATATTTGTTTTCTAAACTATTAATCTCATTCCAGCAGCAGGTCGTCCGCATTAAAGTGAGCAACATGCATAACTAATTGGTAACGCAAAAATCGAACTCTTTACAAAAAATTCAGCACTCTTGAATGTTTGGCAAAAAGATGAAATTGTTGGCATTTATAGCACCAGTTCAGGTAATTTCGTAGTTCAGTTAAGTCAAATATGGCATATTCAAAAACACGCTGTGATTACACTTCAACCGCTTGCTGCATAAAATGCTCTACATTGATTTCGGAAACAAGCAACAAGTTTCATCAGAAATTAGACTCCTCACGGATACCAGGAAACTATCTAGATCGGAAAAAAGTAAAACCCACAGTCGTAGGTGATTTTACAAAGTATGTATATCTACACCATCTACACCTTTAGACAGCACAAGCTAATAAGTACAAACTATTCATTTCCGAGAATCAGTGAGTACTATGAGCTCGAAGTTAGTATTTTTACTTTTACATTACTGAAACCAGCATTTCGAATTCAGTAAAACAAGTTTTGTTCATTTATATTTGCATATGCTTCACATTATTCAGATGAAATCATTAATCAATAATAGGGATACAAATTGCACTTAGCATAATATCGTATTACTTACTTGTGCTTACTAAAGGCACCATTCAATAATCATTGCGAAAATGCGAGTGCACTAGTAAAGACGACATGTCAGTAGTATGCTAGAAGTAGAATCTAATCCATACCCAACGAAAATAGCCTAATATGCTAATTGCGTATCTCAAATTTACCCGGGCATGGATGCACCTATAAAAAGGAAGCTGTGTCGATGAGAACTAGGCCTACTGACGATTCTTAATATTGGATGGAATGGCAGCTTTTCCAGTCTGTTCCCATTTTCATTTGAGAATGCAACTCATCATTTTATTATTCTATTTATGTCAATTGCACCTCTAGGAAATTGAAACTTTTAATTTAAACAGGGTAGGCAAAACAACAGAGGAAACCACCATAGAAAATCAATCCTTCACTGTTTTTTTTTCTTTTTCTCTTTAACTTTTGAAAGACGACAGTTTTGTGAAATAGACTTTTGCAAAAAATGCGAGATGTGAAAACTAAACTTAATTACAACATGTTTTTAATTAATTTGATTGCACGCTCTTGAAATGCTGATAGATGTATCTGTGAATAGGGCCGTGTAATTATTAGTAATTAGTCCTTTTTTCAGTAAATAATAGAACACAACAATCACTTTTCATATGTACTAGCTAGCAGTGAAATCATCCAATACCAAGGCCTTTCTATGGGAACATCCTACCGTTATCAGGGAAATATTGTAGTAACTGAGAAATGCATGCACATAAATTTCAACTGAAGATATTCAAAATTATCAAACTATTCTATGAAATATCTAAATCTATGACAAGCAGAAGCAGATAATAACTCAAAACACATAGATACTGTATATACGAGTGAAGGTGAAAAAAAGGACCATTAGAAAACAGAAAGAAAGAAATAAAGAGCTCCACTGTGAAAGTTGTTTGTTCAAAATTTGAGACATCTTCTTTATGAAGAAGGCCTCCTCAAATGCGGAATGCGCACAAATGAAGTCCTATAAAGGACAATGACATTGTTCATGATGCTTCGTCTGCTGCAACCATTGCATTCAAGAAAGTGGTCAAAGATGGGACCAGGTCTTGATACATGTTCTTGAAATCTCCTACCCAGATGCCGTGTTGTCTCAACGATGTTGGCTATGTGATAGACTGATCACCAGTGCATTTAAATTCATAAATCCCCAATGACAGAAGGGATTTCGAGGTAGGAGATTTCAGAGGAAAAAAGTCTGAAGTCTTTTCCTCTGAAACAGGTTTTGACTTATGAATCTTCCCGTGATTTATGAATTTAAGTGCATCAGTCTACCACATAGCCTACACCGTTGAAATAACACCGATTTTGGGTAGGAGATTTCAAACATGTATGAAGACCTGGTCCGATGTTCGACCACTTGCTTGAATGTAATGCTTGCAGCAGACGAAGCATCATGAACAATTCTCATACGATGATGAAAATCATCCCAGCAGTCATTTATAATGGAATATAATTCTTACTAATTTAAATTATTAATTGAAGTAGTCCTGATGAGGACTGATGGCGTTCTCCAATCCGCAAGTATACAAATGCAATACTGTTGTAACCATTGGATTAATCAGTTCTAAAAATAACTCAATGGAGCTTTCTCGTGACAAAGAATTCAAATTGATCAGCATTGGCCCAAAAACGGATAAAAATGGAAATCTCAAGCCTTGTAATACTACTCATTCTTACTGCTAATATCAGGGTGTATACACTTTTTGAAAAAAAAATTCCCTGAATTTTCTCTGAACATTTTTGTAAACTGAATTTGATCGAAAAAGTGATATAGTAACCAAAAAAGGATGACATCAGTTGATACCAATTGTAGTTAATCCATTAACTGCATAATTTATTGTCTGATAACTGAATGAAGACAGCTGCTTTTGTTTTAACAGTTTTAAATTAAACCAAGTACGTCATATCATGATCATCACATTTCCTCATCTCTATCAAATCATTAGTTAAACATTTGAAAGACAAAGTTAACGCTCGGAAGGAGTAATAAACGATGTCGGCATTGATAAAACTATCGTTCAATATCAAACATATCGGATCTTTATTCATAAAAACAAAAAACAAGAACCTATTTGGTTTTCAATCAACTAGCAAACAAAAAAAGAGATAACAAATAACTATATCTGACAATAAGAAGAAGATAACAGCAATTAGCATATGGGAATAGAGGTGACTAATGACAGTTTAGAGATAATTGCTTTAATTTGTTCATTTATATTCTCTGTGTCACTTATCAATTTCTGTCGTTTTGTTTTCAGTGCCTCTAAATCTGCCAACGATTTTCATTTTTCCCTCGTTATTTCTAGCACTTGTTGCGTTTGCTTAAGTAGTTGTTAGTATTTTAGGACATTGACTTTAACACTACTAATCACATTAATTTTTCAAATTCCCTGAAGCGTATACACGCAGTAATATATCACTAACATAGACTCCGAGCACTGCCGCATACACGTTCAAAACAGAAGTCTAATATACTGTACTGAATACAGATGCTGGCAGTGTAAATAGAAAAGGACAACGGGCACCACATGTTGAGGAAATTAAAAATAGACATTATAAAGCAACATGAAAACGATGGATAAAAAATGGAGAAGATTAAGTAAATCATAGACTACAATGATACTACTACAACGATTACAAGTGAACTGATGCCACACTAGAACAGAGACTACACATGGTGGATAATGGAAAGTTGAGAATGGAGGTTAACAATAGAACTACAATCACACTCTACTACTCCGAAAACAATCGAACTATAGACATTATACCTATGACTACACATGGAAAATACTATTTCTTCACTTGAATTTGTTGTCGCCAGTTTCTTAATGCGCTTACAAAACTTCATTCCACTTCACAATGTCCTTATCCTTTATAGGACTTCATTTGTGCGCATTGCGCATTTGAGGAGGCCTTCTTCATAAAGAAGATGTCTCAAATTTTGAACAAACAACTTTCACAGTGGAGCTCTTTACTTCTTTCTTTCTGTTTTCTAATGGTCCCTTTTTTCACCTTCACCCGCATATACAGTATCTGTGTGTTTTCAGTTCTTATCTGTTTCTGCTTGTCATAGATTTAGATATTTCATAGAATAGTTTGATAATTTTGAATATCTTCAGTAGAAATTTATGTGCATGCATTTCTCAGTTACTACAATGTTTCCCTGATGACGGTAGGACGTTCCTACAGAAAGGCCTTGGCATTGGATGATTTCACTGCTAGCTAGTACATATGAAAAGTGGTTGTTTTGCTCTATTATTTACTGCAAAATCTATAGCGGGCTTCCGACTGGAAAAGGTTATTATTCCCTTATCGAAAAACTTGAATGCGTAAGAACGCAAGTATTTTACGCAATGGCATAGATATATCAGGTCACAACCTTCTACGAGTTGCTAGCATTTTCTTATCCAATTAGCATGTACATGTGCATCTAATTCGCAACACAAATCTTTCCGTTAAAAGTTCCGTTTCCGTATCGGCGATTGGTTTTTCAAGATTTAGTGACATGCATATTGTGGCGAAGTTAATGAGATTAATGACTCAAACACATAAGCCGGCAGTGTTCCTACTTTGTACAAAGCAGTCTAATATTGAAATGTGTTAAATTCACTCGTCGATATTTTTTCGTCGGGATTTTTGCATACTTGATAAGATGCCACTTTTTTCAAATAAATAGATAAATCAGCATCAGCATTCCTATATCCCTTCACTTATCAAAAGTCGTCATATTAACTTTTATTGATGAAGCTGTTGCTAAGTATGTCATTGCTTGCACAGCAGCTAGAAATGCTAGAGTCCAAAAATTGTGACATCTGAATTTTGAAAAGGATGCAGATATTTCAAAGCTCTCCAAATTAGGACCTTCATTAAACTTCTTCAAAACTTTCTGAAATAAGCGAGCTTCTTAATTTTCTACATTAGGCTACACTGGCTGCAATGGCAGGTATGATGACTTCTGGCAAAGAAATTTTTAATGCCTTACAAAGATAGGAAAAAGTTGTGCGTCGCTTGCGGATTGCAGTGAATTCCTTCAAAATGCTCCGATTGCTACGATTCCTTCAGATTCTAACTATTCAGATCATTGCGCATAAGTTTTCCGATAATGTTGGTCCTTCCTTCCCATCATTTTTAAAAAAGATACCAAGCACACCAAAAAACGTTTACAAACTTCTCTGTACAACTTGACATCGACTGTGTCTCTTTGCTGTGTGATCCGGTTGATAGCAGTCACTGAAACTTCGCACACTTTGGCGTGTTTAGTGTTGAACTGGGTCCACTTTGTTCGATTGCTATGATATTATGTCAGCAGATTGTGCCATTTCATTAATGTTACATATTCCAATGCTTCCCTTCTAGTCAAACAAAGGAAGAGACGACCTGTATAATTCTGTGATTAGAGCGCATAATCGTCGTCCACAGACAAGAACGATGAAATTGTAATGAGACCTACGTTGAAAAGATGTCGAGAAGAGGTAGAGAGCGGAAGAGAGAGCACAGAAAAGATAAACGTCATGTGAAGATGTACTCAGTAATCAGCGAACACTATCACAGACTGGACAGTTATCATGTGGTTGACGTAGGAAAGAATTTGGAAGAGAAGGTATTCATATCTTGGGGAAAAATTATTTCAGTAGAAATAGTGATAATGGTTTCATAATTGACTCGACTGCTAGAAATCACTGTAGTTTTGAAGTAACTTTTGTACTTAACTTGTTCCTGTATTTGTAGACAGTAGTATCATTGACTTGTCTCAGTTTGTTATAGAACATCATGGAAGTTGCCACTAACATAGATAGTGAATGTGTGAACTTTTAATCAAAGCATGGAACGTGCCGGTCTGCTGGCAACATTCTTTGATTGCACTAGCCTGACAACGGGAACTCACGTCGAGTAAGGAATCAAGTGAAATAAGAATGTTCTAAGTTATGAACATCATGGAATTCACATTAGGTAGTTATCAAATTAGCAAGGGCTGACCTTGGGCGAAACACAATTAATACTGAATTAAATCACAAATCGAACTATTCAGTAAGTTAAACCAATGTGAAAAGTAAGAATAAAACACAAATGTAAATGCTGATAATATTCAATTGGTAGGTAATGAAAAAAAGGTCTGTGTAAATATAAGTAGTGAGAAAAAATTTGATAACTTACACGAGAACTCCTGCCTGTCTGCCACACTGTGTGTTGGGCAGTGTAGTAATTGCGGAATTTGCTTATATTGACAAAACTTAATCTGCAGGTCTGGTCGCTCAGATGCTTGCATATGTCAATTGCGTCAGAATGAAACTTAATGCTTTGATTGAGGAGAAGATGAAGAAGAAGATAACGATAAGTGAAAAGAATTTGATTCCTCAAAAGGACCCATGTGGCGTTCCCTACAGGTTAAAGGAAATAACAACTACAACAGATTGCCTAATTGAAAAAATGTGCAACTGAGGTCATCAGCAGGAACTTGGGTAAGGATTCGCGTTTCGGCCCCTACTCCTGAACGCTCAAACTCACCCAAACGGGGCCCTGCTATATGAAAGCAGGCTCGAAATTAATCAAATCAATAAATTAGTTAGTCCTCGAAAATGCTTGTATGATTATGAGCGAAAGTTTGGAAAAAATTCGTTTGAAAAACTTAAGTTTTCTAAAACTCTCTAAACATTCCAATGAATCGCATTGATCGAGTTCAC
The DNA here is from genome assembly GCA_907163375.1 of Prostheceraeus crozeri. Classification (NCBI taxonomy): domain Eukaryota; kingdom Metazoa; phylum Platyhelminthes; order Polycladida; family Euryleptidae; genus Prostheceraeus; species Prostheceraeus crozeri. The sequence continues at coordinate 635,134 of CAJQUW010015437.1, forward strand.
TTACCTGGAACCAAGATACGTACAGCAAGAATGGAGTATCCTTATTTTGCTTCTCCAAGAACTCCACACTCTCCCAAACCAATCTTTGTGTCAGATTTTCAAACCGAATTGGCATTTCAACCACGTCGAAGTTTCGATGGATAACGCTGTTGGCGAACTTGACTCCTGTATGAGGTAAAATTTGGGCAATGATGAATCCAAAAACAATCAAGAACAACAGAAGAGATAGAAAAAATCGCCCAATTAATCCTGTCTTCCATAGGATGAGGGGCACCAGCAAAGCCGCTAAAGTTGATAAATTCACCATGAGTCGAAATTTGACATTACTGGATAATATAACTGATTCACCCTCAGTCCCGAAATCTTTCAGCAGTGTTAGCAAGCAGCCGTAGAAATAGTCAAAGCCTCGTTTGACTGGATGAGCACAGAAATCTCCTGATTCAGTACAATGACTTCCGACGTGCCATTTACCTGTCAATTATAATGCAAAACATGAGCACACTTCCGATACTTTTCAAGTTAAACAAGAAATTTAATATGTTTCACATCAAAATAGCTCTTGCAATGAGATTATGTGCACCTTTTTGGAGCATGTGCCCCATGAACTATTTCTAATAGCTCCTACTATCTCATATCGATAGGAATTCTGCCACTAATGACATTAATTCCTTGCACATGTACAATAACATGTACGATGCATTCCTCGTTTATAACTGATCCACCCTTCAGACTTTTCAATTCTCACAAAACACAACTGGATGCGTAAAGTTTCATTATCATACGCTTTGATATTGGATTTTCACATGTTGACTGCAAAATATATCCCCAATTTAAATATTCTAAAATAAAAAAAGAACCATTGATGCAAATGCTCGCATACTGGAATAATTTATTGATTACATCCAATCGATGCTTTACTTTAGACTTGCAGTATACCTGACTTTTACCATACTCGTATTGTGTTAGTGTTCCTCCTGTAGAAATTTATGTATTGAAGAGAGAGAGACAACATTTGTCGGATAGTAATATGAACATACAATTTTCTTGGGAATGATGCATCATCAAGTGAAGTCAAATGCAATGAACTAAGAAATCTGTAAAAACAAATTTCAAACATGCACATTGCGGTGTAGATAATGCAGCAACTATGACATACAGGTACCAACCTGCTGCGGACAACCTCATGTACATAGCTCATATAAATATGCAAATTCAACCGCCAGTACATAACATGTATTGTATTATATATAATATCAAATTTAATTGTTTTGGAAACAATAGTTTTATACTTATAGGTTCTGTCATCAACATTTAGATAATCTGTACAACTATGACATATTAACCCTCAGAGATCTGAGCTTCTTCACACCCTCTGAGACCATTCACATATTCTTAGTTTACCTGCTTAAATCGATATCAAAACATTAGGAAAGTTGATTTTATGTAAAACAATGATGTTTACGTGTAGCAGGTCGATGCAACTAATACTTTGAGTGTCTTTCAACCTTCTCAGTAAACACTTGCGAAAATATGGTGTTTTTTTTAGTCGACCACATTTAGCACAGCATCAGCTGTACTAAGAGTCCGATTTACGAAATTTTCTACCACCATAAAGCCTCAGATAGTTGATTTTAATGAAATTGATTTAATCCATGCAGCAGAACCTTTCCATTTGTCCATTCTTTCAAATTTATCTAAAAGCTATCAGAAATAGGCCTAAAATCAATCAAAATTGCTGTACTTTTAGAACCTAAAAAACACCTGTGGAGATCTCAAACTCATCGTTACTGCTGTGAAAAGTTTGTCAGCAGTCTGTTTTTTGATGCTGAACTATGAATATAGTGATAGCTTTCATTTCAGACAATGATTTATGTCGAGTTGTTCATATAGGCCAACCAGTCATGCACGATTATGTGCGAAAACAAAATATTCACATTTTGCGATCTTTCAACACAATGCACATCTATGAGCATGATGTAAACAATCAATAAATGACTTTCACTCTTTATGCGCCATCGTGGAAATGTCCGAAATCATTTTTCCTCTGATAGTAAAAATTTTGTTATGGGAATTTCAACACCCTCTGTGACCTGAGGGGGTTCAGTGGACCCCTGGGCCTATCTACCATACTTCTGCTGATTCAATTGAAATGAAATGACACATGCAGATTCACTGTCAAAAATGATGATTTTACATGATCATGAGCGGTTGATATATCATCAGCGCAAAAAATGAAATAGAAAAATATGGCTCCGGGGTCCACTGAACCCCCTCAGATCTCTGAAGGTTAAACCAACCTTCCAAGAAATAAAGAATTACATGCAATTACAGTGAAATTTAAAAAAAATGGCGTCACACTTTTTGAAGGGATTTGTTGTCCTTGACAAAATCAGATAGATATCAGTCACCAGACCAGCATCCAGTCATAGTGCTTGTCACATTTACTATAGATCGTGTAATGTACAACGTTCATGTATAATTGCATATTCATCATCTTCGTTTATTTTTAGATAAGATAATCACTATATGCATGTAATAAAAATAAATTAGTTAACAATGTCATTTCCAAAAATGCGCTTTCTCAAAATCATTGATATCGGTAAAAATATCGGCATTTCCTTCCGATATCGGCCGATATATCGGTACATGCCTCGTTATGAGTATTAAGAAGCATGCTATTGTTGTCCAGTATAAGGGTTTGAATCTATATTGGTTCAGTACTTGTCCCACTCTTCATCAAGATCGTCCCGAAAACTACCACCCTCATGTTGGTTACAATTTTGGATTCAAATCAGGGAATTTGAGGCCTTCCTTCAGTTCTGGAAGGCACGAGTTGAGAAGCTAATGATGTTATTCATCATCGAAGCGATGGACTGTTCAGCCATCAGAAGAGTCTCAGCTTTTCATTAAGATAAAGAAAACTTTGTTAAGATAAAATAGTGTTAAGATGGATTAACGTCAACATGAATACATGTTTTAGTGTTGCAAGGACCACAAGTCAAGTCTGCTCACCGTGAAAGAGACTGACTAAATGAAGTTAGAATTCTACCTGCAAAGATACCACAGCAGGGCCAACGCTGAAATATAAGTTTCCATTAATCCGTGGATAAATGGAATTCGTGTACCTGCGAGACATGATTGAAACTCAGGACACAATACTTTAACTGTCGCTGTTAAAAGCACCAGAAAGAATTTCCACGACCTGTTCCCATCTTCCACAAGAATGTCATATAATTCACGCACTGTCAGTAGACTAATGATAACTTACCTACAAATCCAGTTCGATAACCGCTCATCTTTGCCTTTTCAGCGAACGTTGTTTCGTTTGTAGGCAATCCACTGGTTGCAGCGATAAAAGGAAGCACTCGCACACGGTTATCCGCCGACATACCTGTTCAAAACATAGAAGTTCATAGAAGTTCTCAGACATAATAATGATATGAGATGAAAGCTAGGATCGAATAGTTCACCGCCACAAAACGCGGTGGTAAGAAGGAACATCTTGATTATCATACTGAACATTTTTTGCATCGAAATTAAAATACTTTGGTAAGTAGATAATTCTCATTTTGCACTTGTGGCTTAATAGACAATTGAACTTTGCTGCACGAGTGCTTATTGAGGCTACAGGTCGAGATCGAACTGACAAAGCAAGTTCAACAATTGCATTAATGGCGCACATGCATTTATCAGAATGCTTGATTGATAGTGCTTACACTGTATAAATTTCAAGCAATTATCAGAGCAGTAGCGAGATACAGTTATCCAATTGACGAGAGATCATTTTAAAGTAGCACGAAACGTTTGAGTGAAGTCGATTTAAGAGAACTTAGTGAACGTAAAAGACAGACTTTCCGTTACAGGCTTGCGCTATCCTGCGAGGACAGAACAACAAGGAATGAAATCGCAAAGAGCGATAAATCAGACCACGATTCCGCAAACACTGGGATGCACCTTCTTAGCCGGCGGAAAGTCGCATCGTTTTCATGCTTCTTACAAAGTATTTCTCGATTTCTCAAGGGCGTCAAATGAAAGATTGCGGTAAAATTCCCTATTATTTTCATATTTCCACACATCAAGTGTAAAGAAAGGATAGCGTTCAAACGAAGGCCTCGATGGTATCACTTATTGACAAAAATCGAGTGGATTACATCAACTGTAACAGGTTGATAGCGAGAAATCAAAGTCGATGTTGGTTCTTCAATTTTTAACCTTTCCACTAATTTCCTTTGTCGAGCGCCATCCAATATGGAGAGGGGATCTCCACTTCCGATTTTGAAGTGCATATCTATCGAATTTACAAAGTTTCTCAGAAGAGTTGTCAATTCTCAATGTCTTGAAGTCATAACTGAGTAAAAAAAACAAGTTTAAGGTTCGAGGCAAAAAAAGGCATATTTTGTAGCAAATAAGCGAGAATACCACTGAACCAGATTGTTTAAGTGCTTCACTTTGCTAGAAGTGCAAACTTATTCGAAACGATGGCACATGCAGGAACTCACTAAGTGGGCGAAAAGAATTTTTTAATGCCTTACAAAGATAGGAAAAAGTTGTGCGTCGCTTGCGGATTGCTGTAAATTCCTTCAAAATGCTCCGATCGCCTCGATTCCTTCAGATTCCAACAATTCAGATCATTGCGCATAAGTTTTCCGATAATGTTGGTCCTTCCTTCCCATCATTTTTAAAAAAGATACCAAGCACACCAAAAAACGCTCACAAACTTCTCTGTAAAACTTGACATCGTCTATGTCTCTTTGCTGTGTGATCCGGTTGATAGCAGTCACTGAAACTTCGCACACTTTGGCGTGTTTAGTGTTGAACTGGGTCCACTTTGTTCGATTGCTATGATATTATGTCAGCAGATTGTGCCATTTCATCAACGTTACATATTCCAATGCTTCCCTTCTACTCAAACAGAAGAAGAGACGACCTGTATAATTCTGTGAAGATTACAGAAGAAACTGCGAATAAAATGGAACCATGACTCATCAAAGCTCATCAAAGTCTTTCTAGTAACTGTCATGAATAAAACAGCTTTCCTAATTTCCGCTTCGTTATGAGGGACTCAAATAGTGGGTAACATCGGTTTCGCTGATCAAATATAACACGTGATCAAACCAAATATAACACTAGACAATCGCTTTGTAGCATGTCAGATCTAATGCAAATTCAATAGGACGACTGAAAATCTAATTGTAGATATATCAAATATAACCGGTCAGATCCAGTGTTGCTTTCTACTCTTTTTCTACTTTTCTATCGTGTGCATTACCTAGAACAAATGTCAAACTAGTCAATTTTTAAGTGGCACATGTAGATTATTGGTTATCAATCAAGCGCTGTCAGAGCATATCTACCGCTGACAAACAGCGCTAGGTACTGCTGAAGTCATAGTGGCGATGATCATTATGCGAACTTCTGACCAGGAGGTCAACAGTGTGCGCCTTCATTCGAAGACTGAATGATAATAACTAAATCGTCATCTATCCATGACGCTCGTGCACATCAGACTTGTGTGACACCAAGTCTTGTGAACATAGAAATCGACAACAATAAAACCTCTAGAACGGAGGTTAAGCTTCATGCAATACACAATAGTCAACGGCTATCAACGGCTAGTTAAGCTTGTCAATGGCTGTATCATTGGGTCAGAATCAGTCACATGTGTAAATCAAAGGTTTTCATTGGTCATTCATGCCCCAACTTAGTTCCCCCGGCGGTGCCGCGACCTTGAGTCAATTTCCATTCTAGTCAACTTCAGTTAAACAATCTATTTCTATGCTTGTGAAGGCCGTAGTTGTCACTGCGAACCAGCATACATTCTTCACTTCGGATCAAAAACACTCCGAACTGCGAATAGCGCTTCCAACACGTGCCTGATCAACAAAACTCGGAGAAAGTCAAACGAAGGCTAAAATTATTTGCCAATGCAGATGATGAACTTTGCTACGTTGAATTATCTTTATAGATGAAGTGCCAAATTTCCATTTTTTGCGCATGCCGAGTAAATTTGCGGAGGTAGACAGACAATTGCGAATATCTGATTAATGAAAATACAACATAGTCTTTCAATACGATTATTACCTTCACGTCTGGATGCGATGAATTTATAGACTTACCATGTGAGAAAACTGTATCCATACAAAGAATGTGAAAATAGCATGTTAATTATATGAATAAATGAAAAGCCGTACCATTTATAGGAATAAGCTTCTAAATTTTTTTGCCTAATCAAGCCACATCAGAGGATAGAAATCTATAATAAATTCTATTATGTTTTCCCCAAACATTGATGATTTGAGCATTGAAAATTGTGATAACATGTGAGACATGGACTTTCCTGAACACTTAACCTTCACCTTGAAACCAATACTATTGGGAAATTAGTTAGGTTAGAGGATGACCCCATCACCGATTGCTGTTTCGGTCAGAAGAGAAAACAGCAAATTCTCTAAGCGCTTTCAGTGCGCACAGCGCATCATCTTCAGAGAGAGTGAGTCATTCAACTATTCAACTCCCTTTGTTTCATTCAACTATTGGGAAAGCCGACCAGTTAGAAACTATGTATTCGAAGACAGAGATGCATTCTATCTCCCCATCTATTCAACATCTACTACTCACAGAATATCATGAGAAAGGCACCACATGGTTTTGAAAGGAGTGTCTCCGCTGGTGGACACCATATAACCAACCTCACACACGCTGACGACATTTCTCATAGCGGGCAGCATGAGAGAACTGTAGGAATTGGTGGACAGAATAAGAATTGAAAGCGATAGAATCGACTTGCTACTTAATGCAAAGAAAACGAAAACAATGAAAACTCAAAGAAGGGATACGAATGGAAATGTTAGGAATATGGGTCATCAAAGACAAAATCAACAGTCAACCTGCTGAAAATGTTGCACAGGTCACTTATCTTGATGTTATTTTCACAGTCACTTCTGGCAACAGAATAAAACTGACATTCATTGGACATGTCCTGTGTAGCACCAGCTATAATAAAACTCTGCTTAGTAGAGTGGTACATGGACCAATGGGAAGTTCCTGACCGAAAACCCGCTACTGTGACGAACTGAATAACCTGTGCGGCATGTTTATATTGGCGACTAGGCAGTTTGCTCAAGATAGAAGCCGATAGAAAACCATTGTGCGGAAGGCCACAGCTGGTCGCGACCGACCAATCCATCAATGAAGATGTTGGATAAACGATTTGCTTTCATCAGTTATCGCATGATATGGTCAAGAAAATGTTGGGAATATGTCTGATTGGATTGGGAAAGTTAAGTGATGCTGAATACAACTCAAGTAGAGACTTTTGAAGATACATGAAAATTACGAATAGTCTGGTGGAATCTCAGCTATATATTGAACAGGAAAAAACAGTAACTCCTCATCCAAATAAATGAATGCACTGAAAATGCTGTGAGGCATGATAATCAATACACATTTACTAATACTAGTAATCAAGCATGCCGGCACGTAAAAGGGGCAGCATGGGCAAGTATAAAAAAAGGCATTTTGCATTATGCACACCTACATGTATATACAAGAAATTGGACTATTTTACACGCGTTTATTTATTTAAATTATAAAACCATAGACCAGGAAGCACTTACTAGTTTCCCTGCCGCGCGAATCGCGCGGATTTCCATACTAGGCGTGATGTAGAACGTTGTGGATCGAGCTTGATATCATTACATCGGAGCATGATAATCATCGCTTTGCAATAACAATTAGCTGCGGTAGGAATAGTTCCGTAGTCCATAGGTTATTAGTCCATAGCATTGCATGTTCGCATCGGTATCGGCACCTTTATTTGTATCTAAAGTATGGGAACTTTTATTTGAAAATTTTGACTTTATATGTGATTTTTGAATTACTTTTTTCTTCTGCTTAAATGAATACGGAGTTCAAATGATCTTATATAGAGGTTTCTTTTAACAAATGCATAAACATAATGCCATGATTTAACAATATTATAAGTAGGTTCTATTCCGATGAAATAACGTGTGAAAATATGAGGCTTATAGAATAAGGAGAAGTTAAAAATATGACAATGTGATGTAACCGAAATCGAATCATATATTGTAGGTTCTATATACACTTTTACGTACAGTGACTTAAACTTGATATTCTTAATGTGTACTTAACTGTAAGGTTATTATTATTCACGACACCGGTATCCAGTTTTGATACGGAAAATATTCAAAAATAAAATATTTGATCAAATCATTATGATCTATTTATGTACAAAATATCAAACAATATAATCTAAACCTCTGTGATAACTCTAATGATATAAACAAGAAAAACAAGAGCCAGATCAGAAATGTCCAAAGTATGAGAGTCTCTTTTCATTGAATTTGATGAATTCATCAGCAATGGTGTGGATATTAACATCGTCCATGTAATCCTTATGCAATACTGCAAACAAGATATTGTTAGGGTGGTTTGGTCCAGTCTTGGCTCTGGTCCATGTTTTCAGGCGTCGCATGGCGCTGGAACTTCTTTTCGCTGTCGCTGAGCTCATGGGTACTGTGTAATAATATTTCAGCAAGTAGTGGGTAATTTTGCAAGCTTTTTTCGTCATTGGCATTGCGTTAAATATATCATAAATTGTTGATATCTTTGTAACCGTCTTTATTCTTGGTTTGATCTGTTCATTTCTCATTTTGAGGAGGACTGGCAAACCCTTTAGTTCTTCTTCAATTTCTGCTTTGCGAGATTGTTGAAGCTCATTACTCTGGACACAATTGGAAATATTTTGTCAAATGATTCCTTCTCGAGCATGCCATTTACAGAGTCTATCAGGGCTATTTCAATATCTTCTAATATTTTCAAATCATTTTGGGAGAATCTTCTCTGCATTGCTCCGTCGATCAAATTGATCAAATCAAAATATTTCTGGAAAAAGATTGGAACGTTGTATCCGGTGTATCAATATCAGGCAAGTCTGTCATTTCGGACAATATTTCTGGCAGTTTTCTTTTTCTCTTTTCGTTTCTCTCCATGATGCTATCTGTCATTTCGTCCCCTAATTCTGCTTGTAGCTTTTCTGCATGACTAGCTAGTATGCTAATCTTACTAGCCTCGTCATTGCAGCACATTTCTTTGAATCGTTGCTTCGCAAGATTTTGATGACAAAATTCGCTTCTTGAGCACTAACATCAGATCTTTGAGTAGTCCTGGAAATATTCTCCATTATACAGATCACGTCGTATGAGCACTTAATGCTAGCGATCAAAAAAGTGTCCCTCAATTGATTCACTATTCCTTTCGACTTTCGACTCCCAACTGTATGACATTACCTATTCTGTAAATGTGACCGCAGACTTGCCCACGCCTTGTGAAAAGTCAGCATTGTTTCTATTTGCCCATCCTCTATAAATTGCACAATGGCAAATTGCACCTGTCAAAATGCAAGACACAGTAGAATAACTTGGCCGCCGCGCAAAAAGGCAACATAGAAACACGCGCCCACGTTGTACTCGTAAAAAAAGGCAACATATGTACATTAATAACTTGCCGACCATGTAAAAAGGCAAAATAGATCAATTTGCTCACCCTACAAAACGGCAATCATGTTGATCAACTTGCCCACTCTGTCAACCAAAAGGCGACACATATTAACTTGTCCATCCTGTCTAAAGGAAACATCCTAACTGAAGTCACTTACAGCGTACTTGAAAAAGGGCAATATACTAGCGTAATATAGGTAATTAAACAAATTTGCCCATCCCGTGAAAAGGCAATTTGCCCCTCCTGTAAAAAGGCAGCATTGCCCACCCTGCCCACCGTGTGAAAAGGGCAGCATGGGCTTTGCCCACCCTGCCCACCCCGTGCCGGCATGCTTGCTAGTAATAGCATACAACTGACAGCATTACATTATAAATCTGTTGTAAGCAGTCTTAACAGGCTATTGCTAATATGCCTGCCTGCCTATGACTCGTGCCTCTGAGGCGTTGAGGCCGCTCTTGACACCATTCGTCTCCAAGATGGTCGATCCAGGGCCAACCCCGATGCGTCATCCATGGAGATACCGAGTTGATTGAGATCTTCGACAACCACGTCCATCCATCGTGTGTGTGGGCGCCCTCGAGGTCTTCTCAATCCTGAGGCTGTCGGATTGAAATCGAGCACACGTTTCGTTGGCAGTTCACTAGGCATGCGGAGCATGTGCCCCAACCAACGCATGCGCCGTTGAGCTAGAAGGCGTGGTAACGGCGGTTGGAGTGTGCGTCTGCGCACTTCGTCGTTGGTGATACGCTCTTGCCATCTGATGTTGAGTACTCGGCGTTGGCATCGGTTGTCAAAGCCCACACTTCTTCTACCTTGCGTTGCGGAAAGAGGCCAGGTTTCGGAGCCATAAAGCAAAACCGAAAGAACACTCGCGTTATATATTCTCATTTTGGTCCGGTTGCTGATATTCCGATGCCTCCAAAGTCTTCTGAGCACATCATTTGCTAGAGCTCTTCTTCGAGCCAGTACGTCGTCAATACCACCTCGCCTGCTAATCTTCGACCCCAGATAGATGAAGTTTGGGACAACTTCCACTATGTGATTGTTGACCACTATGGACTGTGGGGGTGTGCTCTCATTTATCATCATTAACTTTGTCTTAGAGTAGTTGACTTGGAGCCCCAATTTCGAAGCTTCATTGACATAGATGTTGATGGCTTGAATGAGGGAATCCATATCAGGAGCGAAAAGAGCAGTGTCATCTGCAAATTCGAGATCCGTTAGTCGGTAGCTACCCAGCTGAACTCCCTGCATCTGGTCGTCAACTTTCTTCATTAGGTAATCAATAAGACAATTGAACAATTCTGGTGCAGCTGTGCAACCTTGTCTTACGCCACTTTCAGTTTGGAACCAAGTTGAATCTTCCCCATTGACCCTAACCCAGCTATGGGAGTCTGAATGCAGGAGTTGTAGAAGCCGAATGATCTTTTCGGGTACACTGATTGAGCGAAGAATCAGCCAGATTGCATTTCTATCAGCAGAATCAAACGCAGCCTTGGGATCCATAAATGCGATGCAAAGATTTCTTCCACGTCGATACTCGTGCGCCTTTTCGATCAGCAGTCGTACACTCGCTATTTGATCACTCGTACCACGTCCAGGCATAAAGCCAGCTTGTTGGGGACGGCGGTGATTATGCATGGCTACCTTTGCACGGTTGATTAGGATACTGGTGAACAGCTTCCCTGGTACTGACAGAAGAGTGATAGTTAGAGCATACTCCAGCGTCGCCTTTTCTCTTCCAGAATGGGAGGATCACGCCCTCCTTCCAATCTTCCGGAATGGATTCATTTTCCCACACAGCGTTGAAGACGTCAGTGAGCCATTGGATCATGCAGTCGCTTCCATGCTTGAGGATTTCTGCTGTGATATTGCATATACCGGGTGCTCTTTTGCTGTGAAGCCGTTTCAGTTGCAGCTTTACTTCTGATGTGGAAATACAATCTATGTTGCACCTTGGAGAAGGTAAGGGATTGTCAGCCGCGTTGAGCAGTGTCAAATCGGTCTGTCTGGACGTACGATTGAGAAGATCGCTGAAGTGGTCTTTCCATTGGTTGAGGCACTCTTCTTTGCTTGTAAGGACTTCTCCATGCCTGTTCTTAATCTGTGTGATTTTAGTCGTCGGTTCATCGCGAAGGTCACGGAGTAGTCGATAGACTGCGGCAGTGTCATTTCTGGCCCAAGCGGTCTCGAGAGCGTCTGCCTTCTCACTGCAGTATCTTTCCTTGTCCTCTTTCAGTGACAAATTCCTGAGTCGATTGAGCCGACGATACTCTTGGATGTTCCTATTGAGTTTGGCCTTTCGCCTCTTTTCAACTAGGTCGAGAGATTCCGGTGAGATCCAAGGGCATCGCGGTGGTGCTCTTTCTTTACGAAGAATAGTGGCTGCTGCGTTTTGAATCTCCGACTTAAACGTTTCCCAATTTTCGTGATCGAGGTTAGCAAGAACAGTATAACGATTTGCTATTTCAATCGAGAAGTTCTCAGCAATCTCAGGATCCTTAACATTTGTTGCGTCGAATCTGATATCACGCCTCTTCATTTGGCCTGCTTTGAGTCGCACACGCATCGTCATGACAAGCAATCGGTGATCAGTGTTTCCCAAGTGTGCTCCTCTAAACACTACAGTTTGCAACTGAACTGCGCCATCGTCGTGAGACGGCAATGTGATCAATGGCTTTTTTGGTATGTCCGTCGTTGCTATACCAAGTCCAGTGATGGATTCTGCGTCTGGGGAACAACGAATCTGCTATACAAAGACCATTTGTTTGGCACATGTCGAGGAATCTTGAGCCGTTGTCGTTTGTTGTCTGGTCAATATGCACATTGCCTACTGTTCCTGGCCAGGTTGTCCGCGCGTCTTCACCGATGGTGGCATTCGCATCAGTAAGAAGGATACAAATATCATGCAGGGGCACTGTGGCTGATATCGCTTCGAGTTGATTGTAGTATTCTTCTTTAACGTCGTCATCGGCAACTTCAGTTGGTGCATAGGCAACGATGACTGACATCTTGCTTAGTTCGGTTAGTGGTTAGTTCGCCTGGCTGGGTAGTTGGCCCCGCGCAGGCTAGATGACATGGTCAGGTGACCTTAGACGTGTCATCACGCCGGGTACTATTTACACATAGCTGGGAGCGGCAATTTGACTTCGGAGTTAGCCTTCTCCTAGATGGACTGTCTTCACTGACTGACGAACTCCATCTATCTGAGCAAGAGTTATTTTAGGCTGACGCCCTTCACTCGCCAATGAGCCGCTGTTGTTAGTGTTACCCAGGGGGGACCACGAGAAGGTACCAAGTCGGCTGATGACCCGAGCACATGTGACCATTTCAGAGGGCTGAAGGCGCTACCCTACAGTCCAGCCACGCTCAACCAAGGTCCCCCCCCCGGTATGCTAATATTCATATGATGGATTGCTAATATTCATATGATAATTGCATGCATACAGATACATTAGTGGATGAATGAGCATGATAGCTATAACTTCATTTTGCACTTTGTCAATAGTCTATAAGTCAATTGAATCTATTAAGATGCCTAAATTGTAAGAAACTGACAAAAAGGCTTGATTTTCAAAAAATACCATGCTTTGAATCAGGCGAAATTTGACAGAATTGGGATGTTATCAGAAATACCACAAGTCACACAAAACTAGAATCGCGATTTACGCAGGCGTGGGACCACTGGGTGTTGGTGATGTCAACCCTCTGGAGACAATTATAATACAGTGACGTCCACCTTATTCACCTATACTAAGTATTGTGGAAAAGTACCTCTCCCAGTGGAATCCCAAAGGTTTTTGTCAGTCCCGAAGTCCCGCGGTTTTAATCACGGGATCCCGAAATTAATTTTTAGTGATTAAGTAGTTATTTCAGCAGTAGAAATCCGGTTTTAAACTACTTTGTGTGTGAAAATTGAATTCGAATGTTCAATTTCTTAAATTGTAGTCATTGAATTGCAAACTCTTGTCAAATACTGCATATTACAGAACTAAGGGAACGGAAGCAAGGGATCAACATTACCAGCAAATTCCGCAAGAAATAAAAGCCTATCTATGCCAGTTTGCGGAGCAGTGTGTCGGTCATCATTCCTGAGTACGTTGTAATCACTTCAGATATTTGCAGCGGCATTTGCCAGCTTGTTTCTTGAGGCAGGACATTTTGATGCAAATGATAAAAGACTCATGTTTACTCATGGATTGTTTAACTGTTTTCTCTTTTATCTTTCATATCTTTTATGTTGCAGACATTCAACAATATGATATTTAATTAATGATTGAGATTCAAATGTGAGGTAGTTGCATTATTAATGACATATTATCTCAGTAAGATCTGTATGACTATTATTCTGCTGATATTTGATTCGTCATTGCTGCATTTGCATTTGACAATCAATCATTATTGTGACATTTGATTTGACAAGTTATATTTGACAACTTCCAATGTTAACGTGTTACATCTGCTTTTATCCATGTTACATTTGATTGGGAAAACATATACTACCTGAACAGAAATCAATAATGCAGTTTAATTGATATGTAGTATAATAATGAAGTCTTAAATTCATTTTTATAATAATGTAGTTCAAAAAATCTGATTGCGCACTCATCAGAAGGAAAACTTTCAATGCTCAATATCTACTTACAGTGGATAGACGCAGCAACATCTCTCGTTGACACTATATCATCGCATCAACTGTAGCTGCAATGATATTCTGCAGTGATAATTATAGAAAATTAGTCATGAAGTCGAACGACTAGAGCAGACAATTCTTGGTAAACTGGTGAACAATGAGTGTTTTATATTATGAGACCAGTGTCTTCTGTGACATATCTCAAGTGGATATCACATGGGCTGTACGGCCTCAAGATTTCCTAAGATTTAATTATTAAGATTTCTTAAAATAATGACAGAGAAATCCTCAACGTACCGGAGTCCAGACTGGTGCCATTGTCCTGTCTTGTCTTAGAGAGACGACAATAGCATAAATATCTGATCTACATGTTTGGTTACATAGGAGCCTATAGATGTCAACGCTAACTAGGTGGGGGTCACACCGAAATATAGATGTATTGAGGCCTATAAAAGCATGATTTGATGGTGAACATCAGCCGCCGAAAAATTATTTCGAGCGTCGCTTTAGAAAACCTTTAAATATGCCAAACAATACTAAACTTCTTCCAGTTGTGGGAAATCCAATGTTATGTCGGTAATAATCACTTGGAATGCGCCATCTTTTTTCAAAATGTTTTTGTTTTCATATTCTTAATGACCTTTCAATTCGAAAGTTATACATACTCAGTACATGCAAGGTCATGATGCAATGACAAGATAGTCATCATCAAACAACTCGCTCAAAGTTCACCTTCAATTCAGTCATTGTCAACAAATCTGCAATACATTAATTGATATAAGTGTTGCGACTAAATTTCTTGTAATGAATAATTTAATTGAAGTGAATTGAATGACGAATTTTATGATAAAAGACTTGTATTTTCAGCTTACAAAACCTTCAAGGCATTTGCGCATTAATGGAAAGTAAACATGGATAATAAAACTTTAAAGAAACATCAGTCACTCATGTAGGACAATTTTTTGACAACCACTTTGACAAAGCTTAGAATTCCTTGAGATGTGACGGAGGATGAGAGGTTATTAATCGCTTCTGAAACTTTTACGGGAAGAGCTTGTTGGTGACTGCTCTAGACGTATTCTTGGTACAGCATGTGAGTTCGTCGAAGCGGATCTGACGCGAGATCGATGGGCAAGTGAACTGACAAGAACAAGCAGTTCACCAAGGAACTCACCGATCAACACCATGATTGCTTTTGTATGCTAAAGTGGCGAGACACAAGTCAATTGACGACTTTATTGACGACCAAATCACTCAAGTTGTCTAATGCTGGTCTGATATAAGCATGTCGATGAAGACCAAAAACCAAGCGAGCTGAGGCTTTTTCACCGCATGAAGACGGTCGGTCCTGTGATCCGATAGATCACAAGGAACGGAAAGGCAGTACTCAAGCCTTGGGAAGACGAGAAAAGTCACGAGATGAAGCCACAGAATGCGGAATAGAATGGCAAATGGATCAAATTTATCGAAGAATTCCAAAGCAATAAGATGTAGGAGGCGCTGTCCCGTGGCAAACACATCAACTTCATCTGTTGTGTGTTGAGGCACAGCTTGTCTGACCTGAGTCAAGAGACCATTTCACTTACACAGTGCGATATTTACGAATATGGTGGAAGATACCATTCGCACAACACGATCCATCGATGTGAATATCATCCTCGAAAACGCAAGTATTCAGTCCGAAATCAATTAATTTGGATTTTTAGGTCAAGAATTAACCCTGTCTTGAGCTCCGATAATCCGGGAACTCCAGGAGATAGCCTGTGATTTTGATGTTCCTGTGATACAATCGCTCCCCAATATTCTTTACAAAATAGTAAACGTGTGCCTGCTCAAATGATGGTGTTTGCTCTTGTCAACTCATCTTCTTGTTATAAATAGCAATTCAAAATCTGAATTCCACTTTCTTTCAATAAAACTGATGTTTTGAGTATCATTTGGAAATTGATAGCTGATGACTTAAATAAACGATACGTTTTGATCACTTATCGCATGAGAGCGTTTGAAGACATTATTGGTACGTAGTATGCCCGACTGCATTGGGACTTGGAGACAACTCGAATACGGATATTTTAAAATATAAGTAAATTTCGCACAGTCTGCTCCTAACTTAGTTATAAAAAGAGCAGAAAATACAGCGAATGTTCATCCAAATTAATGAATACACCAAATATGCTTTTGAAGCATGGCAATGTGTCCATTTTTTACCTATAATCCACTGTTTGTAGAATAAAACTGATAGGATTACTTATATAGCTATTATGAGAATTGCTTAAACATACTGCATTTGTTTATCTTATAATTACATGTAGGTACATCGATGCATTTGTGGATGAATGAACATGCTAATCATAACTTCATATTTTCTTGGTCATATTTTTTGAAGGACTCTCACTTGTGTTTTGATCACACTGGAATTTGATATAGCAGACATATTTAAATGCAAATATCGGCAGGTAGCTTTTTAGATCATTGCCGCTTTGGGGTATGATGACGAATGACACCCTGTATCTAGCAAAATGTCTCTGAGACGCCGATGTTGCGCTATTCACCTTCCCCTACACACAGTTTCCGACCGGAAAGTTTATGGCTATATTCATTTTCCGGGGAGAAACTCAGTGATCAATTTTATAGCGAACTATAATTTTCTCCTTTTTCTAATATTCCACCCAGATGTTTTCACGTCTTGTGCTCTATATTCTCCCCTCTGGAAACCCATTTTCCTCTTCTAATAACAGCTCTCATTTCAGTTCAAGACAGAAGTATTGTTCATCTAATTATACAATTATTAATAAGTAAATTTGGCAAGCTAATCAACAAACGTCTTTAGATGACAACTATTGACACCTTTCTCCAAGACAACACCGTTCTCGTCTTTCATAAAAAAGGTCCTGCCTATATTCACATGAACAGTGTAGGTTTTGTTCGACCAAAGTGTTTGTCATGCCACCGCCTTTTCTATCGTCAAGTCTTTTGTTTCTAAGAAGGACGCGATCTCCCGCTACGAATTCCGCAGACCACCATTGCGTCAAATGGACATGTGAAGCAACTTGCCTGTTCCACTTTGTGTAGAGTGGCTCTCTGACCCAAATCGCCACCTCCTGTTCTCCCACCATGCAGCTCATTCACGGCGGCCTCCTTGTCTGCATCGTTGAACATTACACGGTCACACTTTATACCGACCGACAGGAGGTGCTGGACGCCGAAGGTCCTGTCTGATTTTACTTGCAACTCATTTTGATCGACCAATAAACTTTTATCGAGAGAGCATGGATACTTTGTTCTAACAATTTGAGAAAAAGTACTTTGAAGCTTTGCTCTGCAGTCGTCGTTTGTCGCCTTTCGAAGCGCCGTCTGGATAAGCCTTATTTGTCAAGTATTCTCTGATATGAACATCAGTAAACTCCATGACTAGACAGAGATGCGAATCATTGACACATTTGTACCCTCTTATATTCTGTAGTGAATGTTAATTATTCACCTGCTCACTGAGCGATGATAGTCAGTTCCTCTGTCTGTACCAGAAAAATACGCTGAATACTACCATGCTATTAGGAATATACCATTATGAATTACAAGAAACTACTTTTCCGTTCTAGAGGTTTTTTGTAATCTATTTCTATAGTCTGGACCGTCTAGTGCACACAATGATAATATTCACGAAATCATTTGGTGACTGACTGTATGGTGTGATTATGTTGTACAATAGATCTTCCGACCCGGAAAATTTATGTAATCTTTCATCTTTCCGGGGGAAGCAAGTGAATGGAGAATATAAATAGTGTCATGATTGCACCTGAACAGGAAGTGCCTCTAAATTCAAGAAAAGAGCTAGAAAATACGCGGCCATGTTTTATGACCACCTGTGTAGCACAAAGGCGTAAATTCATTCAGTCATTACTTAATTACTAGACACGCACGTCTTAAAGCAATACAGTTCAGTGAAATCTAAAGTTCACCAAACACGACTAAATTGTAATTTCGTAGATCATCTTTGCGATTTAGTGTGGGCTTCAACGATCTGATGAACACTGCTTCCGAAATTCGGAGAGAGAATGTTCTGTGACATTTTGCGAGAATTGTGAACTTTTCGTTACACGGTAGACCATCAGGGTGAGACATTTTGAACTGTGAAATGGAAGAAGTCAGATATCTATGATCACGTATGCGGGTCTTTAGTTGCCGGCCTGTTTGTCCAACATATATCGCTTGACATAGACGGCATTGAAATCGATAGCCGACCCGTGAGCAGAGAGAATGATCTCGTTGCTTCCTCTTTCGATTGATGACAGTGGATATCTTCAAGTTATTAAAAAAAATTTAAGGGGTTTGATTGACTGGAATTGGTCTAGATGGTCTTTCCTTAGTTTAGCGAAGTCAGACTTCATCTTAGAAGCCGCTCTGTGTCCGGGATAAGGTAACTGAAGGGCAATGACTCGGGAGCCTTCATTTTTAGATGGAGTTCAATGATGAAATAACTTACCAAGTCTGATCGGATATCGCCCTGTTAAGAAAGCTGCACGACTTGGAGTACATAGCGGCGAAGGAGTCAACATATGAGTGAGTTTCATTCCTTCGTTTGCCAACCGATCGATGTGCGGCGTTCGCATTGTATCGTTACCGTAGGCGCCTGTGTAAAAAAGGCATTATATACTCGGCTTCATAAAAATTCATCAACAACAATGAATAATTCAAATACGAAATCTTCATTTTATCATTCACTTAAAAATGATTACTTTTTATATAAAAATGATTATTATATATTTTGAAAATCCTTATTGAGTTAAGAGAAAGGTAAAGAAAGTCAACTGACTGAATATTCGTAGAATCAGGATGCTTACCAACATCACCATAACCGAGATCATCGGCCATGAAGATCAGAATGTTTGGTTTTTCGATTCACATGTAGCAAATGCACACATCATCAGGAAGAAGCATACTGACTTTGTCACTTTCATGTTCATCTGCAATAAGGGGTAAACTTCAGCAATAAAGGACTGACATTAACTGAAATCAATCTTTTCTTCATTTTGTGACCGCAGTTAAAAAATGCAGCATATGAAGTGAATTTGTTCACAGAAAATGTGGTCGTACAGACCAATTTCTCATCATTTAGAATCATTTCAATTTTTAACTTCATAGACGACAATATTTTTAATACCTATTTCGCTATTAACAAAATCCAATCCAGTACTAGAAAAATAGAGGCCTGGACTGGATAGTAGAACAGCACTGAAAATCGCATGCCATGCGAAAGAAATCCTGCTAGTTTCATAAAATCTATTTTTCAAATGTCTATTTACAAAATTTTCATCAATGAAGAATGATTGGCAAAAGTCCCTAAAAATGGCAAATGTCCCTAAATTTAATGAATCAAAACAAATTGATTTTGATGTGCTACATGATCCGGCATGCGCACATGGCATCTTCATGTAAACAACATGACTTGACAATCATATAAATATAAGATCAGAAAGATGTTGGATGATGATAACTTTTCATTTGAAGAATAAATATGCAATCCGTAAAGCAGTGGAATACAATAAAACGATTTATAACTATTTACAGATTCAGGTACATATTCATGGAGCCTCCCCAGTCATTCATCAGGTGATCAATGTTTGATTTCTTCAACCGAGTTGATTCTATAATTTCTAGATAGCACGTATTAGAAACAATTTTGATGTCTCCTCTCTGAGAAGGATGAATGTGCACACTGATTTCAGTTGCATTGGATAGCCTTTCAGATGCTCATTTATCCTCACCACAAGATGCCTGACTGAACTGCCAATGTAGCAGTTCTTAGTGTTCACAACTCCATTTGTGAACAATATTGGATTTCAGCTCAGGAGAAATTTTTTTGTTTTTGAGTGTGCGATATTCAGCTTGATCAGCATGTTGATCAGCATTTTGATCGAGCGTCTAAGCTTCATATCTAGCCTCAAAATCTGCGGATGCGATCGATTTCATATTCAGTGAAGCCATTTCACTGAATAATTTTGTTGATGATAGCAACTGAATTATAACTTCTAACATTGGAATTTACTTTCAAATCATGGTCAAAAGGAGATTGCATGGCGGTGAAGCGACATGGGTTTGATGCATACGCCGAATTTAGAGTGTAGACACCGGTATTGGTTTCTCTTAGATGTCAAAGGCATCGTAAGTTTCGGCAACAGGTAACAATGGTGTCGAGAAATTCAAGTCGGTCATTAACCTCTTCTTCGAGAGTAAAATCAATGTCAGAATGCAGAAATGCCCCAAAGATGCAGAAGATTCTGTCATCTACCAATCATTTGTTAGAAAGAGGAGCTGAACCAGTAAAATTGTTCAGTCTTTTCCCAACATGTCCATTGTGAATGAGGCCATCGTTGGACCGAGACATGAACTCATGTACACCCCATCTACTTGTACATAGAGTTCGTTGTCGAAAGAAAATGATATTTTTGTGCATGCCAGCTTTAAAACTATCGGCCTGTTTTCCGATTGGAATTTCATCACATGTCATTGAAATGATAGGCTCAATAGTATCCTCTACCGCAATGCTCGTAAATATGTTTTTCAAATGGAAACTGACAATTTTCTTATTTTTGAAAGATTCATTTTTGAGAGGATCAGCAAACTCGAAAAGCATTTTTCAACGGGATACCTTCCGGGATAGGAGGCTTCAAAAAACATCAAATTTTCAAAATAGTAGGTGCAGAAAAATGAAATGCATTTTATGTTTTACATAAAAATATGGATTTTAAGCTTTCTCTATAGACTTTTAAGGCCAAGTATGCCGGCGTTGCGCGAATAAAGATATTAGATTTGAAAGAATACATCGTTAAATGAAGTAAATCCTGTATAGGAAGCATAAATTAGTTAGATTAGCGTAAATTTTAAATGCTGAAGTATCAATATGTCTTCCTAAATAATACATTGGCAGCAGCCACCATGCACAAATATATTTGTTAAATCTACAGGTCAACATGCAAGATCACTTTCACAGGTATATAAGAATCCTTGCCTTTCACATCGCACGCCAGTCTGAATTCAAAGACAAAATATTTCATTAAAGTACTTGCGTATTGAAATTACAGAGAATAATAACTATTGTATTTCACTCTAGATGGTTTTGGAGGTCATAGAAATGATTGAAATGAGTTTGAAATGCATTATTGCCCGGCATTGGAGGGTATATAATGCACCATTATATGCCCACCAATTTCACATAGAATTCTCACCGCACCAGATAGCCATGAACCGTCGTCCGTCACTCAAGCTTCAGAATCCATTAATGAATGAATTGGTAGACTGATGTTCGAATCATTTTTAGATAGAAATCTGAATTTCTAACCTACCCACATTTGCAAACATTCATAGACTTTCAAACTTTTCATGAATTAAAATCTATTGAGAGAGCAAACTTTCAAGTTAATCAAAGATTTCTTCATCTCTCCATTATCTGTTACTAACAGTGATCAATAATTGCAATGTTCATAGACTTCTCAAGAGTTACATACAAAAGCATTATATCATGGATTTTGCGGGCAGAAATATCAGACATAGGCGAGGCTGCTGACGCAGCCTCGCCTATGTCTGATATTACTGCCATATAAATCCATGAAATAATGCTACATTGTGAGAACATTTTAAAAACCACACAAGCATCAGGCCTCTTACGTCATCGTGCGTTCCATGTGCTTGAGAACGATGTGAATGGTTGTTGAATCAAGAAATTGGAAATGGGAATACGCTAATTATTAATAATACTTACATACACGGGCTAAAAGCTGCATCGATACCTTTCTACAGTGCCACACTGGTAAACGCTTTATTTGCCGCGACGATCGGTTCTGGATTCCTCTTCTTCATCACGTAGGCTTCGTCGAAATTGCTTACGCGATGGAATCATCAATGTTATCTTGTTCATCTTGACACACATCTGTAATGCATGAAGTGCTTTCGTCCAGCTGATGCAGTTCTTCATTCATAATTCTACTCCTTCGTCAAGCACCTGAAAAGATTGCTTCAGGAACAGTAAATCATGATAGATAATTCGTGACCGCAAATCGAATGGAATTACGATTTCTTGAAGCAATTTCGCAACATTTCTGCTTTTGCCCGAGTTCGAACCTTTTTAATGAGGATTGTAGCTGTGAGGAACGCTGATGCTATAATCGGAACGATCGCTGAGGTTGAACGTTAGTCCATAGCAAAAAAGTTAGGGAAGGAATCTCAAGATCGACTGTTTGGTGTCTCAATACCAGACATTTTTAGTAGGTGATGCTTTGTTCTCTGGCAACATGTCAATAGGATGGTTCAAAAAAATCGGAAGTTGGAAAGGTCAGGGTGCGCGTCGCCCAAAGAATTCCTTTTGGAATCAAAATAGTACATGTGAGGTTTTAGCTCGATTGGTCGAGGTGTCACCCAGAGAGATCGAAGTGAGATCAAATGTGCAAAAATTGCAAAAAATAGTCACTGACATCACCACGTGACCTTGAATTACCTTTCTAACCTAATGAAGTGATTCATTAAGATCACACTTCCATCTGTTGGTAGCATATTAAACTGGTCTAAAATGCTTGGTTTCATCACAAAAAAGCATTTAATGTCCAAAAATCATGACTTTGCATGGTCACGTGATCAATGAGCGCATGAAAGCATGAAATGTCAATTTGTGATGAAACTAAGCACAATCACTTTGATGACGTCGTAGCTCAAAATTTGATGTCAAATTTAGATGTTTTATTCATATTATTCGATAATGCTTCCAAGCATAAGGCAGAATAAGTGTGCCTTCAGTCTTGAATTAGATATTAAGTGTATGACATGAATAACGCTATTAGACCCATCTGAGCGGTAAGTGTGGCGAAGTGTGTTGTCCGCTGACGAAGCAAAGGCTCTGTTAGTTGTCTGCTCCCCAATTAATTTCGTCTTCTTATATTTGCATCGCAATGTAATCTTTGAAAAGTATCGATTTTCAAGAAAATGATTTCAATAATTTTGCTGTACCATTAAAAATATGTTTTTTCTTCAATGGACGACCCCAACTTATGTCTAAAATCTCTCATTCTGTAGTTAGGTAGTTAAAAACAACAAATCACAATCGTATTCAACTTCTTAAAGATCTGAAGAGTTCCAATTGGAATCGAATTTAATTCTGATCGAAACTTTCAGTTACAGGGGCCTCTTAACTAATAGACATCCATCATCGGTTGTTCGTATTTTAGATTAACCGATGCCTAGATCAGACAAGTTTCTGCATTTTTTCTGTCTTATATAGTGTGCTTGGAAGCATTATCGAATAAAATGAACAAAACATCTAAATTTGAGCAGTGACGTTATCAAATGACCTTGAATGACTTTTTTGACCTCATTGCATGGCAGATAACATTTACATTGATATGCATTGGTAATTGTGACGCATTCTCATTTCTCAATTATCCGCTGCGTCATCACTTTTACATACCGCAACGAAGGTCAAGTGAAGTTTCACTCCCGCGCGCGCTTACCCATGCCGCAACGAAAGACACTGGGATGACATCGATTGTTCCCCTCTCAACTGACTTTAAAAGGGGCCAGCCAAGAGCGCTCGACGCCCAATATCTTGCGTATCGTGAGACGAGAACCGGCGTATTTCTCTTAGAGCGTTGGCTGATTGGAGCGGCAAAGCGCCGACAAGCCGAGGACGCACCAACACGTCCTAGCGCACGAAACTGGCTTCTGGGAGGACAGTGAGCTTCATCTCTGCTCTCCGTTGTCTTTTGTCAGGTACTGCTCGCTGTCAAGTACCGAACTGTGTCGCGGCTATTCGAACTGTGAATCGCCCTTACCTTGCCCTTTTAGGGCTGCTTTTGGGTTATATGCTTGAACCTCTGGATCCTGTCATCGGGGAACGTTTATGTTTGGTCTTGAATAAAGTTTAAGTCTTAAAGTATTAGCATTTATCATACGGCTCTCTAAAATGCTAGTTTATCACAAATTGACATTCAAGAATTTTATGCGTCTCATTGATCACCGTAGACCATGAAAAGTCATGATTTTTGGACATTAAATGCTTTTTTGTATGAAACCAAGCATTTTTAGACCAGTATAATATGCTACAACATGATAGTAGTGTGTCTTACAGGATTCACTTCATTAGGTTAGAAAGGTAATTCAAGGTCACGTTGGTGGTTTGTTTTGATAAGTTTGTGTGGGGCTCGATGTAATTTGGAGGTAGAGTAGTTTTGGTTGTGTAGCTTCAGTGGGCGTTTGAGTTGAGTTTGTGGGTGTGAGGTGTGGGGCAGGGTGTAGGCTGTGTGGGTAGTGTGTGAGCGTTGGGGAGCGGCGTTGTTAGTGTGGGTAGGGGAGGTTAATCATGTGGGCAAAGATAGTGGTTTTTAGGGGTGTGAGATGTTTGGATGTGGGGTGGGTTTAGGAGTGTGGTTGGCGGGGGGTTGGAGAGGGTTTGAGTTCATGGTTGGGTAGGAGGGTTGCGAACTAGTTGTCTGGGATGGCTGTCAGGGTGTTGGGGCTGTTATTGGTGGCACGAGTTTGGATCTTTCGACTTGTAGTCTTGTGCTGTTGGTTCTTGGGAAGACGGATGGGGTCAGGTGGAGAGTGGCTGGAGAGGGTGAGGTGTGAGGGTGGGGAGGGAAGGGGGGTGGGTTTTGGAGGTGAGGGTGTTTTGGAAGTGGAGTTTGCTGGGGAGTTGGGTCGGAGTGTGGCCGGGGTGTGTGTGGGAGGGTGGGGGGGGTGGCGGAGGGGGGGGGGTGTGGGTGTAGACGAGAAGTGATGGGGTGGGACTAGTGGGGGTAGGGGTGAGGGAGGTAGTTGTGAGCGGTGGGGGGGGCTGTTGGTGGGTGAGGGGGGGCGATCTTTTGATGGCTGGGGGGGGGTGGAGGTTTGGAGGTTCGGGTGTGGGGGTTGGTTGTTTTGATGTATGTTGCGGTTGATGTGTTGCAGTTTTATGCGTGGGCATGAGGAATTGTGTTGTAGTGGGGGGGCACTGTGTTGTGGTAGAGGTGTGTGGTTTAGGTGGTACGGGGGTTGTGTGGGGCAAGGTGTGTTGAGGGGTTGGGATGTGTTTGATAATTTTGGTGTTTTGGTTTGTACTCAGATGATTTGATTATTTTTTGATATGGTAGTAGTGACATCATGTCGTATTTGTGGTGGTACTTGACCGATTAGTCTGGGTCGTATAGCTTTGTTGGGTCGTTGAGTCACCAAGACAGGGTGGGGGCATGGGATGGTTGGTTGGGTAGGTGGTCAGGTCGGGGACTGCTGGGCTGGGTCGTGTAACAGTATTCGGAGTAGAGGTAAATTTATATGCTAGGTGGTTTCGGTGGTGGTGGGTGTTTTGTTGTGCTGAAGTTGATTGGTTGTAAGGGGTGGAGTGGGTGTTGCTTTTGTAAGGGATTTAGTTAGCTAAGTGGTCTAGATGGGGGTCTAGGCTGGGCGGTTTGTCTAATATAACGGAGATATTGATTTTCTATCTACGTACTTATCTTGGATTACCGTTCTCGGTGATCATTGATTCTAATTGTCTCTCCGATACTTATATAATGGATAATTCGTTTACTACTCCTTGAATTTTATCTTCACTGTCGCTTAATTTTCTATGCGGTGATTAACCTATCGATATTTGCAGACATTCTTTTGGTCTAGTGACTTATTTTTTGCATATTTTTTGCACATTTGATCTCACTTTCGAATCTCTCTGAGTGACACCTCGACCAATCGAGCTAAAAGACCTCACATGTACTATTTTTGATTCCAAAAGGAATTCTTTGGGGCGAACGCCGCACCCTGACCATTTTTTTTCCTCTCACCTTTTTATTTTTATTTATATTTTATCTTTATTACTTTATTTTTTTTTTTTTCACTTTTAATTTTATTTCTTCTTTACCAGACCTTTTTTTTTATTTTTTACTATTTTATTTTACTTCTTATTTTTATTATTTTATTATTTTTTTTTTCCATCATTTACTTATTTTTTAATTCCATTTGTTTTCTCCTTTATCAATTTTTTTTTATTTCTAACCTTTTTTGTTTTTCTTCTTTTAAATTTACTCCTCTTTTTTACCTTTTTTTTTTCATTTTAATTTTCATACTTTTCAAATTTTCTCTTTTTCCTTTTACTTTACCTCTCTTAATTTTCTTTTCTTTTATATTTTTACTTAATTATAATTTTTTTTTTTTTTTTTTTATTACCTGACCATTTTAATTTTTTACTTCTATTTTTTTTTTCCAACTTTTTTGAATTTGTTTGATTGACCCTAAGATCCTTCTTTTATATATCTTTTCTCTTTTTTTTTTTTTTAAAACTTTTATTTGTTCTACCTTTTCTTCTTTTTTTATTGATCTACTTTTAATTTTTTCTTATATTTTTCCATTCTTTTTATAATCATCATTTTCTTCTTACTTACCTTCTTTTTATCATTTTCTTTATTAAACTCTTAATTTTTGATCTCTTTTTTTTTTTTTTAATTCCTTTTCTTTTTCCTTTTTTCTTATTTTTTTTTTCCTTGACCTATCTCTTCTTTTTTCTTCTTTTTACTTTTTCCCCCCCCGATCTTTCCCCCCCTTTCCCCCGCCCCCCCCCCACCAACTTTCGATTTTTTTGATCCACCCTAAGTTGTCCACATTATAGCTCTTCCAAAAGAGGAAGTACGAAATTTTCGTCCTTTTGCAAATTTATACAGACTGCAGGTACAAGGAGAACTGATACTTAAACATGTGTAATCAATTGAAGAAAATGCAATTGGAGCACCTTGCTGATCATCAACCTTGCAACCAAGCACTTTATAATAGCTGTGGACATGTAGATCTGATGCAATGGTTGTAAGTGATGTAGTTTGTGTGCTCAGATGAAACACAAAGCATCGATGTACATCCAAAACAATTGACACATCCGCGTGGGATAGAACTGCAGACAAATTCTCTCAATAAGATACATTTCCTACACATCTCTCCCTGCTTCTCACAATATCTCACGTATTCTCACATACGGAACTAATTGGAGCATACGGATTTAGTTGATGCAGCTCGAAATCAGGTCGATGAATTTGACACATTAGGTTGTATCTTTCTGCACGGGAATGTAACGGCAGCTCATATCCTGGAACCAATTTACAACAGATTCAATGGGACTTTTGACCCCAATCATGAGGTTGCCCATAATCAGCAAACCTAAATGCAGTCATAGAAGTTGTTTTTGGATTATTTCTGGAAATCTGGTGCAACATCCGTCATGAAGATAGATAACCCCATCGACCTATTCGAGGTTCAACTTACTGTACATGATTTATAGATTTTGTGATCGTTGGTGCGTCTACAAGCAATGCTTTTGTGTTCGTAAGAAAGCACAACTGAAAATTTGATTTGTACATGTCTTCAGAATAAGTCTAAGATAAGAATAAGACATCAAAGATACATTTTTCATCAATCAACTTTGACAATTTTTTCAACTTAATAAATTTCAAATCATATATATATATATGATCATAATGATCGTCTCATCATCCTTCTCAATCGCATCCTGATTGAACATCTAGTAATCAGGAAATGAAACCAACGCACTTTGATTGAACAGAAAAATGCATGTTGAAAATCACGTGGTGAACAGCTGAAAGTTTCGAAATCACCTTCAAAGAAGTTAGACAAACACAAATTAATATGTGACCAGAAAATCCATAAAGTTCAGGTGAAATTATCAAATGCTTCAGAGTAACCAGGGCAAGTCCCTACTCTATCCCATGTACCTACTAAGCAGGAGCACTAAGTCATTCAAATTATCTGATGTGTTAAAGAAAATTGATTGTTGTTCATGGGTGACGGCTTTTCCAATTCATATCCCGCAATCTGTAAAAAACCCATTTGACATCAGAAAGAGGCTCCTCTTACATACATTCATGACCCGTGGATAAATGAATCGACAGTTGATGATTCGTTTTTACATTACAGATTTGTGAAAAGGAAAAACTGACATGTAAATGGAGTATTTCACGATGTGTTTCACGGTTTTCTATGTTACTAATACTCAAGCATTCCTGCTCGTGAATCACTTATTAACTATGTTTCATCATACTTCATTTCTGAGAAGGGTAACATTCCAATGATGAAGTGTGCCACTGTTTTGCACTCTCCATGACTGCTCACAGCATTGTTCACAGCAGAGAACAAGTACATAGTATGGAACTGCTCTACAATGTAAATGCTCAAAGGCGTACATCATTAAGGTAACACAATCTTGAAATACTGAAGTATGCAAACAGAGGTATGGCAAAATTAATCAAATAAATCCGACTAGAAATTCTCTAGAAGAATATAATCGAACATGGCACTTTTCATAACCTATTTTTACATGTTTCAATTCATGTTTCAAATGATGCATAAGATGCTACCTCCGCCTACACATAGAATTTTATGAAAATGTTGAATAGCACGTGTCGCCTTTTTTTGCGAAAATTGATTAATCTCTGAAGGGCATCAACATCCATGGTGAGCACAACTCTAAAAGACAAGATATTGTTAAATCATAAATATTTAATGTAAACAACTTGTCTTGTTTAGCCACTTAGCAACATTTGAATACAAAAATAATCAGCTGATATTTACTCTATTCAATGCAGTAGGAACATCTGACTGATGATTTAGAATTGTCATATGGTGTAGTCTGTCTAGTCGAATGTCTATAATTGATCCGATCATGTGATGAAATACCACTCAAGTTTCAGGTTACTTCATCCCATTTTTCATTTGTTTGGGTATTTTAGGTAATGTTTGAATCACTATCGAAAAGCTAATTTTTACATCAAAACGTGTCGTCTCAGCAAGCAAAATCATGCCCAATATTTGTTTGGCTGTGCGGAAATCGAATTACTTTAAATAGTTTGTAATAATGCTAAAGATGTTCCCCCTGTTCTTATTCACAGCATGTGGAAGCTCACTGCGCTTCGTGACAAGGGACAAACTAAGACATGATCACAAACATCAGTGAGTGCTTTATTTATTAAAGAAGTATCTGCAAAAAAATAAGACCGATTTGGTGACTCATTCAAAAGTTTGACTTCTCGGTCCTCTTGAGGCAGTCGTGTTCGATTACCTAATATTATTGCCTCCATGTGTTCAATGTCGTCCATGTCCATGATTAGAAGTCCATTTTTAGAAAGATGTCCTGTTGTGCACGATAAGATAAGAGTTTGCTCGATTATGTGCGAAGCGAGTGTATTAGCTGAGACTCCATTGATATGGAATTTTGCCTCATCACTGAAATTGTTGTGAAAGTAAAGTAAAATTATGATCCTTTGCAAGGTTTTCAACAATCAAGCAACAAATATGAAGTGAAATTGAGTGAATGAGTAATGAATTCTTTTTGTGTGTCGTCTCGTCGAGAACTTCAACTCCGAGATCACATTGCAACTCAGCACATAAAGACAAATGATCTACAAAGTCGCAATCTACGAAACATGTGTTGTACAATATCTCCAAGAGAGGGCATTTTAGATGTCACTTAAAAGTGTTCAATATGAATCTTTTGACTAGTAAGGATAATGGAAGACACTACCAGTATTTAGCTGCAGAATGTTTGAATACACTGCCACCAAATGCCTTGCGTCGCATCAAAGGGATTATTATGTACAATGTGAACGTAGCTGCCGAACGTAATCAAAGGCGTCCTGTTTGTGAAGATACTGTAGCACAATTGTCTACCAGACAAGTGGGCTTCGACCAGAAATATTCGTCGAACAGATTGCGTGCATATCAATCCTTGCTTGCACTGGCAGTCATTCCGGCTTCTTAAGTAGTGGAGAGACTGGAGAGTAACGTCAAAAGATGCATTCTGGCTGATGCATTTAACACATTCAAAGTCTTTTGAGCAGAGCATGCGTGACAAGGCAAGAGATAACGCTGAAAACCAAACTTGCGATGAGGAAAATATTGATGAAAACGATTGCTAGAGTAATGCTTGTTTCCAGATATGAATATGAATATTTTATGAATATCCTCTGGTTTAAATTATTCTACAACGCTTCCAATGCTTCATGTCATCTTCATTGAAAATTTTGTTAACGAAGAACGAAACAACCGACTACTTAGCAGGCTAATCTTTGCATATGGATTGGATATTATTTGGAAGCTGCACGAACTGTACCCTCTTATCATCTGGACGTCTATGTGCAGGTACACTCTAATCAGTGCCGACTCGTTTTCTTAAACAATAGAAGAAAAAACTTAAACTCGTTTTGCATAAATCTGTTATTTCTGATTAAGCCATCTGGCCCGAAGGAATCTTTTTTGGAACTACCCACAGTTGTGACAATCAAATTTCCGCAAACACAACAAATGAAGCAATCTTCTCCCTCAGTAAGTTCATGGTCAGACCGGATCGCAGGAGTTAGCAGATGAAAAACGCTCAGCGAAGCGAAAGCGAGAATGAAAGTGAAAAACGCTCAGCAAGGCAACAGTTGCTCTTGATTGCGCATATCCTATGAAATCAAACTATATATTGCATATCTTTTCTTGCTTGTCAGGTGTACCTTCAAATTGTGAATAACCTCTTTTTGTACACTCCAGTCTGCACCGCAACAGCATTGACGAAGAACGTAAGAAGAACAAAACCGCGAAACAACTGATGAAATAATGTAAAATTCTAGTGAATGAATACTTTGTATTTAACATCACACTTTGATTTTGTGCAGTCTGACCGCCATTAATGACGAAAATGGAACAAGCATCAAAAATTAGACGAGCAGTGCGTCAGGGATTAGTAAGAACTAATTGTAAGAAGTTTCTAAGAAACGAAAGTATAAAATAACCTAACTCGACGTTAATATCCGACGTCGATGACAAGGGAAGAAATTGTGAGATTGACGATTCAACACCAAATGACGAAGTTTTAGTAGGCTCATAATACCATCTATCTTTTTGTGATAAAAACTCAAACCCTCCACAGAATAATATAGAAGTAAAGAGCAAGAATGTGTCAGGTTTATTCAAATCAGTTCAGTAGTTGTATTTCATGCTTCTTTCAGTTATGGCGTCTGATGTGACCACTTGAATGAGTCTCCATGCTAAAATTTCGACAAACATAAGCAATGAGTACCTGCAGTCACTGACAACGAAGACACGCGTTCGATCAGCGGAAATGAATCTTCGCTGACCTTGTGATGGTCACATGCAATTCAAAACTGTAATCCTATAATTTGAAATGCAATTCATAAGATACTTGATAATTAAACTGGCTGTTGTTCTAATAATGGTGTGTAATCCTTAATTTTCGCCTACTCAGGCCGCATCGGGGGGTGAGGTAATTTTGCAAGCACTCAAAATTTGAAATCGATTACATGTGTTAGATGCAAATTTATTTATAGATATAGATATTTGTAGAATATGGCTGACTCACAGAAAATTAACGACGTAGAATCATTGAAAGAAGTTTTGTTTCGCGAAGAGGAATTAGCGATATTGTTCACTCCCTTCATGTAAATTGATAGTTGGTAGGAAATTTTTTGATCAAAAGTGCTTCACACAGGCGAATGCTGGTGGTGGTGTCGCTTTCATGAGCCAATTTGTCAACTTGAGCACTCCCGTTTGACAGCGTTGTATATGTTTAAAAACAACTCAAAAACCAACTCGCCTTCGTATATCATATGGTGCGAATGTTGGAGGGAATAGAAACACTGAAATATTAAGAATCAAAGTGCGTGAGATAGGCATATTGTAAGGCAACAGGATTGTGCTATAACAAAAAATACGAGACCCATTGCTGTTTTACTTGCCACTCAAAATTTGCGGTTTTGTGGTTTTTTTGCATTTTTATAAAATAATTGATATTAATAGTAAGCTCATCCAGCAAAGATTTGATGATTCTATAATCCTTCGCCTTGGCAAGCATTAAACAGTATATTTTACGTTTTTACGGTAATAAATTAATTTATGAATGAACAATTTGCGTAGACATATCATGCGGGACGGTTTGACTCTCACACTTGCATACTTACAGTATGATAGTTACCAATGTCATGCGATTACAGAGGCTTTTCTCAGCAACCAATGTGGATATCTATTGAACATTTGTGC
This sequence comes from Prostheceraeus crozeri, assembly GCA_907163375.1. NCBI lineage: Eukaryota > Metazoa > Platyhelminthes > Polycladida > Euryleptidae > Prostheceraeus > Prostheceraeus crozeri. Next base: position 667,337 of record CAJQUW010015437.1, read on the forward strand.
CCTAAATGCCCCTTTATGAGCATCATAATCTGCTGATTAAATCCACGTCCTTTTCGTGTTTTCATAATTCTTGATGTTTTCATGCTGAGAAGAAAATGGTCCATTTTTAGTGCACTACATGTCGCATGCAACATGATTGGATGGAACATTTTACACATTCTCTTGCTTTCCACAACGATTGAGTCAAAGAAACCAAATATTTTGATTTTCATGCTCGATGACCTGGGATGGTGATATTGGTGAGTGATTTTCATATTTAATGGCATCATATAGTCAACAATGTATTTGTATAACCTCATAGAGTAAATGGCAGGTATTTTAAAATCGAACTCTGGGGAAAACTTTCGATTTTTTTAAAAAAATTGTGATTATTACGTATGTAGCGAAGAGGGCGTGGGGATCTCTTTCAGTAGAATTCTCGCTTGAAGTTTCAAAAATATCATTCCGCACAAAGTATTGAAAAATTACTATAATATCTTACTATCGAGATACAATTTTTATATTCATATTTTGCTAATTTAGGATGCTGCACTATATTTTAGGAGCATTTGGAAACAAATCCTCACAGCAAATATAGACCTCTTGGCAAAGGAAGGCATGAAATTAACGCACATGTTGACAACATCGCCTGATTGTACTCCAAGTAGAGCTGTTTTCTTCAACGGCAAACATCCATCGTGAACAGGTAAGATTATTGGTAATTTGTCTGTAATTTACATAAACTTTGTAAACACTCTGCATGCCTAAGTCACAAATTTAGACAATGAAATAAAAAAATCAACAATTAAAATTAACAATGAAATACAAAGCGATGGTATAGGCAGGAACTTGATAAGTGAGTATAAAGACCATTTTGATGCATCGTTTGAATGGCGAAAACAATACTTCTCCGCTTGTGGATTGCTGTAAATTTCTTCAGAATGCTTACGTCGCCACGAATCTTTCAGATTCGAAGAATTTAGATTCCTGCGCACAAGTTTGGTCGATAATGTATAATCGTCTGACCAATATTTAAAAGACACAAAAATTTTTGCTATCTTCTGAGGAGGCAAATGAAAATCTTTGTTGACATCCGTGTTTGCCACACTGGAACTTTTCAATTGAAGTGTGTTGGCATTGTTTATTGTGGGCTAGCTGAATAATGCTCAATAGCTATGGTATTTTGTCAGGAAATTTGGCCATTTCTTTAGCATTAGAAGATAAGAGACAACGGCCCTTCAAGGAAACTGAAGACAAGACGTCTTGATACGACGACGACAATGAAGGTATTGGACGATTTCTGCACATTAAGATAAGGGTGAATTCTTGAAACAAATTCTACGTAGAGTTATCAAAGGTACCTCTTGCATTGATCACAGCTGTCTTTAGTTTTCGACTTTGACTCAATATCCTTTGACATTTTCCATTTGATATTGTCAATGTCGATTTGAACCACAGAACGAGAACATCCAGAAACCCCAATCTACTATCCCTTCTGTGTGTTGATCTAGCATGAGAATACAATATAGCTAAGTCAATATAACTAAGTTTTTCGACTTATACTTTGTAGGACAATATGTCTTTCTGAGGACTGTGAGCTGGTCGCACCTGTTCGATCGGTTCACCGAAAATTTTAGAATGGTTAATGCAGAAAATGTAGAAGTACTTATTGGTGCATGGCCGAAAAGTAAGTTTCAAATTGCATTTCAAAAAGTATCAAAGTGGTCAAAATTCACGCATTTCGTTGCAACGGCTCGAGAACCGGTGCTAGGAGAAATGATCGATACACCACGCACAGTCATTGCAAATGTGAATTCCAATTGTAGGCTCGTCGGAAAATTTTGTGAATGAGTGAATTAGAGTTTGTTGAAAAATATCAAAACACAGGTCTTACACCTCCTTTGATAATCGAGGAAGTGATCATGAGAAAGAGAAGCTAAATCACGTGTGAAATTCATGACAGCGTTTGAAAATGTCACTAACTGATAAAATGAAACGAGCTGATAGTTCAAAGCTGATATGATTGCTTGCAAGAGTTCAAAACTTCTTTTAATGGAAGAGCGCATGAGTAAATAAAGGAATTCGGTCTCCGAGCAGCTTTAATGGGAGGTAAAATGATCTGTTAACTTCGATTGGATATTGATTTTAAATGCATATGTATGATGAGTACAGTATACGTCGTGTGTCCGAAAGAGATTGACGAAATAATCGCAATCAAAGCATCTACCTGTGTTCTAAAACGTCTAAAATGTTACATCTGTCACATGTCCCAACATTAGGTTCGTGAAAAGCACGAAAGGCTCTTTTACAAAACACCAGCAGTGCATTGTCCAGACTTGCACCGAGTGAAGCAAAAACAGACGATGGATAATTAATTATTGATCGGCCAATGGAGTTACACGAAATTAAAAGTTGGTCGTGATTATGAAAATTTTTTAATTGTTGAATTGCATGCAATCAGATATTCACATTTAGTACATTACAGCGCTACACATTACACAAGTGCATGCATAGCCGAATAATCACAAGTGCATGAAACTTGAAGCCTCACAAATGATTTTGAGTGGAATTGTCATTGCCAATTGAAGTTGAAGATTCTCTCAAAAAATAGCTCCTTCATATGTGGTGAAGAGCAAACGAACGCTTATGTTCTCTCATGCCAAGTTATTGGAATTCGTGGCAATATGGCCACTGTGGATAAGGTTGGGCCAAAACTTGTGTCAAAACCCAAAACCCAAGCCCAAGTTTAAATAAATGAATAAATGAATGAGTCAAGTAAACAAAGTGCATTGGTTGTATTTTGTGCTGACAAAAAGATTCTTCCATAGACCAAAATTCCCATTGGGCCCATGAGAAGTATGGTATTAGTGGGAAACGTTTTTTTATCGCAATTACTTTAATTGGTAACCTAAGTATACGTCTTGCGTTATAAAACTTTCCTTTAATTTAACCTACACTGACATACTGATTAATTGAAGATCTTTGATTTAATTATGATTGAGTTAAACATTGATAGCAAAGCAATTGCTTTCATTTTATCATTCAAAATTATAAACAGACATAATAAACAGGTGTGCAGTGAGTGCACGGTTAAACATATCTAGAATACGAGATTGGAATAAAGTCATTCTTGGATAACTGTCGGCCATCGCACACAGTTCAGGAGTGCAGAGATAACTGCGAAGGTATAAAATATATAAAATGTATAAAACTTCAATATGCACAAATGAAACGAAATACATTTACAAGTAAGCTTGCAACAAATACTAGATGCACGAACTTTCAATGCGGGTATTGTCATTGTCAAGCCCTACATGAAATAGCTAATAACCACAAGTATTTCTTATTTGAAATATCCTGTGAATTGAGTGGAAATTTGATAAAAAATCAAAACTTTATGCTCTTCTCATGCAGTTCTCCTACGAGTCAAATCAAAATATCAATTTTCATAAGTTGATCTGTATGTATACAACACCAAGTTTTGTATCACTTACCCAAGGTCCAACCTTGTTGTGGACAGTGACTTCTGTGACTGGTTAAACTAGTCAACCCTAAAACTTTAATAATTTTCTTTGTGATGTTTTTCATGCGAATATATATATATTTACCAGTGTTGTTAAACTGTTGGTCGTTTAGCAATTTATTGCATTTTTGTGAAGTTTTATTTTTTTTCTGAATAACTGTTTGCCTTAGCTTCATGATCTAATACTTTAGAGGCGATGTTAGAATACCATTTCTTTATATAACATTTATTGTTTGACAACGTTTCGGACCAGAAAACTCGGTCAATTTTCAAGTATTAATTAAGTCTTGAAAGTATTTAAAAATCACAAGTTACAGCATATAAAAATATCACTGCTGTCAAATGACGTTTAAATGTCTACAGCAGTTAATCCCATATCTCTTTTATTCAGTGTGGGATTCATTTCTTTGATTAGAATGGCTTCAGCGATCTGCAACTCCGAGAATTTAGCTAGCGCAGACATAGAGTCAATGATGTTTTATTGAGCCACTACTCTCGTGTTGTTTGGATTTGACTGCCAATTGGTTTGTCGTGTAACCGATGTAGTGAGCATTGTTACAAATATTCTCGGGACATGAATATTGGTATACGACACTATCAGTTGATGTTGATTTATCCAATTTTGTTTTTATGACTGATGACGATTTTAGGTTTTTGTAATAAATTTTCACTTTTATTTTGCTGTCTTCTGATACTGGCTTGTTGTAACTTACATATTTTATTTCATATATTATTTTCATATGTTGTAACTTGTGATTTTTAAATACTTTCACAACTTATTTGTACTCGCAAATGGACCGAGTTTTCAGGTCCGAAACGTTCTCAAACAATGAATGTCACATAATGAAATGGTATTCAGGAAAACATAAAGAACTTTACAAAAGAGCAATAAATTGATAAACGATCAACAGTTTAGCAACACTTGTAAACAAAAGCAGCATTGAACCAATATAAATGATAAATAAGAGAACTAAAGCAAATGTATCACATTTAAAGTAAAAGAGAATTTAAAGTTGGCCAAACTGGCGATACTTTGCGCCATCGCATGACTGTCCATAGGCAACATATTAATAATCCTAATTACGCTATATTACCTGTGAGTAGGCATATTGCTATGTGTGCCAGGGACCTTCCCATGAAATTTGTATTTGCGCCATTCTACAAGCTCCAACCCAATGTATCCAAGCTAGAGCGTGAACATAAAGAGTCTATGTTCATCGAGAAGTTCAAGCCTGCATTGAATGGTTTAGGTTTAACATCATGATGATGTTTTCGCTAAGGTGATATCTGATCATTTTGAATTGATTTGCTGGTATGTATCCATTCATTTAATCGCATTGAGAAGCCAGCACAGCTGGTGAAACATGTTTGCGAATAAATTCCTTTCTATTGAAGCCTCGACTTTCTCTTTTACTTTAAATGTGATACATTTGCTTTAGTTCTCTTATTTATCATTATATATATATATATATATATATATATATATATATTAATGAAACAGTCAATTCCTTTTGCATTAAAAATAGATCTTTCTTTTGTTTTTTGATTTCATGATCCACTAATTCTGAACGAAACTGTTCAGTGACCTTTTTGTTTTGCAGATTTTTATCATATAACTTAATTTTTGTGTATTTTGGAACCAATTCATTTTTTTTGCAAATGTTGTTGTAATTAATATCATGATTCAATTTTATGCATTTATGCAAAGACCTTTCCGTTTTTCTATATTGACTTTTTTCTTCTGGCGATATTGTTCTCAAGATGATAAAAGAATGCCATTTGATGGTAAAGTAACTCATATTTTGCGACGTTTCGGACGGTAACGACCTGTCCATTTTCAAGCTGTAAATAACAAAATGCTGCAAATGATTTCTATATGATTTCTGGATTTCTGTATGGACTTCCAAAAGTCCATAAAAATGTGACCAATCCGCCTTTAAGGTCAATTATCTCGATGGTAGGCTCAGCAACTCATCAAGTTAGCCAATACGTTGATAGTATCATAAAGCCATATTGCAATTACACATATGTCACAGACTCTTCTTATGACTTTACAGCGAAAGCAGGTGCACTTGACAATGTAGGAAATCACTTGATGGCCTCTATCGACGTGGTAAGTTTATTTACCAATGTTCCTGTTGGTGAGACAACACAAATAATTTTGGATAACGTTTACAATAACCCAAGTATTCCAGCACCACAAATACCAAGAAATACACTAGAAAAACTTCTGACAATTTGCACCACCCAGACTCCATTCACTTGGTTGGGAAACGTCTATCGTCAAATTGATGGGGTTTCCATGGGATCACCTCTTGGTCCAACATATGCGAACTTTTACATGGCACATCTAGAAAACAAGGTATTCCAATCAATTTCAAAAGAAGAACAGCCAATCGCTTATTATCGATATGTTGATGATACTTTCATAATTGTCAAAGATGACGCTCACTTGATTCAAATCATAGAGAAGTTTAGGTCAAGTTCAGTTTTTGAATTTCACTTATGAGCTTGAAGAAAATACTTCAATTTCTTTTCTTGATATTTTCATCACTCGCAATAATTCTCTCAGCTTTTCTATCTATCGCAAATCCACAGCTGCTAACTACTGCTTGGACTTCACTTCTTTCACTGCCCATCGATACAAAATTTCAGTAATAAAAAGTTACATTCATCGAGCGCTCCGCATTTGCTCAACCTGGAAGGCTTTTCACGAAGAAGTTGCCAAAATCAAAAGAATTTTGACAAATAGCAATTATCCAATGGTATATTTTGATAAAGAGTTGAATACAATTATGAATACATATCTGAAGAATGAAAAGAACAAACAAGAAGATGGAAAAAACAAAATTGTCTTTTATTACAAAGGTCAATTGACGTCGAATTATCTAATTGAAGAAAAACGCTTAATCAAAATTGTGAGTGACAGCACTGAATCAAGGATTGAAAATTGGCAAATAAACGTGAGAATTTACTACAAAAACTTCAAACTGATCAACGCAATAAAAACCAAGGAAGATAAGTTGAACTCTGATAATAATGTTGTGTACCAATACACTTGTCAAGAGAGTTCTTGTAATAGAGCTCAATATATTGGCTACACTACAAATGAACTAAAAGTGAGGAGCAAGCAACATGAAAACAATGGATCCATCAAAAATCACTCAATTGAACAACATAACATCAAACCGAAACAGATTATAGATAGAATGGAAGTACTGACAAGATTCCCAGAGACAAACAGCCTTCAAATCGCCGAGGCCATTTTGATAAAGGAACGATGCCCATCTCTCAATGTTAAGGATAAAGGACTCACTAGGCATCTGAATGTGCTATAACTATTGACTCAGACGATATCTTCATGTATGCTATTGATATCAGCACGTTTGATAATTTTGCTTTCGTTAAGATGTCCATGATCTAATCATTTTGTCTTCGCTGCTTAAATGCATAGTTTAGAGATTTCAAATCTCATTTGCAGCATTTTGTTATTTACAGCTTGAAAATGGACAGGTCGTTACCGTCCGAAACGTCGCAAAATATGAGTTACTTTACCATCAAATGGCATTCTTTTATCATCTTGAGAACAATATCGCCAGAAGAAAAAAGTCAATATAGAAAAACGGAAAGGTCTTTGCATAAATGCATAAAATTGAATCATGATATTAATTACAACAACATTTGCAAAAAAAAATGAATTGGTTCCAAAATACACAAAAATTAAGTTATATGATAAAAATCTGCAAAACAAAAAGGTCACTGAACAGTTTCGTTCAGAATTAGTGGATCATGAAATCAAAAAACAAAAGAAAGATATATATATATATATATATATATATATATATATATATTCAACTAATCTGATGACTAGTTTCAACTTGATGACATCCACATAGTCGCGTTCAAAATTTAGCGAATTCAAAATTTGTTGTGCTATCTGTATAAAAGAAAATTTATTAACCAACTTGAGTTTAATGCATTGGTGCCTTCGACTGACTGTGATTCCCGAACATTTTATATGTTGCCGAAAGCTCATAAAAATACTTGGTGTCTTGAAGCTTTGCCTCCTGGTCGTCCTACTTTTCCCGATTGTAATAGCATCACACGAGCTTGTGCTTCTTTCGTGGAATTTTTTCTTGCTCCTATTGTAAAAACCTCAGAGTTTTGTTAGCTATTCCATGCATCTGATTACCGTTCTTGATGATACTACTGTTAATTCTAATAGCACTTTATTTAGCATGGATATAATTTCTCCGTACACTAATATGCCTGTTGAAGAAGGTATTGAAGTGGTTGCTCGTGCTTTTTAAAGCATCCGGATCCTGTTAAGTCTGTTAACACTTTTTGCGCTTACAAACAACACTTTCGATTTCAACGGTGATCTTTTACAACAAGTACATAGTGTAGCCATAGGATGCGCTTTTGGAGCCTTGTTTTCTAAAATTTTTTGATGGATTGGGAAGATTGCATTTTCAGTTTGAATAAATGTCCCTTAGTATCGAAAAGATATATTGATGATGTATTTGGTGTTTGGAATCTTTCCGAATGTGATCTTTTTGATTTCACCGATCTGTAAACGATTTACATCCCTGTATTAGTGTAGCATGATTAGTGCACCATGATTTAGAGAGGCTTCCATTTTTGGATCTGCAAGTGCATAAATGTGATAACAAGTTGCAGTATCGCATTGGTTTTAAAAGTCTGGATAGGCATTGTTTACTGAGTCAACAGTCATATCAAGCAACATCATGTATTCAGCAGTATTATTTACGGTCATGTGTACGGGTGGGCCTATCGTAGCTTTACTGATCAAGATTTTAAGGATACTAAAAAAGTTGTACAAAAACCCTGGAAAGAGCAAGGGCTTTAAGAACTTCTGTTCGCACCTCTTCACTCTGACTAAACAGACTCCTAATTCTTGGAACTCAGGCTTTTTGCCGTGTAATTGTATTATTTGTACATACAGTGAACCTTGTAACTATATTGTAGATATTTTTAACACTCATTTTCCCATTATACATAGAATCTAGTATACAGATTTTAATGTCATTTATGTGATCATTTATAAAAATTGTAGAAAGGTTATGAATGTTGGTCAAACTTCAAGATGTATACACAAGCGCATTTCTGAGCACATAGGGAATATTAAGTCAAGTCGGGATACTTCTGTAGCAAAACATTTTAATTCTTTCTGTAATTTGTCCCATTTTACTTACTTTGGAGTTTAGCTTTGTCCGAACCCTGTACAGAGATTGTCAAAAGAAAATGTATGGATAAAGCGCATGTGTTCACTTCCTCCAAATGGCTTAAACCAAGAGTTGCACAAATGCAGTAAGCTACGTTTCATTGTTCCGCATAACAATTGTAGCAATCGAATTTTGCGCCTTTGTCAGAAAGAGTTGTCAAATGTTCAAGTCAGTGGTGTATTCACCAACCAATCAAATTTACGAGCGATTTAAGAAACGATAGCTGACTGTACCTGTGTATCACGTTCACTTTATCATTGCCTTTACTTCGTATCTGTGGAATTGAGACAGATGTCTTAAATAAAAGCGAAACCGGTCTTGTTCTCTGTAAATGCATTTCGGATAGTCGGTATGAGGGTCTTTATAGATATAACGTATCTATGCATCCACATGGTCGAGACTAGAAGTCAATTGAGGAGTGAATTACTTACATTCACAATGTGTGATGTTAATAAAGGTAACCTTCACTTACTAAATCTGAAGTACATGAAAGGTGATGTGTAAACGTAAGCACGAATTCAAAAAGAAAGTCTGAGAGTCTTCATGGCATTTCTGCATGATGTGAGACTGTCACTCATGATATCATTCTTCATGTATCAAAAAAGTTCATAGTTAATATTTGAAAACAGGTTCATCGTGAGTTTTTATTCAATGATATCTTAAGAATAACATTATTATGTTCTTCAAGAGATCATTTGACTTATTATATCGCACGTGAAGGAGCTGTTAATGGCGTATCACACTTCCTCTTGCAATTTAACTATATGTGCTGTCACATTATGTTTTGCTGCTGCTCTCGTTTTACAGTTTAAATCCTGATAATGTGATAGAATTGCTTCAACTACATCGACGCTCTCACAAGTATTTGCGTGAAAAGTGAACACGAATGACCATATGTGTTTCCTCAGTTATTATAAATAGCTCTATCAATGGAAATTTCTATGTTTGCATTATTGCAATGTTATTTAATTTAGTCTCATGAATGCTTTGCAAATGTGGTGTTGTCAATCGTTGAGAAGAAAGTATAATATATTAGCTACGAAGAAATTACGAAATTACTTGCCTTATTGCCAAAGTGTATTCCTCAAAAGTAGAGTTATTTATGTCATAATTAAAATTCACGCATTCAAATGATTTGAGAAATTCGCTTTCTGGACAATGGTCTCCTTGAATATCCATCGCTTTTCTTGTATGTTTTGGGTGATAAAGTTGATCAAGAAATATACATCAAATCTCATATGAGTCTGAACATCGATCATCAGCTTTTCCCAACAATTGGATAGTTGGAAGATTTAGAATGGACTGTCAAGTATCCTAGTGAGTAAGTGACAATACGAAATCGTCATGATAAACGCAAATTTGGTAGCATCTACGCCGTATGTGATAGGACATAGACAAGTTGAATTGCCTGTTCTGTGAATGTAGATTAATTTCAATTTCATAGTGAGGGACCGTGCTACAAAAATTGTAATTATTATCATCATCAATCAGGAACAGATTGTAGACATAGACTGTTACTTAAGTAGCCACAATCGCTTAATTTTCGAAAGACAGCTGCTAGCTGAATGCTTGTCACAGTCATATTTCACAATATTCATAAAATTAACGAAATTAACAAATTAACAAATCAATTAGATTACTTCATGTAGAAAATAAAGGCAAAAGCTTCCACTGAAATTTGAAGAATCAAGTGGCTGCAGAATGTTTGTGACCTAAAGTACCATTGCAATCGTCTTCAAAGCTTTCGCCTTTTGCAAATTATGTCATAGTGATAGTAAAAATACGCTATCATTTCGCATCACAGTGCATAACGCAAATTAGATGGATTTGTGATGTGCACCATACCTTGCTAAAAGACAGGACAAGGGGAAATTTCTGCTGCTTGAGAGTCAGTTTCAAGTGGCGAATGTGCATATTTCGTGGACCTATTAACTGGTGTGTGTAATCTATAATATTACTTTTTGAGCAGACAGTGATGATGTCAGATATTCGACATGTAGAATAATTCCACAACTATGAAATACAATATTATTGTATATACAATAAATACAACACAATGTTTCAAATAACGGGGTTGATGCATAACTTTCCAAAATCAACAAAATTACAGTCGTCCCAGTGTTGGGCATGCTACAAACTCTGCTTCATAAAAAGAGCAAAAATATTAGGTAGGCTTCAAGAAGACGTCGTTAATATCGTATGAATTTGATATTGTCACATCTGCTATTAGTTATTCACAAAGCCAGCAATATTTCTCCGAATATCTACAGTTCACACTTAAAAACCAGTTTAACCCTTTGGGGTTTTGTGGTATAAATATGCACCACATAAGTAAACCCATCTTTATGTAATTGTAATGATAACATTTAACAAAATCTATCTATATATCGTACAAACACAATCTAAAAAATATATTTAAAGTGATATTTCATTCCAAATGATATATTTAATGTTTGTTTGTCTTCGTAATAGATGATGATCTTTCGAAATCAATTTCAATTTCGACACCTGTTGATTCAGAGTGATATTTTCGGACAAGTAAGTGATTCAACATTACTCTTTCTACGTATTATCCGAGTATATTACAGTACTTTCTAAATACATATATCAGCAATCGTATATGATCAACTGATTTAGCGTAATTGAATGAAAAAAACAGGTGGTACAAAAATACACCACAAAACGGAAAGAGAATTTTACATTGCAATAAAGTAAAATTCATATCTTGCTAATAGTCAGGGATAAGACACAGGTTTACTAACTGTAAAACCTACAGAGTAATAAAGAACAATATTATCAATATCAAACAGATTCTGCATCGAGTAAAAATATTAAATTTCTGAATAATGGAACTAAAATCATTTTGAAGTCTGCAAAAATAGAGAGCTCAGCAGCGGGATTCGAACCCGCTAATTTTACTTGTGCTGTGTCGGTGTTATCCACTACACCACTGGAACACGCATGTAACTGATTGAGCACGCGGTTTATATTACGGCTTATCAGTTACTTATCAGTGTCTCAAGTAGTAGGAATTTTACATAAAATCGGATTTAGTACAAAATTTACATTTCATGAAGATCCATGTATTGTTTGGTCAGACCTACTGATTTTTTATAGTTACTGTTTCTAAACATACTCGCATACAGTGCTATAAGCGTGCATGTGTAGCCTGCATACAATGCATATTAGAGAATAAACATTATGCTTTTTTTCAGGAATGTCAAGGGCGAATGTGAGAGTCGTTCATTCAAGGAGGGGAGCTGCTCAAGCTGCAATTGCCCTGCTATATGCTGACAATAGTGACGAGGAAATTGAACCATTAGACGATGAAGACGAATCTTTCATCACTGATGACCAGACAGTCGAGGCTGATGAAACAATTATTGGCAATGAAGAAAGTGAAGACGAAGATGAACTAGAAGGCGAAACAACGAACACCACAAGCTTGAATTGGACTCAAATATATAAGATGAAATCAGTTGAAGTAACGAATCTTATTTCTTTCGGCAGCGTAAAAATCGATTCTGAGCTAAGTGAAGCTGCAACACCTTACGAAGTGTTTGAGAAAACGTTTCAGGTTCAAAAATTGATAGAAGAAGTAATCCTACCCCAGTCCGTTTTATATGCCAACAGAAAAGGAGTTGACCTGAATACCAATACTGAAGAAATGAAGGCGCTACTTGGCCTCCATATACTGATGGGATATAATAAATTGCCTGAGTTGAGAGACTATTGGAAGCAAGATGACGATCTTCATGTCAGCAAAGTTTCCCAAACCATGACCAGCAGAAGATTTGAGATCCTGAGAGCTCATTTGCACTTCAATGACAATGAAGCAGAACATTCTGGAAGGTCCTGGAAAATTCAGCCAGTCCTGGATCATGCCAACATGGTTTTTCAAGATGCTTATGAATACGAAGAAGAGCTTTCGATAGATGAGCATATGGTGAAATTCAAGGGAAACAATTCCAACAAACAATACATGAGAGGAAAACCGACTCCATGGGTTTCAAAGAGTGGATTCTGGCGGCAGCTAAATCTGGTTATGCTTATCAGATACATCTGTATACTGGAAAGGATACAGGAAACTCCAATCTTGGCTTGGGAGAACAGGTCGTTACGAAGCTGAGCCAGTGTGTGGAAGGAACTGGATGTGTGATTGGAATGGATAACTTTTTCACTTCCATCAATCTTCTTGAAGACCTCCATGCAAAAGGAATCAAAGCTATTGGAACAATTCGTTCTCATCGGAAGGGCCTGCCTCCAAAAGCAAAAGAAGTAAAGAAGATGAAAGAAGGAGAAACTCACTCTTTTGTCTCGCAGAATGAAAAGGTTTCCGTGTGCCTATGGATGGACAAGCGACCAGTCCTAATCGCGTCTAACTTCGTTGATCCCTCACAGACAACAGTTGTTGAAAGAAGGAGACGAGGGCAACCTGGAAAACAGCCGAAGACCATCCCATCTGTTGTCGTGCAATACAATTCAGCGATGCAGGGTGTTGATTTGTGCGATCAAAAGAAAGTTTCGTACGAGATCGGCCACTGATCCCCAAAGAAGTACTACCTTCGTCTATTCTTCGATCTTTTGGACATGGCTATCAACAATGCATATGTTGTCTACTGCTCTAGGAAACTGGGAAAGATGTCATCGTACGAATTTCGACGATCAGTGGCAAACAGCATGATTCGTGGATTCTCAAGTAGAGAAAGAGAGCCAAGATGTGCACCTCCTGCCAAGAGATTACGTGTTCGAAGTTCAAATACACCTCTACATCTCCCAAGAGTTGCCGCGGACAGAAAACGTTGCAAACATTGCAGCTCCCGATTGGTGGACAACAGGAGTAACATTCAGTGCACAGATTGTGATGTTGCGCTCTGTCTGAATAGTTCTCGAAATTGCTTTCGGGACTATCATTCATGACGTTACAAATCTAAGGAGATCTTTCGTAACTCAATTTTATGCTTCTCCATGTGAACGATGAGCTCTGTTTATCGTGAATAAAGTCATTCGGAATAGCGGATGTTTTACTCAATTTCATGTCTAAATTCAATAAGTCTTATTTCAAAGTGTAATCCGTTTTGTGGTACATTTTTGTACCACATCAAAAAATCAATATGTCAACGCTTTATATTAGATATTTTCTAATATATTCACTAATTTACCATATTTAAGCAAGATAACATTGATTTATTTATGCTTCTTAGGTTAGTTACCTTATAAACCTCAAAGGGTTAAAATTAAACTTGACTATTATTTTTTTATGTTCTCACTTTTTTTACTGTGTTCAGTTTACGGTGAAGTACGGTAGGCCTATGAACTTGCAACTTAAAACAGAAATGTCTTATTTGTCTGTGTTTAACTTTAAAGAAATAATACTATAACTAACTATTTTCCTTGTGTAAGCATAATGTTATATTAGATACTTCATACTGCATCTTTTAGTTCTCCTAATCATCAGTTCAAACAATATTGTTCACTATCAGCTAGGCGTCGATCTAAATGTATATTTTAGAAAAGAATCAAATTTCTGAAACATACCGGTACAATAGCTGCAAGTTTGTGGTGCAAGCCTAATAATAATAATATTTCATTGATTAGTACAACAGCGCTACATAATATGAAAACGTCTATTAGATTGCAAATCATTTTGTCGAACTAATTTTTATGCTTCAAGAGAAATTGCAATAATCGTGAGAGAGCGAGAAAAAATGAAATAAAAACTCTCATTTTCAATTTACAGTTGATGCAATAAAGAAAAGTTAAACGTTCGAATTTTCTGTATTATAACGGCCTGTAAGTTGAAAATAGGAGTCTTGATTTTAATTTTCTCGCTTTCTCTAAAAGATGTTCGCCCGTCACTTAATGATAGTCGCTACATGATAGTCGTGAATCTTACAAATCTTTGCCGCTTTCTAACTTTGTGGTGTAGGGACTGCACCAGATATGATGAAAGCTAAAATGGAAAAAAGCGAAAATTCTTCACTTAATCGCATGCTGAGCATGCACATATATTCATTAGTTTGCTTTGATGACTGCACGGGTTTTAATAATTTATGAAATCCTGTGGTTCAATTCAACATTGCAAAAAAGTAATAATTAGTGCAAGTATGTATATGGAAATTTGAACAATATGTCACACTAATCATTTATAGTATTATCATGAATATACTCACAGTGAATGACAGTGGAACTTTCGGAAACTATTTATTAAGATGAAACTTATGAAGCATCATGCAGAAATGATTTAACATTTTAAATGCAAATATGATTTTCCAGGTTCATTCCGTTCTTTACAACTCAGTACCTGAGTTCAGAGGTCGCAGTGCACATGGACCGTATGGAGACAATGTTGAAGAGATGGATTGGTCAATTGGACAGGTCCTGAATGCATTAGATCGACTTGGTTTGACCAAAGACACTTTAGTCCTCTTCACATCGGACAACGGCGGACACGTGGAGAAAACTGATTACATGGGCCGTCGTGCAGGAGGTCACAATGGACCCTATCGAGGTGGGAAAATGCATGGTGGATTGGATGGAGGCTACCGAGTTCCTACCGTGTTTCGATGGCCAGTAGTTGTACCTCCAGGGTCTTCCAGTGATGAACCAACGATGAATATGGATATCTGTCCAACCCTGACGGCCGCTATGGGACAGCCACTGAATCCCAAAATTCGTTTAGATGGAGTCGATCTTCTGCCGATTCTTCGAGGGACGAAAGAAGCGATGCCACTGGGCGAGAGGTTTGTTTTACTTAGGCTGTCTTAAAAACGAAGGAAAAAAGTTTTTTGTAAGAAACCGCACTTTAAATTTAGTTATTTCGAAGCAAACACATTTTTCGAATCTTCAAAGCATGGGGTTTATATGATAGGAGATTTATTATTTTACACAACAAAAATGGCTTAATTTGAATGACTTTTAAAAAAGTAAGTTTATTATGTCACATGGTGTCAGGGTTGCCGTGGGGATTGAATTTTGAGTCCCCACCCCATACCCACAGAATAAGACATCTAATTTATATGCTATTTCAAGCTGATGTCCAATGTTTCAATCTCAGTAGAATTTAGAACTTTATGCCATCCGGCAGCCGCCTTTGATGACCTGATTGTAAGACAATGATTTCCACTATAATTTACTTTTTGTCACCTGATCAAGGCGTGCATAGACATTATTTCTATAACAGAATTGAACTCATACGAATGCATTTGTGTTGAATTTACTCTTCAATGATTGTCAGCCAGGGGCTACCGCACAGAAACATTGTTAGATAGAGTTGTTAGTGTCAAGGTAATGTCAATGGGTGAATGATGCTGTTAGATGCTGATGGCTGCATGCGGGAGGCAGTTTTTTAATTTTCGATTGTCAGAGAACCAGTTCTTCACTCCCATTTTTATTGCCAGTAAAAGTAAGTAATTGAAATCACACCACCCAACGTTTCGAGCTTCAAGCTCATTGAGTGGGGCATTAGGTAAACCTTCAACCTCTGCAGACGAGGTATTTATAACTTTTTGTCGGCTAAAACTGTTTTGCAACTAAGTGGTAAAAACCCAGTTAAAACCGGCAAAAACTAAAATTTCGAAAAATCAGTCTATTTCTTCACGAAATGATTGACAGCAAGTTGTGGTTTGAGTAATACCATGCATGCAGTTTTGCAGATTGGAACTCTTATCTTGCAAAACATGACTTTTATTCTCTGATAGAACCATGTGGCATGTTTTTATTCCGAACAACATGCAATGTTGTCTTCGTTTACGATTGCTCTGCCATTTTCTTGTGCCTTTAGAACAATTGTAGACTTCAGCACCATTTTGGCCTTTTAGTTAATGTAAGAGAAGTTGTTAGACACTTCCGAATTATCATCAAATGAATGCTCTTTTAGGTCAGAGAATGTGATTTCGTTAAATCCAAAAAAACGAAAATAAGTGTATGAATAAAACTGGTTTATACAAAGAACTAAATTAAGCAAACTGGCTTCTTCATGTGGGCGAGCTTCAATAATCCCACTGTCATTCTTCTGTGTACAGTGTTCAGCAAGAATGCAGAGTGTATTTTGATAGCAGCTTTTGTTTCATCAAATCTATCAAAATGTACCGAGGTCTCATGAACATAGAGAGAACACTCTATCAAAAGGTCTCTGCTCCGGAAAATCTCAGCTCCCAAATCAAGCATTTAGAATGTATTTCTACTTTTTCAAAAAATATACGGTAGTAAATGTAATGATTGTGACTGGAGCGGAAAATCATGATTTGGAAGAACAAATGATAATTAAATAACATAGCTCGCAGCAATAATATTGATAAAGTGAGGTATAGTGTATGTCTGAACAGCTTCAGTTACAATCTCTACAAACGAACATTTCCAATAAGCTGCAAAAATGGTTGTTTTCAATATAATCTGACAGGGACAAACAATTGTGACATTCGCGCGCACGCTTTCAAGAATGCACAGGAGCTTTATAACAATATTTTTTGTAATATTTCATGTTCATACACTTACATTTGTAACATATTCTTGATTAGAATATGATATTGATAAAGTGTAAATTGTGAAAATACAGGCCTAAATGTTTATCGAATGATAAAAAGTAAAATGAGCTTATTGTGACTAGCGTTCATTAATAAAGCAAGGAGTGACGATGATTCCTTTGCATGTACCCAAAAAAATTAGTAGTAATGCAGGAAAAATAGTTTTAGCCAGTTTTAGCCGAAAAAAGGTTGCAAAAGCTAGTGGTTTTTGCCAGGTTTTTTACCAGGTGGTAGAAACCACGGTTGTTTTTACCGGCCAACCCTGATTTATAGCGAATACTTCTGTCGAGCGCCTATGCTATGCGCTCATGTTTACGATTGATTTTCGGTTGAATTTTGTTAATGTAGTCCGCTTCAGAAACTCTGGTGGTCATGGCATTACTTTGCTTGCCAATAATTTCAATATTGAATTGATCGATACTGGTATTGTTGCAATCAGCGTGATAATGTGGTCTGAGAGAGTACTTTTGTTATCTTTCTTAGTGATACTGGATCGATGTTCGTTATAGTGGACGTGAAAAGGACGATTGGTAGATCCTATGTAGGATACATGTGATCACATAACTTACAAGTGAACTTATAAACCACATGTTTACTTTTTTAGTCGATAGTTGGGTTCAAACTGCAAATGCTGTATTTACATTTTCTTTTATTTTTTTGTTGATACCGTGTTTTAGTTGTTTGCCTAGCATGGGAATGATATTGACAGGTAATTAAAATTTTTCTAGTTAGATTCTTTAATTTTCTAAAGGCGTTGTCGTTAATAAAATTCATGTAAGTTACAAGATTCTTTTATATTTTTTGTTGATTAATATTTGCATTGGTCATTTTAGTTTTGATTGTAATTTCTTTTTCACAGTAATGATTCATTCCTAGAGAGCGCTAGCGTTTTTAGTATAATTCTACATGCTTAGATCGGAATTCTTCGTTTGAGCATCTGTCCCTCACGTATCTGAAATTACTCTGGATGAAGTTAGATTTTGCTGAATGAGGCACCCAACTACGTTTGTCAAGCATTACGTCAGTGAGTGGGCTATTTGTATAACTCGTAGTCTGAACTTAGGACCGCAACTGAATATCTTTAAGACTGGAACCGGAACATCGATCTCAGTTTCATTGCTGATGCAATTGCTGTTATGGTGCAGATACTGTACACTATGCACGACAGAAGTATTGCTAAACCAAAAATTGTCATGATGATTGAAAGGAAACAGTGGTTTAAACTCAGTACAGTACTTTTCAAGCAGTGGGTACTGTTCATTTGTCAGATTTTTCCATCTCAGGAAAAAATTTTAGATTTTAATTGACAATATTTGCACAGAGTGAACGGGTAGTGAACTTGCCCAGATCTCATAAGAATATGTAGAGTCAGCTGGATCACTCAGGATATAATTGTCCTCCTAAGCAACCATTGCAGTACTGTTATCCTTCGTAATTGCATGGAGCATGGTCATCACTCACCGGAGAAGTTTCAAACTGAAAGTGCTCATAAGTTTCTTGACAAGTTTCCTGCAGGCAAATTGAGATACTTATTTACTGCCTTTCGACGAACGAGTAAAAAGAAATTGCTATATTTTGACATTTACGATCTTTGATTTCGTTTTGGATACCGATCTTAACCTAATCAGAACACACCCATGCGTTGCTAGAGTAAGGACCGCTGTTGATTAAAGGAAGACGTGGATTATTCGTCAGACGAGTCGTGCCCATAGATGGGAAAAGTAGAAAAAAGATGAGATCACAATGTTGATTGAAGTTTTCGGATGACCTGGCAGTCGTTTAGCGGGATGTCTTCGATGCAACAAAAGTTTTCGTTACATCACTGTCTTTTCCACTGACGATTTTTAGGAAATCGTTCTATCTCAGTGAAATTGAAACAAAATACAGTCATAATGAAGGCTACATTTTTTAGTAGGGGTAGATGTTAGCTTTTTATCAATTTTGTGCTAACAATAGAAGCTTTTCTTTCGCCTGTTACACCGCAGATTTGGAATAAGCGCATGCTAGGAAGTAGGTATATTCAAATGGGTGCTATGCGGTGTAGATGATCATGGCTTTACCCTCCCGAATTCAAAGAAAATAGTAGGCCTATATGGTACCAAGTTTTGACATAAGGTGCCAAATTAGAAGATGATGGAAGTGGAACGCATCGCGCTACACCAATGACACAAAATCTTACGGACAAGGTGAATTCATCCATCACTGCAACCGCAATTTAGTGGAAAAGTTTCCGCATATCTTATTAATATCACTCTGCTCTACTTACAAACCACCAAGGCATTGTTTTACATCGGATTTGTTGAGAATTTTGATGTGCCCCTACGAGAAACACCACATGGGGACACATTGCACCACCGACGTTTTGTTGCTGAACACCCTTTAGTATACATCGAAAAGCGTTTAGCTCTTCTTTGTGCGTACCTAAAGCATTGTTACATAAAGGACATCCTTTATTTTGATAGTCCTGTGTAGTCGAAATAATGAATTTTGAAAAATGGCTTCGGGACACAACACCTCAAGTTTTCTGTGAATTTCCATGTATTGTCTATTTTAAACGCAAAATGTAAAAGAGATATTTTTTATTATGACATCTTTCATATCAAATATACAATCGGTTAAAGATCAATCGCATCTATCACGCATGAATAATTTTACATCACACAATCATTTTGAATTAAAGTGATATGATATACAGTGCAATGCACCAGTGATTTGTACAACCAGAGCCAATGTTTCGGACGTGCTCGCCACAAAGCATGCTCGTGGCGTTCTCCCCCAAGGAACAAGGCAATGAAGTTAGCATTAACTCCAACATCAACTTTTTTCAGATAATTTGCTCGCGTCTCAAAATTCACGTACAAGTGCTTTTACAACGAAAGTACAAGTACAAATTCCTACCAGGAATTTGCTCATCAACACCCCGAAATAAGAAAATTAGAGGAAATAGGAGAAAATATCACTAAAAGATCAAAAGTTAATGCTAACATTAATGCTAACTTCACACACGATCTAAACCAATTTGCTTGCCATCAACAATAGTGTAGCATCAACAAACATCCGAATTTGCACACATCTTTTCCAATCCGTCCTGCCTTCAAATACAGAGAAAATGCATTTTCGGCTCGAAATCAACTGAAAATTAATGATAAAACTAATGCTAACTTCATGGGACATCAAAATGAATTTGCTCGCTCGACCTCACAAACGACTCAGGACTGTCAATTGGGTCATTCCCGAATTTGCTCGCATGTTTTCGATTACCTAGCGACTCAACAACGACTCAGAATATCGATCTATGTATTGAAAAGATCAGACATTTATTAAAAAGTTAATACTAACTTCATGGGACATCAAAATGAATTTGCTCGCCCTCAAGAACGACTCAGGACTGTCAATTGGGTCATTCCTGAATTTGCTCGCATGTTTTCGATTACCTAGCGACTCAACAACGATGAAGTTAGCATTAACTTTTTAATAAATGTCTGATCCTTTCGATACATAGATCGATATTCTGAGTCGTTCTAGAGCCGCTAGGTAATCGAAAACATGTTGTTGTTGATGGCGAGCAAATTGGTTTAATTGGTGTGTGAAGTTAGCATTTATGTCAGCATTAACTGTTGATCTTTTTGTGATATTCAAGTGCATTCTCCTACCAAGAATTTGCTCATCAACACCCCGAAATAAGAAAATTAAAGGAAATAGGAGAAAATATCGCTAAAAGATCAAAAGTTAATGCCAACATTAATGATAACTTCACATACCATGCTTTATGGACATCAAAATGAATTTGCTCGCTCGACCTCACAAACGACTCAGGACTGTCAATTGGGTCATTCGCGAATTTGCTCGCATGTTTTCGATTACCTAGCGGCTCCAGAACGACTCAGAATATCGATCTATGTATCGGAAGGTATCGCTAACCTCATCGTTGTTGAGTCGCTAGGTAATCGAAAACATGCGAGCAAATTCGGGAATGACCCAATTGACAGTCCTGAGTCGTTTGTGAGGTCGAGCGAGCAAATTCATTTTGATGTCCCATGAAGTTAGCATTAGTTTTATCATTAATTTTCGGTTGATTTCGAGCCGAAAATGCATTTTCTCTGTATTTGAAGGCAGGACGGATTGGAAAAGATGTGTGCAAATTCGGATGTTTGTTGATGCTACACTATTGTTGATGGCAAGCAAATTGGTTTAGATTGTGTGTGAAGTTAGCATTAATGTTAGCATTAACTTTTGATCTTTTAGTGATATTTTCTCCTATTTCCTCTAATTTTCTTATTTCGGGGTGTTGATGAGCAAATTCCTGGTAGGAATTTGTACTTGTACTTTCGTTGTAAAAGCACTTGTACGTGAATTTTGAGACGCGAGCAAATTATCTGAAAAAAGTTGATGTTGGAGTTAATGCTAACTTCATCGCCTTCCAAGGAACTTCAGATGATGCTTCAGACGTCCTTGACACACCGCAGCTATTATCAATCATTCAAATCATTGACATTGTGTAATGGATTAAAAATCGGCATAGATATTTCAGAATTTAAGTGGTGAGATGGTAGTGTTCTTGACAATTCAAAATCATAATTTATTGTGTGAAAAACGCCAATTCTAATTGCTTAGTGAATGACAATATCCTTGATGATCCCCACAGAATCCCCGTAGAAGTGCTATGGGAGCTGTGGGGATGACCTCAATGACCTCATACCCACCCCATACCCATGGATACACCCACGGCAACCCTGCATGGTGTCCTCAAAATGCTTTCCACCAGCTTGTAGTATCAAATCCATACAAAACATTGACATATTTTGTTTTTTCTTTTTATCAATAACATTTAAACGGTTTTATTCAAGCATTATTTTTGTTTGAAGCGGGCATGATTTCTGGTCCTTCCGATCTTGTGCTGTCGCTCTTCCATGCAGCCAATTACAACTGTGACGTAAAAGGGCTTTTACACGTATGCGAATCACGACGAATTAAGATATTTTCCTATGCGCCACCAGTTGTCCTAGCTTCCCACAGGAATTCGCATCAATTCGCAACAGTTCGCACAGCTCTTCAAATTTCGCCAAACGACAGAGAATTTTTAAAATTTCCAAAACCATTCGCATACCACGGCGATATGGCTACGAATCGATTGCAAATTTGAATTCGCCGTGATTCGCAATCGAATTCGCATATGTGTGAAAGCCCCTTTACTTCTGTACATACCTCTCGTCTCTCTCGATCAATGACTGACGTGACTTATGAACTCTTGTAGTCAGCTTTCATCACTGGTAACAAAAGGTTTCTACCGCTCCGTGTTCTAAGAATTTGTCTTTAGATCTCAAGACAAAAATCGATCTTATTCTCTGTTTCTATGTCAACGGGAATTCGCCGACAAACGTGATTAGACAATTGAAGCGCGAAAGGACATTGATCAGGGATGCGTGGGTCTGATGTTACAAGCCGGTGGAAGGCATTTTGAGAACATTTTGTGACTTAATAAATTTACTTTTTTAGAAGTTATTCAAATTAAGCATTTCTGCTTTATGAAATAATAAATCGCCTATCATGTAACACCTCATATTCTGAAGATTCAAAAGATGTGTTTGTCCTCAAAATAACTCAATTTCAAGTGTGTGATTTTTGAAAACAACTTTTTCCTTCGTTTTTAGACAACCTGTAGACTCTACTGTGGAAGCCAAATGTTCTCGGTGCGTTGGAGGAGAACCGATACTCACTTACTTACTTATACTTATGCGTTTAACGTCCGTTTTCTCCGACTTCGTAGGGTTGGACGATTCTTCCCAATGCTGTGGATCGCAGAGCGCCAGCGTTGACGATCGTTGGCGTCATCCGGTTTGAGACCATTCTGCTTGAGATCAGCGGCAACAGAGTCACTCCATGTCTTCCGAGGACGACCAAGACCGACGAGATCCGATGCGGTGTGGCAACTCCGACTCGCATCTCCGCCTTGGTTACCAGGCAGCGCCTGTCCCAAGGTGTGCAGATACACTCCCAACCCTTTTTGCATAATTTACATAAAGATCCAGCGGCGAGAAATCTTTTGAAGATCGAAATTGAAAATCACAAGGAAATCCGAGACGCAATGTTGAAAACTGTGAAGGATCATAAAAAGTCGATTTTCATTTGGGCAAGTCTTATATAGACCATGTTTTCAACCTTGCAGCAATTTCCCTTTTTGCAACTGTTGAGACGCTAAATGGATAAGATAACGACGGGAACGTCATAATGTTTGAGTTGACTACAGCAATAGCCGCAAAAATTGTACACCAAGCAATCAAACTTCGAATAAATGCTGTAGAACAATTTTAGTTCTTCTTCTTGAAGCTGAAGGCCTTCGTTGTCATTCCTTTTCTATTGTCTTTTTCCTCATAAAGGATAATTGTTGGTTATTGACTAAGTTGTTGGTCAACGTCAACTCTATATTTGGCACATAACGAAATGAAAGATTTAATCGGTATATCATTGTTTCTATCTTTCTCCAACTTTCCTTTAAATTTTTTTATTGATGCTCCCGTAGCGAATAAAGATTTATTAACGTAAGTTGTCGACATTCTGGGTTAGAACATGCATGCGCATATGAGCAGACAGAACAAATTCATTCAAAGTTTTGAAATCAACTACAGTATAGAAAGCATGAAACGTTGTGGGCAAAATTTCTTTAAATTTGAAATTATATACACAAGAGGCTTGCAGTTTTTAATCAAAATAAGACACGACTAAAACATAGTCTAAGCACGAGCACTAACTTCGTTAGGTGCTCCTCTGATACTTAAATCGGCTATAAACTAAATATAGTTTAAATTTTTCTTTAAGTTAGGCCGCAATATTCATGTCAGACAATTAAGAAGAGAAAGTTCCATCCATGTTTGAAAATCTTCTTCATAATATCTCTAAGACTGTCTCTGATGAAAATCAACTCAATATACCTCAGGTGACAGCAGATGCAAAAAGGTACATCTGACTAAAAAACCAAGAAATTCTGTGACTGATGCATTGAAAAGCCGATTGGATTCGTGCGCATACATCGTAATAGTTGCTTCATCTTAACATATTTTACAACTTTACATGCCAGTAAAATCGCACCGAATATTGACAACCGTAAAGGTAGGCTACATGTTTTGGAGTGACATCTAACCTTTATTCGATGAAAAAATGATTTCATTAGTGACACTGTGAAATCAAATAAAGAAAAAATGAAATTCAGGGCGCAACTTACGAAATCAGTGGAGACAAGAAGATTTCAATGGTTGATAGCGTCACTAAATTCAAGAAACTAATTCAGGAGAACAAAAGGGACTAATCAAGTGATAATCATTCTATTGGTATGCTAGGTTACTGTATCAAGCACATAATTGAATTTTGAAGTAGTAATGTACCTAATTTGAAATTCTTAATTGCACATTAATTAAATAGAGATTTATTTTGGATTATATAGTTAGCAACTAATTGTTTTTATTTCATTTTTAGTCAAATTATTGGTATTTCAATTTTAGAGTCAAAAGTTGAAGAGCATGAATGAGTTCAAGTCTTATTATTTTCTACTTTTCGCTTCTTTAAATTCCACACAATTTTAACCCAGTATTAGGAGAGCCTTTTTCTGTTAATCATTTTTCACAGGAAGCGATAATGCATATTTTTAATTAGAGGCCACTATTATACTTACTGTACAACCATTACGTACCGACACTGCATAGTAGTCTAAATAATGTTCATAAAAAGTCTCCACTGAAATTCACAGATAATGATAAAGGTTCCCAAGGTGTTGAGACTGGTAATATCACAGGTAATATCAGCATAAAGAAAAACCACTCGTTGTTTTTCATGACGTGTGATTATATTCCAGGAAATGTTTGCAGATAAGTGATGTCATAGTCAAATTGATACAGACAAACAATCCTATAAATCACAATGGACATTGGCATTGCACTTATTTTTATCTATCTAAATTATAATTCATCGAAAGATATTTTTTTCATTAATTCACTGCATAAACTTTTCAAATACTCCTGCTCACCGATTGATTAGCAAAAAGTCAACAATTTGATAAAACAGTAGCTGACGAATATTGACATAGAAATCCGATACTGTGATAGTAAAGGACTAGAGTGACATGATTTGATCTATCGTTTATTTAATTTCATTGTTGTTAAGTGCCCTTTTAAGAAAACTAACACTAAGCTGACCTGTGACATGATCATTTAAAAAACCATCAATTCCAAGCATGAAGAACTATAGTAATGGTTCTTAATAGTCCGTCACAGAACAAAGCAGCACAATGTTGTCATATAGCATTTGTCAAACAATGCATCCAATCCCTGCTAGTCAAAATCTGAGTCTTGACGTTAGTTCCGACAGTTTTGGCGATAGGAAAATCACATGAAAAGTAGCGGAGTAACGCATTGCTACGTCCTTTTAAACCAGGGCATACTATCAAAAAATTCAATTTGATCGTGCAAATTTGAAATTCATCAGACATAGCAGGCCAAGTTGATTCCTTGCAGAACATGCAGTTCATATTAGGTTATCATGATAATGATAGCGTCTAACAACGTAGGTTATCTCCCGAAGAACTACCGAACACAGGGGTGAGCCGATGTGACAAAACGTGAAAATCTGTGACAAATTTTCATCTCAAAATAAAATGTGACAAATTGTGTTTTTCGCTGTCTGTGTGACAAAATGTGACAAATTCACGGAAAATATTGACAAATTATGAACAAAGTCACAGAGGAGGATTAACTTCGTTTGAATGAAATAACGATCACCTTTTCCACTGAGGTCTTTGTTCTAATGTTCCTACATTCTTTGATGATAATTTGTATTAGGGATATGCAAGATTGATATTCCCTTTTCTTGCTCCAAATAGCAACTTGTACTTGCGCCGCCAGGCAAGTCGTACTGTTATTTGGCCTACATGTACTTTTCAAAGTTGACTTCGACGTGTTGTGTGATGGCCCAATTTTGACATTCATTGTATGTGGCCATATGTTTCTTGATTGTCATGTCCAGATCGTATGAGTCACTGTGAATGTATGCTTCCTATAATGCGCGCGCATGTATTTATATTTACCGCAGATCTGAATACAGGACAAAAGTAGCAGTAATCGCTATAAAACTGAGTGGCATTTATTCACTGAAAACGAAGTTTTCCTCTTCTGTGTGAAATGATATGGTCTGTGAATTCACATTGTTTATTATGCAATCATATTTGCCATAAGTAATGAATCATAAATAAATTCGAGACTATAAAAATAATCAATTGCAAAGACTACAAGGTTTGAGTGCAATCTTTTCACTTTAAGCAAAGTTAAATGTGTACCGGTTTTGCCCATGCTATGTTTCGTTATTACATCAAATCTCGCGGAAAATGTTGTACACCTTCAATGGCAATTCTCCATGGGAATGAAATGATGGTTTAACGTCGCTGCTCCCCCATATTGAAGGCTAGGACGGTGCTGACGTAAGTCAGACTTTAATCTGGAGACTTGTGATTTTTTAGTCCGGATGCCTTTCCTCACTACTGCCAATGTGGCAGTTTCGGGGCTCGACCTCTGGACCGAAAGATCGCTAGGCCAAGCACTTAGCCACTGTGCCACGGAGACCACCCATCTGGAACTATACAAATAATGATAATTAGTGATAATTAATAAATTTACGATTTTACCCCGTTTGATATATATTATGAATATTACGTCAATTGCTCTACTGAAAAAAATCATCATTTAATGCAAAATTGATAACTGCCAATATTCTGCGCACCGGCATATGTCAAATTTTGGCCATGGGTTTTCATCAACACGTGACAAAATGTGACTTTTATGTCAATGAGCATGTGACAAAATGTCACAGTTGCGTCCATCGGTATGTGACAAAATGCGACAAATCTCGAATATCAAGATGTGACAAAATGTGTCAGAGATAAAAACATGGCAGCTCACCCCTGCAAACAAAAAAGATGCAATTTTATGGTTAAACAAGTTCGCAGAATAAGAATCAACAAATTTGTCAGCACGAGAAATGCAAAGCTTGTGCCGATTGATATGGAGCAGATTGCACACTAGTTCATGATGCAGACTTTCCCTTTTTTATTAATCAACAAAAATAATTGTTTTCAAACAATTTAGAATCATGAAAAAAAAGAGAGATGATATCATCATCGCATGCACTATTTGCAACGGCAATGGCAGAAAAAAACAAAGTGCAACAATTGTGAGATGAATTTTGCATTGTTGCGCTGTTTGATATTCCATCTCATCAAGTTCATTTTACTACTTAAACTATTCGGTGAGCTTGCGAGACTCAGTATTATTGCCTTTTTAAAGTTATATAAAAAATCGCTTTGGTCTGAAAAGATTGATTCCGAAAATGACGCCTCCTTCGACACATTCAAAATAAATGGATAGTTATGATAAGATTTGCAGTGATGTGATGCTGTTCAAATAATCTGAATAAACACTAAGAGTTGTAGCAAAAAAATATGCAACTCATTGTTATTTAATTGCCTTTCACCATCCCGCAGTTTGTTGACTGAGCAAATTTACTTAAATTCATTTATTTGCCTGCTCATGTTCGAATCGACACTTTGATGAAACAATTGACATTTATGGATAGCATATCAAGCGACATTTATAACAAGCTTATCCATTAGTGAGTAGAAGGTTGTTTGATCTTTCGGTTTGGTAAGTTTTGGGCAGTCAATTTACATTTTTACGTTGATAAATGAGTTTGCAAAAGTGGGATCAATTCTTTAGATTCTAATGATATGGAACTAAACTTATTTTGAATTGCACACTATCATGTAAAATGTTTCCTGTTTATTAAAACGCAAGTCCGCATATACCGTATATAGTCAGCCGATAAGTTACATTGAAATATGTGCTATTATGATGAACACTACCTACCAGTTTCACTTTATTTGCAAAACTCAGCTATTCTACCAAAATGAGAACTAGCCAAAACTCAGAACTAACTATAACTTTTCCAAACAAGTCCCAAAAGCATGGAACTAACCCTATTCTTCAATGGTAAATACAGCTTTATCTAGTCATTAAGAAAATATTCGCAACAATTACAAGTCTAATGAAAAATTTAAAGGTCAGCGTCTTGATTTTTTTATAAAATTATAGTTGTTAAACCGAAATAGCCCCAATAACTGAGAACTACCCAAGTTATCAAAAAGCGCTAATTAATGTTTCAGATCAATGCAAAGTAAAGGTTCAATCGTGCTCACACTTGAAGAAAACACAAACAAACGGATACTCTCCACTGCTCTTTTTCAAACGCTATTTTATCACTGAGAATCAATCCCAGATAATGCAAACTAGCCAAATTATAAAAAATCATGATACATTCTATCTCCAGAATGTTATTTGACAGCGCAGTCATCTTGCATCCAACGAAATTGTTATTTGGAATTTCGATGAAAACTTCGTGTTTTCAAACTCATAATTCTTACCGAGAACCAGACCATATTCTGAAAGCCACCGAAAATAATAATCTACGCATAAAAATATCCCACTTAGATGCTGAATAACTAGTTGTCTGCATGTCAACATAAAGAAATGTGAAAATACAGCGAAAATTTACATCTAAACTTCTTCAACTTCATTGAGTTACCATAGCTGTCATGAGCTAGCCCGGAAAACTATGAACCACCGAAATAACGAAAGCTCACATATAGAACTGCACTACTACAACACGAATTTGATGCATTTTATTTCTTCTATACATATAGTGAGAAGCAGAAGGAATTTCCTACAATAAAATTCGCACTTTCGAACCAATGGAAACCACTGGGAACCAGCCCTTATCTCTGCAACCACCCAAGACATGGATTGTATTGGACTTAACCAGAAAAGTACAAAATATCTTGTCGAATGCATGCTGACAGAAGGAAAACAAAATATCAGAATTTCATAGAGCCGCCTAGAACCAAACACTAATAATGAGAATTAACAAAAATCTGAATATATTCTAAGAATAACTTCATGAAAGGTGACAAAATCTTATTTCATAATGCTTCTATCGACAAGAACAGCAAGAAAATTCATTTTACTCACATGCAGTCACCTCATCGCATCAAAATGCCAGGTTCAACATTTGTTAACCACACCATGATGGTGCATGTATTATGTATCGAATTATAGGAAATCTTCTACAGACAACAGAAATAAATAATCTTCATTTTGATAATCTCTCTTAAGAACAACAACTTTCTTGCCCATCGAGACTATTTCTGGCTGTGACCATCAGTATTGAGGAAAGTCATCTCTAGATCCAAGCACGCAGACGGAGCAATTCATTTCTGTGGGCCGATCGAGCATGTACATGTAGAACAAATTGAAATGAAGTTAGACATCAATTGAGGTGACATATTCGTCTTTATTATCCATCTAAATTCTGATTGTTCGATTGCTATGATGCACGCTTGATGCGATGTGATGCACCACTTGATTTATTTAACGATGAAGCAGGCTACAGACGTCGACAGTTATAGAGAGCCTACTCGTCGTGCTCTTACGACTCAATATTGAAAGGTCACATAACTGCATTTCAAAATTTTTATGTATTCAACAAAAAAACTTTTGAATTCACTGTGCATTCAACAAAGATGCGGACATATGCCAAAATGTAGTTTCTGCACAGTCCGTGGTGTCCTCAGCGTCCATACATACAACGACATGACCTTGTCGAAGAATAACTTGTCACCTCCCTGATGAAAAAACTGATCGAGGTGTATTCGATATTTAGCTAAAAACAATCATTTTATTGCGAAGAATGGAGACAGAGGCGGTGAATTGAGATCTGGACGATGATTCATTTCCTTTAGGAGTTCAATCTGACGAATAAATTTAACTTGCTTGCGCTGATTAGACAAATATCGCTTTGGATGCATGTGGTTTTATATCAATGGCCAGCCAGCATCTGGTTCTTCTTCAGGGTGGAACACTTCTGTTCTAAATTTGGATATCATGTCTCTTGTGTGAAGACACTAGACCATGCAAAGTTGAGATATTATGTATTTGCAATGCTTGTTGGCTACTTTTTTCATTTTAGCTCAGGAAAAATGATCTTTTAATGTTTCAGATAATTTCATTATAAGCATATTATCATATGAATTGTGTGAGCTGCATACGGTATATCCACTTATCACAACATTCGTGGATATGGCTATGGAATTCCCTCTTCATGGTAACCCTGCTAAAACCTAAAGCACAGAATTCAATTTAGAAGAAAGTAGCAATGTTACTCAGTGTAAGTTTTCCTAAATTGAGTTATCGATAATTGCATTATTGTGAATTTTGTGGTTCCGCTTCTGTCTATTTGAATACGAAAATTGTATAAAATTCCAGTATTTATGCCTATAGTATTATTTTCATCGTAATATTTTAGATCCCGGCGGAAGCTGATTTTCATTTATGTGGTGCAGTCCTATGTGTATATCAACTCTCAACATCACGTGTTTTAATGCTCAAAGTAAAACCTCGTATTCAAATGAAACTATGAATTTTGCTTAAATATTTTATCCTATCAATAGTGTTCACTGGCTGCTTTTTTCCTTTTTTAATTTACTTCTGCTATTCAAAATTGGTCGAACCGACTCTGCTTTAAAGTTCATTAGCCTCATCGATTTAACATTTATAGCCAAGGATATATTTATAGGACTATTCTTAATTGTAGAAAATTTCAAAATCAAATTCTGAAAATGTGTCAAATGTTTTATGCAGGCATATTGAAGCAATCAACCATGAAAATATGCCTCTGAACTGTGGATCGCATCTATCGTAACGGGCCGGGCTGGAAAATTCGGACACATGCACAAGTCTGCCTAGGCCTTTGTTGCACTATACCACGCAGATATAAAAAATAGCGAGACTTTCCTCCTTCACGAATGTAATCGACTTCGTTAAATTTCGCTGGAACGTTGCTTAAGAATAGCATAGAACTCATGACTCTGATGGTCCGGATCATTAATTTATCAATAATTTCTATCAATGTCATCCATGAAACCCTCAAGAAAGAGTAATT
This sequence comes from Prostheceraeus crozeri, assembly GCA_907163375.1. Lineage (NCBI taxonomy): Eukaryota > Metazoa > Platyhelminthes > Polycladida > Euryleptidae > Prostheceraeus > Prostheceraeus crozeri. Next base: position 698,641 of record CAJQUW010015437.1, read on the forward strand.
AATCTATCTTCTATGAATAATAGTAATAATAATAATAATAATCAGCGTATATTTAAAGAAAATTACAACAGCCCCGCAATCGTAGGTTCCCCAAGAGACATAGACTTTTAAGTGAACCGAAACATGACAACAAAAAAAGAGTGTTTATTTACAAAGTTACAAGGTAAAGCCAGAGTTATAAAGCTTTGACATGCTAATGATGAACGTCCGTTGGTTTAGGGATGTTCGTGAATCATTATAGGCAGCAGTAGGTGACGAAGCGGATGCTGAAAATCTTCCACAATATTCAAAAATAATCGAAATGCAACTCTTTTCCGTCGATACGATAGAGGGATGAAGTCGCTGCAGCTACAATGCCAAGTGTCGCATATAATACGATGAGCACGTCGCTGAATCTTATCAAGTTTGGTAGATAAACCCACACTTAGTTCTGAGAAGAGTGACGCACAATATTCCATAATGCTTCGCATGCAGTGTTTATAAATTTGAACTAGTTCTTCGTTGCTTAGAAAACTCTTCAACTGACGGAATATAAAAAGCTTCGTGGATGTCTTCTTGCAAATGTGCTCAATATGAGCATCCCATTTCAACCTTGAATCAAAAATCACACCTAGAATTCGAATTTCAGCTCTCATCGGAATGTTTGGAAGAGCTATTGATGAGCTAGGAACAGTCAATCGGTTTGTAAATATAACCTGTTGGCTCTTTTCCTCTTTGACAACCATTTCATTTTCCTCTACCCATTGTAAGACATTACGATACAGCTGAAGAATATTAGAATCATAGTGCTGAGAATTGATTTTGGAAAGAAGAAAAATATCGTCAGCATATTTGACGATTAGGTCAGAGTCATCACACTGAGGTTGCAAATCGGATACAAAGTAGCTGAAGAGAATTGGTCCGAAAGATGAGCCCTGTGGAATTCCGCATGGTACATGTCTGAACGAACTGCAGGTTTCTTTCCATCTTATTCTTAATTGACGTGATTTTAGGTAATTATTAATAAATGCAATTGTGAATCCGTTGAATCTGTCTTTCAGCATCTTGTCTAACAGAATTTTGTGGGAGACGCGGTCAAAACCTTTCGAAAGGTCAACAGAAATCATATGACAAGCAGATGTTCCTGGATTTTGGAACGTAGACACTAAGAAATTCTCAATTTCGATCGGAGCACACGTTATCGAGCTTTTCTTGCAATAAGCATACTGCTTTTTGTCAACTCTTGAACTGAATTCATTCCCAATACGTTTCAGCAGACTCTTTTCAAAAATCCGCTCGGGGATGGGGAATATGGAAATCGGTCTCAGATCTGGCAGTTTGGCTGGATTTGTTTTTGGCAAGAGGACAACATCGGCGTTCTTCCATCTTTGTGGTAGATCAGCTTCAGCAATACATTGGTTGAAGATCATACATATGGGCCGGGACAATACATCACTGAGCTTGGACCAACAAATCGAAGGAATATGGTCTGAACCAGGTGAAGCACGTGGACTGACACAACACAACATTTTTTAACTTCAGTTGTGGACAGTTGGAAGGGTACTTTGAAAGGAAACTGATGATTTAAAGAGACATGTGCATTGTTTCCATTTGAACTTGAAAACAAGTCGTCCTTCAGTTCTTCTAGAATGTTCAGTACAGAATGTCCAGGCTTACAGTTAGGTAACCAGTCTTTATTCGACTTATCTTTCGATATAGCCTCTTTGTAGACTTGCCATATTCCACCTTTCTTTACCATGGTAGCTCCCCAACGTTTCTTTGATTCAGAAATAGCCACCTTAACTTTGTCCTTAAAGTGGTTAAATAAGGCCCAATCTTTCTTTCTGTAAGCTTCGTATCGTTTGTTTATGAGAACCTTAACAACGTTCGTAATCCACGGAGGATCCCGAGAACTCCGCCTGACGGTGTCGAACGGCAACATATCAAGCACAGCTCCAAGGACATCGTAAAACTTGTCACACATCTCATCCAGCGATAGAGTCTCAAAAAGCACATCCCACTGTATATTCTCCATTCGAAAAACAATCCTGGCTAGATTGGAGTGTCGGAAATCGAAGACTTTTACAACATGTTTTTATCAAAAAATATTCCATATTTTGGGTGCAGGCACACAATATTATGGTCGCTGTTACCAAGAGGTGGAAAAGTCACTGGTTGGTCATATAATTCAGCAAGATGATCAGGTATCAGGATCAAATCTAGGATAGCATTTTCACGACTGGGTAAATTTACAACGTTTTCTACACCAAAATTGCTTTCAATAAATGTAGGATTTACACGATTGAAATCAACAAGAAAAAATACTTGATAACGAGAAAATTTTGTCAACAGTGGCTCAATTTCACGCAACAGGCATTCGTATTTTTTTTCAACTTTGACATCAGTGAGAGAACTGCCATGTGGAAAATAGTTATTTACAGCAATGCATTTGAATACTACAGAAGAAGCTCTAATGATTAAATATTCCACATCTTCATTACAATATGAGAGTAATTTTTCAGAGTCAAATTCATTTCTAACAAAACAGCAAATACCGCCTCCTTTCCTTGGAGGATCTCTATCCGCACGGCAAAGATTATACATGTGAAAAGAAATTGACACATCATCGATCAGAGAATCAAGCCACGTTTCTACTATCGCTACAATATTGGGTCTCTCACATGAAAGAAAAATCCCCAATTCATCAAGTTTGTTCTTCAAAGATCTGGCATTTAAAATACAAAAGGAAGGTAGATTAACACGATGTGAAGTTCTTTGACTTGAAGTTTTATAATCATCATTTTGCATGGGCAAAGATGAAGAACTATTCGTGAATCTAAAATCCTTTACTGAAAATTTCCTTTGATCTTATCCACAACTTCATCGTCGATATGCAGTGACCCTTTACTTATATAAACTTTCTTTCCGTTGTTTGCCGGATTGCCAGATTCTATACGCTTTCTGTCTCGTAGTCGCTTGTTCTCCTTTTGCTGAAACGGTGTCAGGTAAGAACTCACAAAAACCTTTGACATGTTAGTGCTTTTCAATTTTCTTGCTTTTTTCAAAATTTCAGCTTTCTTCGAAAACTTTGTCAGTGTAATTCGCACTGGACGGGACGAATTATTCAATGCTTTTCTCCCAAGACGAGTGACCATCGGAACATCGGTATCTACTTTGAAGTCAACCCCGATCTTATCACAGATATCCTTTATTGATTGATTGATCACGATTTGTATTATATAAGACATAATGCTGATACAGCTTCAAGGTCTTTTTACAAAAAGAATTAAAAACAATCAACAATAAAATAATCAACGCAAAATTACACTGAAAGTACATAAAATAGCATCAGATTGAGTTATTCAATAAAAAGTTTTTAGCGTCCACTTTAAAGGCAGAAATTGAATGCAGAGATGTGGAACTAGAGGGCAGCGCATTCCAGACCTGAGCACCCCTAGAAGCAAAAAGAGATTTTGCGACTGAAGATAGGCGACACTTTGGTTGTTGAATCATGTTTTTAGAAGAGGAACGAAGTCTGGATCGGCCAGGGATCTCACTGACAGACGTAAGTCTATCAGAAAGGTATGAAGGAGCCTGGTCATGTATGCACTTGAATACGAGCACTGCCAATCTAAGGTCAAGACGGCATCGAGCAGATAACCATTTCATTTCTTTCAAGTGCGTAGAAATGTGTGAATATCGAGGTAGGTTGAACACAAGGCGTACCGAGGCATTCAGAATCGCTTGTAGACGGTTCATCAAGTTGTTTGTAATACCAGATAGAGCAGCCGCACAATAATCCATCAAGGGAAACACAAAAGAAGAAATAAGATAGGCTGCATCAGTACTTGAAATAGACCTTCGAATAGTCCGAATTTGCCGGAGTGCACTGAAGCTGGAGGAAACAGTTTTTGAGACATGTGATGAAAATGTCAAAGTTTGATCAATTATAAAACCCAGGTAACGGACACGATCGACTGGCATAATGGGATATCCGTCGACATTAATAGGTTCCAAATGAGGATCACCGAGGCGTTGTCGCGTGGCACACCACATTAAACTGGTCTTCTTTGTGTTCGTCTCAAGTTGATTTTCCTTAAGCCACGACTTAATGGAGCTGATACAGTCAGATATTTTTGCAGATAGGGAACTCTCATTGCCAGACTTGCATGAACCATAGATGATAATGTCGTCTGCAAAAACGTGGACATTGAGATTATGACTCGTCACTACTTGAAATGTATCTGCAGTATAAATGACATCTTTATGACATCTTCAATATCAGCTTCCTCATCAACCCCATGCAGAATAATGTTATTCCTCCTGCTCTGCCTCTCTAAGTTCTCGATAGTTATCTGCTGCTGTAACACAGTCTTTTCTAGGAGCACAATTCTCTCACATAACAATCGATTATCCCTCATAAGAACGTCTAACTTTCTGTTCATTTCATTCAAAAAATGCAGTCATTCCGATGCAGTCGTGCCGAACAATCGAGTTTCAAATGTGGATCGAAGGCGTCTCGTTGACGCATATGAAAGGAATGAGGACTTCATTGCTCTCGCCGACACTCTCTCCATTAACAGAGACACTGCCAGACGTGTCATCAGAGTTTGGCGAAGTGAAGGGAGAATTGAAAGGAGGGCGCAAGGTGGTCCAAGGAATATGCGCGTGGATGACGAGATGCTGAGGACCATTCTTGAAATCGCCAGGGAAGAACCATTTTCGACCCTAACAGCCATCAAAGAAAAGCTGGAAGCGCGGCTCCCAAACAAGCCAAGCAGTAGCATCTCAACGATATGTCGCCATTTGAAGGATCAACTAATTTCTCTCAAAATTGCCGGGAAGGACGGTGATGTTCCGTTTCGAAGAAATACGGAGGCAACAAAGGAGAATCGCTTCAGATACGACATCATTGAATGTTCATGAGCACATGATCTACATAGATGAATGTGGCATCAATCTTTTTACCAGAAGGACACAGGGGACAGCGCCAGTGGGTCAGGCGGTACGCTAACGTGTCATCGGGACCAGAATGGCGAATGTCAATCTAATAATGGTTATCAATGCAGATTTGGGCGTCGTCCATTTTGATTTGAGGCAGCAAACTGTTGATCATGTGAGGTGCCAAGAGTTCATTGACTATCTCGGTCAAGGCATCAACACGTCTTGATGGAGTTGTTCATCTCGTGCACGATGGGAGCTCGACCGCATCTGAATACCACAGTGCCACAGGAACATGAACATCGATATACATACCCAACCTCCGTACAGCACTTTTCTCAACCCAGTGGAGCAAGCACATAGCTGCTTTAAGGCTGCTGTAAGTCGTCAGCTAACAACCGCACAGGTGCAACAAGATCTAGTAAATGACGCTGAGCGTGCTTTACATGGACTAACCAAATCGGCATGGAGGGCAAGGATTCTAATCGGACTAGCGAGCACTGCCTTGAACGAAGTAACACCTACAAAATGCTCTCATTGGTGCCGTCGGGTGGATCGATTTATTCCACCAAGTTTGAATAGACAGGACATTAAAGGATAACTCTTGTAATTGGTTGAAATATAGATTGAATTATGGATTTTGTCTTTTCATTTACATTAATTAATTAGTACTTTGGTTGTAGGTATGCATAAAAAAAGATCTGATTTTCCTTTCTTCATTGGTCTTTGTATAGGGAAAATTTTCACAAAAGATAGACTTCAGTAAGCAAAGCAGTTAGAGGTATTGCATGATAGGCCTACATGTACTGGTTAGTTTATCTGTGTTACTACCACAAAGACCTGGAATGCATGTGTAATGACATAACAAACATATGGAATGTAAATGTTTTGCGCAGGGATCAATTTGATAACATGAAATTGAATACACACGTATGTAAACCGATGTTCCTCTTTGGTAAATTGATTGTACAACTGAATATGTGTGTCAATTAGATTGCGAATCCCGGTAAACTGAATGCAAACTGGCAAGTTGAATCTAATTCCTGGTAAACTGAATGCATAGTAGCCAATGTCTGTTAAATTGCATGCAAATCCCGGTAACTTGATTCTGCACATTGGTAACAAGAGCGGGAAAACCTATATAACTTACCATCATGGAAATGGATTACTTATCTGAAGTTGACTATACATGTAAATTAGAAATTGACTCAAGGTCGTGGCACAGTCACATGGTTGATCACGCAGTTGCTAAGTAAAATATGCTTATGAATTTTACTTCAATGCTCTTCTGAAACTGCACCTAACTCAGAATTCTCAACTTCACTCGGAATACCATGGGAGAGGATCGTCTTAGTGGATTGGCGCATGTGACAATCAATAAAGACGTAAATTTAGACTTTGATGACATGCTGCAAACACTCATCTTGCAAAAGAGAATGTTGCAGTTTGTAATCTAAAGCAAATATATGTGTTCAGATGAAATAGTGCTGCTTTTCATTATATATGGCCTACTTACCATGTACATAGTGTAATTCAGTTATGACGCTTTTCAATGCATGCAAAAATCACATTTTATTGAAGTATCATCACTTTCCCAATAAATTTTCATTGTTTCTGTATCACTGTTCCTATATGATATGAAACTAGCCCACTCCCCCCGAAAGAAAATCCTGGCTGCGTCGCTGTTTTCAAGTGAAAAGACGTGCGATTTTTGTGCCGTTATCATGTATTACATGAAGCTTACTTTAAGCTTGCTGTACTTTAGCCGCAGTTCACAGTTCATCGATCGCAGCTCAAAGTTCACTGCATCGAGATCTCCGAACTGCATCGTTGATTCAAGTAGTTGGCAGGCAAGACACTAATGAAAAAATTACTTCGTGACTTTTGTTATGTAAATACAAGCAAGTTTCCACATTGACAAAAGGATCGTCCATTTCAGCACAGTACATATCGCTTGCAAGATGACTGGATGGAACATTTTCTGCATTCTCCTGCTCACAACAATGATTGAATCAAGGAAACCAAATATTTTGATTTTCATGGCCGATGACTTGGGATATGGCGACATTGGTGAGTCATCTATAATTTTCTAACTTCATTTTTTTGCATGCATGGGCGTCGCCGTGAGAGTTACTTTTTAAACGACTCAAATTCATTAGAAAGATAAAGTAGCAAGGTAGAAGGGTAGAATAGGTAAGTTGATCAGTTAGGCCTATAATGGGATAAATAAAGCTTTGTTTTCATATGCTCCCTATAATGTTATTGTTTCATGTGAATTTCATGTAGCCTATTGATGGAAATGTACAAATACTTGAACCATGGTATTCATTAGCCATAGACGCTGCATTTTGTTGTGCTAGGACTCGGAAATGTCCAAGGTAGATTGTTACATCTCCATAGAATAACTTATGTGCCTATATGCTGAATCTTTGGAATTCTGCTGAAATATAGTAAAAAAATGAACTTATTTACTTTTGGGCCTTGATAGCCTGAGTGGTGAATCCGGTCAGCCGGTGTACCTTTGAGTCTAAAATAAAGATCAGCTGAACCCATTTGTATCTTAGTCATTTTCTAGAATATAGTGTCTTCAAGTTTTTTTCAAACGTAATTTGCGGTTAATCTAGGCACTGTGCGAGGCTAGGAGTTTTACTCAAGAACGCATTGATCTGCTCTTTCTTTTGGCTACAAATTACAAATTTTTGTCGTTATGGTGTGCAACGTCGATCCAAAGCATATCCACATACTTTTGTATTTCAGGCGCATTTGGAAACAAAACAATCCGTACGCCAAATATAGATCGCTTGGCAGAGGAAGGTATGAAATTAACACACATGTTGACCCCATCGCCTATTTGCACTCCAAGTCGAGCTGCTTTCATCACTGGCAAATATCCTTCACGAATGGGTGAGTTTTTAAATGCGTGTATATAAACATTTCATCATGCTTGTAATTTGATTGTCTTCCAATTTCTGCTCACTAAGGGTGGATTCTTAAAATAATGTTTAAGTGGATTTACCAAAGATTTTGCTTGTAAATAGAATAATTAAATCATTAAGTACTGAGTTTGCATCCTCAGTTGAAAAATGAGAACAGACCTGAATAGCTGACATTTCATTTGAATATCAGGAATCAACCCGACATCGACTCAACTCCCTATTTAAAGGTTCAGCCATGTCCGCTCAACTTTGAGATTTTCAATTAGCAAGTTAGTGAAATTTCACTAACTTGCTAATTACAAATCTGAAGATATTACTTGTACTGATCAGTTTCCAAATTTCACTTCAGCTTGCGCTTCATTTATTAATATGCATATTCTATCCTCCACTAAATTTTCTAGTCACAATGATTTGAATTTAAGAGTAAACCCAATCTATCAGTGATTACTATTGTAGTAGTGTTTATTGACCTAGCATGAGACATAAGTAGTACAGTAGAAACATAGGATACTATGATTTGTGGAGATATGGAACAGACATTAGCCTCATAGCAAAAACATCACGCAGTTTATATGTTACAAATCATGAAATATATTTTTAATCATGAAATATATGGATAATTTCGCAGAATATTTCCATAATACATAGCACATAATATATTAGCAATAATTCTTTGGCAAGTCCTAGTTGTTTAGCCTACTAATCAGTCGCATGTTGTTATTTCCGAAAAGTAAGTAATTGCTAGAAATTGTACATGTATATTATATTGCTCAAAAGATCCATGAGTGTAAAAAATCCTGTCAGTGACATTAGATTTGTAGGAGAGCATTCTTGTGCCATCAAGTGCATGGCCTTACAATTCGGTGAGTGTAACAATCACTTGGAGGTGCATGACATTCAACTAATTTGATGACTGCTCTCACCTTGATGACATGATTGAACTGGGTCTCGAGTCCATTGATAACATCATCACCTGCATTCAACATGTGTGAGGTCACTGTGACTCAAGGTCGCAAGCAGTCCAAGGTCGCATAAAAGCGTGAACAAGAGTTCCGAAAGAGAATCAAAGAGTTGTTACTGTCGATCATCTTGACATCGCTCTGACTTGAACGATTTAAGCACTTAAATTCCATAGCAGTCGAAGACGCGGTGTTTTGTCCTAAAAAAGAACCATCAGTGCGGTTCAGAGAGGTCCAAACCAGCTTGCGATATCTAGAATGGCTGAATAAGCTGATGGAATGCATAACAGGTTGCTTGGCATTTGATTGTCATTCTTCTAATCTGGTCATCAGCAAGGGTGCTCTCTGCACATTCTACCTATATCTACCTTGAACTCAATCTGTTGACGCATAGTAGTAGATCGTTTAGTAACTTATCTATGTTGATTGACTTTTTATCAATATATTTCAGGTCAGGACAGTGACCTCATCAACTAGTGCAGCTATCACCTCATCTGCATGATGAAATTCTAGCATACCAAGCTCGAAGTAGAGCAAATTTTCGCCCATGCTATTGCATTTTCATAAACGCAAGAATTTTCAGGAATGATGATAGTATATTGATCAAATACATATTGCTCAATTATAAATATATTTGACGCTACTCAGAATTGAAAATTTCCGAATAAGATAAGTCACGCTTACTTAAGTTAGTGAAATCATGATTTAGAATCGTGTTGGTGTCAATTCATTTGATTATAGATGGGAAGCACTTTCTCGCTCACACCGGAAACTTCCGCCGTTCGGAATTGATCTACTTGTGTTTTTAAATCTGCCGAAGTTTACGACCGACGATGCGGAAACAGTGATGGACCTTATGTTACATGATATGATGATGATAATAATAATAGCCTGTATTTTCTGCAATGAAAATCGGATACAAACGATTATAGCATGTTTGCAAAAGTGATGACGAAAGTAAAGAAAGAAGTTACAAATTATGAAAGTCAACATTGGACTCAAAAATCAATCTCAAATCTGCCGCATTTTTTAACATATGATCAGTTGTAAAAGGTGAATAGTACTAACGAATAACGTCACTGTTATGCGTTGAGCAAGCAAGAGAGAAAGAAGATCTGCCTCTCTTCACAGTTCTTCGCTTTGGTGACAGATATCGTCCTGCACATGACACAACGGGAAGCAGTGAATGTAGTACATGAGAAGAACACATGAACTTCCTTAAGAATCTGATAGATAAAGTCTTACGTCGGAGAGCCAAGGCAGACAGACAATGTGCTCTTTACCACAAATAATCCGATGAAATCTATTTTGTAGTCGGTCAATGCGATTGGAGTCACCAAGGGATAAACCCAAAAACAAAGGTGCACGGTATACTATTATAGATCTCACAAATGGCTTGTACGTAGCTATCAGCTGACGCTTCGAAAATAATCGTCTCAAAATTCTGATTCAATATAGTCGCCGTGAAGCATAAGAGATTATCTCAACGACGCGGTTTGAGAAAGTCTATCTTGAACTGAATGTCATCCCTAAGATCTTCAGGGCATCTACCGTTTTCACATCCGAATATTAGGCGTTGGGCAGTTTTCAATTTTCTTTATACTGAGGCATCTTGATTTCTTGAGGTTGATGGGCAGTCCGATCTCATTTGACCAAGTCAGAATTCTATTGTGCTCGTTGTAAATAGTTTTAAGAGTTTTGTGCATTGCATCCTGGTAAATGGGAAAACACATGGTCGTATCATCAGCGTACTTGATTAGACCTACGTCGGTGTATTCATTAGAGTATGTTCCTTCCGTATTCACAAAGAGAAGTGGACCAATAATTGATCCTTTACGAATTCCGAAGGTAGCTGTTGTTGTACTACTCCTGTGAACCCCAAAACGCACGAGCTGTTTGCGCTGGTCGAGATATGATGATATCCACTTAACATACCCATCAGGGAAACGTGGCTCAATCAGTCTATTGATTATTTGATGGTACGGCAGCTTGTCAATTGCCATGGATGCAGCTTGTCATTATCACAGCTAGCACCAGCTGTTGAGTCGTCGTCCAAACATCTTGAACACATTCTCAATTGACGTCAAGACTCAAAGAGAAGATGAATCGGGACGAAAGCCAAATAGATTAGTGTCAAAATGATCTATGAATGCCTTCTTCACTGATTTTAGCACCACAATTTCTAAGCCAAATAGATTAGTGTCAAAATGATCTATGAATGCCTTCTTCACTGATTTTAGCACCGCAATTTCTAAGAGTGTCGGTAACATGGTAATTGGCCGAATGTCGTTCAAAGTTGGTTTCGAGATTTTAGGAACTGCCGTTACTGCACATGTTTTCCATGCATTGGGCATCATAAAAAGATGTCCTCAATGCCCAGGCGAACTGGCACTGCAATCTTTATGATTTGGCATCATACCTTGAGAAATCGAGCATTTAAAAAGATATGATAACGCACTCGCAACGAAGGGTGCAGCTACTTGATATAATTGATTTGGAATATCAAAAGAAGACTTCTTTGTATTAAGAGTCTCAAGGAAACGAAAAACCCTCGATGTGCTCACCGGACGATTTCAAACATCAAAATTACTGAAGTCAGGGTCAAGATCAACAGGTATTTCTACATGTAACGTGGACTTGAGTGCTTTGCTGATCATCAGCATAATTTAAATGATAAAGTAAAATGAATTAAGCCAAGCTGCTGATTTTATTTTACATGTATTATGATTTATGAATTTTCGCCGGTATAACGGACTGTTCACATATCAAAGAATCTAGGACACAAATTTCAAATATCATCAAAATATGAAGATATCAAAATTATCAAAAATTCAATGGCACTAAAGTATACGCACGTATCAAGATATCAGAATAGCAACGATTGGTAGGCTCTGTACTCATCCTTGTTGTTCAGGGCAGGTTTCATGGATTTTATTAACATAGCTTCCCTGAACCTCAGATTGATGGCATTGATATCGGAAGCCAAAATTTTTACTGAAAATGGGAAGACTGAATGGGGAGAGCATGTTTCTTCATGTCTGAATACACTAGAGCTCTTCTGAGTCTTGTGTTCTTTGACTCTCACATGGAGTGGGCGTACTGTGCTACCGATGTAAATTTCCCTGCATATGTTACACTTAAGCTCATTAACTATCATTGTTTAGTGACACAACTTGTTGTTGGATGTGGTACAGTTGTTAAGGTCACACTTTGGAATATCAGTCGCATTCTTTGAAGACAATGCCATACGTAAGGTGTAGGAACGGTGGGCAATTCTAATTGGAAGATCCAAGTTGCGAAAAACTCTCAGGACTTTGTTGTCGAAAGAATCCGAAATGTATGGTATTTGAAAGTAATAGAAAGAATCAGTTTTAGTTCTTAAAGGAGGAAGTTTATCTTGGTTGAATAGTTGTTTACAAAAATTCTTAGGTTACTCATTGAGGATCAAAATTTCTTCAAAATTCTTCATACATTCTTGTTTTTGTTTTACAGAACTACACCTCTTTAAACGTCTTTGTTTCTCAATTCTTTATTATATTCATCTTTTGCTGTATGGGGAAGGCAGAATTGAAATTCACGAAGAGAGGCTTTTTCGCTGACTTCTGGAAATAGTTGAATTTCACTTCACCATTATTCATCGTTATTGTAAAGTCAAGCAAATATAAATTGTTTTCATCAGTTAGATATTCTATTGTGAAATTGATCTTCGGGTGCAATGCGTTCATTTCGTTTAAGATCGCAATGGATTCATCTTTGTTGGAGGTAAGAATAAATATGTCATCAACTTATCATGTGTACATTCGTATGTTACGAGCTCTGACAACCTTTTTTTCGAGACGGTCCATGAATAAAATTGCCAAAAGACCTGATACGCTAGCTCCCATGGGCAGTCCTTGTCTTTGTCGATAGATTGTACCGTTATATTTGAAATAGATGTTGCTGAAGATTGTAGTTAGTAACTCAGCCTTATCACAAGGAGTAATTCCGTGATAATGAATACTCAGAAGAGCTCTAGTGTATTCAGACATGAAGAAACATGCTCTCCCCATTCAGTCTTCCCATTTTCAGTAAAAATTTTGGCTTCCGATATCAATGCCATCAATCTGAGGTTCAGGGAAGCTATGTTAATAAAATCCATGAAACCTGCCCTGAACAACAAGGATGAGTACAGAGCCTACCAATCGTTGCTATTCTGATATCTTGATACGTGCGTATACTTTAGTGCCATTGAATTTTTGATAATTTTGATATCTTCATATTTTGATGATATTTGAAATTTGTGTCCTAGATTCTTTGATATGTGAACAGTCCGTTATACCCGGCGAAAATTTATAAATCATAATACATGTAAAATAAAATCAGCAGCTTGGCTTAATTCATTTTACTTTATCATCTAAATTATGCTGCTTAAGAATAATTACATTTCACGCTTTGCTGATCATTTCACATCTACGCTGCTAAATTGTGAAAACAAATAAATTGGGGTTCTCTCTCTCCAGTACCGAGATTAGAGTGCACAGCAGTCCAAATATTGTTTTTATACATATGATGTAAAGTTGTTGAGAAGAATTTGACAGTGGAAACAACAGATGTATTTCTGAAGCAATGTTCGTTGCTTAGGATGAAGCATAGTAATCTCGCAAGGGATAGAACTATGCCATCAGACTTTAAGTATTTAAGTACAAAATTCAGTGGCAGCCTAGACGCTGTGTTTCACCTACAATAGCTCGTCACTAAGGCTCGGAAGGGTCCAAGAAGCTCAAGCACAACAGGTTGTTCTACGTTTATTTTCAATTAACCTGTGCGTTTATAAACCTGTACCTTCGTCTCTACGATAGTTTTAGTGGAATTACTTAAAGCTAGATGAAGGCAGAAATTATAAAGATAAGCAACAAAGAACAGTAAAAAATGACAATGACAAAATTACTATATGGCAGACGAAACATGTGGTTTAAATTGATTGTTCTAAAAGCACATACAACAAAGAGTCTGTGTTGATCCTTTTTCAAAATTCCTGAGCACAATTGATGCGAAATTATATCAATGAAAGATTGCCACAAGGTTCACTTCCTTACTAGAAGCTCTGTCTCCATTCATTGGTTAATGACCAATTTGAAATTTTGGCAAATTTTATTTGATTACTTAATTAATGAAGCCGGAAGAGAAATATGAATTGTCATCGAAGAGAAATTGAAAGTCCGAACAGAAATAATTTCAAACCAAAAATCATCTTTGTTCTTTCTTCAGGTATGACATCAACCTCTCCGAACGAGGATCGTGTAATTCCTCAGCTCCCGTCCTTGGCTCACATGCCAACAAATGAGACGACATTTGCCGAAGTTGCAAAGGAAAACGGATATCGGACAGGCTACATTGGTGAGTGCACATTGGAATTCTAACCGTCTACCGCTTTCTGCTTGCTAGTTCCAAAATGCAGTGTTCTACAGTATGCACGGTGTACTCCAAGATGCACTGAAGCAAAAAGGGGCACACCGGACAACAGTAGACCGGTTGCAAAACAGAGGACGTACAGTAGAAACTCAAATGCAGTGGAAGTTGTAGACAACAAAAAAGCAGAATAATTTTGAGATTTGCAATTAACAAGATAAAGAAATTTCGACAGGTATTCATTTGATATGACTTTCAGCACACTACTGGCAAATCGCCTAAGATAGTGCGCATGTAATAATTGGTAAAAGCAGCACTTATTAATAAACTTTATACATGTAGTTGTGTGAGAGATGTGAACTAGGCCTGCTGATGATTCCTGATATTGGATGAAATGACAGCTATTCAGGCTTGTTTCCATTTTTCAACTGCTGATGCAACTCAATTTTTAATTGCTTTGTATTTACAAAAAGCTTTGCTACGAATTTAACTACAAAAACGAGAACAATCAAATACAGGCCTACTGTTAAAGTGCATGCGTCGCCGATAAAGTAAAAATTGTTATTTTCGTGCAAAAGCAGATTATAAAAGCGAAATCATAAACTCTAGTATGAAATTTAGGACTTTAATATGAAAGCTAGTAGTGAAAAAGTCTTTGTAGTAATCATTTTCTTGCTTTGGTAGAATGCAGTTTTCAGTGTACCGGAGCACATCGGTAAAAAGCTTCAAGTGCTCCTGTATGGGACTGCGCCCCGATATCTGATCTTTATAATTCCTTCAATTTCAATAAAATATCACTTCTTCAATATGTCTGCAAATATTACATGCTTGAATATAAGACTGATAATGAAATGCATGGAAAAAGCACATATTCTCAATTCAGTATTAATGCTGAATTTTAATAAATCAGCATGTGATTTGCATGGAAAAAATTTGTCGGTTTATGTGTGGTGTATGTAGCCTACATGAAACATGCTATATCTTTCTGTAAACTGTATTAAAGTAACTGTATCATTTATCAAAGTTAATCGTTCCAAAAATATTTATGGATGTCATTGTGAAATCAATTCATATCTGGAAGTCGGAATATAGCTACATTTTTAATATGACATACGCAACATCATTTTAGTGTAGCAATATGCAGTAACCAATGGGAAAATTTTTATTTAACCACTAACGGCCTTCTAGCGACTTAGACTATCGGTAAACTAGCTTGGTATTCAAAGACAGCGCTTGTGATACTGAGCGGGATGTGCCATGAAGATCTGGTGGGTCGAGATATGATCGACCCGATAGATCGTCGCGATACATTCCGATAATTACCCGTTAGTTTACCGATAGTCCAAATCGTTAGAAGCCCGCTAGGATTTTTCCAAGTGGGTATACTTGCTGTACATGGAGATGACATGCCAAACAGGTTGGTCAATACACTCACTGTCTGCTTTAGTCGAGCACGCCAGAAACTGCTTGCAGAATACAATAACAATGCTGTAAAATTTCTAACTTGAATTCATGCATTGCGCCACATAAGTTTGAAATATTAATTTTGGTGTTTCTCAGATTCTGACTACTCTGCTTTAGATGCAATACAGAATTAAAGATGCATATGAAAGGAAACATTGTTCGTGTTAGTTATAAAATCACTTATTGTTCTTCGGAGAGTCCCTTTTACATGTAGGCCTAGTACCTATTCGAGTACTCATCTTCTTCCTGAATTTAACGAAAAATTGATCGCGACATTGCTGGATTTGAGTTTTCTGCAATCTTAGGGGTGCCCAAGATTATTGTGGTGCTAACCAAGATCTTGGGATTCATCCTAGAATACAGACAAATATTGAAAATTTGCCATATTAGATTCTATATGCATTTTCATACAGAGGTTGCATGAACCCCAGAAACTAATGGTAAAGCTTGCGATTTGAAAGCAGAGGACCGATCGAATGCCTTCTCTCATGTTACAACTATTGTCCGAATTCTTTCCTAATAGCTGCTGATCAATAAAATACTGCACGTACGAAGCATTTATTCCACATAGCTGAAATGGACTTGGTGGCAAGCTAGGCCTTCGTAAATTCTAGCGTACATACATGTACGCAAAAAGACACGCTTGATATCGTGCGCTGCGCTTGTGTCTGTGCATTGTTCTTCATCAACACCTATATCGTGAATTTTTCCTACTTTATTGTCAACGATCATATTGAAATTTTACATCGTTCGATTCCTCTATCAATCGTTGTTCTCAATATCGTATCGTCGTACCTGCAGCTCGTCGTTCTCAGCTTCCATTGTGGTTATTGTGCTCTTCCATCTTATCATTGTGATCAGTGTTCATTCTCTGCTACCTCTTGCTGTTGGACTTTGCTTGTTGCGCTTCAATCGATTGGTCACGCCGAGATCTTACCTGACACGCAAACGCTATCTGGTTTTCCTGATGAAGAGCTTCAAGTAACTTTAGTTGCAGCAGCGTTCCAGTGGTGTATGGGTATAGAGACCTGACTGTTAGAGCGTTCGAAAGGTTACAGGTTCTGGTCCGGTGCGGTCATTTTGTTGGAATATTTTTTTCTCTCAACATTCTATTCAACTTATCTTGTGTGTTATTGGTTTGACTACTATTTCATGGCTAATCGTGGAAATAAGGGAACACCACCCAATCGATCATTGAGATCGGGCTCAATACAGTCGAATAGTGAGTCCTCAACTATATCATTGTCGCAAATGGATGAGTTAATAACACGAAAATTACATGAGGCTGTTTCCAAAATCGAGTTGAATTTATCATTGAAATTGGATCAAATACTTGAAAGGGTAAATGCCATCGAAAAACGTATTGATGTCGTTCATACAGAGAAAGTTAGATAAGATATTGAAATTGCCAAGGTAAAAGATATTGTCGTCGAACAACAGCGAATAATTGAAAAGCACGAAAATGAAAAACGACTTCCTAATCTGATATTTTCGGGAGTTCCTGAATCCTCTATTGCTCATGATGATGTTTTGCTAGTGAATGATTCGGATAAAATCGAGTCTCTCTGTAAAGAAATTTGTTAGTCAGATGACGTTGGTATATCATTCTGTACCCGCCTTGGACATATGATTTCTGGTCGTTCACGTATCTTGTAAGTTGGGCTTCATGATATCCGAATGAGAAATCGAGTGTTGTTTTCTCAGAGGAGAGTTCGAGATGAACCAGACCTTACTCAAAAATTCTGAAAGGTTTATATAAGCCCAGACTCGACTGTACTCGTCAGACAGGAAGAAAAGCGTTTAAGAGGAATTATGTATGAGATGAGAAAATCTGCTACGCCTACGGACAAATTGTATATCAAGAAAGGGAGATTATTTTTAAATTCTGAGGTAGTTGACAAAATTGATATCAGGAATCAACTTTTTTGACTACTGGGTTCTGATCAAGTTCTGGACCGACGTAAACTAATTGTTAATTATTTGATTTTTCTCTCGCGGAATTACCCATGTCATATTAGATTATTGTCACCTGCTTATTACTTTATGTCTGATGATCCGGTTTGCTCTATAGCTCAAGAAAAGACAGATGTTGCTGTTTCCTATGACTCTTTTATTGGCATCATGTATTTGAATGCTCGTTCCCTGATTAATAAGATTGATCTACTGAGATCATACGTTTCGTCGTATAAGCCTGGTATTATCTGTGTGTCTGAAACTTTGGGTCATGTGGATATATCTGATTCCTATTTGAATATCAATGATTATATTCTTTACCGCTGTGATCGTTATGTTTCAAGAGATGGAGGAGTTCTAATATATATTTCAACAAAATATCAGTCTGTTATGTTAAACAAATTTTCATCTAATAGAGTTGAAGCTATTACATGTGAAGTATTCGGAATGGAATGTAACTGTATTATTTCATGTGTATACATACCCCCAGATTACAATTGGAATGATAGTTTGTTTACTAACTATTTGTATGAAAGCTGCAAACCGGATAATGCTTATCATGTTTTTTGTGGCGATTTTAACTCTCCTAACTTAGACTGGTCCTCCAATAACTTCTCAAATAGCTTTACGCATCCCGTTGTTAAATTGTATCTAGACAATTTCCTTGTTCAAAATATCAAAACTGCTACTCGTCCACAGTCTGGCTCAATTCTGGATCTTGTTTTCACCAGTATAGATGTTGAATTAACTGATATTGATATCAATGAATGTTTTGGATCGTCTGATCATTCTATTATCACATTTAAATTATGTTTTTCTGCTGGCAATCCTACTGGCAAACCAACTAGACCATCTGAAAAATTCTGCTTCTATAAAGCCAACTGGAAAAAGTTTAGAAGCATTCTTGCTGGTTCACGCTGGATTCATGACTCCCACAAAGACATTGAGGATATCTGGAACCAATTTAATAAGAATATGAAACTTGCTATTGAATCTTCAATTCCTCGGTCAATTAGTGTTACAATGCCTCTACATAATGATAATATTGAGTCAAAGTTGAAACAACATCGTTTTTTGTATAAAGTGTATATTGAAAACCCCACTCTTTCCAGCAAACTGAATTGCCTCACTTCAGAATCCGATATCCGGATTAGCATTGATTCCGCAACCCTTAACCGTGAGAAGAACATCGGGAAACATGTTAAAGATAACCCAAAAGCATTTTGGTCGTACGTTGGTCAAATACTTAAAAATACTAATCCACCATTTTCTACAATGAAGAATTCTAACGATGAACTAATGTTTGATCCACTATGTATTGCAGAAGGTTTCAATGATTATTTTTTTTCGTTCTTCAACCAAAGCACCGGCACCCCCATACATATTAAAGATTTTTCTGATTGTAGAGTCGATATTCCTGTTATAAATTTTGTGACGTTTTCTCCAACAAAAGTTTTAAACTGCATTAAAGGTTTACCTTCGTCCAACTCATGTGGCTGTGAAAATTTTTGTTATAAAATTATAAAACGTGGTGATCTATTTTTAGCCTTTAAGCTCTCTTTTCTTTTTCAACAGTCTATGTTTACAGGCTGTATTCCTAATGCATGGAGAAATGTTATCGTTTCACCTGTATATAAAGCAGGTAACAAAGATGAGCTCAAAAATTATCGTCCTGTAGCCATCTCTAGTTGTTTCCTCCGTATAATGGAGCGGATTGTGGCTTTGGAGATCTTCGAATTCCTACGTTGTAACAATATTTTGAGGCCCTCTCAGCAAGGTTTTGTGAAGGGTTCGTCTATTGAAACGGCCAATTTAGCATTTTATGATTTTGTAACAAGGCATCTTGACGACAAACTTCATGTGGATGCTGCGTTCCTTGACTACAGCCGTGCTTTTGATACTGTTCCTTATCACATTCTCGTCAAAAAATTAAATTATACCATTGTGGAATATGTGGATCATTGCTCCATTGGATCATTAATTACTTAACTGGTCGCATTCAATACGCCAAGAAATATTTTAAGTGGGGTCATTCAAGGATCTGTTCTTGGCCCTCTGCTTTTTGTTTTGTTTTTGAATGACCTTGACCAACGAATCACCTACAATGAAATTCTAATGATAAAGTACGCTGATGACATTAAATTGGTCGTTGCCTTCTATCACAGTAAACAACTTCACTCAACTATGCGTCTTCAGGAATCTATCACAACTATTCAATGTTGGTCCAGAGAAAACGGGTTGACTCTTAATGCCTCCAAATGCAAATCAATGCATTTTGGTTTCAGAGACGATGATACGCATTAGGAGAGAAACTTGAGAGAGTAGATTGCTTCAAAGACTTGGGGATTATCATCAGTCAGCCTTTCTCCTTTGGCAAGCATATATCTACCATGACGTTGAAAGCCAACCGTTGCTTGGGTATGATGTTAAAATCATTCAAAACCAGAAGACATGACATTCTTTTACCTATCTATAAAGCTAACATTCGTTCTACCCTGGAGTTTGGCAGCATCATCTGGTCACCGCACACCAAGGAATTAGAAACCCATATTGAAAGAGTACAAAAACGCTTCACTCACTGTTTCCTAGATATTCGACATCTTTCTTATCAAGAACGTCTATCCAGGCTTCACCTTCTGTCTCTTTCCACGCGACGATTGAGATACAGACTCATTTTCCTGTTTAAGATTTTGAACAATATGTCTAACATCAACCCTCATGAATATTTTACCATTTCAACCAGAGAACAACGTGGAAATCCTTCCAAATTACTCATGCCAGCATGCCATCGTAATTTTCGATTGAAGTTCTTTTCAGTAGGAATTATTCAATTTTGGAATCAACTCACTGCCGATGAAGTCAATGTTTCCTCAGTTGACGCATTTAAGAGGAATGAGTTTTTAAAATTCTTTAAATTTTTTAAAAAATTCTTTCTTTACACGCATCGGTCTATGGTAATTTAATCGATTTTACATTTATCGTGAACATTATGCAACTCAGCAAATTTGAATATTTTATGTTTACTGCCGAGTTGCCCCAACTAAGGGTCTGATATTTGTCACTATCCCATCTAATTCTCAGAAATCTGTGTATTTTATGTATGTACATGACAAATATATCAATTATTATGACGTACTCGTTTCCGGCTAGCTTTGAGCAGCCAGTTAGGATGTGAGCGACTGTCTCATCTGTAGCCTTGCACATTCTGCATTTCGGATCTGTGCCTGTTTTTGTTATGTACGTTGAATGCGCTTTCGTGTTCAAGGCTTGGTACTGGGCTGCGACAAGTAGTGCTTCCGTTTCTATCTTCAACTTGACTGTTTTCAACCAACTATAGCATGCCTTCCCTGATGTTATTTCTTTCATTTGTCGTACATATTGGCCGTGCATTGCTTTGTCTTTCCATTTCTGATACCGCTCTTCCATTCTCTTTTCTTTCCATTCTGCTGTTGTTTCCTCACATTGTCTGTACAGAGCACTTGCTTGAGCCACCGCCAGCAGTGGGTCATCAGCAACGTTATGGAGGTGTTCTGTTAGACTTCGGTTTTCTTGTTCCACTATGTCGGTCAAGTTCTTCAAGCCTCTTCCTCCCCGATCCCGCGGCAAGTAGAGGCGATCCACGTCTGCTCTTGGGTGCAGTCCACCGTACATATTCATGATCTTGCGAGTCTTGCGGTTCAGTTCATCAAGTTCTTGGACTCTCCATTTTACCACTCCCCCTGTGTAGCTGATGACGGGCACTGCGAACGTGTTGATTGCTTCAATCTTGTGCATTGCGTATAGCTTTGATTTCATGACATTCTTCAGCCTTTTCTTGTATTCGGCGATTGCTTGCGCCTTTGCTGCGTCATCGAGGTTGGTGTGGTGCTATGGGATTCCAAGATACTTGTATCCGTCTTCTTCATTCACGTCCTGTATGATACTCCCGTCTGTTTCGAATCCATCCGTGTGTATTGTTTGGCCTCTGTGGATGATAAGGCGTGCGCATTTGTCGATTCCAAACTGCATGTTGATATCATCACTGAAGGTCTTTACTTTATTGATTAGCGCGTTGATGTCATTCTCTGTTCTTCCGTATAACCTCAGGTCGTCCATGTAGAGGAGGTGGTTCACTCGATGCCCCGTAGTTAGCTTGTAGGCTTGTTGCATCTGACCTAGGATATCGCTGAGGGGGTTCATCGCTAGGCAGAATAGCAGCGGGGACAATGAATCACCTTGAAAGATGCCTCTCTTGATCTTCACCACTCCGATGTCGTCATTGGCTTGTGTCAACTTTGTCTTCCAGATGGTCATTGATACGGCAATTACTTCTTGTACAGCTTTATCGACCTTGTACATGTCCAAGCATTTGACTATCCAGGAGTGCGGGATGGAGTCGAATGCTTTGCGATAGTCGATCCAGGCCATGGATAGGTTCTTCTTCCTCATATTGCTTTCACTTGTGATCGTTCGATCTATGGCCAGCTGTTCTTTGGTCCCTCTGCACTTGGGTCTACATCCCTTCTGTTCGTGATGCATTACACTGTTTGATTCGATATGCCGGTTAATCTTGCTCGCGATGATCCCGGTGAATAACTTCCACATAGTTGGGAGGCAGGTAATTGGCCTGAAGTTGTCGGGGCGAGGTGGTTTGCTTTCGTCTTTTCGTATCAGTACAGTTCTTCCAGTGACCATCCATTCTGGTATGGAACTTGGGATCCCTAGGAATTCATTGTAGTGTGCTGTTAAACTTGCATGCATACTCTTCAGTTTCTTCAACCAGAATGCTTGTATTTTGTCGGGGCCTGGTGCTTTCCAATTTGCCATGCTTGTCAATTTGTAGTGTGTATCGGCTTCCGATATCGTTACAGAATCCTGACTTGGTATGCTCTCACATTTTTCTTCAACAGCATCTAACCAGTCTGCGGTTTCATTGTGCTGAGCTTCGGATTCCCAGATGTTTTTCCAGTATTGTATTACTTCACTCTTGTCTTCTACTTTTTCTTCATTCGTTTCTTGCCCTCTCAATCTTCAATATACTCTCTTCGGATTTTGTTGGAATAACTTGTTGATTTTGAATTGTTCATTTCGATCTTCGTATCTCTTTAGTCTATGACTGATTGCTATCAGGCGCTGCTTCGCATCCTCATACACTTCATCAATATCTCTTGTGTTCATGTCATATTTTCGAATCATGCAATGAGGCAGTCTTCCATTGCTGTCCATATGCGACTTAAGTTGACTGACTTCTCTTCTTAGAGCTTCAATTTGTTTCTGCAACCGACGTTTCCATGGTGGAATGCGTCCATTTCGAGTATCGTTCTCCGAGTATACTCTCTCCTCTATAGCTTTGGCAGCTGAGTATATCAGGATGTTGACTCCGGTGATGTCATGTGTCGGAATGCTTCTCGTCACCACCTCGGCTTGTTCTATCAGCTTTATACAGATTGTTTCATAAAAAATGGATCACCCTTAAACATCGCCTTAACTTCAACTTTGTCTAACTCCGCCAAACTTGAACGAATTTCTCTGAAATTTGGAAGATATGTCAGTTGTGCTTACTAATATCATTGTTGGAAATTTCAAGCATGAATATTGAGTTGTTTTCCTGTTATAGATAAAAAAGTAGCAGACAATTTGATCTTCATTTAGCAATGTTACACAAAATCATACCTCACTCTTATAAAATTACATTTGTTTCCTTTGTTATGTAATATGTTGTTCTACAAGCCAAAAGCTATCAAGCAAAACAAAAATAAAGAAAATCGGTCAATCAGAGCCAGTATAGCACCATTATTCATCAACAATAATGTAACTGCTACATGTGATTAACTGGACTTCATGTTCCATAGCTTCCTGACTTCGTTGCGGTGGTGTTGGCAGCACTCCTGATTGCTTTCAGCTAGAAATCTATCTCTTACCGGTTGAAAACAATACAAAGCACAAATGAACAATAACGAGATCGCATTCACAAAAGGCAAAGTGTCAGCCTTGCTAGAACTAGGGTTTTCTTTGCGAGCTACAAGCAAGCGACTAAATGTCCCTTACACAAATGTGCATCGATGGCATAATGATGATTTTCGACTCTGTCGTAAAGAGGGCTCTGGCCGTCCACGCAAAATATCCAAACGTAGAGACCGCCTAATTTTGAGATTTGTTTATGTTGATCCAAGTCTCTCGTTAACTGAGATGGCTGCACTAGTCTCGTCTATTTCTAAGTCCACTATTCGTAGAAGACTTATTGAGTCGAATTTCAAGAGCTGTAAGAGGCCCTCTCAGATCGAATTATCAGATCAGCATACAAAAAGACGTCTCAGATGGGCAATGAGTCATTGTCACTGGCGAAATCAATGGGATCGGGTTGTCTGTTCTGATGAGGCATCAGTCCGTCTGAAGGATAGTGATGGTCGATTGAGATTATGGATAAAATCTGATCAGGAAATTCCGAGACATTTACATCGTCCCCGGGTACAAGGTGGTGCGACTCTACTGATTTGGGCTGGCATTTGGACCAATGGCCGCTCTGAACTTCACATACAGCAAGGAACCATGAATTCTGAACGCTATGTGAATGTTTTACGAATGAACATTGGCCAAATGACAGATCAACTTGGTGATCCATCGACTTGGTTATTTATGGATGATAATGCTACGTGTCACAGGAGTAGTAGAGTCAACTTATGCAAGTCTCAATTAGGGCTTAGGACATTATCTTGGCCAGCTCGTTCTCCTGATCTGAATCCCATAGAAAATGTATGGAGTATTCTAAAACGTAACGTTCGTCGTTCACTGCTACCTACAGATGGCGTATCACAACTTACGTCACTGTTAAAAAGAGAGTGGAGAAAGTTGTATCAGTCAAAAATCAACGATATCATCGAATCAATGCCTAGACGAATTGGTAATGTCATTGACAATAAGGGTAGGGCCACAAAATATTAGCTTCTTAAGAACCGTTACTGTATCATAGCTTATCAGATTATATAAGGACATTTAAATATATTAGGGACATGAAATAACATGAAAAATGCTTTCTGTATCATACTTATGTTTTATTTAGTCAAATTTTCGGATGATCCACTTTTTATGAAACGGACTGTAGTTTCCTTGTTGACACGAATGTTCCGGATGTTCACTCGATTCTCGAAGGTTGCGTACTTCTCCATGTATTCCACAATTCTTTGCTTTAATTGCTGTTCTTCATCAGTTAACGGTCTCTCTGAGATTTCGTGGTTCGGCTCTTGTGTCGTCACTTCATCATCGTCTTGACTGGAAGGCATGCTATCATTGTCATCTTCAACTTCATTGTTTCTAACAGTTGGTTGTGATACTTGGTTTGCTATCTCTTGTATTTCCATGTTTGTCAGCAGATTATTCTTCACAATCGATCGCTTTTGATTCAAGAGGCCTTGCTCTGTCATAGTCGTTTCTGGGTGCATTTGTTTCCATATATCGTGCTACGCTTGCGATATCCCCTTTCGTCCGGACGACTCCTGTAGTAGCACTCAATTACATGGGCGTTGCCATTTTCTTCTCTGGCGTTTACGATGTTCATTCTCTCCAGTAGCCCTTCCGCTTGAACGTCCTGGATTCCCAACATTCAACGCAGGCCTTGGTAACCCGGGCGACGCCTGTTCCGGTATGACAATTGATTGATTCTCCATTCTTCATTGGGTATTGGGAGGGCATAGCGAAATTAAGGAGTTCACCACTTCGAACTCCCGGTATGGCACTTATGGGTTATTTGGTGTTAGTAGTCCCTACTTAGGTCCCTATATATAGTTATTATTAATGCAACCTTCACGTTACCACTTTATTAGACCTCCAAGTAGCTGGATTACAGGCGCTTGCCAAAGCACCCGGTCGGGCTGATACATAGTATTATGGTTATATTATATATTGGAATTAATAGGTGTTTATATAGTTAATAGGTGACTGGATCCATCATCAAGGGCCTCCAGGTAGCTGGATTACAGGTGCTAGCCACACACCCGGCCGAAATTAATAAGTGACTGGGAGCGTGTTCGAACCCAGGCACGTCTGGACCATAGCCAGAGACAGTAACCACTGTGCCACCCGCTCGCTTATTATTATTATTATTATGTACATTTATATCCTATTTTGATATGCAGGCTACATGTCCATCAGATATTATCTACCTTCTACGCAAACTGTGTACTGCATATTCATGCCATTGTCGATAAGCTTCAGCCATAATATTTTAACAATATGATAAACTACCCAGATTACTCCGGTCACTATTCAGATATGCCAGCATGAGCAAATCGCAATTATGTCACATTTAAGTGCACATGTCACAATTATACTATATAACTACCTTAAAGTGACTATCTAGAATATTGTAAAATGAAATTTAATCCCCAGAGCAAGATTACGGTGTTTTTCTAGTTTTTATTCAAGCTTGTCTATGCTATGCATGGAAGATGCGTAGACCTTTAACATAGTTAGTTGTCAAAAGTCAGTTTTGATAATGCGTGTTGCTGTCAAAAGCCGATTTTGGCGATAAGTCGATCTTTGTAATAAGTATGATGTACATGCACTTAATATGAATTTGCGTAAAAAATACGTGCACCCATGAAAATAGCCTATTTTGTAGCAATGCATATATGCAGATTTCACTGCTTTAGGACAGAGACGTAGGAAGGAAGTCATTGACGCGAGAACTCGCCGGAGTGCAGACTGCGGATCAGATCACCAGCTTGTTTGGTATAAACTTCGAGGTAAGCTGTAAAGTGACGTTTCAAGAACTTTCAACAAGGTGAAGTTTCTAACTTGTTTTCTGAGACCGCGCGATTTTGAAGAAGAATTGACGACACGACTTGCAACAGTAGACCGGGTCACTTCCACAACACTTACGAATGCCCTCGTTGATACTACAATCAATCAGTGCCCAAAGAGCAACCATGGATGCAAACCTTGGATTGATGCTGATAGTATGGATCTTATAGAACGAAGACAAACTGCAAAACTGGTTGATTTCCAAGGCCTCCAATATAGTAGCCTGTGCAAGGAAGTAACGAAGGCATGCGTAAATGGCTGCAAAACACATGTGCTGACTCTAACACTGCTGATAGAGTTGATAACTCTAGCGAGACCTACATTTTGATCAGGAGGTTATGCAATACAAGATCAGCACCACGCGGTATGGGCATTACAGACCAAGATGGAAAGCTCTTATGTAATAAGAGCAGAAAGAATAATGGAAAGATGGTATTCAAATGGACGTCAGCTGTTTTGTAACAATTAATCCTCAAGTCGATGATGAATCCTCAAGTGCGATACAAGATCCAGTCGAATTTGAGCCAACACTGGATGAGATACGAGCGGCGGTCAGGATACTTAAGAACGGAAAAGCTATATGACTGGATAATGTTTCTGCAGAAATGTTGAAGGCCGGAGGTGATGCAGTGATTAACACCATGAAATACATCATAGACAAGATCTGGACACAAAGAGAATGGCCCGAAGAATGAAAGTTGTCTGAGATAAGGTAAAGGTACGACGGACGCCATTCCAACTCTTCGAAGCATTAATGAAAAATCGGTCAAAAAACAGGAAAGAAGACTCTGGATAATGTTCATCGACGTTCAACAAGACGTTCAAGGCGTTCGACAAGTTGTCGCATTCGGGACCATGGAAAACTCTTTCAGATTTCGGAGTACCAAAGCATCTTGTGTGGCTTATCGAGCGACTTTATGCAACAGCAACAGGAGTCAATCGTGTCAATAATGATGGACACAAACAAAAATTACGACTAGAACAACGCGTTCGACAAAGCTGCATTCTGTCACCATTACTGTTTAACATTTCCGAAGAAGCCATCAAGAGAGCTACATATGAAAGGTTGTATGAAACACATCAGTATCAGCCAAAATGTGTTCCAGGAGGTGCGACGATATGGAATCTGCGTTATGCGGGTGACACCACGCTGATTGCCGCCTCCAGAGAATAGCTGGAACAACAAGCGTGCGAGCTGGCAGAAGAAAGTCTCCTCTACGGACTTCGTATCAATGCATCGAAAACAGTCGTGATGAACATGTAAGAGGAACACACACGATTTCAATTAAAAAATGAGCGGATGGAATCCAAGAGTTTCTTTAAGTATCTGGGATCAATTGTTAATGATGAAAGTAGCTCCACGCAAGAAACTCAAGCAAGAATCGCTACAGCTAAACGCATCATCCATCACATGTCCCCTGTTTAGAAGTCGTGCAAGATGAACATCCCAGTCAAACGAGAGCTGATTAAAACCTTGGTGTGGAGTGTGGTTTCAAATAGCTGTCAGAACTGGACCCCTATGTGAGTTGATGAGAAACACCTCACTTCGTTCAAACTTTGGGAATGGAGGCGCATGTTAAGAATCAGCTGGACGGAACATCGAACTAACGAATATGTGAGGGGAAAAGTTGGCGTCGCAGAAGATCAAAGCCTGCAAACCTCCCTGCGAAAACGAAAGCTCGCTAAATATGCCCACTGGAAACGATGAACTCGCAGCCTTGTGATGATGACAACTGATGGAGAGAGAGAGGGCTGTAGTCGCCCAGGAAGCCGGCGGACAGAGTGGTGTGAGAACGTCAAGGCATGGATGCACGGCGGTATGCGAGCAGCGGCAAGAGATGCTATAAGTCGTCGATGGACAGAATTAGGGAAATGATGTCAACGATCTCCAGTGGATTACAATCTTAAAGTAGAATAAAGGATCAGGTTCTAACATTAAGAAGATTCATTTCTCCATCAAAAAATTTGCATTTTTCTCCTGAAATTCAAGAATCATGTCCGTCTGACATTTTAACTGTGAAATATCGTTTCTACTGATAAACTTCTAATTCTATAGTAAAAATCTCATTTAATCTAATTAGCAGGCATCCGACACAGACATAAACAGAAATTGCGGATGGATATATGGTATGCAAAAAGCATTAGTGTATTAATGTAAGACTATGAGAGTATTTATAATAAATCGAAATATGTTTTTACTTTCGAGTGTATTATGCAGCAGTTGTAGACTAATATGCAGATTTTAAAGCTTCAATTTTAGATAATATGTGATTTATTATTTCCTGTCATATGAAGCTGATAGAATACTCATACATTAATGATTAGGCCTACTACATTCATCTGGCTAATAAGGTCCATCCGACAGAATAACTTCGATATCTAAAGTGCTAATGACGAATAGCCCGTGATGTTTTGAGCACATTCAAAATTAGAAAATGTATAATTCCGAAAAATACGTAGGCCTGTATATTTGATCACACGTATATTGTCGAAAGAGTCTATGACAAGGATTGCAAATACCCGGGTTTTTGCAAGCACCCGGATCCCGGATCCTATTATGGAAAGTGATTAAATTGCATGAAATTCGCTTTCATTATCATGAATTATTGAATAGTATGGTTTCTGAGATTAAGTTTAAATTAACCTATGCGTTTCATAATACATAAAAGCATACTAATAAAGTGATCGTGAAATCCTAGGATTTTACTATCGCCAACTTCAGTTGTCATTCTGGTTCTCAGTTGTTATAATCCTTTTTACAAATTATCATTACTAAATATCAATACATGATCATAAGTATCTAAAATATCGGTATTACAATTGAGACCGAGCTTAGAGAAATGTTCACTCTTTCTTAGTACATGATAACTGAAACTGCATTTCTGAATTAATTAAGTTTAGGCCTATATTTACCATGATTGTCAATCAAAAAACAATTTCAATTACGATAAACAAGTGTATTCAATTAAAATAAAGAAAAGACAGCAAGCCTGCTTTTATTTATGTTTATTTAACTAATATGCATATATCCAACTATTAGACTTACTAATAATTGCAGCTGTAATTCATTGCATGTATAAGGTAGTCGGATCAATGCCATATGTCTGGAGAAGCACAATGGATATTTCATTATGTTGTTAACTTTTGAGTTCATGGATGTCCATTCATTCCTTGGTGTGATATAGTAAATCGGGTCTACAACGGTAACATGAAAATTAGAATGAACGAAGCATGAAAAAGCTTCATCTTTTTTGTGCATTAATAGATCGTCATTCAATACCGAGCTACAGACATTCCTGGATAAAACATTTCTATCAAGATTTATATTCACATTCTTGACGGCCACTCCCAACTCTAAGTGAGTAAGGAGAAAAACGAGTTTGAGGCTCTATAACTTTTATAAAATTCTATCGTCAAATAGGATTTTCCACAGCATTAATGACCATCAACATCTTATCATAAACGCTCTTCGCTGGATCCGAGATCCGGGCGGATCTCATACCGGATCCGGATATTTGCAACCGGATCGGCCGGATCCCGGATCCAAATCTTGACCCGTTGCAATCCCTGGTCCATGAACTGCTAGAACACATTTCATGGTACCAACTGTCTACAATGGGCTCACAGTAACCAGTTGCTGCCAATTTCGCTAATGAGGCACGTGCATATGCAGTTGATTAGATTCTGCGGGAGAATCGAAATGACCGCATGGTTCTACTACGGAGACATGGCTACCATGGATACTTGGCCACAGTCAATTTGTATGAAAGAGCAATCATGTAGCATTCCATTGTCACTCTGCCGTGGCTTTTCAGCAGCGCTGGTCTGATGTTCATGGCAAATAATAACCTTGTTTGCACAGCGTTGAGATGATTTAGGCTACAATTTTAGATACTTCCTGTCAATTGACTCCAAAGCCGCACAAAAAGGAACTCAGTCTCTGGCCAGATGTGTCATTAGTCTTGTCTAAATCTATTATGAATATCCAAACTAAAAAGTTCAAAAGAGATAGCTAAAACACTCAAACATGATGGCAGTAGTACCATGTGGAGAATTGGCGACTAACTGACTGAGTCTCGATTTACTCTCAGTCGTCACATTTGATTCTCTATGTACACATCCTGGCCTATAATAATATAGCTCAATTTCTGAGTCTACGGAACTTCAAAAAATAAGCTTCGAACTATGATAAAAAGCTTTCTGATATAGGTTTATGATACTTTGGTCTATTCTTGCGTTGTAGTCCATAGAGCAAATGGAGATCATGAGACCTATGACGATTTCTCATGATATGATTATAGCCTCTGTTGTAACTAAATACATATAGTGTTATATTCATCACTATATTACTGGCTCTTCTCGGATAATAGAAATTCAGAGTGAGTGGAGAGGACAATATTTTCGATTCAAAGTGATTTGAACTGATTAAGATGCTCAATTTTGTAAGAAATTGAAAAAAAGTGATCGATTCTCACAAAGGTACTTTTAATTGAATAAAGGTCACCTTTTCCCACTGGTCAAATTTGACAAAATTTAATTTACTTGACAGAAGCACGTAGAAGGTAAGTGTCACAAAAAATTATAGTCGCAGCTATTATAGCTTTGGATAATGTATTTCTACGCATTCAATGCGATTGATGGCATTCATTCAATGGAAGAAAGTTTCAAAAAATAGGCACTGTGCTCACACCAACGCATGACTTGGGTCAGGACACATATACTGTTTCGAAGTCGCGGGGAAAGTTTTTGAGTTTTATGAATTGATATATGACATAATGTGGCGCTCCTTATTACAAACTACTCTGCAGGTAACTTCTATCATATATTAAGGATTGATAAGCAAGAGAAATTTGCGATTGTGCTTCTCCAATATAGAAAATAGTCTTCATCTGACATCATTTCTAAGTTTTTGAGAACATCGTTTAGTAGAGGCTATAATCTGGCCACATAGCTGCTCATGCAAGTTTCTAAACACAACTAAAAAAATCTAGTATTTCTAAAAACACATAATCCGAAAATTTAACCAGAAATTTTATATAGAAAGAATGTCACAAAACTTTTCATTGCACCGATATATGTCGCCGGCTCTCTACGGGATGCACTCCGGAATGACAAGTAAGGTATGATATGAGCACATGTAGCGGTTAGCAAACAATCATATGATGTATGGCATAGAGATGCACATGGCTCGATCTGACGACCCGCGAGCCGATGTGATTTTGAAATATTCAAGCCGATCTGAGCCGAGCCGAGCCGACGAGCCGTTTTAATTTTGGGTAAAACAAAGTTAAAATTCAACCCTATGTACAGTGTGTATACACATAGTTTGTTAACAAGTGGTGATTGTAGAACATTTACTGGATATAATTTTAGTTTCATCATCAATTATAGATTGTGAAGGAATTCTTCACTTGACGATAAAAGTTAGTAATATGGTAACATTACAATGATTACCTTGTCTTATGAAGATTCCTGGCTGTATTGATGCAATATTTATACATGGCTATGGTTTTCCTTGTCTATTATTCTTACAAATTTCCTATGCAGTTTTCTACTTTTCATTTTCTCCAGCGATCTGATGCATCTGGCTAATATAACTACGCATCAGTTTTATCATAGAATTTTGAAAAAAACATTTATCGCAGCGCAAGCCACCATTTAAGGATGATGGTCCTTGATGAATAATAAAGAGCCTCTGGTCCATCAATCTTAGCATAAGAATATGAAAACTGTCCATTATTGAGTTAAGCCAAAGGTCTTAAAGTCTGCCTAAAGTCTCTTAAAGGAATTAATTTAAATTCTTTGATAAATTTGTGTATTTATAATGTAATTTAAATCACGAAAATTCGGGAAATATTTCGATGTAATTTCTTTCAACGACTTGAATAAAAAACCAGGATTAGCTTGAGTCTGGTGTGTTTCTCAATGAATTACATATAACGAAGTCTATGTTGACAGTTGACCAATCGCCATTAGAATAGCTGCCTCAAGGGTATTATTGTATACAATGCTAAGTTTGAGGTTATTTCAGACGTATTATGTGTAGTAATATGTTCAGAGTAATATATACTTCGATATGACTTCACTTGTCTTGAACGAATGTGATGGGACCAAACTACAAACGATATATTTTAAGCCAAGCCGAAGAGCCGCGGCTCCGACCGGCTCGAACAAGTGGAGCCGAGCCGATGGAAGATGATGTCAAGCCGAGCCGTTATCGTCTCAGCTCGGCTCGGCTTAGGTACATCTCTAGTATGACATGACTGATATGTAATGATGCGAGACAATAAAGCATGAAATAAAATAAGTTAGGACTAGCAGTAAAGTTACCACGGTAAAGAGAGGGTAAAAACTGTCTCTTTCTGGACGCAAAGGTCTACAAATATGTAGAGCCTGTAATACACAAAAATGAAGCTTACACCTTCTTCTCTTCAGCACAAAGAATCTTGGGGAGGGAGCACAGCCGCATCGAAGAAGATGTTTGGCGATGCTGCTTGATGGCATCCTGCAAAGGCACCTCTCTTACGCCACGCTGGGATGCGCTCGTTAATTCTTAACCAGGAATGTTTTGACTGGACACAAATTCATTCAGGTGGGGCTTGGACACTTCTAGCCTACTACCTAAGCGCGTGCATTAAAAGCTATCAGACAACTACCTTGTTTTTCTTTCGAGTGGGAGGGGTGTCGTTTCCAAATAGCTCAACTGAAAACACTGAAACCCTTAATTATCAGCCGTTTCAAGGACGCAACGCGACGGACGATTGTTCCATTCATTAATTTTACAAAAATGTCAAATGAAATGAAATGCTGATTTCTAATCTATCAATCAATTATAGCCTTTGTACTATAGGGAATTGAATTGTGAACGTCATCTTTCAGGGAAATGGCATCTTGGAACTTACAGCAGTGAATTTGGAAATTTCGGCGCGCATCCACTAAAACGCGGTTTTGACCACTTCTATGGCTGTTTGTGGACTTCTGTGAAAGATTTCGGAGAACACGGAGAGAGCATGATGTCGGATTTGGTTCCTACAGGCAAAAGACAAGCGATCATGACATTTTGTGCTTCTCTCCTTATTCCCGCCGCTTTGTACATTCTGGGGATTGCTGGGAAGCGTGGAATCTCAATCATCTTGCTTTTGATAGCTTTTCATTTGTGTTTTTCTTTATGGCCATATTATGGAGTGAAATTTGCAAATAGTGTCCTTCATCGAAACTTTGAAGTGGTTGAAATGCCTATTCGGTTTGAAAACTTGACGCAACGTTTAGTGCGGGAGAGTGTGGAATTTATGGAAAAAGTCAAGAAAAAGAATGATGCTCCATTTCTTCTCTACATATCATGGTTTCACGTAAGTAACAAATATTTCATCCGTTATCCTTGTGTCAATAATCATAGCCTACAAGCATGATCACCTAGAGATACATCGAGTGAACGAGCGTCTATTTGATGCACATGCGCACAGTAGACTACTTAAGGATGGTTTTCAATCGGTCGCGGGTCGTGCGTCGTCATATCGAGAAGACTCTACACTGTAAATCGCTGCATGCGAAAATAACATACAAATATGCACCAGAAACATACATACAAACATACATGCAAACGTAAAAAAATTACACATACAATTTGAAACTGACTTCTGATACGAGATTCTCGTATACTTACAGAGATCTGGCATGTTTTTTCATACGAAATCTCACTTACAATCGCATGTGATTGGTATGTAGCGATACGAACTATTCTATCTGTGATTGGCTGTTTTACACTGAAATACGAGTTGTTGGCATGTTTTATATACGAGAACCGATGCAAATTCATTTTCATTCGTATGCCTGTGGCATGCCTCTGGTATGTAGAGCTTTAAGTCACACAGCAAAAGAAAAATATAAAAGCATATATATATTACATACGTGGTAACTTCGCATTTATTAAATCCCCAATGTGTATACACTTTCGATTTGATTAAATTAACTCAAGGAAGATACAGGTGGTATTGTCACAAAACGTTTAATATGCATATTTTTGCAGTTTTGAAGAAATTACAACGGAGTTGACTGATCATGATTGTAATGCAGAAGGAATGATGGTATCACAGATTCTCATGACAGCCTTGGAGATTTAATGTTTGTTAAATTAGCCATTCGATGGGTTCCTATTACTTTCATGCTCAACCTCAAGAATATTTTCTGAAGCGTGATATATCACAGGCAACCTGCCACTGGCAGAGCAAAATCACATAATCAAAGACAGTGATTTCAATCAACTTTGAAAGATGTAAATGGGTCCACAACAGTATTCAGATTCCAAGAAATGAAACATGAATTTAGTGAATCATAAAATCATGCCAGTGAAAATTGAATTAAAAACTTGAAATTTCAACCAAGAAAGCACGAATAGGATCGCGACTTTTTCATGAAGACTTCCACTGTAATACGGAGCATGAAATTCTCTTGATAATCAGCATGATTTCCGCTTAGTTACGATGCTTGTTAGCAAATATTCATTCCTTTTGATATCCAACTTGTTTCATACTACTTATATAGGAGAGTCATCTCGGTAGTATATAATTTGGCAAATTTTGACTTTTTTCAAAAATGCTCAAATAATTTTTTGGACCACAGGAACATAATCTCCGCAAGAAACTGAATCTTTTGATATAAAAATTTTCATTGTATACAGATACTTTTTGAGTCAACACTCTACCTATATATATATCCCTACTCTATGTTACATACTACTGTCAAAAAACTTTTTTCAGTAATACCAGCAGTGGATATTTCTTTTTGATATTGTGGTATTTAACTAGATTAGATTTATTGTGAATTTTATGCTCCACGAGTATGTCGTCGTTGCTACTTGCCTAGTAACATTAACAGGACGCTTGGTTAGCTCTACTTAATGAACCAAGTTGATTAACATCAATTCATTCAAACGAAATCTTTCGTGCAACCATGTTGACTTATGTATCTCAAACATAACTATTTTTACATTCATGAATTATAATCTGTTTTTATTTCGGATTGATAATATGCTTAATTTCAAAATTACATAATGCATAATTGCTGATGGTTGAATACTTATTGATTATTTATGAAATACCTTAGACTTACATGTATTAAAATCGAATTCAGTGTTGAAAGTTTGACTCTTTAATGCCATTACCTCACTACTTGCAGTAGTAACATAAGTGTGATCTTTATCGACAAAAGGCCTGAAATCAACATACTTCAGACATCATTGATGCTTTCTTTTAACATTGTGCTGGCTGCTGGTATGGCTTTAGTATGTAGAGCATATACAGTTGAAATATCATACGAAAAGCATACAAATAGATACAGAAATATATGAAAAATATTTTGGTGTGCATACTTCGCATGTGATTGGTATTGAGTGATTTACAGTGTACATTGAATATTACGCCGCTAATAACACGGTAATTCGCAGCTTCTGACTTTTAAATGTACAGCCAGCTATAGGTAGGTCAATTTTAATTATCCTTAGTAATTTAGAGTAAAAGTTATCAATAACATATAATGAAGTTTCACTACAGACTGGACAAAGAAGTCTACATGTTAAAACAAGCATGATTGCCATTACTATCACCATGAGCTCGTTGCTGGTGACTAGCGCTACGTGTATATACAAAATTATGCAAGGTTTCATGAATAATCACAGCGAAGGATTGCGAAGTGCTAAATTCTCTTTTATCTACATTCAAATCGAAAACTATTCACTAAAATGGGGAAAATAATGCTGAAATAACAAAATGCCCTAACATTATAACTATCACTCTTTTTCCAGGTTCACACCGTTCTTTACAACTCAGTACCTGAGTTCAGAGGTCGCAGTGCACATGGACCGTATGGAGACAATGTTGAAGAGATGGATTGGTCAGTTGGACAGGTCCTGAATGCATTAGATCGACTTGGTTTGACCAAAGACACTTTAGTCCTCTTCACATCGGACAACGGCGGACACGTGGAGGAAACTGATTACATGGGCCGACGTGCAGGAGGTCACAACGGACCCTATCGAGGTGGGAAAATGCATGGCGGATGGGATGGAGGCTACCGAGTTCCTACCGTGTTTCGATGGCCAGGAGTTGCACCTCCAGGGTCTTCCAGTGATGAACCAACGATGAATATGGATATCTTTCCAACCCTGACGGCCGCTATGGGACAGCCACTGAATCCCAAAATTCGTTTAGATGGAGTCGATCTTCTGCCGATTCTTCGAGGAACGAAAGAAGTGATGCCTCTGGGCGAGAGGTTTATTTTCTTGTACTGTGGAAACCAAGTGTTCTCGGTGCGTTGGAGGAGATCCGATGCGGTGTGGAAACTCCGACTCGCATCTCCGCCTTGGTTGCCAGGCAGCGAACATTGTAAATTCGCCTGTCCGTGCTTTCAACAGCAAGGCGTGCAGATACACTCCGAACCCTTTTTGCATAATTTAGATGAAGATCCTGAGGAGAGAAATCCTTTGAAGATCGAAATTGAAAATCACAAGGAAATTCGAGACGCAATGTTGAAAGCTGTGAGGGATCATAAAAAGTCGATTGGTAACGTTCCAAGTCGATTTTCATTTTGGCAAGTCTTGTATAGACCGTGGTTACAACCTTGCTGTAATTTTCCTTTTTGTAACTGTCGAGACACTAAATGGATAAGATGATATACTAATTACAAAAACCGAAGTCCGCCGAATAGCATCTGAATGCGTGAAATTTTGAAGGAACCGTGAGATGCTTGAATTAAATGTACAGAAAGTCGTATGAATTGTACGCTAAGGAATAAAACTTCGAAAATATGACATAGAACAAGTTTGCTTATTCTTTTTGAAGCTGATACCTTCTGCTGCACTTCCCGTTACAGAGTCAAGAAAGGATTATACTTGATGCAACAATTGTTTGCTAACGCTGATTCTAATGAAATCGGCACATTTGGTATATTTTTCTTAATTTGTCTTTAAGCAACGTGTTTATACACAGAATAAGATTCATCTGCGCGCGCTTGGGTTTCCTAGAAAGGAAGGGTTATATCTAGCCTTAATATCGAAATGGCAATTCACACTTCACAGAATTAGACAACTTGCTCCTTCTCGAATGGATAATTCGTGAATCGCTTGTTATTGGAAATGGCAAACCATAAACTGTCAGCAGAGGACATCAGAGCCAGTGAGAAATGCGTGCGTGCTGTGCTATCACTTCGCACACACCAAAACACACATCGTCTAGCTTACATTCGATTCAGTGTATGCACTATACAGTAGGAAATGCCGAGGAGAGGATGTGAAAACATTAAGTGAACTAATTTTCGTACGTCTGATACTTTTTTTAATAATGATCGGAAGGGCCAACGTTATGAAGAAAAGTTGTGGGCAATGATCTGAATTCTTCGAATCTGAAGGAATTTTGGCAATCGAAGCACTTTGGTGGAACTCACAGTAATCTGCAAGCGACACACGACTTTTTTCATGTCTATGTTAGGTATTAGGAATTCCTTTTTGCTCACTTAATAGGTTCCTCGATGTGCCGGCGATTTCGTATTAATCACACTTCTAGCAAACCGAAGCAGATAAACAAGATATCTAATTCTGTGTGTTTATATATTGAGTGAATCAGTAGACAAACAATCAATAGACATATTTGCTGACTAGAAGAATTATATCTGTGTAATTTGTTTAGGGATCATATGCGTAAATTTCAAGAATATTGAAACTCTGAGAATACGTGCTAAAATTATATCTTCCTAACATAGGTCCAAATGTACAAAATGTAGACCGTGCAATTTTTCTAAAGATCCAAAAAATGAATTCTTTTCATGAACATCGACATCTCTTCCTAATTTCTGATACGCTCCTTGGACTAAAATCCAACATGTTCTATTTTGATAGGTATTTTATCACTAGATTTAATCCACCTAAACTAGAAACCTACTTATAGGCCTATCCTCAAGAAGTAGTAAACAAAAGTTGCATAACTCCAACCCTAGTACTACGAGTATTTCTAGACCACTATTATTGTGCAGCCTACGTAAAGCCATTTTGAGCTCCGAAAACTCGAGGGGCTTCTGGAACATCTTCCGTCTCATATTGATGTTCCTATGATTCAGCCGCTCCCAAAATTCCAAGTAGGACAATGGTACATTTGGCGTGTGGTCGATTCAATAGTGGTGTCAGTTTTCACAAACTCTGTCATGTTGCTGATGTTAACAGAAATTCAAAACTTGAATTCTACTCTTTTTTAAAGGAAATTGATGGTAGATTATTTTGATAAACGGCACGTTTTGATCGGTTATCGCATGAAGACATCTTACGACAATATTAGTAGGCTATACATATTCGATTATATTGGGGTAGTTTAACGGCGCTGAAAGCAACTCAAATGGAAATTCTTGAAAATACGTGATTGTCTGCTGATATCTTAGCTATAGGCCTATATAGATTGGAAAACAATAGAAATCGTTTATCATCAAGTAATTGATAATTAGAAAAATAGATTTTTGTAGAAATCAAAGAAGTCAAAGAATTCTTGGAGAAAATCACTACAGACGTGGCAAAAAGATCTATCTCAGTGAGTGTACAGATTCGTTGAAGCTTCGTTGATGGAATGTAGGATGTAAGGCGTCGGTTAGTCCGGCAAAAGGAAAAATTCAGCCTCGTACCACCAGATTACAAGAAATCTGGAAGCAGGATGTATGTGGTCATCTTTTTTCATTTTTTCGAAGTACTTCAAGGCTTGCTGCTTCCTTAGTTACATGATTTTCCTCGATTTCTGGATTACAGTTACATGATCTTCCACACATACATAACATATACAATTCCTCATGAAATTGATGAATATTAGAGCCCTGACAGCTAAGTGGCTGAATCATGCCAGTGGTAGACCTCGACAGATGTGCAGTTTCGTAATAGCCATGTATCATTCTGTGAAAGTCCCTTGTTCGGCTTCGTGTTGGGGCCCGACAATGTCAAAGGGTCTTGGGTCAGACCCGGACCCGTAGCCGTGGTAGCTGGACCACGGCTCCGAAACCCTGGTTTTACGAAAACATCAAAGATTATATTACTGAATATATAATGGAAAACATTAATTGGTGATTTAAATGGACGAATTGGTTTAGAGAAAGATAATGAAAAGCATGGATTTCCAAAACGGAAATTAGAGGACATGACACATAATAACTATGGAAATTACATCCTGACTTTTTGTAATGAAACCAATTCAATTACAGCAAACGGAAGATTTGAAAATATCAACATTTTAGGAAAGTGCACGTTTCATTGCATTCAGAAGAATGTCATTAGAAAATCTATGATTGATTACATGATCATATCACAATCTATCTTAAATATACATGTATTAACTGAATTTGAAATTGGTACTCCGGTTCTATACACCGATCATTCACATCTAAAGATAAAATCAAAAAAATTCAAAATAAAATAAAATAAACTGTGCAGCACAATCTAAGCAGCACATAGCAAATAGAAAGAAATAGATACACACATTGCAGAAGTTAATGAGAAGTTACACTAAATTGTTCAGTAATCGCAGTAAACACTTCTGAGGGATGCTTGGCCAGCTTCAGTTCCGTAAAAGGGGATTGGAACGAGGAATAGGAACGAAGGCGTGTTGAGATGATGTCCTTCAGGATGTGGGTATTTTCACTCTCCACCATCTCATACAATTTTCTGCTCACGTTGCATCTTCGAGTTGTCTATTCATTGGAAGCACAGTAGTCCATGGGCCAGACCAGATATCGGTACCACCTCGGGTGAATAAACGAAAGTGTGCTAGAAATGTTGATTGGGTCCATATAAGTTAGAAAAAGTGTGATAGCAGTCTCAGATCGGTAGCTTACTCCTTGATTTTCACATGTTTTTGAATTTAGTGCGTCGCTATTAATTCTGGAAAATCTAACATGTCGCTATTTTCTAATTAACTCCTTGTTGGCTCTAAATCCTTCGAACTCCAATATATTTTTCATCAATAGAAAGAAAATTATGGCAACCACTTTTTTATAGGTCTGGGATGCTGATTGTGTCATTTGGGGGTCAACAGAGGACAAAAAAGCAAAAAAATGATAAAAAATTGCAAATAAACCAATTTAAAGTATAATGTCTACAAATGAACATGTTTTCATGAGTTCTACAAATACATGCTGTGATGGGCAATGATTATTGATGAATTCGGAAGAATTCTGATCGACTCATAAGTAGTATATCGTAAGAACACGATTTATAAATTTATAGAAAAAATATGTACGGTAACTATTTTTGCTACAAATCTAACTACTTGTTAATCCTTTCAAATACATTTGTTATTGCATGCATCGGATGCTGTCATAACCTGGCGATGGTCAATCATTGGCATCAACGTATTAAACCCCATTCCGAGTTCCCAAGATTCAGCAATTGATTTGATAATACTGAATGTCACATGTGTTTCTTAGGATTCATTTCAGCTGCAAATCAATTGAGAGGTGAGGGGTACTTTTTGAGCTATGTAGGGTTGAAAATAACAGGCAATTGGTATCATAATATGACATCCATATTATGATAATGTAAATCTAAGAATATTCTTTTCATAGAATGACACCCATGATGAATAAAAAATGCACTAAATCCAAAAATAGGCAAATTGATAAAGTGAGATTTGAATTGTCTTATCTCTCCTGAATGCTTGTAGTCTATATACACGAATTGCTTACCGGTGGCAGGTCTCTGTTTGTTTTGCATGCTTTGTATGTAAATACTTACGATGTTTCATGCATGTATTCATAAATGCATCCAATGCTTCTCATGCTTAGCCATTATGCTTTCATGCATGCTTTCATGCATGCTTCTAATGCTTCTTCATTGATCATCCTGATATCAGCCTATCAAGAATCAAGAAAGATGAAGCCGACGTTCAATTCCTTGTGCAGCAGTAGTAAGGAAGTGACAAACACCAGATAGCGCAAGATGGCCGCCATCGCTGACGTCCCCCCCCTCTGGAACGACAGAGGTTGTAGTCTGTCGTGGTGTGCCGGCCAGGTTGGTTCACGTTCGCAAAATGTTCGCTGACGTCCCCCCCCTCTGGAACGACAGAGTGTCGTGGTGGACTTGGGCGACCGCCAGGATTAGTCTTGAGGCTATAGTGTGTGATGTTTTTCGTGCAATCTGCTGAATGTTGGGTTGTAAAATGGGCTGTTTCGAGTGGAAGGAGTGCTCGGATGGGAAAACGGAGGCCAGATTCGGATTCAGCGTGAAATTCTGCATCGGTATGGTGAGTTTCAAGTCAATCGGCGACAAAAAATTTTCAACATTTTTCGAAAAAACGACAGAGTTAGAATTTGGGACGTTTTGGTGTGTGGCGCCCAAACGAACCATCGGATGGGAAAACGGAGGCCAGATTCGGATTCAGCGTGAAATTCTGCATCGGTATGGTGAGTTTCAAGTCAATCGGAGAGAAAAATTTTCGCTGACGTCCCCCCCTCTGGACAGCTCGCTTCGATTTTGGCTTCCAGTGGACGGATTTTGTCTTGCCATAGCTCGTTTGAAAGCTAAGAGTGAGACAAATTCACTGAAAGAATCGGCTTGTTCCTATCTGTCTTCGTTTAGATGTGAGACGCCATTTAAGATTTTGGGACATTGGCGAAAAACGACAGAGTTAGAATTTGGGACGTTTTGGGCTCTAGCTTCAAAACGAAGCATCGGATTGGAAAACGGATTTCAGATTTGGAATCAGCGTGAAATTCTCTATCTGTATGGTGAGTTTCAAGTCAATCGGCGACAAAAAATTTTCAACATTTTTCGAAAAAACGACAGAGTTAGAATTTGGGACGTTTTGGTGTGTGGTGCCCAAACGAACCATCGGATGGGAAAACGGAGGCCAGATTCGGATTCAGCGTGAAATTCTGCATCGGTATGGTGAGTTTCAAGTCAATCGGAGAGAAAAATTTTCGCTGACGTCCCCCCCCTCTGGACAGCTCGCTTCTATTTTGGCTTCCAGTGGACGGATTTAGTCGTGCCATAGCTCGTTTGAAAGCTAAGAGTGAGACAAATTCACTGAAAGAATCGGCTTGTTCCTATCTGTCTTCGTTTAGATGTGAGACGCCATTTAAGATTTTGGGACATTGGCGAAAAACGACAGAGTTAGAATTTGGGACGTTTTGGGCTCTAGCTTCAAAACGAAGCATCGGATTGGAAAACGGATTTCAGATTTGGAATCAGCGTGAAATTCTCTATCTGTATGGTGAGTTTCAAGTCAATCGGCGACAAAAAATTTTCAACATTTTTCGAAAAAACGACAGAGTTAGAATTTGGGACGTTTTGGTGTGTGGCGCCCAAACGAACCATCGGATGGGAAAACGGAGGCCAGATTCGGATTCAGCGTGAAATTCTGCATCGGTATGGTGAGTTTCAAGTCAATCGGAGAGAAAAATTTTCGCTGACGTCCCCCCCCTCTGGACAGCTCGCTTCTATTTTGGCTTCCAGTGGACGGATTTAGTCGTGCCATAGCTCGTTTGAAAGCTAAGAGTGAGACAAATTCACTGAAAGAATCGGCTTGTTCCTATCTGTCTTCGTTTAGATGTGAGACGCCATTTAAGATTTTGGGACATTGGCGAAAAACGACAGAGTTAGAATTTGGGACGTTTTGGGCTCTAGCTTCAAAACGAATCATCGGATTGGAAAACGGATTTCAGATTTGGAATCAGCGTGAAATTCTCTATCTGTATGGTGAGTTTCAAGTCAATCGGCGACAAAAAATTTTCAACATTTTTCGAAAAAACGACAGAGTTAGAATTTGGGACGTTTTGGTGTGTGGCGCCCAAACGAACCATCGGATGGGAAAACGGAGGCCAGATTCGGATTCAGCGTGAAATTCTGCATCGGTATGGTGAGTTTCAAGTCAATCGGAGAGAAAAATTTTCGCTGACGTCCCCCCCCTCTGGACAGCTCGCTTCGATTTTGGCTTCCAGTGGACGGATTTTGTCTTGCCATAGCTCGTTTGAAAGCTAAGAGTGAGACAAATTCACTGAAAGAATCGGCTTGTTCCTATCTGTCTTCGTTTAGATGTGAGACGCCATTTAAGATTTTGGGACATTGGCGAAAAACGACAGAGTTAGAATTTGGGACGTTTTGGGCTGTAGCACCAAAACGATGGCTCGGATGGGTAAACGGAGGCCAGATTTGGAATCAGCTTGATGTTATTGTCCAATGAGGATCATCATCCAATGAGAATCAAGCATTTCTTTATAAATAGCGAGCCTTCCACAGTGAGAATCATTCCATCGTTGAATCACACGAGTGACGGACGCACATTTTCTCTCTCTCTCTAGTTCCCTGTTCTATTATCCAACTAAAATGGTAAGTCGCTACTTCCCTCCCTCTCCTCCCTTGAACGTAAACTTAATACAATCATTTTTCATTTTCAGGCATCTACTCCATCTGCTGCACTAGTAGGACAAAATGGCGGTCAAACGTTACAAGGTTCGCTACGGTCAGATCATCTACAACTGAGGCCAGTGGAAGAAACATCCAAGGTACATAATCCTACACCGCTACAGCGTAAATTTAAACAAGCCTTGCGTTATGATGATCATAGCGTAGTACTCCAAACGGGAATGCTCCCTTCCACGGATGTCAAGATAATGCACAATCAGTATGGGGACTACATACTGATCCCCGTGAGTCCGTACATTCGCCACCAACTTGATATTATTGAGGAGTACGTGACATTAAATATG
This sequence comes from Prostheceraeus crozeri, assembly GCA_907163375.1. Lineage (NCBI taxonomy): Eukaryota > Metazoa > Platyhelminthes > Polycladida > Euryleptidae > Prostheceraeus > Prostheceraeus crozeri. Next base: position 742,763 of record CAJQUW010015437.1, read on the forward strand.
GACATTCCTACTCCTCTTGCTCAAGAGTGGAAGGCGAGAGATGACAAGGATACTCCCTATAGAAAGATTTGGGATGGTAATCACATTTGCCTACCGGTATCACATTGGTGTACTTACTATAAGAAGGATGGAGATCATTCAATACCCATCAGATGTGATGAGCTCGGAGAAGGTACTTGGGATATCCTTTTCAAAGTGAATGGGCTATATTATGGTCGACACAAGGATAATAAAATAGCCTCTCTCTCCATGCATATGGAATCCATCCTATATATTCCAAAACCACCCAACGTGGACGACATAATTGATCAAATCCTTAACAGCAGTGGTACGAAGCGCAAGTCGGAGAAGAATGCTACATCAAAACGCAAATCAAAGAAGGAGAATTACTAGTCCTTTCCTAACTCTACCCTATGACAATTCGCTTATGTGCTTTGAGTGTCGTAGACGTGGTCTTATTAGATACATTTTACTTCTTCGTTGTCATCATATCATTTGTGTATTTTGTCGTGAAAAGCATCGATGTAATTCTTCATTTTGTAATATGTTATAGAACGTTTCCTTAGATGTGTAAATTTCCGTTTTAGGCTTCTATCATCATTTTTATGGATTGTGAGGGTGAACCTGTACAGGAGCTCAGTGCTATTGCTATGAACAATTGGACATATCAGATTGTTAGTGTCTATCATCAACATGCCAACTGCGATCCCAATGTTGATCAATGGGCGAGAAAACACATTCATGGACTTAATCTGAAATATTTGCAAGACTATGGCTTTTCTTGTGAAAGTGCTCTTCTTATTGACTTTAAACGATGGTTAGCTGCTTTCAATGTTATACGCATCTTTTGTAATAATCCTGGTAAGGAGAGGAAAGTATTTCCCAATCTAATCATTGATGATATTTTGCTCCCGCCTTGGGATAGTAGAGTGAATCAACATTATCATGAAGTCACGAAACGTTTTAAGGATTTGTGTGTTCCTATTTTGTCTGTTCGTTGTAGTAGCTACGTTCATAACCAATGCTTCTTTCCTCCTTACCTCAACACTGCCAAAGTCCTGTATGGTTATCATTGCTCGCTGTATGATAGTTATCAGCTGTATCTATTTTATCTCTTTCAAACCATTGATTTATAATGCATGCTTGTTACCGTTATTCAATAAATGTTACTATGAGAAGAGTTGTTGTTTTCATGCAATGGATGGGTTAGATAAAGGGCGATCATGTCTTTCTCAAACGACTGCGGAACATTACGTTTTCATAGGCAAAGTTTAAAAGGAGCTGTTCAAGATTATGTGATAAAATTTCATAAAGATGAGACCGACATCGAAGCAGTGGTCGATGATGCTAGCACTCTATTTCTAGAATTAATGAATACATTCTCTGATAGCATTATCATGGCGCGATTAGTTGCGAAAATTAAGTTTAGTCATTTTGGAAAGGAAGAGGTGGAAAGTCGCTCTTTCCATTTTGCTTCTTACTCAATGGAAGTGGTAGATCACCCCCAAGAATTTTTTAAAAGACATATGATAAAAATTGCTGAACGTCTTAACGCATTTAACCATCATGGTAGCAGTCTAGTGATTGAAGCGATTTCAGATATTCACATTCAACTTTCCATAAAGAAAAATTGAAAATGCAGTGGTACTTGATTGTAGCAGAACTGGTTTTCGAGCTATGTCTGCTCACTCTCGAAGTATATTCCTTCTGTACATGCGTCTATTATTTAGAAAAGGCTAGCAAATTCATATCTTCAAAAAGACTTGCTATAGACATCAGTAACGGTGAAACTATGTGTTGCGATGTATGTAAGCGAAAGGATGGAAATGAAAAGCGCATCTTCAAGAGATGTAAGCATGCTTTTTGTCAACGCTGTTTCATACGTAATTGCATTCAACTTTGCAAATGTAACCACTGTGATATTGCTCATTTCGAGTGTCACTTATGTCGCAATAGTTAGCACCTATGCAAATGTGGTAAAGATAGGTTTTAGCAAAGACTAACACGGAAAATGGCGAAACGTAAAATGGCGAAACGTAAAAGCCAAAAGTTTTCTTCAGCCATTCAAGCTCTCCGACGAATGAAAGCAAATCAGCGATACAATGCTATACGACATGCTAATGATAAATTCATCCGTGAAATTATTTCTCATGTGAGGAAGTTGAGGACGAAGAAATTAGCGCCAAAACAACGAAAGTTACTTTAGCGATATGCTACGAAATTGCGTTTCATCTCCAATCCTAAAGTCGCCCTTCAAAGAAAGAGGAAAACTCTAACACAAAAGGGCGGTTTCCTTTCAGCAATACTTCCAATGATAGCTCCTGCCGTGGGCAACCTATTGGGTAATATCTTTGGCTCTAAGCGTTAATTATGCAAATGTTGAATCTCAAAGTAATAAAATGGATTTCAGACTTCAATGTGATAAAGTTCTGACTGTATCAGGTCCATCTCATGCAGGTAAAACTGTTTTCACGCTGAATTTATTGGATAAAAGAAGGGGGTTGTTTAAGGAACCTATCAATCGAGTGATTTGGTGTTATGGTATTTATCAACCGTCGCTGTTTCAGGAATTGCAAAGTCGCAACTTTATTCGACATGAAGGAATTATTCCAGTGGATAAACTTCAGTCTAATGATGTTGTTGTATTGGATGATTTATTAAAAGAAAGTAAGAATTCAAAAGATGTTACAGATATGTTCACTCGCGCAGCACACCATAAAAGGTGTTTTATCATCTATATTACACAACATTTATTTCCTGATGGAAAAGAAGCTCGTACACGAAACCTGAATACACACTATTATGCTATTTTCAAGAATCCGCGAGATAAAAGTCAATTTGAAATTTTAGCGCGACAAGTTGCACCCAGAGGATCAAAAGCCTTAATTGAAATTTTTCAAGCAGCTACTGAAAAACCATACGGTTACTTATTCATTGACTTTACGCAAGAGTGTCCGGAAGAATTTAGCTTTCGAAGTGATATTTTGAAAACTCCCATGATTATCTACAAACTATGAGTTCTTATTCTCGCATGATTGTTATTCCTCAGGATGAATATGTACAATTGACTGCCATGCAGCAAGTAAAGCAACCTCTTGCAAATCAAATGTATAGGAAAGAAATAGATTATCAGCAAAATGTTCACATCAAAGATCCACATCGTGCTGTATTATTACAATCGGAAACTGTTGAGCAATTGAAAAACTTGAAGAATAAGATGCGTGACTCTGTATCGACTGCTACACCTTTAGCATCTCGCGCACATGCCATATCTCTTTTCAACAGTATTGAACCCCATCTCAATGTAAATGATAGAGGAGAAATCATAACAGATGAAAATAAAGTGATTGATGCTTCACGTTATGAAGACTTGATTCAGTATGCGACACGTAGAAAGCGCCGTCAGGGCTATGTTCCACCTGGTTGGTCATACTTTCTTAAACTATTGAAAAAGCATAATGTGCCAAAATTTGCTTTAAATAATGAGACATTGAAAGAACTTGATTCAACAGTGGCTACTACTCCAATGCTTCAGGCGATGAAAATGCCAACAAATTGGTTTAAAACGTCACCTGCTACATCCCCTCCCACACTCACTAAGCAAACAAGAGGAAGAACTCCACGTAGATCTACATCGTCACTAAAACTGGTAAAAGGAAAACGTAAAACAGCTCCTCCTAGGAAATACATGTTCTCAGACTATTAATATGAAGCAGATGTGTTGCTTGCCATGTAATGAGCCGCCAGAGGTGAATGTCGTTGTCACTTGCACTTGCTGCGCCAGCTCTCATAATGAAACCCCTAAGCAATGTGAACACGATCGCAAAACCGCTAAAGCTAAATGCTGCAGTTGTTGTAAATGTAGAAAGGCAAGAAAACAAAAAGATGAGAAGGAGGAAAAAGAGTCAGTCGTCATCGACTGAACGTTTGAAGTCAATCTATTATGATGTAAAACATCCGGCAGGATTTGCATCTATCAAGAAATTATCAAAAGCGAGTGGTCTTCCACAATCACAAGTGAACCGATGGTTAAAGGGTCAGGCTACCTATACACTCCACAAACAAGCGAAAAAGAAGTACCGCACCCGCCATTATATTGTTCATGACATCGATGAACAGTGGCAAGCAGATTTGTGTGATGTTGCCTCCATTTCAAAACATAACTCGGGCAATAATTTTATTTTAACCGTCATTGATATTTTCTCGCGTTATGCGTGGGCTCAACCTTTAAAAACTAAAGAAGGGAAAGGAGTAGCAAAAGCATTCCAAACAATTTTTCGAGAAGGTCGCATTCCAAAAAGAATTCAGAGTGATCAAGGAAAAGAGTTTGAAAATCAGCATGTGACAAGATTATTTGAGAGGCATGACATTGAGTTGTTTAGTGTAAAGAGTGCTTATAAAGCTGCACTCGTTGAACGTTTTAATCGCACATTAAAAAATCGCTTGTGGCGACATTTTACCGCCAACTTGACACAAAATTGGACAAAGGTTCTACAAGATACACTCCATGCCTACAATCACTCTATCCATCGTTCTATTGGACTCAGACCAGTAGATGTAAATGCTGACAATGTAGATAAAGTGCGCGAATCATTCCAACGTAAACGCACTCATGTGAAAAGTGATGTGAAAATTGGTGATAAAGTTCTTATCTCAAAAGTGAAAAGTGTTTTTGCTAAAGGGTACCTTCCGAATTGGACAGAGGAGGTATTTACAGTATCAAGGATTAATCAAAAAGACTCTCCGACCACCTACAAGTTGAAAGATTACGATAATGCGATAATGAAGAAATTGAGGGTAGCTTTTACCGCGATGAGATTGAGGTAGTCACTGAAAGTGAAACATATTTGGTAGAGAAAATCATTCGATGTAAAAAACGGCAAGGTGAAGAATGGTGTCTTGTTAAATGGACTGGTTATCCTTCAAGTATGAACTCTTGGATGCGTCGTGCCGACATCTTTCATCTAAGTGATCGACAGTGATTCATGCAAAGTTGTAACTAACAATGTTTAGGGTTTGAGCTATGAATCCAACTGCCTCATTTTATTCACGACCCTCCTATGTAAGTGTTGGAGGACAAATTTACATCGGTGCTCGCCGCCAACGTGGAGGTAGCATACTTGGTGCACTGAAATCTGTTGTAGCACCTCTCATATCCAATGTCAGTAGATCTTTAAAACGAAATGTTTTAAGTAATGCCGTTGGCTTTGCTGGTGATGTTGCTAGTGATCTTTCCAGAGGTAGAAGTTTTAAGAGCAGTTTGTTGAATCGTGGGAAGGAACGCGGTTTAAAAACATTGAAGCAGACCATTGCTGGTGTTACTCAAGGAAAGAAATCACCTAAACGGATGAAAATAGGGAAGGAGGAAACATCGCGGAGCTGGTAAGGTGCGATCTTCAGTCAAAAGGCATTCACGCAAACGTCGCAGAGGCTCTAATCATTCATCAGGCGCTAAACGACGACGCTGCCATAACTTCTAATCATGGAGTGTAAAACTTCCGGGTTTTGTTTGTTTGATCAACAAGCCATACAGACAGATATTCTTAGTTCAAGTATTGTAGATTATCATCCTCGAACAGCTGAGAATGCTGGCCCCATTGAATTTGTTATTCCTGGTGGTAGTGATGACTACATAGATTTGAGTTATGCGATGCTTGATTTGAGGTTTAGAATTCAGCAAGCAGATGGAACTGCTATTGACGATACACATAAAGTTGGACTGAACAATTTACCATTGACTACATTACTTCGTGATGTTTCTCTAACGATTGGAGAGCAGCAGGTGGAAGGTGGTCAAAGCGATTATCCCTATAAATCATATTTCAATCATGTATCACAGTTTCATCCAGCAGCACAAAAAAGTCATATGGAAGCCATGGGATGGTACAGAGATGAAGCAGGAAAATTTGATGTTGAAACAAACAGTGGCTTTGTAAAGCGATCTGCTATGATTAAAGATAGTAGAGTATGTCAGCTATATGGTCCGCTAAATTTAGACTTCTTTAGACAGTCAAAGTTTTTACTCTGTAATACCAGCATGCGACTCAAGCTGACATTGAATAAGCCTGAATTTGCGCTGAATGCATTTGCTAAAGTTGACAATTTTAGAATTCATGTGGAAGATATTGCACTTTACATTCGTCGAGTAGTACCGAATCCAAGTGTCATTAGAGGACATGCTGAAGGTCTTAACCGCCAAAATGCCATTTACCCCGTTCAGCATACAAAGCTTCTCACCTTTACAATTCCGAAAGATCAAAAGAGTTTCATGAAAGATGGCCTCTTTCCATCGGAAGCACCGAAGCTCCTCATAGTGGCAATGGTTGAAAATGACGCATTTAATGGTAATATAAAGAAGAATCCTTTCAATTTTAAACACAATCAGTTAAGTGAAATTGCTTTACGTGTAAATGGTGTGAGTCATCCTGGTCCACCCTACAAACCAGATTTTGCTTCGGATCAATTTATGCGCAGTTATGTTGATTTTATGGATGTCTTTGGCTTTTACAATACGGATGACACCAACGGACTGACTATGAAAGAGTTTAAGAGTGGATATACTATTTATGCATTTGATTTGACTGCTGACAGCGATATTAGTGCACCCTATCGTCAAGCGAACGTGCCTCATAATATTCGTTTGGATTTGACGTTCAAAAGAACACTACCTGAGACGATCAATGTATTAATTTATGCAGTCTTCGATTCAAATATTGAAATTACAAAGTATCGTGACGTGATTCTTCAGTATAATCGTTAATGAGTTGGTTGACTGCTGACGATATTAAGACTAAAGTGCAGCGTAATGCAGACGAAGCGACGTTGAAAGCTTTCGATAATGTCTATTCACTCGATACCTTACCACCTGCAGTAAATCACTATCCCATCTTTATTGTGCTAAACACTCATTCGCAGAATTTAGGCGGTGAGCATTGGAAAGCGATCTTTATTGGAGAAGACCGACGTGTTGAACTATTTGACTCTCTTGCTCAACCTCCAAATATACCAACACAGCAGTGGTTGAGAAAACATACGCGTCAATATCAGCGAAATGAACGCATACTACAACATCCACTTTCATCAACGTGTGGTGCTTTTGTACTGTACTTCATCTTAAAACGTTTACATTTATCTCGATTTGCATCTATTATTCAAAACTTTTCATGTAATCCATCCTCTAATGAAAAAATGATTTGTAAGTTCTATCATGATTTGAAATAAAAACATCATGTTGGAAAAATTGTTTTTTATTTTACAATCCGCTGGGTACGTACATACTCAATGAGATAGTCTAGGATGATATTTGCTTGTACATGAGATTTTAGTCCAGTAATGATCACTTTACTATTATGAAAGATTGCCACATGCACAGGTAACCAACAACTAATGAGAGCTGCAGGAAAAAGTTCGGGTTCATCACACAAATTGTAACTGCTGGTACGAATCTTCAAAAATGATAGACTGCCACTCAATTGAGTAGAGATCACCATATTGTCCACAGTCAGATTCGACATCACACACCTCTCCCTCTTCCATATCCGACGTAGTAGTCTTTGTAGCTCTAAGCGCATTGACTGCGCCGATGAATGAGAAAGGGCGCCGAGAATCTGTACAGTCCCATTTGGGAAGAGTTGAAGATTCCGTGAATTGTTCATCTTCACCACTAACATTTGAGGACGGCCCGGGTAATACTTGCTGTTTGGAAGCTGTTGGTGTAATGTTGTGAGATCGATTTTGGTGTAGAGTCTGAAGCGACGGAGAATGTTGACGATGGTGTAGCGATGACGCTTCATGATGAAAGAATGAGTAAATTGAGCGATGTACCTTCCTTTTATACTTTTCCCAACTACCTTGATGAAATGTGAAGTTAGTATGAAGTTGGGAATGATAGAGTTGAATTCGCCGATTGTTGACGCGCAGCCAGATGCGATTTCCAATACGTGAATGTCTTTTCATATAGAAGTATTTCAAGTCCTTCATGATATGATGTAGAGATTGAAAATGACGATAAGATAAAGCAAACTCTCTTCTTACATTTCCAGTTGAATCTTTGAAATAGACGTTTCGATCATGATCCGTTTCAATACGTTGTAGGGAATCTAATTTCCAACTCATGATGTCTGGTAGTCATGTCTGATTAAGATTTGCATAGTAGGGCGATGAACTCACGACGAATAAATGTCATGATGGAGCGATGTATATATCTTCTATACTTCTCCCAATTGTATTTGCGAAATGAGAAACAGTTTGCGGAATGAGAATGGTAGATTTGAATTTCATTTCTGTAATGTTGAAGCCAAACTTGATCACCCAAGGAGATGAATCTTAATGTTTCAAAATATTCCAAATCCCTCATGATATCATTGAGGTTGACAAATTGTCGCCATGTTAATGTAATTCCTCTTGATGTATGACCATGAGAATTTTTGAAATGTACGTTTCCATCACGATCAACTCTGATATATTGTAGAGAGTCCAAAATCCAAGTCTTCATGATGTTATGCAAAGTTGCAGATCAGCAATATAAAAATGTCGTTTTATCATATTTTGCTTAGCAATGCGGCTACAAAGAGATTTACTAGTAATCGAGCCGCACTCTTTTCTACTCCCATTGATCATGCACAACAGCTAAATGGAAATTGGGAAGTGGGTGTCACTCAACTTGTTTATAGCAACTGTGTCTATACTTTTGATCATGAGGTGATGACTATTAATATGAGGCGTACAGCTGCTTATCAATGTGAAAAGGGGTGCCGAGTATACATTCCACAGTGGCCAAAGAAAGATCTCTTATCATGTAAAAAGTTTATATATGATTTCTTGAATAAAGCGAGTAAACATATTGTCCAATTTACTCCGCACAATGATGATTATAATTATGTGCATCATGTAGTTGAGAAAGATTGGATTGTTGGTTTAAGTCCAAGTTTAAGAAATGATTTAGGTTACCTCGCTAGCGCCTTAACAAGCTATGATAATTTTAACGTTAATTACCACATAAGTGGTCATAAACAGTTAATATATCGAGAGGAAGCTTATTATGTAGATCTTATTCCAAGAAATGAGAAGACGTTGGTGAAGAAGATTGTGATTAAGCCAAGAAAGACAAACATGACTCCTGAAACATTATTGAAGAAATTTAATTATCTCCTTCGAGTTGATGGTAAACAAGTGGCAACATTGACTTATATTAAATCATCTAATCATATTGCAATAAGCAAATTAAATGATGATGATCTAGTATTAGTTTGTTCAAAAGATTTTCATCAGTTCTTACGACATCGTTCTGCAGCTGTTCATGGAAAATCTGATATGCAACATTTACCATGTGAAAGGTCAAATCAATTTGATACAGAATGGTCCGTATCTTTATACAGAAAGTGTGTAGAGCCTTTAGGTGGTATCTTACATGAAACAAGAGTGTTAATGCCTCGCATTATTACTTCGGTTAAATTGGTTGTAGATTATTTAAATGAAGTGATTAATGAGCAACATATTTCATTTTCTGAAAAAGAAGGTACTTTGTCTCTCACTATAAGTGGAAAAGGTATTGAACTAATTATGGATAAAACTCTAATGGACATTTTGGGTTTTGATCAAAATATCTTTAAAAGTGGTACTGTAACCAAAGCTAGCGCAGACATGTCGCTATCGCGTCGTATTAACTATTTTCAGATATATTCCAATATTGGTGAAGATGTACGTGTGGGAGATGTTGAAGCTCCATTGCTAGCAATGATACCATACCAGCCAAAAAGCTGCAGTATTTTATCTGAGCATACTTTCAAGAAAGTGCATTATACAAAGCTGAAATCAAACTACATCCCACAAATTGATATTGCCATTTATGACGATGCTGGTGCGTTGATTCCTTTTCATAAAGATGCTGTGACAAGTATCACACTCCATTTCCGAATGAAGAGTTAATGCAAAAGTATGCTAATATATTTTTCCAATGTGAATAATATGGAAAGTGAAAATAAGGACTCGTTTCTAATCTACTTGCCCAGTAATGCTTCTATGAATAAATTTCCCAAAAATAAACCATCAGACTATCGAGTAGAATTAAATCGGCCACTGCATTTAGAAGGTGAATGGGAGGTTGGCGTTTCTAGTATTTGCTATGATAGCAATATTCAGAATGTGAATGATTTGGAAGAAATGATATTGACTCCTCGCACCCATGATGGAATAACGATGAATAATGCATTTCAGTTCCCATACAATTTAACATCAGATGGAAAGTGGAACTATGAATGGATTCAGATAAAATCAGATTCTTATGAACCATTTGGGAATGAGAAAATTATTAAGGCATTCAACAGTGGTAATACTTCCATCATGAAGAATAAAAATCAGAAAGCTTATGAGTTTACTATCTATCATTGGAGTGGGAGACAGTTCCTCCGCTTTCATTCTTTTACTAAAGGTCTTACGCTGAGGTTGGATAATGAATTCTATCCACATCTTGGTTTTGGTCATGGACTACATCTAACATCAATTGCTACTGCAAATGTTAAAAAAGTTTATTCAAATCGAATCAACAAATTTCATTATAGATTTAAAATATTTGATGAAGATGTTGTAGAATGCGAAGAACGCATCATTTTGAAAAAGCGTGGTGTTCAACCTTTATCACTTATTGAGTTAGTAAAACGATGGAATGAGACTGTGGGTAAGAAGTATGGAGAGAAAATTATGGCGAACAAAAATAAGTTGGTTATTCAGAAATATAATGACAAACTTACAGTTTATTTCTCTCCAACCTTGCGTCATTTTGTAAGACATTATACACCTATTATTGGAAGCGGTGCGGTGTATGCTTCTCATGAATATCACACTAAAGCTGATTCAGTTAATGATGAATGGTGGGTGGACATCTATGGCGATCGCATCAAGAAAATTTACCAGTCTTATGAAGAATCTAAAGTTGCTATCAATATAATGCCGCGTCTATATCATACAGTTGAAAGCTTCATTCATGTAGTAAATCCTTATATACAACAGAAGTTGAAGCATGTGATGAAAAGTAAATATGATGTAAAGACACACCACATTTCGTTTTCAATTGAAAATCAACGCGTTGTTCTGAGACTGGGTGATGACATTCAATGTCAATTGAGTAAAAATTTGAAAAAACTCTTTGGTTTTTCAATGCTACAAACAGTGTTTGCTGCTGCGCATACGATTGGTATAGAAACACCAATGACACTTGATAAACATGAACAGCACCTTTACATTCAAAGTGATTTGATTCTACCTATTTCTGTTGGTGAGAAAAAAGAATACATTTTACGTGATTTCATTCATGATAAAGACGCTTCATATGGAATAGTCGAGAAGATGCTTGAATCTATTTTCTATCATCCCGTCGTCAAACAAACTATACCCTCTATTGCTATCACAATTACCAATGGTTTACAAGAGTGCATCCATGTGAAAGATACTAAATCCCTCGTAACTTTAGTGTTTCGGAAAACAAAGTGAAGTCTTTATACAACATTTATTGAAATATGTACATGAATGTGAAGCAATAGACTTTATACAACATCCACTGAAATATATACATGAGCGCACTTCAATAAACATTGCTATATACAAAAAGTCTTTTTACTTCGTGAAGGGTGGAAATATACAGGGATAGGAAAAATGTCTTTCAGTGGAAAAATCATCACATGGGGAATGTACAGATGTGGACACATATTCACAAGGAAAAAACAATCTCATGCGATACATAAAACAACAATGTTTATCTACAGAAATCAACATCAAAATACTAAGTTAAGGATGATTATGCTAAGACGTCTCCTGAATGTGGTAGTGTGAGTTTAATTCTTTTGGGTGGTGGTATGTTTGTGTCAGGATGTCCATGTGGAAGAGATATGTTGTGTTCTAGCCAGCACCTCTTATCCTCCCATGCTGAAAGCGCCCGTTTCCTAAAAGTATGAGTTTTGATCTCATGCGACTTAGATTTTAAGATTGTCATATTGACAAACGTTATATTTTTATTTCTATAGGCTTTCCTGAAATTCTTATGTTTCATGTTAGAGACCAATGATCTTGATATGCCTTTAGCACGCTTAATACTATCGTCGCTATCCTTTAATTTCATACTGTACATTTTTGGACGGAGGAGAATCATTTCATCTATTTCCTTCCCTGCTGTCTCATCCTTAAAGCAGCCAAGTTTTGCCTTATTTTTGATGGAGTAGAGTGGGTGATCAGTAGGATAATTTGATGTATCAAAATATCTTTCTAAAGATTTTCCTACTTCATTGAAATTTAAATCTTTTTGAGTGGTGATACCTAAAAAGAAACTATCTGTATCACCACCCAACAAACGAACCTCTTTTACGAGAGGACATGGTTTTAGTATTTTATAAAAGAGTTGGTACATTTCAAGCTTAGAGTAATCTAGTACAGCTTGACCAATATAGATGGGTTTGCACAACTCAACTTCAGATTTTATCATTTTAACACCTATAAGGTCCTCATCGATAATGTCTCTATCGATGAATAGAGGTGATGAGGCCACTTTGTGATACTTTTGATCATCATTAACTAGTTTGTAGTTTACGCGCTTTCTAACATCCTCCATCGTCTTACCAAATAGACTGTTGTTCTTATATTTATAAAAATCTTTTTCAAAATTATTTTGGGCTAGTGCACGTTTCTGGCTGTTGCTATCAATATATGGTTTGAGGAAGGCTTTCTGTCTAAATTTAATAATGCGGTGAACTCTTTTTAAAATCATACCCATTTCTAAATAAAATTTTAAGATGCTAAAGTGGACTAGATAGTTTTCCTTATCATACTGGGTGAGTAAAAGTTTGCGGCAAGGCTTATAGTCGGGTTGACCGCATGATTCTAAATCTTTATGAAATTGTTTCATAAAGTCGGAAAACATATCTTTGGTCACTTCACCTGATTCGGGTGCGAGTGGAAAATCTACGGTTTTATGTTTAATATTATTTGGATAGATTAGATCTATCTCAAAATAATATCCCCAATCACCTTCATCTGGAATTGCTAGTATGTTAGAATGGTTGGAGAAATGTTGAATTTCACTATCATCTAACCAGCTAAACTCAGAGTGAGGTAGCAGTTTGGATAATGAACTACCATACAAATTATTTTGATCATAATACTTAAGATGGGTATGATCATTACCTACTGTTTCAGATTTTAACCTATGTTTATTTACAAATGTGAGACCACCGCGAATTCCTCACTCAAATAAATTATACATCTCTGGATCTTGTAAGAGATGAATGGTCTCACCAGTCATTTTAAAAGCAGACTTAAATGACATGGCTGGCAGACTGACAAAGTGGACGGGATCTAACTTATCTTCTTCTAATGCCACTCGTCGAAACTCCTGAAATACATCAGCCAGCAAAAATACATCTAACTTAAGGTAGGCAATCATATATTCACCAAATGTATGGCAGTCAAATTTTATCCATGCATCTTGTGCATGATCATAATCTTCGGTCTTACATTCTGCGCCGGTCAAATCATTTTTAAATTTATCTATGGGCGGAAGAGAAGTCTCGCCGAGTTTACTAATTGCATCAAAATATGCATATGGAAAGACTCCTTTCCGTGTGATGACTTCATCGGTTAGATTTGGATATTGTTTCTTAAGATTTTGTGTTAGTGGAAGAGACTTTACATTTTGCACGAGAGAGGCCAGTGATGCAGTCATAAATTGGTAGGAATCTAAAAATTTTATATCAAAATAGACCGTCTTATTTTCTTTAGTTTTATCGACAGGCACTTTTGCTGTCATGGCCATAAACTTCTCTCTCGTTTGTGCTATTACATCAAGCTTCCACTCTTTCATTTGACCTAAACCTCCTTTTATTATCATATGGCTGTCATAGCCCTTGAAATTATGGAAAATGACGGGTAATGTACGCCGTTTCATCCTCAGCGAAAAATTACATTTTGAACAGAGTGCGTTTCTAAATTTACCAGTGATGTGATCATGGTCGCGCACTTTCTTAATCTTATCATCGTCAAATGTTTTCCTACATTTGGGGCAAACGTTGCAACTATCAAATTTTGCTTGATCATCTGCTGTCATATGCAATGATCTGCGATAGAGTTCACCATCATACTTTTGTTGAAATTTTACAGCCTGTTCGAGGAATTGTAGGAATTGGTAAATACAATCCTCACCTTGCCAGACGCGCATTTTATTTTGCCTACTCCTAAAGTGATCATGCCATACTTCATAGCAGGAAATGGCTGCTGGTCGATGGGTGTTATCATCGATATAGCATTCGATGTCAGCATAGATGACACGAAGAGGACTTAGTTCATCGCCATTCTCTCTATATGAAAACTCCTTATCTTTGGGCATGCGTTCCATTTGCAGTTTACCTCGCTTACACCACTCATAATGAGTTTCAAATTTAGTTTTCCTCCTAAAGTGGCGAATACATCTGTCGCAGTAATATAACTCTCTACTAGAGTTTTCTAAGTGGTGGTATAAGTGAGAGATTTTGGGAATACCGCAGTAGTGCCATTCCTCACTATCATCTTGTTTTACTAATAACAGGTTTACTGTACGTTCATAACAACTCGAACGCCAGTTGTAGCGCACACCCTTCAATCCTTTTTCCCAAACATGGAGAACTATTTTAATGTTGTTCAATTTTTCAAATTTTTCTATATCTTTAATTTTCATATCGTCACTATTACAGTCATCGAAGTTTAATTCATTCTCCCACTGCCTATAGCTATATGTACGATTTCGATTCGCATTGATGTCATTATAGTGGAGAATGGAGAGGACAGCATATTTAAAACATTGCGATTCGCAATCGACATTGATGACTGCTGTTTTGTTTTTTAAATTTTTTGGAAGTTTAAAGGAGCCTCGACCACTATGATTTCCTAATAAACTGATTTTAAATAAGGCGGACTCAATGCCGTCAAAAATGAGACCGCTATCGCGCTCGTTAAATTTATCAATATTTAATTTTAATCCTTGGATGTGAAAATTTATCCAAGACTCATAGTCTACAACCTCGGTTGCAGGAGAGGAGGGTATGTGAAACTCCAACCTCTCTATTATTTGTCCAGTATGGTGGTCGATTTTACATATTTTATTTTAAGATAGATGAGCGCCTTCATCCTAAAATTGTCTAAATTGTTGAAGAGCGCTTCTATCAATGATGAATTTTGATGAAACCATTCCTCAAAGTTAGCAATGGTTTCTGAGGAGTCCATCTGGTAGTTCCTCACTAAATTATTTATGGACACTTCAGTGAGTCGGATAGAGGAGGTACCGTTGGTGTAGGTATCGTTCGTGTGTGTATGTTGAAGTCTGTGCGAAGATAGTTCAAAACGTGTCTCGAAAGACTGAGCGCACAAGTCGCAAGAAAAGGAGACGACGTTAACAGAATCATCCCCACCTTCGGAGATTGATGCCGGCTTAGGTCGACAAACACCTCGCTTGATGTGTCGGGTGAGATCCCATTTCCTCGTGAAGATGTGCCCACAGTCAGCACATTCCCACTCGTTGCCATGTCGCGACAGTTCTGAGATGGAACTCACATCACCTGAAAGAGAAATCATTCTATCATCTCTGTTCAAGTCTCAGTGTATTGTTACAACCTACCTTGACTCAACAACTCTAAACTTTCCTCGAGAAGGGAGGGCGTTGGTGATGAAGTTGATGCCTGAAATTGAGGAAAATGCTATTAGCCACACGTTTGAGGGAGATGAGAACGGAAATTTTCAACTTACCATTTCAATGAAATCAAGTTTAAGGTTGATACTTCTACAAGATAGAGACTTCACTCAAATTTGGAATTCACGAGATAGCAGTTCACTTGTACACCTCAAATGATAACAGAATTCGCTAGAGAACACTTCACTTATACGTCTCAAAGACAGAGTGAAATGACACGAATGTCACTTTGCATATATACTTTCATATTCATCATTCATTGGCTGTTCATTCTGATTGGTTGCTTGTTGATACTTAAGAATTAGAAAACATTTCAAAGTTATTATTCACAGTCAACATGACAAGCCCTCCGACAACACCAAATACAAAATTCTCTTCTCCATGCTCAACACCAAAGGCGCTCGTTACACCAAACGCTCAAACGAAGGGGAAGGTAGAGAAGGTGTACCGACTGGACAATATCAGGAAGTTATCATTACCAGCGGACGAGGAAGAGGAGAGTGTATGTGAGAAGGAGTGTCCCGACTTAACAGGCGTGAGGTGGAAGTATCTCCAGTATGATACTGACGATGTGATGGAGATCACCAGCACCAAATTCCTCCACCAATTATGGGAGTGGTACACCCCTAACTCCCAGCCACGAACTATGGCGGAGTGGGAGTATATTGACAAAGTGAGGCTCGCAGTGGAAGAACGATTAAAGCAAGTGAACTGTTTTTGTGATCTATGTGAAGCCAGACTCTGGGACGATATTGATGATGAAGACCTTTTGAAATACATGCCATAATAAATTTTTATTTCATATTATCTTTGCTTTCATACTGAATTACTTGAATGGGGCTTCAGTGGATGATTTAAGCATGTATACTTTTTCATTTTGGTAATAGTAACACGCTTAGTCTAACTTGCAAATCTTATAACATTTCATATGGGTGATGATGGTAGGTGAAATAGTGTTAGATAAAATTAAGATAGCTTACACTTCTGATACAGGGATAGCAATCGACTGCGATCCATGTGTAAAGAGCTTGTTAGACTACGGAAGAGAGAAGTGTGTTATGTTGCGTGTGGCGCGTGAGTGTCCTCCCATTTCATTCCATTCATCAATTCGTCTCATTGATAGAGACAGGTAGAACTCATGGTTCTCATAACGTATGCAATGGTAAGTTTTAGGCAACCTTCGACAGTTGGCTAAATGTCGCCCTGGCGCGAATGCATACTACGTTGAGACAGAGGCAATCACTTGCAAACATGACGCAGAGAGGTTTAACAAGACTGACCATTGCCGAATGTCCCTTGCGGTATACATAGCTATGGGTTTCACCGCCGCCCTTTACAGGAACGCCCGTCGAAAGGAAGTATTACACCGAACTTCATTTGCAACGTTCAAGTTGACTGATAGCAGATTCAACTTAATGATAGTATTCGCCAGTCCGAAGACTGCCCAGGGCAAACCGCGTGGAGGTTCTATCATGTCTTGCCCCATGGTGGCCCTTAAGAGAGCCGATGGTTCGTTCTCGGGAGTAACGTCATCTTACAGCCTACCGATTCTGCTGAGAGAGTCTTTGACTCTCTCCTTGGTAGCAGTGTCGACTTCCACACTAACTGGTACATGGCTAAAAAGTGGAATGTAGCGCCATTCCGTTGGATTGACAGCAGTTGCTGTCATCGGATTGCCAATCTGAGCAAGATTATTAAAAACTCTGTCTTGCTCCTCTATTCTAGCAAATTCATTAAATAAATTTCGCGGCCTTAACTGCGGTCCTCGAGGAGAGTTGACTGCAGCGTTTGGCGTCTGCATGATTGAAATGAAATGAGAGGCAGTGGTTTATATACCCCTCTAATGTGATGTAACGTTCAAGTTGACTGATAGCAGATTCAACTTAATGATAGTATTCGCCAGTCTAAAGACTGCCCAGGGTAAACCGCGTGGAGGCTCTATCATGTCTTGTCCCATAGTGGACGATTATACGGTAGTGTGTTAGTAGATTTCAATCACTGAAAAAGGAAGATGAGAATCATTTCATTTGTCTCATCAACGTTTATCATGGGAGTAATCATTGAAGGGGCATCTAATGAATTACATTTCACTCTACTCCATATCATAAAGACTAACCTTTGTCGAATGGCTGAAGTACTCTGACCTGGCGAGAGAAAGCGTCACGTTGAATATGAAGTCGAATGCCCAACATGAGCAACGGCTCAGAGGTTTCGGTCTAATAAACGACGAACAACCCGTGCAACACAATCCCTCTACGGCAGTACCCGCCGTCCCGAAGGAACGCTCGAGCAAAGGAGGTATTACAGCGATGATGCGCTTTATGAGCAGAAGTGAATCTCTTGATAGCAAGAGACTATTCAACTAGATAGCAAGTCAAAACAACCTGATAGCAGGACAAATGTATAGTCAGTAATTTACACTTAGTGAGGAATGATAGATTTGAGTGTAGTGAGTGGCACTCGATCCCGTCGACAGCCCGAAGGCCTTGTACTGATCACTAGGGAAGTGAGAGATCTTCCCCGATACCCGCTATTTACAGCTTAAGACATCATTGTCACTGCCCCGAAGTGGTAACAGCAACGCCGAGTCAAAGGTAGTGAACAGTAGCTGGGATCTAACCCCTCAAAACTGCCTTAGTCTTAGTTAAATTTGAAATCTGATAGCAGATTTGAACTCAGCATACTTGAAAACCTTGAGGAAACATCCCAAGTTATTGCTTTGATCAGCTTGATAGCAAGCCGTAGAGAGCTTGATTCACCAGCGTTTTGCAATGGAGATGTTTAGAGGCCACCCATGACAAGATAGCTAAGACTCAACCGATTGGCGTTCAAAGTGCTACGTTGAGAGCTGTGTCAAATGCCCAACATGAGACATGAGTTGTCCCAGCGGTTACGGTCTCAAATATGACACATTCCCTTGCCACACTTATCACTACGGCATCGTCCGCCGTCCCGAAGGAACACCCTGTCAGTGGAATATTACAGCAAAACTCTTCGTGTCTTGCTCGCTTTCAGTGAAAAGCCGCTTATAGCATGAGAAGACTGGCTCAGACATGAAAGCCTGTAGAGTTGGTAAGAGGTGGACAGACTTTTAGCAGCTTGATAGCAAGCCGTAGAGAGCTTGATTCACCAGCGTTTTGCAATGGAGATGTTTAGAGGCCACCCATGACAAGATAGCTAAGACTCAACCGATTGGCGTTCAAAGTGCTACGTTGAGAGCTGTATCAAATGCCCAACATGAGACATGAGTTGTCCCAGCGGTTACGGTCTCAAATATGACACATTCCCTTGCCACACTTATCACTACGGCATCGTCCGCCGTCCCGAAGGAACACCCTGTCAGTGGAATATTACAGCAAAACTCTTCGTGTTTTGCTCGCTTTCAGTGAAAAGCCGCTTATAGCATGAGAAGACTGGCTCAGACATCATTAAAAATGCTTTCATTGACTTCAGCAGGGTCGAAAACCCCAGAAAACCTCCAAAACTAGTGAATTTAAATTTTTCAACTTTTTAGCACTACTTATGAAATTTTATAAGTAGTCTATCACTTAGGGCAGGTCAATAGCGACCGAACCTTTTTTGAATCAAGTCAAACGGACTTGTAGAAGCAAAGTTACAAGCCTTTAAAGTTTTGGAGTCTTTTATGGCCTGGAGACGAAGGCCATCTCCTGGCTAACCTCTAAGTCTGACGGCTTAGCTGATATCAGCAATGAAATTTTCTAAGTCGGTTTCTTACAGAACCTCGGGATTTGGAATGTCCGAAGCTATCATCGGAGTTCAGAGAGACGACTTACCGTTGACAATCTCTCGTCTTAATGAAAAGTCTCCGTCGGTTCCCAGCTTATATAGTGTGTGGCGATCAGCTGATGACGTAATACCCATCATCCAAACACTAAAAATCCCGTCTATCTCCGGTTCTAGTGCTCCGATTGAGCTGGAAATACTACATTTCCATGTAGAATTTGACGCTGAATCCGAATCTGGCCTCCGTTTTCCCATCCGATGCTTCGTTTTGGCTCTACAGAAGGCAGCCATCGCAAAAATTCTAACTCTGTCGTTTTTCCGAAAAGTGTTGAAAATTTTTTCTCGCCGATTGACTTGAAACTCACCATACAGATAGAGAATTTCACGCTGATTCCAAATCTGAAATCCGTTTTCCAATCCGATGCTTCGTTTTGAAGCTACAGCCCAAAACGTCCCAAATTCTAACTCTGTCGTTTTTCGCCAATGTCCCAAAATCTTAAATGGCGTCTCACATCTAAACGAAGACAGATAGGAACAAGCCGATTCTTTCAGTGAATTTGTCTCACTCTTAGCTTTCAAACGAGCTATGGCACGACTAAATCCGTCCACTGGAAGCCAAAATCGAAGCGAGCTGTCCAGAGGGGGGGGGACGTCAGCGAAAATTTTTCTCTCCGATTGACTTGAAACTCACCATACCGATGCAGAATTTCACGCTGAATCCGAATCTGGCCTCCGTTTTCCCATCCGAGCACTCCTTCCACTCGAAACAGCCCATTTTACAACCCAACATTCAGCAGATTGCACGAAAAACATCACACACTATAGCCTCAAGACTAATCCTGGCGGTCGCCCAAGTCCACCACGACACTCTGTCGTTCCAGAGGGGGGGGGACGTCAGCGAACATTTTGCGAACGTGAACCAACCTGGCCGGCACACCACGACAGACTACAACCTCTGTCGTTCCAGAGGGGGGGGGACGTCAGCGATGGCGGCCATCTTGCGCTATCTGGTGTTTGTCACTTCCTTACTACTTGCAGCTCATGGAAACAAGTTGGCTGAACCCATTCAAAATTGAAAATAATGAATTTGCTAGTTTGTCCAGTCTCACTGTCGCACCCTCGGATATTGCAAAGGATCTCCTTGATGCTCACCGATTCGGGGAAGAAGCTTATCAAACATTCAAACGAGAACGTCTTGAAACAGATGCGCCATCCATCAAATTTCATGATAAAATAACGAAATTGAAACTGAAGACTTTTACGAACATCACAAAGAAGAAACGCACTCAAGGCCATGCCAAGGAGGTAATTTTGAAAGCAGAAAGGAACCTGTTTGCCCACATTATTCTTGTAGCTGAAAGCAGGTTACATATGGCGGATGTATTGGCTCATCCTCTCGGTCCGGTACCCTGGGCACTTGGAAATTGTGACGGGACTCTTCGCAGAACTAACAAAGCGGCTCTGGCTAGAGAAATGGAGAAAAACACTGCCCCAGTAGAGGTCATTCCAAGCCTATCAACAACAATCATCAACGGAATGAGCGCAATTCAGAAATTCAAAGGATGTGACCAGACCTTCGCCCAGCTAGCAATGTCATTGTTAGTTTATCTTCTGCATGAAGGAGCTCAAAGTCATCGAATTGACATTGTGTTCGATGTTTACAAAGAGGCATCCATCAAGACTGCGGAAAGATTTAAAAGAGGATCTGAAGAAGGAATTCAGTTCAGAAGCATGGTTTCACGACACAGAATCCAGCAATGGCGCAGATTGCTCAGCAGTCTTTCGAGCAAAACGAGTCTGATCAAATTCCTGGTAGAGGAATGGAAGAAACCAACGTACAGAGAGAAACTTCTGGATAAAATTATTTTCGTGACCTGTGAGAGTAAGTGCTTCTAGATCACAACCGAAAAATGTATGGAAGAAGCACAGTTGAATTCATCACATGAAGAAGCTGACACAAGGCTCCTACTTCACGCCCTTCACGCTGCAGAATCAGGCAGTAGAGCTGTTGTTATCAATGCTGAGGATACCGATGTCTTGATTTTGTGCTTAGGATTAAGCAGCAATATATCTTGCTCTCTGTATCAAAAGTGCGGCACAAAAAATAGAACACGCTACATTGACATTTCGAAGTTGAGTCAAGCTCTTGGAAGTGGCATTTCTAATGCTTTGATTGGCATGCATGCATTCACAGGCTGTGATACTGTCAGCGCTTTTGCGGGTCGTGGTAAGATTTCAATGTTCAAGCAGATGAAAACGAAGCATTCCAGGAAGCCTTTAATGACCTTGGGCAATTTTGGGAGTTATCTGAAGAGACCCATGTGATAGCAGTCCCAGATCTGAAGAGAACTAACACCGACTGAAATTTGACATTCTGGTAGAGGAGCTCGTATAGTCTCTTTATTTCTGGATGGTTGGCAGTTTGATAGTTACCACACCTATATGACTGATGCACTCTGAATATCGTGTTTTTTTGCTACTTCCATGCAAACAGAAATGATCAAAGATTGAAATCAGAACTGAATAAAATATTAGGCCTCAATTATAATTAAAATTATGAGAAATAATTTTGTGTGTTGAAAGACTATATTTTATTAACCCTTACTTTACCTTGGGGTGTGCACACACCCCAAGACGTGGCATTATTTGTGTATTTCTTAAACATGATGAAGCCCGGCAATGTTCACCCAGTTTATCTTTGACGCGAATATCACTAGGATGTTAATGTAACAAAATTTTTAAAGTATGACGTCATTTCGCGCTGAAAATGTTTCTGAAAAATTGTAGCGCTGTTTACCATGGAGTGTGCATGCACCCCAAATGTGTTTTTGCAAATGAACAACAAGGGAAGTTTATGATCTATGCTTTCCTGTGTCTAACAGCTTTCCTATTGATATATTGTAGGCCTGTATGACAATTGGTGTAGGCTAATCAATTTTCTACAGTTAACAACTTGAACATCTTTAATATGATGGCGTGTTCGGCATGCACCGTATTTTGACAAGAAGCAAAGTTGTTGATATGCTGTCACGTTCTCTTGGACAAAGCCCACTTCGCCTTTGTTTCGGTGCTGGATGGTTGATAGGTCTCATTGGCAATCTTGCTGTCTCAAGTGCGCTGTCCTCTTTACAACCAATCAGAGACTTGGACAGTTAAAGTAGAAAGCGTTTTCGAACTTGTCCACTTCTTTGTTCAGATTCTGGATGCAGTTAGATGAAGAAAAAACAGTGCGTTTTGCGAATATCAGCTCAGCAAATTCATGAACAAAGTCAGAGGCCAGCGATTGCATTTTCGAAAGCAATTGTTATTTCGCATCAGTTGTTCTTTGTCCACACCACACTTTCCTCTATAATATGATCAAGAATGATTTGGGGCTTTCATGACTCTTCACATAAAATGTCAATATCGTGATGGTTAGTCGACAGAAGAATGACATTTTATTCTTCTTAGGGACATAGGCGACATTTGTTGCTTGACAGCTTGTTGACGTCCAGTCTTCAAATCTGAATACGCTGGTAAATTGTTCTCGCATAGCGTCAGGTATCATTTCCTAATGTAATTCGGTTTCATTGCGACGAATGGTGCCCGTCATAGTCATCTGACGTCCAAGAAGATTTTTAGCTAGTTGTAGGCTTGTAAAAAATTGTTCACATAGATGTAACGCCCAGATCCCGTGAGAAAGTTGGTTAATTGTACTACAACACGCTGACCTTGGCCTCTTTCCGAAACATCGCCAAGTCTCTCTACGTAAGGCTGTAAATTGAGACTATAATAAGTTTTGAATCACACAAACCCCATAACTTCATTCCAGAGCGACATGGCTTTCAGGATTAGAAAGATTCGCTGCTACATCACTCAATTGTCGTACATTTAGCTACTCAGTTTTTCAAGATAAGTTATACAGTAGTTTCTTGAAACTTCGTACAGTAAATCATTATAGTCAGAAATAAATATAGTCAAGTAAATTCATGCTCACTTTTTCTTGACATTTACATCGATAATATAAGAGTTTTTCAAAAACAATTCTAAATTAGAAAATGTGCTTTGTATTTGATTCAGCTAAAACAAAAACTTGCAAATTGGTGTAATTTTGGTGCAAATTGTAAATTGATTTAGTATAAATGCACCATTCTCTATTAATTGTAAATTAATTGGTATAAATTCTAATTTTACCTCGACGATCAATGAAACAAGGAACATGTGAAATAAATGATTATTTGCGTCATTATATTCGTAGAATATACCAATTTTCGCGATAATATACTGGCCCTCTCAATTCTTCTATTCCCGGTTCCAGTACTATCTAACAGTGTTCGAAAATCGCTAAGTCTGAAAATTATGTTGCGATTGATTAAAAGCATATACTGTACAACAATTTGTTAAGAAAGTGGGGTGAATTACACTCCATGGCAAACCATGCAATTTATTCTTGGTAAAGTAAGGAAGCATTAATAAGGAAGGGAATAAGTAGGGAAGCATAAAGTAAAGCATTAATATTGAATATGGTTTATTCAACAACGAGCATATTATACTTTCTGGAATAAGTTAGCGCAAGTTATATCAAATAGGACTACAATAAGTGGCAAGGTCGTCGAATGTAAACTGTAGCTAGTTTATGGAGAAGGTTTAACTTAGCTGATTTCATGAACATTTTAATTTGCATATCTAAGTTTACATGTATTTACCGTTTTGTCAAGCTATCTCATCTCATACGTTTAATTAACAATCAAAGGCTGAATTAATTAATATGTGGTTTGGAAGAGATGACAATTCGAATCAAGACGCAATATTGAAGGATGAAAATCATTCGAGTCTTGATTGATTAATCCTTTGGCGATCTCATTCTTATTCAAATTATTATAAATTGAAGGTCATAAATTAGATCATACAAGATTTGAAATAATAGTGGAAATGCGAAAGAAAAAAGTAATGATGCGTTTCAGAACCTGCTCAATTGAGGTTGTGATGTCTGCTGTAAAAACCTCATTCTTGTCATCGTGTAAATATTCAGTCATACAGGAACTTTTCGGTATGTTTTCAGAAATTACAAAGTGGATCTCTGAAGTATAAATGGAAAACTTGGACAAAGATAAAGTGAATTTGATAAATTGTGTTTTGAAATTTGAATTTGCTACTGAATTTTGAATATGGTTTACATTCATTAATGTCAACACACAAGCCTAGGCTATTTTATATTGAATTTATTTTGCTGTGTGAGGATGTTGTGAATCACAACTTGACTAACAATCGCACAAAGGCCTACTTCGCAAAGAATGAGTTAGCAAATTAACCCACATACGACCGACGGTCATTTTTGACCTGAAAAGATTTTAAGCTACTGATGATTTTAGTACTTGAAAAGTTGAAAGCATGTTTTTGTACGGGCAACCGATGGAGAAAACACTTTACTAAGCTACTGTAATAATTCATAAAGGAATCACGAGCCATACAAAATTCATGGACTTGAAGATTACGCGTGCGAACAATTCGAGCAAACTACAATTGTTACTTCCGTTACATATGAATGTAACTTCCCTAAAGTATTCTATTCATGAGCTATCGAACTGCTTGAACGCCTTCATCTCGCCTGCGGGCCCGCATTTATCCAAGCAGTATAGGCGTAAAGGTGTTCGACAGTTACAAGGTGACTAGCATGCTACTATAGTTCCGATTGTTTTTCGATTGCATTGAACTCCAGAAATATTTGCGATGTGCATGTACAATATTCTTTTTCATTTACCTCTCATTGTCACGGCCGCACTTTGCCTCTGCTACGGCCGCAGGTTGCACACCCCTGTGCTATAGCTTTCATGCTGAACCTCAAGAGAATCTTCTTAAGCGTGATCATATCGTAAGCAACCTGCCACTGGTAGAGCAAAATCACATAATCAAAGAAAACGATTTCAATTGACTTAAAAAGATGTAAACGGTTCCACATCACTATTCAGATTCAAGAAGTGAAACGTGAATTTAGTGAATCATTAAATCATGCCGATGAAAATTGAATTAAAAACATGAAATCACAGCCAAGAAAGAACAATAATATGTCGACTTTTTCATGAAGACCATAGAGTAGGGATATATAGGTAGAGTGTCGACTCAAAAAAAGGATATGTATACAGTGAAAAATTTTATGTGAAAAGATTCAGTTTTTTGCGGAGATTACGTTCCC
Organism: Prostheceraeus crozeri; assembly: GCA_907163375.1. Taxonomy (NCBI): domain Eukaryota; kingdom Metazoa; phylum Platyhelminthes; order Polycladida; family Euryleptidae; genus Prostheceraeus; species Prostheceraeus crozeri. The sequence continues at coordinate 768,382 of CAJQUW010015437.1, forward strand.
GTGATCCAAAAAATTATTTGAGCACTTTTGAAAAAAGTCAAAATTTGCCAAATTATACTGTATACTACCGAGATGACTCTCCTAAATAAGTAGTATGAAACAAGTTGGATATCAAAAGGAATGAATACTTGCTAAAAAAGCATCGTAACTAAGCAGAAATCAAGCTGATTATCAAGAGAATTTCATGCTCCGCATTACAGTGGAAGTCTTCATGAAAAAGTCGCGATCCTATTCGTGCATTCTTGGCTGTGATTTCAAGTTTTTAATTCAATTTTCACCGGCATGATTTCATGATTCACTAAATTCATGTTTCATTTCTTGGATCTGAATAGCAATGTGGACCCATTTACATCTTTCAAAGTTGATTGAAATCATTGTCTTTGAATCTGTGATTTTGCCATGCCAGTGGCAGCTGTTGCTTGATCACGCTTCAGAAAATATTCTTGAGGTTGAGCATGAAAGCAATAGCAGGTCATCGAGCTGCTAATTTAACAAACATTAAATATCCAATGCTGTCATGACAAGGAGGATCTGTAAAATATATCATTTCCTTCTGCATTATGCTATCATGATCAGTCAATTCCGTTGTAATTTCTTCAAAAGTGCAAAAATTTGCATATCTCATATTTGGAAACAATTCCGCGTGTTCCCTTGAGTTCATTTAATAAAATCGAAAGTGTATACACATTGGGAATTTAATTAATGCTGACCTACCACTCTACCTAAATAAATTTACTCTATGATGAAGACTTCCATTATAATGCCGTTCATCAGATTTCCTTGATCATCAGCATACTTTCCGCTTAGTTACGGTGCTTGTTAGTAAATATTCACTTCTTTTGATATCCAACTTGTTTCATACTACTTATAAAGGGGTGTCATGTCGGTAGTACATAAATTGGCAAAAATTTAGCTTTTTCAAAACTGCTCAAATAAATTTTTGCACCGCAGGAACGCAATCTCCGCAAAAAACTTAATCTTTTCAAATAAAAATTTTCACTGTATATATATAGATGCTTTTTTGAGTCGACACTCTACCCACATATACCTGCTCTATGCTTTAAGTGGTAGAGCATCTCACACAGGTTACAATAAGGTTTAAGGTAGAGAGCTTACAATTCTACCCTAAGATCTTGAAATTCGACGTGCATGAAATCTACAAGGTCTTGTCCATCTTACAAATCTTCCGAACGCTCTTATGCATTTGATCTTGCCGATCTGCTTCAAGATCTTAACAGACTTGCGAAAATTCTGAAAATCTTGCATACAATATATTTCATGTCTTACAAGAAAATTCCCGCATAATCACAAGATTCATCCGCAAGTTTTGGCTATTTTTCGCAAGATCTGTCGACTAGTGATCTGTCGACTCACTTAAGCAACAACTACTCGACGGCTGACGTGTCTTGACTCCGGTTTGACTTTTAGTTTTCATCGGGTTCCGGCTTTTTGAAAAGTGCTTCGGTGTCGAATTTTGGATCATTGTGCTCGCCACAACGTCATCTATCCTCCTGTGCAACTGGAATTATTCATTTGTGTTTCCAGCGTCCAAAAATCATGGATTTCAATTTTTTCAACCGAACATGTCAGTGAGTTGTAATCCGTGGGTCTGTCTATGGTCGGGCTGGTGAATTCGTGACATCTCTGATTACGACAGTCTTTTGACATTTCGAAATCATTCTTAGATATCGTATCACTGAACTGACTTACGAAATGCGTGTGCTGATGGTCGTGTGCATCTAGCTGCTGAATTGCGTCCTCGCAGTCCTTGGCTCTGGTCTGGGTGTCGCTTTTGTGAAGTGGTTGAAGCAAAAAAGTGTTCGAAAGTGTTTATACTTTTGAACATTTTTTCTTCTTTTCTTTTTGGTGATCTGTACTTACAGACGCTGTTGTCTCTGAGACATTTCCTATTATGTCTAATCCTACCGGCAGAAATAACAGTTCTTCAAGCAATGTGTTTGAATCTCAGGGTTCTTATGGAAGATTTCAAAAATGAAATGCTGACTTCGTTTCAAGCCGAAATTCAGAAGGTTGCGGATATGCTGGGTAGCGTGAGCTCACGTATTGATAATGTGGATTTAGAAATGCGCAAATTTAATTATATTGGCAGTCCACACGATGATGAAATTAAATCGATCAAAACTGAAATGGCTAATTTGTACCAAAACATTCCGCAAATGGTCTTGGAGGAGGTAGAGGAAAGAATGTTGCGGTTGTCATTATTTCTGGCTTGAATGAATCACATGGTTTAATAGAGGAAAGAAGCGACTATGATAAGACTCAGATTGCTAAGTTGAAATAGATTTACATGAATTACAAACAAAAATAATGAGTTCGCAACGAATTGGTAGAGATATTGCTGACAAACCAAGGCTGATGCGTCTGACGTTTAGCGATCGATATTCAGTCAAAAAATCTGCTGTTAAAAAGAGCAAAGCGACTTAGAAGCTCAGCTGAATATAAAAATGTTTTCATAAATGTTGACAGAACTCGATTACAAATGCTTGAATCTGAACTTCGTAATCTTCGTGATGAGCTGACAAAGCGCAAGACAGATGGTGAGGATGTGGTTATATATCGAGGACGCATTGTAGCTCGTTCAAACTTTCTTGTGAATCAGAGTGGGAGAAATTATTAGTAAATGATCTTTGTCTTCAAATTAACAGGTGTTGACGCCCCACTGTTGTATTTTTTGAATTCTCGTTCAATTATCTGTTCTCATGTCTTCTCTATCTCCTGGTTTAGTGTTCGTAGGCGAGTCTTGGTTGCATTCTGGCATTCCTGATGATTACGAGTACATAGCTATCCGCAATTACACTTTTTATAGATGCGATTGATTCGGGCGTGTCGGTGGAGGTGCTGTGCTTGGATAAAGTCTGATATAGGTCTCCAGGGTTTAGATCCAATGATCTTTTCGTTGCATGCGTGTACATTCCACTTAATATGAGATCATCTACAATGGCCGACAGAAATGAATTCTTTATTCATGTGCTAGATAGCGAACTTATTATCAATCCTGATTGTGACCTTATCATTTGTGGTGAATTTAATTCGTTTGGTATTAGGTAGAGTGGTATTATTAAATGAACTCGAGGTGAATGCAGTCGGGTGTATTGTTGCCAAATGTGAGATATGCAAAGTTTTGCAGTTTTAAAGAAATACCACGGCATTGATTGATCATGATATACAGAAGGAATTATGGCATTTTACTGATCCTCCGTGTCATGACAGCCTTAGTAATGGGTAAAAGACCGTTCCAGGACACCATAAAATCAAAAAAATTGGTATCTTTAAAAACGACATAAATTCATGAATTTGAACCCTTTTTCAGGTTTTTAAGACCTAAATACATGAATTTAGTCCATTCAAAAAGTACCATTTTTTCAAAAAATGGTATTTTTAAAAACAACATAAATTCATGAATTTGAACCCTTTTTCAGGTTATGAAGACCTAAATTCATAAATCGGCTAAAGCCAGAGGAGCTTCGCTCCGATTTGGGCGTTTTTAAAAATACCCAATTTTCAAATTTTTCAAAATCTCAAATTTGAGAATTACAATCGGGCGAAGCCCTAGAACCTTCGGTTCGATTTTCACCCCCAAAATCATGACCGTTCTAGGACACCGAAAATTATAAAAGTTAAGAATCTCAAATTTGTGATTATGTCATTTTTCACCCCCGCCAAAATTATGACCGTTTCAGGACACCGAAAATCATAAAAGTTAAGAATTTCAAATTCATGAATTTTATCCATCTTTCAGGTTTTTAAAATATATCATGTGACTTGCGGGACATCGGAGATGTCTTCCAGGGCTTCACCCGTTAAAAATATTTCTTTAAAAATGGAAGAAACAAAAGTGGAAGGAACTTCAGAAATGGAAGGAACAAAAATGGAAGGAACTTCAGAAATGAATGAAACAAAAGTGGAAGGAACCTCAAGAATATATCCTTCGTTATCTCAATTAAAAATAAGTGAATTAAATATTGAAAAACACAAAGATAGAGTACGTTATATGAAAGATAAGGAATCCCAATTATTATTAAGATTAGAGCATTATAAAAAATTAAGAAAGAGATGGACTAAAGTTAAGAATGTAACACAAGGAATTGGCATATTCTTATCAATAAGTTTAGGTACGTTAACAATTGTTATATCTTCAGGTGTTTTAGTAATTCCAGTAGTTGCTACAGCTTTGTGATACAATTAGATTTTAGTTGTACGTTAGGGAAGTTGTTTTAATTCAAGCACGTCAGCACAATCACATGACGCCAAAGCATCTGGCAGCTGTTTTCAATTCTCTCTCTCTCCTGTCATTGTTCCGTGTGCGCTAGAAAGCAAAGTTCTCATTTGAAATGTCTTCCGTCAGCAAACTAGAGAGAGAATTTTGTTGCTTCGTGGATCAAGTTGTGCCTCTTATTTCACCAGACCATATGGATTTCTTCAAAACGATAACAGCAAATTTTATCAATGAATCACTAAGAAAAAAACAGAAGACGAGTGGAAACGAAGAAGATAAAAAGAGAGAAGTGTTTGAAATAATCCGAGATTCATTCAAGGATGTTGACAGCAGCAATTTACCTGTAATTCTCGAGAAAAAGGATATTATAAGTACATCATCGTGCATATCTTCATTGAATAAACTCATTGGTTTTGAGAAAATTACACATCGGAATCTTCTACGCTGCTATGTTTTACAAGGAGAAGTGCTTCAGCGACTGAAGTTATTGTCTAAAATGAATTATACAAAATTCGTGAAAGAGTTAAATGAGACCCACAAAATAAAGTTTTCACGCTCATATGTGACATTACTGATCAAATTATTCAAATTATCAAAGAACTATCCAAACTTAGCCAATTCTTCTCTATCAATTTACTTTGTGATGAAGAATTTTGCTCATCTTGAAGATTATATTGATCGTGAAAAAGAGGAGGAACAGCAAAGAATAGCAGAATCCATATTTGATTCACCCAATGTGCAACAAACTGAACAACAACATGCGCAACATACTGGACTCACGCAGGAATTAGAAGACTTGCAAACGTGAAATTCTACTTCATAAGTAACAAGTAGTAACATTTATTGCAACTTATTTGACTGGAGACTGAAAAATGACAATGCCATTTTCAAATTGGATTTCTGTTTTCATCTAAATGTTGGACTCTACTTCATAAGTAACAAGTAGTAACATTTATTGCAACTTATTTGACTGGAGACTGAAAAATGACAATGCCATTTTCAAATTGGATTTCTGTTTTCATCTAAATGTTGGACTCTACTTCATAAGTAACAAGTAGTAACATTTATTGCAACTTATTTGACTGGAGACTGAAAAATGACAATGCCATTTTCAAATTGGATTTCTGTTTTCATCTAAATGTTGGACTCTACTTCATAAGTAACAAGTAGTAACATTTATTGCAACTTATTGGACTGGAGACTGAAAAATGACAATGCCATTTTCAAATTGGATTTTTGTTTCATTTAAAATGACTGACCTGATCGAGTTTTTTAAATTATATGGAACAGACACAACAACGAATTTCGACCTAAAGAAAATCGCACATCAATTGGGAATAAAGAATTTTTATGTCCTAATGAGAGACGAATTACAATTGATCAAAAATAAGCCAACTGTAAATTTCATAACGAATCTTCACACTTCAGACCAAAACGGCGTACATTGGTCAGCAGGTATCTTTAGTAAAAACGGAGATAATTATTATTTTGACTCATACGGACTTCCACCTACAAATGAAGTAAAAGAATTACTTGGAACGGGAACATACAATACGTTTCAAATTCAAACACCAGGCGCAACCTATTGTGGTCAATTATGTTTATACGTTTTGTACAAATTACAAAAAGGAGTACCATTTTTAGATATAATGTTAGAGTTAAACAATGATAATTAAAGCTCGGTTTTCTGTAATTCGTTTTCATAGAATCTACCTTTGATATCCTCATTATCTAAATCTATAATTTCATAAGTAAACGGATAAGTTTGATTTATTTTAGAAACTTCAAATATCTCTTTAGTCCAATAGCCTACGAAGCCCTTTTCAAATTTGTTCTTATATTTAAATATTCGCACTCTATCTCCAATCTTAAATTTCGGCTTACGTTTCTGTAAATTCGGATTACTCTCATTCAAATAATTATTCTCGAATATTTTTTTTCGTATCAAATCAGGGTCGTCAGAAGCATTCTTTGGAGTTTCTTCAATACCAGAATGAACTTTATTATTGTACTCTTCTACAACTCCTGGTAATATCTTCAACCATTTCTGATTTCCTTGCTGAGTAAATTTCTTGAAAATCTTATTTTTTAACGTCCGATTGAATCTTTCTATCACTATAGCTTTTCCTGCGTTTTCAGTTGAATAAACAGTTTCAAATAGTGGCTGAACGTTTCGGTTATAAAATTCCGACCCTTTATCAACAAACAATTTCCTTGGCTTTCTATTACTTTCTTTAAAGATTTCTTCAAACGCATATTTAACTGATAGACCACTTTTATTTTTTAAAGGTTTTACCCAAGCGTATCGTGTATATAAATCTATAACTGTCAATGCGTATTTGTAGTCAGACTTTGTCTTAGAACCTTCGGTTCGGTCCCTTTCATTCGGCATATGAATAAGATCAGCACTCCAAATATCATCTTTATTAAATACTTTTACTTTTAATAAATATTTAGGCTTTCTATATTCTTTATGAATTTCAGATGCATAAACGTCTGAATTATGATTTTCATTTAAACCCTGGCCGAATAATATTTTAGCTTGTAAAGCTTTCTTAACAAACATTCTTTCAATTTTTTCTCTAAATGTAGGATTTTGAATACTATCTAATTCTTGTATCATCTTCTTATCAGCTGCATGACGAGAACTTAGATCATGATTTCGATAAGCTAAATCATGCCTGTAAGCGGCGGCATCTACTCTATTTATTGGTTCTTCACCTGGTTTCGGATTATTATTCTCATCTAGTCTGATATCTAATCGAGTTCCTGGACCGGTATATGAATGACCAGGAAGATGTTTTTCTTTCGAATATTTACTCCAAATAAATCCAGGAAAGTTTTCTAATGTTTTTTGTATGTCTCCACCGAAGTGGTGTGGAACTTTATTCTTGTCACCTCCAATATGCTGACAGTTTGAGTTTTTATTTTTGTTTAATAGATAATTTAATAAATCTAAATTAGCAATTTTTAATTTAATTAAATTTTCTGAATTTGTGGAATTTGCGGTATCCATTTTTAAAGATAAAAAACTTTTAAAAGATAAAAATAAAAGTTTTACCGAAAAGAACCAAAGGTTCTGAGGTTATTACCTTATCATACTAGGACTTAGATATATTCCAGAACCATCCTTAGTTTCTTTAATTTCAATTAAATCATCAACATTGTGGAGAATATTTTTAAGAACTCGTTTTCCTTCATCAACTAACTTTAATTTACTAATAAAATTATCTACTACTCCTTCGCCCCTAGCAACTTTCTCTAACTCTCTATTATGTCGTTTTTGTTCTTCTAATGCTGCCTTCTCTGATTTATTTTTATTTACTGCTTGGACAATACCAGCTGTCCCACCTGCAACACTTCCTGCTGCTGCTATGCCACCTATTATTAGTGGAATTAATGGGAGAATCCCGCCATTCTTTTCTTCTTGTAATTGAATATTCTCTATCATTGGTTTACTTATGTAATACTTTTTTTTGTTAATCGTAATAGTTTTAGGGGTATTTTTGTCAAAAATATTACGTAATTTTAATTCAACAGTTTTATTATTAATATTACTTTTCGCTTGCGACATTTTTAATAAAAAAATTTTAAGTTATCAAAAATTTAAATCTATTCTAGTTATGAAAAATTTTTAGTTAAGAATTTTTAAGTTAACAAAAATTTTAATCTATTCTAGTTATGAAAAAAAATTTTAATTAACCTATCGGAGAGAAGCTCCTCTGGCTTTAGCCGATCGGACCAAGGGTCCTCAGGTTATTAACCAATCGGAGCGAAGCTCCTCTGGCTTTAGCCTATCCTAACCATCTTTCCATTAAGAATTTCAATAGAATATTTTGCATCTTCTAGCAATAAACCATAAGCCATCAATGAAGTTGTGGAATCTTTCTTTTCAATATTAATTGTTACATCACAACCATTTTTAATAATATCTTCAGATTGTGCACTTAAATCGAAACAGAAAATTGGATATAAATGTCTCCAATCTCCAGGAGTTAATTGTGGTTCAACTCCAAATTCTATACAAAGATTTCTATAAGCATCATATCCTTCCATAAATTGATTATTGGTATCATCGAATCTTAATGGATCAATTGGATATCGAGTTTGATTTAATGAAACTTGTAAACTTCGAATTGTATTAATATGAAAAATATTGTTGTTCTTGTCAAAACTTGGAGAATTATTTCTTTGAAATGTTAGTAATAAATATCTTGGTGTATTCGCAGTTCTAGTAAAATGCCAGTTAAATCTTTGTTCGGAAAAAGTTACTGAACTAGCAGTTCTCTTTAGAAAATTAACTGCAATTGGTTTGTTAGTATTTAATCTTTTTGCAATAGCTGTTTCAACCTCTAAACTAGGAGTAATATGCTTAATCCACCATTCAAGTCTATCAATTTTTAAATATGCTTTTTTCCCAGTCTTACCAAAAAAGATTAATTCATTATTTGCTGTACGATGAATTATTAATTTAAATTTTAATTGATATGATATTTTATCATAATCTAAATAACCGAATAATGGAGACAATGACCAATTTACTGTCTGTTTACTTTTTTTGTTAAATTCACGTCTTTCTTTATATGCTTCATTATTTGTTTTATTTAAATGTTTTGCAATATTTTCTACATCTTTCGCAATTCCTGCGGCATCTGTTCCAGCGTCAGTTAAATCCTCAATAATTATACCATCATTAGTATCAGGAAACCAACCTTCGATTTCATTCTTTTTATTATTTTCACCAATTATTACAAATCTAAGCATTGTATCAATTACACCTGGAGAATCACTTATTGTTTCTATATTTTGAGTTGCAACATCTAAACGCATTTGTGTAAATAAACTTGGGAAAAAATTATTCTCTAGTGTAATATTATCGGTATCTGGTAATGGTGTTGTAAAATTAGCATCACTATATAAAGAATATTCACAGTGCAAAAATGAATCAGGTAAATATAAATAACTCTGCTGATTATCAACTTCAAAAATTAAATCTCCTCCAGTATTTACTCTACTGGAAGATCCGGGATTCATAGCAATTCTTATATAGTCATTCTTTTTTTGATTATAACTGACGAACGGAGGATCGTCTAATCTAAATTTATTTTCGATAAGCGAAGACATTTTTATAAGAAATAATTTGACTTTTTGTTTTTCTCACAGATAGAAAAAAATTTTTATTAAATATAATTTTAAAATTTTACTAAAAAAATTACTAAAAAATTTACTAAAATATAATTTTAGAATTTTGCTAGACCAGCTCCGCTACAGCTTTGCTGGTTAGACCGAAGGTTGCTGCTCACGCCATTTCCTCTTATTTCTTCAATTGTTTTTTCATTATGTTTACTATCAGACGGAGCTCCGCTCCTCAAGGTTTCCCCAACAGCTATGTTAGCAATTTTGTTTTTTGTTTCATCTGAAAGTTTTTTTAATTTTTTTAGTTCTTCAGAATCATTCTTGAGTTTACGAATAGCTTCTAGTTGTTTTAATTCGTTTTGTGATTTAACAGCATTTGATATTGCACTAGCTGTACTACCTATAGCAGCTGCTCCTTTTGCAGCAGATGTAATCAAATCTTTATTATTTTTAATTAAGTTAACGATACTACCAATACCAGAAAAGATGCCATCCCCTTCTTTTTGAACGGCACCTGCGGTGCCTAGGAACTTTTCTGTTCCGACTGTTTCTCTATTATCATAATGATAAACAGGATTCATACGTGGTTCATGAGCAATTCTTTGATTTGAAGCAAATTGTTTAAGATTGTGTTTATAAATTATAGGCATTTTTTAGTAATAAATTTGACTTTTGGGAAAAAAATAAATACGGGCGAAGCGCGAAGCCCTGGAAGACATCTCCGTTGACCCATGAACCGATGTCCATTATAAAAAAATGTTTATTTTTTGTTCTTAACTTTTACAGATTGCGTTTTTGATTTAACTTTATCAGGAACCAAACCTGCATCAATCATTCTTTTTATTCTATGATTTTCTTTCATAATATTTCTTTCTTTTATTAACTCTTCTAATTGTTTAATTCTTTTAAAATTATCAGCTCTAATTTTATCCATTTTTAAAATTATATACTTTTATATACTTTTATATACTTTTATATATTTATACTTTTATATTTTTAAAAATTATATTTATACTTTTATATTTTTAAAATTATATTTATATTTTTTATGATTCTTATTTTTTGTAGGTAAAAATATTTAAGTTAATATTTACAATACTCGTTTAAGATTTACGTTTATGAATATCTAACAACTTCGAGATAACTTTATTAATTGCCTGTTGCACTTTATCTATTGCGTCAAGTAGCGTGTGATGTACTTTAATTTCTTTTCTATTAACTTGCATTTTCTGCTGATTAATCTTCAACGCCGTTTTAAGAGCATTTAACTTAATTTTAAGAACATCTAATTGTCTTTTAACAGCATCTAACTGTTCTTTATTTTCTTTAGAGTTTTCTTGTAAATTTTTCTTTAATTCATTTTCTAAATTGATTTTAAGAGTTTTCATTTTATCAACTTTTTCATTAAGTGAGTTTACTTCATTTATTATTCTATTCATCTTTTTCATTTGTTGAGTAATTTTAGAACTCAATTCATCAACACTTTTTTGGAATGTAGTTTGCAACTGCTTTAAATTTTTTTTAATTCTTTCAGGTAGTTTTTCTATTTCATCTTCTAATTGTTCTTTTAACATTTTTATCTGATGTTTATTTTTAATGACTGCAGATTTTAAATTTAAAGAAAGTAATATTAAAATTTTTGATTGTTCTGAAATCTTTTTAAAAAGTTTTGCTATATCTGCTTCTAGCTCTCTGTCCTTTTTATCAAGTTTTAATAATTTTTCGTTTAATGATTTATCATTAAGTTTAAGCAACTTTAATTCATTCATCAGTGGAACCATAACATCGTTTATATATTTTTCCTTTAAGTCATTGATTTGTGTATCAACATATTGTTTATTTGTTAACTCTGTATTTTGTTGCGGAAGAATAGAAAGATGCAATGGACCAGATAAAACGTCTCCAGTTTTCATAATATAATTTTCTATCTCTATTTCTAATTCACGATTATTCGGGATATATGCACCTCCACCAACATTTGGTAACATCATTTTTAAACAATAAAAATAAAATTTTTTCTGATTATAAAAAATACATAAATTATAAAAATACATAAATTATAAAAATACATAAATTATAAAAAATAAAATTTTTCCTAATAAAAATAAAAAAAATGGAAATGACTCAAATTTGTCAAGTTTGCAATATGCGTTTTTTAAATCAAACACTATTATATTCTCATATGAAAAACACACCATGTGGTATGCATATGAATCAATTACAACCTAATAATATACAACCTAATAATATACAACCTAATAATATACAACCTAATAATATTCAGAATAATATTCAACCTAATAATGGTATTCAGTATAATAATATTCAATCAGAGCAACCACTACAAAGATTAAAGCATTTATTTATTTCAGATAAAGAACAAAATCTTTATACTGCTAGAATAAATACACCTAGGCAAAATACTGCTAGAATAAATACACCTAGGCAAAATACTGCTAGAATAAATACACCTAGGCAAAATACACCTAGGCAAAGTAATAATAATTATTTAGCACAAAATAATAATGTAGCACAAAATAATCCTTTTGTTCAAAATAATCCTTTTGTTCAAAATAATAATGTAGCACAAAATAATTATATTGATAAAAATCAATTTGTTGAAAGTAATAACAAAAAAAAATATGTTCCGGATGTAATAAAAATATAACATCAAAAAATTTTGCACGTCATTTAAAATTATGCGAACAAACAGAAGAGGTTAAAAAAGAAAAAAAAGATAAATTAAAAGATCAGTTATGTCGTAATTGTAATAAATATTTTACAATTCAAGGAATTACTAATCATTATAATTCTTGTATAAGTTCTACAAGACAATGTACAAGTTGTCAAAATACTAAACCTAAGACAGAGTTTTATGATAGTAAATATCAGTGTAAGGATTGTTTAAAAGAAAAAGTTAAATGTAGAGGTTGTCAAAAAATTATATTAAAGAAAAATTTTCAGCGACATGTAACACTATGTCCAAAACTTAATCAACATAATAATCAACATAATAATAATTTATGTCAAAATAATAATTTATGTTAAAATAATAATTTATATTAGTATTTCAACTAAAATAGTTGTATTTCAACTAAAATAGTTGTATTTCAACTAAAATATTATTTTTTATAAAGAATAAAATATTATTTTATTAAAATATTCTTAAGCATTCCGGAAGAGAGGAGAGGTTCGGAACATACTTCTTTTGAGTATAGGAACAAAAAGTCCGACACATTCCGGAGGTTCTACAGAGGTTAAAAACACTCATAAGAGTGTAAGAATGCGAGTCCGGAATTAAAAAATAATAATTCCTAAATTTTTATTTTAAAAATATTAAATGGATAAAAACGAAAATTTGGAAGATTTATATTCACCGGTTATAATTAAAAGTAATAAAAGTAATAAAAGTAATCTAAGTCGTCATAAATCTCTTAATGCAATAAACGAAATAATAAATAATTATATGAATAACACTGAGTTTCAAGATACACTAACCCCTCAAGATCCGAATCTCAAAGATATTAATAATATTGTAGAAAATTCTATATATAATACTAAATATAATAATAATATAGATAAAAATATATATAATAATATAGATAAAAATATATATAATAATATAAATAAAAAATATTTAGAGCCACTACCCCCTAATTCATCTCTTAATAAAAAAATACCACAATCAGATCTTACACGTCTTTGGAATTTTTTAAAATTTCATTGTATAAAAATATTGTTAGCATGTATTTTAATATTTTTTATTTATCATCTTGTTATATGTATTGGTAATCAATGGGGTTACTTTCTAACAGAGGAACAAAAGAGAATAAATTTTTATAAACAAGAAAAAAAAACTTTTGAAGGATGGAAGACTGAGGAAGATAAGATTAAGGATAAAACTAATAATAAAAATATTAAACAAGGTAAAATGTATCAAGAAAATTTACATTTCATTGTTTACGGTAAAACTGGAAGTGGTAAGACTACGTTTATTAAAAAATATATAAACCAATATTATAAGGATGAAACAAAAGTACATATTTTTTGTATGCATACTTCTGAATGGCCAACTTTTACAAACGTCTATAATGATAAACAATTAGATGAGTTACAAGATATGGAAAGTTTTGCTGGTACACCTGAAAATAAATCTTTATTAATTTTAGATGATGTTGCAAGTTTATCAAAACAAAAAAATATGTCAGAAATATTTACAAAAGGAAGACATCAAAATATTGAAATAGTTGTATTAGCTCATAAAGCTTGTGATGTAGATAATAAGATTAGAGAAAACATTCAAACATTTTTTACAACTACACAAAATAATGCAGCATTCTTTAATGATATTAATAAAAATTATAAAATGAATATGACTTTATCATATTATACACAACATAAATATGGAATAATACGTGTTGACACCATAAGAGGACATATGCAAGTATATGATAAAGATTTAAATATATTAGTAGATACCGAACATGAAATCTATAATAACTCTCAAGATTTTGATATTAGAATGTATGCAAATGCAAAACATTTATCAAATCAAGTTATAGAACAAATAATTATCTTTTTAGAATCCGAAGCAAAAGTACCACTAAAAATTATTCCTGATACATTTTATTTTTATTTTGATCATTATTTAAATGCAAAATTTGGTATACCAATACCTAACAGATTACAAGATAATGAAACATTAAACTATTTAAAAATTGCAATAAATGATGTTAGAAACGGTTTAAGAAAAGCAACCCCAATAATATCTGATGTTAAATCTACATTTTCTGATGCTAAATCTACATTTGATGAAGCCAAAAAAACATATAATGATATAAAACCATTAATAAATGGTGTAAGTGAAATACTTAATAATTAAACAAATTTATCATAATCAAACCGAAGGTACTAGGGCTTCGCACGATTTTGCAGATATATTAGTATTTTTTTTCTCTAAAAATTAAAACAAAAATTCTTTTAAAAAAAAACTAAAACACAAATTTTTTCTTTAAAAAATAAAAAATGGAAAAATTTTATTGCAACTTATGTAAAAAAAAGTTACAAACAAAAAGAAGTTATCAATCTCATCTACAAAGTAAAATGCATTTACAAAATGTAGAACGAGTTGATGAAGGAAATATATTAAAATTAAATAGTTATAAAAACTATCTAGAAACATTGCCTACTGATATAAAAGTTAAAAAAATGTTTGATGATTATTCACATTCGGAATATAAAAAAGTTTTTAATAGTGAAGATGAACATGTACAAACCGAAGGTTCTAGGGCTTGGCCCGTATCAGATGGAAGATATTTATTTAGCGATACTGATGAATTTAACGAAATAGATGAATTTGATGAAGCCGTACGAACCGAAGGTTCTAGGGCTTCGCCCGAAACAGATATAAAATATTTATTTAATGAATCGGTTGAATATAATGAAACCGATAAAACTTTTTCTGATATTCTAACCAACTTTTCTAATATATTTAAGAAATCTTTCAAATGTTATATGAATGTAGAAGTACTTTATACAAAAAATGGACCTGATGGAATTCCTGAAGAAATAATACAAGGACATTTTACAAAGTCACAAGAAATTCATAATGTAAATAATATACAACCCATATTTGAATCGATGATACTTAAATTAGAAAATTGTATAATTGAAGCCCAGTTACGTGAATCTGGTTGGAGATTTGTTAAAATAATATCTAAGAAAATAGTAATTGATAAATATAAAAATAATACTGGTGGTAGTTATGTTCCTTTACCTTTCAGTTCACCTCAATTAATCAACATAAAAAATGAAGATGATTATTGTTTTCTGTGGAGTATTATAGCACATTTACATCCTGCAAAATATCATAAAGAAAGACTAAGTCATTACAATAAAGAAGAATACATAAGTGAATTTGATCTTTCTGATGGCTTAGATGAATTTCCATATGATTATAATAGGTTAATAAAGTTTCATAAAAAGAATAAAAATTTAATAGAAGTAAATGTTTTTGAATTAAATGTGAATTATGTTTCTATTGGTAAAATTACTCCACTTTACTCAGATTCAAAAAAATTTTATTTGAATAATAAAAATTTATGTCAATCAGAAATAGTATATAATGATAGAGGAAATTACATGCATCATAATATTTTTTACCAAGGAAATATAATATGTACTGAAAAATTTGAACTTGTTAAAACACTATCACCAATAATGATTAATCATAATAATTATAAAGGACGTACTGATGATTATAATTACAAATATTCATCTTTATCTTCAGAATACCAACAAAAATTAGAAAATTTAAATAAAAGTTTACAAAAATGTAAAATAGATTATCAACAACAAACAAAAATGTTACTACAAGAATATCACCATAAATATCAAAATAAGATAGAAACAATTCAAAAATTAAATGAAGAAAATAATAAAGAATCGGCTAAAGCCAGAGGAGCTTCGCTCCGATTAAATAAGGAAGAAAATGAAACCAATCAAAAAATAAATGAATGTTTAAAAAAATGTCTACAACAATATAAAGAACAATATGATAAAGAATATAGTTATCAGTTACAAATATTAAATCAAAATTATTATCAAAATACATTTAATATTACAAAAGAAATTAATGAAACACATGAAATATATAAAGATGAATTTGAAAAACTAGAACAGTCAAAACAACCAGCACAAGCGAATATATTATATTATCAGGGTCATTTTATATTGTGTAAAGATGTTTCTATATTTACAAAAACTTCAGATAATAAAAATTTTCCTTGTCTTCAATGTATGACAAGTTTTAGAACTTTAGAAGAAATGAATAGACATTTGGAGAATTGTCAACAAAACGAAGCAGTTCAAAATACTTTTCCTAAAGATGATTATTTAGAATATAATAAATGGTATTTTAAAAATAAAGTACCCTTTACTATTTATTGTGATTTTGAAGCATATAATGTTAATATGACACAAAATCAAACGGAAAGTTCCAGGGCTTCACCTGATTCTGAAAATTATAATTCTGAAAATTATAATTCTGAAAATTATAATTCTGAAAAAAGTGCGCCTGAAAGAAGTGCACCTGGAAAAAGTTCAACTGAACAAAGTAAAGAAAAATATTTATTTGAACAAAAACCATTATGTTGGGGAATGTACATTCATTCAAATTATCCTGAATTATTTAAATCAGAATATTTACAATACTATGGTGAAGACAGTTCAGAAATGTTTACAAAGAAAGTAGAAGAATTACAAGGACGTTTTTCACAATTGCTTGAAACAAATAAACCAATGATACCATTAACGGATGAAGAAAGAAAAGAATTTTATGATGAAATAAATTGTTATTACTGTGGAAAAGGTTTTACAAATAAATATAAAACTGGCAGAGGTAGATATATTGATAAAGTAAAAGATCATGATCATCTAAATGGATTATATAGAGGTGCAGCACATAATTCTTGTAATCTTAATGCTAACAAATTTAAATATAACTTTGTTCCTTTATATTTCTACAATGGTTCTAAATATGATTTCCATCTAGTAATGAAAGATTTATTTTCATCTGAAAAATTACAACAACAAAAAATAAATGTACTATGTAAACAAGAAGAAGAATATTTTTCAATGCAATTAGGTTGTATTAGAATTTTAGATGCATTTAGATTTTTTACTCCTTATTCATTAGATGTTATGGGAAAAACTTTGAAATCTGAACAATGTAAAATATTAAATAAATATAATTTAAAACCTTTAAAAGGAATATTTCCGTATGAGTACATAACTGGAGATTTTAATTCTGTGAATAAAAGTATGGAAGAAGAACAACTTCCTCCAATAAATAAATTTAAATCAACATTAAAACAATCACAATTATCTGACGAAGACTATGCAGAAGCTGAAAAGAATTGGAGAGAGTTAAATTGTAAAACAATGTATGATTATACAATGAAATATCTACAGATAGATGTATTAATACTAGCTGATCTTTTTGAAAACTTTCGTGATATGTGTTTAGAATATTACGGAATAGATCCATGTTATTGTTATTCTACACCAGGTTTAACATGGTTAGCAGGATTAAAACATACAAATGTTCAAGCCGATGGCTCTAGGACAAAGTCCGTTAAACTTAAACATTATAAAGAAAATACATATGATAAATTATTATTTTTTGAATCTGGAATTAGAGGTGGAGTTTCATCAGTTTTAGGTAATAGATATGTTAAATGTTATAATAAGAAAGTAAATCCACAAGAATATGGAATAATAAAACCTTTATCTCCAGAAGAAAAAGAAAAAATATTAGAAATTTTTCGAACGAAACGAGAAGGAGTAGAACGTGAAAAAGCAATTGATGAATTCATGAGAGAAAACTATTTATTATATTATGATTTTAATAGCTTATATTCTTCTTGCATGATACAAGAATTACCAACAGGTGAAATGACATGGTGTAATAATCTAGATTATCAAAGAACATATGATGGTGAAAATAATTTTGGTTATGTATATGAAGTTGATTTAGTATACCCTGATTATATAAAAGAAGCAACAAAATATTATCCTTTCTGTCCAGAAAACAAAATTCCCAATATAGAAGATTTTTCAGATTATCAAAAATCTATAATTCCGAAAAAATACAGACCAACAAAAAAACTTATGTTAACACAAAGCAATAAAGGAAAGTATGTTGTTGAAGGAAGAATGCTAGATTGGTATTTAGATCATGGTATGATTCTCACCAAAATACATCGAAAACTAGAGTATAGAAAATCTAAATGGTTAAAAAATTATATAGAGTTCAATATTGAAAAACGTAAAATAGCTAAAAGAAATAAAGATGATTTTGGAAACGTTTTCTTCAAATTAATGAATAATGCATTTTATGGTAAGACTTTAGAGAATGTGCGTAATAGACAAAATATTGAAATAGTTTATGATAGAGATAGATTTCAAAATTTAACAAGGAAACCTACATATAAAAGAACTACTAGATTCAGTGATGAACTTTGTGCTGTTCATCTAAGAAGAAGCATTGTAAAACATGATAAGTTTAATTTCATTGGTTTCACTATATTAGAATTAGCTAAACTATTTATGTATAGTTTTATATATGATTATTTAGCACCTGCTTATGGCAAAAACTATAAATTACACTTTACAGATACAGATTCTATTTTCTTAGAATTAACAGTAGCATATGGTTCTTCACTTGATGAAGAAATTAATAAAATAAAAGATATCATTCATCCTTCTGATTTATGTAAAGTAAAAGATGAATTAGAAGGAAATGAAGATTTCATAACAGAAGCTATATTTTTAAAATCTAAATGTTACTGTTATGATACAACTAATAGTATTAGGACATCGGAGATGTCTTCCAGGGCTTCGCCCGTTAAAACACATAAAACATTGAAAGGAATTTCAAAGGCATCAGTAGCTAATCAAATAACATTTCAAGATTATAAAAATGCATTATTTAATAATGAAATAAAAACAGCATATAATTATAGACTTAATTCAAAAAAACATAAAATGTATTTAAAAGAAGAACATAAATTAGCATTAGATCCATTTGATGATAAAAGAAAAATTTTACCTGATGGAATAACTACTTTACCTTTTTAATTTTCTAATTTCTATTTTCTAAATATAACAATATAACAATATAAAAATATAAAATATTATAAAATAAAATAAAAATAATAATATAAAATTATCATATAAAAATGGATAAAGTTAGAGCTGATAATTTTAAAAGAATAAAACAATTAGACGAATTAATAAAACAAAGAAATATTATGAAAGAAAATCATCTTCAACATAGAATGACAAAAGCTGGTATTCAATCTGATATGTTTGATAAATTAAAATTAACTGAAGAAGTAAAAACTGATTATGAAAAAACTGTCGAATCATTTAAAACTCTTGAAAAGGAACTTAATGAAAAACGTGTTGATATAGCGGATCCTGTACTTAAAACACTATTAGATGACTATGGTTTATTAGAGGCAAACATAGATAAAAAATTACCAAAATCTATGTTATTCGAACATTCTACTTTCTTTTTAGATAAAAAATTATTTGCAAGATTTTATCTTGGTGGTAAAGAAATATTTCCACAACCTTTACGAGGATTAATTTTTACTCCAGATAAAAAACCTATTAGTTTAGATAGAAATTTTGTTGATCTTTTAAGAGGAGCAGATTTAAAAAATTATGCTGTAGAAGATCTAATAAAATATAAAACTATATTAGATAGAGTTGGCACAGTAAAAACTCTTAGACGTTATAAACAATTAGAAAATTTATTATCAACGGGAGTTAAAGTAGGGAAAGGTTTATCTGAAAAACAGAAAACAGAAACAACTGTATTTTTACCAGATGATCCACAAGAATTACTAAATAGATTAAATATTTTAATATCGGCAATAAAAGAAGGACATAATTCTAGTTTCAATGAAATTCATGCTATATTGAAAAGATTGTAAGAAAAGAAGATTCTAAATGAAGAGGATTATAAAAGTATAACGAACCGAGTGATCTAGGACTTCGCCCGTAGCTGAAATATGTTGTTGTTTTACTTTTTTCATAAAAAAAATATTTATTTAATTTTTAGTTTAAAAATGTGTTCAGCAGATTTAGACAAAATTAATAATCATTTAGAAAATTTGACAGAGATTTTGGGTTCATCAAAATTTAGTACGACGTTAAAAATTATAACAACTACTTCATCACACACTTGTAATTTAGAACCTATTCTACATTTGGAACAAAATAAAAATTATCAAATTGCATTGACTAGTTTCTCTACATTTAACACTATTCAAAACGTTATCAAAGGTGTGAATGATCAATTTAGATATTCTACTGATAAAGGTAAAACATGGAAAATACTAACTTTTCTTCCTGGTTCTTACGAAGTTGAATCAATATCAAATGAAATTAAGAGACATTTAGGGATACCATTTAAAGATAAGAAACAATTACATTTTGCAGTTGAACCGGCAGTTAATAAATTTTCTCTTACTTTAGACGAAAATCATCAAGTTGATTTTAATCATGATAGATCATTGTCAAAGCTATTAGGATTTAATAAACAAACTTATAGTCAAGGTTATCATTTAAGTGAGAAGATTCCAAAAATAACTGAAATAAATTCAATTGTTGTACATTGTGACATTATTGAAGGAGGTTATATAAATGGTAAATTATCAAATTTAATATTCAGTTTTCCAGCTTTTACTGTTCCCATTGGTTATAGATTAAATGTAATTCCACAAACATTAATATATTTCCCTATTACAAGAAAAACTATTAACAACATTAACATTAGAATCACTGATGAGAAAGGACAAGAAATAAATTTTGGAGGCGAAGAGATTATGATAGATCTTTTGGTTCGAGAGGTATAAACTCCCGTTCGGGAGGTATAAACTCCCGTTCGGGAGGTATAAACTCCCGTTCGAGAGGTATAAACTCCCACGCGAAGCTAGAAAAGTTTAATTTTCTTCTTCTTCTTTAAAAATAAAAATAAAATAAAAATAAATTTTTTTATTAAAAAATGAGTGTAATGTCTTTAAATAAAAAAAAACTTAAATTTAATCATCATCCAAATTTATCTAATAAAGTTTTGTCAGTTATTTGCGGAAGATCAGGTTGTGGAAAAACGTATCTATTATTTAAAATTTTAACGACTCCAAATTTTTTGGATTATAACAATCTTATAATTTATACAACAACAGCAGAACAACCTGTCTATCAATTTTTAAAATATGGATTTGAAAATAATCTTAAAAAAACAGCAATTGCTTCCCTATTCGAAGAATACGAAAAATCTGAATATGAAGAAGAAATAAGTTCATGGTGTGAGGAAGCAGTAGAAAATAGTCAGTTAGTAGAATCTAATAAAAATAACCATATAAAGATACAATTAATAGATGATAGTGGTAATATGCAAGATCCTAGTAAACTAGATAAAACAATGAAACATTGTGTAATTTTTGATGATTGTGTTAATGATAGAAATCAGTCAGTTCAGAGAAATTATTTTACAAGAGGTAGACATAATAACTGTAGTGTATTTTATTTGACACAAAGTATGTATTCATTAGATGGAAGTGTTATTAGAAAGAATGCAAATATATTTATACTATTTGAAATAAATGCAAGAAACTTAAGTGATTTGCTAAGAGATTTATGTATAAGAGATAAAGATGAATTTAAACAATCGTGTAATAATGCTTGGGCAAAAGATTATGGATTCATTACAATTAATATTGATAAAAAAATTCATGATAGAGTTATCGAACAATTGTTCTCTGACTGAAAGTCGATCGAAGATTTGTTTACTGAGTAATAAAAAATATACAACATAGTGGTATAATATTTTTTTGTTATTATCAGCTTTAATTTTATCTATTTTTTAAAATATAATATTTGAATTTTGTGGTAACATTGGAATACAGCAAAAACATTTTACTGAACAAATTATTTTTTTATTGCTTTGTTGTTTGTAATCTTTTCGTTTAAAGTTTTCTCGTTTAAAGTTTTCTCGTTTAAAGTTTTCTCGTATTAAGTTTTGTTTAATAAAGTTTTGTCTAATAAAGTTTTTAGCTCTTCTAAAAAAATTTTATCATCACTAAAAGTTTTACCATCACTAGAAATTTTACCATCCTTTTTATTTTTATCATTAACTTTTTCTGTCTGTGATTGAAATGATATTTGATTTACTTCATTAGCTATTTGATCAAATTTTTCAATCTCATCTAACGTAATAACATTATCATCACATACTCTTTGAAAGTAGTAATGTAGTTTATCATAGACTTCTTTAATATGTAAATGCTTAGTTTTTAATGATTTTCGTTTCTTAGTTATTAAAGATTTATCTAACATTGTAACAAGTGAAGTTGCAAAAACACCCGTACCTGTTAAAGCTGTAGCAACTACTGGAATTACTAAAACACCTGAAGATATAACAATTGTTAAAGCACCTAAACTTATTGTTAAGAATATGCCAATTCCTTGTGCTACATTCTTAACTTTGGTCCATCTCTTTCTTAATTTTTTATAATGCTCTAATCTTAATAATAATTGGGATTCCTTATCTTTCATATAACGTACTCTATCTTTGTGTTTTCAATATTTAATTCACTTATTTTTAATTGAGATAACGAAGGATATATTCTTTCGGTTTCTTCCACTTTTGTTTCTTCCATTTCTGAAGTTCCTTCCATTTTTGTTCCTTCCATTTCTGAAGTTCCTTCCATTTCTGAAGTTCCTTCCACTTTTGTTTCTTCCATTTTTAAAGAAATATTTTTAACGGGTGAAGCCCTGGAAGACATCTCCGATGTCCCGCAAGTCACATGATATATTTTAAAAACCTGAAAGATGGATAAAATTCATGAATTTGAAATTCTTAACTTTTATGATTTTCGGTGTCCTGGAACGGTCATAATTTTGGCGGGGGTGAAAAATGACATAATCACAAATTTGAGATTCTTAACTTTTATAATTTTCGGTGTCCTAGAACGGTCATGATTTTGGGGGTGAAAATCGAACCGAAGGTTCTAGGGCTTCGCCCGATTGTAATTCTCAAATTTGAGATTTTGAAAAATTTGAAAATTGGGTATTTTTAAAAACGCCCAAATCGGAGCGAAGCTCCTCTGGCTTTAGCCGATTTATGAATTTAGGTCTTCATAACCTGAAAAAGGGTTCAAATTCATGAATTTATGTTGTTTTTAAAAATACCATTTTTTGAAAAAATGGTACTTTTTGAATGGACTAAATTCATGTATTTAGGTCTTAAAAACCTGAAAAAGGGTTCAAATTCATGAATTTATGTCGTTTTTAAAGATACCAATTTTTTTGATTTTATGGTGTCCTGGAACGGTCTTTTACCCATTACTAGCCTTAAGGAGAGGCAATGTTTGTTAAATTAACAATCCGATGGGCTTTCATGCTCAACCTCAAGAGCGTAGAGTAAGTATGTGTAGGTAGAGTGTCGACTCAAAAGTATCTGCATAGAGTAAGTATACTTAGGTAGAGTAGTAACTCAGCATTTATTAAATCCCCAATGTGTATACACTTTAGATTTCATAAAATGAACTTGACACGAAACCCAGCACCACATGAGAGATACACGAATTTTTGCACTTTTGGAGAAATGTTCACGAATTTGACTTATAATGACAGCAATACAGAAAAAGAAATGTAATTTACAAATCCTCCATATCATGATAACTTTGAGAGACAGTATGGTTTACTATATTAACAATTCGATGGCTCACTTATAATAAGATTATTTTCTTAGGCGTGATCATATCACAAACTACATGCCACTGAAAAAGCATAATTATAAAGAAAATGATTTTTAAAAGGTGTAAGTGGGTCGACATTCCTTTTCAGCAATATTCAGATTCAAGCCTTGTGAATCATAAAATATTACCGCTGAAGATTGAATTAAAAACATGATATCTCAGCCAATTGAAGCTTCCAATAAGCTCTCAACTTTTCCTTGAAGATTTCCAGCGACTTGCATTATAATGCAGCTCATGAAATTTCCTTATCATCAGCTTAATTAATTTCTGCTTAATTATGATGTCTGTTAGCAAATATTCATTCCTTTGATATCCAACTTGTTTCATACTATAAAAGCCGGACGTCATCTTGGTCGGATATAAATACAGGAATAATTTGAAAATAATTAGCCCTTTAAAAACTGCTCAAATAATTTGTTGGACAGCAGGAACGCAATCTCCGCCAAAAACTGAATATTTTGATATAAAAATGTTTATTGTATACAGAGACGTGTTTCAGTCGACACTCTACCTGCAAGTATTTATGCTTACTCTATGCACTGCCTCCAGTTTTGAGAAGCAATCTTCTTTTGTGAATACAGTTAAAGTTCCGACTTGACAAAACGCTGTCTTGGATCACATTTAGATCAGTGATTACTTGAAGGAACACTGTTATGGAGGCGCTTGCATCGGTACACCACTCGGTTCCTCAGATCACAATACGGTGGTATTATTTGGCGAAGCAAATATGGAAGGCTCTAAACGTTTGGTGAAAGTATGGGATTTCCGCAAATCACATATTGATGGCTTTCTGTTTCTCTTATCCATTACGGATTTTCCTCGTTTTGCAAACGGGGAATCGGTGGACGATCTGTGCACATCCTTCTATCATATTTTATATACTGCCATGTCATTTATACCATCAACATATGTCATGCTATCTGATAATGACAAGCAGTCATGGATGACACCTGTACTCATGTCACTGATAAATGAAAGATGGCGGGCGTTCAGATCTAATCAGAGGCAGAAATATCATCATTATAAAAGAGAAGTTCAGAGCGAAATATTGAAATCCAAGATGATCTGGTCTCAGCGATGCATGTACTAATCCAGAAATGTTTGGAAAGTAGTCAATGAAATGCGTGGAAAATGTTCTTCAAATGTGTCCGCTTCTTGGGGATCATTTTAAATTGTTCTCTCAATTGGAAATCTCACATGGACTTCATAGAGAAGAAATGCTCTCAACGATTGTACTTTTTGAGACGCATAATATCTTTTACTTCTGTAGAACAATTTATTCAAATTTATAATGCTTTCGTCCGCTCACTAATGGAGTGTGTTTCTCCGACTTTTATAGGATCATCTAAAGGTGACTCCTGTCGATTGCAAATGGTGCACAAACGCTGCCGTAAAATCTAAGGTTGTAGTGATGAATGTGATTTATCAACTAGCAGGACCACGGCTGCGATAAAACTATTCAATCAGATTCAATGTGCTGAGACTACCATCACCAATGCAACGCCGCATCGGCTGTCAAGTGGCAGGCTATCTGTACATTTTTGGAGAACAGCAGTTCGCAGGAGCTCTTTTTCCGGCCATAACCATCCTCATAACTTCTACCTTTTGTGATTGATTGCATTATATTTTATTTTATATCATTTATTTATTGCAACCTAATAATATTCAGGGTCTTTCCTGTGCAAAGTGAAATTTTGTTATAATTTTGTTATAATACCGAATAATTTTGTTATAAACTTTGCTAGCTGTTTGCCAATTTTGTGAAAAATAGAAATTTTGATAAATTCCTACTAGGTTTGCTAATTTTGTTAGAGGCCTGCCAGTTTCCAAGCAAAATAATAGAATAATAAAAAGGTTTTTAATTTTGTTAAATATTTATGAATATTTATGTGCGTCGAAGTGAAGACTGACGGCGCAGCTTTCTCTATTCATTGAAGATAATATGCATGTTGCCATCCTTTGTTTAAGATTATTACCGCTCATATGAGTATCCAGATGGAGTGTATATGGTGCGTCACTCTTATTCAGACATGTGAGTAGCAAATAAATCGTACTTGTAAATCAGGTGTATAAACAGATGACTTGAAAAAACAGATTCTATAAGTCAACCATTCAAATTATAATGTCCTGCAATTACCAAATAAAATGTACATTCACGTAAAGAATTAATCGTGTGATTCATCACTATCGTTGATAGGAGATGGAGACTTCGATCCTTGATAATGAAGCATATTTCCCAAAGGAAGGGTGGTAAATAAACATTAATTCCCCTCCATTTAAAAAAATTGCAAGCGTTCTCCGGATTCTCGAATAGAATCCGCAGCTCATGCGACTGTCTTACAGTGGGTGATTTATTCGGGAGCTGGTCCGTACAATAATGATAGTGTGGTCCCTCATCAAATCGCATCAAATCAAAGGAAAGTTAACTTTCTCTGAAATTCATCAGCATCGAGTATAGAGAGAGAATCCATTCTATGGACAATCCTCACCATGACAGCGCGCACCGCTTGGCAGTGTGCATAGAAGTTCCATGCGTCATTGAATCTACTGCAAATCTATTCTTCAGAGATAAAGGGATACTAAGAAGTAGTCCACCAATGTGCGGCATTGAAAACTGTCCAAGTTACATGACTGAAGTGAAGTGGTCGACGTGCTAAACATCAGGACCACAGGAGTTTTTTGTGACCACACTATCATCATTGTACCAGTTGGTCGTATGGAAAAAGATTGAATCTTCTTTTAATTCGCTGATTGATACTGTCGACAATATAGCTTGCGTGCTTATCTAAACCGTCGTTTGTCAGGCATACATGCAGGGTTGGCATATTCAAAAAACCCGTGGGTTTTTTAAATAGGAATTTTGGTGGGTTTTTTAAATAGGTCAAATGCTTCACTGTATAATTTGGACTTGTGCGAACCATCTTAGGGAACGTTATTGTTACCGATTTCAGTTAATGAGGAAATGATTTAAAATTGAATATCAAATCGGATTTTCTGCTTTACCGGCATGTTGTCCATTGTGGCTAAATGTGTTGTGGATTGATTCGTGCTGTTCTAAATTATTGGGATGATAAAAGATTTTAAGATAGTAAGTTTAAATTATCGCCTTGTTCATTCTTGTAATAGAAGCTCGATCAATACCTGTGTCATCTTACTATTTTTCAATTATGTTATATTCTGTATGGCCTATTCTTTCTCTTATGTGCGTCAATACTTTTTGCATCAAAAACTCTATTGTGCATTTCAGACCGCGATCATTTTCTATCAAAAAGATATCATAAATGGGAACTGATGCCACCAAACCAGCACAATTGATGGTAGAGGAACAATTACGACGGTTCTGTAGGCTGACATCTGCTTATGAGGTGAGTCGTTGAATTATGCGATTCTTTGTCACTGCCTCCGAATGTTTTGGCTTTAGCAGCATTGAGTTTTTCTGCCGTTAATCCTTGGAGCATTTCGTAGCAGGATGACATCGATCAACAATATATTCAATTAATATCAACAGTAAATTTCATCAATATTTTACTACAGCGTAAGGTAGGTTAACTGTAATCTTATTAATAGAATGTGAACATTCTGCAAAGCGACTTCATGCGTCAAGATCAAACCCACAAGTATTAAGTTGTGTAAATTATGCATGTTATAATTATGATGCAATATATTTACACATCGTTAAACTTAGTTTCATCTTGACGCATAAAGTGGATTCGCAGGATGCACACATTTTATTGATAAAACTACAGTTCATGCACTATATATGTTGTGGCAAAATAGTGGGGCAATGTCTAGAAAACATTAAAAAAATGTTTTAAGATAACATTTTCCTAATATTCTCATGTATTGTCATTTTAATATAAAACAGTTTTGGAATGTTTTTAGAGCAAATCCACGACATTTTCTAAACGTTTTTAGAATGGTTTTTTTTGTTGGGAATTCACGCAAGTGTTATGTTGGATAATATCAGAGAGAAATTTTTTTCTTTGTAAGAAATATGAGACATTTTATTAGAATTTTATCAAATAGTTTGCTATTTGCTAAAAATTGGCCTATCATCAGCTACGTTAGATAAATATTTGAGAAAATCTTAATGGAAGTTTAGCAAAATGTTGTCAAGTATTTGCCAAATATTTAACAAAAGCATCTGGTGTGTTCGTCCCGGGTTGATATGCATTTTCCGAATTCCAATTTGTGATTCAATATACATCATCTCTCTCTCTCTCTCTCTCTCTTATGTACCGCTTCTTTTTATAAAGAAGGGAAGAGATTGTAATGTTTGTTTGATTGTTATAATAATTGAATGTAACCCTAAAAACACGTTTAAATATACTTTCGGTATTAACAGCATGTATGCATGGTTCTCGCTCATAATCGTTTTTAACGAAGAATCAATGCGCGGTGGCGATTTTTTCAAAAAAATGAGTGGTGGCACGCTGCCACACTTAAAAACTGGGTGCCCATAGTGTGGTTTTCAGAAATGGCACAAGTACATGCATTTTAAAAAAGCCGTGGTATGCTTCACCGATTTCATAGCTGCACACCTTCAGTGCGCTTTTACAACAACTGCAACCGGTAGTCCTACTTGGTTCGTATGTGAGGAATGCCGGGAATGTGATGGGTAAAGTTATTAAGTCGCGACGAACGCATGCGCTTATTAATGGTGGGTTTACCACATCAATCCAGAAGGTTTCTGGCATCATGATTAGGTCTAAGAATGTAGTTGAACTTTAAGCAAAAATAATTCAAGGAATTTTTGTGACGGGTGTGATGAGCAAATTATACGAAATGAAATTGAAATTGGTGCAATTAATTAATCTATCGCAAGTAGTGAAAACTGTGCCCTACTTGCGACGGATAGGTACATGGATGGGTACATGTATAATTTAGTGTTATCAATAGGTACATGGATAGGAACATGTATAATTCAGTGTTATGAATAGGAACTTGTATGCGATCTGTTTTACTGGATAGGTACATGTGTTTGGTACAATCGGTTGAGTACACTGTGTTTCGGAACGTCTATGATCGAACTTGTGTGGTTTGGTTCTGAGCACTTGGGTACGTACCGATAGACGTCCGTTGTTTGATTTTGAATGGGTTTGCTCAATTGCGACTATTGTGACTATTGAAACCATTGTAATCAAAATGACACATTGATTTTCCTTTTACGTAGACAAACTAAGCTATAAATATGAGATAGTTGTTTGATGACATACATAATGATGACTAGTATCCCAACGTCGTGGGTTGTCGCAAGAGACCTTGGATATTCGTTCAAAGCTATAAAAACTGTAACAAATCTCAGTGAAAATATCAACGCTGGTGATTTAGTTGATCGACTAATGGATCTAGATGAGCATGCTATGAATCACAATTTGGATCGTAGGTGGATAGAGGATTTCTCCATGCTACACTGCAATGATAGTGAAATTAGGAGGATCAAATTGGAACGATTTGGAAAGAAGTAGACATCTGACAGTGTTTTAATAAAAAGTTCTCCCAATAAAAGTGACTTCAGAAGGAAATTAGAAGAAGAGACATTAAAATTATTATGTGAACGGAACTGCGTTAAATGTTTTAAACAGGAACGATCCCTTCTCTTTTTGCCATGTTCTCATAGCGTTGTGTTCTACATGTTATGTACCCTTTGAAACTTCATCTTGTCCCCTTTGTGATGAAGAAATATCTTCAACAGTCACTGTATATCGTGCATGATGAGTCATCATGCAGGTCTGTGATTGGTCACTATTGTGTCTTTGTTTGACTTTTCTATATAAGGAGGACATTGTACCGTTCTATTTCAAGCATAATTTGAGGCTAATACAATGTCAATCAGCATGTCGTTCACTACCAACATTCCCATTTCAATAATTTACCGAAGTCAACTCTTCACCGGCAATATATTTTATTCTGCCGTGAATATAACTGGCTATAAAGCGGATTTGGTGGATCTGATGGAAGAAATAGTGAAGTATTTCCGCTGCGGAGAGGACGTTGTGGTGCAGAGAATGTTAATGAGAGTCGTGAACAACGCTCTTACACGAGTTGCAAGATTTTGGCTCAATGAAGTATTTCGCCCACTAGCTCAAACGGAGATTGTACCGGAATACTCTCGCTGTTGGTGCAGCAGTATCCAACGGAAACTCAACACATGTCTCCATGACATTATCACCTCCAGCTACTATGACGAGAAGGGTGACAAATGTAAATTGGACTTATTCAGTGGACCGCCATCAGTAAGCATCAGTGTGGCTGCTCAAGGACATTCTGAGGTAATCAGTTTGCGGGCATACTATGCCAATATTTTAAAGACTTTCCATTCAAAGCCCTGCTGTATGTGCTGCCCAATTTCAAAACATCTAATGAAAGACATTGAGCAGCTCATAACTGCTACAAATCGGACTCTAGCCGATGTGAGTGTATATCAGTTTCCCTCTACAACTTGTTAAGTGTTTTATGTAATTTTTATAAGTACCAGCAACAAACTCTGTGTGAATGCTTGTAAACTTTTGTGTATAATGTTGTAAGTACTAAGCAAAAATTGTAATTGTATTATCTATTTCCATATTAGAATAAAAATGTCTGTAAAACGGAAGGCATCTTCTCGTCAATCGAAACGGTCCTTCAAACCTTCAAGTCAGTTTAAAAAGGCGTTGCGAAAGTTAAACAGGATACATGATAATAGGAAGAAGTGTAAATTGATTCAAAATTCGAGTGATGATTTCATTCGTGATTTAGCTTTTGCAATACACAAATGTCTACCTATTTACAAGCCTCTGTTGAATGCTGGCTCTTTGAATAGCATAAAAAAGTTTTCAAATCCAAAGAGTAGTGATAAGAAAAGGCGAAACTTAATTCAGCGCGGTGATGGAGGGTTTCTAAGTATGTTAAATGATATTGGAAACAGTATTAATGGTGTAATCAATAGTCTGCTTGGAAGGATTGCAGCAACTGCTGCAATGTTAATATAAGGTTAGCGAATCATAAAGTGACACGTCATCACTTTGATCGATGAGTCATATATATAGGTGTATATAAGGAAGACGCTTTAATGATATTTTACCACTTTCAAGTGACAATTCATTTGCGCTGGTTGAAAGCTCCGAATTAGTACTTGTTGAAACATGACTCAGAAAATGTATACAATCAGAGAGGAAGGTGACGCTTTTGAGCAAGATCTCTTGAAGCTTCGTCCGACACGAAAGGTGCAAGGGATTGGAAATACATTCTACTTTCAAACCTTGAATTATGGTGATGATGGCTTTTATCTTCAAGTTCCATTCTTCCACAGTAATGGTATGTCTACATCAGGGTATAGCAATATGAGACAAATGCGAGTGACTTTTCCAAAATGGCAACAGGTGATTATTAAAACTATTGACTCTTTCGCGAAAGAATGTGTTGAGCTGCCTGAAAGTGCTCCCACTCATTGGAGAAAGGCATTAGAGGAAGGAGTTGGTTACAAGTAATTGCCGGAATTCGATACACTGTTTTTAAAACTATCGGATCATTTTCAAGCATTCGATCTCTTTACAAACGCGATGGAATGTGAGGATCTCAAACGGGGTCGCTATATGGGCTTAGTGCACGTTACCGGACTTTATATTGGCTCACATGGTTCGACTGGTAAAGTCGCATCTTTACAAATGAAGGTTCTTCAACTAGTCTATGAACCACTACCAATTGATAAATGTTTAATTAACATTGATAAGACTGCTTCAAGTGATGGGAAGGAAGAGAGCAAAAAGCGAGGGCGGAAATCTAAAGATGGGAATCCTAAATTGAAGTTGAAGCGCCAAGATGCTGACTTGAAAACTTTCTATAATCCTAATTGTGATGAGGAAACACAAATGTTTTAATTTGTAAATGTTTTAATTTGTAAATGTAACTTGAAAGTTTCTATTCTGAAGTAATGGGCAAAAGACCGTTCCAGGACACCATAAAATTCAAAAAAATAGTATCTTTAAAAACGACTTAAATTCATGAATTTAGACCCTTTTTCAGGTTTTTAAGACCTAAATACATGAATTTAGTCCATTCAAAAAGTACCATTTTTTCAAAAAATGGCATTTTAAAAAACGACATAAATTCATGAATTTGAACCCTTTTTCAGGTTTTTAAGACCTAAATTCATAAATTTGGGCGTTTTTAAAAATACCCAATTTTTCAAATTTTTCAAAATCTCAAAAATAGAGATTATGACATTTTACCCACCCTTAAAATCATGACCGTTCCAGGACACCGAAAATCATAAAAGTTGAGAATCTCAAATTTGTGATTATGACATTTTACTTTGAAAATCATGACCGTTCCAGGACACCGAAAATCAAAAAATGTGAGAATCTCAAATTTGTGATTATGACATTTTACTTTGAAAATCATGACCGTTCCAGGACACCGAAAATCATAAAATGTGAGAATCTCAAATTTGTGATTATGACATTTTTCATTGCTTAAATCATGACCGTTCCAGGACACCGAAAATCATAAAAGTTGAGAATTTCAAAGTCATGAATTTTATCCATCTTTCAGGTTTTTAAAATATATCATGTGACTAAAAATATTTCTTTAAGAATGTAACACAATCTCTCACAGAGCCTGTTATTGTTACTGCTTTGCACTCAGATGATCACTCAATTGTAGAGAACATCTGCTTCTCGCATTTATGAATAAAAGGCATTTCAGTGTAAAGAGCTGTGACCTCCAACTCAAACATTTGAAAGGAAACAATGTATGAAAGAACAAACAGCTGCTACACCCACTTAGTCATTTGTAAGACGTGGAATATAATTGCAGCATGTAGGAAGTAAGACTTCATTTACAATTCCATTAATCATAATTAGTGACTGTTTTCTTTCTTCATTGCAAAATGCCAAAACGTACTGCCGCGGAAGCTTTTTCGTTTTACATGCCGATTTTACTAAACTTAATTAAAGAAGAGCACAAGGAAACTGCGAATAAATACTTTGAAGAGTGGAAGTTAGAAATTCAATCGAGAAAGAAGAACAAATTGGACTCTCAAAAACAAGTGGAGGATATTACAGTAAAAATAGAACAGTATCTGACCACTACTACAATTCCTCAGTTCAATGTTACAAAAGAACATTTCATTACCATCGAAGATAGTGCTACTATGATTTCAAAACTGATTGCAAGTGATAAAGTGCACCATGGGTCGTTGCTGAGAAGTGCTGCTTATCAAGGTTATGGATTTAAAAGAATTCTGGAATTGAGTGACAATAAAAAAAACAGATTTGTGGCAAACTTGGAACTATTTAGAATTTCCT
This sequence comes from Prostheceraeus crozeri, assembly GCA_907163375.1. Classification (NCBI taxonomy): domain Eukaryota; kingdom Metazoa; phylum Platyhelminthes; order Polycladida; family Euryleptidae; genus Prostheceraeus; species Prostheceraeus crozeri. The sequence continues at coordinate 801,375 of CAJQUW010015437.1, forward strand.
ATAACGTAAGTTATTGTTATTTCTTGATGAACTTATCAGATCTAATTCTACCAAACGTATTATTTTTAAATTCATCAATGCCCATTAGTTTTGTTAGAAAACATTTTAAAGAAATCAAAATTTATATAGAAAAATTGAATCAACCGACAACTATAGAAGAAATGAGGTTTGGTTCCCAAGATGAATGAACATTAACTGTGTTGTTTCACTTTTTAAGATATGTGCAATTTATATACATATTTGATGTATACATATTTATGAAGACTTCTTTATAAGTAGTAACGCATTTTGGATTATTTTGAAATGTAATTAAATTTTCTTTTGTTCTCCAGTCTCATGGTAGTAGACTGCTATTGTATAGATCTATATTTCAGTATGTAACATAATTTTTGGTATTTAAGAATGATTCATGGAACTTAGTAGTAACACATTTTGGATTATTTTGAAATGTAATTCAATTTTCTTTTGTTCTCCAGTCTCATGATAGTAGACTGACATTGTACAATTGTATGATAAGATTGATTGTTGTATTATTATATTTGATATTTAAGAATGATTCATGGAACTTAGTAGTATTGCATTTTGGATTATTTTGAAATGTAATTAAATTTTCTTTTGTTCTCCAGTCTCATGGTAGTAGACTGCTATTGTACAATTGTGTGATAAGATTGATTGTTGTATTATTATATTTGATGCAAAATACACTGCCGTTGTTTTTATTTTTCTGTACAAGAAGTTGACATTATTACAGTTATTGGAATTAATTTCATTTAAAATGAATGATGAAAATCCGACAGTTATACTGAGTACTATAGGTGATATATTACCTCAGGTTAATAACATGACTGAGTTCTTAGAAATATACGGCAAACAAACAACTGCGTATTTCTATTTAAATCGAAATTCAGAAGATTGTATTCAAAATATTTATTCAAAATATTTCTTTAAAAAATGGAAGAAACAAAATGGAAGAAACCGCAAGAATATATCCTTCGTTGTCATATGAACGTAGTTCTACTTTAATGGACATTGAAAAAATGAACAAAGAAAAACACAAAGATAGAGTTAGGTATATGAAAGATAAGGAATCTCAATTATTACTTAGACTAGAACATTATAAAAAATTAAGAAAGAGATGGACCAAAGTTAAGAATGTAACACAAGGAATTGGCATATTCTTAACAACAAGTTTAGGCGCTCTCACTATTGTTATATCTTCAGGTGTTTTATTAATTCCAGTAGTTGCTACAGCTTTAACAGGTACGGGTGTTTTTGCAACTTCACTTGTTACAATGTTAGATAAATCTTTAATAACTAAGAAACGAAAATCATTAAAAACTAAGCATTTACATATTAAAGAAGTCTATGACAAATTGCATTACTACTTTCAAAGAGTATGTGATGATAATGTTATTACGTTAGATGAGATTGAAAAATTTGATCAAATAGCTAATGAAGTAAATCAAATATCATTTCAATTACAGTCAGAAAAAGTTGATGATAAGAATAAACAGGATGGCAAAATTTCTAGTGATGGTAAAATTTCTAATGAAGAAAATGATAAAATTTTTTTAGAAGAGCTAAAAACTTTAAGCGAAAATTTAAGCAAAACTTTATTAAACAAAACTTTATTAAACAAAACTTAAAACGAGAAAACTTTAAACGAAAAGATGTCAGACAACAAAGCAATAAAAAAATAATTTGTTCAGTAAAATGTTTTTGTTGTATTCCAATGTTACCACAAAATTCAAATATTATATTTTAAAAATGGATAAAATTAGAGCTGATAATTTTAAAAGAATAAAACAATTAGAAGAGTTAATAAAACAAAGAAATATTATGAAAGAAAATCATCTTCAACATAGAATGATAAAAGCTGGTATTCAATCTGATATGTTTGAAAAAATGCAGCAAACCGAGCAAATAAAAACTGATTTTGAGAAAACTATGAAACCATTTAAAACTCTTGAAAAAGAACTTACAAATAATAATAAACAAATTGATATAACAGATCCAAGGCACAAAACTATATTAGATGACTATGGATTACTAGAATCAAACATTAATAAGAAATTACCAAAATCTATGCAATTTGAAGATTCTATCTCATTTATAGATGGAAAAACAATACCTAGATTTTATCTCGGACAAAAAGAAATATTTCCACAACCTTTTCGAGGTTTAATTTTTTCACCAGATAAATCTCCTTTCAATTTAGATAGAAATTTTGTTGATCTTTTAAGAGGAGCAGATTTAAATAATTATGCTGTAGAAGATCTCATAAAATATAAAGCTATGTTAGATAGAGTTGGTGCAGTAAAATCTCTTAGACGTTATAAACAATTAGAAAATTTATTATCAACGGGAGTTAAAGTAGGAAAAGGTTTATCTGAAAAACAGAAAAAAGAAAAAACTGTATTTTTACCAGATGATCCACAAGAATTACTAAATAGATTAAATATTTAATATCTGCAATAAAAGAAGGACATAATTCTAGTTTCAATGAAATTCATGCTATATTGAAAAGACTGTTAGAAAAGAAGATTCTAAATGAAGATGATTATTAAAGTGTAGCTGAAATATGTTGTTTCTAATTTTTATCTATGATTTTTATTCATGATTTTTATCTATGATTTTTATCTATAATTTTTATCTATGATTTTTATCTATGTTTTTTATCTACGATTTTTATCTATAATATTTATTCAAAATTTTAACTAAAAAATGTGTTCAGCAGATTTAGACAAAATTAATAATCATTTAGAAAATTTGACAGAGATTTTGGGTTCATCAAAATTTAGTACGACGTTAAAAATTATAACAACTACTTCATCACACACTTGTAATTTAGAACCCATTCCACATTTGGAACAAAATAAAAATTATCAAATTGCATTGACTAGTTTCTCTACATTTAACACTATTCAAAATGTTATAAAAGATGTGAATGATCAATTTAGATATTCCACTGATAAAGGCAAAACATGGAAAATACAAACTTTTCTTCCTGGTTCTTACGAAGTTGAATCAATATCAAATGAAATTAAGAGACATTTAGGTATACCATTTAAAGATTAAAAACAATTACATTTTGCAGTTGAACCGGCAGTTAATAAATTTTCTCTTACTTTAGACGAAAATCATCAAGTTGATTTTAATCATGATAGATCATTGTCAAAGCTATTAGGATTTAATAAACAAACCTATAGTCAAGGTTATCATTTAGGTGAGAAGATTCCAAAAATAACTGAAATAAATTCAATTGTTGTACATTGTGACATCATTGAAGGAGGATATATAAATGGTAAATTGTCAAATTTAATATTCAGTTTTCCAGCTTTTACTGTACCCATTGGTTATAGATTAAATGCAATTCCACAAACATTAATATATTTCCCTATTACAAGAAAAACTATTAACAACATTAACATTAGAATCACTGATGAGAAAGGACAAGAAATAAATTTTGGAGGTGAAGAGATTATGATAGATCTTTTGGTTCGAGAGGTATAAACTCCCGTTCGAGAGGTATAAACTCCCACGCGAAGCTAGAGAAGTTTAATTTTCTTCTTCCTCTTTAAAAATGAAAATAAAATAAAAATAATTTTTTTTATTAAAAAATGAGTGAACTACCTCCATCTAATAAAAAAAACTCAAATTTAATCATCATCCAAATTTATCTAATAAAGTTTTTTCAGTTATTTGCGGAAGATCAGGTTGTGGAAAAACGTATCTATTATTTAAAATTTTAACGACTCCAAATTTTTTGGATTATAACAATCTTATAATTTATACAACAACAGCAGAACAACCCGTCTATCAATTTTTAAAATATGGATTTGAAAATAATCTTAAAAAACAGCAATTGCTTCATTATTCAAAGAATATGAAAAATCTGAAGATGAAGAAGAAATAAGTTCGTGGTGTGAAGAAGCAGCAAAAAATGATCAGTTAGTTGAATCCAATAAAAATAAGCATATAAAGATACAGTTAATAGATGATAGTGGTAATATGCAAGATCCTAGTAAACTAGATAAAACAATGAAACATTGTGTAATTTTTGATGATTGTGTTAATGACAGAAATCAGTCAGTTCAGAGAAAATATTTCACAAGAGGTAGACATAATAACTGTAGTGTATTTTATTTAACACAAAGTATGTATTCATTAGACGGAAGTGTTATTAGAAAGAATGCAAATATATTTATACTATTTGAAATAAATGCAAGAAACTTAAGTGATTTGTTAAGAGATTTATGCGTAAGAAATAAAGATGAATTTAAACAATCGTGTAATAATGCTTGGTCAAAAGATTATGGCTTCATTACAATTAATATTGATAAAAAAATTCATGATAGAGTTATAGACCATTTGTTTGCCGAGTGATAAAAATATACAAATATAGTGTTATAATATTTGTATATTTTTATTTTATGTATATATCAAATTTGACTATCTTAGAAATTAGAAAATTAAAAAGGTGAAGTAGTTATTCCATCAGGTAAAATTTTTCTTTTATCATCAAATGGATCTAATGCTAATTTATGTTCTTCTTTTAAATACATTTTATGTTTTTTTGAATTAAGTCTATAATTACATGCTGTTTTTATTTCATTATTAAATAATACATTTTTATAATCTTGAAATGTTATTTGATTAGCCACTGATGCCTTTGAAATTCCTTTTAATGTTTTATGTGTTTTAATATTATTAGTTGTGTTATAACAATAACATTTAGATTTTAAAAATATAGCTTCTGTTATGAAATCTTCATTTCCTTCTAATTCATCTTTTACTTTACATAAATCAGAGGGATGAATGATATCTTTTATTTTATCTATTTCTTCATCAAGTGTAGAATTATACGGTATTGTTAATTCTAAGAAAACAGAATCGGTATCTGTAAAGTGTAATTTATAGTTTTTGCCATAAGCAGGTGATAAATAATCATATATAAATCTATACATAAATAGTTTAGCTAATTCTAATATAGTGAATCCTATAAAATTAAACTTATCATGTTTTACGCTGATTCGACGTAAATGTACAGCACATAGTTCATCACTAAATCTAGTAGTTCTTTTATATGTAGGTTTCCTTGTTAAATTTTGAAACCTATCTTTATCATAAACTATTTCAATATTTTGTCTATTACGCACATTTTCTAAAGTCTTACCATAAAATGCATTATTCATTAATTTGAAGAACACGTTTCCAAAATCATCTTTATTTCTTTTAGCTATTTTACGTTTTTCAATATTGAACTCTATATAATTTTTTAACCACCTAGATTTTTGATAAAATAGTTTTCGATGTATTTTGGTGAGAATCATTCCATGTTCTAAATACCAATCTAGCATTCTTCCTTCAACAACATACTTTCCTTTATTGCTTTGTGTTAACATAAGTTTTTTTGTTGGTCTATATTTCTTAGGAATTATAGATTTTTGATAATCTGAAAAATCTTCTATATTGGGTATTTTGTTTTCCGGACAGAAAGGAAAATATTTTGTTTTATCTTTTATTTCATCAGGGTATACTAAATCAACTTCATATATATAACCATGATTATAATTTCCATCATATGTTTTTTGATAATCAAGAATATTACAACATTCCATCTCACCTGTTGGTAATTCTTGTATCATGCAAGAAGAATATAAGCTATTAAAATCATAATATAACAAATAGTTTTCTCTCATGATTTCATCAACTGCTGCTTGACTATCTTCATTTGATATAAGTCCTTCTATATTTTGATTAAACAATTTTATAAACTGATCGCTTTCTTCTGGAGATAAAGGTTTCATTATTCCATAATCATCAGGATTTACTTTTTTATTGTAACACTGTACATAACGATTACCTAAAACTGATGAAACTCCACCTCTAATTCCAGATTCAAAAAATAATAATTTATCATATGTATTTTCTTTATAATGTTTAAGTTTAACACCAGTATGTTTTAATCCTGCTAGCCATGTTAAACCTGGTGTAGAATAACAATAACATGGATCTATTCCGTAATATTCTAAACACATATCACGAAAGTTTTCGAAAAGATCAGCTAGTATTAATACATCTATCTGAAGATATTTCATTGTATAATCATACATTGTTTTACAATTTAACTCTCTCCAATTCTTTTCAGCTTCTGCATAATCTTCTTTAGATAATTGTGATTGTTTTAATGTTGATTTAAATTTATTTATTGGAGGAAGTTGTTTTTCTTCCATAATTTTATTCACAGAATTAAAATCTCCAGTTATATCAGTCTTCGACTGCGAGCCGCAGGCTATATACTCATACGGAAATATTCCTTTCAAAGGTTTTAAATTATATTTATTTGATATTTTACATTGTTCAGATTTCAAAGTTTTTCCATAACATCTAATGAATAAGGAGTAAAAAATCTAAATGCATCTAAAATTCTAATACAACCTAATTGCATTGAAAAATATTCTTCTTCTGTTTTACATAGTACATTTATTTGTTGTTGTTGTAATTTTTCAGATGAAAATAAATCTTTCATTACTAGATGGAAATCATATTTAGAACCATTGTAGAAATATAGTGGAACAAAGTTATATTTAAATTTATTAGCATTAAGATTACAAGAATTATGTGCTGCACCTCTATATAATCCATTTAGATGATCATGATCTTTTACTTTGACGGCAGAGCCGCCGCTTCGCTTATCAAGATATCTACCTTTGCCAATTTTATAATTTTTTGTAAATTCTTTTCCACAGTAATAACAATTTGTTTCATTAACAAAATTAATTTTTTCTTCATCCGTTAATGGAATCATTAGTATATTTGTTTCAAGCAATTGTGAAAAACGTCCTTGTAATTCTTCTACTTTCTTTGTAAACATTTCTGAACTATCTTCACCATAGTATTGATAATATTCTGATTTAAATAATTCAGGATAATTTGAATGAATGTACATTCCCCAACATAATGGTTTTTGTTCAAATAAATATTTTTCTTTACTTTGTTCAGATGCACTTTTTTCAGAATTATCATTTTCAGAATCGGGTGAAGCCCTGGAAGACATCTCCGATGTCCCGTGCTTTTGTGTCATATTAACATTATATGCTTCGAAATCACAATAAATAGTAAAGGGTACTTTATTTTTCAAATAATGTTTATTATATTCTAAATAATCATCTTTAGGAAAAGTATTTTCAACTGCTTCGTTTTGTTGACAATTCTTCAAATGTCTATTCATTTCTTCTTCAGTTCTAAAACTTGTCATACATTGAAGACAAGGAAAATTTGTATTATCTGAAGTTTTTGTAAATATAGAAACATCTTTACACAATATAAAATGACCCTGATAATATAAAATATTCGCTTGTGCTGGTTGTTTTGTCTGTTTTAATTTTTCAAATTTATCTTTATATATTTCATGTGTTTCATCAATTTGTCTTTGTAAATCTTTTTCAGACTGTTGATAATTTTGATTGAATATTTTCAGCTGTTGTTCATATCCATTATTATATTGTTCTTTATATTGTTGTTGACAATTTTTTAAACATTCATTTAATTCTTTATTTTCTTCATTATTTAATTCTTTATTGTCTTTATTGTCTTTATTTGATTCTTGAATCGTTTCTATCTTATTTTGATATTTATGGCCGTATTCTTGTACTAATATTTTTGTTTGTTGTTGATAATCTGTTTTACATTTTTGTAAACTTTCATTTAAATTTTGTAATTTTTGTTGATATTCTAAAGATAAAGATAGATAATCGGAATCATAATCATAATTATAATTACGTCCTTTATAATTATTATGATTAATCATTATTGGTGATAATGTTTTATCAATTTGAAATTTTTCAGTACATATTATATTTCCTTGGTAAAAAATATTATGATGCATGTAATTTCCTCTATCATTATATACTATTTCTGATTGACATAAATTTTTATTATTCAAATAAAATTTTTTTGAATCTGAGTAAAGTGAAGTAATTTTACCAATAGAAACATAAGTCACATTTAATTCAAAAACATTTACTTCTATTAAATTTTTATTCTTTTTATGGCACTTCTTTAACCTATTATAATCATATGGAAATTCATCTAAGCCATCAGAGAGATCAAATTCCTTTATGTATTCTTCTTTATTATAATGACTTAGTCTCTCTTTGTGATATTCTGCAGGATGTAAATGTGCTATAATACTCCACAGAAAACAATAATCATCTTCATTTTTTATGTTGATTATTTGTGGTGAACTGAAAGGTAAAGGAACATAACTACCACCAGTATTATTTTTATATTTATCAATTACTATTTTCTTAGATAGTATTTTAACAAATCTCCAACCAGATTCACGTAACTGGGCTTCAATTATACAATTTTCTAATTTAAGTATCATCGATTCAAATATGGGTTGTATATCATTTACATTATGAATTTCTTGTGAATTTGTAAAATGTCCTTGTATTATTTCTTCAGGAATTCCATCAGGTCCATTTTTTGTATAAAGTACTTCTACATTCATATTACATTTAAAAGATTTCTTAAATAATTTGAAAAAGTTGGATAGAATATCAGAAAAAGTTTTATCGGTTTCATTATGTTCAACAAATTCATTAAATAAATATTTTATATCTGTTACCGCTTCATCGGTTCGTTCAGCTTCATCAAATTCATCAGTATCGCTAAATAAATATCTTCCATCTGGTAGGATCTCATCTTCACTATTAAAAACTTTTTTATATTCCGAATGTGAATGATCATCAAAAATTTTTTAACTTTTATATCAGTAGGCAATGTTTCTAGATAGTTTTTATAACTATTTAATTTTAATATATTTCCTTCATCAACTCGTTCTACATTTTGTAAATGCAATTTACTATTTAAATGAGATTGATAACTTCTTTTTGTTTGCAACTTTTTTTTACATAAGTTACAATAAAACTTGGTATTTTCCATTTTTTTATTTTTTAAGGAAAAAAATTGTGTTTTAATTTTAGATATAAACATTCTAATATCAAGGTCTTGAGAATTATTTTATATTGTTATATATTTCACGTTCTTTAGTTATTTTATTTTCTTTATCATATTAAGTTTTAGCATATAATGTTCTATAATATTAAGTTTTATCATTTTAAGTTTTATCATATAACGTTTTATCAAAAGATAATTTAAATTTATTTTCACTAACTATTGATTCTTCATCATCATCATCAATTGATTCTTCATCATCATCATAAATTGTTTCTTCAACATCATAAATTACACTTTTTGGGATTGGATACCATTCTCTCATTGGAATATCTAACTCTAAATTACATCTTTTATCTGATAATAATATAATAGAGAAAAATATTGGTCTTTGTTCTCTTTTGGAAAATTTAATAACACCACCATAATCTGAATCACTGTTAGTTTTTATTAAAGATGATAAAATTTTAAATTGATTAGATGTAAATCCTAATTTAAATTTTGTAGACCCGACACATAGTTGTCTAACAGTATCTTCAACTATACCATCATTATTATTTTCAATTGTAAGAAAATGAAATTTAGATAAATTTTGATTATATGTAGTATTAATATCATGTACATCAGTATGAGATATAAATTTTTCTTTACTTAAATTTTTATAATTACTAATATTTTGATAATCTTTCTTACCATTTACACCATTTTCAGATGTTTCAGAATCATCATCTATATTATTATCATCATTATTATCATAAGATTCTTTAAGATCGGGCAAAGCCCTAGAACCTTCGGTTCGTTTATTATGATTATGGACATTGTTAATAGTATAAGGTGTTGTTCACATATAAATTTTTTCTCGTTGAGCTAAGCCATTTATATAAGATTTTAATAAATTAATATTTAAGTTTGAATATAATCCTATATATGTATCATCATCATATCTTTGCGGCATTTCTAATGTTTCTTGTTTATAAATTGTATCTCTATAATATACTTGACATAATAATTCTTGGTTATGCTTTTTACTCTCGATAGGAATATTATATTGATTTTGATTGTCAACAAATAATCTTATTTTTTCTTTGGAAAAAGATTTTAATTTTTAACTAATTCTTTAATATTGATATAATTAATAATTTTAGTTTCTATCCAATCAGTATTACTAATCGGCAAAACTGCTCTAATAAATCCGTAAACATTATTATGTCCTATTATAACCATATTTTCTTTATTTAATTCTACATATGCAACATCATTATATTTACTTACAATCTCCATAAATTTAATAAATGGATCACCTGGAAATATGCAATAATTAGTTTCTATAGAAGGTAAACCTTTAGTCTGTTCTCTAAATATTTCAGCTTGTAATTCAAATAAAATATTAACATCTATACATGGATTATTATTATTATTATTATCAAAACATTTATTTTCAAATCCCGTTGATCTCGTCGAAAAGGAAGAACAGGATGATGCGGACGAATATAATTTTTTTAAATTTGCTTTATCCATTTTTTTATTTTCATTAGAAAAAATTTTATTTTTTTTATTTTTATTAGAAAAATTTTTTTTTTATTAGAAAAACTTTTATTTTTTTCTCATTATATAAAAAAAAAAACATTTTTATTGTTTTAAAAATGATGTTACCAAATGTTGGTGGAGGTGCATATATCCCGAATAATCGTGAATTAGAAATAGAGATAGAAAATTATATCATGAAAACTGGAGACGTTTTATCTGGTCGATTGCATCTTTCTATTCTTCCGCAACAAAATACAGAGTTAACAAATAAACAATATGTTGATACACAAATCAATGACTTAAAAGAAAAATATATAAACGATGTTTTGGTTCCACTGATGAATGAATTAAAGTTGCTAAAACTTAATGACAAATCATTTAACGAAAAATTATTAAAACTTGATAAAAAGGATAGAGAGCTAGAAGCAGATATAGCAAAACTTTTTAAAAAGATTTCAGAACAATCAAAAATTTTAATATTACTTTCTATAAAGTTAAAATATGCAGTCATTAAAAATAAACATCAGATAAAAATGTTAAAAGAACAATTAGAAGATGAAATAGAAAAACTTCCTGAAAGAATTTAAAAAAATTAAAGCAGTTACAAACTACATTCCAAAAAAGTGTTGATGAATTAAGTTCTAAAATTACTCAACAAATGAAAAAGATGAATAGAATAATAAATGAAGTAAACTCGCTTAATCAAAAAGTTGATAAAATGAAAACTCTTAAAATCAATTTAGAAAATGAATTAAAGAAAAATTTACAAGAAAACTCTAAAGAAAATAAAGAACAGTTAGATTCTGTTAAAAGACAATTAGATGTTCTTAAAATTAAGTTAAATGCTCTTAAAACGGCATTGAAGATTAATCAGCAGAAAATGCAAGTTAATAGAAAAGAAATTAAAGTACATCACACGCTGCTTGACGCAATAGATAAAGTGCAACAATCAATTAATAAAGTTATCTCGAAGTTGTTGTCCATTCACAAACGTAAATCTTGATCGGACCAAAGGTCCTCAGGTTTCTAACCTATAGAACCTTGTCCAGAGGCTTTAGCCTATCGGACCAAAGATCCTGAGGTTATTACCTTATCATAAACGTAAATCTTAGCGCAAATATTAAACGGACCAAAGGTCCTCAGGTTACTAACCAATCGTAAATATTTTTTCCCAAAAGTCAAATTTAATCCTAAAAAATGCCTATAATTTATAAACACAATCTTAAACATTTTGCTTCAAATCAAAGAATTGCTCATGAACCACGTATGAATCCTGTTTATCATTATGATAATAGAGAAACAGTCGGAACACAAAAGTTCCTCGGCACCGCAGGTGCCGTTCACACGGAAGGAGCTGGCATCTTCTCTGGTATTGGAAGTATCGTTAACTTAATTAAAAATAATAAAGATTTGATTACATCTGCTGCAAAAGGAGCAGCTGCTATAGGTAGTACAGCTAGTGCAATATCAAATGCTGTCAAGTCTCAAAACGAATTAAAACAACTAGAAGCTATTCGTAAAATTAGGAATGATTCCGAAGAACTAAAAAATTTAAAAAAACTTTCAGAGGAAACAAAAAATAAAATTGCTAACATAGCTGTGGGGGAAACCTTGAGGAGCGGAGTTCCGTCTGATAGTAAACATAAGAAGAAATCTGGCGTAGCCATAAGACGTTCAATTGAACCTACGGTTCGTTCAATTGAAGTAATAAGAGGAAATGGCGTGAGTAGCAACCTTCGGTCTAACCAGCAAAGCTGTAGCGGAGCTGGTCTAGCAAAATTCTAAAATTATATTTTTTAGTAAAATTTTTTTAGCAAAATTTTCTTAGCAAATTTTTTTTAGTAAAATTATTTTAGTAAAATTATTTTAGCAGAATTTTTTCTGTGTGTGAGGAAAACAAAAAGTCAAATTATTTTTTATAAAAATGTCTGCGCTTATCGAAAATAAATTTAGATTTGACGATCCTCCCTTCGTCAGTAATAATCAAAAAAAGAATGACTATATAAGAATTGCTATGAATCCCGGATCTTCCAGTAGAGTAAATACTGGAGGTGATTTAATTTTTGAAGTTGATAATCAGCAGAGTTATATATATCTACCTGATTCATTTTTACACTGTGAATATTCTTTGTATAGTGATGCCAATTTTACAACACCATTACCAGAAACCGATAATATTGCACTAGAGAATAATTTTTTTCCAAGATTATTTACACAAATGCGTTTAGATGTTGCAACTCAAAATATAGAAACAATAAGTGATTCTCCAGGCGTAATTGATACAATGCTTAGATTTATAACAATTGGTGAAAATAATAAAAAGTATGAAATCGAAGGTTGGTTTCCTGATACTAATGATGGTATAATTATTGATGATTTAACTCACGCTGGAACAGATGCAGCAGGAATTGCGAAAGATGTAGAAAATATTGCAAAACATTTAAATAAAACAAACAATAGTGCATATAAAGAAAGACGTGAATTTAACAAGAAAAGTAAACAGACAGTAAATTGGTCATTGTCTCCATTATTCTGATATTTAGATTATGACAAAATATCATATCAATTAAAATTTAAGTTAATAATTCATCGTACAACAAATAATGAATTAATCTTTTTTGGTAAGACTGGAAAAAAGCATATTTAAAAATTGATAGACTTGAATGGTGGATTAAGCATATTACTCCTAGTTTAGAGATTGAAACAGCTATTGCAAAAAGATTAAATACTAACAAACCAATTCCAGTAAAGTTTCTAAAGCGTACTGCTAGTTCAGTAACTTTTTCCGAACAAAGATTTAACTGGCATTTTACTAGAACTGCGAATACTCCAAGATATTTATTACTAACTTTTCAAAGAAATAATTCTCCAAGTTTTGATAAGAACAACAATCTTTTTCATATTAATAAAATTCGAAGTTTACAAGTTTCATTAAATCAAACCCGATATCCAATTGATCCATTAAGATTCGATGATACCAATAATCAATTTATGGAAGGATATGATTCTTATCGAAATCTTTGTATAGAATTTGGAGTTGAACCACAATTAACTCCTGGAGATTGGAGACATTTATATCCAATTTTCTGTTTCGATTTAAGTGCACAATCTGAAGATATTATTAAAAATGGTTGTGATGTAACAATTAATATTGAAAAGAAAGATTCCACAACTTCATTGATGGCTTATGGTTTATTGCTAGAAGATGTAAAATATTCTATTGAAATTCTTAATGGAAAGATGGCTAGGATAGGCTAAAGCCAGAGGAGCTTCGCTCCGATAAGTTAATTAAAATTTTTGTTAACTTAAAATTTTTTTAGTAATTAGTTATAAATTTTTTTTGTAGCTAGAACTGATTAAAAATTCCTAATTTAAAATTTATTCATAACTAGAATAGATTAAAAATTCCTAATTTAAAATTTTTTTATTAAAAATGTCGCAAGCGAAAAGTAATAATAATAAAACTGTTGAATTAAAATTACGTAATATTGTTGACAAAAATACCCCTAAAACTATTACGATTAATAAAAAAAAGTATTACATAAGTAAACCAATGATAGAGAATATTCAATTACAAGAAGAAAAGAATGGCGGGATTCTCCCATTAATTCCACTAATAATAGGTGGCATAGCAGCTGCAGGAAGTGTTGCAGGCGAAACAGCTGGTATTGTCCAAGCAGTAAATAAAAATAAATCAGAGAAGGCAGCATTAGAAGAACAAAAACGTCATAATAGAGAGTTAGAGAAAGTTGCTAGGGGTGACGGAATAGTAGATAATTTTATTAGTAAATTAAAATTAGTTGATGAAGGAAAACGAGTTCTTAAAAATATTCTCCACAATGTTGATGATTTAATTGAAATTAAGGAAACCAAAGATGGTTCTGGAATATATCTAAGTCCTAGTATGATTCGGTAATAACCTCAGGACCTTTGGTCCGATCGGCTAAAGCCTCTGAACAAAGCTCTATTAGGTAAAACATTTATTTTATCTTTTAAAATGAATTCTACAAATTCCGAAAATTTAATTAAATTAAAAATTGCTAATTTAGATTTATTAAATTATCTATTAAACAAAAATAAAACCTCAAATTGTAAAATTTATGAAGGTAACGACGACAAACAAAGTTTGGCTACTACCTACGGTGGTGATATACAAAAAACATTAGAAAACTTTCCTGGATTTATTTGGAGCAAATATTCAAAAGAAAAACCTCTTCCTGGTCATTCGTATACCGGTCCAGGAACTCGATTAGATATAAGACTAGATGAGAATAATAATCCGAAACCAGGTGAAGAACCAATAAATAGAGTAGATGCCGCCGCTTATGGACATGATTTAGCTTATCGAAATCATGATCTAAGTTCTCGACATGCAGCTGATAAGAAGATGATTCAAGAATTAGATAGTATTCAAAATCCTACATTTAGAGAAAAAATTGAAATAATGTTTGTTAAGAAAGCTTTACAAGCTAAAATATTATTCGGCCTGGGTTTAAATGAAACGACAGCAAAGCTGTCTGAGAGCAACGCTCGAACCTATGCCTCTGAAATTCATAGGGAATACAGAAGGCCTAAATATTTATTGAAAGTAAAAGTATTTAATAAAGATGATATTTGGAGTGCTGATCTTATTCATATGCCGAATGAAGGAGGGTTTAAGTACGCATTGACCGTTATAGATTTATATACACGATACGCTTGGGTAAAACCTTTAAAAAATAAAAGTGGTCTATCAGTTAAATATGCGTTTGAAGAAATCTTTAAAGAAAGTAATAGAAAGCCAAGGAAATTGTTTGTTGATAAAGGATCGGAATTTTATAACAGAAATGTTCAGCCACTATTTGAAACTGTTTATTCAACTGAAAATGCAGGAAAAGCTGTAGTGATAGAGCGTTTCAATAGATCATTAAAAAATAAAATTTTCAAAGAATTTACTGAGCGGGGAAATCAGAAATGGTTGAAGATATTACCAGGAGTTGTAGAAGAGTATAACAATAAGATTCATTCTGGTATTGAAGAAACTCCAAAGAATGCTTCTGACGACCCTGATTTAATACGAAAGAAAATATTCGAAAATAATTATTCGAATGAAAGTAATCCAAATTTGCAGAAACTTAAGCCGAAATTTAAGATTGGAGATAGAGTTAGAATATTTAAGTATAAGAATAAATTTGAAAAAGGCTTTGTTGGCTATTGGACTAAAGAGATATTTGAAGTTTGTAAAATAAACCAAACTTATCCGATTACTTACGAAATCAAAGATTTAGATGATGAAAATATCAGAGGCCGATTTTATCAAAATGAATTACAACGAACTGATTTTTAATTATCATTATTTTCATTCAATTCTAACACAATATCAAGAAATGGTACTCCTTTTTGTAATTTAAATAAAACATAAAGACATAATTGACCACAGTAAGTAGTTCCCGGTTTTTGAATTTGAAATGTATTATAAGTTCCATTGCCAAGTAATTTTTTGGCTTCATTTGTAGGTGGAAGTCCATAGGAGTCGAAATAGTAATTATCTCAATTTTTATTAAAGATACCTGCAGACCAATGTACTCCTTTTTCATCTGTTGTGTGAAGATTTGTTATGAAATTTATAGTTATTGTTGGCTTATTTTTGATCAATTGTAATTCGTCTCTCATTAGAACATGAAAATTCTTTATTCCTAATTGATTTGCAATTTTCTTTAGATCAAAATTTGTAGTTGTTTGCGTTCCATATAATTTAAAAAAATTTTTATGTTGTTCATTTTATAATAAACAAATTTCTTAAGGGACCCCTAGAAGTCAGAAGGGACCCCTAGAAGTTAGAAGGGAGGGGGTAGTAGAACTACGTTCATATGATATTGAAGGATATATTCTTGCGGCTTCTTCCACTTTTGTTTCTTCCACTTTTAAAGAAATATTATTAGACACATGATATATTTTAAAAACCTCAAAGATGGATAAAATTCATGAATTTGAAATTCTCAACTTTTATGATTTTCGGTGTCCTGGAACGGTCATGATTTTCAAAGTAAAATGTCACAATCACAAATTTGAGATTCTTAACTTTTCTGATTTTTTCGGTGTCCTGGAACGGTCATGATTTTCAAGGTAAAAATTATAATCCTCAAATTTGAGATTTTGAAAAATTTGAAAATTGGGTATTTTTAAAAATCGCTCAAATTTATGAATTTAGGTCTTCATAACCTGAAAAAGGGTTCAAATTCATGAATTTATGTCGTTTTTAAAAATGCCATTTTTTGAAAAAATGGTACTTTTTGAATGGACTAAATTCATGTATTTAGGTCTTAAAAACCTAAAAAAGGGTTCAAATGTCGTTTTATGTCGTTTTTAAAGATACTATTTTTTTGAATTTTATGGTGTCCTGGAAGGGTCTTTTACCCATTACTTTCTGAATGTAAATAAACGTGATCTGGAACATGTGTCTGTTTTGTTGTTCTAAGCAAAATTAGCGGGATGATGAGTTTAATATTAATGGAATTATAAGATGACAGATTTTCGTCTATTCACTGATCGCACAATGTGTGTCGCTGGACCAAGTCAGTCCGGTAAAACTGCATTTGTAACTGAATTGCTACAATATAGAAATGAAATGTTTAACAAGGAAATTAAGAGAGTCAAATGGTATTATGGAATATTTCAACCACAACTACATTCTGCACTTCGCCAGAAAGGTTATGAGGTGAAGCAAGGGTTGCCATCAACTGAGGATATCAAAGCAGGTGACTTACTAGTATTAAATGATCTATTACGAGAAAGCAAATCTTCAAAGGATGTAACTGAAATGTTCATTCAAACTGCACATCATAGGGAAGCTTTTATCATCTACATCACCCAAAACATCTTCGATGGAGGGAAAGAGCAAAGAACTAGAAGTTTGAATACACATTATTTGGCAATATTTAAAAAGCCAAGAGATAGCAGTCAGATACATCATCTCAGTAGACAGATATTACCTCAACAACCTAAAGTACTTTCAAAAATATATGAAGATGTAACAAAGAAACCACATGGTTATCTATTTATTGATCTAACCCAGGAATGTCCGGAACGACTTCGATTGCGAACAAATATCATACCTAATTCCGCTGAACCAATGACAGTTTTCTCGGTTCACAGTTAGTTTTAAGCAATGTACTTTGTTCCTTTATTATTTTCAAACATGTCGTATTCAAAGATGGTAGTCATTCCTCTAGAGGAGTATGTACAATTGACTACATTACAAAGTGCACAGGAAGTCAAAAATATAGATCAACCTATTACGAATCAACTTAAGGAACTAACACAAAAGGATATGGAAATTCAGAAGATTAAGGATCCCTATCGACGAATGCAGTTAGCAGCTGAAAACATTGATGAGAGGCGACAGATTCGTGACAAGTTGCGACGATTTATAACCTTGTCAACACCTCGACCATATCGTGTGCGCGCTGAGCGATTATTTGACTTCATTGATCCACATGTGAAGTTCAATGAGAGAGGAGAGATAATAGATGAAACAACTGGTGATGTTATTAGAAATAGTCACATAGATGACCTTCTGCAATATGCTGTCAGAGATGTAAGGTGAAAACTAGGTGCACCACAAGGGTGGTCATATTTTCAGAAAATTTTATCTGATCAAAATGTACCTCACAATATTATTGGAGGACCGACTGTGAATGAATTGGATAAGGGTCACTTACAAGATGGATCAAAGAGTAAAACACCCACGATGGTGGTCAAGCGAGAGCTTCATGATCCCGATGATCTGCAACCAAAAAGAGCTACTAAGCGCTCAATGCGTGTTGCGAAGGAGTATAGTAAATATTAAGCAAATATGAATTAAGCCTTGCCTCTCTCATATCATGTGGTTACAAAAATTTTGCTGTTGTTTGAAATCTGCGCTCGAAGGTAAAGCAGAAGAGGGCATAGAGGTTGATATCAATTGTGTTAGCAGTTGCTGTGCGAGTAATACGCGTGCAAATCAGAACAAAGACGATGAGTACAGCAGTGAAACTCAGAAAGATTTATTACGACTTAAATCATCCCGCAAGTTTCAGTCGTCCGGAGGTTCTAGCTC
Source organism: Prostheceraeus crozeri (assembly GCA_907163375.1). NCBI lineage: Eukaryota > Metazoa > Platyhelminthes > Polycladida > Euryleptidae > Prostheceraeus > Prostheceraeus crozeri. The sequence goes on from CAJQUW010015437.1 coordinate 819,943, forward strand.
GTGCAGCAGGTGTGGGAATAGAGAAAGTCAAGAAGTGGTTGAGGAGTCAACCGACTTACACTCTTCACAAAAATGCGAGAAAGCGGTTTCCAACAAGAAAATATTTTGTTAACAATATAGATAGTCAATGGCAAGCGGACTTGGCTGACATGCAACAGATATCACAGTACAATGATGGCTATAAATACATCTTAACTGTAATAGATATTTTATCTCGCTATGCTTGGGCACGTGCGCTGAAATCTAAACGAGGACCAGAAGTTGAAGCGGCTGTTCAGAGCATTTTCGATGAGGGGCGTGTTCCGCAAAGAATACAGACCGATCAAGGGAAGGAATTCGAAACTCTCATGTACGAAGTCTCCTTAAAAGTCATAATGTGGAATTGTTTAGTGTCAAAAGTGCTTATAAAGCTGCCATGGTTGAGAGGTTCAATCGCACACTGAAAACAAAAATATGGCGCTATTTCACTGCAAAAAATACACATGTTTGGGTAGGTGAGCTGCAGAAATTTGTTAAGAATTACAATGAAAGCTACCATCGAATCATTAAGATGAAACCAGTTGATGTTACCCCAGATAATGCGATGGATGTATGGCTTCGATTGTATGATAAGAAAGCGAAAAACATTTCCAATGAAAAGAAAATTAATGTTGGTGATAGAGTTCGGATTTCAAAGGTTAAGTCTACATTTGAGAATGGGTATCTACCTAATTGGACTGAAGAAGAGTTTTTTGTGGATGAAGTAAATACAAAATTTAGACCCACCATGTATAAATTAATAGATTACCATGGCAATCCAATTGAAGGAAAATTTTACTCTTATGAATTGCAAGTAGTAGACAGAAGTGAAGAGGTGTATATGATTGACAAAATAATTAGGAGGAAAGGTCATGGCAATCAAAGGAGATATCTAGTTAAATGGAAAGGATATCCTGATTCATTCAATAGCTGGATAACGCACCAGGATCTACAAAATGTGGAGATGGGAGACACTCGTAACTTTTAAGCTAATATAGCATGTGACTTCTTCCATATATGAGTTTAACATGTCTACTAACTTCAAAATCATTCTTCCAAGCAATAGCAACCCCAAGATATTCCCAAGTAACAAACCATCTCTATACTCTGTTGAATTCGCTAATCCAATTACTCTGCATGGACCCCATGAAGTTGCTCTAACTGAAATTACTTATTACAACGATATCAGTTTCCTAAAGAACAAGTATTTTGAATTACATAAAGAAGTGCGAGAGAAGGATGATTGCTTTCGCATATTTCAAAATGGTCTACATGGTACATGGGCTTTTCATCATCTAACTTTACATCCTTTTTCAACATCTTTACCATCTGTCCAAAACATGATTAAAATTCAAAAGGCATTTGCAACGTCAACTTTTGATTCTAAGGTTCCCACAATGAGCTTGCAAGATACAGAAAAGGAAATCGGTAGAATATTTGAACGAATAAATGGTCTCTTCAAGCTGACTTTGAATAAATTCTACAAACCAGTCATAAAGGGGTCAACAAAATTGATGAAGGAAAGGAAGCATGTTCTTCTAGTATTAGGTAAGGATTTGAGTCATACTTTTGGGTATTCCAGAACAACTTTCTCATCAAGGTATTGGTACAATGGACGTGGGTGGAATTCGGAGAGGAAAGTCACTGATTTTCAATGTAGAATTGTGCCATTGTATGCATTACAAAAAAGGAGCATCCGAGTAAAAAATAAATTTGAGGTCATTAGAAGTGTTGAAGACTTTGCAAGAAAGTTTCAAGAATCAGTGCCAGAAACGTTAATGACTTGTGAATATAAGAAAGAGAAAGTAACTTTATTTACTGTTGAAACGGAGGCAGAATTTATTGTTTTTACTAAAAAGACACCATTGGAAAAGTCTGAGTCCGCTGTTATTGAATTCGGATCCGAAATGATTGGGATGTTTAAGGGCCTTGAAAGCGCACCTTGGTTGACAGAATTAAATGATACATTCAAGGTTCAATTGTCCTCTTCTAAACTCAAAGCATCAACAAATGCTTCATGGGATATCCACGTATACAGCGAAGACATATTGGGTGATGAATTGTCTACTTCCAGTGAACTTGTAAAAAGAGTTAATTTGAACATTGAAAGCTTGAAAACGCCATCTGAATTGTGTACAAAGTTAAATGAGTTTGGTGTAGATTACTTTGATGCAGATGAATATCACTTTTCTTATGACCCACATAAGAAACGCATGATTGTAAAGGTAGGGAAGAACTCTCTTATCAAGCTGGATAGCGTGTTAACGACCACATTGGGATTCTCAAAATCAACTATTTATGAAGGCACATCAATAGGCGATACAGCCTCATCACTAGAGCGTCATATAAGTAACTTATACGTCTATTGTAACATTATTGAATATACAAGGGTTGGCGACATTGAGGCCCGACTTCTGCGCACATTTCCTCTCTCATCCGTAAGGAAGCAACTAATCAATCGAGAATTTTTTAACACAATGTATCTACCAATCAGCCGAAATTTCATCAATAGAATTGACATATCAATTCATGATGACGCAGGAGAAGTAGTACCGTTCTGTAGTGGTGTTACTGTTTTGACCCTACATATTAGGTCAAGAGAATAAGGCTTTACGCTATTGTGACTTCCATAGTTATTCAATAGTCATAATGACAGGCATTTACAGTAGACCATCATATCAGAGCGGTTATCCCGTGTTTGTTGGAGGTAGACGACAAGTTGGAGGAGGCATATTTGGTGCACTAAGACGTATGGTTCTTCCAAAACACTCAAAAAGTATGGCGTACCAATCATGAAGCGTGTTGGAAGCAGGGCTTTAGATTTTGGTGCAAATGTTGCAGCTGATGCGCTTCAAGGTGAGGATATCGGTGAATCTATGAAAATGCGCGCGCAGCAATCTGCCATAGACGCATTAGATGATTTAACAAAGACGAGACGTACAGTTCGGAAGAAGCGTAGGAAGTCAAGACAAGTTGGATCCGGTCGAGTTACTAAGCAAAGACGCAGGAAAAGTAAAAAGCCGACTAGAGCAGCACGTTCTAAATCTAGACGTCGAGTGAAAACAAGAAAGCGCAAACGAAATTCCACAGCGACTAGAAACAAGTCAAAACGAAGGAAGACAACATATTTATAGAGCTAATACGATGCAGAGTATCAATTCGGCTTTGTGTTTCTTCGGTTCTCCCCCTCATCAGACAGACATCATCTCCTCAACAATTGTAGACATAGTCCCCACAACAAATATCGATGGTAACCAGCAGCCTATTCAGTTTGATATACCTGCCAATCCTCAAGATTATATTGACTGTCAATCCATTGATTTAGAGTTGTGTATACAAATTAAGAAGACTGATGGTACAAATATCGATTCATCCAAGGATAAAGTGGGATTAGCAAATCTTCCTATTGCCAGTCTGTTCTCAGATGTGTATCTAATATTGAATGACAAACAGATTGAAGGAGGGGATCGAGCATATCCATATGGAGCATATATACATACAATGACTCAATTTCAAAAGCAAGCTGAACAGTCACACTTGCAAGTTTCTGGGTGGTATGATGATCAGCAAGGGAAATTTGATGATGTCTCAAATACAGGGTTGAAAAGACGAATGGATTTAACAGCGGATTCAAAGGAATTATACTTGAAAGGACCCGTCTATCTTGATTTCCTTCGTCAATCTAGATATCTGCTATCACAGGTTAAAATGCAAATAAAATTTATTCGTGCAAATCCTGAGTTCGCGTTAATGGCTTTTGGAGCTACAAACTATCAAGTCAACATAAGTAATGCCGTGCTCAATGTAAGGCGAGTAACAATGAACCCGTCAGTCATCAACGAGCATGCGACAGGATTGAGGAAAAACAATGCAATATATCCAGTTAATCACAGTGTGTTGACAAACTTCACAATTGGTGCGGGATCATCCTCACATGCCTACCCAAATCTTTTTCCCACTGCAATGCCAAAGGCGGTGTATATCACATTTGTGGAAAATGAGGCATTCATTGGTGCTTTTGAAAAGAATCCATTCAATTTCCAACACTTTAATGTTAGCAAACTGGCACTCTATCAGGATGGGAAATTTGTATCTTGCAAAGCATATGAGCCTAATTTCAAAGATGGTAAATTCGCAGGTGAATATGGTTCTACTTTCACCGCACTCAACATGTTTAATACAGATGATTCAAATGGAATTACAATGGATATGTACAAGAATGGCTACTTCTTCATTATGTACAACCTCACAGCAGATGCAGATCTAGGTGGTGAAAGCGTAGGAGTTACGAAGCCTGGAAATCTACGACTGGAGGTATCATTTGAGTCACCTTTGAAGAAAACAATTACTTGTCTCATTTATGCTATCTATGATAGCAAAGTTGAGATAACAAGAATGAGAGACGTGACTGTCAGCTATCAGAGATGAGTAACTTAAGCAACATAGAAATCTTGAGGGAAATGAGGAAAGCTCATCCCTACTCCAAGACAATATTTCTCAATGTCTTTTCTAGAGATAATTTACCTGATTCAATTCCTTTCTATCCTTGTTCGCTTATCATCAATACGGATACCAACAATCTTCCCGGAAAACATTGGATTGCTGTATACATCAATCGTTATAAAGTTGCCGAATATTTTGACTCTCTTAATCAACCTCGTTTACATGATATCGCATCATGGATGAACAGGTTCTCCTGGACTGTTAGGAAAGTGACATCGTTCCCACTTCAAAGTAATACATCTCTAATGTGTGGTGGCTATGTACTCTATTTTGTCAACGAGAGACCATTGAAAAATAACTGTAAAAGTGCTTTAGAACTATTTTCAAAAAACTGTGATAAAAATGATGTAATTCTTACTAAATATGTTGAAACAGTTTTGAAATAAAGTTTTATGTTGTATCATTAACTTGCTCTCTTTTTTCCAAAACAAGGGTTTATAAGGAAAACAAAAACATATTCATATTTCATTATCTATTCACATATATACAAAATCTATTCACATATATACAAAATCTACAATTTGGTTTTCATGAAACATTTTTTCAAATCACATATGATGGGAGGTACATCACTTATGTCTTTGATGCCGGTTATCACAATCTTTCCATTATGGAACACATGAACATGATATGGATGCCAGTTAGTCAATTGAGCTGCTGGAAATAACTCCACTTCATAAGTTAGATTATGTGATGATGTAACTTTACGGAAGTCATAGTGATAGTGTAATTCACATAACACGGTCATTGTCTTCACTTTCCAATCAGATAATGAATCACCAAGTAAATGTTCCAAAGTTAAGTGTAGATATGAGAGATCACCCTCCATCACCCTTCCAATACATTGGATTGTTCCATTTGGAAGGAATAGGATAGTGAGAGATTTATCCTTCCTCTGAATCCTCCATGTTAACATTGAGGGTCTTCCAAGATGTAAGCTCGTTGTCGGCTTCAATTTGCGTTTTATCAGTAACCATTGTTTTCGGTTGGGTATATTCCTCTCGATCTCTTGTAGATTGAGTTTTGACTTTGCTTTTGTAGTTAACATCCGATTTACAACTTCCAACCGTTTGATGTCCTCCATCTTTAATGAATGACGTTATCTGTGGTAGTATCTCACTTGTAAAGGTTTCCCATGTGACGTCACTGAAACGAAAGAATCGATATTCAACATCTTCCCGTTTTGGTGAACAGACGTATAGTTTGACTGATGAATCACACTTTATCCATACTTTGTCATCAAGAGGAATCTTGATCCGAGTCTTATGGTTGTCAATGAGATCCGCAAAGTCTTTCAGTGAAGGCAATGAGTCAATACTAATGCAAACGCCACGATGTTTTCGATCACTATTTGCTATTGAATGACGAAATGCTATTCTTTTAGAATTTGTTATGGGAACGTTTTGAACGTCACTAAGTTTCCATGTTCTAATGTAATGAGGCATGTTCCGAAAGCTGTTTCAAATTTGAGTTCAATGTTTGCCTAAAGTTTGTTATTATATTAGCTCAACATATCGGAATGATGTTGAGTACAAATTCTTCACATATTCATTCACATTAGGACTACCTATTTATTAGTAATCATTTCTACATATCGGAAAGATGTAGAAATTTCAATTTAGTAAGACTACTTATGTATTAGTAAGTGTTGCTACATGTCGGAAGATGCAGCAATCGCAAGATCTATTACAAGTGAAATATTATATTGTTTTTATTTAGACTTATTCTACATCACCTGTGACAGGAAGGCATCTCCTTCTCTTCGACGGTGGGGGAAGACCTAGGCTGTAGTGTCCATATGGTAATGATAAATTTTTATACAGCCAACAGCGCTTATCCTCCCAAAGTGAAAGACCTCGCTTCCTAAATGATTTTGTGCTAACTATGTGATTTTTTGAATTTATAATTGTCATATCTTCAGTTGTATCATTCTCACTATAATAGACACTCCTATAGTCCTTATGTTTCAATTTTTTAACTGCTGCTCTCTGAATTCCTTTTGCACGTTTGATGCTATGATCCGTAGAGTCTAGATATTTCATTGAATACATTTTCGGTTTTAGTAGGATCATTTCCTCAAGCAACTTTCCAGCACACTCATCCTTAAAACAACCTAATCTAGCTTTGTTTGTAGTTGAGTATAGTCGGTGATGACTGTCATAGTTTGAAGGGTCAAACTTTTCACCGAAGTATAGAAGTATATCTTCCAGACGGACAAATGGTGATGTGTATAAACATAGGAAGAAACTGTCGGTATCACCTCCACAAAGCCGCGTTCTATTTATCAGTGGACACCCTTTTAGATCATTGTAATATAATTGATACATTTCCAACTTACTATAGTCAAGTACTGCTTGACCAACATATATTAATTTATTTAAAACTATTGAAGGTTTGTACATTTCCATACCAACCAGATCTTCATCAAATATTTTATGTTGAACATAGAGAGGATGATTTGACAATTTCAGTAGTTGTTTCTCATTGTTGACTAGTTTAAATTTTTTCCTTCTCCTTACATTTTCCATTGGTTTACCATATAAAGAATTATTTTTCAATTTGTAGAATGACTTTTCGAAGTCAGTGTTTGATTGAGCCCTCTTTTGAGAGTTCATATCAATGTATGTTTTTAACCAAGGCTTTTGTGTGAATTTTATGCCACTATGAATCTTCTTGATTCTCATGCCCATGGTCAAGTAAAATTTTAAAATTGAGTGGTGGACTACATAATTTTCCCTATCAAATTGATGGAGCAGAAGTTTCTTGATAGAAGAAAGATGTGTATTTGGTCTTACTTTTTCATATAGATTTTTCATATAGTGTGAAAACATTCTCTTTTCAATCATCTGCATTTCTGGAGCTAATGAGAAATCGGCAGTGTCATCATGAATGGCTGCAGGATACTCTAAATCTAAATCAAAAATGTAGCCGATTTCACCATCATCATCTATATTTTGAACATTTTCTTCATTTACAAAATTATCTAATTCCCTTTCATTCAACCATTTGAAATTTGAGTGGGGTAGATTTCTACTGAGTGAAGAACCGTCAAGGTTATTAACATCTAAGTAGGTCAAATGTCGCCTTTCATGTGTATTATTTCCTAATTCTTCAATGCGTGCACGCGCTCGGTGAATGTTGGTGAAAGTCATACCCCCTCTAATTCCTCGTTCAAATAGATTGTACATATTTTCATCTTGCATGTAGTGTGGGGGATCATTGGAAGAGAAATTTAGTGCTGAGGTAAAGCTAAGATGTGGGAGACTGACAAAATGTACAGGGTCGACTTCATCCTCACGTTGACTCAATGCTCTAAACACTTCAAATATGTCTGCCAACAATAAAACATCTAACTTCAGATATGCCAGCATGTAATCACCAAATGTGCTACAATTAAATTCAATCCACGCCTTGTTAGCGTGTTCATATTCACTATCGGAACAGTGCTCACGAGTAAGATCATTATAGAATTCAAATTGTGGTGGTAGACAGTCTTCCGTCAACGTGTTTAAGTTTTTGAAGTATGAATATGGAAACACTCCCTTCTGATATAAAACATTATCACTTAATTGTGGAAATTCTACCCTTAATGTCTCTACATGCTCATACGTTTGCAAGCCCTTGGCTAATTCACTCAAGGATGCACTTAGAAATTGATATGAGTCTAAGAATTTTAGTTTAAAGTATACTGTCTTCCCTTTGTATTCATTTACAGGGACACTGGCGGATAAATTTATATATTTTTCAGCAGTTGCTGCTACAACATCTAATTTCCAAGATTTCATTCTTCCAATCGCTTTATAGCAAACGATGTGACTATCATAATTTTTAAAATTGTGGAAAAATATGGGGAGCTCCCGTCTGTTAAGTCTTAACCGGAGATTGCATTTCCTACATAATGTTTGCCTATATCGTCCGGTGATATGATCATGATCACGAACTTTTATGACTTCATCGCTGAATTTCGATTTACATTTGTTGCAATATTCTGCATTCTCATGGCGTGCTTTTTCATCCGCTGACAGTGACATTGGCTGCCTAGTTGTTGCACATTGGTTGTCATATAAGTCTTGGGCTACAGTTTCTAAGTGGTGCAAGAAACCAATAATGCAATTTTCTCCCTCAAAGAGGTAATACTTGTTTTCAAATGTTGATTGAAGGGCATTATGCCAGACATGATAAGCTCCAATGGCCGCAGGTTTATGTATTTTATTATCAATGTAGCACTCTATATCTGCATAAATTACTAAAGGAGGACTTAGTTGATATTCCATGCTACTTGTTAGTACTTTTAGATCCGATGGCATTTTTTCTATTTGTGCTTTTCCTCGAATACAAAATTGGAAGTGTCGTTCTAGTGTTGTTTTATATGTGAATGACTGAGTGCATCTTTCGCAGAAGTATTTATGTCTTTTTAAAGTTCCCCTATACAATCTTGACAGCTTTGGAATTCCACAATAGTGTGCTGCTCCATTGTTTAGAATTAGCAAAATATTAACCGTTTGCCTACCAGTAAAGTTACTATTGTAACGAACACCTTTGAGTCCATCTTCATAAAAGTGAATGTTAATTTTAATATCATTATTTTTCTCAAATTTTGGAATATCTTTGATTGATACTGGTGTGGAAATGCCTTCCATATTTAGCTCAGATGTCCACTCACTATATGATTTTACTTCATTCCTTGAATAAGGTACTTCATTATAATGCAATATTGATAAAACTGCATATAGGAAGCAATCATTTACATTTAAATTAACATTAATGACAGCTTTAGAGTTTTTTAACTTCTTTGGTATAGGAAATGATTGTCCACCTGACAGTATTGGACTTGTTATTACATTGAACTCTATATTTTGTACATCATCTATAATCCAATTGCTACCCTTTTTTGTGAAGGCTTCAATATGATTTATTAGACTATTTAGATGATCCTGAAACCAAGCATCATAGTCATAAATATAGTTTGAGGATGATGAGGTAAAGTGTGCGAGAAAAGTTTCTTCTTCTTGAGGATTAGAACGGACATAACAAATTTGTGCAATCAGACGACCGCGCAATTGATAGCTCCTTAGTAAGTCAGACACTAAATTCCCTAACATGGAACGCATGCTTTCTAAGAATGATGTTATGTCCACAGTAGGTGTTGTTGGTGTGATATCATACACACGTGCATGGCCATTGAGTGCGCTTTCGCTGAGACTAACAGTTCCATAGTTATTATACATATTCATCTCACTATTTGTATTATGTACATTCATATGCTGTCGAAATCTACTTATAGAGTTATACGTTTTGCCACACCGAGAGCAGTATTGCATAAAGTTTTGTATGTTAGTTGAAGCGCTGGTTGTTGGCTTAGAAGTAGATCTATTTTGATTATTTGAATTTGACTCTGTTATGCTATCATTCGGTTTATTATTGCATACAAGTTTATGTCTCTTAAGATTATCTATCCTATTCGTCTTATATGGACACTTGCTACATTGATACGTTTTTCCTAACTTACAAAATTTTTCATGACGTTGCAAATTGCCTATGAGAGTAAATACTTTTCCACACTTAGTACAGACAACCATGATTATTGATGAGGATTGAAATTAGCAAGCCCTTATATACATCTATCATCCTATGACGTCAACGGTATCACTAACCAATAGCTTATGTTCCCATCTGATGCAAAGAGAAAACATAAAATGTTTGATAATTTCTTTTTTTCCTAAATGAAGAAAGATAAAAGTTAAAGTTAAAGTTTGGCACACTTTACAATTCCGCTGTGATTCAGCTTCAAATGACTGCATCCTTTTGCGCAGACGCTGAAGTCGTTCATGTGAGTCAGTCTCACTTTTCTTATTCCATTGTTCATACACTCGATGTGCATTAAAGTTTCTTTTTCATGGATACGGCTATTTGAAACCTGGGAGGCCAACAGGAGATTTGATTGTGTGAGATTCCTCACAGATTCAATTAAGCCTCTGTTCTCCTCCTTCATTTTCTTCTCCCGCTCCTCTGCCTGCTGTAGGCGCTCCTGGCAGAGACGCAACTTGCTTTGCATATCCTCTTCTGTCGAGGTTGTGTCCAAGTCAACGTTATAATCCCGCACTGGGAGAGGAGCCGTCACATCCGACGTTGGTAGAGCTGCAACTGGGGGAGGTGTTGTGGGAAGTAGTACCGGGGAGGAAGGAGCTGCACCTGGCGTCGGTAATGGGTTCGGAGGAGATACCGGCAAGGGAAGACGTGCAGGGGATGATGGAGCCAAGCAGATCATTGGGGACGGCGGCAGGCGGACACTCCAGCTCGGGGATGCCCGGATGTTGCTGAAGGAGACCTCCTGTGATGCATGCATCACGGAGTCCTGTAAACGAAAAGAAACAATTGTTTATGAACTATTTGCAATTGTTAACATTTATCAAAATTAAAATTAACACTACGTAGATTCAATTACATAAATTAAAATTAACTTGTTGACATTTATTAAATCTCAATGTGAATTTCACAAACCTTCAGCTCGATTGTCCTTCGATTGGATCCACCTTCATCCTCCGAAAGAACCATCGAATCATTCTAGAAGATAAATTGATCTATTGCAGATTAATAAATTTATACTCAAGCGGGTTTCTAAATTACAATGGAAAAGTTCTCTGCTCATGCAGTCATCTAAGCATTATACTTACATTTGCAACCGAATTATCATCATCGGATGAGGATGTTGGAGACGACGTGGTGGAGACGTCATCAGATGATGATGAATCGCCCGATGATTCATGGATGGAGTAGGGCCTCTCCTCGTTATCCTCTATAGATGTGGTGGTCGCCGGCGTAGACAGAAAACTCCGCTGATGTCTTTTAAGGGACAAAGATCGTACAGCCTGCAGCGAAAATGTGATAATGTTTTTATAACTAAATAGATATTAATGAGAATTAATACAGACATAGACTATATACATGTAAAGTTTTTTCCCAGGTATTGTTGTCTGATATCGAATCGTAGACCATGAAAATCACACTTACGGGACTTGAGAGGGTTTTCTTTTCAGGCGAATTCAACCGAGGTATTGCAGGATACCTTTGGACACTTGGAAACAGCTGAAAATAGAAATTCATGTTCAATTTCACATTAAGAAGTAACAAGCAAATTAATTTCTTACCTTTCGCAAGTTTTCCACCGCATTATTGTCTTCGAAACTGACTTTCAGCGGTCGGGGCACCTCACACTGAAATATTTATGAAATATTGATTTAATTTATGCACACGATTACTAACCTGAGTAAATAGAATCTCACATCTTGAACGACCAGTTTCTTCTACACCAACACCTTGGCTTTCTTCGGTGGGGGCATCACCATGTCCTGAAATGTGTTAACAACAAATTTATTTTAATCTAAAGGAAGCAGTACTTTTTGTCAACTGTGAGTCAGTTGTCCGTTCAAGTTAGCATTTAGAATTGACTGCACTTACCTCAAAATCACTCAAAGTCTCATCAATAAATTCTCGAGACTTGGGGACTTTCTTAGGTACTCGGGACTTGGGGGCTTTCTTTGCCTCAGGCTCGTCCACCTGTGAGAGCACGCCTTCAGTCGGCCTTTCCTTGTTAAAAAGCCTCTCCAATTTCTTTTTCTCTGCCTTGGAGGTAAGGTTGATGCCTTTCCGGCCATTCTGTTGGGCACAGGGAGTATGTTTGGCAATGAAGGCCTTTGCTGAGTCGCTGTTTACCTTGTCGTTGCTCCTCTCATATGTCTTGCAGGTTAAACAATAGAGGTATGCGAAATCCTGTTTGAATGTGCAGTCTTTGTGACCACTCTTGTTGGCATGTCGAACAGGTAGTCGGCATGTTTCACAATAGTGGAAGATCAACCGTTGTCGCACAATACTTTCATGTCGGACCATTTCTAAACAGGAAAAAAATTGATTATAATTTTATCTCTTGGTAAACGAGAACGCATTTATATACCATCAACAAAGCTCTATTAAGTGCTACTTTCATATTGGAGAAATCTGAGAAAGAAATAAAATTTGAAGTTGAAATTGAAACCGAAAGTCGAAAATTAGACATTTATTCTAAAAGGGTTAGCTCATAAGAAGAATTGAAATTTGGAAACAGCTGATTTACTATTATTTAATTTCGAAATTAATATAATAGAATGAAAGTGAAATTTAGAAAATTTCAACCAATCCTCAATTTGTTTAATTAAACAAGCTTGAATTTCATACATCTGTTAGCAGATGACAGACTGAATATTTAAAATGGATGAAGGCTTTATTTAGGTATCTTTTTATTTATTTACAAACTGTGAAAATCTTGTTGATTCAAATACACTTACATTTAAACTGATATATTCATGTCTCTCGCTCAATGACTTAATATAGGATGAAAAATTAAAAAAAAAACATGGTTAATAATATAACATAAAGAGTTCCTATCCTAAAACCCAAGCTTCTATATTTAAAGCTATTTGGTTATAAAAACTTAATTATGTTCCTACTCCCGAATATCCTATAAAGTAGCACAACATGACAATGAAACTCACTTGAGAATTGTAATAAGAACCGGAGAACGGAGGAACGGAGAACGACGTCTGCTATGGACACTGAATTATTTGAAAATGAGTGAAAATTCGTTGTGTGCAACTTCTTTATATATGAAATTGACAAAGCAACTATGAACGAAGACCTTATGACATCACATCCTGGAATTGGTACGGTCAAACAAAATTGATAACTCAAACAAGAAATGGAACAGCTGGTTTATTTTTAACCTTAGAAATGGAAGTGCCATCATATGTGTTGAAAGATTTCTACATGTAAACAGTAGAGTGAATTCAAAGTAATATGAACTGATATATTATTTGATATACATGTTATTATTAATAGTCATATAATGATTCATATTTGAAGATATAAAACGTGTGGTTTGAATAGAACATTAAAATTTGAATTAAGCGCTAAATTTCGAAAATTCAAATTTCGCGCCAAAATTCGAATAATCAAATTTAAAGACTTTTTCGAAAATTTGAATTTCGCGCCAAAATTCAAATAATCAAATTAAAATACTAGGTTAGGGTTAGGGGTTAGCGTTAGGGTTAGGTTTAGGGTTAGGGAAGCAAGAAGAGTATCTATGGCACCCGGAACCCATGGGTAAATAAATTTTCGAGTGCGCGAAGCGCACTCGAAAATTTATTTACCCTATAATCCGAAAAATTTCGAGGGCGCGAAGCGCCCGAGAAATTTTGAGGCCCCCCCCCGCCGTGTATGAAGTGTATGAAGGTCAAAGTCAGGTCTAAGGTCAAGGTCAAGTGTAGAGGTTTGTATATTATGGTCATTTTTAGTTGTAAAACTTTAACTTTGAAAATTTGTAAACTTAGTCATTTTTGTAAAAAAACTTGGAATTTTTTCAAGTTGCATACAGATGCATACAACTAGGATTTGTTCATCAAATGGGTACATACAATATATCATTCGAATGCTCTTTTCATGCTGATTCTAATGGTGTATTGTATGACACATGTATGACATAAACTAGAGAGCTACATGTCTTTAAAGAATGGGCTAAAAACTTAGTGAATTTAAAAATCTAACATTTGTCTGCTTGCATACAGTTGCATACAACTAGGATCTTCCCATCGAATAGGTACATACCTTATATCATTCGAAAGGTCTTTTCATTCTCATTCTTATGGTGTCGTGTATGACACATGTATGATATCATCCTGGACTGCTACAAGCATTTTAAAATTAACAACATAACTGTTTCTTTAAAAGTTATATGTTCCTATTTATTTCAAGTTGAAGTCTTCATACTTGATTTTTTGTTTCAATTCAGTTATTGAACATCATTAATTGTAGATAGTTGTTCCCCTTTCCCATTCAGACCTTAATTGAAGACCGATTTGTGAAATGATAAAACAAGTTTGTTCATATATACAAGTGAATATTAAATGAAGAGATTAAGAAAAAACACACTAAATATCATCAAGGTAAGGAAAGGGTACAAGTTTTTTCAAGTCCACTTGCACATGGATCCTGGTCTTTTTGGGCGCACAGGGACAGCGACGTGGTGTGTCAAGGTCGATGACCGAAAATTCGAGAGCGGTTGTGAGGTTCCGCTCGTTCGGCTCCATTCGCATGAAGACCCGTTTCGTGTGGTATTTTTTCGGCGCGTTCTTCACTTTGACAGTGACCCTTCCGTAAAGTGGCGTTCGCATGGACTTCTTATTCATGTGACGCATCGTCTCGATTGATACGTCACTATCCTCACCATCATCACTCGAGTAGTCGGGCGATGCAGGGGCTTGGGTGAACACCACCGGCTCGTTTGGTGTTGTCGATCGCTCCATCGGAGATTGGGGAGGTGTATTGGTACGTTCCACTGGCGAAGTGGTACGATCAGCAGTACCGTTCTCAACTGCGGCTTCCTGTTTGCGATCCATTATGACTTGTAGATTTAAAATAATTGTAACTTGTAAACGTGAGGATTAGAACCTTTGATAAGAATTGGTACAAACCTCGGACTTATATACTTTTTAAACAAAGGAAATCCTAACAGCCAATCAGAGAGGTACCGAATTTCCCTAAAGAATATATAACTATATAAAGGATGTCATTGTTCAAAACTGTTAAGTACTTATCCTCAACGTTCCATAACAAGAAGCATGTCCTCAAAACCACTATTTTATTTTCAAAATGACAGCCAAGTCATTATGGGAGGTCAGTTGGATATGACCGTGCATCTCTGTTGCGGCTGCAAAGTGGCCCTGTGGAAAACCTTGACTGTGTCAGCACTTCAAAGGCGGAGTGGACTACCGATGAAGTGTCCGGTACACGAGTGTGACCATGACTTTAGTAACAATCAGACATTTCATGAATGGTGTGATGACTTCCTGAAGATCATGGAGTCGCCTGAGGGACGTGATCTGTACCCGTCATTTATTTTTCACGCTTAAATTAAACTTACATTGTAAATCTCTTGTCTTTTCATTTTAAACATAGTTCTGGAATTGGTTTTCTTATTGGGGAGCAACTAAATCATAGCTGCACAGTAAAGTTTCACATCTAAATAGTGCTACATTTAAAATAATTGTCACAATAGTCGCAATTGAGCAAACCCATTCAAAATCAAACAACGGACGTCTATCGGTACGTACCCAAGTGCTCAGAACCAAACCACACAAGTTCGATCATAGACGTTCTGAAACACAGTGTACTCAACCGATTCTACCAAACACATGTACCTATCCAGTAAAACAGATCGCATACAAGTTCCTATTCATAACACTGAATTATACATGTTCCTATCCATGTACCTATTGATAACACTAAATTATACATGTACCCATCCATGTACCTATCCGTCGCAAGTAGGGCACAGTTTTCAATACTATCGCACTCCATTTGATTGTTGAGGAGCTGAATTCCTTATTTCGGTTGCGCTACAGGAAAAATGTTTTCGTCGCATTTTCGATAGCTATTATAATATTCTAATTTTAGAGAATTCCGCCTCAAATGTCCTCAATCAGGATTGAAATTCAGATCTACTGCAATAGCATTTTTTCACAGGCATCGCAGCTTACATAGGCATACTTTGTAAATATTGTAAAAATATGAAAACCGCATGATCAGTGTAGCAAAGCAGGCGAAACAAATCGTGTTGAGTAGAGATGCTGATTATGAATGCAGTTTTCATACGCCCACACAAAATTGTATAATAATTAGGGCAGCACGTGAACCTGAAATCGAAGTTGAGATCGAGAAAATTCAGAAAAATGGATACATTGTACACCCTGAAACATATGTTACTCTACAAAATATCGGACTATATGTAGTTCCTACATCTCAAATCACAATGTGACATTTCAGTTTTTTTAAGTCTTACCCATCACTTCTGTTTCTGTTTGCTATATATCATTGGTCGTTAATCGTAACATCAACAAACTTTGGAATGTTCCTCCGACTTAATAATATCCGCTTCAGTAGACTGTGAGATGTGTTGAGCAATCGAAAACAAAATAGAGCTATTAAAAACAAACTTACATTAAATGTGTAGATGAGTGAACATATGTTTCTCTTGCATCAGTACTGCGTTAAAACATGACGTATTACGATTAATACAAATGGCAGATTCTATCTTTTCTTTCAATTCGATGTTCCATATCAATTCATCGACGCGCTATGTGCTCCTACATGAAAATTATTTTATCTACAGTGAAAATTTCAATTTATCTTTCATTTCACCACTGCGCTATTTGCAATGTTAATGTACCAACACAGGCGTAATAACCACTTTTTGAGTTTTGTTTCAGTGAGTGAGCTTTTTTCTAGTAAATTACATATTTCCATATTAAAATATGGGCATGCGCATGCTTGCAATGAAATTTTGAGATGTGTACCTATATTTTCTTGTTGATTCTGCTATTTGAACGCGTTTTTTATTTATCGAAAATGCTAAGATATCACACGAATCTTAAAATTTCGTGTGAAATCTCTTTTTAAAAAACAACATTTTTGACAATGGATGTTCGTGTAATTTACAGAATGGATGTCATTTACATCTCAAATGGAAACAAATGAGTAATACATGTTCATTTGAATTACAGACAGGATGGTAACAAAGTGTATAAGTCATGATATTAAAAACGTAAATATCAAATAATACTTCATAGCAAGGAAATGGCAGATAAATGGACAATATGCGCACAATAGGAAGTTATGATGTCTTTTCTAAAATTGACTGAGCTTCGAATATCACAGAAATACAAGAGCAGACCAAAATTTGCTGAACTACATAAAAGAGTGAAAAATCAAACTGCGGTACCGATTGAAAACACTGAGTTCGCTGATGCTCATTTAAAAAATGGCAACCATTTTGATATATGTCTTAATTTCGTCATGTTGACTTGATACGTGCATTAACTTCTTGCGATAGATGCAGGCTATTGCAGTCACTCACGAATCTGACTATGAGTAGATATACAAGGATCAAATATTGAATTAACAATTGCAATTTATATTTTATTGTAGAAAACAACTTGCTTTTGAAGCAACATGCAATATGATGTCTATTTAAATGCGAATTACAGGGGCTCCGATTTGAATAAACGTAAAGGATAATTTAAGCAACATTTATCTTCTGCTTTTGCAATGTTGTTCAAATGTAATGAAGCAAATTTTGGTCCGTTTTTTGATACAAAGTTGACGATATCGCTTATCGTCGAAACCACCCTACAGAATGTGACCTGCCTATAGCTTTTATGATCGAAAAAATGTAGTCTCACCTAGAAATGCTCACATAATAATTTCTTTACCGGAAACTTAATTAGTCAGTTAGGGATCATCCATTATCATCGTGCGGGCCAGAAGCGAGATGTCTCTGGTGGAGGGGATGGGTGTCAGATTACGTGTCCGTGAAGTAATTGCACATACTAAACTAATTGCGACTTTTCATGCCAGCCGGACGGCCGCTATACTTAAGGTAACTATAGGGCTAACCTGCGATTGTATATATGTCTATTTTCAACATCTTGCATAGTAATACTAGTTGTAAAGTCAAATTATATATGCATCATTTCGAAAAGGCTGTTGCAGATCGCTATGATATACTCGTATATTCTATATTATAGCTTTTATCGCTTATAAACTAAACTTAGAGATTCATATCGATTGAGTGAGCTTTTTCATCACTCTTTCTTTTCGCGGCTAGCATGCATACCTTACTACTTATAAACTCATATTCGCAAAAACCGCATGAGTGCTCATGATTTCCCATGAGCGCATCATGAAACATTATCCTCATGATTGTTCTCATTACCACTCATCATATTCTCATCAAGGCATCATGAGAACATCATGAGTTAAATATTTTCTTATGAATAGATCATGAGCTCTCGTCAAAATCTCTTGAGTTCTCATGAAAAAATTTCGTGAGGGTACCCCTAATCAAAAATTTCAAGAAATTATTTCATGAAATTTAGCATGAAAAGTTTCAGTTAGTTGTTAATTTCCTGATACAAGGGTTGATAGGTGCTAATTATAAATACATGTAGAAGAACCCTACAGAAGCTAAGGGTGTGCTTACACGTGCAACTTTATTGCAGACACTTTTCGAACCATGATGAGTCAGAAAAGAATGGACAAACAATGGAAGCAAAGGTATGCCTTCAATAATCGTGCTTCGTGCGTCACCAGACAACAGCAATTTAGTGAATGGTGAATAAGAGAAATGCGTTGCTTATTATGCTCTGAGTGTAGAAAGTGTCAGCTGAAGTTTCCCCATGTTCAACATTGGCTGCCACTTTTTACTGACACTCAGAGGATGATAATAAGCTGATGAGATCAATGCATTTCTCTTTATCACCATTCACTAAATCGCTGTTGTCTGGTGACGAACGAAGCACAATTATTGAAGGCATGTCTTTGCTTCCATTGGTTGCCCATTCTTTTCTGACTCATCATGAATCGAAAAGTGTCAGAAATAAAGCTGCTCGTGTAAACGCACTCTACGGAAATTCGACCGTGCCTGCAACGAAAAAGGCCTTTTGTCCGTTCCAGTTCCATATCAAACCCTGATTCAATCGAGTCCAGGCTTATTGCATGAGATTGGCTTTTGGGGATTACACCACGTGGATTATGGATGATCCACTATCGAACGTTTCATATATAATTCCCTGAGGAAATCAACTGTTTTGTCAATCAAAACCCCTCTGATTCTTCCTCTGAGTCCCACTCACACACTTCAATCTTATCACCAGCATCAAAATCCATTTCCACTTCATATTGAAAGTCTGAATCTCCAGGTTTCTTCTGATTCTTCTCGAATTCTTCGTTCATAGCTGCCTTCTTACGACGCAGTGTTTCTTCGTCAACTACATTGAGATCCTCGTCGGAATTTACGGTCTCCATCTTCTTATTTTTCTCTAGACTATCCTGCAAGGACATACCATTGAGATTATCGCGGACTAGAGTTAACATACGCTCCAGCTGAAGATCGGATATGTTTACAAAGAAGTCACCATGTTTTTTATCACTTCGTAGTTCAGATGCTGCACGTTCAATGGAAGTCGTCTTATAAAAGTTTCGAAGAGGAACCGTACGTTTGCGTGTTTTCAATCCTTTCTTGTAGAGAAGAATAAATGATGGAGGTGAAAATTTGATGCCCATACGACGAACATCCATGTTGAATGTGATCTGTAAAAGGAAGATTTGAAATTCAATGGATTTGGCTATGAATTTTGCAATATCCAACTAAGCCTTAACAATCCGCAAAGCCAATGACTTCTGCGAGGAAAGTCATGAAATTCCGTGAAGTATTTAATTCCGTGCTGTGAAAATTGATTCCGCGTCAATAAATTTGGAAAATTCGATAATTATGGTATTCTTAATCAATAAATAAGTTCTAAAATTAGCATCAAAAGGTTCTGCTATAAATAATAGGAAACTAAAGGTCATCTTTTGATTCAAAAGAAATCATAAAAACTTAAAAAGACCTTGTCTTCAGTGTAAATTGAGTTGAAGGCGATTGCTTCTAAAACCCAAGGAGGTTATTCTGCGACTAGCTCTCTCACTTAGGCGACATAATCGAGCAAGAGCAGTCTGCCAGTGCCGCGGCCTTGTGACAGTGTGTCCGCTCTTCGTCCAGGAGACCTGGTTTCAAACCTTGGTCGGGTCAAACTTAATGAATTCTAAGATAGGTATACTCTGCATTCTTGCCAAACACTAGGCACAAAAAAATGGGAGCAGGATTAGTAAACCTCCGCCACATGGAAGAAAGGTGCTCACCTGTGTTTTCGAAAAAGATGCCAAAAGAACTCTCTGGATCGGTCGAATTTAATGACAGTTCCAACTGAAGAGCTCATATTTCAGCAAATTTGGAAGTCACTCACCTAACATCATAATCTCAGTGGCTCAATATTCGATCTTGATCTCTTGAAATACATGTGTCATAAATGAATGTTCTCAGGACCGGAAGTGTCATTCAATTTCATCATTCCAATATTATTGCGTTTATATTATTATTCAAATTTATCCAGGGAAGCACATGTGAGATGCACAGGAATGCAACCGGTTCACGGTTGAAGAGCTGCAAAGTTCGACTGCCAGTATACTTACTCGTCTGCAAGTTGTTATTGAAAACGGTGGCGGACACATTGAACATTGCATCTATAGCAACGAAAACCTCTGCAGTAAATCTCCTCTAAATAATTCTTCAGTTTTGAATTACTAACACTGTAATGAAAAAGTCATCAGTTCTTTTAGTCTACTTATTTCCTTCTTATCAAGCAAATTTAATTGAAAAATTACTTTGTTAAAGTCATGTGTGATTCTTGGCCATTCAGCAATCACGTGATTGATTCCGTCGCACGATTAACTGAGCTCCGCTTATGGTAAGGCAAAAGACAAATTTGAACCATATCTTGTCTTGACTTTTCGCTGTGAATTGTTTATTTTCTCCTCATGATTTATCCATTTCAGTATTTTTACTTTTGTATCTTTGCTTAGTAGTGGTTATTCTTAGTAACGATTTCAAAGAAAAAGATTTTAAACGGAAATCGAAGAATAGGAAGCGTCATTCCAATGCAAATAAAATATTAATTTATCTATGCCTTTTGTTAACGATAGTTTAAGCAGAAAAATTAATTCTCTAATTCGCAAATATAATCTCATTGTTCGTCTTGCTAACACTACCAGTCCTACATTGTCTTGTTGTCTAAATAGTCGCAATAAGCATAAAAATAAAAAACGTGACAACTGCAATCTTTGTGATCGTTTACCTAAAAAAATAAATTGCAATAGTTATAATGTTGTTTACGAATTTAAATGTCGCATTTAAAATCCTAGTTACAAAAGTAAAAGTTCAATTTTACTTCATTTTACTAATTTCAGTTTAATTTTTTACGGCCATTTGACTATCGACCGTAAGAAGGCGCTGGACGCCGAAGGCCCGTCACGCTGTGCGACGTGTAAATTTATAACTTTTTACTTTCGACCAATAAATTATATCGAGTCAGAAACTCTCTTTGCTTGCCTGTGAAAAGCTTTTACATCGAAGTGGCATGTCATATGCGCCTGTTTTATAATCTGTGAAGAAGGGTTTGGACCCGAAACGTCGAGTAAAAACTCGTTTTTTTCTTTTTTACTAACGGATTTGCAGAAATTCAAGGGAGTGCGTTTCTCGATTACGAGTGCAGCTTATAATCATGATCCTCACGTTTGCTGCCATCACATATGATATACGCGTAAGTCTGATTTGTGTTTACGAGTGTCTTATATCGGTTTGTTATGTGCGTGATCAGTTTCTCTAAAGATGATGTGCTGAGTGTTGAGAAATGAGTTCGTTTTCATTTCACTCCAAGAGCAGAGAGATGGGATTTCCTCCGAAAACAAATAACGAGTATGTAAATTCCTACTAAATTTCTTTGACTTACTAAACAACTACTAAACAACGGTAAACGCAACATGTGAAGTAACCGGACTTATATGTCAAAACTAAAGGAGTACACCTTACCCCTCTGGACTATTACGTATTCAAGTGAAACTCGAGGGTTTCGAATATGACGGGGACCATAGCGGAATATTCTCACCCTAGTAAAAGAGAAATCTTACCCATGAGATTGCTCCTCCTACAGAAGCCGCATCGCATCAGACATTTTTTCCAGCTTCTTGTAATAGTAGATAGTTCCTCTGGACTTTGCTTAGTGATTCCTTAATAAATGTCAAAATGATGAAGACGTGAAGAAACATATGTTGTAGACCAACAAGGATAATTTCTAAAAGCATGAACAGATGAACGATAGACACCGTGGATAATCGAGTCAACAGTCGTCTTTTTCTTAATCGAAGACCTTCAAGACCTCTGGACTTCAATCCAGCACACTACTGATTGTGTGTCCATTTGAAAAACAGAGTATACATCCAGCGACCAAAGAGTCTTCATAATTTGATAACCATTATAGACAGTGAAGTGCGACATTGACAGGGGAATGATGCAATTTAGCAGTTCTTCTTACTAGTGTTCATGCTGAATTCGCATTCTGTCTTCACGCTCTGTTTGTGTTTATTAGACCCCATTAAATTAGCAAAGCGAGCGTTGATGCATGGTTTGCTTTGTTACTATCAAAGTCCAAACGAATATTGCAAATCGATCTCTTCCTAACATTTTGATCACCTTGTAAAAGGTGGTCAAATGCCACATGTTGCATTATTCTATATGTTCCTTATTTTGTGCATGGTTATTATACATTGGATATTTTTATACAAGAAATCTGCATTTCTATCTTTTTGAAAGTTAATGCAAATCGCTTGCAATGTCTCCAGGACGAAACTGAAATTGAGAATTTTCTGCTTAATACAATGGACTCAAGAAGTGACTATTGCTGAGTAAAATCAAGCAAACGTGAGATTGAGGTTAAAATAGGGTCGGATGCCGGCAAATCCTTGGGTCATTTCAGATATCATCCCATGAAACAATACGCCAATGAATGCACGTTCAATAAAATTGAATGTTAAAAGGAATATGTCAACTATCTCAGATCTTGACAAGGAGAAACCGCTATAATTCGGTAAAATTTACACTTATATCGAAAGTTCCTTATTTCCACTACTTCCTGAGAAGCAGGTTTGGAAGATGCTGTACTTTTATTTTGAATTTTCTGAAGAAAGAATTTCCACAATTTCATTCACAATTAAACATTCAAAAAAAGGATTGGCAACAGCGCCTTAAGCATTTGCGTCAACTAGCGCCTCCTGAGAGGCTTGGTTACACTGCAACGTCAATGTAGATCTACCATCAGGACACACCGGCTATTTTTCAAGTGTTTTGAAGTATTCGTCCCTTTCGAATGTATGTGAATGTGAGGGACATGGAATTGCTAACCTGTAGACTAAATGCTATGAATAAGAAAAATACTTAATTAGTCCGGCAGCCTGAACGAGATTCTGCAGGGAACGAGACCGAAAATGAGAATTTCATGAGGCGTCTACGAATTTGCGTGTCTGCCGAGTTGTACTTGGTTCCTCTTTATAGACAGCAGTAAAGAGAAACACTTGCGATTCCAATGGGATGCAGATTGAAATTTTCAGTAAAATGAGATTTTCTATGCTTTCTCTAATAGAGTGAAGAGTTGCAAGCCTAGAGCCATCATTTCTGGTATGAAATGTCTGCAAGTCATTTTCTATCATGCGCATGTGTTCTTATCATACCTCTGATCGGTGAAGTATATGAGAGTGGTTAAATGTGGCTAAAATTGGCCAAAATTCTGCGTTTTCTTAAAATAATCAACATCCCAACACACGGATCGTTCGCCGATACTTCAATGTAAGTTTTTATGAAAATAAACGTCTTATCAAATCAATATAATTATTAAAACCTCAACCGGTTTCGATTGGAGGACAGAAAGATGGGCTACTGGTCACAATCTCCGTCAGGAATTAAGTTGAAAGGGGCATAATATGTAGATTCAGGGACATCCATGGTAGATCATCAGTAAGAAAATTTTAAATTTGGGCTATCATTTATCATTGAAGATTAAGTCATAGTGTAAGTAATGGAAAAGTCATTTACAAAATCACTCATAGAATTAGGACATAGTGATAGGAGCTTTGGGCTCAACAATGGGAGATCGTTGTAAAACATGCTGCATATTTATTCCGTGCAGCCAATCTGTCATCAGTTGACTGATAAACCCGAGTTATTTTGTTTTCCTTCGTTTCTCGTTTCCGTTTAGTTCTTCTAGCATAGATATTTTCATTTCAGATTCATCATGTTTGTGTTCTGTGCAATGAAAAAAAGACGACTTTGTCTGTATTCTCATGGACAATATCATAGCGATGTTCATTCATACGTTATCTTAAACTTCTGCCCGATTCACCGATACAAATGAAGTCACAGCCATTAAAACGAATAGAATATACAATGTTTTTTTGTTGTGCATGTTGTGTTACTTGCAGTTATCCTGTATGATAAATTTGTCACTGACGTTTTATTGATAACTGCAAAATTACGAAATTTATAACTGCTAGCCCAAATTTCAAATTTTCTTGCTAACGTTAATATCTACATATTATG
The DNA here is from genome assembly GCA_907163375.1 of Prostheceraeus crozeri. Lineage (NCBI taxonomy): Eukaryota > Metazoa > Platyhelminthes > Polycladida > Euryleptidae > Prostheceraeus > Prostheceraeus crozeri. Next base: position 844,517 of record CAJQUW010015437.1, read on the forward strand.
CCCTCTTCATCTTAATTCCTGACGAAGATTGTGACCAAAATGCTGCGTTTGCCACTATTAGGATGCTTACAAAATCTGAATGCGATTAGCTTCATACACGAAGGTACATAAACCATTTCTACATGACATCAGATTGCACATAAACTTAAGCTACGTTCACACATGAGAGAAGAACCTGAGAATTGACCTCAAATCAAACCTGAGACTGAGACCAACCCGTTCACGCTTGAGAGACAGATCTCAGGAAAAAAGCTGCCCCTCATTTTCTTGAGCCTCTCCTTCACTGAACTATCGACGCTGAGACTCGCTCAGGTGAACCTAGGTCTCAGACCTGTTCACACTATCGACATCAGGTCGCAGATAAATTGAAAAATGTTTCTATTAATACCCTTTTGTTATATACTTTAGTTACTTAATTTATACTTTTGCTAATACTATCAGGTTTCGTTCAGACTATGTGAGAGCTTGCTGAGACTCATGATTCATTTTGTCATAAATCGTCATGAAGAATAGACGTGGGCAAGCCGCTGAAAGCCTATGTATTCGTAAAATACTCTACGTAAACAGGTCATCAACTCGTTTACGTAGGTTGTTTAATACATTGCCATTTTAATATAATGAGTAATTTTGATAATTTTTACTTACCGTAAATACCCGCGTATAGGACGCATTTTATTCTTAGGAAGTTGGCCTAAAAACCCAGGTGCGTCTTATCCATGGACACTTTTATTATAAAAATTATGCATTGATCATAAAATCAAAAATTTATTATAAAAATTTCAAACTTACAATATTTATCAATATGAGAAGTGCACTGTTGTTTTCTGACACACAGAACTTGATTTTGGATTACGCGCAATACTGATGATCAATGTCGATTCGAACAATAAACCCATCCTTTCCACGATAGTCTACATAGGCTAGACAGACATCTGCTGACTGACAGGATGAGTGAGTCAGCAATCAGCATACACGACGATCATAGCGATTGAATGGAGTTCACCTTGATTGACTTATGGTCACCATTTTTATAAAAATTAATGAAAATTTAGGACTAAAGTTAGGATGCGTCCCATACACAGACACACAGTTTTTCCATCGTTTTTAGGGTCAAATATCCACTGCGTCCTATACATGGTATTGTCCTATACGCGGGTATTTACGGTAAGTGATTTCCTTTGAACTTAAATCTCAAAGTATTTTTGAAGGCCTACTCATTTAGATTGGTTTCTTTCGTCAAATTATTTCAGTACAAGTATGAAATGCTCATGAAAGTCAAGAATACTCGTCATGTATTTCTTTTCCCTAGGCTCTATGCCTCCTTCAAAATGTTCATCAATAGTAGATAGCCTACCACAAAAATAACCTAAATTTTACATAGTCTAGAAGTTCTTCTAACTTCCCTCTCTCGGGCGAATTCAGATCAGCTCTGTCATATTTCTTTCTAACAACCTCTTTCAACCTCTCCATGTTGAGGAGAGGTATAGTTTTACCACCTTGTAAAGCTACCAGGAGAAGGAATTCGTTCTTCCCGGCTGCAGCAATAATTGTTAATAACACTTGGACCGACTGACTTAACACTCGTGTTTCAACATTTTCTGATCATTACATTTAATCTTACACTTGGACAACATTTAATTTTTATTAGACTGCTTCCGTGCGCCAGTGCTAATTGTACCAATTTTGAAATGTCTTTGTCGTATGTATATTTGCTCTCTCTATATTTGTCTTTGTATGTACCTAAGATTTATGATTTCCATTTACTTTGCAAATATATAAATGTTTCTCTCTTTCTCTCATGAACTTAATAAATCTCATGTTTTTAATTTTCTACTTGGGGCCATGTACCTAGATGGTGAAATGACTCATCCTCTTCCTTCAAACTTTGATGAAAAAAGCTCTCGATTGAAGAGCTTATAAAATATACCTAAATAATAATCAGTTTCTAATGGTTTGCAAGGTTGGACCTTGGGTTTTGGGTCGTCCTTGGGTAAGTGATACAAAACATGTTTTTTTTCTATACAAAACTTGGGTCTGCTGCACTATTAATGCTGCATATACGACCTACACAAATAAAGTTATAAAATTGATTTGAGGCGTGATAAGATCATAAAGTTCTGATTTTTTAATCAAAGTTTCACTCAATTCACAGAATATTTCAAAAATCAAATACTAGTGATGAATGGATGTTTCACTTTGGGTTTGACAATGCCGCGCATTGAAAGTTCGTACATATTGCATCTGCTGCAAGCTTACATGTATTTTGCTGCACATTAAATTTTTACATATTTCTTGTATCTTACATGGATATCTTCCCAGTTATCTTCACACCCTTAAACTTTCTGCAATAGCCGACATTTATCCAAAAATGAATTCCAATTTCGTATTCTAAACATGCTTAACCATGCACTGACTACGCAGATGCCATTTATCAAGTCTGTTTGTATTTCTGATTGATAAAATGAAAGCAATTGCTTTGTTATGAGCAATGTGCAGTTCAATCATAATTAAATCAAAAATCTTCGATTAGTCAGTATATCAGTGTAGGTTAAAATAAAGGAAAGCTTTATAACGTGATACACATACTTAGGCTACTAATTACAGTTATTGCAATAAAAAATCGTTTCACACTAATACCGCATTTCTCATGGACCCAATTGGAATTTTGGCCTATAGAAGAATCTTCATAGCAGTACAAAATACATACAATGTACTTCGTTAACTTGATTCTACTCAATTATTGAAACTTGGGTTTTGGGTTTTGACCCAAATTTAGGGTGTACCCAATACAAGTTTTTTCCCAATCTTTAGTTTCGGCCTACTGGTGTATTTTTCCTTTGTAACTGATTTAACCGAGTATTGCTGGAATATTTTACTGAGTTATAAAACTCAGTATACCGAGTTAAACTTAACTTGGTTAATTTCCGGAAAACTCGGTTAAATGAGTTTCTTGAAAAACTGAATTGACAACACCGGTTTCATTCGGCATGCATGTGGGAATGAACTAACCTAAGAAATCCTAATTAAAAGATTCCTGCTTGTTGAAATTTTATGCGCGTCGTGATTCAACGCATTGACATTAAGTTGACTATTGCGTATCTTTACGAACATGTAGATGCAAGTCCGCTGTTTTTATGTTTTTTCTACTACTGACTATTTAGTGTCCCGCTTTTGGTAGTAAAAAAACATGGCCACCATAATATAGCTAAAAACTAATTTCATCAATCAAGTTAAAGTAGCCTGTACGGGCTTTATTATGTTTCTGTCTGATTCATCGTAAATTGAATTTTCCGAAATAAGCAAAACATGACAATATTTACAAGTATAATTAATATCGTAAATGTCATCAAATGAATCACTAGTTTAGACTGAATTGACTTGGGCAACCAACAGAAACACATGAGCACAAAGTAATATTCCGCGTATATGTGTACAAAATAAATGAGCGTCGAATACACAATCCAGTTGGATGTTGATAACAAGGAAGTCTCAGAAAAGTTGAAACGTGTACAACTTTTGCTGAGACATGGTCGTTGTCTCAGTTGAAGGTCTCAGGGTTGTTCACACTTGAGACAAGGATCGTGGAGTTTGTCTCACAGGCTTCTCTCAGAAACTTGAGAGAAGCTTGTCTCAGGACCGTTCACACTATCTCTCAGCAAACGTGGTGAGCCTCCCCCTGGTCGCCCCGCACAAACGACAACGGATGAAGCTAGTGGGTCTCAGGCATGTCTCAGGACTGTTCAGACTACGTGGAGTTAGTCGCAGCATAATTTTGATTGACGTTTGAAATGGACGACGGAAACTGTAATCTTGCCGTTTGATTGGATGATTGCCTGAGTCTCAGCTCTCAGCTCTCATGTGTGAACGTAGCTTTAGATGCTATCCATGTCATCTATGAAATCTATACATGTAAATATAAGATGTTTACAGGCGAAGGAGAACTTCTTTCACATAAAGCAGAAAATTGAGGAATGTCGTGAATTTCTGCTTTATTCCTTCGATCGTAAAAATGCATCCACCATGAATTTGATGAAGTCGATGATTTTTAGTATTTGGAGTCAAGAGACTTGAAGGGCTAAGAATGTCATTGGGCGACACAGCGGTAGAACATGTGCATGACATTAAGCACCTCGGTGTTCTATTTACATCGAAGAGACTCTGTGTACCACCAAAGAAAGAGTAGGTATGGGAAACTCGGTAAACCATGGAAAAATCAACACATCAGGTTGTGGTCAATATTAAACTTCTCAACACTAACATGATCCCCACTGTCATCTATGGGTCGGAGAGTCTTTGATATCCGCTGTCAATACAGAGTCAGAAATTAATGATGTCGCAAGAAACATGGCAAGTGGTTGGAGAACTACATGACACGATTGAAGAACAACAAAGAAAGTTCGGTCATGTGCAACGAATGGACGACAACCGCTGGTCGAGGATGCTGCTCCACGGAAGAGCGCGCGGAACCCTACCGAGAGGCGAGAAGTCGAGAGGCATTACATGGCAGCAATTCAGAGCAGCAAATAACCGAATATCCGCCCGACAGTTAGCACACCTGGCGAAAAATCATCAGACGTGGAAGAAGTACTGTTCATCCCTGCGGGACCCAAACCTGACAAACTTTGGAAGGGATAAAGTCTAAGTCGTTCGACATTGCAAAAAATATTTGTTCTGAACCCGTTGAGAAAAGACATTTTTATAGATCAAACACGTTTTGGATACATAAAAATGGGGGTTTATTTACAACAAGTGTAGGATCACACGAATTAGGTATTGAAACCATTATTGACCTCTACCAAGACGACCTCGTAACCCGGTACATAAAAGCTCAAAGAGCATAAATAAGAAGAAATGCATACGAAAAATAAAATTTTGTATTTGATTCACACGGTTCAACTGCACTTATTTTGTATCCGAAGTGTTTGCTTACTCATATTGATGACACACAGGCCTGAGGCTCATATGGATAAATAATTTGAATTTGAAGCTTTAAATCATGACAAGATGCATCGATTTCAATGTCATACTTAAAACATGCGATTGTCACATTCATAATTTTTGAAAATTTCAAAAATTACAGGAATAATCAAATGAAAATTTCACTTAAAATTAGCCGGATAGAGCTTAGCTCAATGTCAAACATAATTTCTTCATATATACAAACAAAAAGTCCACTTGAATTGATTGCATTGAGAAATATACCGACTTGACGAAGGCACGCGAATAGACAAAAAGTCGTTACAGTACAGATCACCCAAATATCACCAACAAATGAAAACTTAAATATTTTATGAACATATAGGTACAAAACAGTGGAGCACAGCAGACATAGCACTATGACCGAGATGGCATCATCTAATATGCATAGATCTTGCATTTTGGTATGTCTTTATCTGGACATTCGCGCACCCTATTGTAGTAATAGAAACAACCGTCCTTTCTTTGAAGTTTCTTCACAAATCCAGTTTCCGGCCAACGCTCGGCCTCTCCTTTGGTGGCTTGATACTCGCGTTCATCGCGATATCCTGCTAGTTGAAATCGATATGCGTCTTCAACTTGTTCGCTCCAGACCTTGGCTCGCGACATGCTTTTCGGTTGTTCAGCCATTGACTGAAATAAGGGAAACGAGAATAAATTCATTATCGATCAAGTAACAACTAGGGTTGAATGACATGCTTTTTAAATGCTTTAAGTCAATCGCTTTTTGATCTGTTTATAGGATTCCAACTTTTGTTTCATCTGCCCATAAACTACCATGACATTTATAGCGTACGTTCCAATTATCACATTTTCGTAGAAATTAACGCAATACACCATTAGGGTTTAAAAATAATCTGATTTTCGCTTTTCTCACGGAAGAAAGTGTCTATTTATATAATCCCTCTTCCATGGCTTTTCTTAAGTGGAAGATCTTCATTCTGTAAATAGCAGGGTACTTGTGAAATTTTGCAAATGATGAACATATTTTCTGATTGGTTGACCTCCTGTTCTTGTCGTGAAGTTAGCTTTTGCTTTTGTTTTTCCTTTTGTTGATTTCCTATAAAGCACGATTGACATAATCGAAGACTTGAATAACTGGCATACAGTGAATAACCATTGACGATCCTATTGTTGAATGTCATGAAGCTTGTGCTGTGCCAGTTCAATTTGATAAAATGGAGGTTTATGAACAACTTACTACGATTAAGGCTCATACTGAACCCGGGTCAGACGATAGAGCCTATACCATCACAATGTATGGCCTAAGTTAGCATCATAGAAATCTATTCCTATAGTAACAATAAACAAAGCTGACATCGGCGAATTTTACAAAGACATTGTGCAGGCCACTTCCTCGATCTCATTTTCTATTTTCTTTTTACTACTTGTATTAACTTCTACTTTCATTTCTTCAATTAGTAGCAAACTGAAAATGCTTTGGTTGGCCATCAGTTTTTGTGCTTGGGAAGAATCAATGATATTTGATCATATTGATAACTGCGCAACGGAAAACTCAGATTTTTTTCCTTGTTCTTATCAAATGTAATTACAAAGTCAACTAGCAGTTGAAACTTGCAATGTACGTTAATTCTGTTGGTCTGCTCAGCTGATTGATCAATGTGTACGATCCGACCGATATGGCAAACATAATTAAATAATCGATGCTATGTATAATACAATGGAACTAAGAATTTTGTTTGATGTGTTCGTATCAAATAAGTTGTCGCCTATATAACAGTAGTCGGTCCTCCTGTCAATCATAGCATTTGTCGGGTATTCGATGACGCCACGCAGCCGGAATCACACAATAGAATCGGTCGCGAAGCTGGTTGGAGACATCTTACGGTGTGACCGTGACGCGTGTGTGCTGGATGCACATTTAAATATCTCGATAAATTCAAAACAAGCAAAAGAAAGATCGGCACAGTGGTCCATAATGATTCTGAAGTTTGTAAGAGAACGGGTGGACCGATTTTTATAAAACTTATGTTCCTGGAACTCATAGCATCAGCTTTCCTTCATTAACGCTAGAAAGTTGCTGCGTTAAAGCGGTTACATTGCTTTATCTTACTTGAAAGAATGTGAAAAGAAGCAAGTTATAAAACTTATCAAAACTTCGAAATTTGGTTAAAAAAATTAAAAAATGTCATATCGTCTAAAAGCTTATTGGATGTCTGATTCATTAGTGATAAAAATTGCAATTTTGTATAGTTTCTTTTGTAGACATTAGTAGGTAAACTATGATTTTGTAAAATACAAATCATATAATCATATGAAATATAAATTGTATAATTTTTAAATCTACTGACTGCAACAAATCGAACTTAGCACAAACAGTCTGCCAAATTAACAAATGAAGCATAACCCTTCACTTGGCATAAAGTTTATTGATTCTTCTCTCTCTAGCAAAAATATGCGTTTAATGTTTTTGAGCAATTAATTTGTGCAGAATCTTATTCGTGGTGTATCTTTCTATACATTCACGCAATCTTGACCTCAATTCAATACGGGATAACTGATGGATGCATCATACTGTCAATATATTTTCATTGAAAAATTCGGTCATCTTATTTTGAAATCCTTGTCAAAGGAAACCTTCATTTTTTATATGTCCTCCTGACCACAACTGACTGCCTGTGGAATCAAAATATTTGTCAAAATCATACATGTCAAAATAACAAAATATAAAACTATGTCTGAAAATGGGTTGACATCTGTGTGCAATTATTTATGAAACGGTCTGTATATGTCATCTACAGGCACTGAATTATTGCATACATAGAATCGGATATTTTGAAAAAAGTTGAGCAAATAGGATGGATGACGCAAATAATATATAAACGTGGAACATAGAAATGATATAAGGAGACAGTAGTATTGAGCTACCGCATGTCAGTAGCAAGCATGATAACTTGATCTGACAGAAATCATAGAGCAATTGAGACAGATTGCACTGGGTTACAAATTACCAGCAGCAGAAAAATCTAATCTGACATGAAGAAAAAAACATGAAATTAATCTATATATAATCAATATTAAATGAAATTGATAAATAGCTCATTTTCTTCTTTCTTTCTTGATTTCAATTTCTGTATAACACATGATTCTCGGAGTCGAAGGTTTGTATTGGCACTATAGGTATGCAACCATTGCAGATGAAAAATTGTTTAATTTTTGCAATTGAAATGATTTTTGCTTCGGATGCACGAAGGTCTAATGGTGCTCCCTATGTAGACCTCGTGACAAATATTCCACATTAATTCATATGCTAGCATACTTTTTCTGCGAATGATTGTTTTGCTATTAACGAGGCAATGTTGCAATGCATGTAAATGGTTGCAATTTATACCTTTTATTTACTGACATAAAATTAGAACGTGCTCTCCTATTCACACATTCATCTTATCGTATTTGAATACTGTCTTAACTTAGCTGTCAATCGGTTCTGATATAAAGGGCAAGCGGAAATAAAGGGATTCGTTGTCTTTTTAAGACTTCTTCATCTTCACACGCCTGTTCTTTGGGTCTGTAAGAAAACTGTCGCGATAACTATTTACTTTAAGCATATGATCAGATTGCTTTTCGTGATGTTTGAAGGTCTATTTTGTGAGCATCTTTTAAATAAGCGATCTCCTTCATTTTGAAGATGGCATAGCTTTTCATGATGACACATGAGCTAGGAGCTAAAATGGACAAAATTCTTTTCATGACACATTTACGAATATTCTCCCGTTGGTTGGATTGTGAAATTGGAATTCAATTTTGTTGCATTGTTATTCCGCTGAAATGAGTCATGTTGAGATCGCATAATTTCTGTAGTACACTTGTTATTGCATCATCGATCGGTATTGATGTGTGCATCAATGCGACATTATGACTGCATGAGGAAAGAATGTTTTCTGAGCTGTTGACTTTAACTTCATTGATTTTATTGAGCACTGGATTCCAGGCTATGAGGTAGATGCTGTGGAATTGGTGAAAGTAGCGTTGACAATAGCCAAGATAATTCGGACGTCGCAGTTTTCGAACTTGTAACAATTGGGCGACTTTTGAGTTCTGAGTCCAGTTTGTGAGTTTCGATTAATAGGTAAAACTCTTTAAAAGGTAAGTTCTTGAATTCGATATGATTTAACTTCTTTTGATGAAGAACATTGGACATTGTCAGTAGTGTATTTAAAGTGACACTGATATTTAACGAATACTTGTCGAAACTTTACTGACTTGCTAATTACAAATCTTTCCTTCGACAAACTCGTATCTTGGAATTTTTCTTTCTTTTACAATTTTCTTCTAAAACGTCATTTATTCGCTTTTCTATTACAGTTGTTGAAATGTGAGAAACTACTGAATACGTGGTTATGTCCTACTTCTTTGTATAGCGCCTACATCATTGTTGATAATGCAAGAATCCATACCTTTGTAGCACGAAAGTCTGAAAGGATTTTCTTTCAAAGTATTCAAAGCATCTTTTTTCTGCCTAGAAAATTTGGACTTGTGCGGTTGCAACTTGAAGCAGTTTTTATTATGTTCTCTTCAAAATCTGTTGTGTTGTCGTCTGGACGGCACATACACAGTGATGAAGGCAACCTAAGTTCGAAGGAAAATGTAGAGCTATGTAGAAAACCTTGTGCCTTGTGATTTAAAAAAACTTATGCTATGAGAAAATGTTATGATTCGATTTTTATTACACGCGACCTTTCGAATCACCAACGGTGATCATCATCAGTGTCATGTAGCCTCCATGATGATAAACACACTGGTGGTGATTCAAAAGGTCTCCTCGTGTAATAAAAATCTAATCACAAAGCAAGGACTTTAAGCAAATCAAAGTAAAGTACAGATGCCATCAATGGTGGTCCAAAATCAACTGGATACCGCTGTACTTTCCGAGTGCTTGTTTTTAAGTAAATTCGAGGCATCTCAATGGTTGGCAATTCCACTTCATCTTGGCTGATCTCGTCCTAGTTTATAGGGAGTTCAGATTCTTTACGGGTCTCCTTGCTGCCAAGAAATTTGTTTAGGCCAGATTTCTCTCAAGCACCACTAGGTATGTTGATGAGATTTGCATTTTCAAATATAGACAAAACTGGCAATTCATTCGGCAAAACTGGTAATTTTCATCGGTTACTACGTCTACTTCATCAGTTAATGAGGGTTCTCTTTTCCTATGTACAAGATCATTGATTTTATCACCAATAAATAGTGAAATGAATAAGCAATGTGAGTTCTTTTCATGATGCTAGAAACGGACTATCACAGGGATCCGTGTTTGGTCCACTATTATTTTCTTTTTATGTCAGTGAACTTGAGAGTAGCCTATGGTTCGATTATGGTGCTCTTGTTAAGCTGATTATTTTACATTGTGCGCTGCAATCGCGGTGTCTTCAACCGATATTCCATTGAAAGATTCTTTTTGCAAGTTTAACTTTGATGTATAAAGAGTAATATAGCCTACCACTGAAGTATGACAGATGTGCACAAATGTCTACAGCGCGTGCATATTCGCAATATACAATTACATATATATTGATTCTAAACTTTCTTGGAATGAGGTGCTCTATGGAAATAAAAACTTCCTCAAAATCTTCCACATTTTGCGACAGCTGAAGCATTTTCAGTGTAAATTTTCACTTCAAGAAGTTTACAGAACTATTTGAAAGTTTCAGGTAACGACCTACAGAATTCGTGCAAGCTCACGGACTTCAACAAAAAATGCGTTAAATTCCTCTACATGAAATGCAGTGGCGTCGCGTGCGCCCAGACCATAGGCCTTCACTCGGCATTGGAATACTATTTCTATACCAGACATTTTTTATGTTACAACATTAATTTTCATAAAAGTTGAATTTTTAATAACAATTTCTCGAATATTGTTTAAGGCCAAGTGAATGTGTACATGAGAAGTGATTGCTCATGTCTCTTAACCGCCTTACTCAAGGAACTGATTACTATATCCCCTCTCTGTCCAGACCACATTTTCTCGAGAAAAAGGAGGCAAGGTCAACAGTTTCTAGCGTTTCTCACGGCCGGTCATTCGCTCACAAGTTTGAAGTTTTGATGCATTAAAATGTCTTGTGTATTTCTTATTTCTTTCTCTGTAAGTACTTTCAATTTTTATATCAGGTGTTAGCCTACCTTGCTTGACTACTGTCATCTTTTCAGTATATTCCCTTCGGACGAAAGGCGTGATTATTATCTCATCTGCAGTACTAAACATAGCGTCACATCAATCACGTAAAAACAACTTATGGAATTCTACCGAATCTGGGTGTTCGAGTCAGATGCATTAATCTGCATCTCTCTCATTACTTTCATTGGAGAACGCTCATCATCTGATCACAGTCTTGTCTGAACGTCAGCCATTTGCTACTGTTGCCGTAGTGGCCTCTCTGACATAAAGCGAATAAAGGAACAATTGGGTTGCGCTTCCCTTACTATATTTAGATACCGCGCCTCAATCAAGAATCGCGTAGAATTTCATTGCAAAAATTGGAGAAGGCAAAGCATCATGTGCATCGGAAAAGCCAATGTTAGCGCGGGCGCGTGCGCTTACTGCCTGACACCACAGATCTAGAAAGGGATAGATGGACTACTCCCCGATTTGCGTGAAGTCTGCTTTCCCTGGCACGCGCGCGCGCACAATCCCGGTATGTAGGCAAGAAACAAATGTTGGCATGCACGTGTCTGTGAGAATGTAATGATAATAAGCACATTAACTTTCAACGACGATAATAATTGATAACGAATCATAGAAATGTTGACAATTCCTGATGACCTGCAATGTCATACTTTCTCACTCATCATGATTGCTTACATAAATGTAGCTTGAATAGAAAATTAGGTGCATGCGAAGTAACGTTTTATTCAAAAGAAAACTCGGTAAATCAAAATTTATTTGCCTCCAAAGAGAATCAGCTTCATTGACTGCTGACGTGATAGGACTTTTGAATTAAAGATATTACGTTCAAAATATATCTTATCGTACCGAAAGAGGCGAATTTTAACATAATTCGACGTGATAAGCCTGATAAGTTTTGTTAGATGATCAGAGTCTTGATGAAAGTCATCGTCATAAAAGTGGTCTGCAAAGGGTAGGAAATAAAGTTTTTACATCAACTTTCTGCAGGACAAAATGTTCAATTTTCAAATCAATGTTCGATACTGCGGGGAGGAGGGTCACATCGTGAACACCCGGAAAAAGAGAGTGGAAAGCTACTTCAGCAATTTTTACGATACTATATACAGCGAAACTAGGAGTGGATAGGCCTCCTCTCTGCTTTGCTGAAAACAAACGGGTGAAAGATACATCCTTCATACTGTCTTCATCGCTCTCAAACAACGCACCATTGCATTGAGAGCAATCTAGGAAGCGCTGGCATCGTTTCGCCACATAACCTGAAACGTAAAATAAGATATTTAGTCTCCAGTCAGAATTACAGTTCTGGAAACTCGACATCCAACAAGAATAGCGGAACTCAGTGTCATCATCCACCTCATCATCTGAGCTCAACTTCAACTCAGGGATTCCACTCTGCCGCTTCGAGGACCTGAAGTCGAGGTGAAAGTCCGTGATGCTGTTGGCGTCATCAGCCATAACATTAGCATTTCTCGAAGGTTTTAATAAGTTATTTATCAAGAGGGACTTGAACGCGGTTTTGAATTGTTGCACGGATGGATTATTGTTGAAGCAACCACGCTGCCGTATCTTGCTGAATAAGATCTCGAGATGATCCTGCGATGTTTTGTACGTCAGAAAAAAAGAGTGACTACGCTCTTGAATCAGATATCCAGAAAGATCGCGAATAGAATGAACAGTAACCTTGAATCCCATTGTAGGAATTCTTCTCCTTGAATCAGCAAGTGGAACATGATCATTAGTGCACAAGGATTCAAGATATCTGAGAGCCATTTCGAAAAAGGGTTTCCATTCGCCAGAATTACTTAAAGAAAGGGGCGCCTTGGTACTATTTTGAAAAAGGGGGAACGCTTCAAAAACAGTAGGCACTGCGTCATCCTTCAGCTTCCTTCGAGTTCTGGGGCGAGTTCCATACTGTCCCTTTGCATGAATAACACTTACGCCCTTTTTATAGTCATCATCGGTGAGATGAACACTGCATACGCGTGATGAATTCTTAGAGGGAGTAAAGTTCTTACGTCGAATGTTATGAAGCCACTTCTTCAACAATTCGGGGTTTGAGAACGGAAAGGCGTGAAAAGAAATGTTAGAGTTTTTCGAATCACGGTTCTGGCATCGCGGAACACAACACGAGGTTACCATTTCTCAAGAAATGAAATTTCTGTAGACAGTTTTGCAAACCTGTTCGAAAATTTTATCTTTCTTATGCCTTTTGAACACATGTTTCGGATTAAGAGTAGGAGAATTGATAGAAATTGCCTAGGGCGTGAGGATTTTATTTAATGATAAAATCGCCATTTAGCGTCGGTAGAATGCATGTCAAATTCAACTTTATCTTGTTGAAGTATTGCGACATCGCCACACTGTGTTATGACACTCATCCCAGCTTCGTTAAGTACACAAATTTTGTCACCCTTATCAAATAAATCATCATCAATTGAAAACAACATCACAGGTGTCAATTGCGATCAGCTCAGCGGCCGTCATTTCTTGCCTACATATCGGGAGCAGGCGTGGCGGCGATGGGAAGTTTTCAGGCTTCACGGCTGAAATAGGGAAACGCGAAAAGCAGTCAATCTATCCCTTCCTAGATCTGTGCCTGACACGCACACAACTCTCTTTCGCTGTCTGAACATCAGTCCTCCGTCTGAACACACGATCAGCTTGTGTCTAATTGTTCGAAGAAAACAGCTATGATTCAAGCACGTGCTGCAAAACTGTTCAATGAGGTTGAGCGTCTGACTTTGAGACGGAAAGCTGTGCACAGCTGTCACGAGGAGCTATCGAATTTAAATGAATGATGACACTTTTCATTTTTATAACTGTTGGAAAATTATTTTTGAGGATGCGCCGAAGGCCTCGCAGGTACGAAGAAAATGACTGATGAAATGACAAACTACGGTGACTATTTGTATAAAACAGATTGCATCGCTTGCAGTTGTTTTGTGATATGCCTGCATGCAGCTCTAACATCTAAAAATTTCTTCCTACTTCACGTAAAGCAATTTTCCGGCATAAAAGTTTTGCAGCTTGAACCCGCATTAATGCGGTAATCCCTAACTTTTCGTGCATGAATTAATTCCAAAAATTCTGCTCATTACTTAGCATGGATACATGCATGCCCTGAATCCTATCTTAATTTTAAGTGGACAAAATCATCAGACTTGTACAGCTACATCATAGCCTATTTTTATCACAATTGCATATTATTGGGTTCACAAGCTCAGAAACATGGACTAAAGAAGAAATATAATTCCCCAATCTCCGGCATACAATTTCCTGTATATATCGGTAATTTCATTAATTGCATTATACTTCCATTTTCACTCAAAATGCCATCTGGATAAACATTGTAGACCCATGTGAATTACTGTCGGCAGATCAGTTGGCAATAAAAAGAATTACCCTCATTTATCTAGCCTATTCGTCTTACTGTGCAAATATATCCATTTATACTACTTCATACCTGTGGCGTATCGCCGATAGACAACCCCCGCAGGTTTTGCAAGGGGCCCCATACCTTTCATTGCGGAATAGGCCTTCCGGTGGGCTAATGCGTGTGCACACCATTAGTTGCAAGTATATACGCATAAACATTATTCAATAAGTTATATATAGTTATGAGAAATCCATGTTAAAGAGATGCTTTGACATCAATTGATATTTGTGCCGTAATAGAAATTGCACATGATGGCATGATAAAAACTAAATCATTTTACATGTCAAAAATTTAATTGCATCATTGTAGAAAACTTTGATTGCATAAAGAATCAGCGGATTAGTTATGTTAACTGAGATGTAACTTTACATCATACCATATATTCAAAATTCAGTCTCAGACCATGTTGAAGGTGTACAATAAACTATAGATCTGTCACGCGAGGCATTTTTAGACGCAAGCATTGATGACAACATCCCAATCAATGTTTTGAGCCTCCATGTTCTCGATGGCTAGCGGAGACAAGCCATCTAATCCATTTTGAGACATCGATGAGCGCAAGTAGTACTTAATTATCTTCAATTTTGAGAAAGAACGTTCCGCACTAGCAACTGTTACTGGTAATGTTAGAAACATTGAAATCGCTGCAGCAGTTTCAGCCCAATCCTCAACCCAGTCTCTAGGTCTAGAGAAAAACTAATATATGATGGAAATAACTTCAAAAGGAAGGTGGCACCGGATTTTATGGAAGATGGTGAATATCGTGATAGATTCGACGGATTCAAAAAAATCAAAAGCTTTACAAACTTCTTCCTGACCTTTGAATCGTGAGTTCAATTGCTCCAATTCGGTGTCAACAGGTGGATAGAATACATAATCCCTGAATGATGCCTCAGGATTAATAAGGGTTCATTAGAGGAAACTTCAATAAGTCAAAACTTTTTTTAAAAAAAATTGGAGAACATTCAATTGCAACACATTGAACACACTGGCATACATTCATAGGAAAAGGTAGAAAAGAGTGCGTGCGGTCAATAACAAAGAAGAAATTATTATTAAGGAAGGAGAGGTGGATGAACTTTTGATCCCTTTTTGGATGTTAATCAGTTTTTTCTGTGGCGATCAAGCGCATATTGTTTGCTTTTTGAAAAAACTTCGCGATGGCTTTTGTATTTTTTGGAATCAGATTATTCATCAATTCATGAAACTCAGTTATGTTAGCGTAATAACAACACTGGTGCTATTTCTTGTGGAATTTTCTTATACGCGGAACATTCAATCGTAAAGTGATATAAAGTTTCTACTTTTGAATTATTACGTAGCTGACAGAGACGCTCTTCATAATTCTGTTTATTATTATAACTCCCTGTAACAACATTTAATTTATGATTTTTGTCTAAATTTCAGGATGATGTTAATATTGTTGAACTCAGTATCAAACTCTAGATATACAAATTCCTAAATATTTATCTTTATCAACAACTTCAATCGATGTCTTTATGTCGTCAAGATGGACATCCAATTCATCAATTTTTAAATTAAAATTTTGAGTCATAATTTTGGTTTTGTCATAATCAATGCTGAGGCCATTTTCTTTACAGTATTTGTAAAGTATTTAATACTGTTTTTTTAGTAAAATGTTTATAATACCGTTTATTATCAATGACAAAAGTTTGCGTTCAGGCATCAAAAGTAAGTTGTAACCTATCATTCATCCGTTTTCTAGGAATGGAGTCAAAAGCTTTTGACAAATCTACGAAGCATAAAAATAATGGGCGTCTCACATTTTTGTAAACTTGCATAACTTTACTTTTTCGATCAGCAATATGTTATCTAATGTGGAACTCCTGTTTGTGAAACCTGTTTGATTCCTTTTAAGCACTTCATTTTTTACTAGCCATTCATTAAGCCGTTTGTTTATGATTTTTGTTAAAATTTGTTAAAATTTTCTCTATGCAAGATGTAGGCCTCCCAGCCATTCCGGATCAAAAATTTTATGATTTTATGACCAATTTTCGAAACTTTTATGACCAATTTTAGAAAATGTCATGACCATTTCCAATCCGATCTTGATAAAATAAATCAGTAAAACATACATACTTGTATTTCAGGCATGCGCACTTCGTCAGTGGCCATAAAGGATGCCATTACATGCAAAGCACTTTCTATAATGACGAATCAAGTCAGAAATGATAACTACGGCAATTTAAGTTCACGTACACACGAGAGGTAGCTATAAATGGATAATCATAGATAAAGATAGCCTTTGACACTGATCATTCATTGTCACTGACGAAGGGCGGCTGCCTGGTGCATTCTTAACTGATTATCATCGACAGCTGTTTCTGTTTTATAATATGACTTTGGGCACTCTTGCTTTCAATAATGAAAATATTTCAAAACGTGTATTCACAATAAAATAGACAATAGCCAATAATTTGATTCTGTAAAAAACATGCAAGGAAGTAAAGTTTAAATCGAAATGGTCGAAAAATTACAAAAATTTTATTACTTTCTATGACAGGTACTATATTTTATTACTTTTTATGACCTTTTTTGAAAATTAGGAATTTTATGACTTTTTATGACGCTGGGAGGCATGAAGACGATAAGTTGATACATCTTATATGAATTCGAATCATTTTTATCGCCTCTTCTAAATAATGGTGAAATCCAACTACTGCTCCAAGGAATTTCACCAGTTTTTTTAATGCACAATTGCATAAAATTTCTAGAGTTTTAATTGTTTCAGTTTCACATGACTTCAATGCTTCATAAACAATTCTCTTAGGACCACTTGTTTTCTGTAGTTTTGATTCATTAACAGCATTTTTAATTTCAGTTTGAGCTATTCTGACATCAAGGGCATCACCATCTATCTGGATTTGCGAAACATTCAGAAGTTTTTTAGCATATACAGGAGCATTTCTTATTAATTTTAAATCGCTAGCTGTAGTATGATTATAAAAGTCTAAAGCGTTCATCGTGCAACGGCTTTATTCTTCTCACTCAGAGAACAGACTCACTCCAGTTCTCGCAAAATTTTCAGACTCAGACGATCCATTTAAAATCAATCATCATCGCAGTGGCGTCTCGTTCATTTGGGCAGGTGGGGCAGTGCCCCACCTATTCATATGTTGTCTAACGTGAATAACCTGCAATATCACTAGTGGACTCTATTTCTTGATCATAAAATTCATCCACTTTCATCTGCATCTACTCTATTTGTACGACAATACCGCTAGCGAAATTCATTATTCGGTTTCAAGACTGATGGGCGCGACCAAGCATCGAGATTTAATAGACTTTAGAGTGGTTCATTTTACGATCTGAGTAAATAGACAGAATTAACACGCGATGAATACGTCAGACAATGGGCACTTGAGTGGGAGCCCTAACGCTTTTGATTGGTTAACTGTCAGTGCAAAGACAGCGCGTTGTGATTCCCTTTTACTGGTCTGAGTGCGATGTGAGTTTGGCATCAGCAATCAGTTCATGAATCAGCACACAAAATCGCTCGGTACATGAGATTTATCTTTTTTAGTGCGTCGTAACTCGCAAATTCACTGATGGAATTATGTAGATTTTGCATTATAAAGGCATTTTAGACACTTAACTGATGCTGAAGAGGCCGACGTGAAAAGATAAGGGAGTAGGAATCACAATACCGGGATCCCGGGATTAAGGCAATTTTGGGGGCAGTCGGGATCCCGGGATCGGAGATAGTCCGGGATTTGTGATCCCTATTAAGGAGACATACTCCTGAAAATATTGCGTAAACTCAGAGGAACGGTAGAATCACAAGAACCTTCAACCGAGAATGGTTTGTGAAGATAAAGTGGCTCACGGCTAGAGAGGAGAAAAATGAACCCTTCTGTTGTCCTTGTTTGCTTCTTTCCGATGGAAGCAATGGAACGTGGACTGAAACTGAAGGAGGTGTACATGATTTGAAACATCTAAGTAAAAAAATTACGAAACATGAAACTTGCGAGAGTCACACTTCAAACTCAATGAGATGGACATTATATGGGAAATCAGGTATCAGAGATCTATTCGATAAAGGCCGAAAACTGGAAATACAGCGCTTTAACATGTTTATTGCATGCATATAGCATGTAAAACAAGTACTTAACATATTCAATGCTCCTCAATCACAAAATAGGATCATTTTGGACTGTTATGCCTATGATTTTGCAAGAATTTTGTGTTTGTGCCCCACCTGGATCAAACTTTTCGAACCGCCACTGCGTCATCGAAGGGAGTCAAATATACATTACATTAATAATGAATGGGGCATGAATTTTGCCGAAATTTTGGGACAGAAGAAATAGCGTTTGAAGACAGGGGTGCGCCTGGAACTATTAAGAAGCCGGCGCGCGCCAGGTAGTTGGCTTCGGAGCGTCTGCTCTCAGAAATTTTGCGCGCAAGCGTGTCAACCGCGAATCTGCGTTTGCTTTCAGAAATACAAAAAACATATAATACGTCTGGCACGTTCGAATTTTGGAAGAATCTAAAAGTAGAAAAATCCAGCGAGCTCTATACAAAAATAACAGTTGTGTAGAGGATGCCTCCGAGGAGGTCTATAAGACCAACTGGGAGACATGCTCAACTGCAATCAGCCATATGATGACAAAAAGGATACATATTAAACATGATTGATAACAAAATGCTGTCAAATGGTTCAACTTCTGAACACAAGTGGGCGATGAGCAGCTGGAGTTGCACCCTACGGTAGTTTGTGGCTGAATGATGATACACTCTCTTTTTTACACATCACATTTGCTGAGGAAATTTACGCAGTACAGATGATTCTCGCATGCTGTAGAAGGATATTAGTGTAGAAAAGAACTGGTATGTGAACACCCTTAAAAACAAATGTACAATCTTCTAACGATTTTGTCCATAGATCTGTTTCTAGCATCATATTCAAAATAACTTTGTCTATTCGTTGCCATAACAAATTGATTAGTTCATTTAAACAAACGCACTAGATTTTATTCTAATGTATTTTTTTGTGCTACGTACATCACAAATTGCACGAAGCAGAAATCAGATTGCTACACCACATACATATGCTACACTATATATACACACTTGGAAGGACATCAGGTTTAATATGCCCATTTTACAAAGGACACAAGTTTTTGCCCATCTTAACGCACTAATTCAACGATAGAAATTTCTGTTGGAAATGTCTTCAGTCACATCATTTTTCACATGCATGTGCAGACTGTCTTCTTGTTCTCGTTCATGCATAAAAAGGGTTTTTATTAATTTGGTTGAAAACATGGTGTTATCTTTCCGTTTCCTTCCACTTCATTGCACTTTGTCTCTGATATGTCATATGCATCACTAGTAGAAGCATGAATGAGAAAACCAGTTGAGATTGATTATACGTAGCACAGAGGCTACAGGTTGGCACCAGGTCGAGATGCGGTGATGTTATTGTTTAAACTAGGCAACAATTAAACGTACGATATTCCAAGAAATGTATGCATAAAACCAAGGAATGTACAAGTTTCTGCGGCCCATTGCAATCATGTGCATTGATGTAGCAATAAATGACTTTGACTCTTGCTTGAATTCTAAATTTTACATTTCACACTCACATGTCGATGATATTTGCTTGATCTGACCGATGGTTTGATTTTTGAGAATTATGTCCTCTGTGCTATTACTTATGACATGACATACTTTCGCCTGATGGTCCTAATAACTTTGGTTGATTGTCTAGGGATACCGTTTTACTAGGGATCTATGACGTCGCGGCTACATACGAAAATATCTGCACCTGTGTCTAATCGAATTTTCGAATTAGTTTTTTCCAAGTACACATTTGGTAGACCGTTTCTAGACCTTCCATGCCCGTAGATGTCGTATAAATGTGATTTCCTCCAAACTGTGAGTTATTTGATTGGTTTTCAACGTTTACGGTGCTCTAATAATTAGCATCTCCTCTAACAATCTGAGAAAAGGTTGAGGTTGAATTTGCACTTGACCGATTTTTATTGTACGTATACTGAAAACGTTGATTTTCGGGTTGCTCTCCCCACAGCCCTCCACGTATTGGCATTGGTTGTCGAATTATATCAAGCTTATAATCTTCTGATCTACTAGGCGGACAATGGAGCGCGATATGTCCAAGACCATTGGATTTCAAACATCGACTCGTGCATTCGAGTTCGTAGATGGCACGAATTGTGAGGATTTAATCGTGTTGTTTCCAGCAGCTTTATCAACACGTTCAAATTATCGACTATCTCCAATTATTCTGTCAAAGACTTTGGAGGCTCATTGATAACTTCACATCCCGACTAGTTTCCCTTGCCATCAGAGTGTTTAGAACTTTTTGTTCGAGTCCTGCTTCATGAGGCTCTGTAAAAGCTTTAGCTCCCATTCGTAAAAGAGTATTCGAATAACCTCGAATGTTTTCCTCTGCTTTCCTTCGCCTATTATCATTTGATGTCCCCGCTTCTACTGAAGAACGGAATGTTAAAAACCGACATTTCAAATCGCGCGCAACTTCTTGAAATGTATAAGTTCCGGGGATGTTTACGACGATTTCATTTGGACGTCCAGATATCTTGACTAACAACACTCGTAACTTTTTGTTGTCAGAGAAAATTCTGTGAGAACATGAATGTCAGTGAGAACATTGAATGATTTGATCAAGCGTTCAATGTCACCATATTTTTGCAAGCGGGGATGTTTACGACGATTTCATTTGGACGTCCAGATATCTTGACTAACAACACTCGTAAATTTTTTTTTGTCAGAGAGAATTCTGTGAGAACATGAATGTCAGTGAGAACATTGAATGATTTGATCAAGCGTTCAATGTCACCATATTTTTGCAAGCAATGAATCTCATCAGTTGTTTTTTCGTGCGAATTTTTGTCATGCTGTTTTAGAACAGTTGAACTGTTCGCTATTTCAGGCTTCAACCAACTGGTATGTGGAGTCCATTGCAGTGGTCGGGCCAGCTGCGAAAAAGTTTAGAAAAGTGAACTCGCTGCGAAAAAAATGGACTTGGTCCTGCGAAAAATTGAAATCTTATGATTAGTGCCTTAAATGAATCTATGCTGTCTAATCGAACGAATACTGGTTTACAGGATGAAAGAAGTAAACTAGTGGCAACTAATTATTATGTTATTTATTACATTATCAGTTCGTGAAGCTTTATATTCATCGTAGCGTTCAGTACTGAACCTTTTAGCAGGTTCAGTAAAAAAGAAGAATTGCAGGAAGTCTACAGGAAGTACGGTTGAGAGGTCAGGGAGCTCGTTTTGTAGGCGCCAAAGGACAAAAACACAAGCTGTGTTGGTCCGGAAATGACGCTGGAAATTCAGGGGTTGGAGTGTTAGCAAAGGAGGAATTATGTGAGAAAGAGGTGGATGTTCGAAGAAAGAGCGACAGGTTGATGGTGGTGGTGATGGCTTTCGTGGATGACGTGCTGCGCGTGATCTGTGGATATGGACCGCAAAGTGGAAGGCCAGAAGCAGAAAAAGATCTTTTCTATGATGAAATGGCAAGTGAGTGGGAATTACAGACTAAAGAAGAGCTGGTGTTGGGTTTTGGTGATTTCAACGGCCATGTTGGAAAGGAAATCGATGGGTTTGATGGTGTGCATGGAGGGAATGGTATCGGCGTGAGAAATTTAGAAGGGAAGCGATTACTAAAGTTTTGTGATGAAAAAGAGCTGTGTGTGGCGAACACATGGTTCCGGAAGAAAGATAAGAGGAAGGTGACTTACAGTGCGGGAGGGAATGAGACTGAGATCGACTTTGTGATAATTGGACAGGAAAATCGAAAGCCCCTTAAGGACGTGAAGACAATCCCTGGTGAATTGCAGCACAGATTGTTGATTGCTGACTTAGACAAAACAAGAGTAAAGAAGAGTGTGAAAATGAAGCGCTTTTCAAGAAGGAAAATCTGGAAGCTGGATGATAGTGCAACCAGGCTTCAATTCCAAGAAAGAGTACAAGACCTCGTTGATTTTGCAGCAACAGATGTCTGGAGTTCATTCAGGAATGGTGTGTTGCAGGCATGTGACGAAATTTGTGGAGGAAAGAAAGGAAGAACTGATCGAGGGGACACATGGTTGTGGAACGATGAAGTAAAAGCTGCCATAATGAAGAAAAAGGAAGCTTATAAAGCACTGTGCATGGATGGTACAGAGGAAAACAAGATCAACTACAGAAGCAAGAAAAAGCAAGCGAAGAAGACTGTTGCCAGAGCCATGAAACAAGAGGCCATGCAAGAGATGGAAAAATTGAGCGAAAATCCTAACAACATCTTCAAATGTGTGAAACTCATGAAACGGGAAGGAAGGGACGTCGAAGGCGGTCGATGTATGAGAGGAAAAGATGGACGACTTGGTTTCACAGAAAAGGAGCGATGACAAATATGGAGGGAACACAT
The DNA here is from genome assembly GCA_907163375.1 of Prostheceraeus crozeri. NCBI lineage: Eukaryota > Metazoa > Platyhelminthes > Polycladida > Euryleptidae > Prostheceraeus > Prostheceraeus crozeri. Next base: position 867,493 of record CAJQUW010015437.1, read on the forward strand.
GGAAGTGATTATGAATGATATAATGATTGGGATCAAAAGACTAAAGCTGATAAGATAGAAGGGCCAGAGTAAAACGTGTCCAGAGATGAAGTGATTACTGCAATGAAGTATATGAAGTCAGGGCTCCTGGATTGTCAGAAGTTTGCACTGAAATGATACATGCTAATGGAGAAGTCGGAATTACTGTGATGACGGAGCTTTGTCAAAGAGTCATAGATGGGAAGGGAATGCCGGAGGAATGGAGAACGAGTGTAATGGTGCCACTGTACAAATGAAAGGGTGATGTTGTGAACTGTGGATCATACAGATGTGTTAAACTTTTGGAACATGGCATGAAGATCATGGAGAGAGTTTTGGAGAAGAGAATTCGGAAAGTGGTTACTTTTGACGAGTCGCAGTGTGGTTTCATGCCTGGAAAGGGCACGACGGATGCCATTTTCATTTTGAAAAGAATGCAAGAGGAGTACCTTGACAAGGGAAAGAAGTTATTAATGTGTTTTGTGGATATGGAGAAGGCGTTTGACCGCGTCCCCAGGAGAGTTATGGAGTGGGCGATGAGGAAGAAAGGACTAACAGAAGTAATGGTGAGAGGGGTAATGAGTTTGTACGATGAGGCGAAGACACGAGTCAGGGTTAGATCAGAATTGTCGAATGAATTTTGTGTGAAAGTTGGAGTTCATCAAGGATCCGTCTTATCACCTGTGCTGTTCGCAATGGTAGTAGATGCATTAACCGAAAACGTAGGGGAAGGACCATTGTCTGAAATTGTGTACGCAGATGACATCGTTTTGACGAGTGATACAATGGAAGGTCTAAGAGACAAGTCCGAAAAATGGAGAGAAGCGCTGGAATCAAAGGGAATGAAGGTGAACGTCAGTAAAACGAAGGTAATGGTGAGTGGTGCGGAAATTGGATTCACGGATGATGCACGAAGATGAAGAGAGTGACTCAAAACGGGGCGCGGAATTTCATTTGCGAGAGATGTGTTAAAGCGGTAAGAGACGATGTGGTGAAAATTGAGGAGCTGTGCGAAGGTATCGAGACAGTAGACGGATTCTGCTACTTGGGGAGTAGAATGAATGCCAGGGGTGGATGCGAGGTGGCAGTTACAGCGAGAGCACGGCTTGGATGGATGAAATTTCGATAGATAGGTGAACTGTTACTTGGACGTAGATTCTCATTGAAAATGAAAGGGATGGTATATCAGAGTTGCGTAAGGCCAGTGATACTACATGGTAGTGAGACTTTGTGCTTGCGAGAGGTTGAAATGAGTATTTTGAGGAGGACTGAGAAGGCGATGATCAGAGCAGTGTGTGGGACGAAACTGATGGAGAGAAAGAATAGCAACATTTTGATGAGAATGCTTGGGTTGAAATAGGAAATCGGGCAGTTGGCGAAATCGAATGCAGTCCGCTGGTACGGTCACGTTTTGAGGAGGGAAGAGGACGACATTCTCCAGAAGGCACTTTACTGTGAAGTTCAGGGACAGCGGAAACGGGGCCGACCAAGGCGCATGTGGCGAAAACGAGTCGAGGAAGAGGTGAAGAAGATCGGTTTAACAAAAAAGATGCCCAGAACAGGACAAAATGGAGAGAAGGTGTGAGAAGGGTTTCTGTGCAATGAGGTACATCAGGCCACCCTCCGGATTCAAACTGGTTTGATGATGATGATGCAGTAGTAGTTCTCCGCACTTGCGAAAGAAATTTTCGGAGAGCTTGATTTCTAGAATTTTTCATATCATGTATGCAAAGCAAATAAAATTCGAAATACATGTAATTTGAATATTGCTGTCCGATATACAAATCAAATTTCCTGACGTTTATTTGTACAGTCGCTCGATTCCAGAAGTTCTGAATGCAACTAGAATCATTTCAAGCGGTGCACATCCCCGCTTCCCATCAGATTTATTAACATATTTTCTGTGTTCAGTTAGCGATGCAACGTCCCTGATGGATGCTGGTGGTACACTGTCGCTGATCAAGACTCAAGATCACACGAAAGTATCAGATCAAGATTCAAGTGATCCAAGTAATCTGTTAAATGAATGTACTCTCCACTTTTTAGAAACGTCTTACCTGCCATTAAGCAAACTTATTAACGCATTGTAGAGATGTGAATGCTGCGGAAAATGGAGTGCATTTTATGCTAGATATGCAGAACAGTTAACTTAATATTGAAAGTATACTTTTATGGAATTTTCGTTTAAGGGATGCAAAGTCCACAAAATCTTCGAATCTCGAGCCAAGGACTGAGCGTCGCGAAGAAGCTGTCATCGAAATCCAGTCATAAAAATCCGACTTGTACCGGTATATTAAAGGACCAGGACGGACATGCACATTGAAAGCAATAGGATGCGCAGTGAACGCGCGTTGCCATGACAGCATTACCCAACGAATGTCGGCGTACTCTGTAAAGGTTCACGGCTACTATTATTTTGATGAAATCAATTTTAATAGAAACAAATCTACAACTATTGTATATTTCTCTAATTTCTCTCTTGTTAACAAGACTTAGCTCCAACAACATTTTAACCGAATTAACCATCAGCATCTACCGGGTTTCTGTTTTAATCAGAGCATATTTGATCTTGCCTCTTGGAAACTCTGACGTACTAAGTGGACGTCTGATTGAGATCAACAATTGTGATTGGCAATTGTGAGCGTTGCCCTTCGTCTAATTGGCCGTGACTGCCAACAAGCAATTCTGCCGCACGTTGCCAATTACAGACAGGCGTTGGCCGAGCACCATTCCAATGCTTGTTTGGAAGTACTTACAAGAGGAGAAAGAGGAAAGAAGACGACAGATGACCATCAGAAAAAGGTGAAAACAGTTGCAGCAAGAAAAGGAGAACAAAATTAATGTCAACAGAAATTAATTCGATGCTGGAGAACATTGAGTGGCAAGAGAAAGAGGCATAGGAGAAAGGAACACATAAAGGAGAGGAAAACCAGTAATAAGATGTAGGGACATCGAGCCGGAGTTGATGGTATTGTAGGAAAAACATATCTTGTTAGGTTTGAATTATGCTTATTTGCACACAGGCTCTCGGTGTAAGACCTTAATCAGGTGCAAAAATAATGTAATCAGTAAATTTTTTCTGCAACCTACTGCAACCGTGATAATGAAATGCCAAGTAAGACTGCTGTGAGATGAGGGTTCAATGGGAAAAGAATACTGCATTATATTCAGATGCATTTCAAGGTTTCGTGGGCAGGAATGTCGCATCTTTACAAGAACAGGAATCTCTTTGAGCTTCTTTGAGAATTGTTTAAGATTTCCACATCTCTGAATTTCTGCATCATGCGTTAGTTCTCCTTCGATTCATAATTAGTATTTGTCCTCTTCTTTTGATGAGAACTTTTACCTTCTGCTTATTGCTGAATTTGCTTATTTCCTTTTGTTGTGACATTATCGATCCATGTTATCAATTGGAATGGATCAATAGCGGTTACTGACCTTTGGTTGTGTTTACTACATGCGCATGCATCTACTAATTGATAAGATGAATTCGGTAACCAAATGCCAGCTTGATGATTTACATATTGACAAAATGGCTCTTAAGAAATAATAACGGATGGTGTTAATTGTAAGTTCATGAAATTGAATTTTAGCGAAAAATAATCAAATATGAAACGTAGTTGCTTTCGGAAAATTTTGCTTGTTGCAAGTATGCACTTAATTGCCTTTTGAATTGTTGCGTTGCAGCTGTTTATTTTGCGGAAACTGCAGAAAACATATAAAACTATTAGTTTCACCTGAAAGACATTAGGCAACATTGTTCAAGTTTTGATAAGAGCGGCATTAAGTCTTAGTGGTCATGAAATATGATGTTATAATTCGATGTTATTAGTAGGCCTGCGAAAATTTAGTGGAGCTGCGAAAAAAATGGAAAATCTCTGGCCCGACCAGTGATGTGAACTTAAAAGTGGTTGTATTTTTTTGTTCATTAATAACTGGATTTTCAAAATCGAATACAATTTTCTGCCCAATACAAGAAATTACTCTCGGATGCGAGCGTAATAGTATCGTTTACGGTTTGCTGTTCCATCATGTTTCGTTTCCGCTGCCACCAAATGAAACAAACGCGTTGGTGAACGATGGTTATTTAGATCATTACTTACCGATTTTGGAAAGTTCGGTGTATTGATAGCGTGGCCCAGATGATACCGCTAGCGTATGGCACCAATTCCTGTTATCTGAGTTGCCCTCTTACTTGAGTTAAGCCTTAAGGTGTAGCCCAAGAGCATCGATTTTCACATCCAAGTCGATAACTTCTGGGGAAAACCACCAGTCAGAATACAACTATCAATTCCAATTGATTAGACACACTCTTTTTGACCGCAATCAACTTTTTCATTAGGTATTGAGGATTTCCAGAGGGCGAGGTGGAGCAACCAGGTGGTGGCTGGGGCTCTCAAGAAATACCTCAAGTACGCCCAATGAAGGAATCACCTGGCGAGCTAAGGCGCCATAAAACCTTTCACCCCTGCTGCGCCGTGGGAGACAACAGCGTTTGGATGTCATGCTGCAGGATTGGCGCCTCGAACGAAAAAGGCTAGTCCGCGCCCTGGGGCGAATGAAAGGCTAAGGGAGAAACCGCTAACAGAAAACCTCCAACAGGTCAGCCAGGGCAGCGCTGTATAGGAGTATTCCGACCCATTCGTTTATGGATTCATGCAAGTAAAGGATAAATCGGTGGAGGCTACCGCGTCCGGGGCAACCGACGCGCCGAAAAACCGGGCATCGGTGAAAAATATGCGAAGACCCGAAGAAAGAAAACTGATAAGGATGGCGACTTTGAATGTGGGAACGTTGTCGGGAAGGAGTGCTGAAGTAGTGGATTTTATGAAGAGGAGAAGGTGTAAGATTTTGTGTGTACAGGAAACGAAGTGGAAGTCGGATAGAGCAAGGATGCTTGGAGATGGGTTCAAACTGATTCATGCAGGAGGGGATGGAAAGTCTGATGGGGTGGGTGTGATTCTGGAGAAGGATCTTGTTGAGAAAGTGTGGCGTACGGAGAGGTGGAAAGGTAGGATCTTGATGGTTTGGCTAACGATCGGTTCGAAGAAAATGTGTGTGATGTCCGTCTATGCTCCACAAGTAGGACGGAACCATAGAGAGAAAAACGAATTCAGAGAAAAGGTTGAGGAAATGATACATTTAGTGGGTGAGGATGAAATATTTTGTTTAGCAGGTGATTTCAATGCGCATATCGGGCAACGGATGCAAGGGGAAGAGAGGAGTGTTGGTCAATTCGGATGGGGAGAGAGAAATGCGGAGGGCAGAGAGTGGGTGCAGCTGGTCGAAAGAAATGGGTTGGCCATAGTTCAGACGTTCTTCCAGAAAAGAGAATCGCACAAGATGACATACAGAAGTGGGGAGCACAGGACCGAAATCGATTGGATTGTAATGAAACAGAAACAGAAGTGGAGGATCAAGGACTGCAAAGTGCTAGCCGGTGAACACGTGACAACTCAGCACAAGCCACAGGTTTGGACGCTACGGTATACGGAGAGGCAAGAAAAGAAACGAATGGGAAGGAAAATCAGAAGGTGGTGGAGATGTAAGGGAGAAAAGTTAGAAGAATACGAAAGTGAGATCAATGATGCCTTCTATAAACTGAGCGAAACCCCTGGTGGAATCGAAGAGGAGTGGGATCTGTTCAGAAAAGCATTCATCGGAGCAGCAGAGAAGGTGGTCGGCAGGACAAATGGAAAGAATGGGGCCGTCGAAAACAGCAATGGTGGTGGAATGAAGAAGTCAGAAAGGTGACGAAAGAGAAAAGAACAGCCTGGAAGGAGGTAGAAAGCGTGAGTGATGACAAAGCGAAGAAGGAGGTTTTAACACGAAAGTATAGGGAAATCAAGAACCAAACAAAGAAGGTAGTGGCACAGGCAAAAGAAGAGGCAGAGCGAGGGCTGTATGAAGCAATAGAGAATGATAGAGGAAGAAAACAAATTTACCGACTCGCAAAAGCAAGGGAGCAGGAAGAGAAGGATGTAGTGGCCATCCAGGATGTAAGAAACAAAGACGTAGTGATTGTTTCGTGTCTGCAGCATATCAAGAAGGTGTGGAAAGAATATTTTCAAGAGTTGCTGAACAACGAAGGGCGCAGCGAAGTTGAACTTCCTTGTAGTGTGAGATCGAAGACGGTAGAGAAGAAATCGAGACCTCATTGAGAAAGATGAAGACAGGAAAAGCAACTGGCAAGGATGAAATAACGACCGAAATGTTGAGGGCAGCGGGGAAAACAGGTATTGAATGGCTAGCTAGACTTTTTCGGCTGTGCTATGAAAAAGGGGAAATCCCAGAGGACTGGAGGCTGGGTTTGATTCTCCCCATTTGGAAAAGGAAAAGGAAGTCGACAGGACCCTGAGAAAAACAGAGGAATCACTATTCTAAGTCAAGTGATGAAATTGTTGGAGCGCATAATCGACGGAAGGCTGAGATCACAAGTAGAACACGAAATTGGAGAGGAGCAGCAAGGTTTCAGAAAAGGTAGAAGTACATCGGATGGTATGTTTGCGGTGAGACAGAAGATGGAGAAGACGATTGAAAGAGAAGAAAACATAGTGATAGGATTCGTAGATTTAGAGAAAGCTTATGACAGCGTCCCTAGACCCCTAGTGGTGGCAACCCTGAGATGGTTAAATGCTGGAGAGAAAGAGGTGATATTTATCGAAAAGATGTATGAAAGAACCAGAGCGGCAGTGATAGTTGGAGATAACATCAGCGAAGATTTCCAAATAAAAACAGGGCTCAGACAAGGAAGTGCTTTAAGTCCATTTTTGTTCATTCTGATTATGGAGTTGTTGTCAAGGAAAAGCGAAGAACATCATGCAATGAACAAGATAATGTATGCTGACGATCTAACTGTGATAACGAAAGACGAGGTGGAGCTACAAGATCAAATGGAAAAGTGGGCGCAGAATTTCCAAAGGCATGGTCTGCGCATCAATTTGGATAAGACGGAAGTAATGTGGGTCAGAAAGGAGCCAAAGGACATAAGTGTTGAGGTGCAAGGAATTCAGCTAAAGCAGACAAAGGGTTTCAAGTACTTGGGAGGTGTGGTGGTGGAAGATGGCCGGAGTGAAATGGAAGTGAATAGGAGAATTAGAGCAGGGGTGGGAGCCTATCAGAAAGTGGCAGGAGTGTTGGGAGGCAGAAGGATCAGCAAAGATATCAGACGGAAAGTGTTAGAGGTGTGTGTAATTCCAGCAGTCACATATGGTCAGGAAACAGTGGCGCTCACCAAAGATCAGCAAGATAGACTGCAAGTGTGCGAGAACAATTGGCTGAGGAGGTTGTGTGGAGTGAAGTTGGTAGACAGAAGAAAACTTGCAGAAATGAGACTCGAAGTCGGACTGAAACGAACGATGACTCAGAAGATTGTGGGAAAGAGACTATCTTGGGCCGGACATGTGGCAAGAATGAATGAGCAGAGGCTACCCAGGCGAATGGAGCAAGAAATGAGTGTGCGAAGAAGAGGAAGACCGAGAATTCTTTGGAGTGACTGTGTCAAAAGAGATTTCCAGAGGGCGGAGGAAGATTGGAGAAGTTGGAGAAGCGACGCAGAAGACAGAGTCGTATGGCGGAGAACTGTGCACAATGTGGTGGAAGTATGGAGCGGCTGACATTTTACTTGACTGTGTTTCCTGATATCGTTTCATGTGGTGTTACCCTGATGGTTTGTGGACTGTAGCTAGTTTGTGATTCCATGAATTTTATGAAGTATATGAACTGTCTCCTTTTTATCTTGTTTGTATGAATCCCCCCTACCCCATTTATATGGGAGAAAGGGGTTGTTAAAATAAATAAATAAAAAAATTGAGGACAATTACAAAACACCGGATATGGATACAACAATAAGGGTCGAATACACGAGACAGACACCTGCCATAAAATATTTTGTGGACAACCTGACCTCTTGAGCGACTGCAACAAAAAAGACGTCTGGAGGCTTTTTTGACAATGAAATCTATTCGACACTTCTATTTTAGATCTTGATCACAAAAGCAGCCTAATATCTTTATTCTATTAGCTTCATCCACAGGAGTGCCGTACACAGGACAAAAAATAGGTTCACACGAAATGGATCGTTTGGTTCATAACCGAACACTTAGAAAAATTTGCACACAAATTACGTCGATTACACCAGTCCACTATATGATCAAATTTCAACTGTAACTTGTCCTTAGAATTTTCACGAATAAAATGTAATATAGTCAAATCATCTGCATGCTTATCGTACAAAGTATTTTCACAAATGGGAGACAGTGAGTCAAAAACTAGACAAAATTAAATTGGCCCCAACACACTTCCCTGTGGCACCCCAATATTCACTTTGAACCATGAAGAAAAACATGAAGTTTTAGTCTTCATTCGCGCATAACGATTAGATAAATAACTAGTTATCCAAACAATTATATTTTGTGGAAGCTCAAATTGGATGCATGCATTCATTATTGAATCATAAGTTAATCTATCAAACGCTCTTCATAAGTAAACAGCAGTCATTCTGACCGCTCCACTATCCTTATCAAGAAACTTCAGCACATGAAGTCGCAGAGAGGTCAGTGCCGAAACAGTACATTTTCCACTTCCAGGAATGTAGGCGAACTGATTCACGTCAGTAAGTTTACGTACTCGAGGTATTATCCATTTTTTTTGCACACCAGTCGCTGCAGCACTTTTGACAAAATTGGAAGTAGTGAAATTGGTCTATAATCACTAGCCGTTGTTGGCTTATCACATTTAGCTGTAGGAATAATATTTGCAAGTTTTAGACATTGCGGCATGCATCCATTTTCTAAACTTCTGTTAAATAAGTTTGTTAATGCAATGGATAGTACAAACTGCAGTTGCGTAACACCCAATGCGGAATTCCATCCGAACCACTGCTCTTCCTTTTTAAAGAATGCAGCTGACGTTCAACATCATTCACTGTCAGTCTCAAATCTTCCATATCCAAACCTCCCATATCAAAGGATGAGAGATTCTGATCCTGGTGTTGACGAAAAGAATCAAAAGAACACTTAAAATCGCGTGGGGTGATGTCATTCATGGAATTTGTTTCAACATTGTTATCAATCAATTTTTGTTATCACTCCAATAGCATTCCACAGGTGTTTGACATTTTTGGATTTGATAACATTCTGAGTAAACTGTGACTTCAGGTATTTCGTGTGTTCCAACACTTTTTCTCTCAATCTCATATACTTAGCCATTTGATTATTTGCGTAAGCTTCTCTCTCATATATCATCAGTTTAAGGGAGATTTCCATCCATGGTGGTTCGTCATAACGAATTCGAATCGACTGCCACGGAAAGTAGAAGTCAAATAATGTTCCCAAATATGTCTGAAAGTCAGACATGGATTCTGCGATGGAAGCGGACTGATTACAAATTGCCATCCGGTCATAACTATTCACTTCTTCATAGAATTTCGCAACTTTAGCAGGTGTAACTTTACGAGCAGATACCTTACTTGATGCAGGGATGTACTTTAAGTCAGGTTTCCACAGAATCACAGAATGATTCGATCTTCCCACAGGTGGGAGTTTAATTTGTTTACAATAATTATTCACGTTTGTATACATGTTGTCGATAGTTGTTTCCCCTCTTGATACAAAATGCACCATAACTTTTAGGGATGTCGTGCTGGAAATATCCACGTGTAATTTTTGCAAATCATTAAAATCACCAAGAAGAAGGATGCGAAGGGGACGGTCATATACTTCCATTTCTAAAGCATGATCAATTATTTCAGTTATTCTCTCTAAAACCTTCTCGTGTGTCTTCGTATTATTCCAAAAATAATGATACGTGTATAAACCAATCAATAGCGTAGATAGCTTTTTTGGAAAGCAGGCAAGAATTCAGTTTTGCTTTTTCTTAAAGAAGGTAATTGACAGTTAGTTATGATCGTAGGCTGTGGCTTGATCCTTAATAGCAAACGATGCCAGCACCTTTGCGCAATTTCCTGTCCTTGCGTATAACATAATAATCACGAGCAGAAATAGCTGCGTCAGGAACATCATCTGTCAACCAGTTGTCCGTGAAGAAGCAGATGTCAACATCATTTCCATGTAGTAGACCATTAATTTCATCCATCTTATTGATAAACTCCTTACATTAGACAGCATGATACATACATGGATCTAATCTCACACTTTTCCTTGGACGTTCTTTGGATACAAACTGAATCTTCACTAAGTTTGAAGAAGCTTTCCGATCATGGACATGGAAGTCACATAGACTGGGATAGTTCACATCACGTGGTGTAATCCTTGTAGAAATGTTACTCACTGTTGATGTAGGCGAATCACATTCGTGAGATTTGTTATCAACTCGTAAAACAAACAATTTCCTTTTGAGTAAACGTGGGATTCCCGGGCTTGCTTTGGAGGTAGGTCTTCAATCTACACAATTCCATCTGAATATATCGATACGTGATCATATTGGTGTAAGGCCGTTGTCACTCGTGCCAAACTGATTACATTGTCTTGTCAGCAACTGACAAACTTGCACACGACGCAAGCGCAGCTATCTGGTCGTCCTATGTCACTGGAAGAGTCCTGTATCCGTTTAGTCAGGTCATAGGCGCCGTCTTCATGAGGTTCAGGAGGGAGTTTTGAAAAATGTATTCCTACACTTGACTTTCCCTAAGTCCGACCGCGCAACCTTTTGTGAGCCATTGCTTCTCACTTAAGTGTATTCCTTATTCTCTGTTCCTGAGCTAGACCTGACCAGCATGTAGCCCTACCGGTCGGACGCTATTGTGCCGGTGAGCTAGAACCTTTTTCTACTTTAGGAAATCCAATAGCGTCCCTAACCGATTCGTGTATTAACTCATAACTAGTAGGCGCTCACAATTTCATGCGCAACGTTCTTTTGAATAATGGCTCAGCTGGAGTAGCACCTGTGACACAAGTAGCTCGGTATGCCAATTGAAATTTAGGCAATTCAGTCTCCCAGTCAAGACCTTCAGCGGAAAGCATTTTCAGAAATTTCAATAAGAAATTCAGATTATCAACTTCTGTTCTGTCGTTCGACCTCCACATTATCCTGTGACCACAATAGCGTCGTTCTACGGTATTTCACATTGATGTCGTGGAAATACCTAGCGAGGTTTGCCGACTGAAAAAAGTGGACCGTTATATGTGGTCGACACTGTGTAACTATGAATAGCCCAAGTCTGTTCAAGAACTTCCGTCGTTATCACACGTAAAACTGGACATAACACGAGCCCTTTAACCAACGGCTAAAGAAGTCAACCAGTGCAAGAATTCGTTTACCGTTCCGGAACTGATCCAATAAATTAATACTCATAATTTGCAACTGAGTTCGAACGGCAAGTTTTTTCTGACTCTCAACCATAGCCAATATGCTTTCTTTGCATGTTTGACACCCTTTCTCAGCGTATCTGCCCATGCAAGTTAACTACACCTTGCTGCGCAGCCTGTGCTGCCGTTGCTTGGTTTTGATAATGCCATGATGCCCTTCGTGAACTAAATAAACAATCTCTTGGCGTAAACTTCTTGGAGCGACTATCCGGGTGCTTGTCAGAATCAGTTGCCCTAAACTTGCCAGTTCCTGTCTTACAAATTTCTAGGAGAGATTCCCAGTCATTCATTCTGATGGCTTCAAGAACAAACTTTTAGTTCATCGTCAACCACAGACGCTCTTTCGACGTCTGGCTGATAATCCATTTGGAACGGAAGTTTTAGTAAGGACTGCCGCCGACTCGTGAACATGTTGCGCGTTCCTGCAAATGATCCGAAAGCAAGAAATGACTAGCGGCAATTAGAAAGAGGCGTCAACGTTGTAATTTCCCTTGATTCCATACTGGACTATGAATTGTGTGAGTTATGAATGCATTCAAAGCGGATAAATCGGCTATGCTACAAAAGAAGGTAACACGCCAACGACGGCTCTTGAATTTCACTCTGTATGTACCGACACGTTTGTCCGCAACTTCCACGCCACCCTTTATTGCATTGTAATATTTGACAACATCAGCTTTGTGCTTCGGCCTACTTTCAGCCATAGATTCACGGTGCATGGTAGACAGTAGATTGACATCGTGGTCCCGCTTTGCCACATTCGAAATCAGCAGCACTTGGTTCTCACTACGGTTGTTGGCTGCTTGCCTGTTGGAACACAATACAGCTCTCGTTGTTGATGAGACGTAAAATAGGATGGTATTTCACGTCGGTTAGCACGAATTGCGGCAGCGTCACCTATGATCGAGAAAAATTCTGGCAAGGCTGAGCGACCTAAAAAAATTGTTGCAGATAACATTCCATCTACATTCTCAACTGATCCCTTAGAACGAGTTCTACTTCCACTCTGGGGTAGTAGGCCTTGTACACGATCTTCCTGTAGCGATTTTGTGGTCTTGTCTCTGAGGCTATTCGACATTGAAGTGAAGCATAGTGTACTGCAGATGACATACGGCATTGAGGCAAACTTGAAAATGAATTTAGTCTTCCATATAGCAGGTTATCTTAATGAAAAAGCATGATTATCTCAAAAAGGAAACTTTTGTCCATTTATTACTTAATTACAAAAATGCCAATTACTTTTTTTGTTATTCATTTCTCATGCAAAAAATCGGGAAGCATATTGCTAATACAGATTTGTGTTGTAATTGTAGTTGCAATTGCAATTACTGTAATTAGTAATTAAAATCAATTACATTTTCTGATGAGTAATTTGTTATTGTAATCAATCACATTTCAGCCATGTAATTGAGAAGTACTTCAAAGTAATTGCAATTACTTTGCAGTCAATGCAGCTTGATATTCATTCCTCACGCTGCATAAATTATATGACTCTCCTCGTCGATAATGCGTTACCATTTTTTAGATATGTTTTCGAGGATTTTTTTCTTGTTCAGACGGAATATTTTAGGTACTACACTGCCCTTCTTTTTGAATTCTAAGAGTTAATTGATTATATGCAGAAAGCACCCAGTATTTGTAGACAACATCTGAATGCACATGTGTTATATTGAACTCCAAAACTCGAACACGTTGGACGATAGCATTTATTCAAACAAAATTTAGAAAAAGGAGTCTATTTCATGTGATATTTCATGAAGCAGTCTTTTGAGTGAAGATGGGGACTGCAAACGCAGCCCCCACACACGAAATTAGTGCGCCTTCTGCTGGCAGGCGTACTGCAGACAATGCAGTTTCTGTCCTGTGCAACATACTTCACCAAATGCTTTGAATCTCGAAAGCGTTCCAGTGTAGCGTGCAACCTTGGACGTGAGGATGGGAAGCCGATCCATGTTGCGAACCACGCGCTATCGCTTGATCAACAAGTTCGGTGACAAGCTCCCGTTTGAACTGTTCGATGCTGACTCTTTTGGTTGCCTTTTCCCTTGTCATGCGATAAAGGACAAAAGCATTGCACTGTGATACTTCCAAGAGCCACAGATACACTCTTTTCCACCACTTCACGGTTTTCCTGAGAAACTGAGCACAATATGAGACGCACTGAACAAGACGATTGCATCCGTTCATAGAATAATTGTAATTTTGGACGACTTCTGGTATTTTCACTTCCCCACCTCGTTTCTTCGTGACTGTGACAAACTTTGCAGTTGCTTTCGTGGACACAAGAATGCATGGTTTCCGCGCTTTCTTGTCTCTCCAGACGACACAAGGAATTTCTCCATTTCCGGTTCGATACCATCTGGATTCTCTGTGATCAAGTATGAGACTTTTCAATTCAGAAGGGAAATTGCTTCTGTTAGGCATCAAGGTACCTATGTGCCTATAAAGCATGCAATCATGCTTCAGACATCAACGAATCACGAATAAACACCACTAGATGACGCAACCGGCTTGCGTCTGCAAGGTGAATGCGCCAAGCCGCTGCCAGCGGCTTGCCGTACGGAATGGGTTAAATCTGAGCAGGGATGTGTTTGCAAAATGCAAGCTTAGTAAAGTCCCAGAGAAGCCACAAGTCACGATAACCCAATCATGCATCTCCAGCTTGAATCGCAGTATAGATGTAAGGCGAAAACACTTGGTGGAGAATTAAAAAAGTGGCAATTTAATATCAATGCTTTCCGTGAAGCAATTGTAATTAATAGGGTGGTTGTTTGAATAATAATTGACCTGAACTAAAATTGACTTAATTTTCCAAAAGTAATTGACTTTATTGACTTTTCACTGAAACAAAGGTCTCATGAAACTATAGCAGACATGACCTAGTGCTGTCAAAAATCCATAGATTTTCTCGATAACACATTATCGCATAATTGCGAATATTTTCTATGGGGGAAAATTTCTATTGCAGCGCAGAATGTTTTTCAACATAGAAAAACTCCTTTCAGTTGCCGCTGAAGTGCAAGAGGTTATACTCGTATGGTGAAACGTTGCTTCTGCTCATTTTGACTGTTTCCGTGATGTCATTTTCTCCATCCTTCTTGAAATGTACTCTTTGATATAGCAGACATCCTCACCAAAATCCATTTTTAGATCTTCGTGAGCTTGAAGTATGGAATAATGTATGCTTTCACTCCGCTCGACAAGGGAAATTAGAGACTTGCAGGCCTGTGATTACTCCTCAAATTCCTCAAATTTGTTTATTACTCCTCAAATCCTCAAAAATTCCTCAAATATAGCTTAACTATGAGAAATTCCTCAAATGCGACACACTACAGACTAAATGTCGGATAATGTATTGTTTTTTGGCGAATGGTGATGATATGTAAACTTCCAAACAAGAAGCTAAGATAGAATCCTGTAACATGTACCCTACATCCAATGCTGCTAATCATGAATCACTCATGATTTATTTCTTTTCTTTTTCTTCTCTCATGATTTATAACTTAATGATTTTTCTCTCACACACTTGGTAGATTTTAGATAGCGTAATCCCGCTGTGCTAGCTAGATCTGATATTTTGATTGGAAACAGACCTGTCCTTTTATCATCTGAATGGGGAGACTGTTAAACAGAATCTTTTCAATATATAAGCGCAAACATAATTTTGAAAAGAGCGACTTACTCACCAATTCATTCCACATGAGGAGAGGAGAACCGTTGCTTGTCCTTCTAGTAAGTATTTTTAAATTTCTAGACATTTTAGGATATAATGATTTTCTTTTAGCCATGTCATATTTAGCACATCAAAAATTAACCAGTCGTTAGCTTGTTTTTTTAATTTTGTTACGTTGAATATCGTTTTCATTTCTGCAAGCTACAGGGCTGCAGATGTTCCGGTTCGTCTGGACTTATTTTGCTAAGCAGAGAAGTTGTCCGAAGTTGTTGTCTGTCGAACTCACTCATTAAATGCTTTCACGTATTTAATGAGTGAAACACTGCGATCAACCTACAGAAATTGTATATTTGAACACTGCAATTTTTTACTTCTAACTTCATAATATTGCTTAGAATTCCAACAATAAAATGCACATTCAATTATTTTCATTAATTATCTTGACCTTTGTCACAATCTTCTTTATATGTTTCTGCGACTATATGGCTGCTAAATGCATGCTTGTACTTCTTAAAGAACTTAAGGATATCGATCTTCCATATCCATTATATGATAACATATAGGTAGCCCAACCAACTTGGATTTCAGTGCTCTTATCAACTGAAGCGTTTGTTTCACTCACTCTCTTCCATTTTATTTCCGCTGAACACGAACACATCCGACGGGGTAAAGCGGATGGTCCCTAAATTTAGTGTCTACGTGCCTCCTGGTCACTAGCGTGCGGGGGTTGGAAGCGTATAAAGCTCTGCTATCTCATGAGTCTTTTTGCAGCTACATTTTCCAGGGTCTGGGGACCGACATTTATCCTGGATGAATTATTCACTTATAGATCGTTTTCATAATTTGCTGAACATAGGTTGGTGTGAAATTAGTGCACACATTGCTTATCGTTGTATGTGAACTTAGATTAATTAAGACATTGAACCACATAGTACTGGGTTGGTAGATTTTCAACCTGGGTCTACTGCAAGATGTGGACGTCAGTATCTCGGCGCAACTTCATGCGAATAGAGGTGATAATCTTTCACTCTTTGACTGTATGAGACCAACAACTCAACTGGCAAGCCTGTTCCCGACACTTGTTTTGTGTTGTATGAGAGAATTCATGTTCATTTGAATGTAGATCGGAGCGATATGATCAAACGCTAACAGATAAACAAGAGCCACCAAAACTTGTGCAGTATAAAGTGATATTAATAAATTAGTGTGTAATGTGGCGTATCCTTCATGATAAATTACTGACTTTTTTTGAGTCACAAGCATTCCGTCAACGATTTTAAGCTTTCTATACTTATCGGTTACTCTCCTCCCCCGTGAAAATTAATCGTTGCAAAGCCCCAGATGCATGTGGTTGAGGATATATCCCACATTCAAAAAAATTACAGTTTACAAATCTGACAAGCATAATTGGAGACGATAGCGTGAAGCAGAGCGATATCAGCAGCTTGATCTGACATCTTCTGTTCGACACATTCTAAGCAGATAATACTTGAGGCAACTAATTGATTTCGTAATAACGCGGGAAGTGATTATGACTAAGTCAGTATTCCTTTGCAATATACACAACCTCAAAAAGTGGGGCTGTGGTCAACCCTTGGGTTACCTTCTTCGTTGTGACTTTCATGATTTGAAGTTTGGCCCAAAATCCGTTCTAAAATTTGTAGTTTTTCTTGTAATTATCATATTAGGCTCCGTTTCCATTCCTCAAATTTTTGCAAAAAAATCCTCAATTTTTTTCATCGGCTAATCACAGGCCTGGACTTGTTATCTAATATACGCACGAGTTCCTTTGGCACTTCAGACGACCGCAGTGCATCCTTTGCAGGGGGAACGAGAACACCATTATCGGGAAACGATAAAGCGATTTCTCGTACAACAGGGAAGTTAGCGGCATAGTGGTTAGCGGAACTCAGCCCCGATCGCCATCTTGTTACAACTGTATCTGGTGGTATTCCAATATCTGAGAAGAGTTGACGTCGGTCACGATTCTTCACAATAGATGCTTTGACACGAGCGATGAGATTATCTGTTTCACAATTCATGGATTTCACAACCATTGCACTGTTATGCAAAAGATGTGCTATACATGTTGCATGAAAAAGATAAAAGCGATTTCAAAATATTCTCAGCAGAAGTCATGTATGTTGTTGCGTCGGTTGGTAAAAGCAAACATTTCTCACGATCTACTGATAGTTACCGCAAAGTGTCATCCACAGTTTGACGCACAGATGAACTTGTTGCACTTTGAAGAAGCGGAATAACATCGTATAAATACATTTTGTCCAGAACGGACGGTTCTCCGATAAGTATATACATTGAAATATTTCTTGCCATTAATATCCGATTTGTCTGCTATCATAGAATCTTCTTTCCTTCTACATATATTTTGATTTCTGCTTGGATTCGCGAATCTTCAAATGCGTTGACGACCGCTCGATTCAGATGGGCATTTGAAATCCAATGTCCATAATATAGCTTTATAATCTCAGGATACTCTTATTCATGTGAAGGGATGTCAGCAGCTTAGAAGGCCTCTGTAACTGCATCATTCAATTAGTCAACTCTATGTTAAATAAACGATTGTTCTGATGATGAGGGCTTCATCTTATTAAAGCCAGACTGATGCTTGATTGGTTTTTTATAAGAATCGACGAAAAATTGCTTGTCATGTTGACTGTAGTTTCACAGTTGGCAATATAGCTGATCGTTCGGTGTACACAAAAATCACTTGGATAGCACTGGATAATCCGATGTATTTTAGACGAGTTGATAGCAGCGATCTTCGGCATCTTCACCTTTTCCATGATCTAGACAGGAGGAACGGCAACGCGACCGAGTTCCGACCTATGACAACGCGATCTATGATTCGCTTTTTCTTCTTCCATATGAATATAATCATTTTTGTTTAGCATAAATTTGAATTTTTCTTTATTTTATGTTTTCCCATCATATCTTGTATTTCATTCAACTCAAAATCATCAACATTTTCTTTATTTTTTAGCTAAGTGTTTGTCAAATTCTTGCATTTCTTTTATAATCATTTCCTTTATTTCATTTTTATCGCAATATGTGCTCATTTCAGAATTCAGTATGTCTTTCAGTATGTCTTTCAGTATCTTTTCCATTTTTACCATGTCTTGGTTTTTTTGTTGTAATATCTTCTGATTTTTGTTTTGTCAATGATACTTGAATTGATAGTGTTTATTTTGACTTTTAAGTTGTCTTGTTAACAGATGCTCGTTTGCTTTGGAACACATTGTATATTCAATTGAAAATGAAATGTAATCACTGACGAATAATAGTAGTCGGTAGTTTTCATTCGCTAATACCTTCTCCATTTAAAAATGTCAAGTTTCTTTCCCTGTTTAGACGGTCATTTGAATTCGAAGTTCATCTCGATTTCTCACATTTTGTTGTTCCATCGAAGATGAGTGTATCGGCAACCGATCATACTAAGGAACCTTGGTTCCTATTTTATAGGGGATTGCAGACAATACTTATGATATCTGGTCTTGTCGGAAATTCAGTGTTCTTCATCTCAGTTTTGCGACAGCAAGTATGTTCCTCATTAACAAATTTTATGTTGCGTTGTCAAAGTGTATTTGATGGATTGGTTTGTCTTATAACTATAATCATTAACTTTCAAACAGCATATTGGTCAACTGGGATATGGCAGATTGATGCCATTGTTTGCTTTATTTGGCACAGTCAATTTCTTTATTGGCATTATGTTTTTTTATCCATTCAGAATTTGGTTCTTACCGCAATGGATCGTTTCGTTGCCGTTGTATTGCCTCAACTATATCGTCGTAGTCAATCGAAACCGCGCAAGGCTTGGTGTGCTATTTTCCTTGCAATATACAGTGGGATTTTTACTAGTCCCCTTACATTGCATGTACAATTTAATTACAACACCAGTCGATGTTCGGCAGGATATGTATTTGATAAAGCGATTGGGGACAAATTCTTTTACGGTTATGCTATTGTTTGGTTTTTTTCTTGCTATTTGTTTCCAACAATGACATTCATAATACTTTATGGGAAAATTTTGATGCACCTTTTCAGAGATAAAAGCACGAACGCGGAAAATAAGGAGTCAGATTCTCGAAAAGCATTCGCCAAAAGCTTCACACTTGTTACAATGGTAATAACAATGGTATTTATTCTCAGTTTATCATATGATAGTATATATTATCTTTTGGGAAGTGTTGGAGTTACCAAATATATTTTCGGAGCTCCTTTACAGTTGATTGGGACTTTTCTAGTCGCTCTCAATAGCTGTGCGAATCCTTACATATACCTCATGCTGAAGACGTTTAGGAATGCCATCTTGTCAACGTTATGTTTCTGGAAGCAACCGATAGCGCCAGAGCAGGAATCAAGTTTGGCCTAATCCTCGATGAGGAAAATTCCAATGCGATTCAGACGGTGATTCATGCCACTGGTAAAAGCATCATCATTGTCCATTCTGTGATTGCCGTTCATGTAAGTTAACGTCGATGTTTCTTCCATGATTGTTCAGAATGAGCTTCACACGAAGCATCTTTCAAATTGATAGTGATAGCTTCGATTTCGTTACTCCTTTATCTACCAAAGAAACTTTTCATCAATTATTAGAAACTTAATTAACATAATCGATTTGCGATTGAAGCCATGGTCACCAATATGCACTGAGTGCATTTACAGTGGACACTTCTTCACTGAGACGTAAAATCATTTACATTACACATGATGATTTCATGTGTAGGTTTACGTGAAACAAATATGTATAACCGACGTAGATTTAATACATCTAATCATAGTTGTCACGAGTGCGGATTATATCCTTGCTTTGGACAGGATCATCAAGAGAGGGTCGGTGGATTAGAGTAATTAACGGAAACTAGACGTTGCTGAGTAGGCTGTCTGTCTTTGACGGTGGATGCAATAATTGAGTTCAATATGTCTGTTTACACTCAAACATTCGGCAAAGCTGCTGTATTATTGATGTGAAAAAGGGTAAAAGATACGTATCGTGAGAGTCAAATATCATAATTTGTGCTAGATGATTTGCTTATGTGAGTGGCTTTTTGCAAGAAATTGCAGTGTTCGTACTGGTGCGCGAATTCCGTAAAAACGGGCGCGAATGCGCGAAAAATGAAGGCGGGCGCGAAAATTCCGAAAATATTTTCGCGCCCCAATATTGTCCCATATATTTTCGCTCCCCAAAAAATATTTGACTATAATATGTCACTGGGAACTGTTAGATGTGTCTACGACTATGTATCAGATTGATGACAGTAATAGAATTGAATATTTTCCTTCTTATTCCAGAAAATGCCTTCCTGACATAACACTAACAAATAGGAATAGTGTGTAAACCTACTACGACATACCGTAATCATCACTGCGTATTCTACATTTTATTAAGGGACTATTTATCATCACTGCGTATTACCTTTTTGAAAGGGTGAGGCGATTCTTCAGGAGGGGAACTGAAAAGCTCCTCAAGTACTTACCGTTTGAAAATGATTGCTTCAATCGTGCCAATTTCTTTCCCCACATCATTCGAACGATGCTGAACTGGAGAACTGGGCGAAGACTCTTGCTTTCCCCAAATTGTTCCTCAAAACGAGATTTCTACTCTTGAAGTTGAAGCTCGACTCCTTCAAGGTACAACAGAGAAGCCAATGGACATTGGAGAATACTGGCAGAAAATGTCCTCAAAGATGCCAACTCTGAGTCGTCTGGCTCGAGTCACGATGACATTACCCCACGGAAACGCAGAAGTGGAGAGGGTGTTCAGTTTGCTGCCTGATCTAGTGACAAAGAAACGGAGTAACCTGTCCGCGACTACAATGAATGCGATCGTCGTTATTAAGAGCGCCATGGCATCGAATAATATCTCATCGCGAAACTTCGAAGTGACACAGGCACTTTTGGAGAAAGTTGCCAAAGCCAAACAAGCACATGAGCTGCGTTTGAAGAGCGAGATGGAGGAAGAGGCAGCAAGGAAGAAGAAGGCAGCAGAGAAGGATATATTAAAAACTTTCGAAAATCAGAAGAAAAATGATTCAAAGCTGAATGAGTTAGAGTCCGGTCTCAAAAACAACGAAAAGCGAATCAGCGATATCATGAAACGGAAAGAAGGCCTCGTGAAAATGCAGGAGGAGGCATTACGGTCATTAAAGGAAGAGGAGGACCACCTTAAATCTCTGCTTGATGAGAAGGAGAAGATGGAAGAAAAGAAACGAGCAGTAGCTGAGAAGCTCATGACTAGTACTTTGAAGCGAAAAACACATGAAGAACTGAAAGTTATTTCTCCCAAGAAATTGAGGTGATATTTTCTTTATCAGTGCCTAGCGCTTTTAGACAGCATTTTGATTCAACACAGCTCGATCATCATGTACCTGATTGAATGAAACTACTTACATGTGTACTTTCATTTCTGATCTTTTCTTCATTTAAATCACAAGGAAAATAGGGCATAAACTCTTACGGTGTATTAATGAAACTTATTATGTTACATTTCAGTACCAGATGGAAAGTGTAGCGACGTTATTTTAACGAAGACGTTGACTACACCGAGAAAATGTCAGGTATGACAGGCCCTAACACCCCGATTTTAGTCTTTGGTTCGGTTCCATTTGGCCCAGATTTGGTTGTAGTGATTTCGGGCATTTTTCTAAGGCCCCACAACCAAATCCTAGCCAATTGGAACTGGAAAAGGCATTTTCGGGGTTCCTTAGGCTCATTTGATTCAACGTTGCGGAAATATTATAGTACCGAATTAGAATGAATACATTATAACGTACTTATATGTTTGTATATGATCTCATTAATATCATGTGGTTGTCTGCTCCATGCAGGGCCATCCATTAACCAATTATGTTTTCATCTACTCCATCAAAGGTATCTAATAAATGCTGTAAATCGTCATAGACCTATGAAATTGACCCGTAAATATGCCTATGTGAATTCCATATATGTCTGAAAAATGTATGTATTGACCTTACGCCCGTGCATACATGTATCTTAGACCAATTAGTTGGGGGCGCGAATCGCAGCGCGGGGCGCGAAAAATGCGAAATCGGCCAGTACGAACACTGAAATTGTATCACCACGATTTTTTTGCATGAGTTAGTCATTGAACTCGACAACTGAATGTTCGGAAAATGGTTGTGAAATAATGAATTATCCTTATTCTTAATCTGCTAAATTCTGTGTTTGCTATGTGTTCTCATTGTACGACTCAACTTTGTACGATTTTCAATTATTTGCCACATACAAGTTATGAACTATTTAAACGCATTACTGGAAAGTAATAATTTCTAATTTGATCGAAAATTCCACGGAAACTTGATGCTTCATAAAAAATCGCTTACATCCTTCTGCCTTTTACATTAGATTACTGCAGTTAACTTAGATAACACAGTAAAACTTGAGTGAAAAATTATTCATCTTGCAATTTGTTGTTATATACTACCAAACCACTCGATTTGTCATCAAGGCATAATTTTTGCTTACAGTGACGAAGTGTTGTTGGTGAACATGTACGAGAACACAGAGAGGTATTTATCGCATATTTTCTCTTTTCATGGATTCAAGTGTATATGCACGAATTTTCTTCTTTTGTGGTAATGCACACGAATTGGAGATGAATTTTGTGATTTCGTAGATTAAAAAATGAAAGAATGATGCCTGTTCACGAAGAAAATATGCTTCTTACTGCTTCTTTCTGCTTCTAGATAGCATGAGATTGGCACCCTACAATCGTATTTAGCCTTGTAGATCATTTCACAATTTTATGACATTATAGCGAAAAGCGTATCGAACCTATTCATTTGCTTTCTAGTCAGAAATGCAAGTGTAATTGTAAAGTTCGCAGCTTCTTACGTTGAAAATTTGCGGAAAATTGTCTGCATTACTTTGATTACTATGCAGTACCCTTACACGGGATTATGCGGCCTAAAAATAAATGATTCATAAGAAATATGTATGAAGTTTCAAGACTCAGGGATTTGTCTGTTGCAACCAGCCATGGTCCTTGCACTATCCTTCATTTTTGCTTGATCATGAACTGTAGGTTTTTGCGTTTTGTAGTTATTCCCAAAAACTCAACCACAGTATAGCCACACACGTGGATGTTTTCCTTAGTCGTGGTAGCGGGCTTTCTGGCGTCCACTATCAATCAGTCCATGCTAAATTGCAGTGTTATTTAGCATTATTTGTGAGAGCAATTGTTGTAAAATCTGAATGTAGCTAAATGTAGCATATCACAATTTATAGTAAACGATATCAAAACTGAGATTGGAAAGCCCATCGTATACAAGAGCGATTTTGTCTCGATAATCTTGGCTGTTAATTTTTTTGATTGCTCACTGCAATTTCTGGAGTGCTTTGCAAGTCTTCTGATCAAGATGTAGAGATTGAATTATTTTTCAGAATTAGACAAGAGTATTATTCTATGTTCAATTAACCAAAAACAAAGCCATTCAATTAGAAAATCACGATGCTATTTTGATAGTTTACTGACGCAATTTGTTTTCTATACAAACGCATTTTGTTCCTTTTGAAAGGATTAAGGATTTTACTGTCAATAATGCAACTCCAGTGCTATATGACCAAATCCGAAAGATGAATTTTTATCGGCCATGAGAAAATTATCGAGACAAATGTTGGAATTTGATATCCGGCTATTTTATTGATCAGAAATAAGAGAATGAGAGCAAACAGAATCCAGGAGAGAACACACAATACTGTGGAGCTTTCAAAAATTGAAAAGATTACAAAGTTCAATCTTGCGTTGACAAAACATAGCGATTAGCATAAATTGAAAGAAGTCATCCTCACATGAATTCACAAAACGTTGACAGCATCAAAATCAAACTAAGTGATTCATAAGAAATTCGAATTGTTAGTTCGCCAACGAGGGACTAGGCTCTGCTAAATGATTTAAAACCAAGACATTTGTTTTTGATATTACTCAATCCGTAGGTTATCAAGTATATCAGTTAGTCAAGCGTTCATGGGAATGTTAACAAATCACTTTTCTCGATGCAAACTAGATGATAGGGTTCTTCTTGCACATTGCACTACAGCAGCCATAATTTCTCTAAATATGATTGATGATAGTACGTGGTTTAGATATTTTTCTAAAATCTGATGCAAAACGTTTATGTGATGCCAGATAGCTTACATATAGCAGTTATGATGACTGATGAATGCGTGCATATTGATGAGATATGTTTACGATTTCATGGAAAGAAATAATTCCATCGGCCCATTGCAATCTTTTCAAGTCATAACAAAACTAGATTTTCATGCGCAGTCATCAGATAATATGTTGACTAAACAGCAGCTAATAAAAGAAACTATTCAAATAGTATTTATCAACAACAATAATTTATCAATTTAACATAGCGACTGATTTATCTTCGATTTAGTATTTACACTGCGGGTTTCTAATTCATCAAAATCCGTCTATTCAACCCAAAGCAAATATCTATGTCATTTCTTAGATTTGTCAGATGATAACTTCCAAGTTGAGTTCTGCTCTTGTTCTGTTCTCTGATGTGCTTTTGATTTTACTAGTTCAAACCATTAAGATCAACTTGGCATTCAGATTTATTTACACTTGAAGATCTCATCAGCTTATTTTTTAGTCTAAATAATAAATCACTGTTTATAGATTTGCATGTATTTATGTCTAAAATTATATTTGTAATTTTTTGATTGCATAAAATTTCTAGAATCTAGATGGTAATTGCCCATTAGTTGAAAGCGTGTATAGGAAAATTAATGCAAACAAAATGTGCTCGACAAATGTTGCAGATAATTATACAGATAACAGATCACGTCATTAAAAAATGTTAATGTGTGGATCGATCACATACGTGAGTTATACAGTGAAGTGAAAGACCTGATAAATGAGACGTTTTGTCTCTGACTTGGCGATAATGGGATTTCTAAATGATTGGAGTATGTGAGATGCTTCGGCATCAAATGATACAGGCAGTTTTGAGGTGCAAACAAATCGTTTGATACCTTTGAAATTTGCATTTTTTTCAATAATTTGAAGGCAAATTCTGAGGTATTATTGGCGGTATGGTTTTTCTAGCTTCGGAAGTACTTCACATTAATACCAAAAAGTATACATAGACCATAAGATTTATACTCCAACACCGACTTAAATTAGATTTGGACATGCCAGCCTCCTTTAAGCGACCAAAGTCATAGATTCTTCTACTGGCAGTTTCATAGCTATGCAGTAAATGAGAGCCCATTAAAGTCCTCATGCTAAAATATTCCCGAGAGGGTTTATTTCTTTTATGAAGTTGGTTTACCAGGCGTTAAAATTCTCTTCTGAACTGATACACATGTACAGGGTGGCCCAGATGTAGCTTACTACTTTCAAATTCATTTAACTCGAGCTATGGTTTACCTATTACATTAAATGAGATGTCATTTCAAAATGAAGGATGTCCCATTTTGTTTAATATAACCTCTTTTATGCGATAGTACATCATTTCGACATAATTTTCCACCAAAAAAAGCAAAGAAACAAAACCTTGGAGAGAAAAATTTCATTTATTTAGCTATATTCCAATCATTTAAAATGATGCATGGTGACTATCATTCGAAAATGACCTCCGCCATTTTCGCAACGCTGTAGTCTGTTGTGAAATGTCGCTACAGCTGACATTCTTGTGCCATCATTCATCAGGAGTCACCCTAGCAGAAGATCGAATCTTTTCCTAGACTCTCGATTGACTGAAATCGTCTGCCGGCGTAGACTCGCCACTTCAAATCGCCTCAAAATCAACAATTCATGTGAGTAGCCTAATGTCAGCTGGCCATGGAAAAATTGAAGGTCTGTATCTAAAGCCTGTTGAGAATAAGCTGTGGCATTTTTACGCAAAGCTAATAACATAACGGAAAACACAATCACAAGCCTGGCCAAAGGCTTCCGCAAATTGATTGCCCTCTTACTGACCCTACGCCGTCGCAGGTCATGCAGTTGCATGAGTTGTAAGGGTAAAAGCTGTTTTGATGGACAACCCTTTGCGCAGTTGACATTGAAATACCGAGTTCACGAGATGTTCTTTTTGTCGATGTTGTGGGGTGGATGGCAAAATTCTCATTCTAACTTTGCCTTTACTGGGTTCAAAACCAGTCGTCCCGACCACGGTAGATTTTGAAGTGATCCATGTATGGAGGCCCTTTGATGAATGGACTCAATCGTTGCAGAAGATGGACCGCTTGGCTATCCACGTTTGGCCAGCTTTTGTCGGCAATATCCTTCCACGATTATTGGAGAACCAAACATTAAATACCAGTCTGTGATTAGGAAACATTATTGTGGTGTGAATATTTCACTCATCATTAAACAGGAATGTCACTAACTCGCACTTTCAATCTTGCAATGAGTTTATCACGATTGATCGATTACTCATTGAAATTTGAATATGAATTGATTGTACAGTTAATGGAGAATACAACATAGATATCTGAGTGGATCATTGCTACTTCCTTTGTTTTTTCAAACATGACATATATTAAAAATACCCAATTTTTATAGAAAATTGTTTAAGTTTAAGTAAAATTGTTAAGTTGTTTCAGAGTTCACTGAGTAAAAAGAACTTAAGAAAACTCAAAATGCATTCTTTGGAAAACAAATGGTGGTGTCTTCACCTTTAAAATAACACATGCTGAATTATAATATGTTTCTTCTACTTGAAGCTACATGCTTTCAAAACTAGTAAGCTATATCTGGGCCACCCTGTACATTCTTCAATGTGTCCTTGTGTTTGGGCAAATCTGTGATGACATAATCGGCATGTTTGACCATGAGGATTTCATCAGACGTAGGCCATAGGGATCCCATATGGCCGCAATGTCTGAGCCTTGTGGAAACCATAGTGTCATCATCTGAAAAACAGTGTGAACGACATAATTGAGGGGAATGCGGAAGTGTCTGTCACTTAAAAAAAGTCGATATACATGAGACGAAGCCACTTGGGAGATCACCTTTATGAACAGTAATGAGAAGTCCATAGTATCGAAAGCGTTTGTAAATTAAAGGAAGTCATGAACGTTATTCGAATCATGGGCTTCCTGATGGTTGAGTTTGCAAGTTATCAAATCAACGAAAAGTGACGAGTTTAAATCTAAGTAATAGATATATAGATAGATACAAAAGCTAAAATTGTATGAACGTTTCCCAAACTTTCGCACTAAGTTAAATTTAACTCCTCCATGGCCTCAGATAAATAGACTTTAATTTTATATCTGTTTGTCATGCCGACGTGTAATATCAAGAAATGTAATGTACTTATCTTTTGCTAAGCAATTAATTCATCCTTGATTTTATAAACATGTAATTCACAACTCTGCAATTCTAGATAATCAATGTTCTATGCAAAGTAGAGAATTTGATTCTTTATTACTTTCAATGAAGCGTAATTCAATTATATGATGAAATTCTGATTCAGTGTTTTAAGAATTATTTATTGATGTTATTAAAATTTATTGATGTTGCTTATAATCGCTTAATGAACTTGTGCAACAACTCCCTGAAATTACCGTTTTCCCAGACATCAAAATGGCTGCATTGGTGATTGCACAGGCTAGCACTCGGAGTCAGCCACAAGATCATGACCTGTTTCCGTTAGTATGTTTGACTAAGGATGTTAATTGAAGTGAAATATATAAGCCTTACCTCATTTCGAAGATATCGTATGTACTTGTACGTTCCTTGAATAATACTCATCAAAAAACGAAATCGAAGCAATCATTTATCACCACTGTTTCATTCCTCATACAGCACTCGTACTGGATCTGTAAATAGAGATTTTGAAGTCTTGTCGAAAATCGTGATTTCTTCCTGTGTGATATCGAAGAGTTTTGAAATATCATGACGGATTTCAGCAAACTAATGGACTTATCTGACGAAGAATTTCTTGTTCAATATGATAGTTCACTTTTCTATTCGTACTCCATTACGTCATCTAGCAAACCCATTGTTGATTTACATGTATATTTTCATAATCGCTCGAACGTGATTCACCTGTTTGCAAAAAGGGAATCATTGCTAAAAAATCTAGGCTATGCTTGATTTTTCCTTATTTGTTTGATTATTTTTTTTATTTTCAGACATTTTGTCTCTTTAGTCATGTGAATCTAAAGGGAGTTTATACGGATTGATCGCATTGTCTTGCCAGTAATTGGATTAAAGTGATTCGTTCACCAACTTCAATGTTGCAAGCATTTTCATTCATGAAGTCATTTGAGCAAAAAAAGTTTTTTTACAAGCTTTTCAACTCTTTGCCATCCTTATCGCTCCTTGTTTATTGTTTATCTGATCAACTCATATCCAGTGCGAACCTTGCGAAAATGCATGTAATGTTTCATACACAATAGACTGAAATAATTGTCTTCACATTACGATGCTTATTTTCATTGCTTTGATCCGGAGATCATGCTAAGTACTTTTAGGGTTGAGGTGTTGGCTAACAACTGAGATTATATTTGAATGTATTGTATATGGAACCAATCGGTTGTACTTGGATGATTTTTTGTGATGTCTTACTCTGTATTGCTACCGCTAGCATGATCCTCAATTATTGCGTTACGCTTCGCTGAATAATCAAAATATGAGCAGTTTGCAATCTATGATTTCCACAACATCGCTATACAACAAGATCTTTAAAACCTTGGTCTTGAAACTACGCGTCTGTTGATCAGCTCTACCAAAATGAAAAATATCTGCGTTAAAAACAAACATTATTTCATATACTGAATGATGACATGCATTGCGTGCTAAACGTATTAACTTTGTATGTAAGTGCATCTCTATATGGCTCTGCATCCAAAAGAGGCTCCCAGTGCACAACGTCCACGAAATTGCAGGTGAAAGATGCGATGAATTTGAGAAAATGCAATGTTCACTGAGCCTTCATCCAATTAACGGTGCTTGAAGGCATCATGAAGAACTAAGTTGTTGAACACGCTGAATCAGCACCCTCAGGGTGGCTGTGGGTTTGAAGAGTCAGGATAATCGGCCAGTGTGAAATAGCACTATTTCTAAAAAAATGTGTGGAGTCTGGAAAATATCAATATATAATACATACTTGGTCACTGTTGATGTTATATCAGTCAATAAGTAGTATATTTAAATTCTGTATGTATTATATATTTTTGTAATAGAAGTCAATAAGCAGTTTGGAAAGTGAAATGAAACGAGCAGAATGTCAGATGTCAATTGCCAATCATTGCATAAAAACATGATCAAATCAATGAAAAGTACTAGGAACGTTAAGAGCTTCCATCGTCGTTGTCACAGTAGAACCTGTATTTTGCAGCAAATGGTTTATACCTGACATATGTATTTTCTTAAATGTTACAGCAGGCGATTGAAACTCTTACACAGGTCCAATGTATTTACATTCTGATTAATGCAGTAGGCCTGATCAGGTAAACGTGCACAATATTGATTTTCTGACATCACAAAACAGATTTATATAGGTCTAGCTATTCTAAGAAAATCACATTGTCAGAAATTTGCACATGTCAGACATGAAACACATGGTCGCAAAATACACATGTCAGATAGCCTATTGCATTTGGCATTGAAAATTTAATGTCAGGTACGATATTCTTATTAAAAAAGAAGAAACAAAGAAACCAGTTTTGATAATAATTCACTTTTCAGACACTGTTGAAGATGGCCATTTTTCATGCTGTTGGTTACAGTTCCTTGCCCTTATTCCTTTGCCATTTCTATTCCTTGTCCCTATGCTGAGACCTAGCAGGGATGTCTATGAAGCATGGAAAGTGTCAGGGATTTTCAATTCTCAATCCGTAGGATTTAGCGTAGGCTGGTTATCTGGAGAATTAGGTTTTTGGGCATGTGGCTCTCATGAGTTATAAGAACCTTTATTTCATCAATCAACTGGATATGATTATGAGCAGTTACACTACGGTTGTTCCCGAATTTCAAGAAAATGATATGAATACAGATGCATCATTCATTACACTTATCAGATATATTGCAAACACCTGAGGAACACATTTGTTCTCTTTCTTTTTGAACGAAGATAGATGGAAAGTATTATAGGATAATTCTGTTGGACGAATTGACGATGACCTCTCTCTCACTCCTCTCTGCTATAGATCATCAATAGCCGACCAAGAAGCAGTCATGAATCTGAAATCTTTGCCAGACGTTGGACTGAATTTATGATCCGTTGATGTAAGCCAATTATTTCTAATATTATCAACCTCCTGGGGATCTGTTCTATGTAAATCTCTATTTGCAATAGCCACATGATTATCTGTCTTTAGATAAAATATGGATTTTCAACAGGTGATCTCAATAGCATTCACTAAAATTTGCTTGATGAATTTTTAGTCAGTGAAAATACTGGTAAGAGACGCATGACAAATGCACGGATGGTTTTTCGAAAACCAGAATACTATGGACTGTTTTTTACGCGAGTCGCCATCATGTTCAATAATGTGTTTTCCGCAACATCTAAGAGTCGACAAAATTTTCACCTCATCACACACCACAACTTGTCGACGAGAACTTGAAAATAAAGAAGTTTGCAAATTTCTTATGTCTCTGGTTCCGATCCAAAATTTTGGAAACTTTCTATGTTTTCCGTGTACGCAGTTAGACGTGGAAATGGAAGAAAATATCATTTAGTAAGCATTTATTGTTTCCTGTATACAAGTTCGATGATTTAAAATATACCTGCCCATTGAATTCAATTTCAGACAGTTCAATCAATTCTAAGCGGATTTTGGGTCACTTAAATCTGTTGGATTAATCCATTCAGCTAATGATTTTATCGATTTGATAATGTCATTCATAGTTTTCATAAAGCATAGCACATTTTCCAAATGTGATAATCTCTCGAATATATGCTAGAAACTAAGCATTGTGGAATTGAGAAAAGTTATGTACCCGGGTATCCTTTCAGCTGTCAAATATGAGTAAGCTTGAGGCAAGACTTTTTGATGCCTTCATTAATAAGCAGATCAAGGATTTCTGACGGTGATACTAAACGCGACATTCTCAGTAAATGAAATTGATAGGATGCTGTTTCAGCTGCAGGCGCATTTTTGCTTGAATAATAAGAAATCACAATCAATAATTCACATACAATTGTAAATTTCTTTAAATTCACATAATTCGTCGGGAATTTGATTCCGATGTTCAGTTGACATTCAGTTCGAATTTTTCGTGACTGAATAAATATTCCACGCAGAATGCCTGTAGTATTGTTAATTCAGGAATCGAAAAATAATAGATTGCATGACTATCAGATGTCCACTTATTCAATTCCTTGGCGCATTGTAAGACCAGTGTCATGCACAAAATGCTCATAGTTTTTGTTGTTTTCTCTTAATCAATGATGCTAGGAATGGCGTTAATCCACTTTTCTCTGTTTTTTTTCATTTCTGATTGGGAATTGTAATTGCAAGGATTCATTTCTGATTGGGGGGGACAGTTCACCTCCTCAACATCTTTGATGAAAATTCTGCAATCTGTATTTTCAAACCGGTTAACGCTAAATCCTACGGATTGAAAGTTGGAAATCCCTAAGACTTTCTATGTTTCATAGATATCCCTGGACTTTGTAACTTCGGCCTGATGTTCGTTCAATTGATCTTTGAAAGTTTCACAAAGGATTTTTTGAAGATGCACAAAGACTGATGGTGACCAAAATGAAGATGTTCAGGTGATATCAAGGTTTAACCCTCCGGGGCCGAGTTAAGAATGAAGTTATTCGGCGCAAGATGAGAGTCCCAGCCATCGACAGATTCATGAAGTAGCCTATAAGCGGCTTGCATGGTGCGGGCACGTCAGAAGAAGAGCGGACGGTCTAACTCAAGCAGTTCTGCATCAACCAATGTCTGCACGGAATTGACGGATGACCTTCATTGAGATTAATTATCATATAGCCGACACAGTTCTCCTCACTAACTTTCGTAAAACCTGATGGCAAAAATTCGTGTGATGACAGCTCCTGTTGCAGGTAAAGTGGTAGCGCACTCTTAATTCTGAGTTGTATTTATGATTTTCCAACGCAAGTCTTGCGTCGCTTGAATTATTAGTCAAGCGCATTGTCGGAGACTGATTGATGGTGAAGTACTTTGGACGATTCGGAAAAATTGATGGTAAGGGCTACTCCTTCATACTTCAATTGTCTTTGAGTGAGACATTTTGCAATTATCTTTGATCGGCGTTTGTCTTCACGGGTTTCAACAAAGTCGTTAGCATGAAAGTGAACAGAGCAAAGGTAAGATTTTGATCGTAGAAATTTTGTGAGGTATTCGGGACAACCTTTTTATCAGTATTTTCTCGGGTGGAAACCTGTGAAATGTAATCCCAGCATTCGATTGATTTAAATGTCCACTTCTGCAGATAGGTGCAACACATTTGTACACCATTTCAGTGACAAATTAGCAGTGATTAGTTCAAATACATCCGCCTGCAGTTGGCAGTAAATTTCAAATAAGTTTGCTCGTGAAACTCGTGTAAGTACTGGTCATAAAACGTACTTGCATTCACGCTATGTAAAATGTTGCAACGTTAAAAAAAACTTGAAGACACACGTGTGTCATATTTTTATTTCAGTTACTAATTCTTGCATTCATTCTCTGTGATTTTCACGGAATATTATTTTCGGAAACAATTGCTCCTCCACACTGACAGTCAACTGATCTGACTCGTCATATTGAATTGCCTTACTAATTTCTCTTTGTTTAAACGCGGCCAACTACAGCTGACAATTTCATTTCTGCATTCAAAGCCATGCACGACTCTAGGAATTCAGAATATTTTAATAAAGAAATATCCTTGTGGTAATGCAAAAATGTATTGTATCGTAACTGCAAGTCCTTTCAAAGTTGACGTTGAATACCATCTGCTTTTTTCACCACGAGGAAAGAAAGTATTTCAACGGCTTTGATAACTTTCAAAGCACAGGCAGTTCTACTTTCCGTTCATCATGCCAACTCTTCGACAGTTTCATTGCCCATTTCGCTTTCTGTATAGCATATTTTGGAGTCAGCATGTAGATGATTTTGAGTTTCATTGTAGTAGTTGATGCAAATCTACTGGTTGGTGTACTTTCATATTCAGCTATATATCGCGCTATCATCAGTCGCAGAATCATATTCGCGCAAACCTTTCCGGTTTGATTAACGCATGATTCGAATTTCATACATTGAGGATATCAGGGAAACCAGACAATCAACATCGTTTATGAAATTTGATACTAGTAATGTCGTTTTGTCATAGATAACTCAACATTTCCTCCTTTGTATCCAATGCAAAAACACAAAAAGACGGAAGCACACCAATAATGACGGAAATAGACAGCAAAAGTGACTTCATCAGATAGCTATAAATAGATATCAAAACATAATGTAAAATTATCAGGATGCAAAGAAATTGTCAATTTCCTATGTAAGCAACTAATGCTTTTCCACTTACTACAACATTTCCAGCTTAATTTCAGACAAAATCAAGTATATTTCAGATGTCATCAAATTTATTTCAGCTATGGTAATTTATATTTGTTAATATAATATATTTGTTATATACTCACTGACATAAATAATGAAACCAACTATCATTGACTTGAATGGAAGGTTGTTTCATTTTTTTCTATGGTTTGAGATGATATCTCGCTTTCTATGTATCACCACCGAACTCCATATGATAAGGGAAATGATATAGGACCATCAAATTTCAAAACTTGATATTGATCACCGTAACAGCTAGAAGTTGAACAGAATCACCACCTACTGCTGACCAGATTTGACTTATGAAATGGCGCACGATAACTTTACCAGAGGAATGGCAATTGGGATGATGCGTTGTGGGCAAAGTTCTACAACTGTTGCGAAAGAATTGAAAATTTCAAGGGTCGTTGTATGGAGGTGGTGACCAAGGGTATCATCCAAGCGGACAGATGCACGCTTAGTTTTAGCTGCTAAAAGAAACAGATGTGTCCGTCCCGAAGCTAATTGTGTACTGGAACGTTGCTGGGAACGTTGCCTGTAGCGTTCGAACTGCATATCGAAGATTGCGAGAAGCTGGTATACAGTCTCGACGACCCGCTGTGAGAATTCCGCTGAGCCTGGAACATCGAAGGAGACGAGTGACGTGGTGTCAACCATCAGTCGTGGAGTGACAGTCAGTGGGAACGTGTGCTCTGGACTGATGAATCGAGGTTTACTCTCGATTTCAACGATGGTCGGATCCGTGTTCATCGCTTGCCAAGTGAACGATTTGCTCCATGTTGCGTCAAAGAACACGACCGGTACGGCGGCGGTAGTGTCATGGTTTGGGCCGGTATCTGGCACAATGGAAAAACACCAGCAATCGTAGTGAAAGGAACATTGACAGGACAGCGATATGCCGACGAGATCGTGACACCGGTCGTGGTTCCAGCAGTGACATCGAATCAATTGATTTTTCAGGATGACAACGCAAGGCCCCATCGCGCTTCAGTGGTCTCTAACAGGATAGCAAGCAGTGGAATCCCAGCCTTGGAATGGCCCTCACGTTCTCCCGACCTCTCCCCCATCGAGCACTGCTGGGATGAACTTGGTCGCAGAGTGAGGGAGAGGTACAACCACCCACCAGTGTCTTTGAAGATGTTGGCCGACAGACTGATCGAGCAGTGGAACCTCTTAGACCTGGCATTCATCCAGCGACTGTGCTCATCCATGCCCTCACGCATCGATGCCTGTTTTGATGCTCGCGGTGGTCACACCCGTTTCTAACTTAAGTTGATAAAATCATGAGTATCAAATTAAATGTTTTTGAGTAAAGCATTCGAGTTCTCCTTTTACAAACAACAAACAAACGTACAGTGCAACCAAGTTTAAGTCATAAGTATTCATATCAGGACTTGTTTCATTCTTTTCGTCACTGAGTATATTTATATGATTTGTAGGCCTATTGGTTTTTGTTGGCTTATCATCAACTGATTCCACCCGTCTTGATCGCCTTCAACGACGTTTTCACAAAATTTTATGTGGTTCAGATTGTGACGACGAATGTTTACCCGCACTTAGTTATCGTCGTACAACGCTGTCCCTGAAGTTATTGCGAGATATTGTGAATACTTATCATATACTAAACAACTTACTACCTGAATTATCCTCGTCTGGTCGATTTTTACTTCCGAAACGACGTACAGAGAGACGGAGTAATGCTTTTATTTTGTATATATGTTCCATCTTTAATTCAGTTTGTAAACGATAACTTCCACACTGTACTGATCGATTACTATTCTGTCTGAATAAAGGCTTATATTATTATTATTATTATATTTCAGTCATTATCAATTTAATTTCAGATATCTACAATTTAATTTCAGGCAAAATGTCTCTTGCTATACACAGTTCATTTATGAATTCCGTTAGGTTTCTATGGTGAACTGTCTTTGATATATTGAACGGGCCAGACCCAGATAAATCTACAAACAATTTTCATGTAATTAACTTTCAGGAACTGATTGATATATACATGTAGGCCTACCTACATTTGGCAAATTGTGCATAACACTTTAATGCAATGTTCGATTGAATAGGTTTTCAATGTTAAGATTTACTACATTCAATAGCCTGCTCGTAAACTGTATACCGTTAAAAACAGAAAATATACGTTTACATCAATTGAATTTTACGAAACAGTTTGCTGATTAATCCAAACAATAAGCTGGATTAATCATTTGACCAATCAAACTCTAAGTCAATTAACGTTAAGGTTAATCATAATCACGCCACATGCTGTGGTGTTTCAGATTTTACATGCTGTATAATAAGTTTGATAATGAGATTTGATTTATTCATTCGATTTATTTTTTTCTTCCATTCATTCAATATTTTATTCATCATATAATTAATATTCTGTTCTTACTTGAATCAACTGCCCACGAATTGAATCAATAAAAAAACAGTATTTCATTTGCAACATAAATGCTGACATTTTGTAACAAATTCTTTTAGGCCGTCTGATAACAGAACGTAAAAAAGTAGAGGCTATAGAAAATTCATGAAGTCAAAAAAATCACATGCCGACTTGCATATTTTGTAAGTCTATGACCAAGGGAAATTTCTCCAGCAGTAACTGGTGGATTCCCGAGCGCGACTTTGACATGTTTCTTGATTTTACTCCAGGTGCTCTCGTTGGGATTTAGCATCACGGATATGAAGAGAGTCGTAGAAACTCTACACCTGCAAATTCGTCTTCACAAAAAACATGCTCAAATCGACTATGACATCCGAAATGACTACCACTGTGGTTAAATTATGCCCGGCTGAACTGTGTGCTCTTGGCATTGTTCGAAGCCATTCATAGGCATCGTTAGCTTTAAAATTGCGGCGTTGTGTGGTGAAGTCAGTTAAACCAGTCGAAGTCATTCCCGAGATGAGGTGCAGATCAGAGTTCGGGAGTATAATCGCGGCTCGATCCCCTCGTCGAGACCAACCTTTAGTCCTTTTGCATAAAAGATTGAAATTTGTCTCGTCGACAAATGTGATCTGCCTTCCATTTCTCAACAAGTTGGCCATTTGCAGGCAAGACTGTCGCCTTTTGATCTTATTCTCATCACTGTTCATTGATTGCGGTTCTTTATTCACCTTTTTTGAACGTCATGATGTGACCATCTAAATAATTGCCGACGTTGGAGACAGAAGCCAATGCATTAAATTGATGGTGAATCTTTTCTGCAGCCTGTTGAAGAGTCGTCTGACTATTTTCTTCAGACCATGATATCACAGTTTGAATTTGATCAGGTGATAACTTTTTCTTCTTGCAGCCACCTCGCTTATTGTAATGAATTCGATTCTGACGAATCCAATGATGCGCTGCGTTTTGATTGACATTCAGTAACCTTGCGGTATTTTTCCAGTCAACACCTTTATCAGCTGCGAAAATGTTTCGTTCTCTATCAGTAATGGAATGCTTTGAGTAGCTGCTCTTACCGTGGGTTCACGGTCGCAATCATCGATGCTCAACGTTTCGGATAGATCGGTAGACATCTCGACATCAACTTATCGTGATAAATAATGATGACTACCATTTGAAATTATTTGAAATTTTGCAGTCAATATTTCAAGAATGCAATCATTCAAATTACAATAGTCAAACATCGAAGAAGATATCTGCACTGCAAATGAAGACATCCGAAATATAAGTGACATTGGCTGAAATTAAATTAATGATATCTGAAATATATCTGATGGGTTTGAAATTAAACGGGAAAGCTTTCGGGGCGAAAATTTTCGCTACATTTTTTTGATTACCCGTTCGAGCAGAGTTAGTTTATTTACTAAAACTAATGATACGTTCATCGAAATTTAATGATTGAGGAAATATTTATGTTTGCTTTTTTGAGGAGGCATTTTGTTGACGTAATTTTTATTTTGACTGACGACAGACTTTCAGCATTTTTGGAAATCCTTGAACAAATTAGTATTGATTATCAGTAAGTTTACATCATAATAATTTACATAATTATGACATTATGTCCGTATTCATCGTAATTTAAATTCTATTCGATTGTGTATATTTTAGGTTGTAAGCCTATATGAATGATTTCCTTTGAAAAATATAAATTATGTTTCTTACTTCTTTTCCGGATTGACAGAATTTATTTGTTTGTTGAATCACATAGGTTCGGTTGGAATGCCACTTTAGAAAGAAGATAATGAATATATTCGATTATTTCTGGAAAAGGAAATATGTTTAGTTTTATGCAGATGAGTGTAAGGCTTAATTGCAGCTTGGAACTGGGTCCCCCTGAACGTTGTTCAGTATTAACCACTCTAGGTGGGGGTATCACCGACTACCAATCGGTTCTTTGTCGCCCAGATTTGCTTTTAAATACATTCATGTGAGACAATTATTTTTCAATCAAAGCGGAGCGATTCTCATGAGTTCTGATGACATAATATTGATTTGATTAGAATTTATTCATTATATTTCGATATCAAACTCTCGAAGAATGAAGCAATGAAAATTGATTGAAATGATTCATCTTCTGTTAATTTGATAAGTAGTGATCATATAAATTCAAATAATATTCATTTTCCAAGTAAGATGATATTTTGAAAACACCATGTACATCATATGCAAGTTAGAAAAGACTGCAGCATTTGAACTGCAATGCATCGCAAATTGGACACAATTCGCCGTCAGCATTAGAAATAGTACACGATTTATTGAGCAGCTACGATACGAAGCCATGACAGCGCTTCAACCATTTAGATGCTAAACATTAATATGGTCTTCTTGCATCTTACATTGACATACATCACATATTAGATGCATTGATCATTTGATAGAATAAGTATTAGTTGTCATTTTTTCATAATAAACAGACTTAGAAACAGTCATTTTCTGAAACTGTCGGATTCATAAATTTCCTTTCACTGTAAATTGACATCAACGTGTGAAACAAATTTATGAAAAGTAATTTATTGAATGCAAATGAATAAATTTCAGTTGATTAAAATTCTCAGTCAAGACATTCAATTACCAAGTATTTTATCCAATATTGTATATATTTCAAACAACAGTCATTTATTCATGCACACTTAGAGATTTTGCTATCGTAAGATAATGCACAACATCGGAAGAGACATGTATTGCTGTTTATCGAAATTTATTACTCTCTTCAATGAATAATGCATTACATTCGTATTTTCATTATGTAGAATTATCATCTTCACTTCATTAGTTTTCATGTGATTCATAGCAGTATAATTACTTCAAAAAATAAAATTGAATAAAATATTACTTCATGAAATAATAAAAATATTGAATGAAATTGATAAATTGAAATAACGAATAAACGAAATGGAAATTTAGTTGATAACAATAATTAATACAGCAAACAATACACATTCACATGCATCAACATCATGCGTTAGCATACATTTCTCAACTGATGCTCATTCATTTTCACCAATCAATGTTGCGCGTCTCATTGTGAAGTCAAAGATATTTTTGATCGACCAATAAGTTATATCGAGCCAACATTGAATACTTCAATTATCAAAATAGCTGTAGAAGAATCTCATGATGCACAGAACATTTCATGAAAGTGTAAATTGCTGTTACTTAAAACAGATCGACATTTTATTGCATGTTGATTAGGAATTAAATATATACATGTTTAATTATTTTGAAATTCCATGGTAGCTTATGTCAGGCTATCAAACGGAGCAACGATATAGCCAAGTCGAAAAATATAAGAAAATCGTGTACCTCACTCATAATAAACATATGAAATGAGACATGAGCAATTTGTCGAATGGAATAACTATTAGACATACTCGAAAATCATGATGAAATTTGGATGATCACAGGCCTGTGAGTACTCCTCAAATTTGTTTATTACTCCTCAAATCCTCAAAAATTCCTCAAATATAGCTTAACTATGAGAAATTCCTCAAATACGACACACTACAGACTAAATGTCGGATAATGTATTGTTTTTTGGCGAATGGCGATGATATGTAAACTTCCAAACAAGGAGCTAAGATAGAATCCTGTAACATGTACCCTACATCCATGCTGCTAATCATGAATCACTCATGATTTATTTCTTTTCTTTTTCTTCTCTCATGATTTATAACTTAATGATTTTTCTCTCACACACTTGGTAGATTTTAGATAGCGTAATCTCGCTGTGCTAGCTAGATCTGATATTTTGATTGGAAACAGACCTGTCCTTTTATCATCTGAATGGGCAGACTGTTAAATAAAATCTTTTCAATATATAAGTGATAAACATAATTTTGAAAAGAGCGACTTACTCCACAATTCATTCCACATGAGGAGAGGAGAACCGTTGCTTATCCTTCTAGTAAGTATTTTCAAATTTCTAGACATTTTAGGATATAATGATTTTCTTTTAGCCATGTCATATTTAGCACATCAAAAATTAACCAGTCGTTAGATTGTTTTTTTAATTTTGTTACGTTGAATACGTTGAATGTCGTTTTCATTTCTGCAAGCTGCAGGGTTGCAGATGTTCCGGTTCGTCTGGACTTATTTTGCTAAGCAGAGAAGTTGTCCTAAGTTATTGTCTGTCGAACTCACTCACTAAATGCTTTCACGTATTTAATGAGTGAAACACTGCGATCAACCTACAGAAATTGATTTTGTAAATTTTCAAATTTAAAAAATTTGAACACTTGCAATTTTTTACTTGTAACTTCATAATATTGCTTAGAATTCCAACAATAAAATGCACATTCAATTATTTTCATTAATTATCTTGACCTTTGTCACAACCTTCTTTACATGTTTCTGCGACTATATGGCTGCTAAATGCATGCCTGTACTTCTTAAAGAACTTAAGGATATCGATCTTCCATATCCATTATATGATAACATATAGGTAGCCCAGCCCACTTGGATTTCAGTGCTTTTATCAACTGAAGCGTTTGTTTCACTCACTCTCTTCCATTTTATTTCCGCTGAACATGAACACATCCGACGGGGTAAAGCGGATGGTCCCTAAATTTAGTGTCTACATGCCTCCTGGTCACTAGCGTGCGGGGGTTGGAAGCGTATGAAGCTCTGCTATCTCATGAGTCTTTTTGCAGCTACATTTTCCAGGGTCTGCCGACCGACATTTATCCTGGAGGAATTATTCACGTATAGATCGTTTTCATAATTTGCTGAACACAGGTTGGTGTGAAATTAGTGCACACATTGCTTATCGTTGTATGTGAACTTAGATTAATTAAGACATTGAACCACAT
This sequence comes from Prostheceraeus crozeri, assembly GCA_907163375.1. Lineage (NCBI taxonomy): Eukaryota > Metazoa > Platyhelminthes > Polycladida > Euryleptidae > Prostheceraeus > Prostheceraeus crozeri. The sequence continues at coordinate 908,296 of CAJQUW010015437.1, forward strand.
AGTACTGGGTTGGTAGATTTTCAACCTGGGTCTACTGCAAGATGTGGACGTCAATATCTCGGCGCAACTTCATGCGAATAGAGGTGATAATCTTTCACTCTTTGACTGTATGAGACCAACAGCTCAACTGGCAAGCCTGTTCCCGACACTTGTTTTGTGTTGTATGAGAGAATTCATGTTCATTTGAATGTAGATCGGAGCGATATGATCAATCGCTAACAAGTAACCAAAACCCACCAAAACTTATTCAGCATAAAGTAAAATGAATAAATTAGTGTGTAATGTGGCGTATCCTTCATGATAAATTACTGACTTTTTTAAGTCACAGGCATTCCGTCAACGATTTTGAGCTTTCTATACTTATCGGTTACTCTCCTCCCAAATTTGTCTAACGTCCGTAAACATTAATCGTTGTAAAGCCCCAGATACATGTGGTTGAGGATATATCCTACATTCAAAAAATTACAGTATACAAATCTGGCAAGCATCATTGAATTGGAGACGATAGCGTGAAGCAGAGCGATATCAGCAGCTTGATCTGACATCCTCTGTTCGACTCATTCTAAACAGATAATACTTGAGGCAACAAATTAATTTCGTAACAACGCGGGAAGTGATTATGACCAAGTCAGTATTCCTTCGCAATATACACCAGGGTTGCCAACTCGGTCACTATTTAGTGACCGGTCACTATTTGGTCACTATTTTTTCCCAAGTCACTAAAAAATAGTGACTCAATGCGAATGTAAAACCAATTTCAATACTCTCCCGATATGTTTAATGCCGAGTAAAATGAATAGAAAATAAAAATCGCCAGACGTTTCGGGTCCAGACCCTTTGTCAATGGCAGAACACTTAATTTAATTTAATTAAGTGTTCTGCCATTGACAAAGGGTCTGGACCCGAAACGTCTGGCGATTTTTATTTTCTATTCATTTTACTCGGCATTAAACATATCGGGAGAGTATTGAAATTGGTTTTACATTCGCATTGAATTATGGTCCTCCCGCCCTCTGCCATAGTGACCCCTTATTTCAAAACTAAAAAGAATTGAACAATAAATAATCACTAATTTAAGTATGAATATGTACACATAAAGTATCTATACATTAAGCTCAGCTCTGTATGCGCTCGTATTAATGTTATACCTGAATGGGCGTATTTCAGAATGAAGAGAAACAAATAGAGAACAAAAACATCCACTCCAAAAGCAAGGCTCATTTTCAAGCACAGCACAAAAGTTCTTGGATTGGAAAGCTCTTACTCTTTCAGCCCCACGAGATTCTTGGATGTTTTTCGAGTTTTGGAAACACTTCTTGACCAGTTTCCTGTCGTCTGCAAACTGGTAAAAATATGCAGCAGCAGTGATCTGAAAAGTATTGTCAGTCAACCACTCTTGCTGATTCATCTCGACCAATTTGTCATTCACCATAAACCTCTTTATGATCTCACATCTTCAACACAGGCCAATGGTTTGGGTGTACATGCAACTTTGGAACTCATTTTGGGTTTCCTGTCAAAGTTGCGATTTCGGATGGGAAATTCCATCTCTTTGCAACCGAGCGATTACTCTGACGAATTGTTTGATTGGAACGATGAACCGATCAGTGTAGAATCGAAAAACGATTCGCTTTTCTTCTCTGAAACGCATCGCCATGTCGAAGCCAAATTGCTTGAATCCGATGATCAAGATTTGAAGAAAGTTCAAGATCTGTGGGTCTCGTACAACGAGGTGTTGTACCTTCGGTGTTTGAAACGGTTCAAAACTTTTCTTCAATCTGATGTAACTCTTGGATCTTACATTTTCTACGCGAAGCTAAAGACCATCACAAACACTGACAAGAAAAAATTTGCTGATCTCTCCAAAGCATTCCATGTTCCAGCTTTGGCTGTCATCGATGAACTCTGCGACATGCAGTCCAAACATCCAGATGATACTTTGTTAATTGTTGTCGATGACTCAAACTCATTTCCAAGGCTGATGGTCTTAGTCGAATCTTTTCTGCTGGTCGTTACGCACAACATGGAAGTCGAACGTGGCTTTTCTGTGATGAAATCCGCTGAATGTTTGAATCAAAGTAGGATGCGATCCTTGCTTTATGATTCTGTTCGTTTCGTGAGGGACCGCTTCGACCGCTCCAATTTTGAATGCTTTGTTCCGCCCGAACGTTTGTTGGAACGGATACAAAAGGCTGGAACACAGTACAAGAACGAATCCAAACAATTTGTGCAGAATTGAAGGTGCTCCTCAAATGCTCTCCCTTCAGGAATCTGCTAACGTCTTCAAAAGACACACACCAAATGAACTGAAAAGAAACATTCAAGCGGTGGACAAAGAGTTGAATGAGACGAGACAGCGAGTGGAGCATTTGGAAGAAAAGAAACGTCGCCTGCATTTGGAGCAATCAAGTGTGTCTACCCGTTACAACAGAATTTCTGAAACTATAATCGATTCACTGTTCTCGAATTTACTAAAAAGCCCTTTTTCGGTCTTCTCTTGCCGATGTGACCAGTCAATGTTTTTAAGTAGCTTTGAAGCAAATTTTTAAGTAGAGTAAATTGCGTTTATTGTAATTGTAAAAATTGTGTGCATCGTTTAAATTGTAAAAATAAAAATTTCACATTTGGAAGTGTAATTAAATTATGTTGACGATCTGTGAACTGGATCTTAACTTATGTGACGATCTTGTCTGGTTTCGAAATTATTTCGGTAGTACTCTTGTAAGTATATTTACTTCTTTTGCTAATTGTTTTCATTATATTGTGATTTTTTAACCTCACAAATATCCCGAAGAATCCTTGATAAGTATAAGAAAATACAGAGAGAAGTCAGTAATCAGTAGATATCCGCAATTTTGATTTATCATTTATGTACATGTACAGGGTGGCCAATAATTTACTGACGGTTTTTAAAAAGCTATAAGTTATCTGGTTTTATGAATTATTCGCTGAAACTACCGAAAAAGACTCGTCTTTCATTGGAGATTTTATGAGACATAATGAATAATCAGAAAGTGAAAACATGATAGATAGGCAGACCTTTATTTATGAAATATAACATCTTTCAAATGTCCTCCACCGTTCACATGGCATTGTTCAATGCGTGTCTTGAAGTTCTCCATTACGGTGAGAAGCATGTGTGGAGTTATCAACGCGATTTCACGCTCAATATTCATCTTGAGCGTCTGAATGTTCATTGGGTTTGGGGTATAGACACGGTCTTTAAGGTAGCCCCAGAGCCAAAAGTCTGGAGCAGAAAGGTCCCCCCCCAGAACACGAACCTTCGTTGACGGGTTTTTCAAAGTTCGTGTTTGGAAGCTCGCGAACTAAATTGTGTCCATCACTTTAGTTCGGACAAAAACTTGCAACGGACCCAGAACGAAAGATCCACCAACTAACCATCATCGAACCAGCTATGAACTTTATAGTCACTATATGCAACCCTCCCATGAACTTCAGAAATACTTTGAATGCCGGACTTGAGTAACTTCCAACAAACCTTGTTCAAATGAATCGGCTATAACCTTCAAACATTTTATTGATCTAAATTTGACTGGAAAGTAGGCATGTGATATGTAACCGAACCAATAGCCACATTATTGAATTTTATCTAATAATACTATAATCCTCGTGCCTAATAATCACGGAGTATAAAATCTAAAAATCGTGTGATTCGATAACAATTACGAATGTATTACGATGAAAATTACAAATGCGTCATCTTGCGCACCATGAGATAATACTTGTAAGTGTCAACGATGCGGGACAACCGATTAACTGTTATCCGAGAGACTGTCAGTGTCCGAGCCATCTGCATCCCTTGACCCTGTCGTGTTTATGGTCGACTGTGAGTCCCATTCATCGTCTTTCACAAGCCCGAACTCGGGGTGTAGTAAACGAAATGTAATCGCCTTCGAACGGTGCTTAGAACTCTTGATAACATTTGACATGGCGGTAAGGATTACACTCTGAGGTAACCTTGTCAAGTGGGCCGCCGTCGTGATCACAACCCTGAAGAATGTCGGCAAATGCTCTTGTACACTGTATCGAGTTGTTCGTGACTTCCCGGTTGCAGCAAAATATTGCCAAATGTAAACTGGAGCCAATGAATATAATGCGTCTCTGACTGTCGAATTTATTCTTTCTTTTGTGCAAAACTCCTTTAGACAATTTAGGAGGGCGTTCCTTCTCCGGATTGCGGGTTTATCTGAACCCGACATATCTTTGTCGCGTTGGACGAGCTGAAAAACAAAAAAAATATGTGATACATGTGTGCAGTTCTATAGGAGAGTATGAGATAATAAGGTAGTGGTGCACTGGTGCCTGATTTAATTGATAGATTATTTCTAACTTCATTCTTTGGTACAAAGAAACCAGTGAACACCTATCTCGGTATCAGATGCAAATTTTCGCCGATCTTTTTATTTTTAAGTGTATGTTTTCATGAGCTATTTTAAAACGTGGTTGCGAAAATGAATGCCTACTCCAATGACCTGACGTGGAATTGATATCACGAAATTACTCGTTACCACATTGATCAGTAACAGTTGAAATCATCTCGTCAACTTCCGTATTACGCGGTCTCCCACGTCTTCGAGCTATCATACCATCTAGCCTTCTTTGACTTGGAGCGTCTTACAATGAAATTGGCTGGTTCTTATAATATTTCTGAAGTTCTGACCACTTTTGCAAACTCCTCACTAGAGTTGTGCCGGATAAGGTAACAGATGGTTATCAGTTAGGGTCAGGGCACTGCTGTTTGCCAAATTTTAATAATGTACAGTGTATAGGATTATATTTTATGACCATAATGAAATGTTACAGGCATTACGCAGCCGTAATTAATCGATCTGATAATCATATGACTATAGCTGAATTTTAAAGTTCCCATGTTTCAGTTTTATATCTGACATTTTTTTCTTATTTCTAATATCCAGAAAATGCATCATCACTTTCTAAAATTTTCTTGAGATCCATTGGCTATAAACGCAATATGGTAGGCAATAACTATAACTTGTAAAGCGCCAGCCAATTACTAAGATTACTATTTAGACCTACTACATGTACTTTACTTTGGCTACCAAAAGCCTCATTATCCCTAAATTCATGAACGTAACTATTCTAAACAACTGCAATCCAAAGCTCCTCAGTATCAATACGAAACCCTCGTTTAACCCAAATTGATATCTACAGAAATACTTCTTTGGCCGCTTAAGTCTGATATTTCTGTCAATCTGACATTTTACACTCAATAGAGCCATACATACCAGATACCTGTCATCATATACGCCTCGTGCTGTCCTTCTATTACATCTAGAGATAATAGACCTGATACCACAGCAGCATTGAATGAAAATTGAAGTGCAATTGGCCTAACTAAATGTAAATTAAATGACAGATTTCCAGTGAAAAATATCAATACCTGTCAGAACCGGCCCAACTCTACTTCTCACATAATTAATTTCTGATTCAGTATTCGTATTAATGAAGTATTCATAATAAAAATGAGATATATGACTATTGGAATCTAAATTCTACTATAGATCTGAAATTCAGATTAGGAATATTCATTCGTATAATTGAAGTGAAAATGTATTTTTATTAGAGTTGTACCGGTATCCGGTCGGATAACTTCCTATCCGGTACCCGGACTGGGATTATTATTTTTAACCAGTTATTGCATGTCTGTCATGTAAAATTATTTGTATTGAGCTAGGCCAATTTCACTATAATTTTCATAAGTTCAAGTTCAAGTTTTATATTTATTCACTACAAATGATGTATGTGACACACTTCCACGATATAAAAATAAACGTGCATTAATTAAGTACAGTATACAAGTAACATGAAATAAAGAATAAGTCAAATTTAAAAGCGATAAACTGAAGACGAGATGCCAGATTGTTTTTGGAGGTATGCTTTCAAAAAGTCTATTACTCCATTTGACTTGTAATTAACACATATGCATCGTAAGTTTAGAGGCACTTTATTCCAGAAACTGCTTTCATACCATCTTAAACTGTTTTCGCCAAATTGTTTCGTCCTTACACGAGGAGTTCATAAGTTTCATTTGAACGTTTCCTAATACCAAAGTGTGAACAAAGGAACTTTTCGATCGACTCACAGGACACGTACGTGCTAAGCTCATGTGATAGCACGGGAGTAACTATGATAACTTCAGTATCTATAGTTCACTAGACTTAGAGCTATCGAGACAAGCGATGATCTCATCGTCGTTTCTGGCACTAACTGACGGATCGGGCTAGGCGCTTCGTCGGTGCGCATGGGAATTGAAAGAGGACTTCGACATCCATCGTTCACTGATGAGTTTTTCACAAACTCCTTGCAGAGAAGCCCAACTTTGTCTGCTGAAGATGTAGCCATAGAAGTACTGACTTCATCATGACGAAGTGCTGGGATGGAGGATTTGTTCCTACTATCAGATATCACGTTCTAAGAATACTTCCAATTCTTAGAACTCCACACAATAAACCGACTTCCACCGTTATATCTTTCTATTAGGAATGAAATTTGAGAATGTTAAACGATTTAACCCAGTAATAATCATTCGGTAGGCCTACTTGTAATTGTGCCTGAATGACAATTGGATCAGGTAAATAATTGTATTCAGCTTTTCCAATATACTTGTACTTATACTCAAGTACAATCGAAGTACTTGACCCCAAACCGTTTTTATTACTAATAAAGGTATTAACTTACATCCTCAGGACTTGTTGTGACTGGGAAGTGTAACGCCAGGAGACATTCTTTGTAATTCGACCTCTTTCGTACCTCCTCTCTTGAGCTGCCCATTCTTTGAATAAGCAATTCTTCGTTGTCTTCAGAAAATGAACTTTCTGTGGCAGCTGAGGGACCATACAGTTGGGAAGGTTCTTTGGGCAGTTGGGATACACATAAGTCCAATTTAGTTTCGAGAAGAGACAATTTTTCATTTTGGAGGCACTGTTCGGTTTTCATTGATATACACACGTTCTGAAATAGTAAATTATACAAATTGAAATACTTGGGATATATGCAGATTTTTATTTCACACATCAGGCCTATCTACAAGATACTTGTATATATATTTTCAGAAATGAATGAGAATGTGATTAATGACACTTTATGATTTATTGTATCTTTTGTTAAAAAATTGTACTTTTCTGAAAATAAATCATTTATTCATTCAAAAAAAATATTCCCAAAACCAAAAAATAGAACCAATTTTGAAGTTTCAACCAAGTACAATTTTTGAGGAATAAAGTCCTTACATTTCATCATAACAGTAGGCCCTAAATAATGTTATACTGATTCCAAGTGTCCTAAAAGTCTGCGTGCATATATTTGTAGGTTATTAATTCCCATGCACGCAGACTTTTAGGACAAAGGGTATTACATTATTTCAACCAACCATTTCTGTTCCTAAGAAACTCACCAATATTTCATCTATTCTACTTTGAAGAACTTCAGGTGACGTAATTTCATCAATATCAACCTTCTTTCTTTGACGAATCTCAGGTGACACGGTTTCCTCTATGTCGACAATTTCGCTTTGAAGAATCTCAGGTGAAGTCTTGTCGCCCACGGGAAGGGATTTATTCACTGAAACAAAACCATCTGTTACATTATATTCCACTATTATCAAAGTTCAATAAGGATATACATGTAAATAACAATGCGAATGATATTGAATACGGAAAACATTTTATTTTGACTGATCTTATTTAAATTAAACCTCCAACCGTATCAAAATTATAAAATGAAACTAAAATTGTATTCGTCGTCAGAAAGTTGACCAAGCTAAATTCAAATTGTCAAAAATGAATCACACGAACAATGCCACTAAAATTTGTCATTTGACTTAAGCAATTAACGAACCAAATATACAGCATCTGCAAGCGAACGACTATTCTAGTGTATTTTTACACTCACTTTCCTTCTCATTTCCACTGGAAGTCGTGGCAATCTCTCCAATCAATGTAAGAAGAAAGGCCTCTGCTTTTTCTAGATCGGGAAAAAATCCTTTGGTTTTACCCTCCAACTTGCCCCATGATTCTTTGTCCGGCTCCGAACGAAGTTTGATCAATACATTTATGCGCCTACAATAGTTAAACTGACTTATTATCGTTATTGTATAATAAAATAGTAGGGAAAAATAGTTACAAACTGATTATGACATGGCATGAATATACATGGTCTGGTCATATCAAAGCTCTATAGATATAGAACGAGAAAAATCATAGTGCACTAAAAGGGGATAAGAGGGCATAAGATCAGAACGATGTGAAAAACAAAACGTAAATTTGTGTTGCGAAATCAGGAACCACATTTATATAATTCGTCAATTTCACATCCTATCGTTCCTAAGATTTGTGATTGTCACTATGAAGCGAAGAACTGCTGCCATAGGGCCTCTGATTACAATTTATCTGAAATGAAAGCCGAATTAAGTGACATCACGCGGTGATCTTAGAATGATATTTCTACATCTATCATTGCAGCAATTACATTTCAAGATTTTCAGAGTAATGGATAAAAGACTGTTCCAGGACACCATAAAATCAAAAAATAGTACTTTTAAAAACGACATAAATTTATGAATTTAGACCCTTTTTCAGGTTTTTAAGACCTAAATTCATGAATTTGGTTCATTCAAAAAGTACCATTTTTTTCAAAAATGGTACTTTTAAAAACAACATAAATCGGAGCGAAGCTCCTCTGGCTTAAGCCGATTCATGAATTTGAACCCTTTTTCAGGTTATGAAGACCTAAATTCATAAATCGGCTAAAGCGCTAAAGCCAGAGGAGCTTCGCTCCGATTTGGGCGTTTTTAAAAATACACAATTTTCAAATTTTTCAAAATCTCAAATTTGTGATTATGACATTTTTCATTGCTTAAATCATGACCGTTCCAGGACACCGAAAATCATAAAAGTTAAGAATCTCAAATTTGTGATTATGACATTTTTCATTGCTTAAATCATGACCGTTCTAGGACACCGAAAATTATAAAAGTTAAGAATCTCAAATTTGTGATTATGTCATTTTTCACCCCCCGCCAAAATCATGACCGTTCTAGGACACCGAAAACCCGGACACCGAAAAAATCATAAAAGTTGAGAATTTCAAATTCATGAATTTTATCCATCTTTCAGGTTTTTAAAATATATCATGTGACTAAAAATATTTCTTTAAAAATGGAAGGAACAAAAATGGAAGGAACTTCAGAAATGGATGAAACCTCAAGAATATATCCTTCGTTATCTCAATTAAAAATAAGTGAATTAAATATTGAAAAACACAAAGATAGAGTACGTTATATGAAAGATAAGGAATCCCAATTATTATTAAGATTAGAACATTATAATAAATTAAGAAAGAGATGGAGTAAAGTTAAGAATGTAACACAAGGAATTGGCATATTCTTAACAATAAGTTTAGGTGCTTTAACAATTGTTATATCTTCAGGTGTTTTAGTAATTCCAGTAGTTGCTACAGCTTTAACAGGTACGGGTGTTTTTGCAACTTCACTTGCTACAATGTTAGAAAAATCTTTAATAACTAAGAAACGAAAATCATTAAAAACTAAGCATTTACATATTAAAGAAGTATATGATAAACTACATTACTACTTTCAAAGAGTATGTGATGATAATGTTATTACGTTAGATGAGATTGAAAAATTTGATCAAATAGCTAATGAAGTAAATCAAATATCATTTCAATCACAGACAGAAAAAGTTGATGATAAAAATAAAAAGGATGGTAAAATTTCTAGTGATGGTAAAACTTTTAGTGATGATAAAATTTTTTTAGAAGAGCTAAAAACTTTATTAGACAAAACTTTATTAAACAAAACTTAATACGAGAAAATTTTAAACGAGAAAATTTTAAACGAGAAAACTTAAAACGAGAAAACTTTAAACGAAAAGATGTTAAACAACAAAGCAATAAAAAAATAATTTGTTCAGTAAAATGTTTTTGCTGTATACCAATGTTACCACAAAATTCAAATATTATATTTTAAAAAAATAGACAAAATTAAAGCTGATAATAAAAAAAAATATTAAAACATTATATTTGTATATTTTTATTACTCGGTAAACAATTGTTCGATAACTCTTTCATGAATTTTTTTATCAATATTAATTGTGATAAATCCATAATCTTTTGACCAAGCATTATTACACGATTGTTTAAATTCATCTTTATCTCTTATACATAAATCTCTTAACAAATCACTTAAGTTTCTTGCATTTATTTCAAATAGTATAAATATATTTGCATTCTTTCTAATAACACTTCCATCTAATGAATACATACTTTGTGTCAAATAAAATACACTACAGTTATTATGTCTACCTCTTGTGAAATAATTTCTTTGAACTGACTGATTTCTATCATTAACACAATCATCAAAAATTACACAATGTTTCATTGTTTTATCTAGTTTACTAGGATCTTGCATATTACCACTATCATCTATTAATTGTATCTTTATATGGTTATTTTTATTAGATTCTACTAACTGATTATTTTTTGCTGCTTCTTCACACCACAAATTTATTTCTTCTTCATCTTCAGATTTTTCATATTCTTTGAATAATGAAGCAATTGCTGTTTTTTTAAGATTATTTTCAAATCCATATTTTAAAAATTGATAGACGGGTTGTTCTGCCGTTGTTGTATAAATTATAAGATTGTTATAATCCAAAAAATTTGGAGTCGTTAAAATTTTAAACAATAGATACGTTTTTCCACAACCTGATCTTCCACAAATAACTGACAAAACTTTATTAGATAAATTTGGATGATGATTAAATTTAAGTTTTTTTTTTTTTAATGGAGGTAGTTCACTCATTTTTTAATAAAAAAGTTTTATTTTTATTTTATTTTTGTTTTTAAAGAAGAAGAAGAAAATTAAACTTCTCTAGCTTCGCGTGGGAGTTTATACCTCTCGAACGGGAGTTTATACCTACCGAACGGGAGTTTATACCTCCCGTACCAAAAGATCTATCATAATCTCTTCACCTCCAAAATTTATTTCTTGTCCTTTTTCATCAGTGATTCTAATGCCAATGTTGTTAATAGTTTTTCTTGTAATAGGAAAATATATTAATGTTTGTGGAAATACATTTAATCTATAACCAATGGGTACAGTAAAAGCTGGAAAACTGAATATTAAATTTGATAATTTACCATTTATATATCCTCCTTCAATAATGTCACAATGTACAACAATTGAATTTATTTCAGTTATTTTTGGAATCTTCTCACCTAAATGATAACCTTGACTATAGGTTTGTTTATTAAATCCTAATAGCTTTGACAATGATCTATCATGATTAAAATCAACTTGATGATTTTCGTCTAAAGTAAGAGAAAATTTATTAACTGCCGGTTCAACTGCAAAATGTAATTGTTTCTTATCTTTAAATGGTATACCTAAATGTCTCTTAATTTCATTTGATATTGATTCAACTTCGTAAGAACCAGGAAGAAAAGTTAGTATTTTCCATGTTTTACCTTTATCAGTAGAATATCTAAATTGATTATTCACACCTTTGATAACGTTTTGAATAGTGTTAAATGTAGAGAAACTAGTCAATGCAATTTGATAATTTTTATTTTGTTCCAAATGTAGAATGGGTTCTAAATTACAAGTGTGTGATGAAGTAGTTGTTATAATTTTTAACGTCGTACTAAATTTTGATGAACCCAAAATCTCTATCAAATTTTCTAAATGATTATTAATTTTGTCTAAATCTGCTGAACACATTTTTAAACTAAAAAATTAAATAAATATTTTTTTATGAAATATTTTTTTATAAAAAATTAGAAACAACATATTTCAGCTACGGGCGAAGCCCTAGAGGACATCAGAGATGTCCGGTTCGGGCGAAGCCCTGGAGGACATCAGAGATGTCCGGTTATACTTTTATAATCCTCTTCATTTAGAATCTTTTTTTCTAACAGTCTTTTCAATATAGCATGAATTTCATTGAAACTAGAATTATGCCCTTCTTTTATTGCAGATATTAAAATATTTAATCTATTTAGTAATTCTTGTGGATCATCTGGTAAAAATATGGTTGTTTCTGTTTTCTGTTTTTTTGTTTTCTGTTTTTCAGATAAACCTTTCCCTACTTTAACTCCCGTTGATAATAAATTTTCTAATTGTTTATAACGTCTAAGAGTTTTTACTGTGCCAACTCTATCTAATATAGTTTTATATTTTATTAGATCTTCTACAGCATAATTTTTTAAATCTGCTCCTCTTAAAAGATCAACAAAATTTCTATCTAAACTAATAGGTTTTTTATCTGGAGTAAAAATTAATCCTCGTAAAGGTTGTGGAAATATTTCTTTACCACCAAGATAAAATCTTGCAAATAATTTTTTATCTAAAAGGAAAGTAGAATGTTCGAATAACATAGATTTTGGTAATTTTTTATCTATGTTTACCTCTAATAAACCATAGTCATCTAATAGTGTTTTAAGTACAGGATCCGCTATATCAACACGTTTTTCATTAAGTTCCTTTTCAATAGTTTTAAATGGTTCGACAGTTTTTTCATAATCAGTTTTTACTTCTTCAGTTATTTTTAATTTATCAAACATATCAGATTGAATACCAGCTTTTGTCATTCTATGTTGAAGATGATTTTCTTTCATAATATTTCTTTGTTTTATTAATTCGTCTAATTGTTTTATTCTTTTAAAATTATCAGCTCTAACTTTATCCATTTTTATATGATAATTTTTTATTATTATTTTATATTTTTATATTGTTATATTGTTATACTTAGAAAATAGAAATTAGAAAATTAAAAAGGTAAAGTAGTTATTCCATCAGGTAAAATTTTTCTTTTATCATCAAATGGATCTAATGCTAATTTATGTTCTTCTTTTAAATACATTTTATGTTTTTTTGAATTAAGTCTATAATTACATGCTGTTTTTATTTCATTATTAAATAATGCATTTTTATAATCTTGAAATGTTATTTGATTAACCACTGATGCCTTTGAAATTCCTTTTAATGTTTTATGTGTTTTAACGGGCGAAGCCCTGGAAGACATCTCCGTTGACCCATGAACCGATGTCCTAATATTATTAGTTGTATCATAACAGTAACATTTAGATTTTAAAAATATAGCTTCTGTTATGAAATCTTCATTTCCTTCTAATTCATCTTTTACTTTACATAAATCAGAAGGATGAATGATATCTTTTATTTTATTAATTTCTTTATCTAGTGAAGAACCATATGGTACTGTTAATTCTAAGAAAATAGAATCGGTATCTGTAAAGTGTAATTTATAGTTTTTGCCATAAGCAGGTGCTAAATAATCATATATAAAACTATACATAAATAGTTTAGCTAATTCTAATATAGTGAAACCAATGAAATTAAACTTATCATGTTTTACAATGCTTCTTCTTAGATGAACAGCACAAAGTTCATCACTGAATCTAGTAGTTCTTTTATATGTAGGTTTCCTTGTTAAATTTTGAAATCTATCTCTATCATAAACTATTTCAATATTTTGTCTATTACGTACATTTTCTAAAGTCTTACCATAAAATGCATTATTCATTAATTTGAAGAAAACGTTTCCAAAATCATCTTTATTTCTTTTAGCTATTTTACGTTTTTCAGTATTGAACTCTATATAATTTTTTAACCATTTAGATTTTCTATACTCTAGTTTTCGATGTATTTTGGTGAGAATCATTCCATGATCTAAATACCAATCTAACATTCTTCCTTCAACAACATACTTTCCTTTATTACTTTGTGTTAACATAAGTTTTTTTGTTGGTCTGTATTTTTTCGGAATTATAGATTTTTGATAATCTGAAAAATCTTCTATATTGGGAATTTTGTTTTCTGGACAGAAAGGATAATATTTTGATGCGTCTTTTATATAATCAGGATATACTAAATCAACTTCATATACATAACCAAAATTATTTTCACCATCATATGTTCTTTGATAAACAAGATTATTACACCATGTCATTTCACCTGTTGGTAATTCTTGTATCATGCAAGAAGAATATAAGCTATTAAAATCATAATATAACAAATAGTTTTCTCTCATGAATTCATCAATTGCATTTTCACGTTCTACTCCTTCTCGTTTCGTTCGAAAAATTTCTAATATTTTTTCTTTTTCTTCTGGAGATAAAGGTTTCATTATTCCATATTCTTGTGGATTTACTTTCTTATTATAACATTTAACATATCTATTACCTAAAACTGATGAAACTCCACCTCTAATTCCAGATTCAAAAAATAATAATTTATCATATGTATTTTCTTTATAATGTTTAAGTTTAACGGACTTTGTCCTAGAGCCATCGGCTTGAACACCAGTATGTTTTAATCCTGCTAACCATGTTAAACCTGGTGTAGAATAACAATAACATGGATCTATTCCGTAATATTCTAAACACATATCACGAAAGTTTTCAAAAAGATCAGCTAGTATTAATACATCTATCTGTAGATATTTCATTGTATAATCATACATTGTTTTACAATTTAAGTCTCTCCAATTCTTTTCAGCTTCTGCATAGTCTTCGTCAGATAATTGTGATTGTTTTAATGTTGATTTAAATTTATTTATTGGAGGAAGTTGTTCTTCTTCCATAATTTTATTCACAGAATTAAAATCAGTCTTCGACTGCGAACCACAGGTTTTATCTCCAGTTATATCAGTCTTCGACTGTGAACCATAGGTCGACTGTGAGCCACAGGCTATATACTCATACGGAAATATTCCTTTTAAAGGTTTTAAATTATATTTATTTAATATTTTACATTGTTCAGGTTTCAAAGTTTTTCCCATAACATCTAATGAATAAGGAGTAAAAAATCTAAATGCATCTAAAATTCTAATACAACCTAATTGCATTGAAAAATATTCTTCTTCTTGTTTACATAGTACATTTATTTTTTGTTGTTGTAATTTTTCAGATGAAAATAAATCTTTCATTACTAGATGGAAATCATATTTAGAACCATTATAGAAATATAAAGGAACAAAGTTATATTTAAATTTGTTAACATTAAGATTACAAGAATTATGTGCTGCACCTCTATATAATCCATTTAGATGATCATGATCTTTTACTTTATCAATATATCTACCTCTGCCAGTTTTATATTTATTTGTAAAACCTTTTCCACAGTAATAACAATTTATTTCATCATAAAATTCTTTTCTTTCTTCATCCGTTAATGGTATCATTGGTTTATTTGTTTCAAGCAATTGTGAAAAACGTCCTTGTAATTCTTCTACTTTCTTTGTAAACATTTCTGAACTGTCTTCACCATAGTATTGTAAATATTCTGATTTAAATAATTCAGGATAATTTGAATGAATGTACATTCCCCAACATAATGGTTTTTGTTCAAATAAATATTTTTCTTTACTTTGTTCAGTTGAACTTTTTCCAGGTGCACTTCTTTCAGGCGCACTTTTTTCAGGCGCACTTTTTCCAGGTGCACTTCTTTCAGGCGCACTTTTTTCAGGCGCACTTTTTTCAGAATTATAATTTTCAGAATCGGGTGAAGCCCTGGAACTTTCCGTTTGATTTTGTGTCATATTAACATTATATGCTTCAAAATCACAATAAATAGTAAAGGGTACTTTATTTTTAAAATACCATTTATTATATTCTAAATAATCATCTTTAGGAAAAGTATTTTGAACTGCTTCGTTTTGTTGACAATTCTCCAAATGTCTATTCATTTCTTCTAAAGTTCTAAAACTTGTCATACATTGAAGACAAGGAAAATTTTTATTATCTGAAGTTTTTGTAAATATAGAAACATCTTTACACAATATAAAATGACCCTGATAATATAATATATTCGCTTGTGCTGGTTGTTTTGACTGTTCTAATTTTACAAATTCATCTTTATATATTTCATGTGTTTCATTAATTTCTTTTGTAAGATTAAATGTATTTTGATAATAATTTTGATTTAATATTTGTAGCTGATAAATATATTCTTTATCATATTGTTCTTTATATTGTTGTAGACATTTTTTTAAAGATTCATTTATTTTTTGTTTGGTTTCATTTTCTTCATTATTTAATCGGAGCGAAGCTCCTCTGGCTTTAGCCGATTCTTTATTATTTTCTTCATTTAATTTTTGAATTGTTTCTATCTTATTTTGATATTTATGGTGATATTCTTGTAGTAACATTTTTGTTTGTTGTTGATAATCTATTTTACATTTTTGTAAACTTTCATTTAAATTTTCTAATTTTTGTTGGTATTCTGAAGATAAAGATGAATATTTGTAATTATAATCATCAGTACGTCCTTTATAATTATTATGATTAATCATTATTGGTGATAGTGTTTTAACAAGTTCAAATTTTTAAGTACATATTATATTTCCTTGGTAAAAAATATTATGATGCATGTAATTTCCTCTATCATTATATACTATTTCTGATTGGCATAAATTTTTATTATTCAAATAAAATTTTTTTGAATCTGAGTAAAGTGGAGTAATTTTACCAATAGAAACATAATTCACATTTAATTCAAAAACATTTACTTCAATTAAATTTTTATTCTTTTTATGAAACTTTAGTAACCTATTATAATCATATGGAAATTCATCTAAGCCATCAGAAAGATCAAATTCACTTATGTATTCTTCTTTATTGTAATGACTTAGTCTTTCTTTATGATATTTTGCAGGATGTAAATGTGCTATAATACTCCACAGAAAACAATAATCATCTTCATTTTTTATGTTGATTAATTGTGGTGAACTGAAAGGTAAAGGAACATAACTACCACCAGTATTATTTTTATATTTATCAATTACTATTTTCTTAGATATTATTTTAACAAATCTCCAACCAGATTCACGTAACTGGGCTTCAATTATACAATTTTCTAATTTAAGTATCATCGATTCAAATATGGGTTGTATATCATTTACATTATGAATTTCTTGCGAATTTGTAAAATGTCCTTGTATTATTTCTTCAGGAATTCCATCAGGTCCATTTTTTGTATAAAGTACTTCTACATTCATATAACATTTGAAAGATTTCTTAAATATATTATAAAAGTTGGTTAGAATATCAGAAAAAGTTTTATCGGTTTCATTATATTCA
The DNA here is from genome assembly GCA_907163375.1 of Prostheceraeus crozeri. Taxonomy (NCBI): domain Eukaryota; kingdom Metazoa; phylum Platyhelminthes; order Polycladida; family Euryleptidae; genus Prostheceraeus; species Prostheceraeus crozeri. The sequence goes on from CAJQUW010015437.1 coordinate 925,453, forward strand.
ACGGGCGAAGCCCTAGAAGACATCTCCGATGTCCCACGAACAGATTCATTAAATAAATATTTTATATCTGTTACGGCTTCATCAAATTCATCTATTTCGTTAAATTCATCAGTATCGCTAAATAAATATTTTATATCTGTTACGGCTTCATCTTCACTATTAAAAAATTTTTTATATTCCGAATGTGAATAATCATAAAATATTTTTTTAACTTTTATATCAGTAGGCAATGTTTCTATATAGTTTTTATAACTATTTAATTTTGATATATTTCCTTCATCAACTCGTTCTACATTTTGTAAATGCATTTTACTTTGTAGATGAGATTGATAACTTCTTTTTGTTTGTAACTTTTTTTTACATAAGTTGCAATAAAATTTTTCCATTTTTTATTTTTTAAAGAAAAAATTTGTGTTTTAGTTTTTTAGAGAAAAAAAAATTTATGTTTTAATTTTTAGAGAAAAAAATACTAATATATCTGCAATCGGGCGAAGCCCTAGTACCTTCGGTTTGATTATGATAAATTTGTTTAATTATTAAGTATTTCACTTACACCATTTATTAATGGTTTTATATCATTATATGTTTTTTTGGCTTCATCAAATGTAGATTTAGCATCAGAAAATGTAGATTTAACATCAGATATTATTGGGGTTGCTTTTCTTAATCCGTTTCTAACATCATTTATTGCAATTTTTAAATAGTTTAATGTTTCATTATCTTGTAATCTCTTAGGTATTGGTATACCAAATTTTGCATTTAAATAATGATCAAAATAAAAATAAAATGTATCAGGAATAATTTTTAATGGTACTTTTGCTTCGGATTCTAAAAAGATAATTATTTGTTCTATAACTTGATTTGATAAATGTTTTGTATTTGCATACATTCTAATATCAAAATCTTGAGAGTTATTATAGATTTCATGTTCGGTATCTACTAATATATTTAAATCTTTATCATATACTTGCATATGTTCACTTATGGTGTCAACACGTATTATTCCATATTTATGATGTGTATAATATGATAACGGCATATTCATTTTATAATTTTTATTAATATCATTAAAGAATGCTGCATTATTTTGTGTAGTTGTAAAAAATGTTTGAATGTTTTCTCTAATCTTATTATCTACATCACAAGCTTTATGAGCTAATACAACTATTTGAATATTTTGATGTCTTCCTTTTGTAAATATTTCTGACATATTTTTTTGTTTTGATAAACTTGCAACATCATCTAAAATTAATAAAGATTTATTTTCAGGTGTACCAGCAAAACTTTCCATATCTTGTAACTCATCTAATTGTTTATCATTATAGACGTTTGTAAAAGTTGGCCATTCAGAAGTATGCATACAAAAAATATGTACTTTTGTTTCGTCCTTATAATATTGGTTTATATATTTTTTAATAAACGTAGTCTTACCACTTCCAGTTTTACCGTAAACAATGAAATGTAAATTTTCTTGATACATTTTACCTTGTTTAATATTTTTATTATTAGTTTTATCCTTAATCTTATCTTCCTCAGTCTTCCATCCTTCAAAAGTTTTTTTTTTTCTTGGTTATAAAAATTTATTCTCTTTTGTTCCTCTGTTAGAAAGTAACCCCATTGATTTCCAATACATATAACAAGATGATAAATAAAAAATATTAAAATACATGCTAACAATATTTTTATACAATGAAATTTTAAAAAATTCCAAAGACGTGTAAGATCTGATTGTGGTATTTTTTTATTAAGAGATGAATTAGGGGGTAGTGTCTCTAAATATCTTTTATTATATGTATTTTTATCTATATTATTATATATATTTTTATCTATATTATTATATATATTTTTATCTATATTATTATTATTATATCTAGTATTATATATAGGATTATCTACAATATTATTAATATCTTTTAGATTCGGATCTTGAGGGGTTAGTGTATCTTGAAACTCAGTGTTATTCATATAATTATTTATTATTTCGTTTATTGCATTAAGAGATTTATGACGACTTAGATTACTTTTATTACTTTTATCACTTTTAATTATAACCGGTGAATATAAATCTTCCAAATTTTCGCTTTTATTCATTTATTATTTTTTAAATAAAAAATTTAGGAATTATTATTTTTTTAATTCCGGACTCGCATTCTTACACTCTTATGAGTGTTTTTAACCTCTGTAGAACCTCCGGAATGTGTCGGACTTTTTGTTCCTATACTCAAAAGAAGTATGTTCCGAACCTCTCCTCTCTTCCGGAATGCTTAAGAATATTTTAATAAAATAATATTTTATTCTTTATAAAAAAATATTTTAATATCTATAAGATTATTTTAGTTGAAATACAACTATTTTAGTTGAAATACAACTATTTTAGTTGAAATACTAATATAAATTATTATTTTAACATAAATTATTATTTTGACATAAATTATTATTATGTTGATTATTATGTTGATTAAGTTTTGGACATAGTGTTACATGTCGCTGAAAATTTTTCTTTAATATAATTTTTTGACAACCTCTACATTTAACTTTTTCTTTTAAACAATCCTTACACTGATATTTACTATCATAAAACTCTGTCTTAGGTTTAGTATTTTGACAACTTGTACATTGTCTTGTAGAACTTATACAAGAATTATAATGATTAGTAATTCCTTGATTTGTAAAATATTTATTACAATTACGACATAACTGATCTTTTAATTTATCTTTTTTTTCTTTTTTAACCTCTTCTGTTTGTTCGCATAATTTTAAATGACGTGCAAAATTTTTTGATGTTATATTTTTATTACATCCGGAACATATTTTTTTTTGTTATTACTTTCAACAAATTGATTTTTATCAATATAATTATTTTGTGCTACATTATTATTTTGAACAAAAGGATTATTTTGAACAAAAGGATTATTTTGAACAAAAGGATTATTTTGTGCTACATTATTATTTTGTGCTAAATAATTATTATTATTTTGCCTAGGTGTATTTATTCTAGCAGTATTTTGCCTAGGTGTATTTTGCCTAGGTGTATTTATTCTAGCAGTATAAAGATTTTGTTCTTTATCTGAAATAAATAAATGCTTTAATCTTTGTAATGGTTGCTCTGATTGAATATTATTATACTGAATACTATTATTAGGTTGAATATTATTCTGAATATTATTAGGTTGAATATTATTAGGTTGTATATTATTAGGTTGTATATTATTAGGTTGTAATTGATTCATATGCATACCACATGGTGTGTTTTTCATATGAGAATATAATAGTGTTTGATTTAAAAAACGCATATTGCAAACTTGACAAATTTGAGTCATTTCCATTTTTTATTTTTATTAGGAAAAATTTTATTTTTTATAATTTATGTATTTTTATAATTTATGTATTTTTATAATTTATGTATTTTTTATAATCAGAAAAAATTTTATTTTTATTGTTTAAAAATGATGTTACCAAATGTTGGTGGAGGTGCATATATCCCGAATAATCGTGAATTAGAAATAGAGATAGAAAATTATATCATGAAAACTGGAGACGTTTTATCTGGTCCATTGCATCTTTCTATTCTTCCGCAACAAAATACAGAGTTAACAAATAAACAATATGTTGATACACAAATCAATGACTTAAAGGAAAAATATATAAACGATGTTATGGTTCCACTGATGAATGAATTAAAGTTGCTTAAACTTAATGACAAATCATTAAACGAAAAATTATTAAAACTTGATAAAAAGGATAGAGAGCTAGAAGCAGATATAGCAAAACTTTTTAAAAAGATTTCAGAACAATCAAAAATTTTAATATTACTTTCTTTAAATTTAAAGTCTGCAGTCATTAAAAATAAACATCAGATACAACTATTGAAAGAACAATTAGAAGATGAAATAGAAAAACTACCTGAAAGAATTAAAAAAAATTTAAAACAGTTACAAACTACATTCCAAAAAAGTGTTGATGAATTGAGTTCTAAAATTACTCAACAAATGAAAAAGATGAATAGAATAATAAATGAAGTAAACTCACTTAATGAAAAAGTTGATAAAATGAAAACTCTTAAAATCAATTTAGAAAATGAATTAAAGAAAAATTTACAAGAAAACTCTAAAGAAAATAAAGAACAGTTAGATGCTGTTAAAAGACAATTAGATGTTCTTAAAATTAAGTTAAATGCTCTTAAAACGGCATTGAAGATTAATCAGCAGAAAATGCAAGTTAATAGAAGAGAAATTAAAGTACATCACACGCTACTTGACGCAATAGATAAAGTGCAACAGTCAATTAATAAAGTTATCTCGAAGTTGTTGTCCATTCACAAACGTAAATCTTAAACGAGTATTGTAAATATTAACTTAAATATTTTTTACCTACAAAAAATGAGAATCATAAAAAATATAAATATAATTTTAAAAATACAAAAGTATAAATATAATTTTTAAAATAAAAAAAGTATAAATATATAAAAGTATATAAAAGTATATAATTTTAAAAATGGATAAAATTAGAGCTAATAATTTTAAAAGAATTAAACAATTAGAAGAGTTAATAAAAGAAAGAAATATTATGAAAGAAAATCATAGAATAAAAAGAATGATTGATGCAGGTTTGGTTCCTGATAAAGTTAAACCAAAAACGCAATCTGTAAAAGTTAAGAACAAAAAATAAACATTTTTTTTATAATGGATATCGGTTCATGGGTCAATGGAGATGTCTTCCAGGGCTTCGCGCTTCGCGCTTCGCCCGTATTTATATTTTTCCCAAAAGTCAAATTTATTACTAAAAAATGCCTATAATTTATAAACACAATCTTAAACATTTTGCTTCAAATCAAAAAATTTCTCATGAACCACGTATGAATCCTGTTTATCATTATGATAATAGAGAAACAGTCGGAACAGAAAAGTTCCTAGGCACCGCAGGTGCCGTCCAAAAAGAAGGGGATGGCATCTTTTCTGGTATTGGTAGTATCGTTAATTTAATTAAAAATAATAAAGATTTGATTACATCTGCTGCAAAAGGAGCAGCTGCTATAGGTAGTACAGCTAGTGCAATATCAAATGCTGTTAAATCACAAAACGAATTAAAACAACTAGAAGCTATTCGTAAACTCAAGAATGATTCTGAAGAACTAAAAAAATTAAAAAAACTTTCAGATGAAACAAAAAACAAAATTGCTAACATTGCTGTTGGGGAAACCTTGAGGAGCGGAGCTCCGTCTGATAGTAAACATAATGAAAAAACAATTGAAGAAATAAGAGGTAATGGCATTCATAGCGGAGCTGGTCTAGCAAAATTCTAAAATTATATTTAGTAAAATTTTAAAATTATATTTAGTAAAATTTTAAAATTATATTTAATAAAAATTTTTTTCTATCTGTGAGAAAAACAAAAAGTCAAATTATTTCTTATAAAAATGTCTTCGCTTATCGAAAATAAATTTAGATTAGATGATCCCCCGTTCACCAGTTACAATCAAAAAAAGAATGACTATATAAGAATTGCTATGAATCCCGGATCTTCCAGTAGAGTAAACACTGGAGGAGATTTAATCTTTGAAGTTGATAATCAGCAGAGTTATTTATATTTACCTGATTCATTTTTACACTGTGAATATTCTCTATATAGTGATGCTAATTTTACAACACCATTACCAGATACCGATAATATTACACTAGAGAATAATTTTTTCCCAAGTTTATTTACACAAATGCGTTTAGATGTTGCAACTCAAAATATAGAAACAATAAGTGATTCCCCAGGTGTAATTGATACAATGCTTAGATTTATAACAATTGGTGAAAATAATAAAAAGCATGAAATCGAAGGTTGGTTTCCTGATACTAATGATGGTATAATTATTGATGATTTAACTCACGCTGGAACAGATGCCGCAGGAATTGCGAAAGATGTAGAAAATATTGCAAAACATTTAAATAAAACAAATAATGATGCATATAAAGAAAGACGTGAATTTAACAAAAAAAGTAAACAGACAGTAAATTGGTCATTGTCTCCATTATTCGGATATTTAGATTATGATAAAATATCATATCAATTAAAATTTAAATTAATAATTCATCGTACAGCAAATAATGAATTAATCTTTTTTGGTAAAACTGGAAAAAAAGCATATTTAAAAATTGATAGACTTGAATGGTGGATTAAGCATATTACTCCTAGTTTAGAGGTTGAAACAGCTATTGCAAAAAGATTAAATACTAACAAACCAATTCCAGTTAATTTTCTAAAGAGAACTGCTAGTTCAGTAACTTTTTCCGAACAAAGATTTAACTGGCATTTTACTAGAACTGCGAATACTCCAAGATATTTATTACTAACATTTCAAAGAAATAATTCTCCAAGTTTTGACAAGAACAACAATATTTTTCATATTAATACAATTCGAAGTTTACAAGTTTCATTAAATCAAACTCGATATCCAATTGATCCATTAAGATTCGATGATACCAATAATCAATTTATGGAAGGATATGATGCTTATAGAAATCTTTGTATAGAATTTGGAGTTGAACCACAATTAACTCCTGGAGATTGGAGACATTTATATCCAATTTTCTGTTTCGATTTAAGTGCACAATCTGAAGATATTATTAAAAATGGTTGTGATGTAACAATTAATATTGAAAAGAAAGATTCCACAACTTCATTGATGGCTTATGGTTTATTGCTAGAAGATGCAAAATATTCTATTGAAGTTCTTAATGGGAAGATGGTTAGGATCGGTTAGTAACCTGAGGACCCTTGGTCCGATCGGCTAAAGCCAGAGGAGCTTCTCTCCGATAAGTTAATTAAAAATTTTTTCATAACTAGAATAGATTAAAAATTTTGGTAACTTAAAAAATTTTCATAACTAGAATAGATTAAAATTTTTTCATAACTAGAATAGATTTAAATTTTTGATAACTTAAAATTTTTTATTAAAAATGTCGCAAGCGAAAAGTAATATTAATAATAAAACTGTTGAATTAAAATTACGTAATATTGTTGACAAAAATACACCTAAAACTATTACGATTAACAAAAAAAAGTATTACATAAGTAAACCAATGATAGAGAATATTCAATTACAAGAAGAAAAGAATGGCGGGATTCTCCCATTAATTCCACTAATAATAGGAGGCATAGCAGCTGCAGGAAGTGTTGCAGGTGGGACAGCTGGTATTGTCCAAGCAGTAAATAAAAATAAATCAGAGAAGGCAGCATTAGAAGAACAAAAACGACATAATAGAGAGTTAGAGAAAGTTGCTAGGGGCGAAGGAGTAGTAGATAATTTTATTAGTAAATTAAAGTTAGTTGATGAAGGAAAACGAGTTCTTAAAAATATTCTCCACAATGTTGATGATTTAATTGAAATTAAAGAAACTAAAGATGGTTCTGGAATATATCTAAGTCCTAGTATGATAAGGTAATAACCTGAGGAGCTTCGCTCCGATTCGGTAAAACTTTTATTTTTATCTTTTAAAAGTTTTTTATCTTTAAAAATGGATACCGCAAATTCCACAAATTCAGAAAATTTAATTAAATTAAAAATTGCTAATTTAGATTTATTAAATTATCTATTAAACAAAAATAAAAACTCAAACTGTCAGCATATTGGAGGTGACAAGAACAAAGTTCCACACCACTTCGGTGGAGACATACAAAAAACATTAGAAAACTTTCCTGGATTTATTTGGAGTAAATATTCGAAAGAAAAACATCTTCCTGGTCATTCATATACTGGTCCAGGAACTCGATTAGATATCAGACTAGATGAGAATAATAATCCGAAACCAGGTGAAGAACCAATAAATAGAGTAGATGCCGCCGCTTATAGGCATGATTTAGCTTATCGAAATCATGATCTAAGTTCTCGTCATGCAGCTGATAAGAAGATGATTCAAGAATTAGATAGTATTCAGAATCCTACATTTAGAGAAAAAATTGAAAGAATGTTTGTTAAGAAAGCTTTACAAGCTAAAATATTATTCGGCCAGGGTTTAAATGAAACGACAGCAAAGCTGTCTGAGAGCAACGCTCGAAATCATAATTCAGACGTTTATGCATCTGAAATCCACAAGGAATATAGAAGGCCTAAATATTTATTAAAAGTAAAAGTATTTAATAAAGATGATATTTGGAGTGCTGATCTTATTCATATGCCGAATGAAAGAGGGTTTAAGTACGCATTGACCGTTATAGATTTATATACACGATATGCTTGGGTAAAGCCTTTAAAAAATAAAAGTGGTCTATCAGTTAAATATGCGTTTGAAGAAATCTTTAAAGAAAGTAATAGAAAGCCAAGGAAATTGTTTGTTGATAAAGGGTCGGAATTTTATAACCGAAACGTTCAGCCACTATTTGAAACTGTTTATTCAACTGAAAACGCAGGAAAAGCTATAGTGATAGAAAGATTCAATCGGACGTTAAAAAATAAAATTTTCAAGAAATTTACTCAGCAAGGAAATCAGAAATGGTTAAAAATATTACCAGGAATTGTGGAAGAGTACAATAATAAAGTTCATTCAGGTATTGAAGAAACCCCAAAGAATGCTTCTGACGACCCTGATTTGATACGAAAGAAAATATTCGAGAATAATTCTTCGAATGAGAGTAATCCGAATTTGCAGAAACTTAAGCCGAAATTTAAAATTGGAGATAGAGTTAGAATATTTAAATATAAGAACAAATTTGAAAAAGGCTTTGTTGGCTATTGGACTAAAGAAATATTTGAAGTTTCTAAAATAAATCAAAGTTATCCGATTACTTATGAAATTAAAGATTTAGATAATGAGGATATCAGAGGTCGTTTTTATCAAAATGAATTACAGAAAACAGAGCTTTAACCTTTAGGTGGCGCTTTAGCTAGCTTCGCTTGAGTTATAGATTGTTTAACTCTAACATAATATCTAGAAATGATACTCCTTTTTGTAATTTAAATAAAACATAAAGACATAATTGTCCACAATAAGTAGTTCCCGGTTTTTGAATTTGAAACGTATTATAAATTCCATTGCCAAGTATTTCTGTTACTTCATTCGTAGGTGGAAGTCCGTATGAGTCAAAATAATAATTTGAACAGTTTATATTTCTTTGTCCTGCTGACCAATGTACGCCGTTTTGGTCTGAAGTGTGAAGATTCGTTATGAAATTTACAATTATTGATGGAACTTTGTTCCGGGAACTGAAGGTTCCTGTTGGCCTATTTTTTAGGAATTGTAATTCGTTTCTCATTAGAACATGAAAATTCTTTATTCCTAATTGATTTGCGATTTTCTTTAGGTCGAAATTCGTTGTCGTTTGTGTTCCATATAATTTAAAAAACTCATTTATGTTGCTCATTTTATAATAAAAAAAATTTCTTAAGGGACCCCTAGAAGACAGAAGGGAGGGGGTATTGATTTAAAACTGTTCTCTAATGATGTCTTTCCTTACTACTTATTCGATTTTGAAATGATTATATTATAATTATCGGAGCGAAGCTCCTCTGGCTTTAGCCGATTCTAATCTATATTGTTTTATATATTTCAATTTTCTTCATGAACTTTATTTGTAAAATATGTTTCATCGTTAAAATGATTGTTTAAAAATGTCATAACAACTATCCCGCATGTCGCCGTCTATGCGTTCTAAATTTAGAAGAAGAATTTTATTGTCATTTGCTTTTATTGTCAATGCACTCTTATGTGCTTAATCTATTCATGTCTTCACAATGGGAAGTACTTTACTACCCGTATGTGTTTGGCAAACGCTAAATGAATTTTGCAAATCGATTTCTAAAACTGAATTTGAAAATAGACTTTGCAAATGGATTTTGAAAATAGATTTTGAAAACAGATTCTGAAAATAATTTACGTAGGGGTAAATTGAAATGTCAAAACTTTACGCACGCGTAAGTTGAAATGTCAAAAGTTTACCGATGGGTAAATTGAAATGACAAGATATAGCATGATAATTTTAGGGGAAAGCTGCTAGACGTTTCTCTCTCTTCAATCTCTGTCTCTCTCTTCAATCTCTGTCTCTCTTCAATTATCAGGCAGTGTACGGGTTCATTGAATAATTTTGAGTTTATGAGTTACAATGATCTTCTAGTTCACACAATTAGTACTTTAAATAATGTTGAGCATACAATAACGAAGAATGACTAAGTAATAATTGCGTCTTCTTAATTTATCATAGTGCTCTAATCTTAATAATAATTGAGAACCATTTCACTTATTTTTAATTGAGATAACGAAGGATATATTCTTGAGGTTTCTTCCATTTCTGAAGTTCCTTCCATTTCTGAAGTTCCTTCCACTTTTGTTTCTTCCACTTTTGTTTCTTCCATTTTTAAAGAAATATTTTTAACGGGCGAAGCGCGAAGCCCTGGAAGACATCTCCGATGTCCCGCAAGTCACATGATATATTTTAAAAACCTGAAAGATGGATAAAATTCATGAATTTGAAATTCTCAACTTTTATGATTTTTTCGGTGTCCGGGTTTTCGGTGTCCTAGAACGGTCATGATTTTGGCGGGGGGTGAAAAATGACATAATCACAAATTTGAGATTCTTAACTTTTATAATTTTCGGTGTCCTAGAACGGTCATGATTTAAGCAATGAAAAATGTCATAATCACAAATTTGAGATTCTTAACTTTTATGATTTTCGGTGTCCTGGAACGGTCATGATTTAAGCAATGAAAAATGTCATAATCACAAATTTGAGATTTTGAAAAATTTGAAAATTGTGTATTTTTAAAAACGCCCAAATCGGAGCGAAGCTCCTCTGGCTTTAGCGCTTTAGCCGATTTATGAATTTAGGTCTTCATAACCTGAAAAAGGGTTCAAATTCATGAATCGGCTTAAGCCAGAGGAGCTTCGCTCCGATTTATGTTGTTTTTAAAAGTACCATTTTTGAAAAAAATGGTACTTTTTGAATGAACCAAATTCATGAATTTAGGTCTTAAAAACCTGAAAAAGGGTCTAAATTCATAAATTTATGTCGTTTTTAAAAGTACTATTTTTTGATTTTATGGTGTCCTGGAACAGTCTTTTATCCATTACTTTTCGGAGTTTTATTACGTTATTATGCAATAGGCTAAGGCGCATCGATAGATAAGTTAAAAGAAATTAACGAAATAGTCAATTAATTAATATAAGGAATTATCCTAAAACAACATCGATCATTTTTGTCAATAAGTCTACTTGACTCTAAGGAAATTAAACTATTAAGATCCCTACTTAGCTATATGACAAACATACTAAACAATATAATTTTTCAGGTTGAGTCTGGAAATTCACGGAACGGTAAATAGGTACAACTTTCGTTTGTCAGAAATAGATCATGTACTTTTTTTGGATCTTTATTATTCCTTGAATTATATCTTATATCGGTATTTATTACTTGAGTATCTTCTTCAGTCGTATCAAATAACAATCCAAGATATCGAGATGACCATTACACGTTAATGTTTATGTAAAATTTGCAGGTAGTGATCAATGATGACTTACAATTCATCCACTGATCCACGAGGCGGCCAGAAACAGAATAGCTTCGACTGAACCTCATCAACCCATGAACATGGGACTGTATATAGGCTTTTATCAAATGAGAATTCGAAAACAGCGTACGGTATTTCTGAAATGAAATAGTAGAACCCCGTAGTGCAATTTTAGTATGCCTAATATTTATCAGTACAGTAGCACGAATGTGTAGAGATAAAGATTGATAATAAAATGTTGCATTTCATATTGTGAAGAATCTTTCCTACTTTGTTATATAGCCAAATGAAAAAGTTATGATTCACTTGTGGTTAAGAAAGCAGGAATTAAATGATTCTTGATATCAAAATAATAATTTTCATTTCAGAATGTTAGAATTCATTTGATTTTATACGAAAACCTTCAAAATTCAAGGAAAGTGGTAATACAACCCGAGACAAGGCCCATGTTTCTGAGCCATACACGCGAACGGATTGTATGCAAGACTCGTAGACATGAGCTCTGGATCTTAGGGATACACTCTTGTTATTCAGAAGGCTGGCTAACTCTCTCCATTTGGACCAAGCATTAGCCACACGAGCTCTTACTGCGCTTTCCACACCACCTTGGCTGTCCAGCATATCTCCGAGATAGCAAAAATGGATAACCTCCTCTATTATAGGACTACAATCAATTCTTACAGAGTCGTCTGTCGGAATGTTAGTGGTTTAAGGAATCATCGTAGCTTGTTTTATAATTAATGGTAACATAGTTGTTGCTTGTGATGAATTTAGTAAGCATTTTCATCTTGATGTCCCTCCTGTCAATCAGTGATGGGTTACTAACTGTTGTCAAGTTGTCAGTCCTTGCTTTGACAAGAAAAGTACTCCCATACATCTGGGGAATTCAATGGACAAACCATGGAGTGATAACGAATGATGTGGATGAAACCTAGTTATGTGCATGCTTCCTGGTATACAAGATGATTAAAACAATATCTTAAGTCTTCCTTCATACAATATAGGCAATAACAAGGATAACAGACGGTGATGCAGCTAATTATTTCTCATTTCCGTATCGGTACTGAGAATAAAGCCTACAATCTATACAGCGGATAAGAAAGCGATACATTATACTTACATTTGAAGTTTGTTCTTCCTTAGATAGTGGTAAATTCCAAAACGGTTGATTAGGAATCCGTCTTCTCTTCCTATTTTCTTTTCCTCGACTGTCCTGAAGGTAGATGTTGATGCAAATTGTAGATAGCATTTATCATTATTGTCACTACGTCAAAACATCCACTATAGTCGTTATTTCAAGCTTAAAATCGTGAGAAGTTTTCCCAAAAATAACTAATAAGGATCCGAACGTTTTACTGACCACGTTCTACGTTCAAAAAGAGTGGGCCCCAAATTTAGTACATCAAGAAAACAAATACATGTACATGTATATTCTAAGATGAAAAATGCCAGTACTTACTGATAGCAAGTGTCTAGAATCATCACCCGAGCAACAACCTTGTCTGGTCAGTGTGTAGGGTTTATCCTTTCTTTGATTGACTCGATGATCAAGCTGCTGCTGAAGTTGTAAAATGTTTACATAAGACAGGTCTATATTATTATTAAAATAAAGAATGATTGACTCACCCTTTTAACGCTTTTCTCCATGTCGATGACCCTGTGGAATTAATAATGATATCATAAAATGCACCGAATCAATTTGGTACCAAACTTTTAAAATAGTGAATCTTCTTGATCATGAAATACAGAAATAAAAAGGCTCTTATCTATTGACAGTTCAGGCTTTGAAAGACCAGGTAATCCACTTAAATCAATAGCTATACCGCGTCTCATGCCACATACTTTGGAATGATGAAGATAAATGTATTTCCACGTAGCTGTATGTACCAAGTAACAACCAATTTCAAATGAAGATATTGGTTCAGTAAAAAAAGGTTCGAGCCTAGTGAATTCTATAAGTTTTATTTCATCTGCAACACGATCAATGGCTTTAAAACACCGGTTACTACTTCTGTCAATATATACGTTGTTTTTGTAGGAAAACTTGATATCCTTTGAAGGACCCTCGAAATTCCGTGTTTCGTAAGTAACTTTGCGACGCTCAACACCTTTTACCATACTAATGAGAGCGTTGTGTGAAGATGTCACTGACTTCTTCAATAATCGCATGTGATTCTCGAAGGGATAGGCGCTCACGCACTCAAGACTTCCATGTATTTTAGAAATGTCTGCATAATGGAGTATTACATGAGGATCATAAGTCATAAACGCATTACCATATAACTCAGTAAATCCCTCAACAACTTCAATTCCCAACGTTCGAGCTATCGATTCAAAGTTTATGACAGTACGGGTACCCGTTAGCAAAGCACATAAAACTGAAAACTTGAGAAAGTGTCGATACTGAGCAGAGGTCGCCATCAGATCCATAAACAGTAACTTTCCCGTGTAAAGCAAAATTTGTCTAAGTTCAATGTATTTATAGTCATGAACTTCGTAAGTCAAACGCAGCTTCCGTGCGAACATGTCAGGGATAAAACGATTGATATATTCAATTCGCCTGTCCAGTAATTGAATATTAGAAGCTGACATTCTCACTATGTAACTACCGTTGCCACTTGTCTTAGGTCCTTGAAGAATCCAAAGTAAAAGCTTCTTCATCACACCGCCACCCTGGTGCATGAAGTCCGGTGGAAACGCTGTTATCATATCAACCTCTAATTCTTCTATTGGACTTCCGCTTGTTGTGTCATGATGATGAGAGCTTTGCGAACGTTGCCTAAAACTGATGTCCGTTCTAGGTGTGCAGTCATTCGTTCCAATGAAAACAACCCTTTTACCGTCATAATATCCTTCTTTAGCGCACATATCACATCCAAAACGTGAACTAAACTGCTTAATTCGCTTAATCATAGCTCTAGCGGGAGCATCTGCCACACATGCTTTCATTCGCACCTTAAAAACTTTATCATCAATGCATAATCCATGACAAAGCAAATGCTTCAGTTCAGAAATGAACTGTTTTAAGAAGTCTAAATTACTAGGCTTCCTTGATCCCAATGTGAGCGCAATTTCGAAAACTACACGTGGTTTAATATTGGAGATGTAACAAAGAATAGGCCAACTGCATAAACGCCTACTATTAAATATTTGTAGACCATCCACATTCCAAACAAGACTTAATGAATCAATCTTCTCGATTATATACTTTGGAAATTTTGGAAGATAGTATCTTATCTGATTTTCCAATCCTATGTAGTAATAACTATGTCCTGAAACTTCGATGATGTCCTCTTTTACTGCTTGCCTTGGGGTTCGCAATAGCGTTTTATGACTTTTCGGAATATCGCTAATTACTTCGCCTTCATGCCTGCTCAGAAACTCTAGCAGAGCATCAGTCTGAGTTGTAAGCAAATTACTTTTCAGTACAACTTCACGCAAGTCAGTTATAAAAGATTTACTCGTAGTTCTACATTCGGCTGTAAAATTCGAATCACCATCCTCAGACACATCTGTATCGCTATCAACTGATAATGTATTGGGTAAACATTGATGTTCAATCCTATCAATTAAGAGTTTGTCTTCATCATCAAACGTTTGAATAGCTTCAACGGGAAAATCATTAATTCGAATATCATCTACAATGAGAGGGACACATTCCCCTTCAGATGAAGAAACAGTAGGATCACAATTACAACAATCTTTGGATTCGCGCTTAGATTTCCTAGACCGATTTCGCCATTCGGTATTATATCTTTTCCTTCTCAACTTCCTCTCTTGTCTGCTGGGAGGTACATCAATTTCGAAGCAATAATCAAACAAATCTGAATCTGTGCTACTCATAGTTTACTCGCTGATAGATGCTACTGTCAACATAGACCACATAGTTTCTCCTGATATCCACACTTAAATAACTTTTTCACTGAAGAACCAGATTGTCTTCACCTGAAAATATAAAATATGAAAATTATTTTTGTGAAGGAATATTTAACATGATTATACATAATCATCACGCCCTCACATAATCAGAGATTTATGCAACCACAAAAAGATGTTGAAACCCGTATAATAGGCTATATGTTTCCGCTATGATAATAGGGTAGTCAAGGGTTAAAATGAGTATATCAACTTAAAAGTTACTGTCTGACAAAGCTAATAGCAATAGCGAAGTCTATCGAATATCTATATCAAAGGAATCTCCAGGTGTAGCCTATAATTCACGTAATTGCGTTTTTATTATAGTGATTGTTTCATATACCTAATATTCTAGATTTTATCATTATTCATTTTCCTACACTAAAAAGTACATGTTTGAAACTTCATTGTTCAAGCACTCGCCAAAATCTGAAATTCTCTGAGAATGGGCTATCAATTGTATAAGCATCGGCCTAACTTTTCATTTGAGTTGCGATACTATAACCGTTGTCTTTTCCCAGTTATAACATCACTAAAAAAAGTAGGACTTTCCGGACCGTGCGGCAAAATGGGTGATCTCAATTTAAGTTTATTTTCTTTTTCGAAATGAAAACTCTATGGACAGTTTTGATTTTGAGGCCTACTAAATGGCTGATTTATTACGGATATGGTAGCATGATTTCATCGTAGTACAATGGATCCAGAGAGAAAATAAGCCTAAAGTCGAAATACTCATCAGGGTGCCCGCGCATTTTCGGACGATAATTTCCAGACCTTACTTAGCCAGAAAAAGGCACAATAACAAAATTTCGCAACTGAATATTTCCTGATATTGATGAGGCATTAAAAGAAACTAACATCAAATTTTCACTTTTGGATGCCTCATTGTCTAAACGAGTGGATTGCACATATTGAGCTGGCGATATATTTTGAAAGCCTGCATGCAGCGGTTAGCGCAAAGTCTTAAATAGCTTTGTCAAGACGACTGGGTTAAGTCAAGACATCAATGTGTCAGGCTCATAGAATATGCTTTCCAGATTCGTTGGAAGAATTCGAATTCACCAATACAACATTTAGATCAAGATGGATGTCCTACAACATTCTTTGACAAGCATACAGTCAAAGAGTTTAAGACAGTAAAAGATGTCCACGGATCTGAAAAGATGTTTCCTACGACTTCCACATATTGTTGACAGAAGTGCGCTTGCCTTCAAAAATGGTTTTGAAAAGACATTGGATGTGTTTCCTAGTTTTTTCACGACCAGGGATTCCGATTCGCTCCCTAAAGGAGAGGTTGTCGCTCTTCTTCGCGTCAATTGCCATTTATGAATTTCGTTGTCCTTGTGGAAGCAAGAAGGCCTACGTTCGTTTGGAAGAGGGCAAAATGTCTAAACGAGAGTTTTAGAACACCTTCCTAGCCATCTCTTATATGAACAGCAATTCCAGCAAGCAGCACTAGACACTTGCAAGTCTGCAGTAATGAAGGACATTCAGCAATTGGTGATTCCAAATTGAATACCGCCTAAAAATTGAGAACTTAGAATTGAGATTTTCAGTACACTTAGAGATTGAATTTTAATTTAGTCCAATGTTTGCACCTGAGATCTATGTACGCTTCATGCTGTTCCTCATATACACAGCAACCGCAGGGCTACATCCATGATCCTGCATGTACTTCACTCGTGTAATCACAGTAAAATGCGTTTTATCCATGATGTATGCCATGACAAAGGTAGGGATGAAAGCGAGATGTCACACAAAACCCGGAAGATCTCATCCAGCGGCATCAATGCGCAATTTTTTCTGGGCCCATTTTCAGTTTTGAAATGATTGCAAGTAAATATCTCTCAAGTCAGTTCTAGATAGTGGTGAAGTTTCATTCGCATACACACAATAGGCCCTCTGGTGCGACTTGAAATAAATTGATTATCAATATAATGCGCCGTTAACATATTATTAGAGATCAACAATTAGAAGCATAACACCGAGGGAACAACCTCCAATCTCTTGAGAGCAAGCTGAAAGATAAAAAATATCCATGTCTTCAAAGCGCCGCAAGCGAAACCTCCAGCTTTCTGGGAATATAACTGGTAGAATAGACTTGAGCTTTCAAAGTGCCACAGGCGAAGCCTACAACCACTTGGGCGAATAACTTTTAGAATTTTTATGTTTGATAATTCGCCGCAGGCAAAACCAACAGTGTCTTGGAAGCATAGCTAATGGAACTTTCTTGAAGCCATTTCGAAACCTTTTCTGGCACCTGCTCCCAGGACACATTGCAATGAAAAGCCTATCTATCTCTTATCGACCTTAAAAATCTAATTTGACCGGAATTAATAGGCCGGAATTTACGGTAATTGAAGCTAATTTCACCGATTGAAGCACTACTACCGGTAGCTTAAAAAAGCGAAAACTATGTTATAATAGGTTTTCTGAAAAACCACGAAGGACTATGATTGCCATGATAGCCCAAGAATATTCCAACAGCATGAGGCTCAGCGAAACCAACAAAATCTAGCTTGTCGGTGAAATGTATATTTGATTCAACTGCAGGTGGGAAGTTTCACTATTCACTTCAATATTCACCTCGGTATCTGAATCAAGGCTCGTTTCAATGTCACAATCTATGTTCGCCTGAAGTGTGCTATTCGCTATCACTATTGGTTCGATATCTAAATGACGGTTCAGTGACGGAATCATTGTTCCCTATGGCATCGGTTGAATCTCTCGAAGAAAATGACACTCCCATCTCTTTCTTGAAGCCACTTCGGATAACCTTTTCTGGCACTTGATCCCAGGATACTTTTAAATGACTGCCTACTAAACTTTACCGAGCTAAAAAATCTAATTTGACCTTAGATAGGGCGCACTCCGCAGATAAGGCGCATTGGCTGTTTCCGAGTAAAAAAGTCGCGCCTTATAGGCCGGAAAGTACGGTAATACATATTCATTTAAAATTTCTCAGTTGACTCTCAGGATGGCACAATGGAATAACCACTCCAATTATGAAATTTAACTCTTTAAATTAAATTCGTCCATGTATGTAGATCAACATCCAATGGGTCGGTACCAGCATCGGAATACCGGTTCGGGAAAGAAACATAGCCTACCTAACAAAAAGTCTAATCTGAATAATGTAACCCACAAGGCCTGAATTGTGTACATGTAGCCTACATGTGGTACATAGGCCTATAAAACATGACGTTCTCAGCACTAAATAGAGAGGCGATTTATAAACTACAGCCAAACTCTAAAAGTTATAGCCTATAGCACAGCCTCTACCAAAACTCAGGTCACTCGCTAAAAATCGGAAAAAAGCTCAAGAAATATTCCACAACAATCAATGAACATGTTCACCTACTCTGACTTTCAACTTCTTAAATGCATACCTATTTAATACTAATTCAATCGACGGAAAATAAGTGCGCGTCTTGGCGGAATTAACATATTCGTAAATTTCGTATTACACAAAAAAATTAAATAATTGACAGCACACCCTTAGCCAAAACTTTCGCATTTCCCAACCACTAGGCGAATCACCTACCAATCTACTCCTCAGATACTTACCTTTTCAGCAATGCCTTCGAAATTGTGAAATTCGACCAACAGCCAAAATGGCCTTACTTCAAAGATGTAAGGCTCAGGTCACTCGCTAAAAATCGGAAAAAAGCTCAAGAAATATTCCACAACAATCAATGAACATGTTCACCTACTCTGACTTTCAACTTCTTAAATGCATACCTATTTAATACTAATTCAATCGACGGAAAATAAGTGCGCGTCTTGGCGGAATTAACATATTCGTAAATTTCGTATTACACAAAAAAATTAAATAATTGACAGCACACCCTTAGCCAAAACTTTCGCATTTCCCAACCACTAGGCGAATCACCTACCAATCTACTCCTCAGATACTTACCTTTTCAGCAATGCCTTCGAAATTGTGAAATTCGACCAACAGCCAAAATGGCCTTACTTCAAAGATGTAAGGCTCAGGTCACTCGCTAAAAATCGGAAAAAAGCTCAAGAAATATTCCACAACAATCAATGAACATGTTCACCTACTCTGACTTTCAACTTCTTAAATGCATACCTATTTAATACTAATTCAATCGACGGAAAATAAGTGCGCGTCTTGGCGGAATTAACATATTCGTAAATTTCGTATTCCACAAAAATTAAATAAATGACAGCACACCCTTAGCCAAAACTTTCGCATTTCCCAACCACTAGGCGAATCACCTACCAATCTACTCCTCAGATACTTACCTTTTCAGCAATGCCTTCGAAATTGTGAAATTCGACCAACAGCCAAAATGGCCTTACTTCAAAGATGACCACTCCCCATTAATTACAGTTTAATAGGCCTAATGTGACATCGCTATCATAGAACATAAAAGGGAAGTTACACTTACACAAGTCACTGCAGCTCTATGTAATACTAAAGCAATTTAATGATATCGTTAACTTTTCTACAGTATCGAGTAGCCGAATACATCATACATTGCTGGTTAATTTGTCAAGCTGTTCTGCGCTATAAGTTGTTTACAATAATTTATAAATGAATGATCTGAATCATTTCTCTTCGATAGTAAAGACATCTCCATTGTTTTTTATGTCCTCCTATCGTCGACTATGTAGAAGAATTCATAAGATGATTTAGCAGAATGTTCTGTTAGCAAGATAGTTGAATTAGCAAGATGGTTTCAAACAA
This sequence comes from Prostheceraeus crozeri, assembly GCA_907163375.1. Lineage (NCBI taxonomy): Eukaryota > Metazoa > Platyhelminthes > Polycladida > Euryleptidae > Prostheceraeus > Prostheceraeus crozeri. The sequence goes on from CAJQUW010015437.1 coordinate 945,573, forward strand.
ATAGCAATACACAAATGCTTATGCATCGATGAAATAGCAACGTATTCAATTATCTGAAATAAAACGCAACTATAAGTTTCTTATTCTATACGTGTAATGCAAAAGAATAAAAGAAAAAAATAAATAAATCAGACACTTGAATTTTATCTTCAGTAAGAGTATATTCTTATTAAGTAGATTAATCTTCTTAGTAGATTATATCGTGATCATATTATACTTGCCAATCATATCTGGTGTAACATTGAAGATTTATAAACTTATTCAACAAGTGAGATCATCATGCAGCACTTATTACCGCAAAACCATTCAAGTTGTAAATATTTAAACAATGTTTTCCCGTTTGGAAAAATGCAATATTTACTGTAGAATTCATATTTAGTATTGCATAAACTCCAAGCCAAGGTATAAACCAATTGAGCTTTACCTTAGATTTAAGCTCTGTGAGGTATAAACTGCAAACCACGAATTATACGGAAATCTACGAATTGAACTGATGTTACATCATGAATAATTGATATGATTCTATTAAAGCAATAAGAGATCTTTATTGAATTACAAAACAAATTTGAATATACAGCATAGATAGATGAAAAGAAAATATCTCAGGCTCACTAGTGTAACTGGCCTGCGGTCAAGGACATTGTATCGTATAGGATAGGCACTTACCCTTTCGGACTGGGTCTGCTCCTGTTGCCGCTCTCGCTCCTCTTCCTCGGCCTCGTCGGCCCAACTCACCGCTCGGGGCTTTCGCCCTACGGTCTCAACGTTTTCAAGGAACTCCTCGGCTTTCGCCTCGGACAGTGTGGACGTCGGGTTGCCGGACAACAGGTGACTCTCGTCGCCTGTAAGGCTCAGCTCTCGCAGCCTTCCCTCAGCGCCTCCCAAGCTCTCGCGGGACTCCGACGCAGGATCCACTGTAACAGACGAAGACTCGCTTGTCAACTCAATTGTCGGTCGTTTAAGAATACCTGGTCGCATAAACATACGATCAGACTCGAATCACAAAAAGACTGAACGACTCTCACTCTCAACTTTAAAATCAGCGCGCATTAAAAGTTCTTGATAAAATAATGCAGTAAAACCTCGTAAACTGATTCAATAAAACCGCTCAACATGCGCATAAAACGGTTACATCATCCTTCCCCCGGTAAAAAATTTGACGCTCCCGCGTCAAACGAACGAACGACGTAGACCTACCAGGCTTACGCACGACGGACCGAGGGAACCTCGCGCGCGATGTAGCGTAGGACCTTCCGGCCGAGATCCCTTCGCTCCCGGTCCGTGTAGTGGGGATTTCTCCCGCTACGAATCGCGGGATCGAAGGGGATCTGGCGTCCGAACGCGGCTCGAGCCTCGCGGTTCACCGCCTCCACCGCCAGCCTGGCCTCGCCTTTCAGCTTAGCCGCCGGAGCCTCCACGTGGAAAATTAGCGCGTCTGGGTAGCGTCGCCGGACCTCCCTCCGCAGGTCTTCGAGGTCTTCCCTAACTGAGGGTCTTTGTTTGGTGTTGTTAACGCCAACACCCACTAGGACCGCGAAGACCTGCCGAGGAAGATCCGCGGCATCCCGAAAGCTCTTGGCCGCTCTCGCAACCGTGAGCCCCGGGACAGCGATCGACCAGAAAGGCCTGCGCGTGAAAGGGTACCTTACAAAATTTGAGTCCCCTATCACCAGGACCACTCCGTCCTTTCGGGCGGTGGAGTCTGCCCCAGCTGGCCGGCGGCGGTTGCGACGCGCCGCAGGAGAAGGCTGCCGCGACAACGGTGGCGTCGGACGAGGCGACGGCGTGGCTGCAGCTTGCGCGTAGCCAGCCACCGGTTGGCTCGGCCTGGCGTCCCTGGCGGCCGCTATCCCTTCTCGACGAAGGGTCTCCAAGACCCTCCTAGTGACTTCCGTCACCAGGGCGGCCTCGGAGCCTCCTCGCGCGGAGGTCGGAGCGGCAGGCGCTGGACGCTGGGCTGGAGCCTCCCGGGGAGCCGCTAGGCGCTGCCGCACCTCGGAGAAGAGTGCGGCTGCCTCTTGCTGGACCGTGTCGTGCAGATAAGGGTGGGAGCGAAACCACCGCTGCACCCGACCCTCCACCTCGGCTAACTTTTGGCGCACTAGATCGCGCCGATCCCGCAACCGGTTCTCGAAAAACCGTCGGAGCGAGCTTAGTGCCCAGGTGGTGACTTTCGTCAACCACTCCTCGAGGGTCGGGTCCGACACCCCCATGAGGACGTTGAGGCTCTCGCCTCTAATGAAGTTCCTCACGAGCTGCCGACCCCAACCCTCGCAGGTCTCGACCGAAAGCGGGCCTAAGCCAGGGCGCGGCGGGGGGTCAACCGCCATCTGTAAATGAAAAAGATCACTACAATCGAATTCATCGGAGACATTCTCGCTCACAGGTTCAAGGTCAATCACTTCCCCTAAACTGACATCCTCTACACCTTCCGGTATAGGAGACAGCGGAGGAAGATTTGAACTGACCGATTGAGGTTCATTAATTGCCGTCGGGACATCCCTCTCTGCCAGGGGTATGTCCGGATCCGGAATATGCACTTCCAAGTCAATACCTGGATCTACCTCAATTTCCTCTCGGAAATAGGGAAGCATTTCTTGCTGAGCTTCCACCTCAGTAGTCTCATAGGAATGCCGTGTATGATCTCCTTGATCCAGACGAACATCTATCGGGCACGGCTTAACTCCATTCACATGGACCACTTGGTACCTGCCCGGCCGTGCCGGATCTGCCACTTCCACGTTGGTAGCGCTCATAACTCGAGATACAAGATAAGGCCCTCGCCAAGATCTTGACAATTTCGGGCATGGTCCGGTCGGCACCTCCGAGTGCAGCCAGGCTAAATTCCCCGACCTGTACTGAGGTACTTTCGTAGCTCTGCGGTCGTAGAACTGTTTCTGATGCCTTCTGGCTGCCGCCAGGTTATCTCGCGCTACTTGGCCAGCGGAGCGAATGCTGGCTTGAAGCCATTCTGCATAATCCTCCGCCTCCATATTTGAAGATGGAATACTCTAATATGACATCGATAGGGAATCTCATTTCTCTTCCCATGAATAATCTTGACGGCGAATAGCCCGTCGAGTAATGAATATTTGATCGATAGGCCCACATGCAAAAATCCAAAGTCTCGTCCCACTTTGCTCTGTCGCGATCAGTATGTGAAAGAAGAAGATTCTTTACTGTCCGATTCAATCTTTCCACGGCTCCATTTCCCATTGCATGATAAGGACTGGAACGCAATTTTTTAATGCCCAGCAATATGCATAATTGCTGGAAGAGCGCCGATTCGAACTCAGGGCCTTGGTCTGTCAAAATTTCTTTCGGCACGCCATAACGAGCCGCCAAATACTTGAGTATGGTAGATGCTACCGTCTTAGCTGAATGATCCTTCAGCGGCACCGCTTCTGCCCACTTGGTAAACGCATCCACCATCGTTAGGATAAACCTATTGCCATTAGCAGTCCGGTTTAAAGGTCCAATTATGTCCAGAGATAATCTAGCCAGCGGCTCTTCAGCAGGAATTGGCCTTAGGTATGCTACTGTCTTGGGATTAGGTCCCCGACACTCTCCACACACTCCGCAACTTGTTACCCATCTGTCGACATCTTTCCGCAATCCAGGCCACCAGAATCGTAGGCTGATCTTTCGGAATGTTGACTCCTTGCCTGTGTGGCCTCCCACTGGATTATTATGGTACTGCTGCAGGGCTTGCTCCCTAAAGGATGGAGGCAGGACTACCCTCCAGCCCTCATCTTCCGGAAATCTGACGTGTAGAACATCTTCAATCAAAGCCATAAAGGGAAATTGCTTGATAAACTTGGGCATCTCCTCAATTCCATGTGTACTTGTCATTTGCGGAGGAGCGCTACGCCCTTGTCGAATCCATGATATTGCATGGGCACTCGCTGAGAATTGCAACTGTGCGGACTTCAAATCTTCGGCTGACCAGCCGTAAGGCCATGTTATGACTGCGATTTGGAATGTCGGCTCTGGCTCCTCTTTTGAACAAGTTGGACAGTCACCGTGAGAACGATGGGGCGCCTCGATAAAGCATCGGCATTCGTATGCTTGGGGTTGGGCCGGTATTCAATCTTAAATTGATATTCTTGAAGCTTCTGGATCCACCTAGCCACTTGTCCTGTTGGCTCCTTGAAGGAATTGAGCCAAGTTAACGCGCTGTGATCCGTACGCAGGATGAAAGGACGTCCCAGGAGATAGGCTCGAAGATCATGAATGAAATACACCATTGCCAACATCTCCCTCCGTGTAACACAATAATTCCTTTCAGCCTTCGTCAAGCATCTACTACCGTAAGCGATTACCCTCTCTAAACCATTTTCATCTTCTTGAGACAGGACACATCCAATGGCTCTATCACTTGCGTCTGTGTCTAAAACGAAACTCCCTGCTTTCGCAGAAAAGTCTGGAAGCGTCAACACTGGAGTTGAGCACAACACCTGTCTCAACTTTATGAAGGCATTCTCACATTCATCTGTCCAAATGAACTTTGCATTCTTGCCAGTAATTCTGTGCAACGGTTCCGCTATACTTGCAAACCCTTTGATAAAACGGCGGTAATAGCTGCAAAGCCCAATAAAACCCCGCAATTTCTTTTGAGAATCCGGGCGTGGCCAATTCATAACCTTTTCAATCGTCGTTTTGTCAGTATGGACACCATCCGCAGAAACGACATGTCCCAAATATTTCACTTCCGATTTAAACCACTGGCATTTCTTGGGGTTGAGTTGGAGGTTCGCTTTACGAAATCTCTCCAGAACGAGAACCAAATTATGCATATGTTCTTCAAACGAACGCCCCATTACAATAGTGTCGTCCAAATAGACTAAACAGGCGTTCCAAGTTAGCCCAGCCAATACGTTGTTCATCAGTCTGGCAAAAACGGCGGGGGCAGTTGTAAGACCCATCGGGAGCACATTGAACTCGTAAAGGCCCCTGTGAGTAGCGAATGCTGTCTTTTCCTTGGAGTTTCATCCAACGGCACTTGCCAATAACCCGACTTCAGGTCTAGCACTGTAAAATACTTCGCCCCTGCCAAAGAGTCTAAACTCTCGTCCACTCTTGGCAACGGGTACGCGTCCTTCACTGTTATCTCATTTAACTGCCTGAAGTCGACACAGCATCTCAAAGATCCATCCTTTTTCTTCACCAACAATATCGGGCTTGACCACGGACTGTTACTAGGACGTACCACATCGTCACGTAGCATGTCATCCGCCATCTTATCCACATCCACTCTTTGATGTGGTGGGATCCTCCGACCTCGCACTTTTATTGGTGGACTAACTCCCGTGTTAATGGTATGATGGAACAGGGTTGTTCTGCCTAGGGGTTTGCCTTCTTCAACGAAAACATCGGAAAACTCACGAAGAAGACTTGACGCCCTTTGGACCTCGTCTTTCGACAAAGATCCCTGGCGAATCTGCTCAATAGCTACATCCACATTAGATTTCTTTGGCTCGGCTGCAGATTCCTCATTCAGCGCCAAAATTTCCTCTATAGGTTCAAATTGCGCGATATTTGCCTTCGATGACATTTTCATGCTTGAAGCCGTCACATTGAGCAGCTGTAGCCACATATTGCCCTTATCTGTTTGCACCACTCCATTAGCAACTAAGATGCCTTCGGGAATATTCTTATGTATTGGCGTAACAACTCCTAGGACTGCATCCTTGGACCAGTCCTGACAAACAGCCTTGCAATAGACTGCAGAAAACCGAGGGACTGTCGTCTCCTCAATTAAACTCACTTCTGTATCCAATACATCGACTCGCGTTCTCATGTCAACAGTCGTACCAGTTCTCGCGAACATGATAACTCCACGGCTGTTCAACATGTCAATATTAAATTCTGTAAGGAAATCCTGCCCGAAAATAATATCGTAGCTTCTTTCATTGGCCACGACATAATCATAGTTGCAAATTTCTGAACCCAAATTCACTTTCAGCTCGCAAATTCCTGCAACTTGTAACGGTCTTTTCTCCGCGTCTCGTAGCGCGGGGCGTCTAGAGCTATCAATTTTAGCCCCAACCTCTCTTGCTAGGTTTATATGCACCACACTACGATCGGCGCCGCTATCTAACAACCCCCATCCTCTACGATGGGCGATAGCAAATTCAATGACATTCTTACTGCCCTTCCTTTTCGCAGTCCCAGACAATGAACACTCCGCGAGACCAATTTCGCCTGGAGGAAGATCGAAACTCACTTCTTTGGCCTCGCTAATTCGTTTAAATCACGAAATGGACAATTCCGTCGAAAATGTCCTTCGCGATCGCACGCAAAACATCTTGCAGCGGACTCTCGGTTATTGCTTCCTCGGAAAGCTTCCGCTCGTGGTGGCGTCGGAGATCTGGGGATCCTCCTATCAAATGTTTGCTGATTCCTGAACAGCTCCCGCGGTTGGCGCCAGTTCCTGTCGGTACTGGCACCACCTGACACACCACGGTCTTGCGACCGCACTGTGTGGTTCGAAGGACTTACCTGCCTCGACTGCATGATCGAATTATCGCTAGAATTCGGTCGGAAAGGCCCGGCAGACAAAAGAGGAATCTCCCTAATCCTATCTGCAACCTGCAAAATTTCAGCCACTTCTGCAGGTGGCGTCACCGCAAAATGGCGTGCTACTTCGACATTTGTAGTTCCCTGAATCATTCTCTCGATGATACAGAACTCCCGTTCTCTTCCTGAATGACCCTGGAAAGCCACGCGCCCCAGTTTCCTAAGTTCCCCTTCAAACTCACGCATGGACTCACCTGTTTTCTGAGTACGCGTATAAAAGAGCTCTTTCGCTCGTGCAGCACTAGGAACCTTAGAGTATTGCCGTCGCAAACTCTTGACGAGCAGCCTCAAATCACTCTGCTCCTCTTCTGAGCGGTTGCTCACAAATGCAAAGACCTCATCGGTCAACAGGGAACTCAGTTGAAAAATCCTCTCTCTCGGAGGATAACTATCGAGAGCATTCTCCACCCTCTTATACCACACCTCAAAATCACCTCCTTTAAAATGAGGAATATTTTTCAATGATATACGCGAAAATTTGGGGGCTTCCGCCGCTTTTCGCACCGAAAGGTCTTTCGACCGATCGGGTTCTGCATACATAATATGCAGAAGCCGGATCAACTCCTCTAGGGTATCATGAGCCCTACTTGAGTCCTGTGCTCGACAAACCTGAGCGTATACTTCATCGCTCAACTTCGAGCACAGCAAAAACTTTCTCTCTTGCACAGGATACGTATCCAGTGCCATCTTAAATCTGCGGAACCACGGAGCAAAATTACCTCCGGAAGAAACAGCCACATGACCTACCGAATATCGGTCGTAAAACATGTCTAAACAAGTTCTCACTTGTCCATGTCTAGCGTGGGATCGGCCGTCGCTGCCACCAAATGTAACTGGCCTGCGGTCAAGGACATTGTATCGTATAGGATAGGCACTTACCCTTTCGGACTGGGTCTGCTCCTGTTGCCGCTCTCGCTCCTCTTCCTCGGCCTCGTCGGCCCAACTCACCGCTCGGGGCTTTCGCCCTACGGTCTCAACGTTTTCAAGGAACTCCTCGGCTTTCGCCTCGGACAGTGTGGACGTCGGGTTGCCGGACAACAGGTGACTCTCGTCGCCTGTAAGGCTCAGCTCTCGCAGCCTTCCCTCAGCGCCTCCCAAGCTCTCGCGGGACTCCGACGCAGGATCCACTGTAACAGACGAAGACTCGCTTGTCAACTCAATTGTCGGTCGTTTAAGAATACCTGGTCGCATAAACATACGATCAGACTCGCGCATTAAAAGTTCATGATAAAATAATGCAGTAAAACCTCGTAAACTGATTCAATAAAACCGCTCAACATGCGCATAAAACGGTTACACTAGTACGCAACCATAATTTGCATAACTGTTTTCAACTTAAATTACTATAGAAACAAGGGTGCATAGTATTCATGGGTCTTAAATCATAAATTAAATATACAAATCTACTTGATATGATACTAAATAAAGGTAGATGTTTGATGGTATCTACCTGACAGTGACTTCTTTTTCTTAATAACTGCAATTATGCTAACAAAAGTAAGCTGGGATCTTCTTGGAGATTACACTGGCCAAGGATGTTGAAATAAAGATTACTTACAAGCCGCATATGCATTTCTTTTAGCTTCATCATAGGGAGCATCCTTATTCTACATAATCCATAAAGTCAATTGCAATTCAGCAACTTGTTTAAAATTGAATTTTTATGAAAATATCAGCTGCTTGGAAACGGGCTTATCAACACGAAAACAACATGCTATTCTGCGAATTTACTTCGCAATACATAAACAACACAACTGAAACAACTGTTTTTGCTTCTTTCTTGTGTAACAGAATTTCAAATAGCAGGAAGTTAAGCAAAGGCATTGAGCATCAAATATGTTCTGTAAAAGTAATTTTGTAGTGAATTGTTAATCAGATTTGTCACAGGATACATGTTTATGAACGGTTAATCATTATTTCATGTCTAATGTATCATTTTATTCAGGTTAATTTCTTCTTCTTTTCAGAGTTCACTTTGTGGTTAGTTTAAAAAAGTTTTCAGAAGATCATATTTATATATGAATGCTGCACTTCTTCCATCTTCGAAAATAGTATTTGCTTTTTTCAAATAAGACAGGTACTACGAACTATGTGATTGGGGTTACACTTTCACTATGCGTAGATACATGCTCATATCTAATTCTCCGCTTTCATTCTTTTCATGCAAATTTTGTGAAATTCTGCAACGTTTGATGAAATAGTGCTTTTTTGAACTTAATTCTAACGTTTGTGTGAAGCTTGTAATACAATTCGTTAGATTGGACTAATGCTTTCTTGTTAAGGGAGTATAAGCTCATGTGCCATCTCAAATCAATATTGTAGGGCAAGTACGATCATCACGGACCGCACAAAGCTCTTTAAAGTATGTTTCGCAAACTAACAGTCTTCAAACGTTTGATAAATGATTGCCATCACCCGACCTTTTATCTAACGTTCGTATGAAGCTTGCAGTGCAATCTGTTTAAGCTGATTGTTTTCAATCATTGCTAACTGATGGAGAAATTCCATCATCTAAAACAGGTTTTGTAGAATGAATGGTCAGAAACTGAGCTAAGTTTAAAGAAAGTTCGCAAACTTTACGTGCCTCATACAAACTTTTGATAGAAGTTCGCGAAGCTCGTGTTCCGGGTGGGGTCTGGTGAACGAGCAGGCCAGGTTATTGTTCCGAATCGCGAAATCAATCGATTGGGAAATCTTTTACGCAGAATGGTCATAGTTTCACGAGCGGTGTGAGGAGTCGCACCATCCTGTTGAAACCAGAGTTCATCACTGTCCACTTGAGGGAAGAACCAATCGACAAGCATGTCTCTATAGGCGTTTCCATCAATTGAACCATCGAAGAAATATGGGCCGTAAATCCTTTGTGAGGACAATCCACACCATACTGATGCACGCTCCGGATGAAGTGGCTTCTCGATCATCAGCTGAGGTTGTTGCGTACCCCAAAACCTGTAGTTCTGTTTATTGATGAATCCTGACAAGTTTAAATGGGCTTCATCAGACATGATCAATTTGTGAGTAAGATCATTTTGAGTCCAAAAAGCAGCACAGAAGGCCAGCCGCGTTTCATGATCCGTAGGTTTCAATTCTTGAACGATTTGGATTTTGTACGGGAAAAGGTTTAAATCGGCAGTCAAAATTTTCTGAAGCGATGATTTCTTGATGTCCAATTCTCGTGACCTTCTTCGTATTGAGGTGTTTGGGTCTCTCTGCACACTACGCATTACTCTCCCCACGTTCTCTTCATTTCGAACGGAAGTTAGTCGCCCACTTCTTTCCGATTCTTGAACTTATCCAGTTTCTTGGAAACGTTTCACAATTGCTTTAATCGTGTTTGCTGCAGGTGGGTCTCTTACTCCAAAATGGGAACAATACTTCCTTTGGGTCATTATCACGGACTTTCCGATTCAAGAAACAGCTCGACAACTTTTATTCGTTGTTCTAAACTTAATCTTTGAGACATTTGATTTTTGTGTTATCCGCACACTTACAATAAATTGGCAGTCGAGCTCGTTCACTTCACGTTTTTCTAACAACGATCTGACCTGCGCTCATGAGTGATTGTCATTGTGACTGGCAGACACTGTCGGCATAGAAAGTGAATTCGGACATCGATAACAATTGAATTGACACGTAAATTTCCGTTAATAACACTGGACATGCTTATCAATTGCGAAGAAGAATGTTTTCTAAAAATGCTCTTTCCGTACATAATCCAAATCTATTGAGAACTTCTAACAATCGTCAGTAACTTATCGCAAACCCCTGGACCTGATGGAATTGGTCCCAGTCCATTTAAAAAACACAGAAGATCTGATCTTAAAACTAAAAAACATAGAAAGAAGTTGCAAAACCAATACCATCTTCTTATCTCTTGATGTTAAAAACTTGTACCCCAGCATCCCGATTGCTGAAGCAATTTCAGAAGTTATAAACTTTACCGCTGAAAATTGGGATAAAATAAATAATTACGGCCTTGACCTTCAGTCGATAGAAAATACAGTATGTTAAAATTTATCTGCTACAATTACGAAATACAGTATAACGGTAATTTCTTCCAACAAATCAAAGGCTGTCCGATGGGCACACATTTCAGCCCACCATTCGCGGTTATTTTTATGAATAGCTTAGAAAACAAAGCTCTGAAAAATTGAAAGACAATCATAATATTTCGCCAGACATATACGCAAGGTACATTGATGATATAATAATGGGTCCATTCCCGACCAATGCAGATTTCGATATCATATTAGAAACTTTCAACAGTATAAATAATGATACTAACTTCACTATTGAGGTGCCGGACAAAACTCTTAACTTCTTAGATATTAGTATAAGCAATGCTAACAAAAAGATACTTTACTGTTGGTACCAAAAAGAAATGCACTCGGGAATTTCACTAAGAAAAGATAGTTTTGTCCCTGCTCACATAAAATCTAATTTTGTCACTAGTAGTATTAATAATGTTACTAAAAGATGCAACAACGAACATGACTTGAAGTAATCCATCAATCAGTTGGACATAAAATTAAAAAACAACGGGTTCACCCACAATTTCTCTAGAAAATCCAAGTCTAGAAATAAAATAGTCTCGCAGAATACTAGTAACTTAAAATTACGTTTCATCAATGATCATACAGACAATAAAATTCGTCACTTAATAAAAAAATACGAATTACCCGCGTTTGAAATACAAAGTTTGTGAATTAATATGAAATTTTCTTGATCGACAAGTCATGTACGAACATAATACTCGTATTGTAGGAAGTGACTAGCCTTCGGCTCCTGCTTTCAAACGGCAACCATCTAGAGTTTTCTCGTGCAATTAGTAGCCGTGAAGGAACTTTATTGTAGTGACGCAATATACAGTAATCATAAACTAACCTTGATGATAATCCATTTATTTTAGAAAAATGGCTTAAATTCCCATGTTCCATGTTCTGGCAGTCTACTACCTCTTTAGTATATTATTAATCTATCGATATATCTATCTATTGATACATCAACTTTATGATGTGCGTCTCCCTGATTGTTTCCCTATACCTATCTTGAATCTGAATCCTTTGCCCATTAAACTGAATCACATCACTATTCAACGTGTATTTGTGTAGTGAGTGTATATACATCTACAGTTTAAAGAATTTCTGTTTGTTTCAGATGTCAGATGTCAAAATCAACCGTGCCTATCCGGCTTTTTGTGAAATCAAGTTTGTTGTCATCTACTTTGTATCAGACAAAACAATTGATACTTTTAATGTAAAAGAAATTCATAATTGGAGTGAAACTCATTATGAGTCACTGAAAAGGGAGGATAAAGTGATGCTCACGGCGGACTATGATTTCGTTACGTATCGCGTAAGTGTATCACTTGAACGTATACATGTTTTCTCCTACCGGGTAGCTGAAAATATTTTCATTCAAATGAAAATATCAAATGATATTAGGTATCATACCTTGTAAGCACAAGTTGTAATGTATGGATTTCAAACTTTAGGACTACACATGTTATGACCTAAATTTGGCATACACAAAAGTTTTCATGATTTTTTATGAATGAGGGACCATACGTTCCGTGCTATGAAATTTTCACCTTAAGATGTTGAAATGACGAAAGTCAAATTAAAACAAACTAAAATGAAAACTCCAAAAAATTGTTGATTTTCCTGTTTTCAGAAGGGCCAATATATGCCATAGTCGAATTAGTTAGAATACATCATATTAAGATCTTAGAGCAATTTTACAACTTGCCCCACTGTCCCCTACATGTTGATAAAAAAAGGGATCGTTTTGTTGACGAACATGTAGATTTTCCAAATAGTCGTGCTTCATTTACCGTTCATCCGTAAAATATGCTTTCGTTGTTCAATTTGAATTCTTAGATTTTCATACCAGGTCCTCGAATTTTTTTCTGAAAACTACAGGAACCATACGTAATGTTTAGTAACTTATTGTCTGTAATTAGAACTCTGCTCGCGTAGCGTGAATTGTCATTGATACCATTCTCTAATTTATGTTAATTTTTAGGTATTCCTTTTGCAAGTTGCCACCACAAAGGAGGAATTAAAAGATGTATTATTGTTCATACGTCATTTGAAGAAATTGGGCTACCGCTTGGAACAGATTAAATCAAACTTTAGTGCTGTGAGGATTCCACGTGTTCGTCAAATTTTGCCACCTCTGTCGGTACGTTACGTTTACAACTGAACTAAATGAACGAAAATATACTTACGAAAAATTATGTTAATATTTTCTTTCAGAACTTCGTAAGCCAAATACAATCTTCGACGGACTACTCAGATGCTGAGCCACCCATTCGAAGCTCCTCCCCCAAAGCCTCTCAATCTGTCAAAGAGGTATTGATTTATTGAGCATTATTAATTTAACTCGAGTAATTCTAGGCCCTCGTAGCCTAAAAACATCGCTGCCACTCGGACTGACTGATGCATATGAGCATTATCGTGCTTTATCAGTGGCTTTGCAGATAATTAGGCCTACTTCGACAATATGAACATGTTCATTATGTTAATTTATAAATTGTTGATGTGAGTGACACTTTCATGTCGTAGAGATGAACCCGAAACTTAGCTTAATGAAGCTGCATGATTCCTGATGCATGGTTACTTAAATATGAAAAACTTAAAATACTTAGACATGAAATCATCAAATGATCGACTGATTGACACTAGCACGAGATTGTTCTTGAGATTGCACTTACCAATTATTCGTCAATTACCGGTTTTTGCTGTAGAGTGATTTTTCCTACAAAAGTGCTCTCGGGACAAGTTGTTACAATGACGGGAAAAGTTGTTACACCAGGTCTACTACTGATGAGGCTCACTCACTGCAGCAGTTCATGCCCCAACTAATCTCAACAAGCCATAAGTCAGTTGACAATCCACTGAATGATGTCGCGAAAACTATTCCGCAGTGGAAGAGGCTGCACTCGCAGCGTCCCGGTGTTATGACACTCAGTTTCCCACTTTTTTATCTTCCGTGGGAAACTCAGATTCAGCTTTTGGCTGTCATACATTTTCCCACCGGAAATTTATTAATGTTAGAGAAAATCTCTAAGAATATTTTAAAGAAAATCTCATTGAGGCATTAGAACTCAACATTTTAGTTGAAGTCTTGACAAAGATGTATGTGCAAACTAAATATAGTCTCCTAGAGGCCTTAGACCTAGAAATTGTCAGTTGAGATCTCAGTAGAGATGAAATTGCACTTTCTTGTGAAGAATAAAAGAGAGAGAATCATCGTATCATACGTTAAATATCCGTGGGGAAATTGTAAGCAACTTTGCGATTTTTGATCGGAAAACGAGATGAACGGAAAGAGAGAAGTGTTACATAGGGATATTTTACGTAAGTCCAATTCCTTTGAAGCTATAAGAAAATATCAGATAGCAACGAGAAAACAGAAAACCACAAGTTTGACCATCAATTGTAAGCTAAATGAGAAAGATGAGAAACATAACGGATTAATCCTACTCATAAGAGAGAAAAAAAGAAACGTTTTGAAACGGCATGAGATGAAATCATTTGTTGGGTTTGAAGGTATCTGATTGGTTCCATCCAAAAGAGGGTTCATCACAGTATGCATGACTATAACATGCACTTATTCTGCAACAGTATTATATTGCATCGAATGTGGAAGAATAAGGGGAAAGTAGACCAATGGATTATTTTTCATGATGCCTTACATAGTTGATAGTGGGATAACTGAGGAATTATGATTTAGTCTCGTCGTGAGCGTTGTAGAAGGATTGTTCTACATTTGTATGTGTGCAAATAATTCAAATAAATCTATTTTGTAATTTAATTAATAGAAATAAGTAGTGGGTGAAGATTGGCCAATTATTTCGGTCGTTAAGGACAAGGCTCCAGAAATAATTTGAATCGGATAAATAATTGGCCGGTTTTTTCGCCCGCACGATATAGTTTTTGACCTTTAATTCAATGAAACATTGTAATTATAGATCTTACTATTTAGATCATACGACGTTTTGCTGTTTTTCTGTTGTTCTCAAGTTGTATCATGTTCTCAATTAAACCACAGCAGTTTCTTAATTGATTAAATCATAATGATAGAATTTTTCGGTTTACAGCTGCAGTTTCTCGAATGAATATCGAAGGGTCGGATGAAAAGACCATCGAGGACGCAATCCGACGAATCCTGAAGGATGCCAGCGACAAAGAGGGAGGCTGTCGCAGACGCGAGTCTGGAGAGGAACCAAAGCGCAAGATGGACCGCTAGTGTCAAAGAATTTTTGAAATTTGACTGAATTGTTAATGACTGGAATGGACTGCCAATTTCTTGCAGAATAAATTACTTCATATGTTGTAGCTTTCTCGAGTTTTCTGAGTCTGAGGGACTGCGTTTGAGTATAGGCATTTAAAAAGGGGCGATCTTATAGTGTATCTGTTCAAAAATACAATTAATGTTATGATTATTAATGAATTTTAAGGTAAATGGGAAGCTAAATCGGTCGTAAGAAATTGTCGGCAAATGAGCGATATGACGTGTCGGCACAGTAACGTAATGCAGTGTTCGTACTGGGGCGCGAAAAATGAAGGCGGGCGCAAAAATTCCGAAAATATTTTCGCGCCCCAATATTGTCCCATATATTTTCGCTCCCCAAAAAATATTTGACTATAATATATCACTGGGAACTGTTAGATGTGTATCAGATTGATGACAGTAATAGAATTGAATATTTTCCTTATTCCAGAAAATGCCTTCCTGACATAACACTAACAAATAGGAATAGTGTGTAAACCTACTACGACATACCGTGATCATCACTGCGTATTCTACGGACGTAATATGTTGGTCAACTCGGAATAGAAAGAGAGATGATCATCAAAACGTTTCTGGCTTACGACGACTAAAAGCTGCCCACTTACAAAATCCCCTACTACATATCCCCCGCAATTTTATTCTCCAAAACTTTTCAACGACTGATAACAAACGTTAACAAAATTCATTAAATAAGGAACATGTTACCATAGGAACCCAACAGAGATCGATAGCATGGTTATCGGAAGGTTACATGAGTGATTAGTTTAGAAAACGTTCAAAGATTTCAGGAAGATACAACAAATTTGTCACAGCAGAATTTCTTGAGATAGGGTCCGCTGGATTTAATTCCGAAGGCACATACAGGGACCTGATCCCCTTTTGGATGATGATAGCCCTGATCAAAAACCAAAGACTTGAATGAACACTTTCCCAACGAAAGCAAGCCCGTCACATCCGTTGCGATGAGGTCTCCAGGTTCGGCTAACAAGCAAGCTGTCGAGAACGCCTGGAGTTCATTGGCCCATTGCGAAGTGAGAGGAGTATTCTTTGACCACGCTGTGTCTTTACATACCACGGCCTGTGATGTCGGCGTGGCGTCGGAGAAAAAGACGTTGCGCGCTGCCCCCGGCAGAACAATAGACCCGTACCAAAATTTTTCTAAGACTGGTAAATATGCTTTAAGTTTTTCAAATGTCCACTTAAGAGGCGCATAGAGCGGGCACATCACATGTAAAAGAAATGTTACGTATCCCAGCCATTTGGGATTTTGATGAAAACGGTTAGCCATTTGCAGAATTTTTGGAATGTTGTTTAAATGTTTTTGAGCGAGCCTACCCGGCCGAGATTTCAAATCGAGCGTCGATCCAAGATAATCAAGCTTCCGAGTTGGCCGAAGTTGAGATTTCTTCAAATTTATAGTGAAATTTACAGCCTTTAAGCGCGCTAATAACCTGGCTTTGAGACGGAAGATTTTTCGACGTGGTGCCGCTACTAGAATGTCATCCAAATGACACCAAATAATGACGTTTGCAGAACGTAGAGGATGGATAATTTCGATTAAAGTATGCTGTAAGAAGCTTGGAGAAGGAGCGAGGCCCATGGGCATTCGGTTAAAACGGAAAACACGGTTATGGTACGCGAAATCAGTAATAAACCGCGACTGCGGCGCCAACGGCAGCGCGTGAAAGGCGTTCTTTAAATCTATGCGGATGCTCATGGCTCTACGCGGCCATACAAAAGAAGAAGTCATAGCATGGAACGAAGGCAGATGGAGGCGCGGTTTTTGCAAAAACGGAGTTAAATGCTTATAATCGATAAGAAACCTACTTACATGTGTACTTTCATTTCTGATCTTTTCTTCATTTAAATCACAAGGAAAATAGGGCATAAACTCTTACGGTGTATTAATGAAACTTATTATGTTACATTTCAGTACCAGATGGAAAGTGTAGCGACGTTATTTTAACGAAGACGTTGACTACACCGAGAAAAGTCAGGTATGACAAGCCCTAACACCCCGATTTTAGTCTTTGGTTCGGTTCCATTTGGCCCAGATTTGGTTGTAGTGATTTCGGGCATTTTTCTAAGGCCCCACAACCAAATCCTAGCCAATTGGAACTGGAAAAGGCATTTTCGGGGTTCCTTAGGCTCATTTGATTCAACGTTGCGGAAATATTATAGTACCGAATTAGAATGAATACATTATAACGTACCGTACTTATATGTTCGTATATGATCTCATTAATATCATATGGTTGTCTGCTCCATGCAGGGCCATCCATTAATCAATTATGTTTTCATCTACTCCATCAAAGGTATCTAATAAATGCTGTAAATCGTCATAGACCTATGAAATTGACCCGTAAATATGCCTATATGAATTCCATATATGTTTGAAAAATGTATGTATTGACCTTACGCTCGTGAATACATGTATCTTAGACCAATTAGTTGGGGGCGCGAAAAATGCGAAATCGGCCAGTACGAACACTGGTAATGACGCCTGTCGGCAAGTAAGCAGTAAATCAGGAACCGTCCACCTTTTTGCCGACAGCGAAAAGTAACGATATTTCGTTGTCAGGCCGACATATTTTTTTTTACTGGGATCCTCCGCATCCCTGTTATGTACATAACAAACGGAAACCACCAGATATCACACTCCGAATTACAGGTAAAACAATGCGTTATGATAGATATCATACGATATTTTCAAGCATTATCCTATAACAAACTCCGGCCTGCGGCCGTTGTTTTTTATGTTGATAAAGCTTTTAAATATCGTTTGATATCCTATACGTAGATGTAGCATAACAAAATAACAATCGTGTCATTTATCTTGATAATCGTTTGAGCATCGCATCACAGCAATGATCAACCTTCAGAAAATTGAAAACGAAATGATTAGTGGGGTAATCACCGAAGAGTTAAAGTTTTTAACAGAGCTCTCCAACGAAACACGTGTTGAAATAAATCAATTGTATTACATGAGTAGTGTGCACATTGAGGAAATTGAAAAACTTTTGGCAGAAAATGCGTATCCTGAACTTGATGAGGCCATCCTGTCAGAAATGAATAGCATTGAGCACCATAATGTAAATTCAAACACAATGATCCAAACAAAGCATAATGCACGACTTTGAAGTCATTTTTAGAACAGCAGAAGTTACCTGATAACATCAAAGACATGCCAACAGGGTATTTGGCTCAATACTTCTGGTACAGTAAGCTCGTCAACAAAGATGGCGATCTTTATTCACCATCTTCTTTAATTTGTATAAGAGCATCCATTCAAAGATTCTTAACATCGAGTGAAATTGGCAGAAAAGTATAAACATAATTAGCGGAGAAGAATTTAAAGTTGCAAACAACATGCTGAAATGTAAGGTTGGACAATATTTGAAGAAGAATGGATCTTCGATTAATTCAACAGTATCGATCAGTCCTGAGGATCTTGAGAAGCTCGGGTCTTATTTTGATCGTTCCAGGCCAGAAATTATTCAAGAAGAAGTATTCTTCCATTTGCTACATCATTTTGGATACAGAGGACGCGAATGGATCCGTGACATTAAAGCAAATTTGCTGAAAATACAGAAAGACGGAAATGGAGTACGATGCGTGGAAATAGTGAAACCGATTGCAGAGAAAAATGTAAAGGCTTCGTTATCAAGACGCTGCTATGAAACTAACAAAAATGATGACATGTATGAAATGATGGATAAAAGTAAATGTCCCGTCGAAGCCTTATAAGTCTATTTGAGTAAATTAACGAATGATGCACTGTTTCCGAGGCCATTAATTCAGTTCACCGATGCCACGTGTTATTCATCGTGTCAGGTACTAGGAAAGCATACTCTCCATAATTTCATGAAGAAAATCTCCCAAAACGCCAAATTGTCCCAAGCATAGTTTGCGTGCTACTGTTGTAACTGAACTCCACGGTAAGGGACATTCAGTGGAACATATTCAAGCTGTAACCGGACATAAAAGACCTTAATCCGTTTTTAGATATCTGAAAAACTTTTCATCTGAAAAGAAGCGCAAAATATCTCATGATATAACAACAACCATGCACAAAACGGTGGAGGCAAGAAGTAGCAATGATTCAATGACTTACCGTGTTTCACGAGAGTCTGTGACAGAAACTGAGACCAGACAACCATCAGCCGTTTTGGAGAAGAATGGGGCAGTTCTCAAGTTTTACCTTTGACACTATGACACTTTTTACCATCTAATCGTCTTTTTTTCCTGTTCATAAAGTTTGATACTGTAATGTGCTGTAATATATCCGTGGTAGCGGACATATATTGGGCTTTTTTCTTCCATAGGAATTGCATGGCATTTACCGGACTATATTGCAACTAAGAGCATTATTGTCCGGCAGAATGTAGAAATCTCATGCTAGGATGAATTATAATACATGCATTATAATTCGATGTGCCACATTGACTTTTGTTGACGTGTATGTACGTGATAATTATCACATGTAAGTTTGACTATTTATACTTTCTCCATTAACACACTGCGTATATTTAATGATTTTGTTATAGCAGGCTTGGGCCGGGCCTGGACCTGAGATTTCAAAATTTTCACGGCCTGGGCTTGAGCCTAAAATGTGAGACCGTTTCCAACTTTGCTTATCCCGAAGTACATGCGGGAGCCCTCCCTCGAAATGCTGCAGCCAATTCAGCAGGCGGCCCATTTTTTCTTGAGTCCAGCTTGGCAACATTTTTATTGTGGACTAACCATCGCTAGTTAGCCAGCATTAAATGTCTCTAACGACAGTAAATTTGCACAAATCTTAGCTCATACGTACTACAGTGATCGACTACTAATCTCAATTTTCTCCTAGCTGCCCTATACAACTATAGCCGCGGACTTAGAAACCATTGCACACCATCTCCAAAAAGCCCGTTTCCATTGGAAACCGGCTTCTGTTTGCGGTTTTTTATCTTTACATTATTCGCAACCCTTGCATTCTATGCGCCCTTACAATGACCGCCGAGGAAGCTCCAAAAGTTAAGTTTATTCCACTGTGTGCTCCCTCTGGTATCCAACAGCAATCGTGATCCACGATTATTACTTGTTTGTAACCAAATTAATATACCACCGCGCCAGGCTCATGCTGAATTACTGATTGCTTTTCTTGTGGCCACAGCGGCCCCACCTAGCGCCATTGTCATAGGAAAATTGCCTGCAGCGTTCCAGTCCAAGAGAGTATCCTACGGACTGCTCAGCTCTATCTTAACTCTGTCGTTTCGGAATCGGCTCAAACCGTCTTAAATAAAACCTTGTGTCTTCGTATGGAAGCGATATGCATGAACATAAATGAACTTCGATAAAATTGAAATCGATGTAGACAAACATTTTGACATGGAAAAATAAGCTTCATATGACATCAATTTGCATAAATATTTCAATGAACTTCGAAGAAAGTCGACGTGGAAAATAATTTTGACAGAGAAAAAAGCAAAACTTCGATGGAAAGTGAAATTGATCCAAACAATGGTTATGATTTGAAAAAATGGACTTCGCTTGACGTCGATTTACATGAACGTTTTGACTAAGAAAAAAACTGATGAACTTCGATGGAAGTTGATGTGGAAAATAATTTTGATAAAGAAATAAATTTTGATGAACAAGCTTCGCGAATGAGCACGTGATTGAACTTCACATTGGCGTCACCTATAATATGTTTGTCTTGGACCTCACTGAAAACTATGCAATCAGGTCTGAAGCTAGTTGGTTCTAACCAATGCTCAATTAGCCGCTGTAGTCTGTCAACTGAGCTGAACTTTTCTCTCTCGACATGATACTTTCTCATACTCTGATTTTCTCATAATTTCTCATAGAAGAGAGGCACGCAACACTTGAATAGAGGATTTTTTTTATTGACTTTGTACAGTTTCATGACTTGAAATGAAAGTTATACAGGGGTATTCACACCCCCAAATACTCACAAACTGTTAACTTTTCTGTGATACCATTTCCTAGCGCGATGGGGAATCAGATAAACGACCATTCTCACTATAAGAGCGACTTTTCGAAAAATGGGTTCGAAATTTAGAATTTTTTTGAATTTAACAAAATTGTGTCTAGCAGTTGTCACCATCTCTGGGCATCATAAAATACACAGGGGCCTCAAATATCATCAATACTTTTGGTGAATGAGCTCTTGAAATGAACACATCAAAAAGTGATGTTGCGTACTCTATTTAAGGAAGTCGCTCACTTATGGTTGTTCTATAACCTTCTTATTCACTTATTTGAAGACCGAACTTTTAGGGACTTTATGACCATATATTCAAATGATACATCTAAAAAATCCGAGACATCCCTGCAAATGTTGTGTATTTTTGTGATATTTTTCGAAAAAATTGCATAACTGAAAACCGATTTTGTAGATAACTTCATGAAAAAATAATAAGCAGCATTGAACCGAATTTAGTGAAAATCAAAAGTTTTTATCATGTATTTGGCTTCAGTTGTGATCATTGAGCCTGCCATTCGTTCGTAATCCCTTTGTAGTTGCATTCATGGAGGCTAAAATATTATAAAGTACGCAACAATATTATTATCTAAAAGTAAGACAATTTTGCATCGTTGAAATATACATAAATGCTTTTTATTCTTTCTGACTTAACTCAAGAGCCTCCCTCCATGAAATCACTTTTAAAAACGATACTTAACAGAATATTTTACGTTTATTTACACATTGACACAGGGTTTTTGTTGTGTAAGTCAATACTTCCAAGGGTATAAAAAGCCAATAGTTTTGAATATAGTAGAATTGCATGCTAATGTCAATAAGACAATTTACAATAGTAGCAATATAGCAATTGTATAATAGCAATATAGCAATAATCAATGAACTACAATGTAAAACACAAAGAGCGATCAATTGATTCAGGGAAAAAATTGCGGTTCATTGAATGCGATATGATTCGATAGTGCACGCAACTAAAAAATCAAATATCAAACACGAAATATTTTCTCGAGCCTGTGTTATGAATTCCTGTAGAAGGAATAGGGTCTACCGCTCACAATATTTGTGAAAAAATACAATAATATGCTGCTCGTAGTCTTTGGCCATAATAGCACTCATGGTCGATATTTTTATTGCTAAGTCAATGCCTCCAGTGGATAAAAAAGCCATAAGTTCAGAATATTGCACTATGTACCGTGCATCACATGATAGAATCAATAAATAATATATCAAATTACTTAAGATGTAAAACTTAAGGAAAAACAAATTTTCTCAGAAAAGAAAATTACTGTTCATTTAATGAATGATTCTAGTGTTCGCAACCACAAAATCAAATATCAAATACGAATATTATCTCGAAGACAACTGAACCGAAAAATTATTAACTGCAGCTGTTCAGCTGTTAACTGCAGGAATCTTCAAGCAATCACACAATGCGCTGGCGATGTGTTCATAGCAAATCACAGAGATTTGTGTGATATGTGGAGCGTGTGCGCTTAGCTCGATAGTCAGACTCGGCTTCTCCCGATAAAAACGCAGAAGCAAATAAATTGCAACATTGCAAGAAGAGATCTATTTATAAATTCTTAGATTCAGATATAGAGAGGCGCAAATTTTCCCTACTCGTGCCTTCGCCAAATTTTGGAGAAGATGATGACGCGCTGAATCGTCGTGTCTGCGTTCACCAATGGCTGAACGTCGGATCGGAAGGGGAGAAGCCGCTGAAAGATAGAGCGATGAAGTTTCTATAATTTGATGTTTGATTCGGGCGATTGTTTATGGCGGCGATCTCAACAGTGGTTATTTTTCTACACCAGCCAGTCGTGCGAGGGATTATGCAGAAAGAAGAACCATCGTGCAGGAAGTTCATGCCATTGAAATAAAACCACTCTCAAGGGATAGAATATGAGGAGCACAAAAACATTTTTGCAGCCCTAAATTTGAAACATGTAAGTGATTGACAGACTTTAATGAACACAACAGAGTCTTGCGTTGGCAAGAGCTTCCTTGAGAGTGAATGTTCTCTATGGTCATCTCGCCAAGGCGATCAAGCGTCATGTGAGAAATTAACATCACATTTTCATTGTCATTTGACGTTTAAAATCTTGGGAAAACAAGAGTTGCGTTGACGAACAATCAGCCTACGATTGCATGCTTATGAGGCTGTTCAGAAAAAGAGGCTGTCACATCGGACTCACAGTGAATCACAATTCACATGCAGTATAGTCAATGTAGAGTAGTATGTGGACTTCAGTGTAACTTTCATTTAAATATCAGTCTATTTCTCACATCATTTCATTTCATTCTGCAGTCATGGATGCCAGCATGACTTGAATGTTCATGTACTTGTACAAGTGTTTGAAAATTCACTGACATTAAGATAGCGTCAAACCAATTATTTTATGCAGTTCATGGTGTCTGCTGCATTAATCCACTATGGAGCAAAGGCCTATGGTTTGGGAGCACGCGACGCCATTGAATGTAAATATACAAGACTATGTATAATACACTCCTTTCTCTCAAATGGGCCCTGCAAGTATCTACGTGTAATTTGGATCATTAAAAGCAGACTCTTTTGTATATAGGCATGAGCATGACTTACATTTGTATATAGTCTTTACAAACATTTAAGGGATTAAAAGAGCAGAATATATTTTTTGAATGTCAATCAAGATCACATGTAAAAGAGGATAAAACTTAAACCTGCCTTATCTTGATAACATATGTGCATAACTTAATTTTATAAATGCTCGATTCTGATTGATTGTCAGAAAGGTACTGGATGATCCCAATACCTTATTCAAGCCCAATGAAATCTTCACATACTGAATAAAATGCTCAGATACTCTTCAAAATATGTTTTAAATCAAGCAACTTTTATTAAGATATTCTAAATGGCATTTAAATGATTTTTAGAATACTTTATTCTGATTGACTAATGAAAGGTCTTGTACGTTCCTAGTGCAAAACATTCGTACATTCTACAACAATGTCATCTTATATCCAAAACCTGTTTACCTAAGTTATTTCAACCATCGATGCCTAGATTTTATGAATACTCAATTCTGATAGGCTGTCAGAAAGTTCATGTCTTCTAGCTCAAAAGGCGCCCACAGATGATTTTAGCGACTGTCATTTTTAAATTCAGTATACTCGGAAGTAACAAAAACCGCTTCAACTGAGTTCGCCAAATTGTTTCCACTTGATCGGTCTTCCTGCCACTCGTGTACAGGACTCCAGAGAAACTTGTTGCAAGTAAATATGGCGGTTTTGTTTAGTGGCTATTTTGAACATCTGTGAAATCACCGGGACAGGCTGTCTGATCTTAGCATTCGGCTTCGTTTTGGAGAACGGTTCCCAAAGTGGGGGCCATGCCTCCCCAAGGGGCCATGGAGCCCATTTGAAGGGGCCACGGGTGCATTCACATTTCAAAGGCAAAAGGCAAATTTCTGAAAGGAAATAATTCTTTACTCGTTTATTCTTTACTCATTTTCAGACGTTAGTAAAATCCAGGCAGACGCAATTTCAATTATTTGAGGAGACAGTATATTGATGGCGCAACTAAACAGGCGTCGATGACGGAAACATATCGGTGTGAACATCCATCGATACCGGAAGCGCTTACTACGCGCGCGCAAAATTGGGGAAAGCCAGACAGCCAGCCAGTTTGCAGGACGCACACTCCATCGATCGCGATCTCTCCTATGGTCGTGGGCGCGCTCCTTTAGGAGTCGAACTATCTATTTCTGCTCGTGAGTGAGCCTGCCTTGATCTCCTCCAGGAGCTAGTTTGGCTGACACTCGCATTGCACTAATCCTCGCACCAGGTCGACCACCATTACACTCAGTACTCTACGCTTCATCGATAGTGAAATAAACCACTCTCTTCTTTTCTCACCGATATATTCGCCGTTTGTGCTTCGTCTTCTTTCGTTACAGTAAGATTTACTTTTACCAATCTTCTTCGAATCCAAGAATTGGATGTCTTCGGCAACCAAAATGCGCAAGTATTCTGAGTAGTACTTGAAATTCGGCTTCACTAATATCATGGATAAAGGCGTTGAAAAGCCACAATGTGTGATTTGCGACAAAGTTCTTGGAGTTGATTCGTTAAGGCCAAGTAAATTGAAAATACATCTCGAATACAAGCTTTCGTCAAAAACTTGAAAACTGGCATCGAAAAATTTCGAATGGAGATTTTCAATGACGCAAGTCGGACAATTTGACGCAGAAAACCATTTTTACCAACTGAATTCGTCACTTCAGATACGTGACATGACGCAAGTCGGTCTTTATGACGCAAATGGTATATTAGACGCAATAAGTATATTTGACTCAAGCTGAAGTAAATGAAAATTGAAGTCAGACTTTTTGACGCAGTTCGTATATTTGACTCAAAATCATGAAATAAATTCTGAAAACTTCCTGACGCATCCGAACAATTTGACGCATTTGGTATATTTGACTCAAAAACGATCGATAATGCAATGCGGTATATTAATATCTAAATATACGGTCAGAAGTTCTCTCAACAATATTATGCATGGAATAAAGCTATTATCTCAAAAGAACAAGTCAACATGGAATCAAATAGGCCTATATCAAATGATGCCCAAGATTTACAATCTTAAATAGTTCAGACAGCGGTTCATGGTAAATTTTGCACAACAGAAATATGGCGATCATGCTTTCTTCCAATTCAATGTTATCCACTGTTAGAATTATTTGTCAAGATAATTTGCTTTATTAAGTTTCAATGATCATCACACTATAAATGAACTAATCGCAGGAGCAATTTTCTGTCATCTGGAACATTCATCGTAATCGAAATATAATTTGCAGAATGTTCGAATCGATTAATTAGAAAATTGCCATCTCATGTCAAGTAATGAGACCGAAAAGTTGACACTCTGTTTATCAGGAGGGCAACGACATGCCCTGAATAGTAGGCCTTGCCTACATTCTTTGGTTTATTCACGGGATCGTCAAGTAGGCAAGTCATTCCTTGAAAATGCATGAAACTGAAGGCAGGACTTGTGGAATTGAAACTGAGAAATTGTTTAGGTCTAATTTTTGGAATGTGAATTTAGCAAGGAAGTGGAGGGGAGCACAGTATGGAAGTTACAATATCCGAAAGCAATGGACCTATTGTCAATAAGATCTTTGTGAAGGGTGTGAAGGCCTCACACCAAGTGAGAAAAAATTATAGGAAAAACTTGATAACAATAACAAATATGAATGTTCATATTTTTTATTCTTGTCCTAGATATTAGATTATTGTCCTAGATTAGATTAGGTATTAGATTGTATTAGATTATTGTCCTAGATTATTGTTAGGACAAAGAACAAGAATAGAAGGATATCAGCATATGTCACTTCCCTTTCAGACTATGGTTTTCAATGATTTTTGTTATTTTCTTGATATTGTTATTTATGAATTGAAGCCAGAATAGGCTACCAAAATTCACTCAAAGCATTCGATAGGGCTCTGAGGTTCTTAAAGATATTTTTATATGCTGGGATTAGAAAATGAGAGAATCTAAGAAAACAAGAAATCGCAGTGGGCTGCAATGGTATGAATACACATGTAGACATACGATAATTAGACTTCTAAAATATCTGTCACATGCATGTGCAGATATCATCATTACGAGAAAACATTGCTGTCTACTTTCGTCTGCATTGTACCATAGCTAAGTTGCGCACAATGATGATGCTGAAGCACTGCATGTCGCCTTCTTTAAATCGCACCCCTCCGAGCAAACGGATACCCGATCAGCATCTTATAGTTTCTCCGGATATCCACGGATCTTCACGGCTGAACGGATGCACACCATTATTTCTACGCCAGGAGCCGCTTGGATATCCAGTCTATCTCCGCGGATAACAAATTTTTATCCCAAGGAGATCCGCATCTTATAAGCGGATATGTTTGATATCCAACCGATATCTGGTTCGTTGTTTCTGACGGATATCCGTGCTATCGGCTGTGCATTCTGGTTATCCGCCTGGCATCCCTTTGTTAACAATGGATATGTAGCAATCGCGACTTCGATGTCAGTTTGCTATTAAATCAAAAAAGTTATCAGTTAGCCAAGCTGCTGTATTATTATCCAATCTTACAAATTTTCACCGATATGACGGCCTGTTCACGTAAAAAGGATTTTCAAATTACATCTTACATAAAAATCAAAATATCAATGTCTGATAAGTTGAACATTCATCTTTGTTATTGAGGCTTGGTTTCATAGATTTTATTAATATGGCCTCTCTGAAACGTAGGTTAATGCTGTTTGTATCAAACGCTATGATTTTGACTGTAAACGGGAAAGCTATGTTAGGAGAGCAACTTAGGTGATGTTTGAGTACACTTGAGTCTTTGTTTGTGGCATGTTCTTTAATGCGTGTATGGAGTGAACGGACTGTACTCCCGATATAATTGCTTTTACACGTTTTGCATGCTATTTCATACACTACCATAGCTCTCAAGCAGATGTTGCTGTCAGCAATAACGCACTGATTCAATTTATACTTATGTTTGGAATGTGATTTTCTCAATTTGAAAATCCTTTTTACGTGAACAGGCCGTCATATCGGTGAAAATTTGTAAGATTGGATAATAATACAGCAGCTTGGCTAACTGACAACTTTTTTGATTCAATTTAAAAATGCTGCTTAAAGAAAATTATATCTCATTATTGAATATCAGTTTGCTATCCCTACGCTGTCATCTAGTATTTGATTTCGATATTCGTTGGTTATACATTCGATGCGTGAAGCTATCCGCAAATGATGAACAATCCAAAAACCAACTAATCCTCAGATCGGACAGATAATTGCAATCTATACAATCCGGGGATCCACTGGCTTCTGGCACAGTTTTTGACTGAAAGCCGAATGACGATTCTCATCTTACCTACCTACACGTACACACAACTAAAAACATTCAAGCAATTCATGCAGTAACAGAAAAAACAGACAAAAATAACAGAGATGCCGACAAGCCTCAAGCAACGTAATTTTTAATCCAGTGGATACAGCAACGCATCCATGAGGATTCAAAACTACCGACTTTGAGGTATACATGAAAAATTATTGAAAATACTTGTATTTTTCAACATTAGGAGGCTTGCCAAATCTGAATGTGAATAGCCTCACAGACAGATTTGCGTGCACAGAAAATGACCTGAAGAAACTGCATATAAAAAGTCTTCGTCCTATTGCATCGAAATGTGTTTTTCTTTGATCGTGTTTGACAAGATAAGGAACCGGATATAACTCGGCAGATGCGCAGCTTCGTGGTAGGCTTATTTCATTCTGTGAAAGTCTCATTTTCGGCATCGTTCCTAGCAGAATCTCGTTGTGGCTGTTTGACTATTTCTGTGCAACTAGTGATCTTTGAACTCGTGCGATCAGGCCATAGAAGTGGATTAGGCCTATCCATGTATTCGACCGCTCTGTGTCACCCGAAAGGAAGTAGCACTGAAGACGCGTAGCGCCAGACGATTCAGGCTGATCATTTGAAAGGTATATGCAGTGTTACTGATCTAAAAATCTATGACATCAAAAATCCAAGAATTTGATCTGCAAATGACTGAAATCAATGATAATTTTCTACAGAGCCCATGCAGCTCAGAACATTAAAGCATGTCAAGCTTGAGATATCTACTAATCATAATTGTGAAACATAGGAATTTCCTCAATGCCATTTTCAATGGGAACGAGAAGATGGATGGTGAAATGCTCCTACCTCAATGGTATCACATAGCAAAACAGACGGCCTTAATCATGCAATTAAGGCCGTCTAATTTGGAATTGGAGATATATAGACGACTTTCATGGAAAAATGACATGTGAAATATCGGCGGACAACCCTACTTACTCAGTAACAATGAAATCGATGACACATCACCAGGCCGTAATGGAATGGCAAAAAGAATGTTTAGGCTCACATAATAGGGTCCAGTAGTTGAAATGATTCCGAGTTTCATTTAAGTAAACCTTCTTCAGAGAATTGTCGTGAGGCATGCACTTCTACTCTTCTATAATAAAATTGTCAATTCGAAGATGAAGCAAAACAAAAAATCCTTATAACGTTGTGTTTCTGGCAACTTCTGCAAAAGATTTTGACCAATTATTGTAAGGGTGGAATTCTTTAACCCACTGCGCAAATGACTATGCTTGTCCCTCCTGACGCTCTATTGACTTTCTGTTGATTATTT
Organism: Prostheceraeus crozeri; assembly: GCA_907163375.1. Taxonomy (NCBI): domain Eukaryota; kingdom Metazoa; phylum Platyhelminthes; order Polycladida; family Euryleptidae; genus Prostheceraeus; species Prostheceraeus crozeri. The sequence continues at coordinate 974,654 of CAJQUW010015437.1, forward strand.
TTAGCTTTTTTGCCCCTTAAGAAGCGTGAATACGCGAAACGTCGGTCCTGTAAGCCTACATAGTTTTATTACAATTTTATAGCCAATAAATTCTTTAAGAAGATACCTCAACGTACTTTTGGTTCATCATGAAGAATCGTCTGTTTGCGACAATCGTATTCATCAAATACAGTGTGAATTCCAAAAACAATAATTAGTATTGTAGGTAGTTATTTATAGAACTTTATTATTGTAGTTCTATATTAGTATTACAGTATCATAGAACAATGATAATAGTATTATTAGTTCTCCAACGTTATCAAAATGTTGTCATTAGTTCAGGCCTCCCCAGCCAAAATACAAATTTTTCTAGGCTTTTAGGTTTTCAAAAATCTCTCGAAATCTGCACGAGCGAGATCAAACAAAAATGGGAGACATTAATTTGGGACGGCTGAAAATGGGAAGCATCATCAGCAAAGCTATAGCGAACGATGTAAGCCTAATACAATCCATGAAGACTGAAAACAAATGGAATAAGATGAAAAGCAAGTAGGCCTATACATGTAGTCTGCCAACTACGTTCAACTAGAATACTGCAGGTACTATGGTACTGTCCCAAATCGGAATTCCCAGCTAACACACATGTAAATACAAATCTACTTGATGCACCACACTATCCCGAAGAAGGATTCTTCAGATGCCCTCACCGATATGCCCTCAAGCACAGTCTATTAATCAGGACTTTCGACTTTGATGCTCAGAGAAATTGATGAGCCAGTCGCTGCAGTGTCGATTTTATCCTTCTAGATGAATTTTGATAACTATGAAGCAATGGGAAAAATTCTCCTAACAAATTATACTTTGGTGTAAATAACGAATCCTTTTTAAGAGATGAAAGAAGAAATAGAGACGGGCTGATGATACCGCAGTACATGAAAAAGTACATGCATAGGCTATACCCTCATTCAGGCTAAAATTCAAACCGCAAGCCATATCCATTATTATAACAATGATATGAGACAAGTCATTGCTCAAAATGATGTATCTCAGAATGACAAAATGATGTATCTTTCAATACGAACGAATTTCAACTTCGACCGAAAGTCTGAGTGCTTTATTGTCTTAGAGTATGATAATAGAGCACTCTATTTGATTTAAAGCATATTTGCCATTTGAAAGCAGCGCTATTTTTTCTCTTAGAAATATAGCACCGGTGAGGAAAATAAAGTTCAGTTATCCTAGATCCACATTTGTCTCAAGTTAAATGATGTACATCTGTGATTTACGGCAACTCTAATTTCACAGTCCTAGATATATTTCAAGCATTGCACCATTTCTATTCAATATTATTCTCCTGGTGTCTGCTTTTGGATTTGTAATCAAATTATGTGCTACTCTGAGAGGTAGGCAAAACACTAATTTGCGCTATGCTTTCGACAGCAAAATGCAGCTTCAAAATCTGTTTCACGGCAGGCCTATGTGAAATGGAGAAGATCCTTTTCAAGAACTCATACCTAAAATGCTGCTTCGTTCCTATGCCGCTAGTTAACTGCTTGTTGACAAGCATCCTTCCTTTCGGTCCATATTTCTCTACAACCAAGTTTGTGTACATACGCATCAGGCCAATTGTATTACTTAAATCGATGAATTAATTTATAGATTATTTGCTGGTGTTAACGATGATTTTACTGTGTTTTGTCAGCTCACTGCTATATAGCCGTTTTTCATTTGAAGCAAAATATAAATTTGTAGTAGAAATGTATTATAGTATGAAATTATTTTCTTGTCCATTCCTGCAAATGCGAATATACATGTACCTATTTAACACTATGCATAAGGCTTATATTCGTAGCAGTAGGATGTTGCCAATTTTATGTTGCATTTAAATTCCAATGAACAAACAGGCGAAACATGTCCATACAGGCTTTCCAAAAGTTAGATGTAATTGAAGCAACTGCAAAAACGTGAATTGTGGTAAACGCCATTAAAGAAATGACACTATTTTATAGCATGCAGCTACTTTGCTTTGGGGCTGGAAATGGACTTTCAATTTAGATATTGTTGAAATTTTGTTTCATAAGCATTGGAATGATAAGGTGGACCGGGGCAAGCTGTGAACAAAGTGACCTTGTAGAGAAGAATATCGAATAAAAGCATCTTAATTGACAAAGATGTCCCCTAGCTTTGTTAAAGTATAGGCCTTAATATTCAAATCATAGCACTATTTGTAAATTGCAGATAGAATCTATGTTTTTCGTAGTGAGTAGTTCGGCACTTTTTTACTTTTTTGCCCACGGTATTATTGTATGCGTATCAATTCATCATCTCAAACTAAAGGGTCATTTTCACAGTTTTCTGCTTGAGGCTCATGTGTGCTCTTAAGATTGCAGGTTTGTCAATTTTCATGATTTGTATTGATTTCAGCTGTAGAGATTTTGCTATTGGAATGTTATTGTGCAAAATTCACAAGTGTGACGTGGCAAAATTCTTTCCCTGAGGAAACGTTTTTTCAATGTGACAAATAAGTGGAGATTGGCACGATTGCAACTCTCAAATAAGCACGAGTCGACACTGAGAATTAGGCCTAGCTTAAAATGTCACACTTGTGACTACAGAACATTTAAGAAATCGTATGAGACTTACAGGGCAGTTTTACTACCCGTTTGTTTATTTTCTGCACCCAGAAACTATACAAATATTTTTATATTTTGTAGACCATTGAATATTGATACTTTGCGAACTTCTGCCAAATTATGGTTACATTATTGTGTAAGGTGACCATTTGATCAAGATGAATAATTCTTGGATTTGTATGGCAACTTGCCCTGAGCATGTTGACGCAGTTTTCATTTTCTGTTTTTACTGCATTTGTGCAAAATTTCTGCATGTCGCTAAGTGACGAGTAAAGATTGCTGAGAGTTATTTGCCAAATCTGTCTAGTGCTCTATCATCAGTGTCTAACATATATTGGAAAAAATTAATTTCTCGATTTAATATGATGCATTTATGCAAGACAGGCGGTCACCCTACTATATAGTCATGGAATTCGGCACCTTAAAATTTACCCACTTCAATTAGATTATGGTAGCCTATTTATTGACTATCTTGAATAATAAATTCTAAGGGGTCCGATCGTCAACCAGTCCCTCTGATTCTACCAGGCCATATTTGCATGCAAGCCTAAACTATATGAAGAGGTAGAGACGTTCTGTAACTTACTCTGTGATGGTTGATCGCGATTATGAATGCATGATTCTCCCCTCCAACTTATTATGCAATCGTGAGTCAAATATTCAATATGCGTCAAAACGTCTGACTTGCGTCTAATAGTCCAACGTGTCCGAATACCGTCGTGAGTCAAAAAGTATGACTTGCGTCAGTAAGAACGAAAATCTGGAGTCTCCGAAACCGAAACCGGCGGAAAGTATTGAAAGCATGTATTGAATACATCTCAGCAAAATTTACTTGAACACCAAATTTGGTGAGATGGGAGCGTGCGGAACAAAGTCCATTTGCGTCAAAAAGTCTGACTGCGTCAAAATGTCCAACTTGGCGTCATTTTGTCTGACTTGCGTCATCTACTGACTATATGGAAACGTTGCCATGCTGCCTCACTTGTGCTCCGTGACTGGCACTGTGGGTGCAGATTTGCAAACACTGATGCTGGAGCATATTCAAGAAATGCAAAACCAGATCCGTCATTAATTTCGAGACTTGGATTCGAGCTCGATTGCACGAATGGTCCGTAATCCATTCACGGCAGACGTGACTTCAATTTCGGACGATGACACCCAATCTGAGCTCCTGGCTCTACAGACCGATGGCGGCGCCAAAATGAAATTCGAGGTTGCTGCCTCCCTCCAAGAATTCTTGTGTTCCATAGGATTGTTATACCCACGTCTTCAACAAATTGCAAAGCGCGAGTTGCTGCCATTCGGTTCGACTTATCTATGTGAGACGGCTTTTCCTGCTCTACTGCAGATAAAATCAAAAAATCGCAGTCGTCTTGATGTGCAACCTAACTTGCGCTGCTGCCTCTCAAAAACCGAGCCTCAAGTTGAAAAACTGGTGAAAATTTTGCAGCTTCTCACTGATAAGAGTCTATCTCACTGATAACGTCTTCATGATAAGTTTTCTATTTGAATAGATAGATCGTTAGAATATATTCAATGGTATATGCCATTTGTGAATGCTTTTTGTCATTGCAATAACATTTACTTATATGTAATTATCAGCTTTGATTTATGGGTGGGGGCCACAGGATGTTTCGAATGCCGGAAAAAGGGCCACGAGAAGAGAAAGTTTGGGAACCCATGGTCTTGGAGATTTGCACGTTTGTCTCAGGTGTTTGATGCCCTCATCTTTCGAGTGTTGGTTCTGCGTATTCCTCGAATGGTTCTGCGTCTTTCCCTCTGGATCAGTTTTTGACAAGGATTTGCGTTGAGCTCGATATTTCGCATTTTTTCGGTTGAGTTTGATACAAAAGTGATCACTTGCAGTCTAGTTTGCCGGGTGATGGAATTCCATGGAACTTATGCATTGTCGTCTCCATAATTGGAATAACAAACACCAAAGCGAAGTACTTAAGCTGCAGGAATCATTCAATCGAGAAAATTGAATGACAAATTCTCCAAGAAATTCAAATGAATGAATGTTGTAGTATTGGGTATTTCGGAAAGAGGTGCAGGTTCTGTGGATTTAAAGGAAGAATCACGGTCGATATCAATTATTGGAGGTGACCTCCATCCATGGAATAGGTCTACCGGTAGATTTCAAAAGAAGTTCTGATAGCCATAGATTTGGCAAACCGACGGAACATACATGTCGTTTATTGAAAGTTACCTCCTGCAGATACGTTGCGTCGAAGCGAAAGTTATAAAACCGTTATCAGCCGTAAGTTCCCAATAGGGAACATATTATCTTTCCACCGTATGTTTCCAATAGAGAACTGATTTTTAGACCTAATTTATCATATATATTTGTAAGTTTAGTGTTGAAATAAAATAATCGGCTATAATGTCATGATGCTTTATGTAATTTATGCTATTACAGTCGAGTCTGTCTTATTGCAACAAAATGTCTTGGTCCCAAATTTTTTCCTATCTTTACCACAGCCATGCAACCTCTGAACTGCAATTTCTCTTATTGCAAAACCTGTCTTATTTCAATTAATTTTCGCGGTCTCTTCAAAGACCTTACCTTTCATATTGCCACAGCACTCAATCTGCAATAAGCGTTGGGAATGGGATGAAACAACAATCCAAACTTGTCAGATAATGTAGGAAATGAGATCCACAAATTATGTAGGCCTTCTTTGCACGTAGACTATATTTCCGAAGCCTAATTGTAAGCAGCCTACACGTATAGATTTTGTACGTCGCATAATCTTACTTTCTCCTCACTTTGTATAATGTTATATGTTTTGGGGAAGTTATTAACATCGGTAGTCGATTGTAGTTACTGTACTTGGGTAATTCATTACAGCTCGATATCAAGCTGCTTCAGATAGGTAGGCCTATTCTTATCAACACGCATATTGAAAGCATCCTGTGTCACAATACTTCTGCGCCTGAGTACGTTTTTCTACATGTACTTGTAAACCTAAAAACTTTATAACTTTATTAAAGACGTCATTGCAAAGATCGTGATTTCGCCTAGGATTAATAGGACCAAGACTATGCCGTGCCGGTAATGTGCATGGTCCTAAATAGGCCAAGATTGCAGGCATACATGAATTCTATACACAGTTCTATCCATTAACATCATATGTATGTGTTGCAAGTAGTGTAGGCCTGGATATACATGTATACTACAATCTTGAGACAGAACTTGAGGTAGGTGTCATCCGTGACTTAGATCGCAGATTTTCACAGACCAAGACTACTGATTTTCTAGGCAATTGTTCATAAAAGTTTTTCCTTGACATAGCGCATGGATATGATAATTTTAAAAATCGTAATCGATAGGTGTTTTCGCCAGTAACCTCTATTATTGCAAAACCTGTGTTAATGCAAATTTTTATGCCGGTCCCTTGAATTGACAATAAGACAGGTCTGACTGTATTAGTAAGTTTTCTTTATTGCATAATCTGTAGGACCACTTTTGAATATATGTATTTTGCTCAAAACTGATCAAAATATTTGTGAAACTATATCACTTAAGGGAAAAGTGAGCAAGAACTAATTTTGTTGTGAGTAAATTAATTGAGATATACATTCAAATCTTAGTCATAGTTAAATAATGAATAAGCGATATATTATCGACAAAACATGAATAATATTCATTTTTCTCAAATGGTAACATACCGGTACGGCATCAGAGATACATAAAAGTGCTATTTGGTGGAAATCAGCTGAGCAGTTCAAATGTAAACGTTTCTGATATTTAGAGCACGTCAAGCTGGTGTTTTTCATGCAGTAAACACACCGACCTTGCTGACAGGGTTTCAGATGATGACCAACTCCACCTTTTTGAATATCTGAAACTTTCGGCACTCCACGTCCATGCAACGGCTTCAGAAGTAAGGGCTTACCTTTCTTTACTAGACATTGTGTAATGATCCGAAGGAATTGTATATGGCTCGAAGTTTCTTTCGGATGTAGCTTATTAAATGCTTTCCAAGAGGCAACAGTCAGGGTGTTCGATGCATTGATGAATAGATTCCACCACCATTTCTTTCCTCGTTTTGTTGGACGATGAGAAGACAGCAATTTATCATAAATGTCGACAGCTCACATATCCATACTGTAATTTCGAATCAAATTTGGCTCTTGGATATTAACTTTCTTTCTTTGTGACACAGAATATCGGGAACAGGAATCTAATGGAAAGACAGAGTCAAAGTTCGTACCTATTGATACTACACTGTAGAATGTACGATACCAAAGCTACTTACGAAACCGATGCACACGTACAAAACGAGAACAACAAAATGTGCGAAAGCACTATTGTACGTGCTCATACACTACGAAAGCGATTGGTTTTTCCATTGGATTATCTTTGTGGTTTTATTATTTCGTGTATGATCACGAACAATAGTGCTTTCGCACATTTTGTTGTTCTCGTTTTGTACATTGGTTTCGTATTCAAAATCAGCTAGCTTTCGTACTCTGCAGTTTACAATGTACACTGCTGTCTTTCCATGTACAAAACAAGACGTTGCCATCAGACTTGTAATCAAATGTACCTCTATCTGACTTTTTGATCACATCTTTGGACAACGTACATTTATTGGTTCTGTTGCTTCTATGGTACCAGTTGCTCGAATTCCTTCCTCAGATAATTCTCTGAAAAGGTCGTACGACGAGAAAAAGCTATCAAAATATATGATATGATCAGTGGGTGTCTCCAAAGTTTCCAACTTCTTCATGATTACTGCTTCTCCAAGACCTCGAGTTCTGTCGGGATTTCGGCCAGTGTATATTTCAAGATGAAATGGATATCCGTCTGAAGAACACAAAGTCCATATTTCTGACCAAAACGGATTGGGACCATCGATTCATCAATTGAAAGACTTTGAGTAAATTTACCAAATTGAACCAAGTTTTTATTGGTGATATCGTAGATTGATTGACTTTTTGCATATTTGTTGTTGCATAAATTTCGATTATCGGCAAGATGAAGATGCCTTTTTGTATTCAAATACCGGTCACGTGTAATGGACGACGACAGGAAATCAATATTAATATCTTCCGATCGACTCCATTAGTTTCTCTCTTCTGGCAAGCATGCATACCCAGAGTAGAGAAGAACACCAAGAAATTGTTCTATTTCATCGAAACTAACAGAAAATAAAGGATTATTTTTCTGCTCATGAGCATGCCGATTTGTTTTGGTCACTATGTGATTTATGAATGAATCATCCACGAATATACGAAAAGTTTCAAATGCAGTAAGTTCACTTGCAAGAGTATACTCATCATGAAAATCATGAAATTGGCCTAAATTTGAAAATGAATCGGTCACTTCACATTTCTTCCATGATGTTGGAGAAGGTCTCTTTCTTTTCGGCGATTGATAAAACGCAGTCAGAGTTAAAACAGCAAAAGTTATAAAAGATTGCCATAGTCATAAATCCCGATAAAAATGAGAATTTTCAGCCGATTTTTTTGACAGCGTCTCTTCTAACGACTCTTAACCACCCAAGACCATCTATCATCCATGATTGTGCACCAAAAAACCCTACAATAAAAAGCCAAATTTTGAGAAAAAGAAAAAAATATCACTAAAAAGAAAAGTGTGAATTACAACCCGAGTCACACAGCCTCCATTTCTGCACCGATTTCGCTCGTTCATGGCTCATTATGATCCGCATGGCATTGCCAAGCCCCCATCAGTAGTGGGAAATTTCAAAATGCCTTTCTTGGCGCCCTTGATCGCCACCTTTGAAAAGCACCTAAAATCTCCGATTGTGCGTACAATTTGAAATATTTGCGAATATCCAGCTACAACCCGAGTCACCAAGTCGCCATTTCTACACCGATCTCGCTCCATGATGGCTCATTGTGACCGGAGGGGCAATGCCAAGCCCCCATCAGTAGAAAGAAATTTCAAAATGGCTACTCATGGAGCCTGCAAGCCAGGCAGAAACCGGTCGGGAAGTAATGACTTTTCTTTGAGTCTTTTCATTTATGGTATTATTTCATTTTGATTCATTTTCCTATTTTGATATATATCTACTGTAATTATTGTCGTGTTGCAATTTATGTGACTAAACCAAATGAACTATATCATTAAAATTTGCTACTTTTTTTAACGAGAAGTACCGTATGTTAACATGTCTTTTTCTAGGTAAAGTGTTTAAAAGGTAAAGTGTTTTAAAACCTGCATGATGTTCATAATACTTCAAACGGAAATGTTTATTCAGTTATAATCTCATTAGTTCAAAAATTTGTGATGCCAGTATCACAAGCACGAAAATTTTGTTTTTGCTGCTGGAAAACGGTTAAAGAAATCTTTTTCTTGTGTCATTCAAGTATACTGAATCGAGTCTCAATTAATAACGACTTAAAGCCGCATTAGCGACAGTTGAGAAACAAATTTTTGGTTGGAAAATGGTAAGAAATGCAAGTTGTGGTTAGAGGATGTAGCCACTTTTCGTAGAAAAGTCATCAATGTGGATAGCGCACAAAATATTCGCTGCAGCTTTTAGGTTCTTTCACGATTCTTTCGTCGTGGTTACTTGCCAATAGTCACCTCCTTGCAAGGAAAATTCGTCAGTGAAAAATTTAAGTCATTTGTTTGGAACATTTCATCTCAGCGCTTTATGATTATTTTGGGATTTAAACCAGTGTCCTACTCGCACATTGGATATCGAATTGAATATTGTTATGCGACAAGTTGTCGATCAACGCATTCGACGCACAGATGAATTCCCTTGCGTCTGTTTGGGTTAATCTAGGGGTGACATGATTCTATCTCAACCATTGTATGCAGTAGCAGGTGACAGATTCGTCTCCCATTGGCTTACGTACGATAGGCCAAGCACGCACACATGAAATAACTCGCTTAGAAAACACACTAAATCGATTGTAACATTGAAGACTAATCATCTGTCATTTGAAAAGTGCATAACTTTGACTCGCTCGTCCTCCTTGATAAATTCACCAATTGTAAATGTTGTTCACACCATTCCACTCCTCACGTTCTAAATTTGCTGACTGTGTACGGTAATGTGGTGTCAATGCCCTAGTTAGAGAATCCAGACTTGAATTTGCGTTGTGTTCAATAGAAAATAGATTTACTTTCTCCCCGAGACTATTTCTGTCAAAGGCCTAGACGTAGGGAGGTGGCGCCACCCTTCCCCCCCCACAGAATATCAAGGGGTGGCGGATCAGTTATGAAATTTTTCATCGATAATGCAATGTGAATTATATCCTATTGATGGTTCTTTAAACCTGCAACTCACTACATCGATTTCTACCGAGCTCATTTTTGCTGTCAGTATTGATACCCTTGATGATGTAAGGCATCGTTGACAGACAAATGTTGCTAATTTTGTAGATGATTTTCGCATCAATCGAAGTCTATGCACCTGCAGATGAAGATTTATGCTACGATGAAGAAATTTCACTAAAATGTTTTTTGTGAATTTTGGCCACTTAACTTAATTTCAGATTTCGTTTTCAGATATCACGGTGGTTGATTTAAAACATCATTAGTGGTCAGGCTGCCGTTAGTTTAATAGTATGAAGTCGAATGATTAAATGATGCTTCTACCACATGTGAAATGCTGAAATATTAAAATCTGACATGTGTTAACAACTTCCAACTGTGATATTCCATTACATCTGCACAAATGGAATCAAGAGGGAAATAAGTTCAATTAAAGGCTCGTTATATCACATTTGTAATTTTGGCGTACACCAGTGACTGACTCAGTGTGACGTTTGTTTCTAACTCCCTAGTCCGGAAGCCATAACGAGTTTCTGCTGGGAACGAGGCCGAATATGAGACTTTCACAGAATGATTTGCACCTTGTGCTTACTAAGAATCTGCACGTCTACCGAGCTCTAGTTAGTTCCTCCTCTTATCAGACAGAAAAACACATATTAATCCAATGGGACGCAGATTTCAATTTTTGGCAAAAGTGAGAGAACTGAAAAGTATTTAGTCAAGAGCCATAATTTTCGCCATGATATGTCTCTAGGTCTTGTTAGTGCTTGCCGACAGTCGGAGACATGCCAGATCTGAATGTGTGTAACTTTATACATAAACGCTCATGAACATGAAAAGAAATATCCTAAAGACATTCCATGCCAAATATTATGTCTCTAGCTAGACTTAGTAGGTATTTTTCTGCTGTTAAGAGAAAACATAGAAAATCTCATTTTTGCTCAAAACTGCATTGTAATGTGCGTCCCATTGTCTGACAAGAAGAGGAAGTAACTAGAACTTGGCAAACGTGCATATTCGTTGTAGAAATAGGATGTAAATCATTCTTTGAAAGTCTCATTTTCGGCCACGTTCCCTGCAGAAACTCGTTCTGGCTGCCGGACTATTCTCTCGACTCTATATTTATAAAAATACAATATATCGGTCAAATTTTGGAAATATCACGAAACACTTTATTAAGAGCAAAGTAGATATCGCAACGTTTTACCGAGATTCTTATCTTTGAAATTTATCGAATCTTGCTTTACGTAACTTCGTGGGTAGGTTTAACTTTTGATTTAATGTATAGTTTTCGCTTAAATGTGAATTTACTCAATCTAAGAAATTAATATAACATGATAAAAGACAGCTGTGTGATGAGATGAGTGGCACCAGTGACACAAAGGTGACGCTTGTGTCAATAGTGCCATGACATTACAGACATCATTATCATTACGCGCTGACTGCTCAGACGCATATTTACCAGGTCGTGGCACTCCCGTCGGCTTAAAAGAAAGCAGCGCTTCTAATGCTTTAGAGGGAAAAATTGATCAAATATTTGAAGATTGTCACCGTCGTCCCTGATGGTGAGTTAAGTTTCCGACTATATCGAAGATATCAAAATTAAATTTTCATCAACAAGATCGAGAGATGGATTGTAGAAATCAACATTCACTGCACCCCTTTGCGTTCTAATTAAATAAAAATCACTGCATTCGGATTAAGCTGTGTTGCCATTAGTTGCGACCATTTTTTAATTAGTTGCATTCAAATTAATCCACAACGCGTTTTTAATTAATTGCAACAAGTTGCAATCTGAATGCAATGCCTCAAATAGAATGTAAAAATATGCAGATTGCAAGAAGAAATTCAGTAGCAGTCTCTCATCTATGCAATCTAACATTCTAAAAACAATCTAATTTTTTTTGTTGCAGTCTACTCATTTATTTTTACACTATTTTCTTGTGACTATTAATTTCATTTATTTATTTAGATTTTGATTTTTACCTAATAATTTTCATTTTTGCTACTTATTTCCTTCCTTTTTTATTTATTTATTCATTCATTCAATTTTTTTCCTTATTATTATTATTTTTTTCTTTTGCTACAATTTCAATATTCCATTACAGTTGTACTTCAATCATTTTCAGCAGTTAATCTTTCAGAATTTATTACCCATCACTTTCTTTTTTTTCTGTATTTTAATTGCTAGCACGATCTACACTTTGATAATTTCTTGGTTAGCTTATTTTCTATATTAAGTTAGGTAACAACGTGAATAATTATCTCCTTTCCCATCTGCAGTGAAATAGGTGATTGATAGCATCTTCCGTCGTGTACAGATTACGCTTGTCATAATTGTTTGCGGATTAAGGCTAGATATGGTGGGACACAGACTGGTCCTCTTGAGAGATAGATTAAATTTCATGAATAGTTAGACACCAATTGGTCCATTTATAACATTGTAGGTCGATTCTAGCAAGTTCAGTACTCATACTGTAGTTTCACATGTATTTTATTTTCTTTTTCTTTTCTTCAAAGTTCATTACAAATTTATTCATTACAGTTATATTTTGTACAGTAGGCTTAATCTTAGTTTATTTTATGTAGTTATAACTGAGATTCCTAGAGGATGATGATTTTCATTTAAATTCATTAATATCAGAAAATATAAAATATCAGAAAAAGTCAAGAAGTCGCAATCAACATTGAAACAAAATTGATTGTGAATTGATACTATTGATAAATGAATGAAATAATTTGAAAATACAAGATACAAGAAAAAATATGTTTTGCCGCAAGAATGCTATCCGTTGACTCGCTGAAAAGAGACAACGCAAGGATAATGTATTATCGGTATTGACAGAGAAGTGAGAACCTATGATGCCCCGAACGAATGATTGCAAGAATGAAAATATCTTTTCATACATGCAATTAACCTTGTCATTTAATTAAGACATTTTCAACCCTATCCATAAGGTAGAATGGAGTAAGACGCCCCCTCCCTAAGCGAGATTCGACTGTTAAGGAACTATTGCATTTCTTTCTGTCAGATCTTGCCATTACAAATTATTTCAGTGTTCTTGAAGTATGTGCTAATTGCATGGATAAGGACTATAGCTAGAAATTTAGAGAAGATCGTATCATTTGTGTCATTCAAAAGGTACCAAAAGGGGCGTCTTGCCTCCTATAGGACGGCCTCCTAAGACGCCTCAGCGAAGGCATCTTATCCCTAACTTTTAAAATTATTGAATATCTTTAGGAAAGCTGGTATATTAGGCCAGTGTGATATGATCATCGAATAAAAGCAAAGTAACTTGTCTTCCAGTTATTTATTCTATAACAGACAGGGACCTATAGAAAAAGAGTCTATAGGCCGAAACACCGTCACTATTCGCGTATTTCACAAATATAATCTGAAGGTTGCCGGCAACACATTCCTCATGTGCCCATTGACTGCATGGTATACACTGCATCCACTCTCCGCGCGGTCGGCTATTTGAATACAGCTCGTTGCATTAATGCATGAATCGTCCTTGAGACTACCTTGGCCTTTTTCACTGTGCGAAGATCCAGTGGCAGTCGATATACACACTTTCTTTTTGGCCTCTAGGTGCTGCTTTTATGGAGATGACGTGAAGTTTAGTGCCTGCCCTTTCTGCTCTCCGCTTCCTGAACAATGTGGTTCTAGTTTTCATAGCTGACGTCTACGCATGTGATGCTTGGAGTCTTGGACATCATATCAACACTTCGGGCGCACACAAGGCAACTGCACTAATTAAGTGTATACATAGACAACAAAGAAATAATTGTGAATTTGGCTTGAAATCAATGCCAGTAAAGTCAGGAGATGTGAATAAATGCCGTTGACAACGGAAGCGCAAAGCGCCCCGGGGAGGAGTCTTACCACGCAATATGGAGGACGTCTTAACGCCAGCTGTATTTTATTTTCTTTACTATGTTTTCGAATGAAACGAATGTTTAAATCATGTCTCGTGATGGGCAAACCAGGGTTGGGTCTTGGGGTCACTCTTGGGTTTTGGGTAGTCTTGGGAGGGTACCCAAGAATCTTGGGGTGCGGACCCAAGAGCTTGGGTACCCCCCCCCCCAAGAGTAAAGAAATTGACCATGAATGATCATTGCGTTGTTCTAATAAGGAAATTATTAGGCTGTAGACGTAAACAGGGTTGATGATATTAAGCCCAGAGATAACCTATGCCGATAATTAAAGCTGAATATTTTAATGGCTATATAATTTTTAGCTGAATATTAATATGGCCTGAAATTCGCAATAACAAATTCATATAATAAATGGTAATTAATATGAACATTAGATACATATTAATTGGATAGCAATATGAACAATATGGTATGATTCAAATTATCTTCATGCAATTCTAAATCTCAATCAAAATTCCAAGCATGTTCTGGAAATTGTTGTTCCACTTCATTAGAGAAATAGCCACTCTTGGGTCCAATCTTGGGGGTACCCAAGATTAGACCCAAGATTAATCTTGTTCTTGGGGGGTACCCAAGATTAATATTGGTCTTGGGGGTAACCCTGCATGGTAACCCAACCTTGCGTAAACTTGAATTTCCTGCATTAAATATATCAAAATGATGTCTGATTGCTTCATAATACTTCAATTACTTGTAAAAAATTACATCAAAAGTATCGAATATGAGAAAAGCAACATATTTTCTAAACTGATGAAAATTCAATGATTATGGGTTCCAACCCATTTTTATATCAGAATTGCAGATAAATAAAATTTCGGCCAACACAAAAAAAGTAATTCTTGAATGAGGTTATCAGGTCTAGACGTCGCCCTACTTCGTAGCCATAAATTTAGAGAAACATAAAAATATTTCATCAGTATACTGTAGCCCAAATTTACCAGAGAAGGTATACTGCGATAAGACAGTGTGACAACAACGCACTTGTAATTTGTTCTCTAATCCCGTAACTACCGGACAAAAAATTGGATGATATTCGCGTAACTAGAAAAGGACCCATTTCGAAATCCATCATGCAGTTTTACTTGTCAAAATCAGAATCAGACCGTCAACTTATGTATTGTCTGAAGTTGTTAGTAGTTAGACTTTCAATCTTAACCTTACAAAAACCAGGTTTTCATGTCTCCTGAAAAATTGAGATTTTGTAGTTGCGCAGTTAGAGTCGGACAACGACGATATGTTTATTCCACAAGCCATATTTTGATAGAATGCATTTCATTTAGTGTGATAGTGATATTTCATTCTTAAATTATGCACATGTATCGTGTTTCATTTAAAGCTCATCTATGTTGGAATAAACCATGCTTATTTTTCATATTGTAAGAGTGACAACCCGGATTAAATCACTGTAAAAGAGCCAGTTTCCCGATGAAACTTATTTCCATCATCTTATTTCAATTGTGACGGTCCTCTGAGGAGCGGGTAGTTTCTAGAGCAGTTTTCTTAAAAGCATTCACGACTTATTCACGATTATATTTACCGCATTTGATTCAATAAATCAGTGTGCTTTCTCCGATGGTGAATGATATTGAGTCAATTCATTTCCTTGGGTTTCAATTTTTCCTCAAATCTCTGCTATGAACTCTCTCCTTGTTTTGGAGCCGTTTGTTTCGCCTTTTGCTAATATTATTTGACCATCTGTGCAGTAGTAATTCATTTCAAAAGCCTGGATTTCGAGAGAATCTGTACTATCAAAATAATTATTAATTTTTTTGTTCTAGCAACAGAAATTCACACAAATGGCGCTGAGCGCATAACGCAGCTTTTACAGCATCGAGAAACAAATGTGGACCAAAGACATAGTACTGGTAGGTTTCTAAATTTAATTAAGCGCACAATTATGACTGGATTTTGCCCTCTTTAAACATTTTTAGTTGAAAGCTTTGCGATGTGAAGTTGACAGTCATGCCAATATCATTCAAATTGTAAACGACTTCTTATCAATTAAATAGTGTGTAGCAGCTAGCTTTCTTTCAAAATAATACCATTCTTTCATCGAAAATCGATATAACTCAATAAACAAACTTAAGGTTCTTTACCCCGAAATCGACGAATCTAAACGTTTGACAATACTACGAAGCGTTGCGATGTAAGAACGAAAGATTGCGCAATTCGATGAATTGTCAACAATTTGCATCAATATTTCCATTTTAAATAAAGTCCTTAAAATGATAGTTATCCACATGACTGCGTGTGTGTCTGACATTGCCTGAGTTTGTCGTAGAAAATGGAGGTTTTGCTTTTTTGGGCTTCTATCAGCCTTACTGGGTTTCCACCACCTCCTACTAGTGATGACAAGCTCAGGCTCACTATTTGCTACAATGTAGGATAGCATGTAGGTTCGAGCAGTTTCAGATCGTGGAGAGAGCTTCCGAATATTAGATGGAACTTTGTTATGCCATAAAACCTGGGAGAATTTTGACCACATTTAACAGTCCTCGCTTCCGCTTCAAAAACACGCTATGGTCTACTCCTGATTCACATAGCTCAAAATGTTTCGCGGGAGATAATGGGGCAACCTTTTCAGAATAGATAATTATCAACAATTTCTCGGGGGCTTATTGATTCCCGCGATGCCGTTGTCCACCATAGGCTATTGCCTTCATTATCCTGAACAACACCATATATCATCGAAGTTCCAGCTCCTGTGCAGCAAACACTGCTATCAAACTTGAGATATATTGCATTATTTTCATTTTTTACCGTTTTCTTCGCATTTCTGATAGGTACCTTCGGCATTAACGGGTTCAGCTCTTGTACTCTGTTTCACCCGCAGCGAAAATGGGTGACCGAAAGGGGCACGCATTGACTTGTTCTTCTTCGGAATGTCTTCGACTTGACCAGAAACGATGACCAACATAACGTTAAGATGTCAGATAAATAAGATCAGAGAGCAAAAGCCATCTCCTTAGATTAGCGGTTACCAACGACTTTTCATGGATGCCACGCATAAAGGGCTTCAAGGCATAGGTAGCTTGCGTTGTTCCAGCAGCTACCCTCCACAAGGTCATGTTGCTTCTGAAGAGCAACAGCAAGCACATTTGTCATCTGGGTCAGTGTCCATCAGTGGTTCTGTGCCGGTGCGGGCTAGTATTCACTTCTCCGAATACAGGCGCATTTTCTGCTTGCATCAGCGAGCACCGGGCTACTTGCCGCCCGATTTGGAAACTGCATCCTGATGCCATGTGTGAAATTGTGGTTTGGGCGTACAAGATTCCCACTGCCAGCCTTCTTCCATGACATTTACTTTTCCTCTTACCACCTATTCCAGGCAATCCGAGCATACAGCGAATTGCACTTCAACCCGCCACAAATTGCAATAGTTTCAAGAGTGGGCTCATCTTGTGGAGAAAAAGTCCCTTATCAACATATCAAAGTCTAGGTGAATTTAGTTAGTGGAACAACCTGAGCTTTCCACTTGAAGTCAAGAGTCTTTTCAAAGTATAAAAACACGCTTACTCCAATGAAGTCGCAGATGAAGATAGCAACAGCCATTCAAAATGAAGCGATGCAGCTTTGTCTCATTTACTGCATTTACCTTCCACATGGCTCTTACCAATACCAGACATTGCTTTCTGAATTATGTCCTTTCCAAGCGGCTAGATTTCTCAGTCATAAGTTCAATAATACTTCCACCTATCAGTAGATGCAAACTGATGCAGATTTGTACAAGTTAAGCTATAATATAGATGCTTTAATTTCCACACATATTCACAAGAGGGTACGTGCAAAAATGCTTCGTTTATTGATGAAATCCCATGGGGTGGGTTGGACCCTTTGCACTTTAAACTGAAATTTTCCCCAAAATGGAAGAAAGAGTCATCATTGACAAATGGAAAATATATATTATTCATGTTAAAATATTCACAAACATGTTCATGTACAAGCACTATCCATCACTGCATACCTATTCATAGTCCATAGATTCGCATGTTGCGCATTTTGTTGAAGCGAAACATGTTTCGCTGCCCACTTGCCACATTCAATGCACTTATACCAGTCAATGATGGACTCGCTTGTCCAAACATCCTCGCACACACAACATACGTTCACACCTTTAATTTTCAAAGCTGAACGTGGATCTTTTCGTTCCTTTGCAGAAACTTTGGTCTTCCTAACTTGTCGGAACGTTTTATGCTCTAAAAATTCTGGATATGAATCTACTGCCTTCTGTGCGTTGGATTAGACTTTTTGTTTGGTGAGGATAAGATCGCTGTTTCTGCAGAAGTTGTAGGTGTACATGGCATATCAAACGATTGGGAAAGATCAGGGGCTGATGTTGTGGTCGAACGATCTTCAAGACCATCATGCTTATCAAACCCGATAGAAAAGGACTTCGACTTTTTAAAATCTGCTGAAGATGTTATTCATTCTTTGTGGTGTGCACACAAATTCTTTGATGTGCCAGTTTGCGTGAACAGGACCGAAGTCAGACCGGTCGAAACTTGTCGCTGAATTAAAGACGACTACACCGGTCAATCGTGGTTTTCCCTCCGTTGCTTGAAGAATATGAAAGGAACCGCGCACTGCATCTTCAGAGAAACACCTAAATGGTAAAAAGCTGCTGAATGGTGACCAATTTGTACCGATCACTTAACACATGGACAACACCAGAGGCATGCTGATGATATATAACCAACAACCAAAGATTTATCAGTCCATTTATTTGACGTACAGTACCAGTATCTTGAAACAAGCCTGCATTATTTATAAGCTTTACGAGACGCCATCTAAAATCGTGAGATAGTAGTGCCAACTACAATTGTGAGATAGCACCGAGTTTTCTCATCTAATTTCTTTTTCTTAATCTTATTGACTAGCTTAAGCCGAAATACTCGCATTTGTGGGAAGTTTGATTATGAATATTCTTAATTTATTTGTTGCTTTGAGCCCTAATATGTTTCTTTTATAACGCGCGTTTATTCCAGCCTGGACTGGATGGTTGTAGCCTATAGAATCCAGTGGTGGAGAAACTATCTAAATGAAAGCAATCATTCCTGAATATTATCAAGATTTCAGAACTAGAATGACGTTTCCATTATTTCATTGATAAAAAGCATCATATCTAGGATTTTAATTTTTTATCTAAACATATCAGCTAACCTTAGAGAGGTGCGGAGAAGCTCCTACCCCCAAGAACAGGGTTAAGGAGCTAAATTGATAAGATTGACACAAAAAATTTGTTCCGACTGAAACAAGTGTCGAGAGCAAAACGTCTAGCAAAAAGGAAATTGAACATTGTCATTTGTTTTCGGAGCATCTTTAGATATAGGCCTGTCTGTCGGCAATCTACCAGTAACTCGTAGGCAGATATCGATAGGCCTACATGTACGAATATGATACATTCTTTTACAGGGAGAATCTATAATTATACAATGGTCGGCTTTTTTGTTTGAGCATTATAGCGTGTAGACGTGATTTTATTCGTTTCTAAACAAAACAGAAGACCAGATGGTAACACTTACCGTTGCTTCCTCAGTTTCCGATCAGAATGAGTTTAGCTGTTCGTTGACGTTGACACAGACGACGAATGAGGAATATATTTGAATGTCGGAACCATAGAGTAAGTATGCTAGGTAGAGTGGTAACTCCGCATTTATTAAATCCCCAATGTGTATACACTTTCGATTTTATTAAATGAACTCAAGGGAGATAGGATACAGTCGGAGTTGTTTCACAATGTGAGATATGCACATTTATAGTCCGGTCTGTTAAGTTTATACGTTTACCAGACCGGAAATATCTCTGGATTTTTTGCATGGTTAAAGATGATGAAATTTAAAGTTTTGAGTTGTGAGGTCCTAAATTTCATCATGTATTAAAGGAGAACTCGCGTCTGAAAGTTGAGCAATTTTTGCACATTTTGGACGAATTTGTTTGTATATGCTAAATGTATTTACTGTGAACTGATTTTTATTGTGTGTTCCATGGTAACTTCTATCATGAGATATTTAATTATTACAATAATGATGAAAGATAGAATTCATGTATGTAAAACTCAATAATTTTTCCAAATCTTTTCATTCATTCAACAAATTTATGGCCCATAAAATACAATCAAACGATTGCTCAGACAATCAGCCATTGACTGTACAAAATGTTACGTGTAGATGCACAAATAATTGTAAAGGATCATTGCAATGATTTCAACGTAAATTTGAGGATTTATGCAACTGTTGAAGCCATCTCATCCTTAAGGAAAACCACTAAGATTGCCACATTTCTGTCTGGCCCAATTTCCAGAAACATTTCCTTGTTGATCGCATGTTGTGTTGCCTAGACAGACGTGGCATATGTATCATAGCCATTTAATCGGATTGTCATAGATTTTTTGATATGTTGATAAGTGATGTTTCTCAAGAGAATGTACCCACTCTCGGGGAACTACTGCAATTGCGGCAGGTTGAAATATTGCCTATACTGTTCACACACGAACAGATACGGGAGAGGAAGTGTAGTTGGCATTAGAATTTATAGACAGAATAAACTATGTAACCGCTCTTAATTTCATGTTCTTATGTTCTTATTCATCGTTCTATGAATCATGACGTCCAAACGCCTTCCATGAGGAAGAGACATGTATAGGTTTAAAGATCAGTGTGGCCCTCACTTCATAAATTTTTACTGAAACCTATGCAAGGGAGCAGTTACACTTGCATGTGCGAGAGCAATCCAGATTTGATTTTTTGCACTTGCATCTTGTGCACAACCCCGTGCATGAGCACTTGATGAATTCACGACATGATTTTGCCACAGTTGGAATGGTAATCCAGTGAGGTAGCCATTTATCCCCTTCTCGCCTCCAGCCAAACTTATCAGGCGAAGGCAAATGCATTAAAGAGGATGTTTGCGTCCATATACCGCACTGATAAATGGCTCTTCTTGTGTGCTGCAAAAGTGCGTCCTGAAAAGCGATTAAAACATTGTTGCATATATTACATCGTATCATCAAGGAGAAATAAACGACATCTTAGGACTGCGTGACTATGAAATGAATTAATTGAATTGAGTTACATATTTCTCTGTGAACTTCGTAGATACTCGTACATTAAATAATGCTAGTAATTACTACAAAAATGCTACGGAAAACATATGCTGTTTACCTTTGTTTGCGGTAACCTTTCTATAGGCCTTGCTTGCTCGCAAAAGAGCTTGAGTCTGGCGGAATTGATAGAAAATTTACTTTTCCCGTAAAGAGTGGCAACGAACTGTTCTATCAAAAGAAATGTACCTGATCTTGCAGATATTTCACAGAATGGAGTTTCAACGATATCAAGAAATGCTTCTGTGACATCTTCATTTTGTTGCCAAGCTGTCCAGGCAGATTTTTTGCCTTTCCCATGGAAAAACGATGTTGTGTCGCACCCTGTGAGAGCATGAAACATCGGTAATGAGCGAGACACTGGATCGCCCAAATCTGCAGCAATATGATTGATGTTTATGTATCTAAAGTTTCGACCCATTCCAAAAGCTATCCACAGATGGCTGTCGGGAAATCGCTGTCCTATCATTTCCATGTGTCCAATGGCAATTACAACATCGGTATCTACCGTCAGAATCACTAACTGTCGAGCTACATGATTAAGTGCATCTATTAAATGTACCATCATTCTCGTGTCCGCCTCCTCATGATTTGAATCTTCCATTACTGACGATCGGCCCTTTGAAAGAACTTTTATTCCTGGAAATCAAACCGTTGTTACAAGTGATGACTCATTGTGATGACAGCATAACACAATATTTTAAAGATTGATTGAATGACACTTTGACTGTCTCTTTATTCATGGTACTTGACAACGTCCTTGAATCGACGACGGTTACAGTGCTTTTACTGTTATGTTTCTTTTCTGATATCTATATTCTACCATGATTCAGTAATAATTGCCGTCAACGAAGCTACAGAAAGCAACAACTTGACAGCAGTCCTTCACCCAAGAGCAGGGCAAAATAGTTTCAAGTGTATGAAACGCTTTTGACATGTAGGCCTTACGTCGTACGACACTTACATTCAACAAACAGTTGCTTTGCAGCTGTATCAACATTATACAAAAATACACTTGTAAGTGAAAATTGATTTTTCCACTTGTCAAGAGGCGCATCATATGTAAGATGCAAGCAAATACAGCGTGATAATCGGATCGAAAGTTGTTTAAAGCAACGTGAGGCCGATGTAGTATTGCAAATGAATTGAAGACAAAGCAACTGTTTCATCATTATATTATATCCGCGAGGCCTTTCGACGACTCTCGTGAAGCGGTACGTCGTATTTACAAATAAATCAAGGAAAACGTTTATATACAAAATGAAATAAAAGAACGTGAGTTAAAGTCAAAGGTCAAAAGTTAGAAGTCAGATCCACGGTAGCGCGAGCGTCATCACTGTTTGTTTTTGCACACACAATTTGGGTCTTGTGACGTTGATGATTGTCGCCTCTAGGAATGGTAGTAACGCTGTATGACGAGCTTTGGCGACCTTCTTGAAGTACGATATCTTTGTGCGTGTTACGTCAAACTTCGGACAATTGAGAGCGTGTCTTGCTACGGCACTGCTGGGAGGCTCTGATGATCGTGGTCAGGGTCTTTTGTTCATCAGCCATGCCGGAAGATGCTCGTCCACTCGGTTTGCCAGCCACTGTTCAGTCCGTCCAACATAACTGTCTCCGCAGCTACAATTGAATTGGTAGATGACGTCAGACGAACAATTGAGTGGCAGCATGTCTTTCAGGGATCGTACTAGAACTCCTCTGGTGATGAAAACGACCTTCGGCTCAATAGCTGGAAAGGCTAGAGCAGTTACAGCACGGACTTTGGTTTTGACCTCGTTCGAAAATCTTTCGCCCAGAAACTTGTTGTTTAAATAGGATATTATCATAACTGTGATTAATTCCTCAGAACACACATGGTTATTAAATAGGTATAGTATGCATGAAATGTCTAACATACCTGATGTTGCATTGATTTCCTTATTTAAGGCAAACTGATGGCTATAAATTTCGGTTATCAGAAAATTGAAAAGTTTTTCCTTGTTTGAGGACTCTCTCATAAAATCAGCCCAACTCCGCGGCAATTTTGTTTCCCTCTTAACTATAATTCGTTGACCATGTCCTCTTTTCTCCCGCGTACACTCTTTCAGGCTGCCATTGATATATGTATCCCAAACTAAGTCTAAGCGTTTGGTGTTGTGCAATTGCTCTTCAACATAGGGAACAAAGATTTTGCTCGAATATTCTCCGAAACTTGTTACTGATGTTGGAAGAGAATGAATTATTGCTGGCCCGTCGACGATTTTAGCATCAAACATCTCATCTGATTCCACATTTCTGATGGGAAGGCATGTTAATAAACTGCTTTTGTTGCCACTTGACAAAGTGCCTGAACGAGAGAGGGATGGAGGATATGATTGACTTTCATGTGAGAAAAATTACTTGATATCTCCAGAACGACTTTGAATGGCAACATACATTTCGCCCAGTACCGATACATCATGTCTCGCTGACACCAATTTTTCTGAAGATTTATTATCACGCTTTCTTCGGACATTGAATAGTTCTACGGTGTTTCGCGGAATGCGTTCATGAATGGACTTTCGATGCTCAAGGTCTGTTGAACTGTGCAGAACTGCAGATGCGAAATGTTCGTATCGTCCTTTGCCTTCATGGGTTAGAGTGAGGACACACCTAGCAGCAGCTGAGGTTGCACATCGATTGTTCAAGCCAACGAGATCGTCCTCTTGTCTCCGGAAAGGATTGCCTATCTTTGTAATGGTGTGATGCAAGGAAATTGCATTGTCATGAAATGCTTTCTGCTGTGAAAACCAATCTCATGATGCCAATCTAGATAGCTCTCAATAAATAAGTCGGAAGATCCTTCGAATTCATCGATGATTCTTGCTATTTCTGGTCCGGAAATCAGCCACCTCCTGTCAAGAAATGGATTCCTTATATCTACATGTACATTCATCATTGAAAACAATTAGACAAATTCATGTTCAGATGAGAGAAACACACACACAATTATTTATGATTATTTATTATATATCTCTGTGTGTAAACATAAGTTTCAATTGCACGGCACCTAGATAGTGGATCCATTGATCATTATCACAAGAGCAAAAATTGTAAATTTTAGTGGCTATGCGAAAAATAGTCAATGGTTTTGCAGTTAATTGATTGAAATAGCTATAATCTGCTAACGAAAACTTTGAATATTAATGAATGAATATCTATGAAATTCCAAAAAAATCATTTATTTGCCTTTTCCCTCCAACTTCAATGGATGGTAACTCTGGATCCAAAAATCTGAGATGCATATTTAGATATACACAAATTTTGATTGATCACGACAGATACTTTGGATGAAACATAAATGTACATTACTGTATAGTTCATGGTGCTTCCGCCATAATTGATTGATCTTTCTATGCAATTTGAAGCAAAATACACCAATCGTCGATACAGACAGTGAGTTAAGTTACAGATGGAAGCACGCTAAGCCAATCGGTATATACTTCCAACATGATATTCAGGTCCTGCCACAAGTGTAGGATGTCTAAACATGCAATTTGTTCTTCTCCAGAATTCCTCTTCTATACACTGATCAAAATGCAAAGAACTGCGACATTGTGCTATAAATGTACCTATACAAGAACGTGTAGCAATAGTGATATGTGAATAGCGTGAGAAGTAAACTTGAATAGAAAAAAAATCAATTGAAATGAAAATATCTACAACGGATATATGCAAAATATCTACAATGGATTAATGCATCTTGATTATTTGGATCAATTTGGATTATTCATCACATGTCTATGCAATACACAAAATTTATTTTTAACATAACACATTTATTTTCACATGCCGGTATTTAAAAAGTAGAAATATATTTGTTGCTTTTTTAATCATAGTCGTTTTTTCAAGGAGCATTTGTCGACCACTTGGTATACCTCCTGCTACATCGACCGCTTCATCTATCTTTCATTTTCCAAGAACAGACGAGGGAAAGGATGACAAATTCAAATAAACGAGGAAGTCAAGTCCACCACCATAACTGTCCAACTTTTCGTCCAGCAGCACATACACGTAGATGCCTGAATGCGTGCTTGCTGCTTACGCTTACTTGCAACAATCCTTTGCAATATATTTCCTTTTCTTACCAATGGTTTCATCAACACACATTTAATTTCTCTTTAAGAAAAAAGAAGGGGAGCGATTTTTTCCAACATCACTGAGTTAGGATAATTCAAGCAACACACAAAAGCATATCATAGAAAGCAAAAATGTCAACACATAGATTTCTTTCAAATTGACAATTGATTGTGATAGATGACGTAAACATGTGTAAATATGGTAATGCAGATACTCCATTATTGCGTGAAAATGTACAGATATTCCATTAGATAAGTCAGTTTTCCACTCTGTCGAGTATCCATGTCATGTATTTTACGAGTAGTTGTACACATTTATATCATACAGAATATTTCATCGCGTGAAAGACAGTCAGTTAAAGGAGAGAAGCAAACCGGTTTGCTTGTACTTACCAAAGAGTTGCTGGATTTTCAAGAAAACCAATAACCCCTCCAGCACTTTTGAGAATTTTGTTCTCTTGCTCATGTGCTTCGTCGATTGGTATTGAGGAGAAAGGACGTCTGCTCCTAGATACTGTCCAGTTGTGCTGATCCATAAATTGCCTCTTTATTGGTTCGGGCAACATTTTCAAATCCCGCAAGTAAACAGACAACCAACGGGCATAGTTTGGGTGATTCAGCGCAAAGAGCATGGGCACTAGATCTTCAAGTGCAGCGACGAATAACGCAAGCGATTTAATTCGGTGTGCCTTAACCACTGTCAGAATTTGGGAAATGTACTTGCGGACCATTTCAAAAAATGAAAAGGTAGGATTTGATTCCATTTTTGATGATCTCAGTATTAAGCCCGTGCCAAAATCAAGGCCAAAATGTGCAACGATGAGTCATCATGCTGACTCAGCCCCCCCCCTCTGGAAGGAAGGAAGGAGTTCGCCAAGGATGTGATGGAAGGATGGGTCCGAGAGCAGGAAACCGTTCCCTCCCCCCCTCTTGAAGGAAAGAAGGAGGTGAGGGAGGTGGCCAAGAATGTGTTGGGAGGAATGGGTCCGTGAGGAGGAAAGCGTTCCCTCCCCCCTCTGGAAGGAAGGAAGGAAGGCGGCAAGGGTAGGAATGACAGAGTTAGAAAAGGTGGGATTTGGTCGTTTTGGGATGAGAAAGGTCGTTTTTCGGCATGAAGGAGTGCTCGGATGGGAAAACGGAGACCAGATTTGGAATCAGCGTGCAATTCTGCATTTAGAGGGTCAGTTTCAAGAAAATCGGAGAGAAAAAGTCGAAAAGTTTCTTCACACTGGGTCTCCACACGGGATTTTTTCGTGAAAATGTTAAATTGTGGCCACCTTTGTTGACGACTCACTCAGGAATGGAAGTGAATGAAGAGCTCGGGTTTCTTTTAGGGGCAAGACCGAACTTTGTTCTCTAGGATCCTATCTTTTCAGATCTGTGGAAGGTTTCGTTTCCAAATGAGAGCATGTTTAAAATCGAATGTTTACACATTTTCCAAGATTTTGAAACCCTTGAAGAAACGAGAGTTTTTCAACTCGGCTTCTGGTCATTGTAGAGAGTCGAGGGATAGCTTAAATGAAAGGTGAGAGCGAGAAAACGTGACTGTCAAAATTTGAAGTCAGTCGGAGCACTAGAACCGGAGATAGAAGTGTTTAAAGTTTTGGATGATGGAGATTACGTCATCACCTCATCACCACAAACTATATAAGCTGGGAACCGAATGAGACATTTCATTAGGACGAGAGCGATTGTCAAAGGTAGGTCGTCTCTCTGAAGCTTCGATGATAGCATCGGACATTCGAAATTTCAGGTTTGCGTAGGAAACCGACTTAGAAAATTTCATTGCTGATATCAGCTAAGGCGTCAGACTTAAAGGTTAGCCAGGAGATGGCCTTAGTGTCCAGGCCATAAAGGACTCCAAAACTTTAAAGGCATGTAACTTTGCTTCTACAAGTCCTTGTGACTTGATTCAAAAAAGATTCGATAGCTATTGATCAGCCCTATATTTACAGACTACTTGCAAAATTTCATAAGTAGTGCTAAAAAGTTGAAAAATTTAAATTCGTTATTTTTGGAGGTTTTCTGGGGTTTTCGACCCTGCTGAAGTCAATGAAGGCATGTATAAGTGTGTACAAGCCAGTCTTTCCATGATACAAGCGGCTTTTCACTGAAAGCGAGCATGACACGGAGAGTTTTGCTGTAGTATTCCACTGACAGGGTGTTCCTTCGGGACGGCGGACGATGCCGTAGTGATAAGTGCGGCAAGGGAGTGTGTCATAGTTTAGACCGAAACCGCTGGGGCAACTCATGTCTCATGTTGGGCATTTGACACAGTTCTCAACGTAGCACTTTGAACGCCAATCGGTTGAGTCTTAGCTATCTTGTCATGGGTGGCACCTAAACATCTCCATTGCAAAACGCTTCTGAATCACGGGTTGCTATCAAGCTGATCAAGGCAACGACTTGGGATGTTTCCTATTGTAAATAACTCCACCGGTTTTTATGGCAAAATCGGGGCCCGGATACCAACACAGTGACATGACGCACGCTCTGTCCGTTTGAGGTTGGATTTGTGGGTCGAGGCCTTGGAGCTGGGATAAGATCCCCTCTGAGTAATGCCTGTAACGGATTCAAGAGCTTAACACCTAAACGTTTGCTATCAACCTGGTTTCTGATATCAGGCCCTTGTGAAATCTCGTCTAGCCTCAGTAACTCAGGGTTGGCAACGTCTATCGTTTGTCATTGTAACTTGGTAAAAATGAGAGGGTTACTGCAGGCATTGACGTCAAACCTTTTCCCGTCATAGGGTAACCAGTCTTTGTGTTAGGAGTTGGTTACTGAAAGCATGGTGACTGCCGATGCCCATAAATGGTAAAACCGCTGTTGTCATGTCAACCGCATGGCCAAATAAGGAAGGTCTGAATCATGGCTTTGTGCTCACTGGGTATATAAACCGTTGCCTCTCTTTCATTTTCATTTTATGCTCCATCATGCAGACACCAAACACGCTAGTCAGCTCTCCTGACAAGCCTCGGTTAAAGCCGAGAAATTTATTTAAAGAGTTTTCGCAGATGGAAGAGCAAGAGAGATTGTGGAACAATTTTGCTGGAATTGGTTCATCAGCTGCCGATGATGACACCGATTCAACAGAGTGGGGGCATATACCGCCCTCTGACAGTCGGGTTGTAGTAGAGGAGGTCGATGCCGCTGACACAGAGAGATTAAGAGTCTCTCTCAGCAGGATCGGCCAGTCCCGCCCAAGTTAGATGATTGTCTTTTTAATAAACATAAGATCAACTTTCATACATGCAAGACATTCTTTCCTCACCCTTCGTCGGGAACGTCCCATGAGCCCTCTAAAGGGCTACCTTCTAATGCAGCTAAAGTGGTCCCAAGCCCGCCACATCTCTTCGGACATGGAATGCAGAGGGGAAGAATAAATGATGAAATGGGATGAATTGGAAGGGACATTCATGCGCCACACGCAACCACAAGCTCATTTCTCTCTTCAGTAGTGAACAAGCTCTTGTGAGTGTAGTCAGAAAGTTTATCAAGTTGTGCAGAAGTTTTTACTGCAACACAGGTTGATGAAGTGATAATGTAGTCTTCATCTAAATTAGAATCATTCTGATTGGTTGTTGAGGAATTCTTTGTTGAAAAACATATAAAAGTCAGAAAATTGAAGCAGTTATCATTCTCATCTATCTCATGATGGAAGGTACATCTCCCGCCTTAGAGATCTTCAACAAAATATTTGAAGTAGTTGACGAGTGGGATGAAGAGTGCAATCTGAAGGAGACTTGTGATAAAGGCAAGATTGAGCAAGTTGTGTGGTGTAATGGCGATTTTACACCAACAACAACGCGCGTGAGAAGAGCGCCCAATGCCCCAAAATGACCAAGGTGCTACAAAGTGTACAATGACTTAGAGGTTATTCCGCTTGACTTTTCCTCGCTATAAAGTATATGTGCTTCAATCATAAATAAACCTACATACTGCATGTCTTTGTTTTGCAATGTATTTATCTAGAAATGGAAATAAATGGAGGAATTTAGATATGGGGTTAGTTAACATATTTGTTATCGGTCTACTTTTCTATCAAAAGGGATCGCACCATTAGAGAAGATAGAAAATGATTTCGTATACGTGTGGTGTAAGAGTGACCTCCCATTTCAACCCTTCATCATTTAGCCTCAATGATAGAGACAAGCAGAACTCATGGCTCATTCTCAGATAGCGTTGCTTCAATTGATTCACCCAAAATCATTTTTCATAGGTTGAATGATTTCTAGTAACTATGTTAAGTGTCTAGATGATAGGATATCTTATTCTAACAATAGCTCCCAATCGACTATATGCTTACTCAATGATCATTTCGAAGCCATGTAGTTTATGTGAAGGAAAAACAACACTGTAATGATACACATTTATTAAAAAGAAATAAAAGCAATACACTTTGTAATAAGACGGTACATTACGTCTACCAAGTCAAATTCTTCTTGATTGTGGGGCTGACTAGAAGGAGAGAAGAGGTCTAGCTCAACACACCGCTCCATCATAGCGTCCTTTGGAGACACACTCAGGAAGGCAGCCCTGATTGTATCAGTACTGTCCTCTTCATTGCTCACTATTTCATCGTCGGAAGTGATGATGGTTTCCTCATCCAACTGAAGCGGCTCGACCTCACCATCGTAAATAGTTTTCACTTGCCTCTTGCGTGGGGCACTGGATGGGACGTGGATGTTAAGCCATAATACTTCTCGTCGTAGAATATGTCACGTTTGAATCCTAAAATCTTTGTTAACTCTTTTGAAATGTGAATGACCGTTTTACCATGTACACTGATACAGAATGTATTTGCTTTTGGATCATTGTCAAGATGATATGAGTGTAGATTTGATACACCCTTGTTCAAGTATGTACAAACATCATAGCCATTGCTATGATGTTTTGGAGGTATCGGTAACTTTTCATTTGGCTTCCATGTTAGACTGGGACGTAAAACAGGTTTGAAATAAAGGACCATTCGGCAATCAGATTGCTGTTCAGATGTTATTATCACATTCCCCCATTCATGGTGTGACCATCAGACGTCTGTATTTAAAGAGAGCAAATCGCGAAATTTAGAATTGATGTGAACAAATCCAATGTGTGAATGCTCATAATCATTTCGGAAATCAATCCTTTTTTTTGTGTACTCGAGTGATGGACATAGATAATCCATTTATTTCATTTACCTGTTTTATCAAGTCATCAACAGTACCAGATTTAAAAAGCACAAAGTGCTCATGCATGCGATCAAGGGGAAGGGTAATATTAAAATTTTTCCTGTGCCAATGTGGATATTTCTTCATCTGCTTTGATACTTTCATGGACACTTGAGCTCTCAAAGGGAAGGCACCGCCTCCTTTTACTTCTGAAAATTTTGCGATAGGTAGAAAGAAACGTGATTTAAGATTCAATATCTTTTACAGAGGTCCACTCACATAAAATCCATGGGAAATAGTAGCCGGTCTCATGTAGAGTGTAACTTTATGTAGATTTGGATCCATCTGCCAGAACCATAGATCCTTTGCCAAATCATTCATAACATTCAATAGGCGTTGAATTTTCATATAATAGTATGATTGCTCTAAACGATGACGGAATGATGGGTTTGTAGGTTGTTTCCATTTCAGTGGTGAAGCATTTGTAGCAATGGGTATGTCTGTATCTGCAGTGATAATTAAAGTAGGACCATTTACAATCTCATCAACAGCTCGCTTTCCCCGACGGGTGTTTACTGTAGGAATAGAATTCCACTCTGCTGCATGTTCATTCAAGTTGTAGGTATGTACTTTGTCATTTCGCTCTAGTTTTGGAAAGTACAAATCTTGATTCACTGCAGTGCCTAATGGAATCTCTTCATTTGCAATGGTTCTTATATTATTCACACAGCTCAAATCTTGCAGGGCTACTTCCCAATCACCATTTAAGTCAATCGGCTGTATTAAATCAGTCTCAAACTCGGCAGCTGTATTTTCATATCGCTCAGGTTGAGCATCACTGGGAAACACTGCTGTAAACTTCATGTTAAAGTATCAACATAAAGCGTCGTTTGCTTGGGCGTTATGTCGCATGACATTGCGACCTGCTGCTTTCAATCTGTTCACAGTAGGCACTTTCTGTTGTCCTAGGAATTTGGTTAAGAGTGATTGCCCTTTCACATAAAGTACTCCCCTAAGTACGCTTGTACTGCCTTCTTTCATATTGCGATAGTTGATACAACCAAATATTACTTGATATCTTGGTCTTCTACGTTCAAAATCTGCAAGGGTATGAAATATTTCACGTTTCATTGATGAACTCACACCACAGCTATTTTTTTAATTCCATTGCAATGCGACGTACAGGACTGATCAAATCGATGCCGCCTACAGGCGATCGCTTAAAGCCATAATCTGTTAACACCATTTCCCACGCATGACCCATTCGCTGACGTAAAATCTGAAGTCTGTAAGCATGATTTGGCCAAGGATCGGCTATGTCGGAAAGAATTACATCTTCAATAGGTCTTGTTGCATGAATAGGTGATTTGATGAGACGAACTGCGTCATCTAATCCTCGTCCCGCTAATGTCACTATTGCAAATGATAATATGATGATGAATCTTAACATGACTTCGTCCATTTCTTATGAATGCTTTGCTTAAACGAGAAGACTAAGCAAACGTTTTGCTATGTCTAAAGCTAACCATGATTGCCAAGCTCTCTTCTCAGTGTCACGTGACATGGAAGGCTCGACGCATTACCTTTAACGATACTCATCGACAAGTTAATATAAGTTTATCACCTTTTCAAATGGATAACCTCCACGATGCTTTGCATATCATGCATCATCTAATGTACTATATCCCTCTAGGTGGACGTCTATTCATTATTCGACGAGATTTCATTGCTCTTCATGATCCATATGGTGTTACAACATATTCAAATACAACATATTCAATCACATCATCTACTTTTCCATTAAAGTATAATAAAGAAAACAAATTTTAATCGCACATATTTATTGAAGGCTTTTATAAAAGTTACGAATGCGCTTTTCATTGACAAGGTTATCATGTGAAAAATGTTTACAAATGTCATGTAAAGAGTCATAATGTAGTCGTTGTATTACAAAGTAGAGGGCATATGCTCCACATGTTGAAGACAAGGGATGTTGATAGGCCAAACCATTGCAAATCCATTTTCGTGAATGACGGTTCATGAAGCGTGTAACATAATCACAGTTTGGTAAGGCCAATGAATCAAAGATTTCACCGCAATAGTTTTTATCAATAAACAAAACTTTCCAGTGTTCGCCGGGTAAGTGTGCTGTATCAGTATTCATGATAATGAATGAGGGTGGTTTTGGTAAAACTGTGGGTATATTATTAATCGAAAACACATCTCGAAATGTTACAACAGTGCGTTCATCACCACTCTCTCTAGCTCTGCATCAGATAACCAACTCATTAACTTGTATCAGAAGCGGAAACGTCACGTAGCCTGTTAATTCGAATGGTGGAATCGAACACAGCATAGATTAGTATATTGACTGTTTTCGTCAAATCTTTTTCAAAAAAGAATTCTAGTTTAAGACCCTTCGTGGCAGTGCCCGGAAAATAAGGAGCACCTGCTTCATTATTTGCTGTCAAATCAAATGCATAAAGCGTATAACCTTTAGCAAATTCATCATAGGTCAAACCATTGGTGTCATCAGTATTCCAGTATTTAAATGTCTCCATAGTATTTTGATATGAGCGAGAATAATGTCCATTAGCAAAGTCTGGGCAAAAAGGAGTACCAGGAATGCAATCAGTATCACGATACAATCCGATTTGATTTAAACCAAAGTGTTCAAAGTTGAGGGGATTCTTCGACATATATTACCATTGTATGCATCATTTGCAATCAATCCCACAATGATCATTTTTGGTGATTGTATAGGAAACAAACTATCTTTAACAAAGCTCTCTTGCGCACGAGGAATGGTGAAACTATGGATCTCAGTATGATTTACATCATAAAGAGCATCATACTTCTTCAAACCCATCTCGTGACCATTAATCACCGAAGGATTCACTGTCATTCGTCGCACATAAAGTCTAACACCTTCAAACACAATCTTAAACTCAGTCTTTGCTCCATAAGAATTCAATACAAATTTAGGATCGTTCGGCAAGAGATGAACTCGCATGTCTACTTTTGACATTAAGAAACGTAATTGACGGAAAAAGTCCAAGTATAGGGGACCATATAATTCACACACCCTGCTTTCAGCAGTCCACTTTTCACGAGTGACAAATCCCTTGTTTTTGTCACTATCAAATTTACCAGCTTCATCTTTACACCAACCCATAACAGCCATGTGACTCTTTTGTGCTTGTGGCTGGAACTGCATGACTGTTGAAAAATAACCGAGATAGGGATAACTGTGTTGACCACCTTCAACCCGAGTTTCACCAATGGTCAATGATACATCCTTGAAGAGCGTTGCTATTGCCAAGTTATTCACGGCTACTTTGTCCTTATCATCAAGGTTGGTGCCGTCCTTATTTACTATCTTAAACTTAACATGTAGATTGATGTCATTTACATCGATGTACTCAGCATCATTTCCTGGTATTAAAAACTCAATGACACTACCGGAATCGGTACTTGTCTGTGGGTAACGAATGGATACATAATTTCTAATGATATCCGTCTGTATAGGTGTTCTACCAACTAGGCAAAGGGATGAGGTTTTACATTCCATAATTAAAACAGTCCACGTCGTCTGCGTTTGCTAGGAGGTATACGAGATGCTCTTCGCTTACGTTTGCCTGAAGTAGAGAGTGGATTGATATGACTGATGCCAGCCTTACCGACATTCTTCAAATGCTGTATTCCATGACGCTTTAGCGATTCACGAATCGGCAATCTTCCTGAAAGCGCATCACTTGCTACATCTGCTGCTAATCCTACAGCTTCCTTTAAGGCTGATTTTCCCACATTTGCGATAGTGGGGAGCATCATACCTTTGACAGCACCCAATAGACTACACCTTTTTGACGTCTCGATCGAGCATAAACGGGAAAGCCAGCTCCATGATTAGCATAGGAGGGAGCAGAATAAAACGTAGCAGTTTGATCCATAGGTATTTATTTATTTATATTTACACAATTCATTACTTTGCTTAGGAACGTTGACTAACACGATAAAGGTCAGAATGACAAATCCAACTGTTCATTAAATTTGGATAGCCAGCCCATTTCACCAGGGTCTACTTTTCTTCTTGTCGCATTTGGTGACGAAGTATCTTTTCAACCATGTAGTCATCATCTTCTTTGGTGATGGGCGTTATCTCATGACGATAAAAAACTCCCTTCAATCTCTTCACCATGATAATCACGAAGCTTGTAGGTAGTGGGCTTGAATTTCTTGTTAACCTCAGAGACATTAAATATTTCTTCCGTCCAATTGGGAAGATATCCTTTCGCAAACACGCTTTTCACCTTGGAAATGCGAACTTTGTCACCAACCTGAATGTCACGTTTGCCTTGTGATGGTTGCTTGCGTTTAGCATTGATTTCACGGATTGTATCCACCATGTCTGGAGTTATGTCAGCAGGTTTGTGACCAATCATGCGATGAACAGAATGATTGTAAGCGTGTACAGTATCTTGTAATACATCCGTCCACTTTTGTGTTACTTTTGCAGTCAAATGGCGCCATAGACGAGTTTTCAGTGTACGATTAAAGCGTTCGACCACTGCAGCCTTGTATGCACTTTTCACACTAAACAGCTCAATGTTGTGTTCGCGAAATAAAGCGCGCACATGTCTGTTTTCAAACTCTTTCCCTTGATCAGTCTGAATACGTGTGGGAATGCGTCCTTCACTGAAAATATTTTGGAAAGTCTCGGCCACTTCTTCACCACGCTTTGTCTTGAGTGGTTGAATCCAAGCATAACGGGAAAATAGGTCAATGACAGTTAGGAGAAAGCGATAACCTTTATTCTTTTTAGCTAATAAAGAACCATCAGCCAAATCGGCTTGCCATTGTTCATCAATATCATGAACGATATAAGAACGGGTAGGATAACGTTTTCGAGTTTGTGTGTGCAATGTATTTAACCATCTTTTAACCATCTCTTCACTTGTTTCTGTGAATAACCACTTGCTTGTGACAACTTTTTCACCGAAGCATAACCTGCATAATGCTTTGGGTTATAGTAAATTGATTTCAGATGTTCATCCATCGTCTATTAAGAGGGATCGTTTATTTGCCTCAAAGTATCAGTCTTTTTCTCCTCTAGGGTTTGCGTTTGTGTTTGAGACCGGCTTTTGATACTTTTTTGAGCCGCCTTGTATGAATCACTTTTACAACATGTACTTAAGCAGTTCAATGACACACGAATGTTTGGCAACTCTGAACATGGGATGCAACATAGCTTCTTCATATTAGAAGTCTGTGATAAAATCAAATGATGGATAACGTGTTGAAGGTTTTGGTATACGCTTCGGCAACTTCTCGGGTGTTTTCAAAGTTTGCTTGATTCTCTTTTTAGGTCTCTCTACACTTTGCAACTTTATCTTCCTAGGTGTAGAATCATTTTTCATTTCCTGTAAGGTATCACGACTAAGAATTGCCTTTGGAACATTGAATTTCTTCATACTTTTTAAAAAGAACTCCCACCCTGTAGGTGTAAAGTGACGACGACGATCACGAACAGCATAATTGATTAAATCTTCCACTCTTGAGTCCCCAATGACTCCACCATCATCACCTACCACTTCACCTCGTTGAGTGATTTTCAAGTTGGGTTCGAGACTTCGATATATGCTCAGTGCGCGATTGCAATAGGGTTAGGGTGAACCAAGCGAAAGATCATTGCGAATTTTTTCTTTCAATTGTTTCATTTCTTCTAAGGTAGAACTCTGCTTCATCAAACGATCATATGGATTTTTACTTTGTACAGCTTCTTGTTCATATTGCTGATTAAGTTGTAACATTTGATTTGCCTAAGGTTGTTGAACACTCTGCATTGTAGTCAGATGTATACGAGCGTATATTCTTCTTGTGGAATAGCAATCATGCGTTGAAAACCACTCAACAATTTATATATGATCATGGGTTTCTCAAAGAGATGACTGCGTAAGCGATAATCCCCAGGACACTCCTGGGTAAAGTCCAAAAATAAATAATTATAGGGGTTTTCCGTAGCAGCCTCAAATACTTCAATTAAGGCTTTTGACTTGCGAGGAACAACTTTTCGAGATAGGAATTCAACTTGACTTTTATCACGAGGATTTTTAAAGATGATGTAGTAATACGTGTTTAGACTTCGAGTCCGTGCTTCCTTTCCACTTGGAAAAAGATTTTGCATAATAAAAATGATAAAGCATGGTTTGTGATGAGCAGCCTTGGTAAACATAGCAGTTACTTCTTGTGAGTTCTTACTCTCATTAAGTAAATCATCAAGAATGATGATATCATAGGGTTGAATATCAGCAGTGCTGATAATCCCCGGTTGAACCAAGTAACCCTTACCAACCAATTCACGATGTAAGTTATGTTGATAAATTCCATAGCACTAAACAACACGATTCGGTATGCAGTGAAAAATCTCATTACGTCGCTCCAACAATTACAATGTTAAATGTGTCTTCCCACTATGAGAGGGTCCTACGATACACATAGTGCGATTACAGCGTAAACGGAAATCCATGTTGATTTTGATGAAAAGTCATACCATTTAACTTAGTATCTATCCATCAATGGCTTTATTCGCGAGAGCACCAGCTAATCCTCCCAAAGCAGGACCGGCAGTTGCCATGATGATAGGCGCTAAAAGTGGTAAGAAGCCACCATGTTGTGATAATAGTTTGCGCTTTGTAGGAAATGATGTTTTGGATTGCTCAAGGTGCGAAGAACTTTACCATGTCTGGCAATTGCATTGGCCTTTTTGCTATTTAATGTCATATAACGCACTTTTCGTATTTCCGCGCACATTCTACGAATGAAGGCATTGTTTGCCAGCTTCATTGCCTCACATCGATGAGATGGTTTTAATTTTAATAAGCGACGAAGAGTGAGACAGAATTTTTTGCTTGCATTTGATTGACACTTTTTTCTGCGCGAACGGTGAGATGAACGACGTCTAGCCATTTTTACAGGTGGATGTTAGAGTGTTCTTTGCTTAAACACGACAGCAGCGTCGAAATATCACCGTCGTAAACGCAATGAAATAGAGGAAGACATTGAGTACAGCACTAGTCAAAAAAACAATACGCTGAGAACAGCCACAGTACCAGTGGGATAGTCAGAAGCAGATACATGTGTGGGTAACTGTAATGTATCATTCAGTGAGGTTCAATGGAAACAGTTCAGCTGTGTCGTTTGCTGATATGTTATGAGCCAGACATGAACAATCTGTTTGTACGATGATGCTTGTAAAGTTTAATGCCTTTGCATCAATTGTGCTTAAGTGGAGAAGGCTTCCCATAAGCAACGTGTAGAATACATAACTCCAAGCAAGATAATGAAAGAAGACCATGATGTAACAGTGATGAAAGTGTATTCGTAAACTGCTTTGGTTTACAATTATAAGATAGCATATAGTCAACATCTTCACAGTTTGCGTGAATGATGATGGCATTACTCAAACGATGTATCATCTCTCTACAATCACTGGATGATAATAGTTTTTCCTACACAAGAATCCACTGCCTTGTATAATCATGCTTTCTCTTTTCAATGAGACGGTGATACAGTGGTGTCATGGTCATAGATGACTGTTCTAAATTCGACAAGGATTGCATCAAAATCATTTATATACATTGACTGTTGAAATTATTTCTTGATCACAGATGGGGCACAACATAGTTTCCAAAAGTACATAGCACGTAGAACACATAACAGCATGACAACATGGTAAAAAGAGAAGGGACCGTTCCCTTTTAAAACACTCAACGCAGTTCCGTTCACATAATAATTTAAACGTCTCTTCTTCCAATTTCTTTCTGAAGTCACGTTTATTGCTAGAGCTACTTGACAAATCAGCTGCAAATGTCACTTTTTTTCTTTTTCACTCCAGATCGCACCAATTTCATCCTCCTATTTCCATTATCATTACATTGCAGCATGGAAAATCCTCTATCCATCTTCGATCCAAATGATGATTCATAGCATGTTCCTCTAGATCCATTAGTCTTTCAACTAAAGCGCCAGCTTTAATATTTTCATTTACATTTGTAACACTTTCTATAGCCTTCAACGAATAACCAAGCTCTCTTGCTACAGACCATGAAGTTGAGAAACAAATGCAACATTTCATCTTCAAATGATGATGAGTGTCAGGAATGGACACTCAGTTGAATATGCTTGATATGACTTGTACACCTTTGACAGTATTGATGACTCAGTGTAGTCTAATACTTTACTTTCACAAACGTGTGTCACGGTAAAACTATTTGACTAC
Source organism: Prostheceraeus crozeri (assembly GCA_907163375.1). Classification (NCBI taxonomy): domain Eukaryota; kingdom Metazoa; phylum Platyhelminthes; order Polycladida; family Euryleptidae; genus Prostheceraeus; species Prostheceraeus crozeri. Next base: position 1,013,093 of record CAJQUW010015437.1, read on the forward strand.
ACTAAACTTTGCTTTTGCAAACCACGATACACTTTCTGACTACTTTCACAACAGCTTGTTCACTAGCGAAGAGAGAAATGAACTTGTGGTTGCGTGTGGCGCATGAATGTCCCTTCCAATTCATTTCATTTATCATTTCGTCTCCGTGATAGAGACAGTTCTTAAAAGAACTCATGGCTCATTCTCGCATATATGGCTAACTATCAGGAGACAAGTGCAATGGAGATTTTATGAGGCAACCTGTGGCAGATAGCTAAATGTCGCCCTGGCGGTCAGAGTACAACGTTGAGACGAAAGGCAACCACTTGGAAACATGACGCAGAGAGGTTTCACAAGGATTAACATTGCCAACGTCCCGTGCAGTACTCATCGCCACGGACTTCACCGCTGTCTCGAAAGAACGCCCACCAACAGAAAGTATGACACCGAAAATCTCCGTGACTTGCACCGTCAATGACCGTCAATGAGGTTGGCAAGTCGTTGCCTTGATCAGCTTGCTAGCAAGCCGTGGAGAGGGATAGCAAGCCGTGATTCAGAAGCGTTTTGCAATGGAGATGTTTAGGTGCCACCCATGACAAGATAGCTAAGACTCAACCGATTGGCGTTCAAAGTGCTACGTTGAGAACTGTGTCAAATGCCCAACATGAGACATGAGTTGCCCCAGCGGTTTCGGTCTAAACTATGACACACTCCCTTGCCGCACTTATCACTACGGCATCGTCCGCCGTCCCGAAGGAACACCCTGTCAGTGGAATACTACAGCAAAACTCTCCGTGTCATGCTCGCTTTCAGTGAAAAGCCGCTTGTATCATGGAAAGACTGGCTTGTACACACTTATACATGCCTTCATTGACTTCAGCAGGGTCGAAAACCCCAGAAAACCTCCAAAAATAACGAATTTAAATTTTTCAACTTTTTAGCACTACTTATGAAATTTTGCAAGTAGTCTGTAAATATAGGGCTGATCAATAGCTATCGAATCTTTTTTGAATCAAGTCACAAGGACTTGTAGAAGCAAAGTTACATGCCTTTAAAGTTTTGGAGTCCTTTATGGCCTGGACACTAAGGCCATCTCCTGGCTAACCTTTAAGTCTGACGCCTTAGCTGATATCAGCAATGAAATTTTCTAAGTCGGTTTCCTACGCAAACCTGAAATTTCGAATGTCCGATGCTATCATCGAAGCTTCAGAGAGACGACCTACCTTTGACAATCGCTCTCGTCCTAATGAAATGTCTCATTCGGTTCCCAGCTTATATAGTTTGTGGTGATGAGGTGATGACGTAATCTCCATCATCCAAAACTTTAAACACTTCTATCTCCGGTTCTAGTGCTCCGACTGACTTCAAATTTTGACAGTCACGTTTTCTCGCTCTCACCTTTCATTTAAGCTATCCCTCGACTCTCTACAATGACCAGAAGCCGAGTTGAAAAACTCTCGTTTCTTCAAGGGTTTCAAAATCTTGGAAAATGTGTAAACATTCGATTTTAAACATGCTCTCATTTGGAAACGAAACCTTCCACAGATCTGAAAAGATAGGATCCTAGAGAACAAAGTTCGGTCTTGCCCCTAAAAGAAACCCGAGCTCTTCATTCACTTCCATTCCTGAGTGAGTCGTCAACAAAGGTGGCCACAATTTAACATTTTCACGAAAAAATCCCGTGTGGAGACCCAGTGTGAAGAAACTTTTCGACTTTTTCTCTCCGATTTTCTTGAAACTGACCCTCTAAATGCAGAATTGCACGCTGATTCCAAATCTGGTCTCCGTTTTCCCATCCGAGCACTCCTTCATGCCGAAAAACGGACTTTCGTTCACCCGCTAGATCCATTTTCATAAAAATTCTAACTCCGTCGTTTTTTCGGTGATGGGCAAAAATCTTAAAGTCACTCTCACACCTCAACACACGAATGGTGAGACACGCCGTTTTTTCCACTGAATTCGTCTCACTCTTAGCTTTCAAACGAGCTATTGCACGACTTTCTACCCTCTCTAGAACCAAAGTTGGAAGTCTCGTCCAGAGGGGGGGGGACGTCCTCAAAATTTTTTCTCTGCGATTGAGCTGGAAGCAACCTTCCTAACCCAAAATTTCACGTAGAGTCCGAATCTGCCCTCCGTTTTCCCATCCGAGGCCTCCTTCATGCCGAAAAACGGCCTTTCTCATCCCAAAACGACCAAATCCCACCTTTTCTAACTCTGTCATTCCTAGATTCCTACCCTTGCCGCCTTCCTTCCTTCCTTCCTTCCAGAGGGGGGAGGGAACGCTTCCCTCCTCACGGACCCATTCCTCCCAACACATCCTTGGCGGCTTCCTTCCATAGTGGGCTGTGTCAGCATGATGACTCATCGTTGCACATTTTGGCCTTGAATTTGTCACGGGATTGCTACTTATCTCCAAGTCTCGAATTCTTCTCCAATTCCGGAATCATATGCATCATTTTGCAAAAGTGACAACATAACCTAAGTAACTTGGTAAACATGTCTGAAATACAATACTTGGGTATATATAAATGTACCGAAACATGCTTAGCGTTTGATTTAACTTGTAGCAGCAGTTGTAAAGTTGTATGATTTATTTCCGACATTACAAAGAAATTTGGAATATATTTTTAAAGCGATGATGTATCTGTTGTAAATTACAGTCACCATAAATCATTAGTGAGATTGAACCTTAACATGAGCAATATTTACATCCATTTCTACAAATATCGCAAGTTAGTTAATAATTAACTAATAAACCATTTATTTAATTCAACATTCAAAATTCAAACATAACTTTTTATGTGCTATTTCTTTGAAAAGTTGCAAGTAAAACCCATTGCTTAACTCACCTTGTTCGCTTTAAATGTGTCACTTTGAGGAATGAGTCAGCTGTTCCAGTTTGTGCAACTCCGGCTTCAACAATAGCATTGGTCCATCCAGATGAGTCTAGCAAAGTCCCAGCCATTTTCCAAAGTGCCATTTCGATATGTAGGCCGCCCAACATGACAACAAACTTGTTTTCCCCATATAAATGTGGCCACTTCCATTGGATGCTCTTAGCAATGGCATAAAGGGACTGATCAAATGTACAGCAAGGTATCTGACCACGGTTCAGAAATGACACACAGTCTCGTACCACATCCATGGCATGCTTTATCATAGAAGCTGATGTCGATTTCTCGTGGAATATTGGCAACATTTCCAGTCTGAGCGTCTTTGGCAGAGTGATACGCTGCCCAACTAACTACGTCACTTTGTGTCATTTCATACTTCATGAGTGACTGCACATGATCGGTCCACTGCTTTTCCTCATCCATCGAAACCTGAACTAAGTCAGAAAGAGAATCAGAGTGACTAGATTCAAAACGTGGGGCCTCGATGCTATTAAAATTGAGCTGTACATCAGGAACGGAATAATATTCGTCAACAGTGACATCACTCGCTACGTCAGTGACTGGAATTTTTGGAACTTTGCGCTTTTCGCCATCGGCTGTTATAGTTTGGAAAAGAGAAATGCCAGTGCCATGAAAAGAAGAAGTTGCAGTTGTCGAAGTAAAATTGTGATCAATATTATCGACAGCTGCTACTGTAAATAAGCGCTTTTGCAGATTTGTGGGACAAACGACCCCATCTTCACTATATCGTTGCCTTACAGATCGGGATAATTCTTCCTCTATCTGAAGTACTCTGTGATACGAAATTCCTATACCAAGCTTGTGCAGAACATTGATGATTTTCTTGCTACGAGTATTAGCATGAATGCTCAAACTAAGATGTATAAGTAGAGGATGTTCATGTTGTCTGTTTCGCTTGTGAGTTGTTGGCGATGTCGTTCTGAATGTCTTCTTGATGTTGAGCATGATCAGTTGACATATTGTCAGACATGCTTGTGAGTCTGTATTGTCATCGTCATAGGTATCTTTACCGTTAATCAGTAAAGAAACGAAACTACGAATTAGTTCAGGAACACTTTCTTTTTGACTATTTGAAGATAGACTTCCATCGAAGTCCCTTTGCTCTGAGTCCAACATTACTCGTCTTAGCATCCGAGAAGTCTTGATGAATGCCTTATAATCATCTTTTTTGGCTGCATCGGGAAAAGTTCTACGCAGTATTTTTGACATATTGAAAACAATCAATGAGTTCCGACCATCAAATTGGGAAGTTGCATTTTCGAAATAAGTAAGAATTTCGTCCTTTAATCTGGTCCTATTTACACTTCCAATGATTTCCAAATCTTTCAGCTTGCTCTCATAGATAGTATGCAGCTCAGATAGCTTGAACACAGTCTGGACTTCTTCAATATGATCTTCAATATATTCCGTTAATTGTAAGCGGACTGAAGCTGCTCTTTCAGTATGTATACAGTTACTTCTATCAGACAATTGCCTCATCTGAGCCCTGTGACAGTTATGATACGCAAGAAGACAGTGTGTGTGATACTTTGCTTGTAGAGCAATAAGGTCACCGCAAGATGGCTTAGATAAAATAGAAGTATCTTCTAGATCTGAGGCCATCTTGCGTAGCCTATTATCACTGTTTTGCGCTTCGAAATTATGAAGATTTTCCCCACTGTCGCAGAAAATGCAAGATTCATTGAAATTTATGTCATATCTCCCTATTTTCGCCTGTCTCGGAGTATCTGGTGGAGTCTGTGGTACTTCCTCTTCATCCTCAACATCACTAAATGCTGATGACCTGGACATGGAATTCTCAAGACGCTGCAGTCGTGTTGAATTGTATTGTATCTGACAGGAACGGTGCCTTTTGGCTTTATTACTCAATAACTCATGTACTGACAAATCAGAGTAATCAACTGATGCCGACCACTTGGACAATGCCTTATATCTCTTCACATTTTTCAGAAATGTTCCGTAGGCTGCAATTGCCTCGGAATATTCCCTACAAGTGTTGTTGATTGGACAGCGAAGTTTCTCAGTGGTTATCTTTTGACAAATTATGCATTTATCCCAACGCATGTTTTGGTTGCCCTGAATTCTGAAATACACCCACAATAAGTAGTAAATGGACACACGAGGTTATTAACTTTCATCGCCATATTTCATCAAGATGGCATATTCACATGCATGACATGAAAAATGAAATCGCCTAAGTATAAATGTATAATTAGAAATAGAAAACAGAACCTAAAATACATGAATGCAGCGTATATTGAATATATAACGATATTTGAATATATAGCATTAATTGTGACATGAGCATTATGAAACTGGAATGACTGAAATAACGAGTTGTTAATTAATTATTGAGACGACTCTCCCCCTCAGATTATTCCAGTCCAAATCAATAAATAAATTTGGCCCAATCTGAGGCCTCAGCAGAATGGACGGTCCCCACCAGATTTGATGTCTACGAAACCAATATCTATGTAGCTATGGAGTGAGAGCCAGTGGAGGGTTGCATTTTGGAAGTGGGTGAAGGGGATATATTTTGATGTTCTGTGGCTATTACGGACTGACTGGTTCCTTAGCAGAAAAGTTTTGGCTCGATTGCAGCTTCGTTTCCTCGGTAACCTACGGTGTTTTTTGAGTACTTTCGCTAATGTTTAAAATTGTGTAAAATCTGATGTGTGATGAGGTAAAGTGATATTTAATCAATGTTCGTGTGAAGTTAGATTGAATTTGGAGCGATATTAAAAAAGTTATGGCTCGATTACGTTTCTGCCATTTTTTACAAATTACCCAATTAAGCCTAAAATGCACCAAAAATAAACCTAAGCCTGCAATAAACCAAAAATGCAATTAAGCTAGATGCAATTAAATAGCAGAGCCGGATGCATGTACATTTTTTAATAGCCATAGTCATTTTGCGTGCATTTTACCTAGACATATTGACACCTTCGCGTCCAATCCATCGATTGCATGTGAGATAGGCAGTGTTTTAGACATATCAAACAAGATCCAGTGCAGAATTGCGCACATAGCGCTCCGGAAAGTTGAAGAAAAAATACTGAATGGTAAAATGGATGTCTCATAATTCATGTTGCTGAAATCTTCAGGGAATTGCACGGCTTATCTTGAGTGAAATGTCTTACTCGAAACCATAAGCCATATCGGTATGGACATGAAAATGCCCCCAAACGTCATAAAGCTACTTATGCAGAAACTCAAGACAGTATTGTCTCTGCATTGTATAATCTGCTTGCTTGCTCCGACTCCACGTTCAACGTCCTTTGGGTAAATGTAAATATGTACCAGGGATGCGGAGTCGGAGTCCCGGAGTCCTATCATTTTTGCTGGAGTCAGAGTCCTATCTCGTGCATAGCTGTCACTGTCTTGATTTCAACTTTCTCCATCAAACAAAAGAACAGAGACAGCAAAGCTTGTAATAGTTGAGGGAATGAAACGTGATTGTCTTTTCGCTCGGTGATTTATATTGAATTATAGATCATGCCCTCATTTCATTTTTCTGCACACTAGTAACGCTTTATTTTCCTGTACGTTTGCAGTCAGGTTCGTGTCCTATTCATATCATATCTCACCAAAATCAGTATCTTATTTGTTTGTTACCATGCCTTGTATATAATTTTCCAATTAGTTTTCAATCCATTTAGCCAAAATTCAGAGCTATAAGTGACTATCTATGGTGAAGTGTTTGCTTTATTACTCATCATTTTCACGAAATATTTGGATTATTTGGCATAATCATCTCAGGTGGCGACAGCAGAAAGAATTCCAGCACATTCCGGTAAGGCAAGAAGCGGGATTGCGAATTGGAAAAATTAATAATTTTTTTAAAATGCGTCAGTCTAATTTGCAGATAATGCGGTACTACGCTTACGACTCAGTTCTACCAACGTCAGCATGCCAGCTACAGAGGACAATTGTTTGCGGTAAGATTTTCAGAGCTCGCAATAGGACAGCGACAACAGTGTGACAAGGTAAGGAACATTGAAACACGAGTGAATTTCCGCCGATTGACACACTCGACGTCATTCATCAAGTATGCTCCTGATATTTCAGTGATATCTGATTCGTTTTATTCTTACATTGTTGATCATTGGTATGTAATCGTGCGGTCAATTCAACTACTTTATGATAAGGAAAATGTATGAACAGATTGCTTCCGGAGATGCTGTTCTTGTCTATTTATTGAATTTTCGAGGAGCGCAACTTTGACACATGGACGAATTGTCATGTACGACATGTTTAAAAAATCTTAGCAGCACTTTGCGTACAGTAGATCTGAAGAACTTGCATATCTACATGAACATGAAATATTAAAAATAATTTTTTAAAATTTATTATTGTTAAAGATGCTTTGTGCATGTGTCAAAGTCGTGATCATTCTCAATAAGTCAATTAACAGGTAAAGACGGCATTTTTCATAAGTAGAATGACTGTTCAAGTGTTTTCATGATCATAGAGTAATTCAATTTTGCCGCACATATCAAGGAGTAACAATGCAAGAATAGAAGGAGTCAGATATTTCTGGAATAGGCTATCAAAAAAATACTTCAGATGAATGGGCAGTGGGCACTCAATTGAGTGCGAAATTCAAAATAATCACGTTATTTCAAGTTCGATCGAGCGCGAAAATTGAAAATCGCACTTGATCTCAATAAATGCAAGCGCAAATAATTGCGAACGGACACGGACTGGCAGCTAGTGCAATGCCAGTGCACTAAAAAGTCAGAAAATGTGTTTGATTTAATTACTAAGCTTATAACATGGCTTATAAGAGGATCATAATAGGATTTACTATAGCCACTTACCAAGCATTAGGTTGCAATGGAATAGTTCTTTCGTGACATAGGATTTCAACCATTCCACTCATTGAGCTGAATAGGCTGATAATAATGTCTTAACTGCGCCTTTAACTTCTTGAACCTTCTACTGCCGGTATTTCCATTTCATTTTACCAAATGCATGTAGGCCTAAATTTTTTGAGATGCTGTACACACGCACGGCAGAACCGGGAACACGTGCCCCCTAAAAAATTAACAACTTTTCAGGCCCTTCTCCCATAATTTAATTGATGTTCAAAATTTTCAGACATCTCATTGGTTTTGCAGAAGCAAAGATTGCCAATGAGTGGCCAAGTAATCATTTGTCTCATTCTTAAGCTCATTATTAGTCCCATTCAATTGAAAACGATGGATAAAGCAAACAAGTAAAAAGCAGAATGAATTTGTTTATCCCTTTGTCCCTTTATCAGTATTACACGCATGTTGGGTCTTCACTGTGGCAGGATGCAGGGTCCATTCTACGTATAAAGAGCCCTGTGTTAGACATTGCTATTTACTCCACAGTATGCCTACTTTGCCCTCTAAATGACAAACTGGCTTATATACAATATGATACACATCAAAGCGAGTTTCACAGATATTATGTCAATTTTGCTGCTTGTATGCACAGATGAATAAAATTTCACATTGTATATTATCATGCTCATCATTATATGCATTTTTTCTTCCATTTTTACAATTATTTCATTCATTGCGTGTCAATTAAATCACGTGTGTACTCATTGAAAAATTGACAACAAAATTGCCATGGAAAAAACAAAAGAAGACAGTTCAGATGAAAAATATTTTACATAATACAAACAAAATTGACCAATGAAATTCATCGATTAATTGTCAAAATTCACAACTTTGGGACTGTGAATTTCTGATGTTCCGTCGAATTATCTTTGACCCCACGAGTCAAAAGTCTTAGAATTTCAAAAGTTTTCACTGTGAACAGTTCTGCAGATATTTCCGGTCTGGTAAACGTCTCTGGTAAAAATTGTGACTTAACAGACCGGACTATTATGCAGTTTTGAAGTAATTCCAACGGAATTGACTGATCATGATAGCAAAGCAGAAGGAAATGATATTACTTTACAGATTGCCCGTGTCATGACAGCCTTGGAGAGGTAATATTTGTTAGATTGGGAACTCGATGACCTGCTATTGCTTTCATGAATTAGAAATATGAAATTTCAGTCAAGAAAGCACAAAGATGCGTCGACTTTTTCATGGAGGCTTCCATTATGAAACGGATCATGAAATTCCCTTGATAATCAGCTCAATTTCCGCTTAGTTTGGATGCTTATTAGCAAATATTCATTCATTTTGATATCCAACTTGTTGCATACTACTTACATAGAGGAGTCATCTCGGTAGTATATAAATTGGCAAAATTTTGACTTTTCTTAGAACTGCTCAAATAATTTTTTGGACCACGGGAGCGTAATCTGCGCAAAAAACTAAATATTTTCCTATAAAAATTTTCACTGTATACATATACCTTTTTGAGTCGACACTCTACCTATTATATCCCTACTCTATGGTCGAAACGTTCAGATTTCTTGCTGACAATTACTGACACGAAAGTAAGAGAGCGTTGGCTCGCAATCAGAATCGACATTTTGTGGATATCTATGAGACCCGACACTGGCAATGGTAAGCAATATGATTGAGTCATTGTTCATTACACAGTCGGGGCATGATATGAGTCATATCATGTTGAAAATAAGACAAAATAACAAATCTGAATTTCGCGCATAACTCGGTCGATGCATCTTGTAACTCGTTCGATGCACTTGCACGAACGAGTCACGCATCGACCGAATTACATTTTGTGGTATCTTTAGAGTCTTCTTCCAAAGTAACACCGGCAATGTCACCCGATGAGAGCACGCTATAGATAGCCGCCTCGCATTTTACACATCATTATGAGAAGGATCGGCGCTACATTCACTGATCTGGAAACGGTTGTGTTTATTTGTCGTAAGAGAAGGGAGCTGACGCGGCCATGCGGCCATGAAACTCGGCCATCTGACTGGCTATTTTAGTGATATGGCGACCGTAAAAATCATGAACGCCCAGTTGGTAAACCCACTCCCAACCATGGGATCCATGATGATAGCTCTCTAAGCCCGACACCTCATCTCCGCCTTTCAGTCGTTCATATTCACATTGGCCTATCAAGCGGGCTTTGATGCGATAACCGAGATAATGAGCGCATAATTGACGGTAAACAGCAGAAGTCTTCCTATTGATCTCTGCACAGACGAATCCATTGTTGCAGGCGCTGAACTTTAGTTGTGAGCCCGTTCGTGAATGGATTAATGTTCATGGCACGGAAATGCTCAGTTTGAACTATTCAAAACCCCACCCGCTGCACATTCACATTCAATGTGCATGCGTCAAGCGGCGGGCAAATCAAAGTGCTAGTGCGCTCGGCACCATCTACGAACTGTCTGTTGGGGCGACATAGAATCTGTGTGCCGCACCCAAACAACTTGGACTGCATGACTGATGCCGAGCACGCCATCTTCGAGAAGATAGCGCCTTGTTGCCCGCTCTATCACCCCAATCCGGCCGATCATTGCATCTATCTGAGAACAACGCCACGTCTATGCTATGACCGTGTCCTGCAGCGGAAATCTGCACACGAACTGCAGTCAAACGAATTTACTTTTGAATGGCTGGAGTCGTTGCACGAGCTACATGAATCCTGGCTGGCAAATGATAATTCTTCCTACATCATTGACGGAAACAGAACCCTGGATCAAGTTGTGGTGGCTGCTCTAGACTTTATTGAAACCCTTGTTAGCCCACTTGAAGACTAGTGTGTTTGTTTCTACTATGAATAAAACTCCCACTACGACTTTTACTTTCCCAGTTAAAGTTGAAGGGAGAAATAACACATGTTTATTATCCATGGTCATGTTAAAGGAAATACAGATTGTTTCATAAAAAATGGATCACCCTCAAACATCGCCTTAACTTCAACTTTGTCTAACTCCGCCAAACTTGAACGAATTTCTCTGAAATTTGGAAGATATGTCAGTTGTGCTTACTAATATCATTGTTGGGAAAAGCATGATGATGAGAGTTGTTTTGTTTTTCATTAAGATAAAAAAAAGATAAGATATGAATATTTTCCCCATTTACACAAACACCAAAATCAAACATCACAATCATAAATTATTTTGTTTCCTTTGTATATGTTGTTTTAGTTCTAACAGCCCAAAGCCTACAAAGCAAAACAAAAATAAAGAAAAGAGTCAATCAGAAGCCATATCTAGACCAATTTTCATCCTATCAAATTCAATAATTACAGTGTGATAACTGGACTTCATGTTCAGTTGCCTTATCTGACTCGTTGCGGTGTGTTGGTTCACTCCTGCATGCTTTCAGCTATTGAGAGATCACTTACTTATTTAAAACAAAACAAAGCACAATACAAAAAATAACAATCGCATTCCACAAAGGCAAATGTCACCTGCTCGCACTAGGCCGAACTAGGGTTTTCTTTGCGAGCTACTAAACGTAGACTGTGTGTTGGTGCACAAAGGTTCAATGATGATTTAAATTGTCTGTTAGTTTCTGTCTCTCGATTCACGCAAAACCGTTCCACGCAAAACTAGCAAAATTTTGAGATGCACTAGACTCGTCTATTTTCTAAGTCCTATTTCGTAAAAGACTTATTGAGTCGAATTTCAGCTGTAATAGAGGGCCCTCTCTGACGAATTATCAGATCAGCATAGAAAAAGACTTCCGCAGATGGGCAATGAGTCATTGTCACTGGCGAAATCAATGGGATCGGGTCTCTTAGTCTGGATGAGGATCGTCCGTCTCTGAAGGATAGTGATGAGATTATGGATTATGGATTAAAATCTGATCTGGAAATTTCCGATCTCATCGGGGACAAGGGGGGGGGGTGTGTGTTGGGCTACTGGGACTCAATTCCTTTGGACTCACATGCACTACTCACCATGGAACGCTACGCTAATGTGCATGAACTATGAAATTTTGTTTTTGTTTTTAGAGAGATCAACTGGTGAAAATGACAGAAATCACTTTGAAATCCATCGACTTGGTTTAATAATAACACGAAACTGTGAATCGTTTTTACCACAAAGCTCATTAACAGCAGTGGTGAGGGCGTAATTTTTCTGCTTCACACTGGAGTTTGACTCGTTTGGCCATACATTTTTAATTCAGTTAGGACCGATCCTGGCCAGGTACTGGTACTGCAGCCCCTCCTCATCTGCAGTTGGGAATTGGGCAAGGCACATCCTCCATTGCGTACTCCAGCAGCAGCTCCTCCGACCGTTCAGATAGTGGCTGCTCAATCGCCCGGCCACTTGTTCGCTTCGTGCTCTTGACCTTGCGCTTACCCGAACCACTTTCACTGGTGCCGGCACCTCTTGATGCTGCTCCTGATGCTGAGCAACTTCATCCACCATTATATTGGCACCTCATATTGAAATCCATTCCATTCAATATGGACGCTGGACCCGGCGCTGTTAACATTAATCGTTAACTGAGACGAGGCAAACTTGACCACCTTCTCACCATACGACCCAATTTACATGTCGCGCACAAGTATGAGACATGTGTAATAGCCATGTCCCAAGTGGTCCACAGTCGTCGGCTTCCCGTCAGGGTCGAAAATGCCTAAATCCTCCGCCAACTTCACAATTACCCGGTCGCCAGTGTAATCGAAGACACGGAAGATATCTTCACCATTCCCGTATTTGTAATGCCAGATCTTCGGCGCGTTGGCGTGCAGCTGAAATGACTCCTCAGCAAAAAGCTTAACTGTAGATATATCCGTGTGCGAGTCATTAAAGAAGGATCGCTTTGGTGGGCCGGTATAACATTCCTGAGTCTGCACAGCAAACCGGTCTCCTTTATGGGAAATGTAACGATACCGAAAATGTCCGATCTGCTTTACCGGTGAAATGCTCAGATCATCATTTGCTGTGCGGTTGTGTATCTTGTGGCGCTCCGGTTGGATAGGGTTTTTTGGTCATTTATCTGGTATTGCCGAGTCATTTGTGACTGAATCTTATATATATGGTCTCGTCGTCTTGTTGCTTGCCTTATTGTGTAATCTGTTTTTGAGTGTATTGTTAGGATATTGGGATATCGGTGGAATCTTCCTTTCAATCGTGTGGCCATTGTGAATTCAACTCGCCGCGTTCATTTCTCGTCTCGCGTGCTACACTCGATATTGCAACGCACGTCTCGCAAAGACATTCTGCACTGATCGATAACAATCAATCTCGCGTCTATTGTTAGTGGACGACACACCAAATTTCTCAATTCTCAACGATGAACTCGACAATATCAATAATTGGGGCCTTTTGAATGATCTTCAATGGAACAACTCAAAATCTTTCTCGATTGCATTTAAGAAAAGAAGCACGGCAATGTATTTAAATTCGCCTTTGGATATTGTGTCGGAATTCAAACTACTTGGCATAACATGGCTTCCGATTTGTCTTGGGACAGACACTTGCATGATGCAGAATCGCGATGCTCACGGAGACTTTATTCCTCCGTATACTCAAACCGCTTCTCCTTCATGACGAGCTTTGGATCATCTTCGAGTCGATGATTGAAAGTGTTCTACTGTATTGCACTCCACTGTTTGGCAAGCTCAATGTAAAGTGTCAACGTATAATCAAAAAACTTTTTCGACGAGCCCGACGCATTATGTGCTCATATGCAAGACCATGTGATTGCTAAAAAAGAATTAAAGCTTTTTAATGAAAAACTATCAATCTCCAATAAGAATCTTCTCGTGTCTGCCAGTGTCGTTGATCATCCCCTACATTCAATTGTTCCGCTCTTTCATCATGGGAAAGTGCCTGTGCCATTCTCAAATACAAACAGGCGACGCAAATCTTTTGCAATTTACTCAGCAATCATCTTCAATAATTAGCTTAAGCTTATTTAGCCAAATATGCACCCAAAAATGTATCTGTATTTGAACGAAACTTGCATGCTCAGCTGTTGTCATCTTTTGTCACCGATTTTGATTTCTTCAATAATAAAAGGTATCATTATTATCTGTGGGAGACAGCGTCTTCGTCACAGAATACAATGCAGAATATGAACGGCTTGCTCCACTTTCCGCCGGTCCGTACAAGTCTTTGGGCAACTTTCTTTAGGTGGTCAGTTTTTTCCCACCCAAAAGCCGATTTTCTGAAAACCTGATTTTCGAACTCAAGGACATTTTTCAGGAGGGGAGGGATCAGTCAGTAATTTTTTTATTTGCCAGCCGCAGCGGTCCGAAGCGTGGAACCACGCTCAGCAAATTTTCACTGACCTGCAACACCTTGTCCGCTAAACTGACAGTTTTACACTACTCTTGTTTTTTCATGTACATCTAAGTTGAAAAACTCATGACATCTAGGTTAAAAAGCGTCAAAAATTTCCTCAAAGAAACTATCAGCATTGTATCAAGCTTTTCAGGTACAGAATACTGGGAATGCCCTGTCACCATCCTCCTTTTAATAACCGTTGATGACAAGCGACAGGAAGTACGAAGACTCTTTGAATAGAAAAGAATAGTGAAAGATGAACACTAGAAAGGACAATTGAAAATCGAACAAAAGTTGGAGAAATCAAGAAGACGCGAAATAGAAAATGAGGAGGATGGTTAGATAGATAGAAGATGCACTTTCCTGTTCCTACTGAATTGTATACATGCGTGTTTTGGCGTGACTTCAATTACAGGTGTAAAATCTCATTAAGATATCAAGAATGGAAAACTCACACCTGCCATGATTGCATGTTCATAAACTATTTTGCACTGTAGATTATTTCCTATTTCTTCATTCGCAAGTGATGTGAAGAAGGAAGCACGATGTGGCATGAAATTGTTTCCGGGCAATAATTATCAAAAATATCAAATCTGATGTTTTCATTAGATTGTTTACAGGAAATTGATTACTGATTGCATGTAAACTCATGCAACTCTTTGTCAATCACCGTCTTATGTGAAATGTGCATGTTGGTGAAAAGTATCTCAATTTTAATCTCTCCATAAGTCGCATAATCTACCTGAAGCCCTCCGAATTTTGCAAATGGTGGAAGCATTTACAAAATATATACATTTCAATTCGGTTATCAAATCATCAACCTGATGATCTTGCAGATTTTTTGCAAAGCTGTAATCGAAAAAAGTTACGATCTTACTTAATATATGACTACTTAGTTAATAGTTAGCTACCCCCTCATGACGAGAAATAAGGAGGCGCATGTTTGGCAAACGTGAACGCCATTCGATTGCAACGCATCTTCCGATCCATCTGCATTGGAAATTATCACAGAGCCTGTAATTCATCTGACCCGCTATGTTTTGGAGTCCCATCCTTTTAAGGAGGGAAACGATCGAATTTCCGATCACTCTGACCAAAACAGTGTCTGTTGTATGACCAAACTATAATTTTGCGATGGAGCTGTACCAACAAAAAAATTGTCCCGATTTATCCGCTCGATGAAATGTCAGTCAATTGTGACTCCCGTCAAGTCCATCACTTTTTCAACAATTTTGTCAGACTTTCCATCAACACAGCAAACACAGCTATACCAATCACAGAATTAGATTGTTTAACTCGTTCAGTTTAGTAGAAATATAGAATAATTCAAAACGATGGCACATGCTGGAATATAGAAAGTGGGCAAATAGGAATTCCTAATCCCGTACAGATATAGGAAATAATTCGTTCGTCGCTTGTGGATTGCTGTTAATTCTATCAAAGTGCTTCAAGGTATTTAAGCACTTTGTTAATGGCGTCATAGGAGAGGTACAGCGCATTCTTTGCGATCCCAAAGAAAGACAGTTTTCCACTCACAGTTTTATTTTTGACGTAGGAAGTGAAAGTAAAAAATGATTTCAACCTCCAAAATTTCGCTACACAGTATCTTGATCACTGTGAAGTGTACAGAAACCAATTTATTATTGGTATACTCTATTTGTAGATAAATTTGTATTATTTGGTAATATTAATAGTACATACTTCACCGTGATAAATTGTCACTGTGTAGCGAAAATGTGGAGGTCGTTGTCATTTTTTACTTTCCTGTGTCAAAAATAAAACTGGGAGTGGAAAACTGTTTTTCTTTTGGATCTCAGAGAATACACGATAAAGAAATTCTACCAACAATTTAATTTCCGCGCGTGGTTTCAAAGATATCGTGCGTAACACGAAATAAAGAATTTTCAGACCGATGTAGCACAGATAGGCATTGGTGCTCGGATTCTCTATGTCTTCAGAGCCTCGGAGCAAAATGGGCAGTTGACTAATTCAACTGCATGTTTCGTGCAGATGAATTCTCCGTACGTCGAACACCAGAAGTCTTCACATCATTGTTTATTTCGCAAAATCCACATCTGCCTCGCTTCGTCAAATTCATGTTTGGTGAACATGATTGATTCTGCATGATATCCAAGTCACGGTGGTCCCAAACACGTGTTTTATGAAAAAAAGAGTCGATGACCAAGAATCGATGAGAAATTGTCACAATAGTTATTGATTCACTGATATCTCACATTGAAGACCTGTGATTCGATGCTTGGTCAAATGAGCTTGAAAATAAGTTTCAGCACGAATGTGGCAATCAGATCTCGTGTTCGAAATTGTCTGTTTTATTTCCATATTGCTTGTATGAATCTTGTGTATTATCTTTGTGGAAACTGCTCGATGTCATGATATTAGCCTTAAATCGAAGAAACAGTTTAAGTCGTGAGAAATTTCACCTACTCTGAGACCCTATCGAACTACAGTAATCGCTTCGAACTTGCTCTAATCGTTTTCATGAAACGATAGGAATTCCCGTGACGAGAATCCTATATTGGGTGCCATATTTAGAAGTCCGTATAAGGCGCTCAGAGAGTTGCTATCATTTCCCGATGTTTCACGAGTATGTCACGAGCATGTTTCACGAGTAATCAGTTTTCATAATTATTTCTAAAGCATGACTTTATTCTAATGCATCCCAACCTCTGCAATTATCTAATTTATATTTCTGACCTATTCTGAGAAGGGATTATCATGTCTTCAAGATGGCGAGCCTCCCGACTTCGAACATTGCAATGCATTTCGCTACGTCTATCAGTCAGTTCACGGATTCCTCTTGCTGTGTGAGGGTGTGATTCAGCTCGTCGAAGTGAAGACTGACGGCGCAGTTTTCTCTATTCATTGAAGATAATATGCATGTTCCCATCCTTTGTTTAAGATTATTACCGTTTATAAGAGTGTCCAGATGGAGTGTAATGGTGCGTCACTATTATTCAGACATGTGAGTAGCAAATAAATCGTACTTGTAAATCAGGTGTATAAACAGATGACTTGAAAAAACAGATTCTAAGCCAACCATTCAAATTATAATGTCCTGCAATTAGCAAATAAAATGTACATTCAGTTAAAGAATGAATCTTGTGATTCATCATTATCGTTGATAGGAGATGGAGACTTCGATCTTTGATAATGAAGCATATTTCCCAAAAGTAGGGGTGGTAAATAAACATTAATTTCCTCCATTTCAAAAAATTGCTAGCGTTATCCGGATTCTCGAATAGAATCCGCAGTTCATGCGATTGTTTTACAGTGGGTGATTTATTCGGGAGCTGGTCGGTACAATGATGATAGTGTGGTCCCTCATCAAATCAAAAGAAAGTTAACTTTCTCTGAATTTCATCAGCATCGAGTATAGAGAGAGAGAATCCAAATTCTATGGACAATCCTCACCATGACAGTGCGCACCGCTTAGCAGTGTGCACAGGAGTCGTCCCATGCGTTATTGAATCTACTGAAAATCTATTCTTGAGATATAAAGGGATACTAAGAAGTAGTCCACCAATGTGTGGCATTGAAAACTGTCCGAGATACATGACTGAAGTGAAGTGGTCGACGTGCTAAGCATCAGGACCACAGGGCTTTTTTGTGACTACACTATCATCATTGCACCAGCTGGTCGTATGGAAAAAGATTGAATCTTCTTTTAATTCGCTGATTGATACTGTCGATAATGTAGCTTGCGTGCATATCTAAACCGTCGTTTGTCAGGCCTACATGCAGGGTTGGCATATTAAAACAAAAACCCGTGGTTTTTTTAAATAGGTCAAATGCTTCACTGTATAATTTGGACTTGTGCGAACCATCTTAGGGAACGTTATTGTTACTGATTTCAGTTAATGAGGAAATGATTTAAAATTGAATATCAAATCGGATTTTCTGCTTAACCGGCATGTTGTCCACCGTAGGAAAATGTGTTGTGGATTGATTCGTGCTGTTCTAAATTATTGGGATGATAAAAGATTTTAAGATAGTAAGTTTAAATTATCGCCTTGCTCATTCTTGTAATAGAAGCTCGATCAATGCCTGTTTATCTATTATCTTACTATTTTTCAATTATGTTATATTCTGTATGGCTTATTCTTTCTCTTATGTGCGTCAATACTTTTTGCATCAAAAACTCTACTGTGCATTTCAGACCGCAATCACTGTCTATCAAAAAGATATCATAAATGGGAACTGATGCCACCAAACCAGCATAATTGATGGTAGAGGAACAATTACGACGGTTCTGCAGGCTGACATCTGCTTATGAGGTGAGTCGTTAAATTATGTGATTCTTTGCCACTGCGTCCGAATGTTTTGGTTTTAGCAGCATTGAGTTTTTCTGCTGTTAATCCTCGGAGCATTTCGTAGCATGATGACAGCGATCAACAGTTATAATGTATAAATATATAGGGCTATTCTTGTCACTGCCTCCGAATGTTTTGGCTTTAGCAGCATTGAGTTTATCTGCTGTTAATCCTTGGATCATTTCGTAGCAGGATGACTTCGATCAACAATATATTCAATTAATATCAACAGTAAATTTCATCAATATTTTACTACAGCGTAAGGTAGGTTAACTGTTACTTTATCAATAGAATGTGAACATTCTGCGAACCCAATTTATGCGTCAAGATCAAACCCACAAGTTTTGTGATGTGTAAATTATCACATCGTTATATATATATATCGCAATATATTTACACATCGTTAAACTTAGTTTCATCTTGACGCATAAAGTGGATTCGCAGGATGCTCACATTTTATTGATAAAACTACAGTTCATCTACTATATATTTTGGCAAAATAGTGGGGCAATGTCTAGAAAACATTTAAACATCTTTTAAGATAACATTTTCCTAATATTCTCATGTATTGTCATTTTATAGCAAATCCACGACATTTTCTAAACATTTT
Source organism: Prostheceraeus crozeri (assembly GCA_907163375.1). Classification (NCBI taxonomy): domain Eukaryota; kingdom Metazoa; phylum Platyhelminthes; order Polycladida; family Euryleptidae; genus Prostheceraeus; species Prostheceraeus crozeri. Next base: position 1,032,083 of record CAJQUW010015437.1, read on the forward strand.
TAGGATGTTTTTTTGTTGGGAATTCACGTAAGTGTTATTTAAGATAATATCAGAGAGAATATTTTTCTTTGTATGAAATTTGAGACATTTTATTAGAATTCTATCAAATAGTTTGCTATTTACTAAAAATTGGATAATCATCAGCCAAGTTAGATTAATATTTGATAAAATTTTAATGAAAGTTTAGCAAAATATTGTCAAGTATTTGCCAAATATTTAACAAAAGCATCTGATGTGTTCGTCCCGGGAGATGCTCGCTATTTCACTCAACAATGGTGTCAAATAAAGCTTTGGAATAACTTGGATGAGAAATGAAATTGATTTTTCGTTTTGACCAAAACATCTCAAAAACAGACTGAACAGATTCTGGCGCTTGTTCCGAAAACAAAGATAATGAGCTATATTTGCGGCAAAATTGTGGTACATGAGTAATCAAAATGTGGACTTTCGGGGTTACATTGATGTCAGGACTCTGGCATGAGTCAGCAAGCACAGTGCCGAAGCAGGACTGCACGACAGCATTCAATGCGCGGAACAAGCAACATAACGAAGAACATGCAATGGGCAAAATTGTGCCAAAATATCAACATTTTTCAACAGCTTATTACAGTCCCCACCTATAAACTCACCACCATGATACCCCCATTGTATTACTCTAACTCTCTTGGGCCATTCTTCAGACAGAGGCCAAATTTTCTACATCTCGCGAAAGACGTGATTAAAAGGTCCCATCAGTAAATGTAATTCAGGTGTAGGTATCAAGTCAATGATATATTCACTGCAGAAACTTTAAATAAGAGGCGAATTTACGCAATTTTTGAAATTTTTGGTGTCAGATAATTTTGATCCACTTTTTTTCCAGTTTTCATAATTTAACTTTATATTGCTAAGTGTTCTCAGCTTTGAAGACGCCATTCGTTATTTCACAATAACAACACGAATGTGTGGCGCCATGGGATTGAATGCTGCAAAGAATATCAGCTACTTTGAGGTCCGTAGCCAATACAAAGTCAACTCCGAGTGGAAGTAGAGAAATTCCATCTAAACTTCCGATGTTGATAAAAGATTCTTGCATGTTAGGAACAATGCAAAGAGTGAATTAGGCCTTTAACGCCAGAGTCAGTGGCTTTCGAGGATTGAGCAGCAGAATGAAACTTTGAAACGAGATTAAGACATATCAAAAACCTTGGCCGCCATCGATACCGATTTTGATGAGGGTATCTTCGACACTGTAATTTCGCTCTTTCATGATGTAATCAACGAAAGACTGGAAATCATTCACTACGATGAATGGTCGAGTTACTGGAGTATATTTTGATGGATCTGATGTCAACATTTCGTACAATGTAATGCTCCGCTCCTGAAAGAAAGGTTGTAATCGTCTGGAAATGTCAGATAAATTGTCTCTTAATTGTGGCTCAACACATTTTCGTCCAATATTATATCTCACAAACTTGGTCACAGATTTTACTTGATTCAAAGACAAATTCGCTTCCATCTGCAGATAACTGAAATCTTCAGTCAATTGTTGATGGTGCGGCTTTTGATCACATTTGATTGCAACCTGGAGTGATCTACCTCTTGAGGACATCAGAGAAACAGATTTTGATGCCCCAGCTGGTGACTCAGACAGTCGCTGTCGTATAATGGTTGAACAAAGCTGGTCCTGTTGTGAATTGCCGGGTTCTTAATGGTATTCTGAATCGCCGTTTCAGTTGTGCATGTATGGTTCTTCCCTTTTCCAATTATAGAAAAACATCTTGATCACAACAACTGCGGCTCAGGAAAAGAAGACGCAGATGAGTCGAGATCTGGATTTCTTGGTCGTCCAACGGTGATTTCGGTAGGCTTATCACGTACAGATGAACACACGCTGGACAAGGAATGCCTCCCAATGTTACAAATACTAGCAAATAGTTGACGTATTTAACGTATTGAATTCACAACAAAGAATCTACGCTATAATTGATCAGCTTGAAAATGAAGTGAAATTGTTACATAGAAATCTCCACACCTAATATCTCAACCCTGCGCGAATCGAATCATGCGGACGATCACACCGGTACTGAAATTGTTTAATAGAAATCTTCATGTTATGAGTCAACCTTATTATCTACGAATCGTATCCTCTGCGGACACTGAGATGTCTTTCGATTAACTGTAATTGATGTAAAACTGTAATTAATTTTTGATAATGTGAGAGCGATTCAGTTATTGATTGGCTGAAACATACATAGTGACAAATCAAATATGAGTGTTAACCAATTTTACAGTAAATAAAGAATACAAAAGAGATGACAAAGCCCATGCCATTTGTATACCCAGCAATGCGATAGCTCGATGTAAATAATAAAATGATATCTTGTGATTCTCCTTGAGGTTCACACTGATGAAATGTTCGGTCACTGAGTTAGTACAATTGTGTCAGTTAGGAATAATAAAAATATGTCAAAAATGAAAATAAAAATTATGATAAGTAAATGTGTTAAGGTAGTTTTCTCTGCAATAGCGCGATGAAATCATCTAAAATTTTGAATAAATGCTCATTATAGGTTATATAATCTAGGTATGTTCATAGAAGGTCAGTACAATTTTTTGTTTGAGAATTTTTTTTTTGAAAATTCCATAAGTTTGTATATCTCAAAAATTCAAAAAATTCAGATTTTGAATATTTCATGAATAGCACGATGAAACATTTAAATATTTATATATTTTGATAAAGTTGACCTGAGCAAATGTAAAAAACGTCATACCTTTATTGAACAATTTTTTTTTCATAAAACACGTGTTTGGGACCACCGTGAGTGAAGTGGATGCATTGCACCAACAATTTAATTGCTCAGATTTTGAGTCCGAATGTTTGCCATCATCGACTATCGAATGTCAAGCACAGTATGCATGCATATTTATAAACTTTAGGAGTTAGGACGCATTGGCCTGCATGCTTATGCGTTAAAATCATGTGCTACACCTTCGCATTATTTGCTTATTTTGCGATTTTTTTCTCACAACTTTCTGAGAAGTGAGACATACATGTATGAGGTTTACGAACAAAGTTCTTGCACTGCTGTTGACAAATCTCATTGAAATTTCGTAAATTTGATTAATGTCCGTGTGTACAGCGAGATTTCGCGAAAAAGTAATCGGAAGATCATCTAGAGTCATCAAATATTCATTGAAGTTCTGAGCACTGCCCTTTCGTTTTTTAAAGCAAGAGACTATTTTCTTAGGCAACTATTCAGCTTGATCTCATGGAATACCCTCCAGTAAAGAATGTATAGTTGAATCTTACTGTCAGTAGTGAAAATAGTACTACTGACATTATCTGGATTATTAGGATTCATATTGAAATCAATCTTTGCATGCAAGCATTCTGATCATCTGTGGTTGACTGCATAATATTTATCATCAACATTTCTCAAACTGAATCCAGAAAACTTCAATAAAGAAATTGTGAAGATGGAGACGAAATAATTTCTTCCACTCATTTGACGTAAAAACAATCAAGACACTTCACGTGTGTGAAGTTGACCGCACCAATATCCGTACCACATCAAAAATCGCCTGTGCCACTCTCGAAAACAGCATTTACACATGATTTTAGAGTGTGCCAGCTTGTGCCACCACTCGCATATTTATGAATTTTCAACCACATGGACGTCTAAAATAACACGTCTAATGCATGTGCCGCACACCACTTCGCTGAAATTCACAATAGCAAGTGAGAAAATGGACAAAATTATCTCAAAGGGGTACGGATGTAAAGTTAGCCATACCACTTGTGAAAATCGCGTGTGCCACTCGCATCAACTCACCGAATACACTTATTGAGAGTGTGCCAGCTTGTGCCAGCCCTCAGACAGCCCCAACTCTCCGTAGAATCCGCAGAAATGCGGATTTCCCTCCGCAGCCACGGCCTATTGTCGGCTTGCTGGTGTAGAAAAAAGGCACGTGTCTATTTAGGTCATCAAAGACATATATTTATATTCACGACATGTTGATACAAAATTTTGCTCATTCATATAAACAAATACATCAGGATTCATTCGGCATGGATGTATCAGAGAATATTATAAATGTCCATGTTATAAACGAGTTCGTGAAAGCGCAGACACCTTTCTCAACATTCCACGACTCAAAGAAAGAGGTGTGTCTCAACATATCAAAGACAACTGTCACACACGGGAACTAAAATGAAAGGGGAGCTACTACACGTAAGTTATTAGTTAAACAATGCTATGAGCAGCCGTGTTTTTAGAGGAGGTATAGTATGCGACAGCAAGTTTGCAACACTCTCTAAGACTACTCTCTATAAGACTACACGGGTGCGTATTCATCTTTAAAGTGACAGTTGCATATGAACTTCTTGGAAATACTCAAAGCTGCATAATTCGAGCATAAGCAGCAATGCGACCACAGCAGATGTCAAACTTTCGTGTGGATGCCCCTTGGACTGAATCACGGCCTTCACACGATAACTGATATTGAATCGCTTGAAGCGTTCCAAAATCCGCCGTGACACGGAGCCACCTCAGTTATAAATTTCCATTTTATTGGATGATTCGACACGAGTAGTTCAGATGCTCGTTTAAAAGTTTTTGCATTGTCATTAAATATCGTTGCTGGTATTCCACGACGTGCAGTAAACCTTTCGAATGCCCTCATGAAATCGGTAGTATTCAACGATGAAGTCAGTTCTAAGTGAACTACTCTGATTTGTGTATAAGTTATTAGAAGCATGTACGTTTTCATCGTTTCAGTGTCTGATGAACTCTGAAAAAGTGGTCCAGTATAGTCGATGCCTGCGTGCAAGAAGGCACTACGTTTTTCAGAATGCATTCTTTCCATCGGGCAGTGCCATTCGCTCACCATATGCCATCAAATTATATACCTTGCATACAGGACAACTTCGAATTACACGTTTGATTATATCACATAAGCCGATAATCCAATATTTTTGTCTTATATCCACCACCATAGCTCCAATTCCTGCAAGAAGCAAAGTCTCATGATTTGCTCGGACGACTAATTCTTTGAAATCGTTATCCCTTGGTAAAATAATTGGACGTTTTGCTGATTCCGATATGTTTGAATTCCTGAGTCTTTCATATTTTCGGTGAATGCCATATGAGAGGACTGGATCCATTTTTCTCAACTATGAAGATTTTCTATTTCTTGATTGATATTCAATGCTCTTATTTCTGAAATGAAGCATTCATTTTCCATACGTTTGTAAAAGTAAATTTCGGCATTTCGAATTTCCTCTGCATTGATGGGTCCAAGCTGTATACTTGATTTGACCTTTCGACAGTAGCTTGTACATCGAATAACTAACGCCGTAATGCGGAACAATTTGTGTAACGACGAATAACGGTTTGGTGATATGATCGGTTCTAACTTATTTGTCGCTACGTTTATTGTACATGTTTTCTTCGTTTCTTCATTGACAATGGAGAGTTCTTTGCTCGTCAGCTTGGCATCATTTACGTCGCAAGTATCATAGGACGCATCATCTCGCAAAAATTCGGGCCCATGCCGCCACTTATTTGAAGATGTTACCTTATCTGCACATATTCCTCGACTCGGCAAATCTGCTGGGTTGTCCTCACCTTCAACGTGTCGCGAACTCTGTGTGACAGTGTTCGAGCGAATCTCCTTGACTTGATTGAATACGAACGGCTTTCAATCTTTTAATCCATTCTTGATCAAAAAGAGAGCCACAGAAGAGTCTGTCCAACAGAAATATTCTGAGGATGTCTGAGGATTTTAAATGATGTCGAATCGTGGCGGCTGATAGAGACGGAGATGCGGTTACTCCGAACAAAACTCGGTTCATGCGAAATGTGACAGGTTTAGTTTGAGGCCGATTCTCAGAAATCTCTTCATCGTATCTAAGGAACATAGCAGTTTGTTTTTCGGGCTCTTTCAGGTAGATTTGTAAAAATGCTTGTCGGATGTCAGATACAACGGCCACAGCCCTTGATCGAAAACGAAGGAGGACAGAGAGGATGTTGGAATTCAAATTTGGTCCAGTGATCATGAGGTCATTCAAGCAAATTCCGTCATTATCTCTGGCAGCTGCAGCTGCATCGAATACAATTCATAACTTCGTCGTAGACTTTGTTGGTTTGATGACACAATGATTGATGTGCAGATAGTGATCAATATTTGATTTATTTTGGTTTTCGTTCAGAATTTCAGCCATTCCTTCTTTTACATAATCCTTGAATGTGTGTGAAGGTAGCACCGCTACTCAGCACCGCCATCTTGAAAATGGAATGTGCCACTCAAATACACCCAACAGATCGATGCATTTGGTGTTTGCCAGCATGTGCCACCCATTATTTTGAAAGAATTCCTTCCAGTCTAGAGGAAATCGCAACTCGAAAGTTCGATTAGGAGTGGATAAAACGCTGACGCTAATGATATTATCACCTTGATTCCGAATGAGTAAATGTCCAAAGTTGAACATTGTATTGAGTGTGAAATTAGGCATGTAAAAAGAAGGTGCGAACAAAAGTGTCCTACATAGAACATAAATCAGACTAAATCATGTCTGCCAAGAAAAATATTCCTTCTTTATCACTGTCTACATCATCATATATAACTGTACAATCTATGAAAGTTCTTGGCGCTACTTTTGATCAACACTTATCTTGGGATTTACATATTGATTACCAGTACAAGAAAGCCGCAAGACATCTGTTTTTGATGCGAACCTGAAAGAGACTTTTAGCAAAGGGAGATCTTGTTTATACGAGCATTTACAAACATTTTGTCTTTCCCATCTTGGAATGCTGTAACCCTTTATTCACTGGTTTAATTGACAAAAATTCCGAGAAATTAGAGAAGATTCAAATGCGACATCATCACATAATATGTGGTCTTCATTGTGACTGCGGAGAAGTTCCGTCGGCTATGTCCGACGTCAACCATGCTCATCATACATTGCTTCTTCCAACTCTGCGATTTTCTGGACATTATGAGATGTCCTTTTGTAAAACACAAAGAAGATTTAATTCATGTACATCATTGCACAATAACTCTTTGACTTAGTAAGCGATTTGAGCGATCGCCAACCTCTGAGAATATTTTACTTTGAATATCGAATGCGTACATATCATCTTAACTTTAAAATTTATCGATGTATCGTCTCGTAATTGGAACGATTCTTGTTATAATTGTTTCAAAACACCTTCTGTACCGTCTGATTTTCAATCTCATAATAAACGAGTAGAATTATTATTATTGCGCAACTATTTTTCCAGCATTGATAAGAGTAAAGAAATCTCTTTAAACCGAAGGCCTTCTGAAATAAAGTATAGAAAATGCTTAGTGTTTGAAATGTATGTTTCAAATTGCTTGTATGCTTTGGATGTATACAAAACGATGTTATACACACATATAATTTTGACACACAAATCAAAACACTTTCTTCTGCTTTTCAGACATAAACTGTTGATCAACAAAAATCAAGACAGGATATGCGACTGGACTTAACGAAACCAGCTCATGCAATGAGTTCCGTTTTGATGAGTCAGGAGAGAAAGAATTCCGGTGGTCTTCATTTATGATAGCCAGACAGCCAAGTAATTCCAACCGTTGGTTTGACTGGCACATGCATTTTTCAAGATTGCGGTGCTAACTTCACATCATCGCCAGCGCATTGAGCTTTCTTTTTTTGTTGTGCGTGTTTCGCATGTTTTGATTGTGTATTTTGGAAAAACAATTTTAGTGGCGGTGCTAACTTCACATCACCGCCATGTCGAACTTTCGAGTATAGCGATTTCTCTTAAACTAGGCGGAGTTCTTTCAAAATAATGGGTGGCACATGCTGGCAAACACCAAATGCATCGATCCGTTAGATTTATTTGAGTGGCACATTCCATTTTCAAGATGGCGGTGCTAACTTCACACACTTAATCCTTGATGCCTTTATCATATATCCTTTAACGTTTCGGGTTGTGTTTTCAATCTTTTCCTTAAACTTTGCGAACGTGAGTGTGCGATTTCCTTCGCGTCGTTTCTTTCGACTGTCACCTGGTCGATCCAGGGCCATTCCTCTTCGTATCTTCCATTTTGCATTTGGTGCACTGAGTTTGCGAATTCGTTGATTATTAAGTTATTCATTTCGGCAGCAGTGCTGATCTCGCATCTATCGATTCCCATTTGTTCGAGTTCTCAAAATGACTTCAATAAGACTTCGTTGTCGTGAGGTCAGTGATTTATATTCAAATTCATCTGTACTTGTCGTAGCCTCATCGATAGGTCCATGCACTACCCATCCGAATACAGAATTGTCAGCTACTAACCCGTCTGTCATTCTAATTCTGTGATCGAGTAAAACATCGTACATATGATCAGTCCCTATGATAATATCGATCGGTATTTCGGCACACTCGAATGTGTCCGCAAGCAGTAAATTAGACAACGGTTTCATATTGCGAACTTCGGATATCATAATGTTAGACTGAATAGGGGCACACAACTTATCAGCGGAAAGAGCTTTTACAGTAACACTACCATTGTCATAACGACTGTAAAATTCTAATTCAACTTCAACATAAGAGCGCATACCAACCTCATGCTCCCCAAAGGTAATCAAATTGAACTCATGCTTCTGACTAGTTCTAACAAACGTCACTTTTCTCAACAAACTGCATGTGACATAACTCAATTCACTACCCCCATCAAGCATCACATTTACTGAGAAGCTTTCACGATAACCTGATGGCAGCACTGTTGCAGTCTGCAACAGCACACTGCCTATCTGGATCAACTGATGTTACTTGGGTAGAGAGATACAATCACCTTGCTTCTTATCTTCAATTTCAACAATTTCATTAATGCGGATTCTACGGAGAGTTGGGGCTGTCTGAGGGCTGGCACAAGCTGGCACACTCTCAATACGTGTATTCGGTGAGTTGATGCGAGTGGCACACGCGATTTTCACAAGTGGTATGGCTAACTTTACATCCGTATCCCTTTGAGATAATTTTGTCCATTTTCTCACTTGCTATTGTGAATTTCAGCGAAGTGGTGTGCAGCACATGCATTAGACGTGTTATTTTAGACGTCCTTGTGGCTGAAAATTCATAAATATGCGATTTAAGATTTTTTCGGTAATTTGGTACGGCTAACTTCACATCCGCACCACCTCGAACTTTTGATCGACGATTTCTCGCAAACTGTTGCACTATTTTGAAATAATGAGAGGTGGCACAAGCTGGCACACTCTAAAATTATGTGTAAATGCTGTTTTCGAGAGTGGCACAAGCGATTTTCGATGTGGTGCGGATTTTGGTACAGCTAACTTTACACACGTTTCTAGTGGCACCTCTCCCGACTTCGTACAATCCCTAGAAGGCCCGCAAATTACATTTGAAAAATTTTTTTTCAAAAAAATTTAATTTTGAAAATAATTTGAGCATGAAAGGGTTAAATAGTCTCGTTCTTTTGTCATCCGCGATTCGGGTGGATTAAAGTATCTGAAAATGGCTCATGAAATTCACGCACTTTGGAAATACATACTAAATCAAAAATAGCGAACTTCCTACTATTCCTAAAAGTACAGAGGACTTGTGGTCCATCTATCTGTGAAATTACCGTGCACTTGCCCTTCATAACATTGGTTATATGTCCAATTTTCTGACTCCTTTGTTTGACTTTGCTTTTGAATTTTACATCATATTTATATGACATCAATGGTGTGCGTAATCATTTGCAGTTTTATGACACGTTTATTGCTTGAAAATCTGCACAAGCAATTTCCTATTTCAACCGACATCATTCATTTTTCCAAATTTTTTATGTAGATCGTCTATTATTTGCAATGAGATTTACTTTTTTTTAACTTAACGTGGCTAATGATATAAATTTGATTATACATTATGAAATTTGCGTTGATTTCATATATCGATGCACAGAGGAACTAAAAATGTTACTTTTTATTCTCCTGCTATGTTCTCTTCATTAATTAATTTTCGTTGACATGGATGCAATAATTTTCAATGACATTGAATGGACAATTTCAATTGCCGCCCGTCTTAAGTAAGATAGTATTTTGAATGCACAAGGATATCATTATTAACTATACTTTCTAATGATAAGTATGTTTCTATGAGAAATGCCTTGTGCATACATTATTTATGTTTTTATGTAAATACATTCACCTGAACCTTAAATGAAATAAAAATTTGTGTTAATTATGATGAAGCGCAATAACGAGCGCAGGTTCATTAATTTTGAGATAATCTGAATTAGCGCAGCAGGGAGAGATTATCTGAAATTGTTCATTTTGAAGAACGCTCGCAAGAGCACAATAATAATCAAAATATTTATCAGAGCTTAATATTTATTACACAAAGTTATCTAGATATTTGAAACGAGTCATCTCTACACTCCTTTATGTATTTGACTTAAAATGCGTACTGACGGTCAAGTTGGAAAATTTGTTCAGCATTATCCTGTTTACAACTGTGTCACTCGTGTAATCAGTTGACTATGTAGGCGCCGTGTGAGTATTCTGGCACACATTTTACATCTCATTATTTTAATAATGCATTCCAGCAGATTGGTAAAATGAGCAGCTTTGAGAAATCAAGTGTATGTAGATATAAACTTGCTTTAATGTTATGCAAATAGTCAATATATTTTGGCTGCAAACTCGTCGAGTAGTGTAACCCTATGCTATATAGAATCCCTCTATGATGAATGATGTTTTTTCACAATTTTGTCAACATCTTTAAAGAATATGTGAATTTGATACACAGTTTATAAAATTTCATGTGAACTTTCGGGGAACCCAAATTGGTTGCTCAACATCTGTCACCCAAATGTAGGTGAATTGAAATGCTCCCCAAATTGCGTATAATTAGGCAAAGTAATAAATCCTCGATTCGCTCAAGGTTAGCGCTTCAGAACTTCAGTTATTTTATGCACAAAGGTGACCGAGCGAGGAAATATCTGAGCGAGCTAAGATGGTAGAACAATCGATTTAATGTCGTATTCAGGTTTCAAGACTGTGGACGTGATAGCAATATTTACAATTTGACTTTGTCTGTAGAGTGTATTGCATCAAAACGATGTCGAATAATTCAGATACACAGGAATTACGATAGAATTTTGCAATGGGACTCTGACAACCTTGTAGATTTCAACTCATCTAAAATGCAACATCTCGCAATTTCGACTAAGAAATCTCAGGAGTTCCCTTCTGTTACTATGGACTGTACTGACTTAGCAAATAGCTCCTCTGCATCGATTTTTCGGTCTTTGTATCTCATCGCATCTCTCGCGGAATGACCACATTAACGCTATTGCCAAAAGAGCTTCTCAAAAACTTGGCTATCTTTTTCCTGCCAGAGCATTCTTCTCTTCCAGAGATCTGTTACTTCTGTACAAAGCTTAGGTCAGACCTCTGATGGAGCATTGCTCTCATATCTGGGGTGGTGCCTCTGCTAACAGTTTGAAAATCCTCGACAAAGTTCAAACGAGGGCTATTCGGCTTATTAGTGATGTCAAGCTAACCTGTCATCTCCAACCATTGTCTCATCGTCGAGCAGTTGCAAGTTTAAGTCTTTTCTACGGCTACTTTTTTGGAGCTTGTTCCTCACAACTTTCGGATTGTGTTCCTCCTCCACTCACGTTGACTGCCAACAGGGTCTCCAGGCAGACAAAATCAGCGCATCCCTACTCTGTTGTTGTGCCTACTTGTAGAGCTGCCATAGGCAAACAGTCGTTCTTCATGCCCACTGCTCGACTTTCGAATGCACTTCCGTCAACTTGCTTTCCAGCATTGTATGCCGTGCAATGGTTCAAGCAGTCGATCAACAAGCAGTCACTTACTAAAGTTTGAAGTTTTACTATGTACCGGTACATGTATACTTCAGCAAAATTTACTTGTTATCTTAACTTCGTCTTATTAGCAGTTACATCTGGTCTTTATCCTTACGCATTTTACTTTGTTGCCAATGTTTGTAGTTAATTTAGTTAATCCTATTATATAATTGAGAGATATTGCTTGTTATAATTACATGAGTGAGTTCACTTTGTTATTTTTATTTTTAACAGGTTGTCTGCAGTTAAGGTTCCCAAACTTTATCACAGCTAGGCCCTTCGGGGTATAGGCTCCGGCCTTTGCTATAAAAAATAATTATAGTTATTCTAGTTTTATTGTGATCAATTTCAGACTTTTATAAAAATTTATCCTCTAAAAACCCTTGAGGAAATTTGCAAGTAGGCTATGCTAATTTCCACAGAGATTGTTTTACGTTCATTTAACAACACATAAAGTAGTGGGCATTAAATAAAAACCTCAACCTCAATGAAACAATATCACAAGAAACAATCTTTCAAAGACCCCGAACCAAAACGGTGCCGCCACATCTTCCTAGCATTAGAAGAACAACAGAAATCACAATCCTCGATGTCAGCTTCGCACAAAAACTGCATGCCTATATCGACGACCACGTGAGCAGGATATTGAAAAAAATGCAAACAGAGCATATATACTCAATGAAGATAATGAAAAGTCGAGGAGCTAAGCAACATAGGCTACATTCCATCAAATGTACTCAACAATGATTATCAACAAGAGTTTTATGCTGCTCCCAGCTGGTGGGGATTCACGAATGCTAACGAAAGAGGGAGGATAGAGCAATACCTGAAGCGAGGAGTGGGGTACGGCTACAGCAAAACGGCGAACGAAAGCTTGATAGTTGAGAAAAGTGAAAAAGAGTGTTTAACAAATAATGCAGCACCGGGGGCACGTCCTTCGACTTCTACCACCGGAAACAGCACATTGCAGGAACCTCAGACCTAGACTGCATCGACCGGGGAGAACGACCATAGCTTTATGGGCTTTAAGTGTTCAGTGCAGCGCTTGGTCTTGTGCTGCTGGTAACAGGGACTCCGTTTCTATTTTCAGATTGTCTTCTGTCAACAAGCTATATCATTAATATCGTCTTAAAATTAATTGGCTTTAATATTCAAAATAAATTTACGTAAAATTCTCTTCTTCTTCTTTTCATTAGCACTAGAAATACCAAGAAAATTATTTACGGTACCTATAATTACCAAGCGGTCGAAATTGGCCGCAAAGCTTATTTCATGTAATTTTCCATTAGACTATATAATTTCTTGCATTTTGAGCAAAACTATCTGATATCTTTTTTCTGTTACTGCACATCAATCCATGGGACTGTTTGAAAAAATCTAATTTGAAATTTGAACTGTATTTGATTAATACATTTTGCTGCTACTGTTTACAATCATCGCACCAAACGAATTGTTATTTGGGCCGGTATGCCGTTCGGAACACACTTTTTTACACTGTATATAAATGCAGGATGACTTGTTTTTACATGTCTGCAGCTGACACTGTCGTCGAATTGGTAGTAGAGAGTCACGCGGGGATTAGAGCTCAGGAGAAATGTCACCATCACACAGATCGGAAGGATGCGAATCGCATAATTCTTTTATCAATTCAAGAAGAAATTTTCTTCGTGAAATGTTGTCGTCATTTGACAGCTTGAAAATTATCAAAGCATTGATGGCTGCGATGTCAAGAAGATTGAAAAACTGCCATTGCCCATCTTCGTGTTCCAGTTTTCGACGTGTGTTACCTCGCCATTTGGTCAAGTACGTCAACACCTGCCTTGGTTTGGTTATAAAATTGCACTGTCTCTGGTGGGCGCTTCTGGTGTTGTTGGTCTACTTTCACTGTGCTGTGCATCGAACTGAGAACATGCACAATTCTCAATTTCCATGCATTATATGCAGGAAAGGTTGTCGAATCAGTGACAGATACTTCAGTTGAAAGAACAGGCTTGGGGTCATCTTATGGGTCATCTCTCCCTCAAATTTGTCCCCCAAAAGCGTTCTCAAATTTGTCTAAAATCTGCAAAAATGAATCAATCGTCACAAAACTTCAAAGACACGGATTTGATTATATTTTCTACACACAAGCAAAAAGGTATGCAAATCCGACAAGTACTTTTTGCGTTACAGACGATAACGTGAAGTGTAGCGATGTCACCAGCTTGGTCTGACTTCGTCTGTTCGACGCATTCTTGTTACTCGTGTTTGCATTGTTCTCTCTCCCTTTTCGTCTCATCCGCTGCCTTAAGTTGAATTCATTCACCTTCCTTAAGTTGAAAATGTTGGTGTAAGGAATGTGGCCTGGTCATCATCACTTCACGAGTTTACAGGAAATGACTTTGTTGACTTCAAATGCTTTCTGCTCCGGCGATGAGGTCAGGCGAAGTCAGATCAAGCTGTTGACATCGCTACACTTCACGTTATCGTCTCTAACGCAAAACGTACTTGTCCGATTTGCATAAATTTTTGCATGTAGGTACAAAATACATTCAAATACGTGTTCCTGAAGTTTTGTTACGATTGATTCATTTTTGCAGATTTTAGATAAATTTGAAAACGTGGGGGGACCCATAAGTACCCAGGCTGGTTCTTCAAAATGGATTCGCAGTCGGGTACCTCCGTCATCTGCTTTCTAATAGTGCCAAGCAAAGTTGTCCGTCGACTCTTCATTTTTTTTCAGCCAAATGAAGAGAAGCAAAATACGACTCGCACCTAACATTGTAACTAATGATCGAAAAAGGGCTCCAAAGACTTCATGTATACAGCAGCTGGCACATATGTGCCTGAAGGTCGGTCCCATCTTTTTCCCATAAAAACAACACCGGAGTATTTTTAGCAGTTAGAACTCCGCGTGCAAGTTGCAGTCCAATGAACTTTTCAATCTTTTCAACAGAAATATTGAAATCAGGTTCAGTTTTCCTCGCCTGAATCTCTGTGTACCATTGAATTGTACGAAGCATGGGTTGGTCAACAAAAAGCTTGAAACACGAAAGCAGAGTGCTGCCATGTCGGTTAGCAAAAGGTGTCGGTCCAGCGCGCTGCCGAAATACTTTCAAAGCAGGAGCTCGACTTCCAGCTTGAACTTGTCACGTTATGTTCCTCCATTGCATTTGATACCAGCCCTGTACGTCAAAGTATCTCGCATGTGGCCACTATCAGAGCTCTCTTCACCACTTGACTGCGTGCCAGTTTCTTCATTATCTGATTTCACGACACTCTCAACTTCTGGTATAGGTCCATTTTCTTCTTCTTTTTCTCCATCATCTTCTTCATTTGATAGTTTTTCTTCCGCAGATTCATCCGAAAGGATATCCTATAACCTCTCAGTCATTTCTTCAACCGTCAATTCCATTTTCAAGATGGCGGTGCTAACTTCACACACGTTCCTGGAAGAGTAATTTATATTGAATGTTTAAGAAATCCTGACAGCAATGAAATCCATGTCAATAACTGCGTCATGGGATAATGGGACACATACGTCCCATATCTAAAACTTCCCTAATGGGATGATGGGACACATGCGTCCCATATCTAAAACTTCCCTAATGGGATGATGGGACACATATGTTCCCTAAATAGATGGTCCTAGATCACACAGCATGGATTATTTTGACAATCTATATTCATGCTTACTTACATCATAATAGACAATCGAAGTAGATTTGTAGAAAAAGTTAGATATTAAAAATTTTGTCCCATAAAATGATAATATTTTTCAAAGGCAATGCAATGCATTTGAAACCGAAGAGTTGACGCATAGGAAAATGCCGGAATGGAATCTGTAGTTAATAAACAACCTTTCTATAAAATGTGGAAATTCCTACCGATGCTACGGAAAGACTACATGCTCCTACATACATTCGTGCATTTGTTACCCTTAATCGTTCTTCAGTTAAAGTATGAACATACCGTAAAACCTCTATTTGAACGGCACCTGTAAAGTAACGGCAGTCTAGAGGAGGAGTTGAAAAATTGAATGGCACCCTCTAATTGAACGTTACCTCTAATTTAACAACACATTGATGAATTCATCTCCTACATCAATTATATGACTGAAATAATCTTTTGCAAAACGTGTAAAACAGGAAAATTGTTTGTAGAATGCTATGGAGCTATTTTTAGAGGCTGGGAAGTCCCATTCAATGGAGTTGCATCGTATTCATTTTTAGACGCTGGGAAATCCTATTCTATCGAGCTAAATAGTATCTATTTTTAGACACTGGGAAGTCCCACTCCCAGACTCATTCCCATTCGTCAATTCTGTATTATTGTAGAAGTTTACCGGATATTTTAACTTTCGCAGCTCGATAAGATCACAGAAATTCGGCAGCCATGTCTAGCAGCTCTGACACTGAAGATGTGACCCCTACAAAGCGGAGAAATTACGATATACCTTTCAAACTTGAAGTTGTTGCATACGCCGAGAAACACAACAAATTGAAGGCTGCGAAAGACAAGAAGGTCCCTCGTGCATGCATCCAACAGTGGACGGAGCAGAAAGCACACCTTGAGGCTCAGTTGAAGGCGTCTTCATCTTCTATCTCATCAACTATGCGACTCCAAGGTGCCGGATGCCCTTTGAAGGATAAGGAATTCGACGAGAAGCTCATCTGTTGGGTTCGTCAGCAACGACAGAAAAAGCTCCGCGTCAGCCGCACGATAATCCAGAAACAGGCACTCGCTTTGTCGACAGACGAGGATTTCAAAGCGAGCAACGGCTGGTTGGAAAAGTTTTTGCTTCGCCACAACTTGGTCTCACGCCGCCATACAACGACCTGTCAGAAAGAGCCGGAACAGTACGCCGAGAAGATCGTGAATTACATTTTGTTCGTCGAACAGTGCCGTCGTACTTCCAACTATACCTACATCTTTGCTGCGACTTGGACTACTCAAGCAGCTTTACTGTTGAAAGTAAGGGAGTCCTAGAGGTCCCGGTGAAGACTGCCGGTCATGACAAGTTATATGTTGCTGTTATGCTGACCGCTCGATCCGATGGATACAAATGTCGACCGTACGTTCTACTCCCGAACAAGCGACCAAATAAGGAGATCGCCACCAAGTTCAAGAACACGCTCCATCTGTGTTGGGCCGGCCGCACGTTCTTCAATGACGATCTGACTTCTGAGTCTCTACAGAATATCATCGGTTCTTCAATGTTTGGCAAGCGCCTGCTGGCCTGGGACTCATACCGTTGTGACATTAGTGATGCTACCAAGAAGCAATTGAAGAAACTACAGATTGACGTGGCCGTGATTCCAGGCGGGAGCACCAAATTCATACAGGCCCCTGACGTCTACTGGAATGCCCCATTCAAGGCCAAAGTCAGACAGTTCTACGAGAATTGGATGTTGCACGGCGAGAAGAGCTACACCAAATCCGGCAACATGCGAGCGCCATCAATGGAAGTATACTTGAAATGGATTGTCAATGCCTGGTATCAACTGCCGAAGGATCTGATCATCAAGTCAGTCAAAGGATGCGGACTGACCAACGCTCTCGACGGCTCGGAGGATTGCCAGATCCACTGTTTCAAGCCAGACTTGGACGGTCCAATTCAGACTGGTTTGCAACTTCTCCGGCAAGCCCGAGCCAATGCTGGTGTCGAACGTGGAATCAATCAGAACTTTGACGATGATGCTGAAGGTAATGCGAATGATGAGGACAGCTACAACAGCGACGTGTCACTTGGTTTTCACTAGTGAGTTTGTGATTACCGGTAACCTATGTTTGTTAACTTTTGTCAAATAGATATAAGCAGAGTTCTTATGTTACATATTCTCGCTTTTCATCTATAAAATTTACAGATTTAAGATAAAAATTACTGAAAATTTCATCTCTAAATTCTGATCAGCCAGTCGAAAAATAGAACGGCACTCTCTAATTGAACGGCACCTCTAATTAAACGGTAGTGCGGGGAAAGGTTTGAAAAATAGAGGTTTTACGGTACCGGTATCTCTGTGGATATGACAGACTGCTCATAGTTTTAATCGCTCTCCGAGTCGTACTGCAACTGACATTTTGCTTTCAAAACGTTTAACCGCGTCGGGCGTGTTCATAATTCGTTTTTAAACAACAAATTTTCGGTTATAATAACATAACAATAAACAGATGTTCCTTATTTATACTCGGAAGCACATTTGGCGATACGCGCTCTTCCATGTAACCGAGTTATAATAGAAGGGAGCGCTCAAAACTTTAAATTTCGAAAGCAATGCAATGCCCTCGTTATGAATAGATACTCTGCAATATCGTGTAATTGCAGGTTGCACCACGGGCACAAAGCGCGAATTACTAGTAGGGCACATTTATGGCTGTTTATATTTTTTATTATATCCAGAACTTAATCCAGTCTTTCAAAACTAAGCTACCGATTGTTCATCGATTTTCATTGTGAATTTCAGATCGTAAAAGAGAGTCGTTATCAAAGTCGTCTGAAGCTCCAACTGTTCTGCAACATCGATCCGATCTCGATTGTGCCAGGGATTGCAATCTTCGTGGAGAGGGCTGCAAATCATTCACGTACATCAGAAAAAATAAAACGTGCTGGTTATACGGCACATCAAATACAGGAGAGCTGGAATCATATATCACCATTTGAGGAAAATTACAGTTATATCTCACTCTACGTAACACGCAAACTTAAGGCCCATTCCCACCGGACGCGTCCTAGCGCGTCCAGGATTTTGTTCAGAGCCTTTATAAACGTATGGGCTGCTGTTCACACAGAGACGCGCGGGAACGCACCGCGTCCGATGTGAATGGACCTTTATGTAAGCACCCATATGCGTGAAGCATGTTTCCCTACCATACCTCGTTTTACACAATCACTGTCCTACTGGCAAAAAAGCTCGTTTTCTTCTCCCTTAGTTTAAGTTTTTCAATAGTTGTGAAATACTATGCAGAGAAACGTTATATACTTCTGTTTTTCTATGCCCAGGCTAACTGGATCTGCATAAATATTATTATGGCTATAAACTACGAGGTATAGACAGGGTAGGGCCTAAATGAACGCAAATTAGCCTGTTGCTCAACAGTTCTGGATGTCATAAGCTATGTTTGGGCCATTCCGAGCCGAACTGATGAGTTACTGCAGGAGGAAAGCAAGGTCTGAGGCTGCTAAAGATTTTAATACTTTAATTGTTTAAGTCTGAAAGCATCTTTCCAGTCAATGACCATGCGAGCTGGCAATCGACAATACATAATTAAAATATGATAACGATGTGTCCGGTTTACATATGCAAAATATATTTTTTAAATTTATATGAGCCCATTTCAGGATGGAAGCAATCTCAAATAGATAGAATGTAACATTTGCAGATCATTCCATTCTTTTTTATCTGAAGTTTGAAATAGCGAGTTTTGAAATCAAGAATTCTAAGTTGACCTCCAAAAACAATGTCAGGAAAGCATCCCCTAATTTCCCATTGGTTTTTTGTCTTTGTATATTGTTCTTTTATACGTTGCACTGAAAGTAAGATTTTCCTGGGACGCATCGATTGTCGATAACGAGGTATTATTGTGTTGTAATTGATCATTTCGAAGAGAACTCGCAAAAGTGTGATGGCACTAGGTGCAACTTCAATTGAACAGAGCGCATAAATAGTGCTATTTATGTACATGTAGATCACGCATGCTGCATTTAGGCAGAGTGGTAACTCAATATTGATTACATCGGCGGATTGATTCAATTACATGGGTCATTTTTGCGATCTAGTACCATATGTAAGATGCGGATTTTCATTTCTTTGGAGAAATTGCCGAGGAATTGAATGTCATGACTGTAATACAGGAGAAATAATAGTATTTTACAAATCCTCCGAGTTTATCATTTTGGACAACTAGTGCTTCTATATTAACTTCAATGGAAGTTATGTTCAGCCTGTTTTATAGGAGTATTTCCTTTTGCTTGTCATGTCACAGACACACTTCAAGCAGAATGAATTTATCACATTTATCAAAGACAATGTTCATTAATTGAAAATACAAATGGTTCCACAGTATTCATTCAGACAAAAATACAAATTAATTTGGAGAATCATAAAGTCATCGTTATGTTGATTTTTAATCGCATTACCATTTGTTGCTCAATTAGTACGCAATGATTTCTAGCGACCCCGGAATGCTTTCTGATAGTTAATAATTTAGAAAGGTGTAGACCAAAGATATTTAATATTATAAAGGGCTAGATAGGAAATAGACGTGTTTTGCCTTGTGTGCAACGAAACCAATGAAAATCAGCTGATATTGCATAAATTTGAAAATATTTGTAAGCGAGCAACACATATTCCTTTTCATTACCTCTTTTTAGCAATTACAGAACCAAAACGCATTTTAATGATAAATCAAGGAATTTTTATATGTGTCTGAAAAAAGCGTCCAAATTGCAACAAATAATAGTCTATTCTACTTTTTCAGATGTCATTGCAAAGCCCATTTGTAAATAAGAGCACCCTGTTGATACAATTCTTTCAATTAGACTTCATTGCACTATTTTATGTGAGTTGATTATTAAATCTGAAACATAGAGTAAATATATTAGGTAGAGTGGTAACTCCGCATTTATTAAATCCCCAATGTGTATACACTTTCGATTCCATTGAATGAACTCGTCGGAGATACAGGTGGTATTGTCACCAAATGTGAGACATGCAAATGTTTTGCAGAAATTACAACAAAATTGACTGCTCATGCAGTAATGCAGAAGAAATGATGTTATTTTACAAATCGTCCGTGCCATAACAGCCTTGGAGATTTAGTGTTTGTTAAATTAGCAACTCGATGACCTGGTATTGCTTTCATGCTGAACCTCAAGAGAATCTTCTTAAGCGTGATCAGGCAACAGCTGCCACTGGCATGTGCAAAATCACAGAATCAATAACAATGATTTCAATTAACTCTGAAAGATGTAAGGGTCCACATTATTCAGATTCAAGAAAAGAAACATGAATTTAGTGAATCATAAAATCATGCCGGTGAAAATTGAATGAAAAACTTGACATTTCAGCCAAGAAAGCACGGATAATATCGCGACTTTTTCATGAAGACTTCCATTGTAATGCGGAACATGAAATTCCCTTGATAATCAGCTTGATTTCCTCTTAGTTAGGATGATAATTAGCAAATATTTTTCCTTTTGAAATCCGACTTGTTGCATACTATACTTACATAGAGGAGTCATCTCGGTAGTATTTAAATTGGCAAAATTTTGACTTTTTTTAAAAAGTGCTCAAATAATTTTTTGGACCACGGGAACGTAATCTCCGCAAAAAACTGAATCTTTTGATACAAAAATTTTCACTGTATACAGATACTTTTTTGAGTCGACACTATACATCCCTACTCTTTGATCTGAAGAGTGCATGTTATAGCACAAATGAAAACCAATTGTTTCATTCTTAGATAAAAGCAGAGTGAAGTTAACTTACAATTCACTTAATACATGACTAAATGACTTTCTGAACAGAAAAATGAGCCGCGTCTTTACTTTTGATCATGCAGATTGTTTCTTTGTAATAAGTACGAAGCACATGGTTGCACCATATGGTTGCGCATGTACATCGTTGCTGTCCCCACCGTTGCCCAGCCACGCCAAACGCGATTGACAAGCTTGGCAATAATCTAACGTGTAAATGTAATTTTGTCAAATTGCTTTTTGTCGCATTTCACACCGTACAACCGACAAAACAGCAATTTCGCCCCACTGCCGTAATGCTTTTTTTGCCACGACAAGGACCGTACTAAAATGGGTTCAAATTTAGGCGTCTATTTCTCATCTAGCCCTTTTAGACAATTAAATATCTTTGGTGTAGACTTACAAGTATTAAATAGCCTGTTTATAGTATAATAAGTTACTAATTTGCTGTTAACAAGCACGAAGATTGAGCCTCAAGAAACAGAATAAGTTCTGAATTATTTACTTAGCTCATGAAACTGTTCATGAAATTTACATGGGAATCAGCATAATTTCACATTAAGTTAGATTTTGTAAGATTCTTTTGGAATGAATTCTATTCTACTTGATGCATTAAGTTTCGTGCTACTTAAATATCAAAACTCCGGCATCACATAGACAGCAGGTAGACACAGGAACCAGTTGCAAAAATTTGCACTTTGAAAAATTTATCAGATATTTTTTAGAACTCATGAATATAATCTCCGTACAAAGCTGGATCTTTTTACATAGTATTTTCCACTGTATGCTGACATACTTCCTGCATTTTCCTGATTTGCCTGTTTTACACGCCATAAACGTGCGTATGGTATTCGGCAATTAATCCTGATATTGAAGCATTGCAGACCGTAAAATGTATTTTACAAGGAGACGGAGATAACCAGTTCTTTTTTAATAGCAGTGAGCATCACAAATTTTAAGTTTTGCTCCAACGGTCATCGTTGATATAGAGCGCAGTTTCTGCTTTTACAAAATGTTCTTACTGATTGTAGGCCTTGTCTTGCAACCGGCTAATTTAAACGAAATCATGCTGACAGACTGACTTTACAGCCATGATAGTGATTTAGCGAAATTAGGAACCCTTTGATTTTGCTTGCATAAAGTGCCTATTACCTCAATGACATATTTTATTGCATGCACGTGAATACTATCTTTTAGTAAAATGAAAAATGACTAAAACGTCAGCAACAAACAGAAAAAATACTTCATAATTTCGATCACATATTTTGAGGTCTTCATAACATACTTAGAGAAAAAGATTTCACCTAAAAGGTCTAAGCATCAGAAAAATTAAATTTTATCAACCTCTAGTCACGACCCATTCAGAACCAGGTTGTCATATGCCTGTGTTCGATACCATACCGATATCATTTCATTCGAGTTAGAACATTAGCATTCATTTGGCTTCAGCTTTTGAGTCCATGCTTCAAAAATGTATTTTAATTCATTTAAATAACAGTCGTAACTTGGGACAGTAAGGCTGATTAATGCATTCTCTTTAGCGAAGAACTGCTGGATCGCCGCGTCTATTGATGATCTCAACATTTTGGACTACTCTTGATGTTGAAAAACTGATGAACTGTTTTAAGTTTGTTCCTTAATTCTTTTTGATGTTCATGTAGTGCATGATATATATATATATATATATAATATATATATATATATGATAATATATATATATGATATATAATATATATATATATATATTAATCGTTGCTTTTGTAACATGTGATTTCGTGTGCCACTCTTATTTGAATCAATAAATGATCATGGCCTTCGCAGGACAATTTCATGTGAAGGCGCGAAGAAGATCTTTTTGATAGAGAGAACAATGTGATTGCACATCGCTAGGCACTTGATATACCACCATGTTCATTTATTCATAACATTTAGACATCCCTAATAGCTCGCAAGATTGATTGACAAATCCACAAATATTTTTATTTTTCATCATTTCGCACGATCTCCGATTACTCATTTTGTTACCGACGGATTACTCTAGAAGAGTACTCGATCAATTTGTTCTCAGTAATAGACTATATCCGATTCGGACTCTTCCGAGTGCTCTGTAAGGAGCAAATTTAATATTCATTATATCTCAGCATCGAATACCAACCCTACTATGAGGCCATAACAGTTAATTGCTCATTCCTGCGATTTGCGTAATTCTTTCATCACTTGTGCGCTATAAAACCGGTATATTGCCAGAACCTGCAATCATGTGTAGATTTAGTCTGGATAGTTAGTGTCAACTTCATGTTTCGTCAACTAATTGCATGTGTTCATAGATGGTGATCGACTTTACGTTCTTTTTCTCCGAACAGGGACATTGAATGGAACTATCGTTTCCTTATTCCAAAGCGAAACGAAAGGATACGGTAGATTAGGCTCTAATTGGATTAGGCCTCTTATTTTGTAGGCCTACCACGGATATACCTTCATTTACTATTTGATTTGGGCAGGACGGCATTCTGCTTCTTTCGAAAAATGTTCATATTCCTGGTGGTGACATCTCTACTACAATTTGTCTATTGATCGGGTTTTCTTGCTCACAGCCGGGTATCAGAATGAGCACCTACATGTACATCGCATGTAATACAAGTGTAACAGCTGGTAACACCGGGATGAAATCTTTGTTGTGATATACTGTAGTTTATATTGTGTCGGTGATTGATTATGCGTAATTCTATCTTGAGCAATTGTGTGTGTCAGGACAACAATCTTCTCGTGTCTATTTAACAGACTGAATACAGTGCAGTAATTATTATACAGGGTGTCCATAAAGTTTGTACCTGGTTTTAACTTACTGTCTTCACGTGTTCTTCAAAATGTTTTTCCGAGATAATCTAAGATATTCAAAGATATTTGACCTTGGATATTGCTGCAAGCAAAACTTAGGGGACTCATCAATGTGATATATCAAATTTGAATTTGAACATTTGAATTTGAAATGACAGCGGGTTAAAATCAGGTACAAACTTTATGAACACCCTGTATATGTAAGTAGAGGCTCGATGTGGTATTTTATGGACAGCTCTGTAACAGTGCATTA
Source organism: Prostheceraeus crozeri (assembly GCA_907163375.1). Classification (NCBI taxonomy): domain Eukaryota; kingdom Metazoa; phylum Platyhelminthes; order Polycladida; family Euryleptidae; genus Prostheceraeus; species Prostheceraeus crozeri. Next base: position 1,056,466 of record CAJQUW010015437.1, read on the forward strand.
TCTCATGTTATTTGGTCAGATGACTCATGTGTAATTGAATGTCAGACATCTTCTAATAAAGAGCACAAGTAAATCTCCTATCAAGACGTGCTCTCTCTTACTTTTCTCAAGGGTTATCGGAAACGCCTATAACCACTAGGTAAACCCACGACAATCTTTATAAAGAATCTTCAATCTATATGTACGCCAGTTCGGTCAGCTTCGTCATCTAACTGCTGGCCACATCATCTTCGAAATCAGCCACTTCAATATAGTGGGAATTCGTCACCTGGCGCTGTCTAATTTCGGCGTAGTTCTCAAAGTGAGGTTCATCCTAGAACAGGTCCGTTAGAGGAAACGTCTATATATTAGTGCAGTTTATCAGACCGCTACAGCTGATCATCATGGAGTATTCGCAGCACTCACACATCGATAAATATTCCAAAGGAGCGCGGATTGTTGAGAGAACTTGACGAATTCCGTAGCAGGGTCCAGGAGACCGTGCTTGGCAGCTGAAACACTTTTAGGTCATAGCACTAAAACAAATAATAATTGGCGGTCCAAACTTTACATATGACTTCACTATGTCAATTCATAAAAAAGTCACGGCAGGGATTTCGGAATCAGTCATTATCTACCTTTCTACAGCGGATTGAATATTGAAAAATCCTGAACGGCTCGGCAAAGCAGGACAACCGCTTTTACATTTGTTTTCAGTATAATTACTGAATTGATATTTACGTATTTAAAATATATAATAAAATATTATAATAATTGCAATCGTTAATTTTATTTTGTAGTAGGCTACGATACAGATTTCTCATATTTTCTGATAAATTATTTTTACAGATTGAATTGATACAACACAATTTATTTTTGTTATTGGTGATACTTAGATAACATGTAATTGGAAATTTTCATGATCATGATCATATGTAACAGTACATCAGGCCTACAGATATTTTGACAACGTAGGCCTATTTAACAAAACTAAATTACTGCTCGTTTCCATTTACCAAAATACCAAAGCAGTTGGTAAAAAATAGCATTTACGATGATCAACATGCTAAGTATTATCATGTATTTTAACGTTCAACAAAATTTTCTAAACACAAAAAGTACGGCACCCGTACTCATAGTATTTAAAAATGAGCAAGGGAGTCATAAAAGTCATGTAAATCTCTATGTAGTATGATCTTCAAAGACTGGAGATGTTCAAACTTGACCTTTTTTATTTTGCGTCTTGTTGTATGCCGTTTTGAAGGAAATTCAGCAGGCAACACATTTCTTCTACCCAAATAAAGAAGTTGCCAATCCTCATCAAAGTCCAACTTATAATATATCGAGCCGTCAGGTTGATGCTGAAGTCCAGAAATGTCCGTAACAACTAACAACATTTTCATTTTACCAAGTTTCATTGATTTTGCTGCTCCCATAATCTTTTCGAAATCAAGGAAAGCTGCATATGTTAGATGGTGCGTCATGTATTTTTCGTGACTGCGTCTTGCTGATTGAATTAATGGAATGTAGTCAGTTGGTAAGTTAATTTCCATATTCTTTATCCTTTTTCCGATTGAAGTGTGGACACTATCTACTTCCATTTGAGTATGTCCACGAACCAAAACTTTTTGTTCAATTGTTACTCCTGCTTGAAACGCGGAATATCGCAAGGCCGTTGACAAAACTTTATTCCGCTTTTCATATGTACATCCATCTGAGTAAATAATAGCCTTTTTAATACAAGTGAATGTTTTCTCTCAAATAAGGGGCAAGTACCACACGTTGTGCATCAACACAAATGAGTTTCGCTGATGCATCTTCCTTACAATATGTTTTGTCTTTAGCTTTTTCAGCTTGCACAGTTTCTTTGTTTTTTTCGATGAAGAGTATAGGACTCTTCGTTAATGCTTTCTGTTGACATTGATGTTAATTTTGACAACATATGTCGCATTGGTCCATCCGAGGTTTGAAACTGGCAATATTGAGGCTTTTCAGATGATTAATAAAAGTGTTATATGACACATGTTCATCTTCATTTTTACTTTTAGCTGCCGATGCTTATTCACGACATAAATCAGTAAGCGAATAAAAGAAAGGCTCAACACAAAATTTGTTTGTATCTGTGAGGCAATAGTGAGACGGCATCTTAGGTAATTTATCTAAAAATTCTTTTAAAAACTTCGGTCTTGTGGATAGTTCAGGCTGCTTTCTCTCATCCGGACCTTGCTACGAACTTAGCTTTTCGTTTTTGATAATGGTGTTGTGAACCCACCACTTCGCCAAACCGACGGTCTTCAAAAACATGTTCTGACAAACTCTGTAATTTTGCAAGTGACAGATGAAACTATGTCTGTTTTCCTCGGTTAAATCTGTCTGATCTCCACTATTTTCTTTGATGAGCACTAAATCCCTCACGAGTATATTCTTCTCAATCCACATATTCCATACTTTCCTGTGAATGCCATTTCGATCATCGTCTGAGACTCTACTACCCTCATAATAAACTGCTTTACACTGACACCTATCACCAATAGTTCGTTCACTCTTCAAAACATCTTCAAACCGTTTATCTACTTTGTTGTCATGCCTGCCGATGTAGCTTAATCATTTTTCACGATTTTTCTGTTTTATTCTTTTTACCTAGAAGTTCTGCCTTTGTAGTTGACAGAATTATGCTTTCACAAATGTTTTCAGTCCATGTACTCAGTACATTGCATTCACAAGCGGTCATCAAGATGTCAACAGAGTCCCTCACTGATGAAGAGAGATCAGGATGCTTACGGGAGGCTGCAGTATTTACGTTGCAATCGGTAGCGGTCATTAAGATGTTACTGGAGTCGCTCACAGCCTAAGAGAGATTAGGATGCTTACAGGAGGATGTAGAATTTGCGCTGTAGTCGGCAGCGGGTTTCGTCAAGATGCCATCAGAGTAGTTTACAAATGTAGAGAAACCAGGATGTTTGCAGGCAGTCGTAGCATACACATTGCACTCAGAAACGGTCATCAAGATGCCAACACTCACGCATGAAATGAGATCAGGATGCTCACAGGAGGCTGTAGCATTTACGCTGCAGTCGGTAGCGCTCGCAACTAATGAGAGATCCCGAGGTTCATAGGAGACTGTATCATTCATGTTGCAATCAGCAGCGGATATCAAGTTGTTACTGAAGTTGTCGACAAATAAAGAGAGATCACTATGTTCACGGGAGGCTGTAGCAATGATACCATGCATTTTGTCATTAGCAGCAGTTTTCAAACAATCGTTATCCGATTAGGACACATCACGAACATGAAGATTTTGATGTGAGATGCCAATAGTTTCACTGCTTTCGGTGCAGGTCACTCCACATTCTGCAAAGACGCTTTGAAAGGTTTTATTTACTTTTAGCCTGTTACTGAGTCGCTGTCGTTTTTCTGTGTCTGAGAAAGACTATATTCAACCATTCCTTCTCTTCGGCATTTCGGCGCCCACATGCTAGTGATTGGGATCGAAGTTATTCGTTTAGCATTCAAGGCTGTTGTGCGAGTTAGCAGTCACAGGGTCACTCTGTATTAAACCCCTGCGCCGCCGGCGAATGCGTCTGCAGTGTCAACTAAAGAACTTCTAGCAGCTATACTGTCTAATGATAATTATTTGAATTTGTGAGCACGTGACTTCGGCAGTTTGATCCAGTAAATGTGATGACAGACAATAATAGCGCAAACCGTCTAATTAAGTTGCACGTCTAATTAAGTTGCACCGTCTAATTAAGTTCCAATCTTCAGTTGCACACACCCTTTCACCAAAAAATGTGGGGCGTGTATCCCTGCCTCCCACAAAAGAACATGAAATACTATATGAATTCTATGATGTATGGATATTTTAAAGTTCTCAGCTTACAACGAGAATTCAACTGAATCCAGTAATTTTATGACACTAACTTCAGTTTCGCATTAGATTATGATTTCCCGATATTTGTAAAACAATTCAAATTTTCAATTAAGCTTTATTCCAAATAAAGTTTTCCTACATTAATAAGACACTTCCGTTTAAGATGTATTTTCATGCATGAATTACAATCAAACGATGCACATCGAGTGAAAGAATTTTCATGGGTTTACTTAATGAAAATGAAGAAATTTCTAGGAACCGATTAATAAAATGTATATATACAGTAGTCCCTGTCATTGACGAACCTGCTTTTAACGACTTCCTGTCGATTACGACCAAACAGTTTGGCACCGATGCAAAATTGATATATCACCTGTATAATTCAGCCTGTGCATAACGACTTCCTGTCTAACGCGACTTACGACCTCAGTAATTCGGCAAATTGTTCTCTGATCCCTGTTTATTACGACCACAGATTGCGGGGGAACGATAAATGTGTGTAGATGTTTCGCTAGCTTTATGCATTAATTACAGACAAACGTCTTATTACGCAACAGCTGTCAGCCAGTGACGTCGCGTGCTCCCAGACCACAGGCCTTCGCTCGGCATTGGAATACTATTTCTATACCAGACATTTTTTATGTTATAGCATTAATTTTCATAAAAGATGAATTTTTAATAACAATTTCCCGAACATTTTTTAATGCCAAGTCAATGTGCACATGAGAAGTTAATTGCTCATGTCGCCTAACCGCCTTACTCAAGGAGCTGAAATTACTATATCCCCTCTCTGTCCAGACCACATTTTCTCGAGAAAAAAGGAGGAAGGGAAACAGTTTCTGGTGTTTCTCACGGCTGGCCAGCCACTCATGTGTTTGAACTTTGATGCATTAAAATGTCTTGTGTATCTCTTATTTCTTTCTCTGTGAGTACTTTCAATTTTTAAATCAGGTGTTGGCCTACCTTGCTTGACGACTGTCATCTTTTCAGTATATTCTTTTCGGACGAAAGGAACAATTGGATTGCGTTTCCCTTTCTATATTTAAGTACCGAGCCTCGATCAAGAATAACGGAGAATTTCATTGTAAAAATTGGAGAAGGGAAAGCATTATGTCTATCGAGAAAGCCAATATTAGTGCGGGCGCGTGCGCTTGCTGCCTCACATGCACACAACTCGCTTTCGCTCCGTCTGAACACACGCACGACTAGCATGTGTGTCTAATCGTTAGAAGAAAACAGCTGTGATTCGTGCACGTGCAAAACTGTTCACTCTGAGGTTGAGCGTCTGATTTTGAGACGGACAGCTACTACGAGAAGCTATCGAATTTAAATGAAATATAATGAATAATGACACTTTTCATTTTTATAAATGTTGGTAAATTATTATTTAGGATGCGCCGAAGGCCTCGCAGGTACGGAGAAGACGCCACTGCTGTCAACTAACCATCTTAATCCCTCACTTTCAGCTCTGACAGATACATGAGTCTCAACATTCTCAACTTACTGGCTTCATCTTCTCCTGTAGCTTGCTAGAGGCGATGAGGCTACATAAGGCCTACATCTGAATTTATTCTACATAATTGTGCCGCTAGTATAATCTTGTAGTTTTACATAATGTCTACATCCAGCACCTAACACAGGTATCATCAAATTTTCTCATTGGTTAATGTCTGCTTTATACTTATGTTTGTGCATCACATTATTGTTATATTTCTATACAGTTTTCCAAACTTTCACTAAATCTTGCGCAATAGGCCCTTTGAATGGACTTAGAAGCAATAAAAGCTAGTATCATTCGTGCAATCATGCTGTGTTGAACTATGAGTACGTGTAGGCTTATGATTGGATATTACTATAGGCCTGATGTCATATATCATATAAAAAGGTGGCCAAAAGTTTACCTGCAAATAACGACCACCTGTCTATAACGACTTTATTTGCTTGGCAGAGAGGTGGTCGTTAAAGACAGGGACAACTGTATCCAATGCGCACACAAAGAGACTATAGTTTTTCTCAAATCTGCCATGCGTCAAACAAGTTGGTTGAAAACTTTAGTCACAGAGTTGAATTTCACTGTTAAGTTTCGAATTTTTCAGCTACAATGCTGAACAACTAGTGAAATTCTTAATTTCAGGGCACGTACCCTCAGGGGTGCGCGTACTAAAGGTTGAAAACCGCTGATCTAGCTAAACTTTTACATAGAAACCGGATTTGAATCCATGAATTCCACACTTAGACGATTTGCCACTGCGATTTGCTGACAAAGCACTGAAGAACATCTAACTGACATAAGATGGTTTGTGCGTAAAATCTTCTACATTTTTAACAATTGCTCATTTCTGAAAGAAAATGATTGGCTAAATTCTAAATTGCGATATGATACATTGATACATTTTCATCAGAGCTAAAACTCATTGGCATTGGAACAATAATATGCAAAAAATGGAAAAATGAAAATTTTTCACTTAGACGGTTTGTGACTGACCATCGACGCATGCAAGCAGACGGAGATGTTAAACATTTCTTGTTCTTTATTTAATGGATTTTGTGCTAATTGTCATCGATTAATCGCTTATCGAGATTCAATTTCTTGATATGTGGATCTCACTTTATTTAGCTCGCAAGCTTTACTTGCACGCTTTTGATGAGAGTCACATTTCAATTTTCACTTGCATCTTTGCATGTTATAATATTGATGTGTGAACGAATTGGAGCACTTCTTGTTTATTTACTTAAGACTTGTCATGTGGTAAAACCATTATCTTTTGTTTGATATTTCCTCCTGTGCGACACTATTGATATACGCCAGACATTTGAGGTTGAGTACATAGTAATTTCGTTACGTCCTCGGTGAGGCTGAACAAGCAAAATGTGTGTGACTAAAATCTAAATAAACTGTCTCCGCCAATTTTGGTACTTCTAGCGTCAATTTTGACTGTGCGAGCAAGGCGTGAGCATCTGTCGATCTCTGCGTGCACATGTTCAGCAAATTGTTCTTCACAAAATGTCTGTCCCGAGATGCGGCTGTTGTTCGATGAAATACGGTATGCATTTCCGATTTTCGAAACAGACAGTGGAATCTTGAAGAATATTACGAGTAATAGGAAAATCCAAGTAATAGTTTTCCTAGGGAATCCGCAAAACAGATGTTCGTTTTCGAGGTATTCTATTTCACGAGATCTTTCCATCGTTCTACACAATCATCGTCAGGAAAATCCAATCTCGATATGCATGGGATCAAGGACGTCTAGATATATTAGTAGCATTACCATATTAACAGTATTAATTTAATTCATTAATATTAATATATTAATAGTATACTTATGATATGTCTAGTAGACCTTGATAGGATATAAAGTGTTTTCCGAAATTAATGCCTATTCTGAAAATAAGACCGTGTGATTTTTCAGAATAATTTTGACCTTTTCTCTTTCTTTTAACTTCAGAATCTTTTTAGAATAAGAAAATAAGCCCTGGGTGAGAGCGGCAGAGAGATAAAAAAAGATACGGGGATGCATAATGCGGTGCAAGCCATCATTTTCAAAATATTTTATCTTTTGACAAATAAAAATAGTGACGAGACATATCGCTGTGTTCTCTCGCAAGCTCAAACACACAGATGAGCAATGAAAGATTGTGCATTGGGTAGCAAATTCATGGGATGGAATCACAGACAGCTGCAGGCCTATTGTCAATGCGCTAAACAGCAGGCTACCTGGATAAGAACTTCAATTCCATGAGACCTCCATTCAACATGAGAGCGAAAATTCTTGTGCAGGAAATTGAGTTATACATTGATTATATTAAGAATTCGTCTAAGTTAGAAAAACTCAACTGACAATGCCATCGTATTATCTGCGGGAGTGAATGCCGAAGAGATTGTCTTCAAAATCAGGACGAACGACGCAAAATCCGAGCCTTAAAAGAATTTAATGACCTATTTTCACCAGAAAATTGCCTACACGACTTGATGCCTGAACGTCTTACACACTCCAAACACTTATAAATGCCTTTATCACGGACTCAGAGAAGAAGAGACTCATTTATCCCTACCTGTACTTCACTCTATAACTTCAACATGTAATCCATCGTTCTATCTTTTTATCTTTTTATGACTTATTTCTTAGGTACTCGTGCTTGAATGATGTACTCGAACGTGAAATCCAACCTCTCTTGTAATATTATATTGACGTATTTCTTACTCGTTATGTATTCCAAATGATGTATTCCAACATGCGATTCAACCTCTTATATTTTTATAGGGCCTAGACGTATTTCTTACTCGTGTATGAATGATGCACTTGAACATGTAATCCAACATGCGATTCAACCTCTTATATTTTTATAGACGCATTTCTTACTCGTGCATAAATAATGTATTTAAACATGAAATTCGACATTTTCTATCATCTTATTTTGACGCATCTTCTTGCCCGTATTTGAATGATCATTTCCGAAAATGTACAAGAGTTTTGTGATTGTCTGTGATTTTCATTAACGAAATTAAACGGTTCATTACTATTATTTATTATTTTACGAAACAGTGGCGTCGCGTGCTCCCAGATCATAGGCCTTCTCTCGGCATTGGAATACTAACTATTTCTAAACCAGAAATTTTATGTTGTAACATTAATTTTCATAAACGATGAATTTTCAATAACAATTTCCCGAACATTTTTTAAGGCCAAATGAATGTGCACATGTGAAGTCGATCGCTCATACCGCTTAACCGCCTTACTCAAGGAGCTGAGATTATTACCCCTATCTGTCCAGACCACATTCTCTCGAGAAAAAAGGAGGAAGGGAAACAGTCTCTTGCTTTTGGTCATAGCCGGTCAGCCACTCAAAAGTTTGAATTTTGATGCATTAAAATGTCTTGTGTATTTCTTATTTCTTTCTCTCTGAGTGCTTTCAATTTTTATATCAGTGGCCGTATTGTCAACGCGTGCTAATTGCTAAATAGTTCACTATCTGTCTATTTAGTCAAACTTCGTATTCTGAATGCAGTCTAAATAGTCATGACTATTTAGATTGAACTATTTAGTAGGATATCTGACTAAATGGAATTCTGAAAGATGCATGATGACTATTTAACATGCTATTTAGATCAAAAATTTAAGACAGCTACTGAGCTGTCTAAAACCTAACTATTGCTACATTGATGGTGATAGATAGTGATCATTTGTAACTCTCTTTATAATTCTCGCATTAATTAAACGAAAACATTCATATAATGAATGACTGGGTGATGAACAAAAACAATTTACTTGCAATATGATATAAGACGTCACAGAAATCGTTATTTGCTGCCGTTGTTTATAAATGTGTATGTACGGTTCTTTTAAAGGGAATCCTGACCACACACATCGAGCTGTATTTGTGTGTTAGCGAATACAAACTTGATACGCATCACTTTGTGAATTTAATTCAATATGTCAAAAGCTTGACAAAGCATATGACCATGCTTGACGACTGTCATCTTTTCAGTATATTCCCTTCGGACGAAAGGCGTGGTTATGAGCTCATCTACAGTACTAAACACGGCGTCACATCAATCACGTAAAAATAAATTGTGGAATTCCTCCTAATCTGGGTGTTCGAGTCAGATGCATTACTCTGCACTCATTGGCGAACACTCATCATCTGATTACAGTCTTATCTGAACGTCCGTCAGCTGCTATTGTTGCCGTAGCGGCCTCTCTGACGAGAAACGAAGGACAGGAACAATTGGGCAGCGCTTCCCTTTTTATATTTAGGTACCGCACCTCGATCAAGAATTGCGGAGAATTTGGTGATGATGAGAAAAAAGTACAGTACTCCCTTTAGTAACGGCTTTAATAAAATCGAATATCTAAAAGTATATACACGTCAAACGTTTCGCGACGCAGTCGCTACCTCAGTGCACTAAAAAGAAGGTAAAAGCAGTCAGAGCGAGTGGTTTATATATCAAGGTGATAATACCGTAGACAGAGTATCTCTCAGCCAACCAGCTCGTCTTTGCGGTTCAACTGTGGTCTCCTATCTTTGATATAGCGAGCTTCAGCCAGACGATTTTCAAGAGGCGAATTATGTTTGGAAATGATATTGATTGTGAAATCGAAAATGTCAAGGTTACTGTCGTGGTCATTTATTGAATGTTCGGAGAGGGCACTGGTATTGCTCTGCAAGCGTAAACTACGTTCATGCTCCTCGTAACGAATTTTGAAAGGCCTATTAGTTTGCCCAATATAACTTTTGTTACATGTTTACAAGCAAATTCGTAAACTACAAAGCGCACATCGCAGGGATAAGGGTTGTCGAGAAGATTACAGAGATTATAGTTTACATGCTTTTTAGCAGATTTTTTAGAAAACTATTGGCTAGTGGTTACAGGTAGTTTGTATTTTCTTATTAAGTTATTGATTTTTCTATTACAAACAACTATCATTAATAAAACTAAGAGAAAGCCTAACATTATTCTCACAATTGCTTTTGCGAGTTGTGCTTTTACTTTTTTCAAAATCGCGACTTTTATAATTGTTTTTGCGCAATCTGTTATAAAAATATCTGTTATAAAGCAATGAAAGAAAGCCCTTTCAACAAATTGTCTATGGTCGAGTCTAGATTGTCAATTTTGTCCCAATTCTTTTCAGCAAACTTTTGAACACAGTTGATCCCAAAATCGATAGGGATGCTGGGGTATAGGTTTTTGACATCAAGTGAGATGAATTTTTTATTTAGCAAATTATTGAAATTACAATTATCTAAAGCACTCATGAGAGATTCAGTATTGCGAAGATATGATGGAACCAATCTAGCTAGCTGATTTAAGATTTGGGTAACTAGCCTTGCTGTCAACCTTTTGGGTAGGGCTAAATGATCGAAGCGATGGGCCTCAAAGGGTAGCCATTGTTGCCAGGTCCTTTGTGATCTTTAATAAAAGTTATGAAATTAGGTGGTCGAGTGCCGCAAGACTTTAGTCTTTCAACTTGATTACGTGTGAAATGATTTTTGCAAAAACTATCAATAATTTTATTCGCTTGAGTTTCGATGTGTTTACATTTGTTGTTAACAACAAGACGGTAATTATTTTTATCGAGCAGCAAGTTACGGGTGCTTTCTTCATAATTGGCCTTATCAGTGACAACAAAACGATTTGTTTTATCAGATGCTACAGCAACTAGATTATTTTGATTTAAAAAACGCTTCGTATCGTGAAGAGACTTATTGATATTTTTATAATATTGGTTTCTTTTAGTGAATTCAACCTCCTTAGTGATGACATCGAGTGATTCACATTTGAAGAGATTCGAGTGCATCTCTTCGTCACTAGACATAGAAGGGGGGCAAAGGAACACGATTACGATGAAAAGGTACATGTATGCTAGAGGTCAAATTACTATCAATCTGACGCGCATTCCAACGCAACTTATTAGTTAGGACGTCTAGGTCTAGTTTGACTTGATCAATAAATTCCTCATTCAAACGCGGAGGAATTCTGAACTTGGGTCTTTTGTCTAAAACATTTTGGGCGCTTGCAGGCAAGGTATATCACAATCGACGACAATCGACGAGCTGGTCACCCGAGATAGACCCATATTTACGGTGCCAAAACTCATCCAGGTGATGAGGAAAAGGAAAATGCGGCTGGTGCTCAAAATGGTATGACACAGGTAATACACGATACGGAAAACCAGTCAAGGCACTCCACTTCCGTGAGTGACGGTCGAATGTCACCGTCTCTTCATTGCTCAACATCTTCTCCACCATGTCCAGGAGGGTAACCACCGTTGCAGGAGAACATCGTCGAAACACATTGAGATATTCGTATCCGCACTTCCGTTCCAGATCGGAGATCTTCTCTTGGGTGTTGTAGATGCAGCTTCTGATGAGCTCCTTCTTCATCGACTGCAACTTCCTATTCACTGCTGCTTCATTGGTGTGGACTTCAGGAACCACAGAAAACCAGTTTGAGATAAACTTCGGAACAACTCCTTGCTTAAGACAGGTTTTGAGAAACAGACCATCGCACTGCGCCTTGACCTTCTTCAAAGATGTGTTGACCAAATACCTTGCAGAGTTGCACGTGTCAGTATCCTTGATCACGGACTTCACATAACCTTATACGGGAGGGTGTTCATTGTGAGGGTGAGAAATAGCAGAAAAAAGCTGCTATTGTTGCCGTAGCGGCCTCTCTGACGAGAAACGAAGGACAGGAACAATTGGGCAGCGCTTCCCTTTTTATATTTAGGTACCGCACCTCGATCAAGAATTGCGGAGAATTTGGTGATGATGAGAAAAAAGTACAGTACTCTCTTTAGTAACGGCTTTAATAAAATCGAATATCTAAAAGTATATACACGTCAAACGTTTCGCGACGCAGTCGCTACCTCAGTGCACTAAAAAGAAGGTAAAAGCAGTCAGAGCGAGTGGTTTATATATCAAGGTGATAATACCGTAGACAGAGTATCTCTCAGCCAACCAGCTCGTCTTTGCGGTTCAACTGTTGCGCTTTGTTGTCACTGATAAGGCCAATTATGAAGAAAGCACCCGTAACTTGCTGCTCGATAAAAATAATTACCGTCTTGTTGTTAACAACAAATGTAAACACATCGAAACTCAAGCGAATAAAATTATTGATAGTTTTTGCAAAAATCATTTCACACGTAATCAAGTTGAAAGGCTAAAGTCTTGCGGCACTCGACCAGCTAATTTCATAACTTTTATTAAAGATCACAAAGGGCCTGGCAACAATGGCTACCCTTTGAGGCCCATCGCTTCGATCATTTAGCCCTACCCAAAAGGTTGACTGCAGGGCTGTGGAGCCGGAGCCGAGCCGGAGCCGGAGCCTTAAGGAGCCGATGGTTTTGGTCGGAGCCGGAGCCGATTTATCACAAAGGCTCCGGCTCCGGCTCCGATAGTTTGAGCTTTGATATAAATCTAGAATTTTGAAAGTTATTAATTGGCATCATAAAAAAATTAAATCATTTGAAATCTAAAGATATGTCTTTTAAGTATACCAATGATCTGTCCTCCACGATATCTTTCTTTGCAGTTGCCGCCTTCTTTTGTATTATATTTATTATATATTTACACACATGTGTAATATTATTTTATTGCATATGTTTCGTAAGACTAATTTCCATATTGACAACGTATTCTCCAAAATCCATTAATTTGAAGACTTGTTATATGCATGCTAGCTAGATGATTGTAGATTCCTAGAGACAAGTCGCCAGTCATTTATGCACACATTTCCAGTTCAGTCAGCAAAGATAATATAGCTACATTTCTTGCGCAATGTCTTAAATCTAATACGGTTACTATGTAGGCTATCATCTATCGGTATGGCTACTGGCAGAAGCTACTGGCATCTGTGACAATGCCAATTTCCTTAGATTGTATTGTAGGCTCTTGTGCAGTCCCCCCACCTACATTTTTCAAGACAATCGATTATTCAATTTGATCAATTTTGATTGGAGGGATAACTCTTCACACTCACACGAATGACTTGACTACAAGTCCTCGCATGGCTATAGCAATAAGCGACCCAGTCACTTCTAGTAGCGCCTTATTATTCTAAAGGTATCTCATTCACAATGAATTTCCTTTGACTTCAAAATTCAAAGGGTATATTTCAATGCGAAAAAACCCGAAGGCAAATTACAATGTTGACTTGCTGACGAAGTTTGCGACTATGACATCGCAATTACCCACGTAGATTTTTACAACAGCACGGAATGCTTCACTCAAACCGGTGATGCTGAAACGGACATCCAATGGTGCTGCATCTTTTGACCAGAGAAAAAATGGGGGGGGAGGACTGCACAAGAGCCGTATCGTGTAATAATATTTCCCCAAATGTCATAGACCTGTGGATTTCAAGAATTTTCATTATTATTTTATCCGTCTGTCAACACTTTATGCTGATATCATGCTGACTTATATGTAAACAATAAAAAAAGACTGAAACGCTCTCAATAAAGGCGCCTTTTGACCTCCCTTTTCTATTGTCTGTGACATTAACCCGCACGCGCATTCGAAAGCTAGCAAAGTAGATGGGATTTCTGCTCGGTGCTCGCAGTCAAATTTTTATTATGCATAGCACCCTGCAACATACTGTGTGATACTCCGAGTTCAGTTTCATCAGCCTAACCATCATCAGAGGAATAGTGGTAATGTGTTATACATAAATTGAATATAATAATATACATGAATCATTGATGAATTATTTAGTGCAACTTTACGCCATTTTGAAAAATACGAAATTAATATAATGTAAGTTAGGCCTTAACTTATTAAGTATGCTGCATAGAATTACAAAGCTTGTCATAAATTAGATATTTTTAATTCTTTTAAGTATAATTTTCAATTGTACATTTCTAGCCTACACTGCAATGAGGCTATCTAAATTACAATTTCTACAGATGATGAGTCGTGGGCTACCCACCGATCATATTATTCATGGACTAACAGACTATTGAATAAAGGCAATAACAAATAACAATAACAACCTAAGCTAGCCTACATACACTTTAATATTCAATAAAGCAATTGATATCTATATTGACACGGTATATTTGGCTATATAACCGATACCCTTTCCATGTTCGAGTAGATACAGGCCCTATAAGCTATTTAGAGGCATACGCTATCCAGTTTCAAGTTCAAACTTTGTTAAAAAGCTTATACTACTATTCGGCCCCTGTGACGACTAATTAGGTATATCATCATCACTCATGTGGTCTTATTTAATGTAGCCTCGTAGTAGACTGGTTGCAGGCTAGGCCAATTTATATTTAGCCAGTGCGGGAGATCTTTATCTAATTTAACCAATCCTGGCTATAACTTTATTTTATCTTTCAGAGATAGTCAATTCATGCAAAAATATATGACAAGTACGTTATTTGTCATTATATTAGGCTATTATCATTCTTATTATTAACTTAAGTCGTTGCTTGTTAATGAAAACTAATTTGATGATTGTAGCAAGCCTATAAAGGCCACACCGTTATCCAAAAAACCCGTTCAACGGATCCAGGATAACCAGCATAGATAGAACCTGAATTTGAAGCCGGAGCCGAGCCGGAGCCTTTCACATCAGTGTCGTGGAGCCGGAGCCGATGAGATAACGCATCGGCTCCACAGCCCTGGTTGACTGGCTAGTTACCCAAATCTTAAATCAGCTAGCTAGATTGGTTCCATCATATCTTCGCAATACTGAATCTCTCATGAGTGCTTTAGATAATTGTAATTTCGATAATTTGCTAAATAAAAAATTCATCTCGCTTGATGTCAAAAACCTATACCCCAGCATCCCTATCGATTTTGGGATCAACTGTGTTCAAAAGTTTGCTGAAAAGAATTGGGACAAAATTGACAATCTAGACTCGACCATAGACAATTTGTTGAAAGGGCTTTCTTTCATTGCTTTATAACAGATATTTTTATAACAGATTGCGCAAAAACAATTATAAAAGTCGCGATTTTGAAAAAAGTAAAAGCACAACTCGCAAAAGCAATTGTGAGAATAATGTTAGGCTTTCTCTTAGTTTTATTAATGATAGTTGTTTGTAATAGAAAAATCAATAACTTAATAAGAAAATACAAACTACCTGTAACCACTAGCCAATAGTTTTCTAAAAAATCTGCTAAAAAGCATGTAAATTATAATCTCTGTAATCTTCTCGACAACCCTTATCCCTGCGATGTGCGCTTTGTAGTTTACGAATTTGCTTGTAAACATGTAACAAAAGTTATATTGGGCAAACTAATAGGCCTTTCAAAATTCGTTACGAGGAGCATGAACGTAGTTTACGCTTGCAGAACAATACCAGTGCCCTCTCCGAACATTCAATAAATGACCACGACAGTAACCTTGACATTTTCGATTTCACAATCAATATCATTTCCAAACATAATTCGCCTCTTGAAAATCGTCTGGCTGAACACACGACTAGTGTGTGTATAATTGTTAGAAGAAAACAGCTGTGATTCGTGCACGCGCTGCAAAACTGTTCACTCTGAGGTTGAGCGTCTGATTTTGAGACGGAAAGCTGTACACAGCTATCACGAGAAGCTATCGAATTTAGATGAAATCTAATGAATGACATTTTCATTCTTATAAATGTTGGTAAATTATTTTTGAGGATGCGCCGAAGGCCTCGCAGTACGAGGAAGACGCCACTGATACGAACTCTCCTCAGGAATTCTAGGAAGTGCTCGCCTGTAAAGCATTCCACATGATAACGATGTGATCGTATTCGAATTAATTGTTATTTATGAGTTTCTGAATAAAAGATCTTAATGGAAAGTAAGTTTACATGGTCTGTTTTCGAATTTCTGACCTAGGTCACTAGGTTTTCCTCTGTAACATAGTTTTATGATATGCCCTACTAAAGCATCCCCGAGCACTGGCTCTAGGGTCGTATTTCGGAGTGAATCATAATAAGCCATATGTTATTTTCGGAAAACACGATATTTTTTCAAAGAACATTTTACGTATGTCTTCATGATGCCGAATTACTTGGCCACCACAAGTGGTGAATGTAGTGTTTGGTGTAAAGCATGAAGTTAACAATGAAAATACAGGTAAGTGAATATGTACACTACACAGCGGCTGTGATGTTCATATTTTACTCAGTAGCAGTCAAAACCAGGTGGCCAGTCATCCGATCAAAGCTTTTATGCACAATAATGAAAGATGCCGTAGAGATTGCATGATCAAATACGTTTATTGTCATACATGTTTTAATACGTGAAACGTATCATCGTCAGTGAACAGCAACAGTGATACATGCGCAAAGACTTAAATACATCCAAGAGTTCATTCAAAATGAGCGCTAACAGGCATAACAAATAACAAAGAAAAACAATTTCAAAATAATAACAACTGAAATGACTCGGTTTGGGTATTCATGAGTTTCTTTTGTTGTTTTTTGTATGATTTAAGCAATAAAGCTTCTCCAATACGAGTGTAATTAGTAAGTAATAAAATAGAGAACGACTTTTCATTTGGGAAGTGCTCATGAAGAGAAATTTCAGAGGCTGGTCTGCATTAATGTGTTCTTTGATCCAGGTATACAGATGGCTTCGAGTTTCCCCGATGTAGCACTCTTGACAGTGCTCACAACTGTATCTATTAATTAAGGAGGAATGCTCGTTAAAAGGGATAGGATCTTTATAGCGACATAAATGTTGTGATTTGTACGTATTGTAAGCTATCTTTAAACGACTATTTTTTAAAATGGAATTTATTCTATGAATCTTCATCGATATATCCTCATGACTTTCGGGGAGATACGGTAGCTTCCAATAGATAGAAACTTTAGTATCATCAGGCTTAGGGTTATAAGTATCACACTTATTGAAAACGTATTCGTTGAAAGAAGAACTGTATCCATTCTTAAGAAAAATAGCTTTAATAATTTTCTTGTTTTAAAGACAAATATCAGGATCGGTCGTTAATTTTTGCGATCTAGTGTATAATGCTTTAATAGCATTTATTTTATATTTATCAGGAGAATAGGCGAGCTGGTGAGTATAGACAAATGTGTTAGTCTCTTTAAGAAGCCATTTATTTTTCAAAACACCATCTTCGATATAAACAGTCATATCAAGAAAATTAAGAGTATTGTTATTGGGGTATTCCATAGTGAACTTAGTATCACCATGACTAGAATTGAGAGAGACGAGAAAATGGATGTATTTAAGTCTTTGCGCATGTATCACTGTTGCTGTTCACTGACGATGGTACGTTTCACGTATTGAAGCATGTATGACAATAAAAGTATTTGATCATGCTTTTATGCACACTTTCTATTCGCAAGGCATTCTTTTTACACTAGCAGTACTGGTGATGAAACACGACTTCTGGGCAGGTGCGGAGGCCCAATGAGGAGACGCTGAAGTGTTCTTCGACGTTGACGAGGAGCGGCAGCAAGACCGTGTGGTAAACTTCTGGAAGCGTACAAGTAGCTTGTGCAGACCATAGAAATTTATAACAATAAAACCTCTAGAGTGGAAGAAAAGCTTCATGCAATACACAAAAGTGGCGCAAAAATCGCATACATTTTCACTTAGATACACTTGTCAACGGTTGTCATTGGTAGAATCAGCACATGTGCAGCTTTTCATTGGTTCTTCGTGCCCCAACTTAGTTCCACCGGATATGCCGCGACCAACATTCTAGTCAACTTCAGATAAACAATCTATTTCTATGGTATAGACCTTACCGAACGCGCATGTTAACATGCCTCACTTGAGTGGCTGTCACTCAATAATGTTGAACGAGATGTAGTAGACTTCAATGAATTGTTGGCAACATCCAAAAGGTCACAAACCATTGCATAATATTTGCATCAGAAGTTTTCTGAGCTTTGCGTCAAAAAACTGATTTAACACAAGAATGTACACTATGCAAGAAGATGCAGTGCTCTGCAAAGACATATGATCGATTGATGTTCTTCCTTATGAAATCACTGTTTTGATTGAACATCACCATGTTCATATTAGACTAGACGTCCATTACTCACGTAACTTGTGAGTTCAAGAAATTAACACGTCTTGTAGGCTACATAAATATACAACTCGAGCTTACTCTAAAGTGCATTTGCTCACGGAGCAATTATATAGAAGACGAAAGCACTGCATTATTCCGCAACATTCATCACATCACCGAATTCTTAAGATCGGCGATTGATTTCCATCTTCGATAGTACCAGATTCCATTATTGCGTACTACTTATTTTCGAATTGCGATGTCTTGCGGCTTATTTCACCTTTAACAAACTTTTGAACTCCTATGCAACTTAAAATTGTTTAAAGCATTTTACCATGCGTGATTACATCTTTTAACTAATCTAACAATCTCATATTTTCTCAGAGAAGATAATGCCATGGAGATACTGTTTCATCTCTTTTTAGAACATCTCTGTTGCTTATTTTTTTATGTAAATACAAACCTTTGCAAATGCATCCTATGAAATGAAGGCGATGTTGATTATATGATTGACGCTTGATGTCACTATTTCAACGAATTCAACACCGATGTACATTACTGTCCTTGTTATGATCATAGACGATGTTTAACTGAAGAAATCGTAGTAAGGTTAGCGGTTTTGATGTGCTAGAATAAAATTTCTAATATTTTTTTGCACTGTAATTGCAAACAGCTTTATCAAATCACATCAGTGTTTTAAGCTTGTTAACCCTTTCAATATTCAGGTTATTTGATATGGTTTTATTGCTGTGAGACTAATATTTGTCAAATACTTACATCGCCATCATCTACTAATTACATGCATTTTGGCATTCTACCTTTCGACTATATTTGTCCAAAGTAAAGCAATCCGAAGGATTGTCTTTATGTTCATTCTTTCTTATATTACGTGCTACCATTTTCATATTATCTTTAGATGTTATGCTTCATCAAAATATGTATTCATTCTTTAGTTTACAAGAAGAAGTGTTTTCAAAATATGTTGAAAAATATCAATTGCTGCTCCTCATCGTTATACTTAAAGTAACAACACCAGCGTTTATGGACAGCAAGCGCTATCCATACTATGAAGTTGTTGAATTTAGCTCTGCTGACAGCTTGTGGAATGAAATGAATCAATTCATGTTTCAGCCAATCAATGTAAAATGTCATCACTAGCAGATGTTGTTTCATTTACTAATATAATGTTGCTTCATTAGTATAAAGCCATCCGGAAAACAGTTTTGTTAGCGGGTCTGCATATTCAAAAGCGATAAGATTTCACTCGCATTTTGCGGATCATGCTCTGTGAAAGGAATAAACGTAGCCTTGAGGCGTAAATCAATTGCAATTTATGATGAGGTATTAATTTCAACGGCGTTGGCTGCTGAACTAGTTCGATATTTTGAAATTACCACGAGCATAGCATGCAGCTAACCATGCAATTTTATATTCACTCAATCTATAACATCTCATCGCTGTTAGGGAAATGAGGACTGTAACATTCATGTTACTCTAATATGTAAAAGCCTGTCATTAAGTTCGATTAACCCAGTTTCTCCCACCCTTCTTGCTCTGTTACCCCCGATTATTGGAATATCTTTCTATTTGATCTCTCCATATATTTTCTTTTTAGGGCCATGATGAGTCATTGGAAAACACGTCATTTGACATATATGTCTTAAAACAAATTTACAACATCATTTGAGGTTTGTGTTCACCGGGTCATTCCTCAATGTGAGCATTGAACTTGATAATTTGATAGGAACCCTTTACAGAGGACTCTAAGTTCAGGTTAAAGCGCAAGTCCTCTTGGCCACAGCAGCGTAGCAACTCAACATTAATTAAATCTACAATGTGTATGCAGTTTCGATTTTATTAAATGAATTCGAGTTGAGACCCAATGCCACATGTGAGATATGCACATTTTTGCACTTTTGGAGAAATTTGCACGGATTTGACTGATTATGATAGCAATACAGAAGGAATAATAGCACTTTACAAATCCTGCGTGTCATGTCAACCTTGGAGAGGTAATATAGTTTGTTAAAATAGCGAGTCGATGGGTTGCTGTAATACCGATCAGCCTTATTAATAGGAGATATTTTCTGAAGCGATATTTTCTGGAGACATTTCACGAAACCTGACACTGAAAGAGCAAAGCATCACAATCAAAGACACAGATCATAAGTAACTATAAAAATATAAATGGGTCTATGTTACTATTCAGATTCAAGAAATGAGACATAAATTTAGTGAATCACAAGATCATGCCGATGAAAATTGAAAGCTTGAAATTTCATTCAGCCAAGAAGCACAATAATATCTCAGCTTTTACATGAAGACTTGCATTATAACGTGATTCATGAAATTTCCCTGATAATCAGCTCAATTTCCGCTTAATGATGCCGGTTGGTAGATCTTCATTCCCTTTGATATCTAGTAAGTTTCGTACTACTTACTAAGTAGTTTCACGCCGCTAGTACAGAAACACACGAATACTTTGCAAAAATTTAGCTTCTTGAAAAGTGATCAAATATTTTTTGGACTGCAGGAACGTAATCTCCGCAGAACGCTGAATCTTTTGATATAAAAATTTCCAGTGTATGCTGAGATTGTTTTGAGTTGACACTCTATCTGCTACAGTATATACCGATACTGCTTAGTTGCGCTAAAACTGCATCCTGCGTACTACATCGTTCGGGGAAGTGGAGCTTCCTCACATTTGTTTGTTGAATCACTTCATTTGTCCTTTTGATATATTGCTGACTGTTGTAGAGAGCCACAACTGCTTGTCCATCTCTATCAGTCGCGTGTGATTACGTATCTCAGAACCCCTCAGATCTCTAAATTCTGAAGGGCCCCGCCTTAGAGACAACAGAACTGATTCCTTTCTCGTCTCAGCCCTACGTTCGTCCACGCCTTAATCTGCTGCCTCGGCGACTCTAAAGAGACCATTTCTATTGTGCTCTCCTAGAACGACCGGATATGACCGAGAAGTGGCGGATTCAGAGGGGGATGTCGGGATGCATAGTCCCAACGGATAGCCTAATTGTATTTTGGGTTTCTTTATTCAATTAAACTTGTAATTATTGGATAATCTTGGATTGGAGATGTTTATAAGATCTGTAGGTTATTATTGCTGTGATGCGCTATTCATTTTTTCTTGGAAGTCAGGGAGGGCAGGTGTGGAAATAATGAAAGACCCTTGAAATTTTTCAGTGAGCGCATGCAGATTTCTTAATTACTTACGGTGCAGGGAATTGCTCCTGTCATATTTTCTGCTGATTAATAACTGTGCTTCTCGTAAATTGGACCTGGGTCTGGCTTGAAGTGCCTGAAGTAATTAAGTGACCATCGAAGTGGATTTCTGTTGAGACGTGAAAGATGATGGTTTACAAATTTCATAAGAGATGGTTGATGGCGGGAGGACTACAATGAATCAATAATGCGAAAAATATCTGTTTTCTCTCCCGAGTCATTTTAATGCCAGCAAGTTAAATAATTACGAATAAAAAATGTATACACACAGCCAGGCTGTTCCTGACTGAGTGTGCCAGTCAGCAGGCTGTATGTATACATTTTTTATTCGTAATTATTTAACTTGCTGGCATTAAAATGACTCGGGAGAGAAAACAGATATTTTTCGCATTATTGATTCATTTACAAATTTCAACAAAATCGAATTTGAAGAAATTGAAGAAAATCCTTTGCACATTGCTAGTGATCACTTGCTCAGGGGATCGGTGTCATTGATGCATGCCCACCTTGAAGTTTATACTGATGTCAAAACAGTGATCGCCACCTCTTCATTGAAGAAAAATTTAGGATCAACTTTCAAGCAAGTGATTTACAAATGATCTTTTTGTTATTTATGCATGTACTGCTGTAAAATCATGTTGCGACAACTATATTTACTTTCTGCTCATTGAAATGAAGGATTCTAGACCAAATTTGTTTTGCTTCTGACCTAATATTTCGTTGACAATCGTTTAAGGTTTTTGCAGACGTTCAATTACATGCAAATCTAAGGTCTGTAAATATAGCCTACAGAAAAGATAGTGAAATTAACAACTTTATAATGTGATGTAGAAATGCATATATCGATATTTCTAAAAGTTTCTGTTCATTGGTTACTGGTATAATGTTGAATTTAACCTCAAAGAACGAGCCAGGCCAACATCATGTGTATTCATCAAAGGTGCATGGGATCGCTCCGGTTAAATTTCTGTGACCCGCACTCCACTTTGGCGTACACAGGTGCCCTCTGATTTCGGAGATTTTACAGTTGCGCTCCGGGACATTGGCAATGCGAGAGCATATGTCCGCCTCTGGTATTCACACCGCACCCCCTCCCCCTCCCCCAACGGAAATTCTTAGATCCACCACTCTGGCCGAGCACTGCTCGTCATATCCTAAATGAAAGGATTTGACCAGTAACGAAGCATGCAACATGTCTCTAGCTGACAATGCTGAGCACTACTTGTCATGAAGAACATTGTTCATGCACAATGTACATGTAAGAAGCTGTCCTTATTAACCGCTGCATGGTACATCATCAAAACTTCACTTGATTTCAGTCATCTCAATTTACTCTTTTCATTGTGACAATGGCCAAGTTAGCTAATAATAATTTTTCGATATAACTTAAATACTGCTACTGCTTCCGTTATCCCGGCATTTTTTGTGTCTACTTTCTTTTTGATGTTTACCTTATGCTACATTACTCGTTAAGACATCGTGAACTAGTAATTTTATGTGCTATGGCATGTCTCTGTACAGCCTCTCGATTTTCATTTGAGGCATAATCAAATATACGCTACTATATATTATTATTATTATTATTATTATTATTGCTGTATTTCCGGCAATCGGCTGAAATAGTTCAACTATTGCATGTGGACTACATTAAACATTCAATTGTAAGAACACCTCAGTCGAAAGAAAGTTCTTCGAAACGAACCAGAATAGAACTAGAACCTTGGACTAGAGCTAGAACTACTGCAGTAGACCTTGAAAATTTCAGTGTCCTTGAGTCAAGAGTTCATGGTAGGTGCTACTATTTTCATGCTAAAAATCGTATTCTTCTTGCCAATTTAAGTGCGATTTGACGCAAAGAATGGGGCCACGGATCACCAATTGAAAGCTTAGAATTCTACATTTGACTGATTCTTGCCCAATGATGCAGCCGTTGACAAGTATATCTAAATGAAAATGTGTGCGATTTTTGCGCCACTGTTGTGCATTGCATGAGGCTTTACTTCCACCCTAGATGTCAATTTCTATGGACACCAGCAATCAGGGTTGCCGTGAGATGGGGATTTTGTGGGGATACCCATGGGTATGGGGTGGGTATGGGTACTGAGACCATCCCCACAGCTCCCATAGCGCTTCCGTGCGGATTCCCCACAGATTTTTGACATTCACTAGAAGCAATCAGAACTGACATCATATCACACAAGCAACTTCGATGTTGAATTACAAAGTATCACGCAGCCTACCCATCTCACCACTTAAAATGCATAAAATATTAATGCTGATCATTTTCACATGAGTAGCTTGCGTTCAATAATTTTGAATGATTTATAATTATAGTTCCAGGTGTGTCAAGGACGTCTGAAGTGGAAGAATTCTGCAAGTCTCCTTTACTTCAGAACAGACTTACAAATATTAGCGCTAATAGTATAAATAGCTCAGATAAAATTATTTGTGATATAATTAAGTTTACGTGATAAATGCGATTAATCATTATTAACCTAGAATTTAAGCTAATTACGATATAGTAGGCCTGTTGGGTCCAGCCCACAAAGTAAGACACATGAAAGTGGTGAATGATTTTCGTCGGATACAATAACAGTGTGATAAAGATTTCATGCACCAAATCATTCAACTGTAAGCCATCTCCTCGATTTGTTGTCATAGTTATAATGAAAGCTCTGATTTTTTTACTTGTTCACAGCTTGCCAGAACTTTCATTTTCATCTGAGGCATCCTTAACTGCACACTTAAGTGTATTTCAATAAATGGTTCATTGTTCTGCATATCATTACCATACACAAATGGGTCAACATCCTTCAAGTTCTTGTGCAATAATTAGGTGACATGAGTGGTCGAGAAAATCAGGATGATTTTCATCTAAGTCTATATCTACAATAGTAGATTAGATTGATTCAAAGCTTTTTCCTTCACCACGTGTATATAGTCGATTTCTTGCGAAACAATGCTATACTTGAGATGCATTACGGACAAACTCGCTTGATATTTTACTTCTTTATCGGCATTGATGGGGATAGAATTATCAATGATTGCTACATTAATTTAATTAACGAATATTAAAGGGGAATATTCACACATATGAACATGGCATAATCCACTGAGCAATAAACGATGGCTATAATGCACATTGATAGACCGCAAACATATGGTGAAGGCCTACACAAGATTTTTTGACAAGTGATTCTTTTATGACAGAATGACCATTTTGAAGAAGTGGCAGTGTAGCAACATATGAATATTTTATTTTTGTGTTCAACCCTATCTTCGTATGTTGATGGACTTCCTATTATTTGAAAATAGCACCACTATAAGCAACCACTATAAAATAAGTAATGAAAAATCCTCACAATAGGAACCCCAAATACCAACAACTTACAGGTCTGCCCAGGATTATATTCTCACAAATGGAACACGTGAAACTCGTATATAATCTATCAAAACAGCCAAATACATGCACTTAGAATTATTTGCAGCAAAAATCAAGTCTTCACGAGAAGCAGCGGACTGAAAATATTGTGGGGACATTAAGGCCCTTCGAGACATAAGCAAACAGTCAAAATTTCAATAGATATATTGATAAATATTCATGCTTACTTTTGTGAAACTTGCTGTACTTAATCACGATTGTCTACAGCGAGGAATTTGAGCATAATTCTTTTGAAATGAATGTATACATATTTCCTGAGAATGCTTCGCATATCATGTATACATGATGTAATATAAGCTTAGGTTTGATTTTACTTGATGTAGACTGGTTCCTTAGTGTCATAGCGGCGAACGGTAAAAGGCGAATATAAGAAAACGTACACTGTAAACTGTAGGGCACTAATTTAGACACGAAGCCGAAATTTCGTGCCAGTTAGCGCCTAGTTAGTGCCTTTCTAGTGCCTCGAGGCACCAGTAGGCGCCACTATGCACTTATAGGCACCAAACCAAATATTTGTTTATCCAATGAAATCGAAGGAAAAATCAATGGGCACGAACTCGGCTTTATGAACTTCGTGCCTAATCGTGCCTTGTGTTGGTTAGAATTGATGCCTAAATTTCGTGCCTAATTCAAGCGAAATTTCGTGCCCTTGAGTTTACAGTGTACTATGCAATGCTCGAGTGTTGTGCAGAACTAAGTACATACTCGTATTAATATTTCGTCTCAACATTTTAATATGGCCATGTGGTTGTTGAATTTTTATACAAACGTGTTTCCTTTAAGGTAACAGTAATGTAAAAAAAATCTATCCTTAAAATAACCCTGTAGCAAAATGAAGTAGGATTGACATGGTCAATAACTAGGCTAAGAGAACAAAAAAATCCAAGGTGAGTAAAAGAGGAAGTTTGAAAAACACAAGCTGATCAATAACCGATTTGTTATAGAAGCTAAGAAATAAAGACAATGTCGTCATACTATTGAAAAGAAAAATTTCGGGATAGAATTACGTTTACAGTAAACTATGTTATGGTAAGTCTAGTTTTATGGAAAGAGAGTGTCATGTCTCATGCATCATTAAAGAATTAAGAGTGGAATGAGAAGATCCTATGTAAATTGTACGTGTAAGCTGGCAGCAGACGACAAAGACTTACGAATCAGTAGAGTGGATAAAGAACACCCATCTGCTAATGCAACCAAATGATTCAGGCAAATGTAAATTTGTAAGTCAAATACGTGTGCATAGCGGGCTCTATTCCTTGCTTGAACGAGTATTTAGTTAAATTTCCGGTATAATAATTGCTTGGTGGCAAGTCAGAATCAAGGCTCAATAATGATAGAAAATAGGCTACTACAATTTAAAAGAGCAATAGGCATATACCGAAGATAGCAAAGAAAAGTCATAAAAATTACAACACGTAGTCGTTGACTTTCTTCAAGAACTCCCATTCCGCATCTCTGGCGTCAAATAAGGCCTTCGAATCGTTGAATGATGTGCAGAAGTTCCACTGAGATGGAGATAATGGATATCAATCATTCTATACGAACAAGAGCAACATATTATATCAGGATATCAAGGGCTCATGCTGTGGGGATGCCCACAGGTTTTTGTGTGGGTATGGGATGGGGTGGGGATTCAAATGTCAATCCCCACGGCAACTCTGCCAACAATGCATGTCAATGTCTACATGCACGGAAGAATGAGCACTTCGCACTATACAGCGAATAAGAAACGTTCTATAATCAATACTCGTACGCAATAGCACAGCACTAATCAGCAGATTTTTAATTAAATTTTACGAGCGCTGTGAAGGCAACTTAATTGATAGGCCTAAATAATGATCGGATTCATCTACGTAGAATATTAATCTGTTGATCACAAATAAATGTTTGTTTTTTCTATTTAATTCTTTCCCTTTCAAAAATCGAATGTATCCACCTATCAAGATAATTCTAGTGATCCCGTGCGAGATGATGTTTTTGAAGTAGATGACAAAAAATATTGTTGCAGTATCAGACCGGGTGTTCTCCATGGCACAATGGTTAAGTGCTTGGCCAAACGATCCTCTAGTCCAGAGGTCGAGCACTGAAAGTTCCATCGGAATTTGACAGGATGGGCACCCAGACTGAAAGTACATAGTCACTCCAGAAACGTTTGACTATGTCAGTACCGCCTAAGCTGTCAGTGTAGGCGCGTGGTGACGTTAAAGCTTTATTTGTAATATGAAAAGGCACTTTTCAAAAGACGTAATCCAAGGATTAACTGTATTAAAACATTTTTCAATGAGGAGAACCAAACCGACTTTTCCGAATCAATGATTTTTCTGATAAATAGTTATTCAAATGTGACCGGGTTCATTCTTCTCCATTCTTGTCCTTTCTTCTCACACAGTCGTTTAGCATTGAAATATGTTCGATTGTATTGACATGCCTTCATTTGCTTTTTCATATGCAGGATGTTTTTTGCCATTCTAAATCATAGAACGACAAGAATTGAAATGTTACGGAACTCGTTAGTGCATCTGTTTGTTGTCACACTTTGTCGATATCATATTTCATGTGAACCTTCTACTAAGGTTTCAGTTACAAAAATACATGTACATTCAAGTAAATGTGCCACACGAAATTTGTTTATCTTAATACAGAAATGTCACGAAACCGTGTCCGAATGTCTTTTTCGAAGTATAGAGAGACAACAAGTCATTTTTTAATCATTTGAAGTGAGAGGGCGTTATTATTGAATTTCATTCTAAAGGAAAAATTCCGTTCTCCTCAATTTCATTCTTCTTACAGGCATCCTTCTGTTAGCTCGTTCAAACAATGAATGAACGAACATGAGAATATTCGATTTAACATTTGCTAAAGTAATCCCAGCTGCTCAAGAAGTGAACAAACAGAAATTGAAAGTTGTGAGTCCACATTGTTGAGATAAAAAATGCAACTCAGCTTTTAGCTGCACTTGTACTTGTAAATTCTAAAATACTTGTTAGGTGAATAAATTCAAAATTTTCATAATCCATGTACTTGCACTAAGATTGACAAGAGCTCAAGCCAGTTATTTTGTTGCCAGATGCCAGTTCGAATGCATCGTTTGATTGTATGATTATACGATGCA
Organism: Prostheceraeus crozeri; assembly: GCA_907163375.1. Classification (NCBI taxonomy): domain Eukaryota; kingdom Metazoa; phylum Platyhelminthes; order Polycladida; family Euryleptidae; genus Prostheceraeus; species Prostheceraeus crozeri. The sequence continues at coordinate 1,084,589 of CAJQUW010015437.1, forward strand.
TCTAGAAAACATAGTAAGGTGAGGTGAATTTGTAGTTTTGAGATAATCTTCGTTCGGAGAGAAACCCGAGCATCTCCGAAATTGCTATTTATTCATAAACTGCACATCGATTAATATTAATTTTTAAATGTCAGAAAACAAATCAAAGCAGCAGGTTCGGTCAATAGTTTAGTAATTTGTGTGACCTGCGAGACAGCTGCCATGACAGCTGTCAAATCCATCTGAAAATGATCGCATAGGAACTTATTGGAACATCTATTAAGATTTCGAGAACATTGTGAAGTTGCCGATTCTTACTGATTGTACCTTCTTAGAGTGCGAAGAACTGATTTGACACTATCCATGATCACGATGGTTGAATTCTGAAAATTGTCTAGGTCATTTGGTTGTTGTGGAAGAAGTTAACGTTGTCGCTGCGTTGCCATGTAAACATGCATGACTTACCAAACATTGGGAAGCTCATATACTATAGGCCTATTTGGGGAAGCTGGGACGCCTGACAATCTGTTTGGGACACCTCCTGGGAAGTGTCAGATGAAGCTTTGTCGACTATTTTCGTATAGAATATTTTACTTGGGGACTTGAGAATTGACAGATTTTTAGTCGCATCGAATCATAGAAAACTTGAATAGGCCTGCTTGAGCTTATTTCTGTTCATGATTTACTTAGACAGCTACATTTATACCGATAGCCTTTAAGAAAATAGGCCTATCAAATAAGATGTAATCATGATGTTGGCATGGCTATTGAAAGATGTGGTGACACCTTAGCAGCCGATTCAGCAATCGAATCGAATCTCGTAGCTTCACAGGTCCCTTATTTTACTTCTTCTGAACTAATATGTTTCCTATTTTTATTTTCACCACGAGACTTAAAGAACTGTGATCGGAAAAAACAGTCGCCAAATGAATACAAGTTAGAATAAGTTTCACATCGCCTGACGAAGGACAATGTGCAAAAGTTGACGAGAATCAATTCATTTCGAGCCCACGAAGTCTATCACAGTGATCAACTGGCTTGATGACTCCTCCAACTGCTCAGGATTTAAGAAAGTGGTAATGAGAGCATTCTGAACCTTGGCCCTCTAGACAAAATGTATTTTCATCGGCGCAATAGCTTTGAAGTAGAATGCGGTCTTACAAAGCGTACCGGTCAATGTCCCTTTTCTGAGCGTCATCGCAGTGCATTTGGTAAAAAAGGATTTTTAAATGAAAATACTAGCTTTTTATGTTAACTACTTTTGTGTTTTTCATGTAACAAAACAAACTTTGTACATTCTGGTTAATTAATGCAGTTATATTGGACTGCAGATAAAAGTCGTAATATTCTTACAGTTTCACCTTTTTTTAGGGAAGGTCTTCAGACACGTACAGCAAATAATCGAAGTTGCAGCACATTAAACCTTGACAAGTTCATAGTCACCTTGAGTTATGAGTTTACAAAAGTCCCTATTATTTTCATGTTAGGAATCGTTTGCTTTTGCACTTCCGTAAGTCGTGCAGGCTCTGACGCATGAGTCACAAATCTTTTCCTTCATCCAATATCGATTTGCACGACTGGTCGGGTTAGGCCAGTGTTGGGCAACCAAGTTGGGATAGTGGGCCACAAGGGGTGGCCCGCGAAAAGCCTCGCGGGCCACCAATTTTAAAAGGCAGCATTATAGGCTTTATATTCTTATGTTTCGTACTTTTAAGTGCACATCTGGGCTGCTGTGCCGTACGTTCATACATAGTGGTCGCATTACATAACAACATTTTACACGTAAATATATACAGCAGTATTGTACGCAACTAATTTGTTTAATATGAAGGAATCATCATTCACTTTCTACATTTCATGTGAGTATTGAAGAGCGAATAGGCCTATAACAAAACATGGAGGCTTTTCTTTTGTGTAATTAAACGGCAACTTGACTTTTTTGGGGATGTGAGTGACATTACCTTATTACGTTGAGAAGCATGCTCAGCAGGGCATCGAATGCCATGTGACTTAGCATAAACTCGCGCAGGTAATTACCATTTAGTGCTTATGTGAGAAGAAATTTTTGTTTTTTGTGCCATCAAGTTGCTCATTTAGTTGTGAATTAATGGTTTTGCAAATTCTAAAGAGGATTCCTCACCCTTAGATGCACCTCCTAAAGGTCGAAGTCGCGGTGAATCATTTTCACAATATCGATTCAAATAATGTCAACGGGCCACTTGAGATGTGAGAAGCAGTGGCGGGCCACCCGATATGTCCCCGTGGGCAACGCGCTGCCCACCACTGGGTTAGGCGATAGTTGTCGGAATTTCTTCCAGCCCGATTTGAATTCGCGCAGTCACAGCTGCCTCCGTTCTACCATCGGAATCCAACATTTCTCCAAAGTAGCAGCAACGGGTAGCAGCGTCGCACTTGCCCTCCTCCAAACTGATCGCTTTAACTGGGCATTTTGTTTCCCACAACGGCCATATCACCTGAGCATCTCCCACACAAAAAGTTCGACGACGGTCCTGTCAGACTGTCTTTTAACCACTACAAGAGTCCTGTAGGGAACTTTCTTCCTTTCTATTCTGCGCCTGTACACTCATGAATTTTGACCGTATCGGCGGCAAAATTATTCATGCGATGTCAGAAAGAGAGAATAGTGCATGTAATTTGTCTTCATCAAGCAATAGAATCTACTGTTCAACGTGCCCGAATATGTGCCGATAGTCATGCTACGAGTCACAGAGCAAAATAACAAAGCTAGAATATAATGTAAGTAGTTAAGTAAGAAGGTATATATCTGAAAAAAATGAAAATAATTTTCTACACAAAAAACTTACAGATCAGCTATAAGAATATGAGCAAGATGACATTACCTATAATGCAGTGGTTCCCAACCTAAGGGGTAAATTAACCCACAGGGGTGATCTGCCAATTTTTTCGGGTTAATGGGAACACCTCTCACAATTTATGCAGATCTTTCTTAGACTAGGTTTCTATAGGATGTTCACTCGTGGGGATGTGGTCATGTGTACTTCTTCCCTGTTCCATGCTGTTCCGCGTTTAGATGCAAAGATACACGATTCCATAGCGTAGAGGATTCTCTATGCACGATTTAATTAGCTGGCTGCGCAAGCAGCACGGACACACTGAGTTAGTACTTGTGACACTGTCTTGATCGAAAATGAGCAACCTGGTTTTCGTTAATCCCTCCACAATCCAGTAAAAGATCGAAATCTCGCCACTGTTCACAAGTCAATATCAGGGTTTTTAAGGTGCAGTTCTAACCATTTGTACAGTTGTAACTTGTTTTATTGTACTCGTTTTCATTTTTCTTCGTATTAATGAGCCTGGCTAGCTATTTGAAGCAAATAAATTAGTCCGATTCATCATCCCATCTTCCGTTTCAATTTGAATATCTTTGGGGGTATCTAAAGTGGCTTGTCTATCATTGTTTCTATCAACAAGATTGCAGGGTGTCCGCGCTCCCTGGAAAACTCCTGGAAAATGAAATTTTACCCTGGAAAACCTAGAAATCCTGGAAAACTCTTGGAAATTTTGAGACTAATTAAAACGCTAATTGCAAAATGCTGAATTCATACTTACTCTATGGTTGAAGTGTTTTCTATTTTTCCTGATTTTATTCTTCATATCTCCACTTATTTGTTACAAATGCAGTCTTCATTCTAATACAATTGTTTTGGTTTTATAATATTTCAGTGACTGGAATCTCCTATCATAACGTAAACAACATTAATAAGACCGAACTGCGTGGTATGGTTAACTATGAACTGCTGTCGAACTCCTAATCGATGTACAGTATGGTGAATTAGTAGCTGTGAATTCCCTCATGAACGCTGCGCGGTATGGTGAACTAGGAGTTGTAAATTCCCTCAATAACGTCGTGTGGTATGGGAAACTAGGAGCCGTAATCTAGGATTAATGTTATTACACGCTTGATTGCTGTGTGGCAGAATCTACTGACGCAAAATGGTGCTAAACCTATGAACTTCATTTAGGCACCAGACTTGTTCCGAATGATCCGAGACTAATATAGAATATTTTCAAACACATTTTAAGTAGGTTTTCAGTATGCAGATATATTATTCCCGACACGTCGTGTGCCAATGAGCTTTCCTCGGTCAATTCTTCTCTGTGTCATTCTCTTAAACTGATTGTGATTACTCTCATGCATATTCAGCACACCAACCATTATGTTCCTCTTTCTGACTCTTGGTCTTCCACGGATTCACGCAGCAATGCTTCAGTTCAAATGATCTTATCTGAATGACAACGCTCTGACGTTCACCTTGTTGCATTTTATTATAGAGTGGACTTCACAGATATTCCGTTAATTATTACATTTCATTGTTAAGTATTTTATTTTTCGTTATTGATTGTTATACTCCTCAATTGATTTTGTTCTCCTCAATCCGCAAGCTTTAAATTTGTTGCGATTGATTGTATTTTCTTTTTTTTAGAAATATAATGTAGCCGTCTGATGCATAAATTGGTATTTTTTTATTTGGAATCACCTGCGCCTTAAAATTCAACCAATTTCACGCCACTTTTCAAATTTTTTCGTCAATTATATTAATTTTATGGTGTGTAAGCTCCTTATCCACTGAACTTTGGGCAGATTTTCCCGGAATTTTTCTTTTAAATTTGACGCGTGCATTTGAGTAAAATTTCCTTGCAGAAAGTCTGGAAATTTTCGTTCAAATTTGACCCCTGATTTTTGGTAAATTTTCCTGGAAAACCTGGAAAATGAATTTTACCCTGGAAATCCTGGAAAACACCTGGAAATTTTCATTCAAATTTGCGCGGGCACCCTGAGATTGGAACTATTGAAATAATGAAAAAATTGAAATAATATTAGAAACCTAATAATTTGACAGTGATGTTAGTCCTACATGGGGGTAATGAAACAATTTCAAAGAATAGAATCGGTAACAAATCATACAGGGTTGGGAACCACGGCTATAATGGTATGAATTGCAGCATGAAAAAAGAGAAATGTCACATCATGACGCTGAGTAATGGCGACGACAAAACCAATGAAAAGAGGAGTTCGCTCGTCTCTGAGTCTGAGAGACCCAAGTGATGTGGTTCTTTCCCGTTTCTTCGGAACATAGTGACAAAGGGGGTGGTTTAGCTCATCATAGTTCTAAAGGAAGCTTGTAGTTAGTCAGTGCCTCTTATCGTCAAGGGATCACGTGAATTCACATATGCATCTCAACCACGTCCCTCAGGAGTCATCACTGATGTACAAGATCAAAAAAGGTCTCATCCTGCTTATCGGCAACTGGTTTGACTATTCGCGAATGAACGTTGATAATTAGCTAAGTTTTTATTAATTTCTAGACACGTATCTGCACTGATGCTCACTTAATAGAACTCGCTATTCTTTCATTTAACTTTGCCATCGTTAGGGCTATTGATTTACTATCCAATTAATTGTTATTAAAATTGATAGCACTGTCAGCGATAATGTGATGAATAACAACCTAGAGTTTGATAATAGTGGCTGAACAGGAATCACGGTCTAGGCGATCCTAGGTGTGGACGATATAGGAAGGCCGCATTCTATTATTTTTGTTGCTGTCCTTGACCGAGTTCTACTAGAGTCCCGAGTAGGGTTGGCAAAACTCCGAAGTTTATTTTTTGCTGCGGAGGAAATGAAAAAATCAAATACTTCGCGAGCTTTATCGAAGTTTATTATTTTTGGATGAATACAAAGGAATTCCCCCAGTATATGATCAGGAACTGTTCGAAGTTTATTTCGCAGGTTATTCTAGATGACATGTGACCTAGAAACAGTCAATATTGGTCATAATTTTTCGAATATACAGTTGGCCATAAAACATGGCAGCGTATTTTCTAACTCTTTTCTTTCTTGAATTTAGTGACACTTTCTGTTCGCGTACAGTCATGAAATCTTGATTGCCTTTGGGCAATGCCATGAAGTTGTTATTTCAGGCGTCAATTCTCAAACGAATGTTTCTTGGAATTGGTGGGTCCAAATTAGTGAAAACATATACATTGTTTTAACGTAGTGCCGTCACTAGACTGTGTTTACTCTAAGAATGATTTTACTATGTGAAGAAAGGAAATTTCCGCCTGTGTCATAGCATGTAAAAGTCATTCTGGTGAGATGACTAGCCGAAGAATGTTTTCATATTGATTACAGGTAACTCTTTGAGTTCAACTTTTGCATTGTAAATTTTGATGCGAATTAGAAGATTTAGAAGTCAACATTTTGAGCGCTATGTCAACATCTATCATTAGCATTTATCAGTTTGTATAGAATATGTTCAGGCTATATGGACGGTGCAACGATTGAGCTTATCGACAATGATGTTAATCAACAATAAAATCGGCATTAGAGAGCAATTTTATTTATATACATCATCGCTTTAAAAGTCATCGTCATCCTCCTGATTACCCTCCACCGTTGCCATATATTTCTGCACCAATTCTGGTTCCACTCCCATCTCGCCACCGAAGCAGAAGTCCACCATCTCAACACTTTCCGTCGCTTCATTTTTTTCATTATGCTGGATGAATTTCCGCATGATTAAATACAGTCTACTTCGACTTCTGTACATGTACACGTACATGAAAGTGAGATTTCAGATTTAGTTGTCTCTATTAGCATATTTGATCCTTGAATCAACGATTGCGATTGCTGGTAGAATTAATGGATTACAGGCAATAGCATTCTTAACATTTTGATAATTTCATAATTTATTTAATTTTCAAATACCACATTTCGTTTAAATAGCCCTAATCAATTACATGTATAATACTAACATTTACTTCTCAAGACAAAAGGCTTTTTGCAATTTTTAGCATACATGTACATTGTTAAAATGAGATCGCATCCAATTCAATGAGATTAATTTATTTATCAACATGATTCTAATGCAGAGTAAGGATTGAATTCAGGTAGAATGTTCTTTTACATAGCGTAGTTTGTAGACTATAGCTTTTATGCTCATAAGTCATGACATACTTTGCTGACCAGATGCTTACTACTGACCAGATTTTTTTTATATCACGAAAACAATAGGCCACCTGACAACTATTTGGATATTTACATTTGATATTTCACTTACTTTGCAAGTATATCTACGCATGCGTTGAATTTTTGGCCTATGTAGGCATATGACTATATATGGGTAAAACACATTCTAGAAAGTATGAGCTATATATGCGAGCTAAAATTACTCAAAATAGTTATCTGTTGACTGCAACTCTAAAGCTGAGAATTGCGAGCCCTGTGGGTTCTCAATTAATAAATAACCTATCGGTAATGAACAGGCTGACTATTAACTTTTATCTAGCGCATTGAAATTTTATAAAAACTCAATTCCGTCTCTCTGTTGAATATCATTAATTACAACCTGAACATTTTGTCCCTTCTGGTCTGTTGCCGCACCCCATTCCCCTTTGAGGGTGCAGCTACAGCAGTGCCACACGCCACACCACAACATCCAATGCAAATGTACTTTGTAAACACATGTATCTTCGTAAACACATAATATGATCACAAACGCTTGAAACATTGTGAGTTGTGATTGCGACTCACATAAGATTACTATAGGAACAAGCTCTTTGCCGAAAATTGTTGACCACCAAATAATAGCGGTCTTCTACTATGTACTGTACATTAAAGAGCGGAGTAATCAAACGAAGAATTGTTTACTCATCGAATCATTCGTTCCTTGAACGACGAATAAAACAAATTCGAACGTTGCAGCAGTCTTATTTCCGAAACCGTATTCATGGTAAGCGGGATATGTCTCTGTCTTAATTTGATTGGCTCTTGAAGGAAAATCAGTTAGTCCACTGATGAACACCTACTTATCACAGCCTGTAAAGCAGTAATTAATTCTTGAATGATAAATTAAAATATACCTTTCATAAATATTTCGTCCAAACCCTAGTCCCGAGTCGTAAAAACATAGTTGGAACAGGACCCGGATTGATTCCAATCTATGCGCGGATCAGTAAAATTAATCTTTTTCTACACTTGATCATCCTTAATGGAAACACCGATTACCTTTGTCGTGCAATCGCAGCAATCAACTAGAATAGTAGATTATTGATTAACAAATTGCTTGTATTATGCTAGTGTGTTAGTTTGACTGATAGAGCTGTAGAGCAGGAAAATGATATAGATGAAATATCAACCATAACATGATCATCTTTTGAAAATTCAAGTCGGTTTTATCTATATTTCCTCAATATTCAGATGTTGAGCCAAATTCGCTAACTCTGGCTGTACCTAACATAATTTCCTTTGTGAATGTGTAGACTAAGTCAGATGATTTGCCGCACCATGACAGATTCACACGGCTGTAGTTTTTTTTATCATCTTTCAGGTCTTTAAGATCTTTTTGACTTCCCCCTTCAGACATTTATGTCAAAATGGAGTATTATAACACACATTTCAGCCCGAGTTCTTGGCATTTCAGGCCTAGACCCACTTCCAGGTCTGTATAGGCGAAAAGAAGAAACGCGGTATTAATGATTCAACCTTTAATATCTTGAACTTGTTATTAAGCTCCATTTTGTGCATCAACAGTGTTGAGTAGCCTATTTTTTATAACATATATTTTCCATTTATGATTTTTCTATCTCTTGTGTTCTATATTTTCCTCATATAGGTATATTTTTTAATGCATTTTTTGCAGCAGTATTTTCTATTTATAATATTTTTCTATGTGTATTCTATACCAGTATTATCAATTTATAATATTTCTACCTATATCCTGTATTTCATTTTTTTATACATTTTCTATATATTTGTTGCACCAGTGCTTCCTATTTTTGATGTTTTAATCCATCTCTCATGCTCTGTATTATCCTGATATATTTTCCATGTATTTTTTTTCACCAGTATTTTATATTTATAATATTTTCCTATGTATGCTTTACATTTGTATTATCAATTTATAATGTTTCTATCTATGTCATATTTTTTCAATTTTCCTTATTTTTTTCTATGTATTTGTTACACCAGTAATATTTGTTTATTATATTTCTATCTACCTTTTATGTTTAATTTTTCTTAATATTTTTTTCTATATATATTTTGCACCAGTATTTTATTCATATAAGTTTCTATGTATTTGTTATTCCAGTTTATTCTATGTATTTTTTAGACAACTATTTTCTACTTGTAATATTTTTATATGTATATATTACACCAGTATTTTCTATTTATATTTTTTCTATCTCATATGTTATATATATTTCTAAATTAATTCAATTTAATCTAATTTCGGCCTAATTCAAACTGAGATGACTTATACATTTGGCGAATTTCTTATCACTATAGTACGCATAACCATCATTTTGGTTAACACATTGCTTATAAATGAAGTATGCAGAGTTTTATATATACTCATTTATACCTATTTCACGAAAGGCTGCAAAGAAGGGCACATCGAATCATTTGTGGTATGAATTGTACTTATGATTGTCTTGAGAGTCTTACGTAGAGGAGAATAAGAGCAGAGAAGAGTCGTGCAATGTTATCTCTCAAATCATCCTCTGAATCGAAGCCTGCCTTCCTGTAGCAAGTGCGCGCGCGCACCACTCGACGTCTTAAATCTTTCGCGGCACATGAGAGCGTTCCTTCAGACCTCATATTGACCTGCTTATCACTATTTATTTGTGCAACTTCATGCTTTTGATGATTTTCATTCAATCTAAATAAATGAATTCCTATTCTATTCTATTTAGCAACATGACTTTAATGTCCAGCCTTGATTAGCAATAGTTGCTTCATCGCTTGGGTGGATTTATTTAAGATGACACCTCAGAATGTTCACATTTTAGCCAGCTCTTAAAACAAACATCGTTTTGGAGCAGATGGCCAGTAATGTATTTTCATAACTGCATGAAAGCACTGTTGGATCTCAAGATTTACAGAGCACATCGGAATAACTGACGGCGACATACGGAAGTTGTGTTTGCACTTTTTGAAATTAAAAGTTCAATCGTTCCCAGAGTAAGCGTAAGTTGAATGAGCAGAAATAAAAAGCATGTACAATATCCTACATCGTGATCACATTGTCCATGTTATATTGCAGAAGTTATTCTATCCATGATGCAGTTCATGACCGGAAATCACATCGACAGCATTCAGTAATCAGCAAAGAATGGTCGATCAGTTTTAGAGCGCTTGTTTTCCCCGAAAAGAGAGGAGCTATAGTCGATCTAAAATCAATAGCGACTTCCATTTATGACAATTTAATTGTACAAAATAACAGTAAATACGCAGGATCAATGATACAAGGTTTTATTTAAAAAAGGCAGCACATTCTAGGTCACAACTCAATGACAATCAAATTCAATCACATCTTTGGAAAATGATTTAGATCATCATTTTTAGAATATTTAGAACTACACACTGTGTTAGAATAAAATAAATTAATACTAGCATGAAGAAAAAATGCATTGAAGTACTTGAGATTCGACCGTGATTCCGTACACAAATCTAAGTGCTAAAACAGAGCTGTCAAATGACTTTCGAATGTGAATATTTTTTCTGTTTTTTACGTTAAATCTATCTCTAAAAAATGATTTTAAAGTCTACCATTTATACCTATTTCACGCTGAATACTGCATTAAGTCCATTGCAAGCAAAACTTCATTCAGAGTGACCGTTATTGATTAGAAGCATGTTTACGTAGTTATACATCTCACATTTATAATGTCTTAGGGTATTCGTCCTAATACAGTTTACTTCCGTAAACAATGTAGCCGGAAATGCGAAGAATGAAACGGAGTGGCAATTCATTACTTATTTATCCTTTGAGCTAGTGAAAAGATAAAATTATATGTTACATCAGGCTTATAGAAAATTCGGTCTCTGACAACTAAATATTTAATACAGACCATGATACAAACCTTTCTATTTGTCATTTGTAAATTGCCATATTTTTAGGTATACCCTAAGTGTGATTTTATGAGTAGGATTAGCATCATGATTTCATCATTAGCAGGTGAATGCTATAGGCCCTACTCAATCGATACGAACGATGTTTTCTAGCAGCCTTGACATTGCACATTTGAATATTATGTCAACTCAATCCATTTTTCTGTCCATTGCACTTCACATGAAATTTTTGAGCTGCAATCTAACTTAAAGGTACATGGCAAAGAGCAAGTATATTGTTAAATATTAAGTTTTCGGTCACACCTAACACTTGTCTAAATTACTAACTAGCAGAGAGCATTCCGCTGTCAATAAAAAATCATGTGTAGAATTGAATAAAAATAGGATGGAATCGTAAAACTCCTTGCGGTTGGAATTCAGTTAATGTGGGGATAAATTAAATTTCTAAAACATGATCTGTGATTTTGCGCGCATGATTCAATCAAGATATAGTAAATCAGGTTTTACTTTTTATCTGAATAATTTTATCTCGAAGTTAATTATAGTCGTCTTTGATTACGATAATTCTTCTAGTATCAGGTAATTTGTCACATGACAAGCGCAAGAAAAAGCTCTTTTTGACAAGGTTGAGCCTTAAAGTAATAATCACTTCCATTGAAGTTAATAGAGAAAAACATTACCTTTCCAAAATAATCGGTGATTCGAAGGATTTGTGAATAAAATTGCCATCATGATTTTCCTTTGTAATTTCTCCAAAGTACCGGTACTAAAATAGCTCCTTTAAAAAAATCGAAATTGCTATCACATTGGCGATACAAATTTTACTAGGTTGTTGCTCCGCCAAAATATAATTTCGCTATAGTTTGTGTCTTCGGCATACGATGCCATCCTGCCTATGCCGGATGAAGCTGAGTGGATTTTTCCAATATTCTATGCGTGACCCCGGCAAGAAGCTGAAATTTCAGCCCAATCTCGACCTTATAAATTTGAGACCGGTCGGCCGTAGAGGCCTCGACGTATCGAGGCGTGCGATAAGAATGATGTGGCGAGAATTCATGTGTAATTAGTAATTTGTATTAGACGAAGCAAATAATTTACGACAGTCGCTCTTTTGAAGTGCCATTTTATGAACAATCTCACTGTTTCTAATTCTTCATCAAGTGACCTTCAAAACCAACTAATTACTCGTACACTGCTCCCATAATGTTGTAGCTGCGACATTATCTTTTGATTTATGGCACTCATTATCAAACACTAGCCACTTTATTCAGCTTTTCAGAAGATACAGACTATGTATGATTCCAATTAATTTTTTAATCCGAAATTTCTGTATTTGCAGGTGTGAAGAAATACGATAAACAGAACATGTCTGGTAAATTCCTCTATTTCTGCACTACATTTGTTTGTGGCACCTTCCGTTGAACTATGTCTACAATATTGTCAAGTTGCCGGAACCTTTTGCTGTCTCAAGCTTACTTTATGACTTTTCCATAGAGTCTATTTTGAAATTAGAGATGACATAATTGTGCCGTACGAGTGGTTATACACTTATTAAAGTACATGCGGCTAAGTAAAAACACATCGTTTCACTATCACACGGTAAGCGATTGTGATACCTTTTATTTCAGATTCAATGCTGTTATAAACAAGCGTGACCTTGAGATGGTTAATAACATAAATATTCGCAGCCATAGATAGCGCGTGGCGTACATTACATCTCTCCCCCTTTAATGAAGACGTGAAAGGGTTCCTTATCTAACACAGTTTCTTGAAACTTCAAACACAGTTCTCTGAGATTTCGAATACACAGTTAATTGAAATTTCGAATACACAGTTCTTTGAGATTTCGAACACATCCGGCGGCGCACAATCTTCGTCTTCGTTCATTCCGAGGTCCTCACGATAGTCCATTGTCCAACGATTAGGTACTTACTCTATTTACATTAGTTACTAACTTGAATTACGATTAGGTTACATAAAATATAAAAAAAGTAGACCTTACAGCTCAAGAATAAAACAAGAGAAACCTGGAAAACTATACAATTCGTTATATCACATCAGTATAATTCATGGTTGTTGAATCTTGCTGGGCGAGACCTATTAGTTCGCAAAGGATACCGTCTATCCACCTGAATGGATGGAGAAACTATCAAAGGTTCTGTAACTTGTTGCGTTGGGAGACTCTGAGGACAATCACTGTCGTACGATGTGATTGGGGTATCAGTAGTTCGTGGAGAATCAACTAAAGATTGGGAATAATCTGAAGGCTCAGGAATCGGTTTCATTACAGATGAATTTCTACTCTTTACCTTTCCCGTCTCGGAAACAACTGTCTTCTTCGATCCCTCGTCCTTAACAATAGTGTACTCCATATTTTCAAAACGTGGCTCAAGTTTACCTTTGACCTCGTACCTTAGTAGAACTTTCGATCCTACTGGCATTTCAACGTGTTTCGCATTTCGGGCTGAATCTGCGTACATCTTACCCATTTCCTTCGACAACGAGTCTCGATCTCTAACCTCTCCTTCAGCGCAACTGCCTAAAGTCTTAACAACACATGTATCGTGTTCCTGAACAGCCTGTAATTCAGGTAGTTTCGTCTTCAGAGATCTCTTAAAAAGCATGACAGATGGTGGTACTCCGGTCACGGAGTGAGGAGTGGTACGATAGATCAGGAGAAACTTATTCAATTCTTGCTTCAAATCAAGGTTCTGTGCAGCGGCAATTCTTAAGAACTTCATAAGAGTACGATTCTGACGTTCTACCTCGCCGTTGGCCTGTGGCCACAAAGGTGTAGTATGGTGATGATAGACATTTATGGTACTGAAATAGCCTTGCAGCTTCTCTGAGAGAAAAGGTGGACCGTTATCAGAAGTGATAGTGTCTGGGTAGCCATGCTTCGCCCATATCTCATCAAGGGTACTTATCACATCATCACTGGTCGTCTTAACCATCCACTTGGCCTCGAACCACCGTCTAAAATAGTCAACGACAACAAGGAGTCGGTTTCCATCTGGAAAGGGTACTAAGAAATCCATGGAGACGGCTTTCCAAGGTCCTACTGACAACTTGCTACGGCACAAAGGTTCAACGTTAGCCCTTTCAACAGAGACAAGAACGCATGCCTTGCATGACTTGCAAATCTTCTCAGCTTCCCTATCAATACCAGGCCACCATACCTTAGTGCGTAGGCGCTGCTTCGTTTTGACGATGCCCTGATGACCTTCGTGACCGATCTCTAAGATCCTTTGCCGGTACCTAGCTGGAATTATCAAGCGGGTACCTCTGAGTAAAAGATGACCTAAGACGGTCAATTCATTCCGAATTGCCTTATAAGAAGGAGGGACAAGAGAGGAATCCCAATCATCTGCTAACACTGCTTCTCTGATTAGCTTCAACTCTTCGTCGACAGCAGAGGCTTCCTCAATCTCTCTGGGAGTTAGGGTTCTCGGGACGGCAGATTGTGCAACAAAATATATGTAGTCGTCTTTATCAGTACTTCTGGACGGCTTGCTCGAAGAACGAGAAAGAAAGTCTGCAATGTTCGTATGGCCAGGAATGTAGTCAATCGTGAATTGGAAACACTGAAGTCGTAAAACCCATCGCTCAATACGTGCAGAAGGCTTGGAGTTTGGAGAATACAAGTATATTAGTGGTCTGTGATCAGTCTTCAAATGAAAGGGACCTCCGAGAAGGTATGTCTTGAAGTATTCACAGCCCCAAACTATTCCTGAAGCCTCTTTCTCAGTAGCTGAATAGCGCCTCTCAACCTCAGTTAATCCGCGACTTGCGTAAGCGATCGGTCTGAGTTCACCTCCTACATCCTGCATGAGGACGGCCCCTAATCCTACCCCACTAGCGTCAGTTATCAGCGTCTTGGGAGAATTCGGGTCGTAAGCAGTGAGCTTCACGTCACGTCCTATAGCTTCCTTGACAGTCTTGAAAGCTCGTTCTTGGTCAATACCCCAAGAAAACTGGGTGCCCCTCAGAAGCTTTCTAAGAGGTTCAGAGATGGTGGCTAAATTTGGAACAAATTTCCCACAGTAATTAACCAAGCCTAAAAATGAGCGTAGTTCAGACACGTCCTTTGGAGCTCTACAGTTGATTATGGCATCTGCCTTGTCCTCAGTAACAGAAATACCTCCAGGAGAAATCTTGTGGCCAAGAAAGTCGAAAGATCTAGATCCGAAAAGACACTTATCTCTATTCAAAGTGAGTCCTGACGACTTAAGCTTGCTTAAAACCTTCTCCAGACGTTCCCTGTGTTCCTTTTCATCCGAGCCGAACACCACTATGTCATCCATGTAGCTTACAACACCCTCACACTGAGCAAGAAGCTGGCTTATGATATGATGGTATATTTCTGGTGCGGCATTGATGCCAAACATAAGTCGCTTGTACTGGAAAATACCGAATGGGGTAATGAACGTGGTTATATTACGTGACTCTGGAGCTAATTCAATCTGATGGAATCCTAGGTTCATATCAAGTCTGGAGAAAACTTTTCCTGTGCAAAGCTTTGTAACTGAGTCATTTACCAAGGGGAATGGGTACTTGATTCTTTCTATTGCCATATTAGCCTGTCGCATGTCAACACAGATACGTACTTCGGTACCACGACTATTGGACTTATCCACTTAAACGGTTTGTTCTATGACGTCGGCCTCGAACAACTCGTTCAGTGCCTGTTTAACCTGTTCTTGCAGCTGAAATGGGATTGGACGAACTTTCTGCGCTACAGGACTAACTGTTTTATCGATGGATAAATCTAGCTGATAATCAACCAGTATTCCTAATCCTGAGAATAATGATTCATGCTTTAAGAGCATGTTATCTAGATCAGAGCTCCTTCCCACAGAGTTGACATTTAACGAAACAAGTCCTAGTTCGCTGGCTGTCCTTTTCCCTAAAATAGGTATGTCTTCTCCGACGAATACAAGAAACTCAGCGTCAACAGATCTGTCACCTACACTGACCTTGGTCGTAAATCTACCTTTAACATTCAATCCCTCTCGATGACCATAGGAGTAAATCTTTTCATTTTCAACCTTCCACGACTCGCAGTGGATCCCACTATCCTTCAGCCTGTTCCATGTCTCTTCATCGACTATATTCATGGAAGCTCCTGTGTCAATAAGTAAACCAAGTGATGAACCACCTACAGAACAAGTCACCATCTCTTTGTCATCAGAACTACATACCGACCTGCAACACGCTGAATCCGCCTCTGATTGGCTGACAACTGTGAAAGCATAAGCTTGTTCCCTACCACTACCTGCACTCTCATCCGTACTAGGCCTATTCTCTTGAATCAAGTTCACTTTGCTTTTAGTCCTACAGCATGCAGTTGCATGTCCGGTTTTCCTGCACTTGTTGCACTTCATTTTCCACCCGGGACACTTAAAATCCTTAGCCATATGTCCAGTCTGACCGCAACGGTAACATAAGGCATTAGGCATACCTTTGGAGCTTGGCCTACCGAAATGTCTTTTCTCTTCCTGCTTAAAACTACCTTTCCTGCCCGTTCCACCTGCACCCCTGTCAGGTTTGAAACGCCGAACGCTATTCACCGTTTTTGTACTAGTTTCCTGAAAGTTCCTAGCCTGGGCTCTTGTGACTTCAAATGCTCGGCACCTTTGGACAACATCATCTAATGACTGTTTATCACCTTTCTCTAAAATTTTCTCACGTAATGTCTGGGCTCTCAACCCTCTACGATTTGGTCAATGATCGCCTCCTCTGGGTTATCAAGGTCGCACAGACCTGCTTGTTGCTTCACTCTTGTGATAAATTGGTCAACACTATCGTTGTCTTGCTGTAATTTACGAAACAAATGGCGCTCGTAAGTCTTGTTGGTTTTAGGTGCAAAGTACGTGTTTAAACTATCACAGCACAACTGGAAACTATCGGTGCCTTTAGGCTCAGCGGCTTCAAGAGTTTCATAGATGTCTTGTACGCGTACATCACTGCCTGCAAGATGCAACAACAAAGCCTTTTTATGGTCAGCTGATGTGATATTTCTACCTACAGCTAAGTAGTTGAAACTCCGCAAATACTTCTTCCATCTCGAGTTAGCACTTTCCGATTTAACGTCGAACGAGCCTAAGCCTAGGTTTTCAAGACTCATTTCTTTAAATAAAAAATAATGAACCCTATCACAAATAACCAGAAATAACTTTATAGAAAATAATAAAGAAATTATTTCCGCAAAATCAATGAAACCCGTGGCAGCATAGAACACTTTTAACCCGTTTTTTTGTTTTTCCTCAGTCGCCAAATTATGTGCCGTACGAGTGGTTATACACTTATTAAAGTACATGCGGGTAAGCAAAAACACATCGTTTCACTATCACACGGTAAGGGATTGTGATACCTTTTATTTCAGATTCAATGCTGTTATGAACAAGCGTGCTTGAGATGGTTAATAACATAAATATTCGCAGCCATAGATAGCGCGTACATTACAATAATGATCGTCAAGCTCAATTAGAAACAAACTGCGGAGTGAATTAACTTCTAAAAATTATTGAAACCATAAATGCGAAACTTTTCGTCCTTATCATCCAATTTGCACGGAATGGAAAACCATAACTTTCGATAGAGGTGACCTCTGAGACCTTCCTCCAATTGCGACTTTTTGATGCGGAGTTTTGATGAAACAGCATCATTCGATGTCGCCGCTACTATTCAGAAATGTATGAAAGGCAATAAATAGCGCTAAAATTTCAAGAGACAACGTCAATGGACTAGCTGCAACGTTCAGTTTGCTCGGCGGCCGTGTGGCTCTATGGCTGAAGGATCAGATAAGTGCTGACTTCTGTCCCGAAATGTGCATTTGAAAAATTAAAAAGAAGGACAGGCGAAATGAGATAAAATTCAGTACAAAATGAAGAGAAATATTCTGGGATGGCCAGTGTGATGGAGACCCATGGGTCGGTAATGGACCAAGAAATTTTCAATATCAATTTGAATATTGCAACTGTGTCAATGTACGTGTAGAAAATATAGCAGTTTGGTGTGCATCGAGTTAGCAAGCTTATCAATGGGAGAGACTGGAGACTAACGAGTCTTATTTAGATATTCACCACAAGTACACGAGTCTACCTTTAGAACCACTTAACTAAAGCGATCACCACAAAATTTGATATATTTAATGAAGATGTAGACCTCATTCTAAAGTGACACAGGTGCATGCACTGTTAATGGGCATCAATATGCCTAGATAATATCTTCAATCTTCATTTACCCCTATCTCAAGCTTTGTGACGATCATTTAAGCCACTGCTTCTTAACCTTTCTTCGCTGTGGAGCCATGGAAAGGCTTTCATGGTCCATAGGACACCCGAGAAGCGACTTAGCGCCAGGATTTTAATTGAGGATTACCAAGTTATGCTGCGTGATATCTTAATGCAACTGCATAAGCTTAGTACATGTCTGAAATTGAAATGGAGACTGGCGCATTGTGTCAAAAGCTCTCCTCCATTTTTACAACAATATAAAGTTCACTCGAAGTGTTTCGTCTACCCAGAATCAAGGGTAGCCCTGTATGTCTTCAAATATTCACATTTACATGTACCGTTACCTACATAGGTATACGTACAGTATGCATTTAGCTTATTGTCATTATTAGACAAGTAATTATTTGTGTTTTACTGCCTATCAATTATCTCTTCAGACAATAGTGATATACCGGGTATTTCATTACAATGTATTTGGCACGATCCCATTTTAAATTTGAACTATTTGGTTTTACTCAAATATATAATTTGTATTCCATTTAAGCATATATTTTGGAATATACCCAATAGCAATATTGTTACAAGATATCAGTGAAATGCTAATATACAGACGCTTCTCCAGAGTGTTTAATTATATTTACGACTATTTTTGCGGCTTGTGGAAGAAGGCTTGCAATCGTCTTGACGCCCAGTGGAACCCTGCTGGTTGTGATGGATATTTTGAAGATTTGGAATCGATAGAGGGTTCCCTCAGATGTTTCCTTTTCATGTAGACATTCCTCATGATGTTCTTTGATTTTTGGAGCAGGTAGCGAGGGTTGTCAACGCCGTACTTGTTTGAATGATAGCTTTCGCTGTTGTTTCCATTGTGCATTTTATTGGCCCAGCTGATAAATAGAGTGTTGCAACCGCCGATATCTCTGTCGAATGTATATTGGTTCAAGTCCACATATCTGTTTTTATCAGGGAACGCTACTTATCAGCGCTTTGCTTGACTAGCGCAGCGCAGATAGGGTTCCCTGGTTTTTTAACAATAGCAACTGCTTCCAGGCGACCTCGGAGAATCGACTTAACTATTATGTGCCTCTGGCTTTCACGAGGTTGAAATGATACTTCTATGTCCCTTGCGCCTGCCACCACCATGAAAAATGGTGAGGCAGGAAGATGACGTCACAATGCGCGCGGAAGGCTTTGCTTGCTCCTGACACGATCGTGGAGGATGTGCTTCCTTGGTATTGGTGATCTTTACGCCGCGTTAGCAGTTCAAGGACCGGCAAGCCATTTTTCCTGGTGGCACCTGGAGCAAAGCGCTCAGAAATGTCATTTCGACCTCGTGAGAGCCAGATGCATTGAATAGTTAAAAATCCACATTTCTGAGTGCATCTCTCGACTATAAACCAAATGATTTGCTAATTAAAGTCTAGCCATGAAGTGGTGCGAATACCTTTTTCTCCTGCAACAGACTTTCATCTATTGTTACAGGGTCATCTTGCTTTGTAGCGGAACTCATTTTAGTTCACTTTTCGTGCATCCAAGTAGGTATATAGGTAATCTAATTCTCGGTCCTCGTGTGACATGATGACAATATTTAGAGTTTGGTTCTTCTCTGACCGTCGTGTGTGCTGGTCGTGTCTCTCCTGTCTTTGCATGGTCGTTTTCGCTATCTGCGTGTTTTGGAGTTTTCTGGTCATTTTTGAATCATTTTTGGTATCGTGTTGATCCTCTTTTTGTGGCAGCTTTCATCGTCTGTTCCGCATTATTCCTACTTGCTGTGGTTAGCCATAATCCTGGCTTTTTCTCGTCTTTGGGATCTACAAAATAATATTCATCAATCACACCAGTGTCCTTGTGCTGCTACGATATTGCTGTCCGCTGACGTCATTGCCTTTTATCTCACTGTCGGCCTATGCAACGTATAGGACTGGCGTGACTTATTACGTCACTTGTAATCAGCTGATCTGACGTGAAATTCCATTATCGTGAGGCTATATTGATCATTTTCACGAAGTCAAAGATTACGGTTCTGGTGTGGTCACTCCACTCGTGTATCGCGTGTGCAGTCCTGTGGTATTAGATCGGGCTTACGGCTTAAGGCTCAAGAATTCGAGTCCTTAGTGAAACTTTTTGTCCTTCCTAATGTCTCTCAACAAGGATATATTTTCGATGTCTGATGACGAATTAATGAGTAGGAAAAGTTCAATCAGCAAAAATGATTTATTTCAAGCCTTTATCAAACTGCGCTCTCAATCTCAAAACGCACCTGCAATGGATATCGATACCCTGTCTTCGCTATTAGACAAAAAGCTGAAAGAGAAACTAGACCCATTTTTGGAGAGGTTTGCCAAAATTTCAAAAGAACATGAAGAATTAACGCTAAAATTCAACACATTTGAAAAGAAACTTCATCTCATTGAGAATTCATTCACTGACAGTATTGAACATATTATCCAAGAAACATCTGAGCGAATGAAAAAACAACAGAATTTAATAATTTCTGGACTTGATGAACTTTTAGATGGCTCGTTGGATGACAGAAAAGCGCATGACAAAATGAAATGCGCAGAAATTTTGCGCAATCTTGACTCTTCCATAGATGATGTCGATGACATTCGTCGCATCGGTAAAGTGGGTAATTCAAAGCGCATCGTCCTTGTGAAGTTCAAGTCTCTAGACAGTAGAAATTCCGTTTTACGTAATGCTAAGAAATTACGGAATACTCCTAACTTCAATCGTGTGTTCATTAACACCGACAAAACACGCTTAGAGCAGAGCAAAGAAAAGCGTCTGAGAGAAGAACTTGGCATGCGACGTAAAAATAATGAGGATGTCGTGATCTTCCGTGGCCAAGTTATTGCTAGGGCTGATATCAAAAATTTTCAGAGCCGTTTTTAAATCGAACTTTTTCCTCCAGTCTTCGTATGTTCCCAAAGTTCTGTTTACTAAATGCTCAATCTGTCTTGAGGAAAGTCGATGAGCTTCGAGTTGTTGCATCTGTAAAATCTCCTGATGTAATTTGTGTTACTGAGTCTTGGCTAAACGAACTTATTCCAGACTGTTATATCGCCATCGATAATTTTCATATTGTAAGAAATGATCGTATTTCACGCAAGGGAGGTGGTGTTTTGATGTACTTGAAAAGTTCTATCAGATATGCTGTCCTGCCTTTACCGTTTACTGTAGCCGCGATTGAGGTATGTGCAGTCTCCTTATTGGATTCAAAAATTATTGTCCTTAGCGCATATGTTCCCCCTAATTTAGAGTCTAAGACCTGTAGCGATGTAATCAAATTTTTTGTTGATGTGATTGATTATCTTTTGTTACAATTTTCAAGCTTTCATGTCATTGTCCTCGGTGATTTTAACACTCTGAGCAGAAATTTCTTTTGTGATGAACTGCAACTGACTAATATCGTTTGTGAACCAACTAGAGGTAACAACATGCTAGATGTATTTTTTGTATCGGAAAGTTTGACAACCGTTTATGTATCCGATTCTGTAACTTATGACTCACCTTTGGGCAACGCTGACCACAAAATTTTGACAGTTTGTCCATCAACGAATTCTCTTACAAAGAATGATAATCACGCTCGTTATGTGTCAGTCTACGACCTTCGTCCATCGTGTATTACTAATCTTCGTAGTGCTTTTTCATCGTTCTCTTCAAAATATGATGATAAGCTTTTACACGGCGATGACGTCAATGCACAATGTGAATTCTTTCTCAAGTCTCTGAAAGACTTAGTGAATAAACACATACCTGCATCTACAGTTATTATGACCGACCGCGATCAGAAGTGGATGACTCCTGTCACTAAAAGTATTATAAATGAAAAGTGGAGCGCTTATCGTAACAGGGACTGGACACGATATAATATCCTGAAAGAAAAAGTCAAGGTTGAGATCAGCAACGCTAAGGCAAAGTGGGCTCAAAAACTGAAATCCAAACGAAATATATGGAAGTTGACCAAGGATGTGACTAATACAGCAACAAAAGACAAAAGTATTTTTGATATGATTCCACATAATGGTGATTTTCATCACGTACTCCAATCAATTCGTGACTCCTTCGAATCTGCTCAATCCTCGTGTCGTTCTGCCTCTCATTACATGAATGGAGCAAAGATTATTTCT
The DNA here is from genome assembly GCA_907163375.1 of Prostheceraeus crozeri. Classification (NCBI taxonomy): domain Eukaryota; kingdom Metazoa; phylum Platyhelminthes; order Polycladida; family Euryleptidae; genus Prostheceraeus; species Prostheceraeus crozeri. The sequence goes on from CAJQUW010015437.1 coordinate 1,106,833, forward strand.
GGTGTTTCCCTGAATGATTCATGCCATGGATTTGACATCTCTCCTGAGTCTGTCATGAGCTATCTACTGTGTCTGAAGCCCGGGGTGGCTAAATCCTATGGTGACGTGCCCAATTCGATTTATCGGGAATTATCAGACTTAATTTCCATTTATATATCTTCAATTATCAAGAATTCTCTGCATACAAGGACATTCCCTGATTGTTTGAAAATAGGCATCACCATCCCAATACCAAAATGTCTGCCTGTCTCACTTGACAGTATTAGACCTATCTCTATGTTACCTACTATCGGGAAAATCATGGAAAAAACTATTTGTCACAATCTCCTCCCATTTTTTATCGAAAAATACGACAAATATCAACACGGTTTTCGGCCAGGTGCGTCAACTACAACTGCGATTATTGACTTGCATGACTTTGCTACCAGTGTCTTTGACGACCTCTCATTCAACGGAGTGGCAATCATAAGCATAGATTTTTCTAAGGCTTTTGACTGTATTCCTCATGATTTGCTACTCAACAAATTAGCGTCGGTGGGATTTCCAGAAGATTTGATCGAATGGCTACAGAGTTACTACCACAATCGTTATAATGTTGTCCGCATCGGTGATCACGTAAGCAAACCGTATGATATAACTTCAGGCGTTGTACAAGGGTCTATCCTGGGCCCTTTTCTATTTTGTGTTTTCACGAATGATTTCTTGCCTCATTCCGTACAAACAAAAACAGTTAAATATGCCGACGATATTTACCTTGCCGTTCCCCTGAAGCGCGAGAGCAATGTCAATCGCCTTATCATGGATGAATTGCAAAATATGGAAGCATGGTGCAACGCGAAAGGCTTGAAGCTGAATCATGATAAAACAAACATACTCCTGTGTACTAGATCTAACTCAATTAATGACATCGACAACTTCAAAGTCGTTGACAAACTTAAGATTTTAGGAATCACTGTCGACCGCAATTTGGGTTTTTCTTCCCATGTCAACTCCATTAAGTCGAAAGCTAGCTCACGCCTCCATGCTCTCAGACTTTTGAGGCCCCATGTTTCTTCAGAAGAGCTGCATTCAATATACACAGGATATGTACGTTCAATTTTAGAGTACGCCTGCCCAGCTTTCTGTGGGATAAGTAAGAAGCTATCACATCAACTACAGCGCGTTGATAAAAGGGCGCACAACATCATATTTTTCGGCGGATCCTATGATTTTTGTCAGTGTTCGTCAAGTGGTATATCATCCAGGAGACTATCCATTTCGAAGAGATTGTTCTACAAAATCAGAGACAATCCGGATCATATACTGACTCATCTTTTCCCTAGTAGACTGCCGCGTTCCCAACATTATCGTGCGTTCTTATCAAGGACTCATTTGCGATCTGTCTCATTTTTTCCTTATATTACTTGTCAAGTCAACTGCGATCAACTTTAATTTACATTTTTGCTGCATTTATTGTTATTTCATGCTCTGTACGATTTATATTCATTTTGAAAATATACCACTACCACTACCACCACCACGTAGCGACTGACTCAAAAAGGATATTGCACTGTGTCTAATGAAGGATAAGAATTCCCATCTTAGCGACATATTTCAAACGCAATGCATCACATGCAAGATCCTCCGAATCTGAGAATTCGTCAATATGTCGTACTTTTTATCCATCTTACCGAGTCCGCATGCTTTTTGTTCACGATCAGTCTTTGCCTATGTTGGTCATTCATATACAACCCATTTAAAAAATCTATGGATTTGGGGGGGGCTTGAAACAGCATATTACTCGTAGTTGTGTTTTTAAATATTTGGGATACATGAATAATGTAAGTGGGTTTTTACTGATTATGTAGGGGGTTCAGTTGTTCGTCCACGTGTCCTTATGACCTTCTGCACTGCCTGCTTAGTGGCGCACACAGGTCGTACCCCATGGAAGCAGCTCATTCCATTTCAACTTGCCATGGGTAGCAACTAAACAATTTCGCCGTTGTGGCAGGAAGGAGAAAGTCGCTCCAATAAACCGGGACAGATAGGCCTCATGTAGTAGGCTACCATAAAGTTCTTTGTAGGTAGGTCTTTGTCAATTTGTCGTGAACATGGTTGGTAGACGCTAGCCGATAACGTTCGACGGCATGTAAATGTCATCAATTTGCCAAATAAAAAACGAAAGATCGCTTGCACCGACTCCTTCCCCTTATCAAGAACTAATAGAGCAAGTATATCAGGTAGAATAGCAACTCAGCATTAATTAGATCCCCAATGTGTATGAAGTTTCGATTTTATTAGATGAACTCGAGTTGTAACCTAGTACCACATGTGAACTATGTAAATATTTACAGTTTTCGAGAAAATGACCCGAAATTGACTGACAATCATAGTAATGCAGAGGAAAGAAAGAACAGTATTTTGCAAATACTCCGTGTTATGACAACCCTGGGAGAGGTAGTATCCATTAAATTAGCTTCTATAGAAATTACTATTAGCCTACTTAGATGCTCAGCTCATCCCTATTAATAATCATCATCTTAAGAGTATCATCTTAAGCGTGATCATGTCACAAACTACTTGCTACTGAAAGAGCAAAGCATCATAGCCAAAGACAATGATCACAATTAACTTTAAAATATGTAAATGGGCCCTTAATAATTCAGACTTTGAATTTGTGTCTTGTTATCTTTATGATGAACTGTTTAATAGTTATCTTTCCTCTTTGATTTCTTGAGGAAATTACACTAGAAAGATATTTTCTGAACTTTTGTGTGAGTTGGAATTCCATGCAATAATAATGAATCATATGAGCTACACATACTACTCATAAAATTTGAAGTAGGACGAAATAACAATTAAAACTTAATTTTCTTGTTTAATGATTTCCAATACATTGGTCGGGAGGTATTGCTCACGTTCTCACGATTAATAATAATAATAATAATTTCCACAATAAGTTTCAACGTCATGTTTCGATTTCCATGATATCAAGATCATTGTAAAGTTTTCTTCACTCTTGTATTCATGTATTCAGTTGTATATGTGACAAGTGAAGCGCATGTGGTATGCTTTGTAATGTCGATCCATGTTGCCTTCCATTGACGGTCACCGGTCAGATAGGGATTGAATGAGATGCAGTGAATGCAAATCATTCAATGACTCATCACTTCACGGAGTCGAGAGCGTTCTCTTAACTGGCTAACCGCATCAGATTCAACCCATTGTTATGATTCAACCTAAACTCATTCATGAAAAAAGTCACGAAATAGAGTAGGCCTAACGCTTGTATTAAATATATTTCGATGTGATGACTTCTAATCTAAGCTCTGAACGTAGCAGATGCTCCAAGGCCTTGACGTCATCACTGATCTCAAATGTATGAATATGAAAACTGCTGGAAACAATTTATTGTGTATTATGCTTCACACTGTTAGTTATAAAGACTTCATTATTGTGGGAGGGGTTACGAGGCGATTATGAAACCAATTATGAGAGAACGAGGGGTTCAAAAAGTGCAAGACTCAATCATTCCGTTTTGCCATGATTGTTCCAAGACAACCCCGCCATTATTTTGTATTGGCTAATGCATGACAGCGTGGAGAGTGCAAAGTGGTCGAGACGCGCAAAGCGTGCATTAACAAACTTAATGCTACAGTCCACTGTGCATTATTATGTCACGCTGCACTCTTCGCACTTCAGCTGAATCTATAGAGATGGACATTAGAAACAACTGATGAGTACCTGTCAACGGTATTGAAGACGCCGACGATATTGCACCTTACTCAGTTCATCGACGAATTTACGGTTGGTGAACCAACTGTCACTCGTAAAGTTGATGCCAGAGTAGAAACTTGGATTTTTCTTGGATTTTCAATGCCACCCTTTCAGAATGAGAAGGAGATCGTTAGGATCTTCTTCGTCACATGTTCGACTACCGATGCACTCTGATCCATTCAACACATAAATATGTAGCCTTGTCTACACACAAATAATTTTCATGTGTGCTTCCCTGTGGAAGCACATGAATTTTCATGTGGGCTTCAAGGCAATTCCGAACTGCTCATCGCCGATCGTGACTATTGACGAAAGTTTGAAGTTTTGTACACTTGACAAAACAGTATTCAAGATGATGGGGGAATTCTATAAATACGGCAGTTCTCGCCTCTCTCTAATATGTAGGCCTACCGATCGATCCCGGTTTTCAGACATAAGTTCTCGTCCACACACTATGCAGCATACGAGAGATCACTTTTTTTTTAGCCTGAGCTGAAATGTAAGATGAATCAATAATGCGAAAAATATCAGTTTTCTCTCCCGAGTAATTTTAATGCCACTAGATAATTACGAATAAGAAATATATATACAGCCGACGTTTCCGGTCCAGCCCTTTCTCAAGACAAGGCAGCAATAAAATGACAGTGTCTAAACTGGCTCGTTAGATACGCAGTATAGCGCCGGTTGTCTCATGACGTCTGTTCATTTTAGGATGGGACTTATTGATTAATCGCGATTCCACCACACTTGTTTCAACAGGATCATTTAAGCAGCGAAGAAATTCAACATTAAAATCATCAATCGAGCCGTTAACAAGACAGGTCTTACTGTGTTCAGACAAAGCACTTAGATCATTTTATTACGAATACCGAGACTGTGTTCGTTGTATCTAATGTAGAATGGTCTAGCAGTTCTACCTATATATATTTATCAGCACACTTTCTACAAGAGAATTGATAATCAACACACGATGTCTCACAGTTATGATTTTGGGATACCTTGTTGCATATTCTATAATCATTGTGTTTACTTTTTTTGCATTTTTTCTTCAAAACATTACGCAGTTTTTTGTTGCCCGTACTGACGAGACGGACATTCAACCTACGTTTCTTATTTGGTAATTAATTTTCCTATAAAGACTGTCGCGTGGTGGAATCGCGATTAATCAATAAGTCCCATCCTAAAATGAACAGACGTCATGAGACAACCGGAGCTATACTGCGTATCTAACAAGCCAGTTTAGACACTGTCATTTTATTGCTGCCTTGTCTTGAGAAAGGGTCTGGACCGGAAACGTCGGCTGTGTATATATTTCTTATTCGTAATTATTTAGTGGCATTAAAATTACTCGGGAGAGTAAACTGATATTTTTCGCATTATTGATTCATTATGGTTCTCCCGCCATCAGTCATCTCTTATATAGTGTAAAATGAAATTATATCTATCAACCAAATCAGAACTTAGGCAACGACATGTTCCTCTTCAGTTAATCAAACCAACTTTGTTTGTACATTCTTTTTGTGAACTCTCTGTGGGTGTTAGCCTACCTAACACGGAGTTCTGTATGGATTTGAGTGCACACGAAGATAGATGCGTGATGGAATTATGCCCTCAATAGAACGCAGTTATGATACGATACCGAGAAAAGGCAATGAGTTTGAGTATAGCTAGATATGCATGTGAATTGTAAAAGACTTTAAAGAGAACTGGGCTCTGTCAATTGGTGAACTCATCCAGGAGCGTCGGGATGGCAGCCTCCTCCGGAGAGGGAAACTGAGCTAATAGGTAAATTTCGTGTCGCATGTCATTAGTTGAAAATATTCAAAAGTTTCAAAGACATTTAAAGCAGGGACAATTGGCATTCTTACTGAATGAGGCTGGGAATGAGAATGAGATTTACGAGACTCGGAAGGTACTCAAGTATACTTGCAAAATTTAACAATGTTCATTCATTTTTGTTCATTCAAGAAGTATTGTTGCATGTTTTCCAGCTATTCCAGAAACTGTTGACATTGTAGCGACAACATTTTCAAAATGTTATTCAGACACGTGTCCTATGATATTCTTATGGGGAGATATCTGATTTTCAAATCATTTCTCCGATAATTTCTATCATTCAACATTGTTATAAATTCCTTATTGGCCGCATTGTGCATTCAAATAATCCATCAAATCCACTGTGGAGCATTAACAGTACCCAAAGTGTTGACAAATTAAGGAATATCTTCCTCGTTTCCAAACGACATGCTGAGATTCAGAGCGAGAAAATTCACAAAGTTTGTCATTGCTATCTTGCTACTAATACTCGTTTTTCTGAAATTTACATGCTTTCATACATGTTTTGAAACATGCCAAGTACAATCATTTGACCCTAAGATTCCACTTGTTCCAATTGAAGCCGTGTACAACTCTTCAGAATCAAGCTCAAAAATCAAGAAGATCTATATTGCAACAAAGTTCTTCAAAACGTATCACAGATGGGCACAGTGGTTTCCAAGATGGGCAACATACAAGGTAATGGAGTGCAAAAATGGCTATCGTTGTCAATGGACTGTGGATAGCTCTGAAGCTGAGGCATTCGTGTTTCATGCAATGGACTACTTGTCCTCCTCTCCAACGTTGCATATTAGCCGTAAACCGTCTCATCGTTGGGTATTCTACTCTTGGGAATCGCCGCCATTTTCGAATTTTCATTCGTGCGTTCATCTCGATCAATTTTGGGAGAACAAGTTCAATTGGACTGCCACTTACATGAAGCAATCAGATATCTACACTCCTTATGTTTTCGGGTATATTCCCTTGACTAAAGATGAACGGAAGGCTACGAAAGAGCTGTACAATCCTACAGACAAGAAGGGGTTTGCTTTTGGAGTTATCAGCAATTGCGCATCGTTTACATTCGCTCGTCAAAATCTTATTCAGGCTTTGAGTCGTCACATAGACATTGATTTGTATGGAGGATGTGTTAACCGCCGAATCAAAGGTGGTTTCACGTCTGTTATTGAACTAAGCAAGAAATACAGATATTATCTTGCTTTTGAGAATGCTCACTGTGTGGACTACATAACGGAAAAGTTTTGGAAAATTGGATTGCAAGGATACGCCGTTCCTTTAGTATTTGGTGGTTATAACCGAACAGACTATTATTCTGTCGCTCCTCCCCATTCATTTATCTATGTAGACGATTTCAAGAGTCTTTCCAGTCTAGCAGAGTATCTGAAACTAGTTGCTGCCAGTGAGACAGACTATTCCGCTTTCTTCGATTGGAAGAAAAAATACAAAATTGACGATTATCGGCCTATGGAAGAAGTAATGTGCATGCTGTGCAATCGATTGCACACTGATTCGAAGCCCAGTATCGCTGATGTGAATACTTTTTGGAACGCTGAAACAATTTGTCATTTGAATAAGCAGATACTGAAAGACTGATTATTGTAATATGGGCGAGATGCACAATGTTTTTACTATGTTCGCTCAATGTGCATGTCTAATGAGTTATCCTTATCATCATTGTTATGTCAGAATATATTTCCTAAGTCTTGAAAGAGTAGAGAAACTATAGTGGAACAAGTCTGACAAAGTTTCTGACAGCTTTGAAACGCAGTTCTATAGACATCTTTACTTCTTCTAACAAGTTTAGAAGTATTATGAGGATGATGATGCTGCTAGATAGTTCAACTCTCCAATTCCAGCTTCCTGTAATACATGTGTGTACAATGTACAAATGAGAAAACTTATCTACATTCGAGTTTCTCTAGCTAATGTAGAACATTCATGTTAATTTCTTCTTAAAGTTTGTACTTGTTCAAATTGCTGTTTTTATTGCCCAAATAGGGTACTCCGGTGATTTCAGAGATGGACACGCAATCCAAACATCATGGGTTGGCGATCGCGATTCCGTGATCGTGGACTATTTCTTACTGTAAGTCCGTCGTGCGGTTACTATATCTGATACTTTTTCAAGTAGCTGAAGGTACATAATATTTAGCGCCTTTGTAGCGTTTAATTTTTATAACTTTATTTAGCTGAGGAAGTATGCATGGCATGTCATATGCCTATGGGCCTACTCGTGCTTTCTAAGTTGAAATTTATCTCATGTGTACCTACATAGATCGTGATAATTATTCGAATACAAGTACTATACGGGTATACACGTTGCGATGACAGGGACTCGAAAACTTGAGGATGCATCTTCAACATATACCGACGCATGTGAAGGCGCTCTGTATGAGAATAAATCATTCAAATTAAAGTACCTGTACATCAAAAAATATTTTTTATTTAAATTGCAAGGCCAAAGAGTAATCATAGGGGCATAATTACAGTAAAATTTGCTTTTTATAATCTTTCAAGGAATGTCAGACGGCTAGAGGATTATTTTAGTATGTAATTGAAGAAAAACTAAAGACATGCTTTTTAACTTATAGATGATGTTGAGTAAATTATTTTCAACAATTCTGACATCTGCAATCAAAATCGCGGATTTAAGTCTGAATTCATTCCGCGATCATGGACTAAAAGTCAAAATTCAGTCCGCGATCGTGATCGAATTTCGGTATGTCCGCGATCGCCGAATACTGACTTAATTTCCACGATGCCCAGCTCTGAGTGATGCCAATATGCGTACCACCGGCTCAATTTCCTAAATAATTGTTAGTAGTTGTGTTTTATTGATAGATTCAAAGTTATATCCTCTAGTCGTTGGTGGCGACCAAAATGGGCGAGACTGGGTCACCTGACTTGCCAGCTTGGAGCCATTCATTCTTGTTGCAATGTCTGCGACTCTGCGCGTCTTGACAGCGTCTTCTTTGGTTTTTGAGATAAGAATGTGGAACGATGAGAAATATGATTTTTTTTTCTTTTTTCTTTTTGAGAAATAGGAATGTGCCCAGCGACGGGAGAGCAGCACTGTCGAGGTAAGGAAGTGTGTTGCCGTCAATAAATTCGAACGAGGCCTTTTCTCCAGTTCACTCAGTTCCTTGTTTATTTGACGTTTTTCTTCGTTCACACAGTTCACCATTTATTCTAATTTTGCACCATACCGTTCTGCTCACTGGAAAAAGTTAGATTACTCTCATTTTTTCGTGCACTCTGCTATTTAGATTAGCCAGCACCAAGATTCCAGACTAGCTCTCGCATTGAAGCAATCACCTCTTATGGCTCTTTTAAAGTTGACAAATCGACTTTAAGATTTCAACTTCGAAACTTGGTTTCAAGCTGAATTTGACAAGACAATTTTTGAAGTAATTAATAGCTTTTGTGGATCACTGAAAATTCTGATAAAGTGAGCGCAGGGAATATGAAAATAGTTCTCAAACCATGAACTTTAAATTACAGAACCTTACACGTATTAGGAAATAGACGAAAGAAAGTTCTTTAAATGAATGGAAGTTGCAATTTTTCAAGTTGCGATTTTGTATTTGATTGGAAGACTTGAAAAATGCCAATGAATGCGTCATGAGTTCATTTGCATTGCGTTGAGATGTGGCATTATGATATGTATTGTTTCACAAATTTACTCAGAGCAGTAATCGTGATTAACCCGCGCATCAATGGCAGCACCTGAGGAACAGGTTATATTGCACAGTGTAAATTTTGAAATTTACGGACGTGTTCAAGGTAATTAATTTCATCCTCAAGTTTAAAATAAATTCTATCAACATACATGACTCATTGGTCACGCAAACGTTCGGCCTCTTCGTTGTTAGAAGGTCAGTAGGTCTCTAATTTTGTGCATATTCAGATTTTTTACCTTCACTTTTAACTTTGGAATAACTACCTTTTCTGTAGTTAGCTTTGAGGAATATAAGAAATTAGGGATTATGTTGCTTTTGATGGCTTCTTCTATAGCACATTTATCATTCGTCTATCCACAGGTGCACTGCAACACGACTGTAACACGTTGCAGTACAATGCGTCGGAAGGAAGCAATAATCAGTCATCTTGGAATTAGAGCTAGAAGTCATGCTCTTAATTGATGAAAACAAAATTTATAAGAAGCTCACCTCAGATAAATGCAAACTTCCTGAAAAACCCTTTTAAATTAAATTGAAGAGTTTGCTTAATTTTTTCGGTTGGATTTGCATTTGATAACCTCTTCGCTGAGAAACGGCTGTTAGCAAATTAAAGCTTATTAAGCACAATTTTTTCAAATTACATATATTCAAAGTTTGTTATTCACATTAATTTCGAAAGACTATTATCAAGATTCACTCAAAAATTAGAAATTAGGCATTACACTGAAAGGGTTAATATTGTGCAAGATAAACTTTCTTAGAATGAACTACTTTCAATACATCGCTATCAGGTGTCCGAAAAGACCCACGGCGCCTAGGTTTATTGTCCACATTTTTTTGACGGACACTGACAAAAAAGTCTTGTTCAAAAATTTGTTGATTTTTTCAGGATTTGAATAAAGTTACTTATTTAGATTTACTTACTTAATTAATTAAGTAATTGAGATTTTTCCTTTTCATTCATTTAACTTATTCAACTATTTATCATTGATCATCCAAAATTCATTCAAACTGCAGACTAGAATGAACACATTTAAAATGAATAAATATAGATATTCTTGGATACTCGGAAGCACATTGGGTGAGCGCCTTTCTTCCATGTCCCTGAGCTTTTGTTTTGGGTGTTTGGCAAGAAAGCAAAGTGAACCTATTTTAAAGATCTCAGGCTTGGCCCGACCAAAATTTGAACCCAGGTTTCTAGGACGGAGAGTGAGCACTCTATCACAAGGCCACAATTTCGATTTAGTATTGCTTCCATTTTGAACAATTTTCAAAAAACCGTTTCAGATTTCCTCGTAAAATTGCGAGTTTAGGTGACAGTTAGTAAACATATAATGCCTACAGAACGATCTCTTGCCTAATCTGATTAAACAAGTTACCTTTCAATTTTGAAACGTTGTTTAATCTAGTGAGCAAATAGAAGTGGAACCCTTAGCATGAAGTTGGTAGGTATACATGTCAGTGTAAGTGTGCTGCATATCCATAATGAAATCATGGGTTATTTTCGGAACTGTATGCATGTGCTAAGCAACTTGCTGCATTTGTCTTATGCTGAAAATATTTTCTAAGTGCATAAACAATTGTTTGCGCTTTGTGCTTTAGACGTGAATTACATTAAAGCACTTTCAGGATTGATAATCTTTATGCACTGCTTCACAATCTGCATAAAAAAGATGACGTTTTCCGTTTTCCGTTTTCTGCAGGTGTTCATTTCAGAAAAGTAAGAAACTGCTAATCATGTATCATTCATGGCTATATCCTTCATCTTCCATAGCTATTTATCGTCATGTAGCTACTTAGAGACAGATGTCTATGATGGTGCGATATTATGCAGTTCATGACACACGACTCTCAAAGCTTAGAAAATAATTCAGTGTGAAATTTTACAAATCGCAAAATTAAAGCAGCTTTGTCAATATTTATGATCAATTAGAACTTTGTGGAGTTTTGCGCATATACACGTGGTTAGCCAATGACAACGTGAATATGTGTTATAGTGTGATAACTACACACCATTTTTCAATGAAAAGTCGCTTAAATCGATTAGATTTTTTATTAATCCATGTATTGGTTTATAGTAAGGCTATATTCATCTTCAGATTTAGACCGCTAACGATTTAAACACCTTAATTGTGAGCTTTGTTGCAAATTAGTGATTTTTCTATTTTATGGCAAAATAGCTTCTACATTTCAGATTTTGAAGTGGCAATCTCCTTCAAGCACTTATAACCAAGGTTGCTATAACGGATGTAGTCATGCTGCATAATTTGGGATCAGTATTTCCTTGGATAGCGCTGCTTTACATTGTTTCATACAAAAATTTCAAAAAACCAAAATTTAAAACCTTGAAAAAGCTTTTATAGATCATAGAGATCTCTGTAAGGGAACACTTGTGATACACAATTTGTCTGACGCTTTCTGTATTCTTACAAGACTTTGTCTGAATGGCTTAAGTAAATAGCAACTCATACTTACATCATGGTATTGTATACATTGAAAATGAATGATCGCTATCAACATTCTCTATGATTTACGAAATCTAGTTGGTATTTTTAGACATATGATAAACAGAGAACTGTGAGTTTCATAGACTATATATATTACATTTCCTGTTGTTTTTTTAACACCTTTTTTAATATTTGCAGAATTTTTTATTTTCACAGATTTTTCGCAGAATTCTTGAAATTGTTGAATAATAGAAGAAATGGCGGAATCATAGGTCTAATTCTGCTACCTAAAATAATAATTGTTGAAACTCTTATGATCTGATTCCTAAAACTCAATTAAGAGGAATCAAGTTAAAACCGTCCTCGCATATAATGGTCCTGATAAAAATAACACAGTGAAAGCTTCAGCATGCTATTCAAATAACAGGAACGTTCGTAACAAAATCTAAATCCTCCTTTTCTGTTGAAATTTTAGATGGAAGACCATTTGTTTCTGAGCTGTTATTTATTACTTTTAGTGGAGGCACTGCTACAATCGGCCTACCATCAAACTGTATGATGTGTCTGATTTGGAGACTGAAGTTTTTACAGAAGCATGTCTTAGATGTTACAAAAATATTTTCTGATATCATAATTTCATTTCGAGTCTTTTCCTATGAGAGTTTCATCAGAATCGAATTTTAGGATCGATTCGTAAGAAGGCCGCTATGACCAGGAACCAAATTTGATCATAGTGGCAGAAACTAGTCCCTAGACTCCCTTACATATCTCCTGTATTTCCTTATTATGTTTAACGCATCACAGCAAGCTTAGTAATTATGCATTTGAAATGAACATGTGTTATAGTTATCATATAAATATGACTTTGAATCCATTTTCTCGTCCAGCTTGTGCATTTACCGTTCTAATGTGCTCTCTTTCAGTACACGCAGAGAAAAGCTTCTTCTTTGGGAATCGTTGGCTGGGTGCAAAATACTCGAATGGGATCAGTTATCGGTCAACTTCAGGGATCTTCAGAAATTGTCAAAGAAATGTAAGCATTGTTGAATTTAGATTCGCTAAAGATCTGTCTAATTGGTTCTATAAACGCATCACTTTTTTTTGCAAAACTAATCCAACTAAACAACGAATATTTATCAGCTCAAGTTGCACCCCTTAGAGATTCACCTGATGCTGAATTTAATAATATCAGTTACTGCATGCATGTAGCCATTCGCGCAGTGGCATCACACAACAGCCTATCGTTCTTACACGTTGCTTCCTCCATGATTTAAAGTTTCGATTATTCAACCAACAGGAACCATAAAATTGCGATTACTGAAGTGGATTGAATATAAATCACATGGCATATCGTCGTCAGTATTCTCTTTTTTTACGGGGAAATGTTATTCATATGTAGCACACTCTCAAAAAGATCTAAGTGCAGTATAATCTCATAGATGTTTGGATACTTGCATACATAGAAGTAGATAATAGTACATACCATAGACTTTCTATGTTTGCATAGGACAGCCACATAGTAGATTTGCTGCCGATCTGTCGTATAAGCAGACTATTGCTTGGTTCAAATCCACCGAGCGTTTCAATGGGCACTCCTTGGAAATCGTAGGCAGGTATCAATTGCTGGTATTTCAGCATCTTCTTATCTTCTGCTTGTTTATCTACATAGCCCGGCTTCGTATTGGCCGTTGACAGATGGCTCGAGTTACCGATTGGCGACTACATACTTGGCTCAGCGCCTCGGTTTGGCCGTGCAACGCGGAAATGCTACTTGCATATGTGGCACCCCCCAGTAACTTTATTCCCCCGTTTTATTTTTTTGTAACATGCCCTTTGGCCATGCTTTTGCTATAAAATAAAGTTATGAAAACTCGTGAAAAAATCTACATAGTACCCTCACTCCCAAGCAGATCTAAATACAGTACAATACCAGTGAGACCTGAATATCGTACAGTCCCAGAAGCTTCCAAATATAGTATTGTCCCAAAGAGGTCTAAATTTAGTACAGCACCAAAAAGTTCTAAATAAGGTAGTCCCACAGAAATCTAAAAATAGTACTGATCCAAAGAGATTTAAATATATTACAGTGTCAGAGAGACCTTAACATAGTACAGCGTCAGAGATCTAAATATAGGGCAGCATCAAAGAGATCTAAATAGACTAGTAGGTTGGTTACAATACATGCGCTCTTGACAAGACACGAATTGCATAATAACATTGTTAGAATGTCCTGATGTACTTTCGAGCTCAACTTCAAATGTACTTTCAAAATTTAATAGTAGAAAACATATCATATAAAAATGATAAGAAACATTGTATCTAAATCAGTGATGTCAGAGCTGTTAGTAAATATCAAGATGGTACGTGATGCTTGAGTATGACATTAACCTGAGTTTTCACCGTAGGCAAACAAAATGCTTAAGAATTTGGATGTCCTACACATAGCCATACACAGCGAAATGCAAAATGAATTTAGTGGTGCTATCACATTTTGTTTTGTGAATTACATCTTAACGAAATCGTAATTAATATTTGTTCGTTGTTTTAGCCATCAGTAGTCATCAATTTTCTTAATTTCAATAATAGTGTAGCATTATTTTTTATGTGTCACATTCGGCATTAGCGCTAGGAGAGAGAACCTAACTTTCTACAAGGGAATTGATCATTAGAGAGAAAACAAACTGAGAGAAAAATCACTATAGTTGAAGTGAAAAAGAAGAAATGTAACATAAGCATGGCATAGGATTGAAGTTAATTTGGTTCGAGTTAGGGCGATATAACTGCGTTACTTTTTTATTTCGTGAAATTGGGCAGCTCAGTAGACATGTCTCTACATACCTGTGTACTTGTCGAACGACCGCTGAACTAGCGATTCTTCTGCCATGACTGACTGCAACAATTGCACTGAAGTCCATCGAAATCCACTTCTCATAGAAGATGACATCAGTTCTCATCGCCATAGCGAGCATGGCATAAATAAATGAGCGCTGTTTATACTCGGAAGCACATTAGGCACGGATCCTTTCTTCCATGTGGCCGAGTTGTCATTTATCCACTCTCATTCCCATTGTGCTGAGTGTTTAGCAAGAATGCAGAGTGTACCTATTTAAAAGTCTTAGGTTTGACCCGACCAAGATTTTAACCAAGGTCTCCCGGACGCAGAGCGAACACTCTACCACAAGGCCACAGCGCCGGTAATACTACTCACATACCGGCATATTGACCGTTTTCAACCAATACAAAAGTCAAATAGTTTCCATCATCTTGTTAATCACACATGCTTAAGGATTCTTTACTTCCAAAATCTGAATTCCTCCCACCTTTCAATGATATCCGATGAAAGATCTCCTCAACAGTGCTTTCATTGCAATTATGGCACATTGTAAACGTGCTTTTTTGAATAATATTTCATATTACTTGTAGAGTAAGTAACATACACAAATAATTATCTTCATTTTGAAGATAATGCGTCTTTGCGTTTTGGAAACATTCGAGTAGTTTCCATCTAGAATGTAGCCATAAGAAGACATAATCCAGAAATGTATTTGAATTCATTGTGGTCAAATTTCTCGTTGAATCGATTTGCAGTACTTATAACACTTTGACTGTCTTTCAATTGCAAAATTTATTTCAGGAAAACGTGGCTTCAGAACACGGGGAGTCCTATGTCAACGATCGACAAATGTGTCTTCAAGAGGCAAAAGAAAATATCCAAGCCAGAATTCAATAGTTTCGATATCAGACACTAAATGCACTGCGATAAAACACTGTAATTATCTTCAAATGCATGATCGATGCAACATCGATGTCTATGGTGAAAGTATTAGGAAAGAATGTTATCGGAAATTATTCCCGAAGGTTAACGTTGTTCCGAATAGAATCACGCTATAATAGAAAATGGTTCCACTAACTTCACACGCGTAACTTTTCGATTTTTTCTCTTCGTCAAGGACATCCTTGACGAAAAGACAATTGAAGATTTGCATTCCTGTACCTCGCATTTGTTTTTTATTTGCCTGAGTCTTCCGCATTTTGCTACTACGTTCAAGTTAAGATTATGTTTTCGCCATAATCTTAGGAGCTTTTCTTTTCTTAAAATTTTCATCGCCACTTACGTAATGAGCCTTTACATGGATAAATAATAATAACAAATATATGATAAATATATATAAAGAATATATATATAATAAATGCTTCCTTTTGAATTTGAACAACTGTATTATGTTATTGGCCCCACGATTTTCAGTAATGGGGCAATTTATTTCTTTCAAATGAACGTGTTATTATTATTATTAAATATAACGAAGAGATTTCCTTTCAGTTCTAGAAATGTAAAACGATATCTTACTATCATAGGTAAATTATTGGCTTTAATAAGCTTGACCGGTTGATGTTATATTCACTTCCTATTGATTGACGCCAAAAAAAATCGGTCTTACCTTCATCTTCAGCATCTAAAGACAATTTTTCAGTATGAGTAAAATCGCAAGTAGGGGTTCTATGTTTTTTACACGATTCTTATGTGATAGCTAAAAACTCGTTTTCCAGCTATTTACGAACACTCAACTTCTAAAATCTTGTGCTATGGACATTGGTGACTGTATTGTATTAACTCTTGAGAGCGAAATGTATTAATGAATAAACATGGTTATGTTTGATGCATTCTGTCTAACTTCCGCTGAAGAAGTCGATAACACTATGATGTCAGCATTTTTACTACTGCGTGAAAATGATGATGAAATGGTGGTCTCCGTGGCACAGTGGTTAAGTACTTGCCCTAACGATCTTCTGGTCCAGAGGTCGACTCCAATCTGTACAAGAGGTTTTACTACTACGTATAATGCATTTATTCAATGCCTACATCATGTTTAGAATTTTTGAATAGATTTCTTGTCAATAATGACTCAACACTTGTCAGCTCTTGTCAAAATCCCCCAACACGATGGCTGTATGCATGAACTACATGAAAGATCAGATCACAGAATACTCGTAGGAATTAAATACTCATGTTCAACTTAACTTCTTGTTTTTTAGTTGTGGCTGCAAAAAAGCACATAATACTCAAATTTATTTGTACAGCTGTCACATACTTGGTTGATTCATCTGACGGTGAGCCAACGGTGCTATGTTATTGGCTGAAGTGCATGGACATGTGTCAAGCTTCTTATGACAACATTTTTTGAGAATCCGAAGATATTTATTTATAAACATATATTGAACATATATTAATTTATAAAAATATTTGTTGGCACTCACCCTTCGACCTCATTGATGCTTGTTCAGATCGACATTTAGTCCATGAATAATAAGCTATTTGGACAAGCAAATGAGACGCAAGGATTATCCAGCAGCGTCCTCGCATCGGGGAACGTCCTTATGTCACATAAAGTGAATTCTAAGTTGTTCAAGAAGTTCAAAAATACATATATATTGATCATTTTGGTAGGCGTGCTCATAGCAGATCTGCTGCAGATTATCTGCATGACTTCGGATGAATGAGACTAATAGAACAAACCTCGAATGAGGTCTTATAGCATGTATTCAATCAATAAGATTTAATATGCATCACTGCCATGATGCAGATCTATACATTTACTCATCTCTTGGTCACCTCACGACTTTCGATCTCGGGTAATAATCAAAACTATTGAGATCAATTTGCAGCACACCAAACATTTCAAACCTGACAAGTTATTTCTATGTAGGTAAATATAGTCGTCATAAATACCAAAAATGTAAATTTGCAGGAACACTTCATAAAGCATGTTTAAAAAGAATATGACAACTAGGAATAATTTACGACACAAAAGCACCCGTATGAAAAATTATGGTGTAAAGTACGTCGTAGGTTTTAGTTAGTTATGAAATACGGTGATTTAAGAATACCACAAGAGACTGCTATCAATACTCGAAGCTATCTTTGGAAATTTGCGAAGTCTCATTCTACTCAGTTGATAAGGATCGTGTTATCAGACAGCACAGGCTCATGAAATAAGTTCATAAATTGAAGATAGCTTCAAGAAATTTGCATCACTGAAGAAAATAATTTCATGCGAGTATTTTTGTATCACTTACTACAGCATGATGAAGAGTAACGTTTTGTCCTCAATATGCAACAATTTTCGGTCGGTGAAATAGGCCTATTGGTTACTTTGATTGAGGTTGTAGCGACAAATGCCTGTAGGCCTAATCCTGGTAGTCAATTAATCAAAAATGTTTACTTATCATTTTACTCCTATATTCCTGATGATAGCATACATTCACTCTAAATGAAACTCACAATATGTAATGCAATGTCGTAATAGGCATAAAATGTGGATGGGTTTATTTGATCAGCATTGGTCACCTTATCTGTAAACACATAGCTCAGGGAAAGATAGGAGAATCTGTAAACACATTCAATCAAATATTATATTCACCGATGCTTGTAGTTTGTATCACCAATGCTACGTCTGCAAAGCTTAAAGAAATTTTGCAAACGACTGAAAATTATATAAAAGGATTTCAGTAGGCTACTTATCATTTTCAATAATCTTGTCGCTTAGTTTTTTCTGGTTATTTCATGATCTAAAGCTGTTGAACAGCATGCGCACATTTCATGGTCATCGTTTTATAAAAGACATAATTAGCTTTGTTCCATTATATCTCGTTCCTGCGTTTCTAGCTTCAAAACATAGCACATGCTTACTGTGAACTGTAGGGCACTAATTTAGGCACGAAGCCGAATTTTCGTGCCAGTTAGCGCCTAGTAGTGCCCTTCTAGTGCCTCGAGGCACCAGTAGGTGCCCTAGGCACTAATAGGCACCAAACTAAAGATTCATTTATCCGATGAAATCGAAGGAAAATCAATGGACACGAACTCGGCACTATGAACTTCGTGCCTACTCGTGCCTTGTGTTGGTTAGAATTGATGCCTAAATTTCGTGCCCTAGAGTTTACAGCGATAGTCTGCATCTGTGATGTTCCATGCGCACGTTGCAGAAGGTAGCAATTACCGGACGAAACCCAAGCCAGAAATTGATGGAATTTTACATCACAGCCGTGTTGTGTACAGGGTGAACGGTATTTCAGCTGCTCTGTTATGTGTGGAATTGCACACGTATCCCGAAAGGGAAAATAATGCATTCTTTTGGACAAATATTGCATTATACTAAGGGGCCATCCATAAAGGATGTCCGAAAAATAACAGCACTTTTCGACACTCCCCCCCTCCTTGTCCGCATGTACTCAAATCTTCCGACCCCCCCCCTTCCGAGGTTCCGATATCAACAGAACCTTCCATTCATATGTAGGTTGCAGTATTCGTACAGTAAAAATATACGTATATCAGTATTTGAACTCATGTATTTTTATGTAATGCATATCTACTCAAGTTTGCAATAGGTAGGCCTATATATTCAGAAAATCAAAACACATGTCTTTGTGAAAAAGACAGACATTTTGAATTGTTAGTTGGACCTATGCAACAATTATGATTTGCTATAATTCTCAAATTCCATGACTTGCTTTCTTATCTGAAAACAGGTAATTTTTTCGTAGAAATTGCCACTTATCTATTATTAACCTCATATAAAATTAATATTTTTGAAAGATATACATGTACGTATATATGCATGTATAGTTAGCCTACATATAGTTGAATAATTTCTTGATATACAAGCATCTTTGCTTTGTAAGAAAACGTCTTTCATTTTCGTATTTTGGAATATGAATAGGTGAGAAGACAGACTGATGTTAGCAAATTTTTGTATTTTTATGTGTAGAACTTTTTATATAGAAAATCTTTTAAAAAATCCTTTTAACCTATCAGATTGAGTTAATTTTATTTTCACACTTAGATAACATACAAACATTGTTACTTATGAATATAGAATAATACTGTTCTGTCGGGAAGAATGCATCCCTAGCAGGAGAGCGCATCATAAATTCAAATAACACATTTTTATCATTGAGATACATCCGACATTTGCAGGCACTTTCTTCTTCCTTTTCAGCTTATGCAAGGTTTTGCTTAATTCCACAACAGCATTTTTGACATTAACAAAGTGATCTTCTATTGTGACTTCTATTCTACACTGACAAGACAAAATGTCGATACAAATAGAACACCTCAAAGCAAATAATTCAAAACAGCTGGAGTTATAGTTAGTCTTAGTCCATATTCTTTGACAACCCATGCCGCCTAACTTCCCAAATTAGAAAAGAGATGTTAAATCGGCTGTAATATTATAGGCGCAATATTTTTCTTGCACTTCGACATGAAATATTCATGCTGCTGTTAATCAACTCAGGATCATTTAGGACCGGCAAAGTCTACAAAATACAAAATGATTACAAAATAAGCCCATCTATTTTAGGCAGATAATCTTATGGGAAATTTTGTAGCAATTCCCTTCAAGATTTCCTGCGGAATATTCTTAACATGCTTTTTAAATATTGGTGACGAAATTGTCAATGAATAATTATATAAGTGGCTCTACCTATGAAGGCTTACACGAAAGATTCCTATAGTCAAAATGGTATCCTTACAAAAAAAGTTGTTAAACTTTCTGCCTGAAAATACCTTTCACTTCGAAAGTAGCTCTATTTAGGTTTTGCCTCCACGAACTATATGCAAGAGGCAATTGATTTTCTACACAATTCGTTAAAATGTTAGAAGAAATTTTCACAGATGTTGTTTGAGAACTTCCCACTAAAGTCTATTCAAGTTATATATTTGGTATCTATGGGGACATAGTTTGAATTAGACAAGACCATTAAAAAGAGAGCAATGATTTTCACATACGAAAATAATGTGAGCTCTGAATTATTATTTCAATTTTATTAACATAACAAACTATCAATATGTCTCAAATAGTTTTTCAATGCTGGCTTGTGCTCTATTGATTCGACATGCTCAACGGCAGTTCCACGTCTCCTAACCAAAACCTTGTGTTTCTCCTCAAAATATGACAACAGAGCCTCCCACGACGTCCATTATTTCTGCTGATAGCTTCCCCGTTATAATGCTTTAGTCAGAACATGTAAATCACCATCTGTTCCCGATGAGTCTCTAAAAAACTCAACATAAAGTCGGTGCGCAGCCTACCGGATTTGCTGTGAAACTTAACTGAAGGTCAACTTTGTAACGATCAACTTTCAAATACCTAATGACATTAATAATAATGCATTATAATGCAATAACTTATTTTGCCTCTGCGACCTCTGTGAATTGTTAAGTTAATCATTCATTCAGGGAAAAGCCACTTTCATAAAGCAAGGATGAGTAGAACCTGAACAAGCCTATCCAGGCTTCTTTTGTGAAATGCAGATGCCAAGAAATCAATTCAAAATTCAATTTGATAGTGCTGTGAAGTTAGAGGAACCAATTTTTCAAACTTCATATTAACGACACATCAAGTAAAGTAACTCATGTTGAACAATAAACCATCCATATATGATGAAGTGCCGTGCAAACTATTCCAGAATGTACACCTTCATGTAAAAAAATCGAATTTGAAATTATTTTTACTGATGTGTGAAGTGCAAAAAGCGTCATCACTCAACTCAAAAGTTCACATCAAGTAAATCTCATCAGTTGTATACCAGGTAAATATTCAACCGAATCAATAGCATTTCAAAAAATTCACTCATTAAATCAAAAACTGTCCTCTTCATAAAAACATGTGCTTTCATTTCTATTTAACCCGTTTATTTTTATTTTTAAGGAAGGTTTGCACCCAGACCAACTATTATTTATAATAATAATAATAATAATAGGCGTCTATTTCTCAATATTGAAAATCACTCGGAAATTTATTTCGACCAGTACCTAAAAGCAGCCTAAAGCAGGGTATAGGTAAAAAAATGTTTAATTGAAACAAAAATGTTTAAAACGGTTTTTTTGGAAAAATCATGTTTTTTATAAAATGTCTTCTATTGTCTTTGTTAAGACAGTGTAGAACTATCAATTATATCGTTTAGTAAACATATTCACACAATGAACATATTCACATAATCAAAATCCGACGAAGTCCATTTTAAATCGTAAAATGTAAAGTAAGAGAATTCTGAAAATTGTTAGAACGCTTGTATCATGCTCCGTCAATAGCTCAGATAGATAGCATTGTCTTATAAAATCCTTAGGTGAGACTGAATTTGCATTAAAGATTACAAAAACATCACGTGTTTATAATGTGAATATGTAGACTTGATGCCATCATCATCCCATCGGCGTGATGCATTTAATAAATAATAAAAATGTTAATCATGGAGTAAATTAAATGACTTTGTATTTCAAGAAATAAGAAAGTGCATGATGCTGAAATAATTTAGAACAACTTCGTGATGTAATCAATCTGTCACTATTGCTCTACAGTAATCTAATTTAATTTTGTAGTTCATCTTTTCAATTGTTTGTTAAAAAGTGCATTTTTGTCGTTTCTGTACTCCGAGATTACTCAACAATATTTTGATACGTCAACCCCAATATATTGTGAATTGACGTTAGAGAGCTGCTGTTCTGCATGAGTGCAGAATAAGACTTTTGCAATCCGAGACAGCTTCGTATCAAAACCCATTCTCACCGCCTTCCTCTACCAAGTTCCAGGATGAATATTGTCTTCAAGGAGAACCTCTGTGTAGTTAGGAAGATGCCTTTGTAAAGCATTGGGTGAGTGGTCCATCTAGAGGCACATACAGGGCTCAGCACTAACGACAGTATTCCGTACAGGTTTCGTTTGCTCTGCGGCCATATACAATGTTGTGTACTGAATCTTTGATCCAACAGTATCGCAGCAATTAGCATCGGTGGTTGTGCTGCCATTGTCATTCGTTTTTTCATCACATGTTTATAAATGTCGTCTTTCATACAGATCATTCCACTCATCTGCCACTTATCTCCCATAGTTCCATCGTCCTTCTGACATATTTTTCTAAGAAAATTGAAGCAGGATTCTAAACATGAAAGACTCGTGCAGATAATCTATTGAATGATACACGAGTATTGTCCATGATCTTTCAAATGATTGCATGATATAGTTGGCCACTCGATGGGTGATCATTTTGATGAAAAAATGTGAAGTTAAAGAAAATTATTCAAACGTTATGAGTAGTAAGTAAAACTCCACTTCTGGACCGCGCAAGATGGCCGCCGTCGCTGACGTCCCCCCCTCCTGTCAGTCGAGTCGGTCGTGGTGTGCCGTCGTGTTGCTTCGTGTCTGACGTCCCCCCCCCTCTGGCCGGCCGACTTAGCGCGAGGTGGTGTGTGCTGCGCTCTCCAGGTTGGCGTGGTGTGCCGGCCAGGTTGGGAGGGTGGAATGTCGTAGCTCACCTGAAAAAATCCTACGTGTCAGAGTGACTTTGTATGGGTAAAATTTTGAAAATTTTCCAAAGTGTGGCATTTCGACCTGGGACCCTGACCAAAGTTTGTTTCATCAAATTTCACTGCCCCCCCCCGCCGACAGCGATCTTCTAACTTTGGTTCTAGTGGACGGATTTTGTATTACAGCTACTCGTTTGAAAGAGGAGAAAAAACTGCTCGATGACATTTTCTGTTGCGAGTCAATCGGACCAGCCGGTCAAAAGTTAGAGCTGTTACAAGATTTTAGGTCGGAGCTCACCTGAAAAAATCCTAAGTGTCAGAGTGACTTTGTATGGACAAAATTTTGAAAATTTTCCAAAGTGTCGCATTTCGACCTGGGACCCTGACCAAAGTTTGTTTCATCAAATTTCACTGACCTCCCCCCCCCGGCACCAAACTTCCAATTTTGCTTCTAGTGGATGGATTTTGTCGTGCAATAGCTCGTTTGAAAGCTAAGAGCGAGACAAATTCACTGAAAGAAACGGCTTGTTCATATCTGTCTTCGTTTAAATGTGAGACGCCATTCAAGATTTGGGAGATTGGTGAAAAAACGACAGAGTTAGAATTTCCCAAGAAACAGCTCCAGCGGGCGAACGAAGGCTCGGATGGGTAAACGGAGGCCAGATTTGGAATCAGCTTGATGTTATTGTCCAATGAGGATCATCATCCAATGAGAATCAAGCATTTCTATATAAATAGCGAGCCTTCCACAGTGAGAATCATTCCATCGTTGAATCGCACGAGTGACGGACGCACATTTTCTCTCTCTCTCTATTCTATTATCCAACTAAAATGGTAAGTCGCTACTTTCCTCCCTCTCCTCCCTTGAACGTAAACTTAATACAATCTTTTTCATTTTCAGGCATCTACTCCATCTGCTGCACTAGTAGGACAAAATGGCGGTCAAACGTTACAAGGTTCGCTACGATCAGATCATCTACAACTGAGGCCAGTGGAAGAAACAACCAAGGTACATAACCCTACACCGCTACAGCGTAAATTTAAACAAGTCTTGCGTTATGACGATCATAGCGTAGTACTCCAAACGGGAATGCTCCCTTCCACGGATGTCAAGATAATGCACAATCAGTATGGGGACTACATACTGATCCCCGTGAGTCCGTACATTCGCCACCAACTTGATATTATTGAGGAGTACGTGACATTAAATATGGACATTCCTACTCCTCTTGCTCAAGAGTGGAAGGCGAGAGATGACAAGGATACTCCCTATAGAAAGATTTGGGATGGTAATCAAATTTGCCTACCGGTATCACATTGGTGCACTTACTATAAGAAGGAGGGAGATCATTCAACACCCATCACATGCGACGAGCTCGGAGAAGGTACTTGGGATATCCTTTTCAAAGTGAATGGGCTATATTATGGTCGGCACAAGGATAATAAAATAGCCTCGCTCTCCATGCATATGGAATCCATCCTATATATTCCAAAACCACCCAACGTGGATGACATAATTGATCAAATCCTTAACAGAAGTGGTACGAAGCGCAAGTCGGAGAAGAATGCTGCCTCCAAACGCAAATCAAAGAAGGGGAATTACTAGTCCTTTCCTAACTCTACCCTATGACAATTCGCTTATGTGCTTTGAGTGTCGTAGACGTGGTCTTATTAGATACATTTTACTTCTTCGTTGCCATCATATCATTTGTGTATTTTGTCGTGAAAAGCATCGATGTAATTCTTCATTTTGTAATATGTTATAGAACGTTCCCTTAGATGTGTAAATTTCCGTTTTAGGCTTCTATCATCATTTTTATGGATTGTGAGGGTGAACCTGTACAGGAGCTCAGTGCTATTGCTATGAACAATTGGACATATCAGATTGTCAGTGTCTATCATCAGCATGCCAACTGCGATCCCAATGTTGATCAATGGGCGAGAAAACACATTCATGGACTTAATCTGAAATATTTGCAAGACTATGGCTTTTCTTGTGAGAGTGCTCTTCTTATTGACTTTAAACGATGGTTAGCTGCTTTCAATGTTATACGCATCTTTTGTAATAATCCTGGTAAGGAGAGGAAAGTATTTCCCAATCTAATCATTGATGATATTTTGCTCCCACCTTGGGATAGTAGAGTGAATCAACACTATCATGAAGTCACGAAACGTTTTAAGGATTTGTCTGTTCCTATTTTGTCTGTTCGCTGTAGTAGCTACGTTCATAACCAATGCTTCTTTCCTCCTTACCTCAACACTGCCAAAGTCCTGTATGGTCATCATTGCTCGCTGTATGATAGTTACCAGCTGTATCTATTTTATCTCTTTCAAACCATTGATTTATAATGCATGCTTGTCACCGTTATTCAATAAATGTTACAATGAGAAGAGTTGTTTTCATGCAATGGATGGGTTAGATGAAGGGCGATCATGTCTTTCTCAAACGACTGCGGAACATTACATTTTCATAGGCAACGTTTAAAAGGAGCTGTTCAAGATTATGTGATAAATTTTCATAAAGATGAGACCGACATCGAAGCAGTGGTCGATGATGCTAGCACTCTATTTCTAGAGTTAATGAATACATTCTCTGATAGCATTGTCATGGCGCGATTAGTTGCGAAAATTAAGTTTAGTCATTTTGGAAGGGAGGAGGTGGAAAGTCGCTCTTTCCATTTTGCTTCTTATTCAATGGAAGTGGTAGATCACCCCGAAGAATTTTTTAAAAGACATATGATAAAAATTGCTGAACGTCTTAACGCATTCAACCATCATGGCAGCAGTCTAGTGATTGAAGCGATTTCAGATATTCACATTCAACTTTCTATAAAGAAAAATTGAAAATGCAGTGGTACTTGATTGTAGCACAACTGGTTTTCGAGCTATGTCTGCTCACTCTCGAAGTATATTCCTTCTGTACATGCGTCTATTATTTAGAAAAGGCTAGCAAATTCATATCTTCAAAAAGACTTGCTATAGACATCAGTAACGGTGAAACTATGTGTTGCGATGTATGTAAGCGAAAGGATGGAAATGAAAAGCGCATCTTCAAGAGATGTAAGCATGCTTTTTGTCAACGCTGTTTCATACGTAATTGCATTCAACTTTGCAAATGTAACCACTGTGATATTGCTCATTTCGAGTGTCATTTATGCCGCAATAGTTAGTACCTATGCAAATGTGGTAAAGACAGGTTGTTAGCAAAGAATAACACGGAAAATGGCGAAACGTAAAATGACGAAACGTAAAAGTCAAATGTCTTCAAAGTTTTCTTCAGCCATTCAAGCTCTCCGACGAATGAAAGCAAATCAGCGATACAATGCTATACGACATGCTAACGATAAATTCATTCGTGAAATTATTTCTCATGTGAGAAAGTTGAGGACGAAGAAATTAGCACCAAAACAACGAAAGTTACTTAAGCGATATGCTACGAAATTGCGTTTCATCTCCAATCCTAAAGTCACCCTTCAAAGAAAGAGGGAAACTCTAACACAAAAGGGTGGTCTCCTTCCAGCGTTACTACCGATGCTAGCTCCTATGGTGGGCAACGTATTGGATAATATCTTTGGCTCTAGACGTTAATTATGAAAATGTTGAATCTCAAAGTATTATAATGGATTTCAGACTTCAATGTGATAAAGTTCTGACTGTATCAGGTCCATCTCATGCAGGTAAAACTGTTTTCACGCTGAATTTATTGGATAAAAGAAGGGAGTTGTTTAAGGAACCTATCAATCGAGTGATTTGGTGTTATGGTATTCATCGACCGTCGCTGTTTCAGGAATTGCAAAGTCGCAACTTTATTCGACATGAAGGAATTATTGCAGTGGATAAGCTTCAGTCTAATGATGTTGTTGTATTGGATGATTTATTAAAAGAAAGTAAGAATTCAAAAGATGTTACAGATATGTTCACTCGCGCAGCACATCATAAAAGGTGCTTTATCATCTATATCACACAAAATTTGTTTCTTGATGGAAAAGAAGCTCGTACACGAAACCTGAATGCACACTATTATGCTATTTTCAAGAATCCGCGAGATAAAAGTCAATTTGAAATTTTAGCGCGACAAGTTGCACCAAGAGGATCAAAAGCCTTAATTAAAATTTTTCAAGCAGCTACTGAAAAACCACACGGTTACTTATTCATTGACTTTACGCAAGAGTGTCCGGAAGAATTTAGATTTCGAAGTGATATTTTGAAAACTCCCATGATTATCTACAAACTATGAGTTCTTATTCTCGCATTATTGTTATTCCTCAGGATGAATATGTACAATTGACTGCCATGCAGCAAGTAAAGCAACCTCTTGCAAATCAAATGTATAGGAAAGAAATAGATTATCAGCAAAATGTTCACATCAAAGATCCACATCGTGCTGTATTATTACAATCGGAAACTGTTGAGCAATTGAAAAACTTGAAGAATAAGATCCGTGACTCTGTATCGACTGCTACACCTTTAGCATCTCGCGCACATGCCATATCTCTTTTCAACAGTATTGAACCCCATCTCAATGTAAATGATAGAGGAGAAATCATTGCAGATGAAAATAAAGTGATTGATGCTTCACGTTATGAAGACCTGATTCAGTATGCGACACGTAGAAAGCGCCGTCAGGGCTATGTTCCACCTGGTTGGACATACTTTCTTAAACTATTGAAAAAGCATAATGTACCAAAATTTCCTTTGAATAATGAGACATTGAAAGAACTTGATTCAACAGTGGCTACTGCTCCAATGCTTCAGACGATGAAAATGCCAACAAATTGGTTTAAGACGTCACCTGCTACATCCCCTCCCACACTCACTAAGCAAACAAGAGGAAGAACGCGACGTAGATCTACACCACCACTAAAACTAGTAAAAGGAAAACGTAAAACAGCTCCTCCCAAGAAATACATGTTCTCAGACTATTAATATGAAGCAGATGTGTTGCTTGCCATGTAATGAGCCGCCAGAGGTGAGTGTCGTTGTCACTTGCACTTGTTGCGCCAGCTCTCACAATGAAACTCCTAAGCAATGTGAACACGATCGCAAAACCGCTAAAGCTAAATGCTGCAGTTGTTGTAAATGTAGAAAGGCAAGAAAGCAAAAAGATGAGAAGGAGGAAAAAGAGTCAGTCGTCATCGACTGAGCGTTTGAAGTCAATCTATTATGATGTAAAACATCCGACAGGATTTGCATCGATCAAGAAATTATCAAAAGCGAGTGGTCTTCCACAATCACAAGTGAAACGATGGTTAAAGGGTCAGGCTACCTATACACTCCACAAACAAGCGAAAAAGAAGTACCGCACCCGCCATTATATTGTTCATGACATCGATGAACAGTGGCAAGCAGATTTGTGTGATGTTGCCTCCATTTCAAAACATAACTCGGGCAATAATTTTATTTTAACCGTCATTGATATTTTCTCGCGTTATGCGTGGGCTCAACCTTTAAAAACTAAAGAAGGGAAAGGAGTAGCAAAAGCATTCCAAACAATTTTTCGAGAAGGTCGCATTCCAAAAAGATTTCAGAGTGATCAAGGAAAAGAGTTTGAAAATCAGCATGTGAGAAGATTATTTGAGAGGCATGACATTGAGTTGTTTAGTGTAAAGAGTGCTTATAAAGTTGCACTCGTTGAACGTTTTAATCGCACATTAAAAAATCGCTTGTGGCGACATTTTACTGCCAACTTGACATAAAATTGGACAAAGGTTCTACAAGATACACTCCATGCCTACAATCACTCTATCCATCGTTCTATTGGACTCAGACCAGTAGATGTAAATGCTGACAATGTAGATAAAGTGCGCGAATCATTCCAACGTAAACGCACTCATGTGAAAAGTGATGTGAAAATTGGTGATAAAGTTCTTATCTCAAAAGTGAAAAGTGTTTTTGCTAAAGGGTACCTTCCGAATTCGACAGAGGAGGTATTTACAGTATCAAGGATTGATCAAAAAGACTCTCCCACCACCTACAAGTTGAAAGATTACGATAATGAAGAAATTGAGGGTAGCTTTTACCGCGATGAGATTGAGGTAGTCACTGAAAGTGAAACATATTTGGTAGAGAAAATCATTCGATGTAAAAAACGACAAGGTGAAGAATGGTGTCTTGTTAAATGGACTGGTTATCCTTCAAGTATGAACTCTTGGATGCGTCGTGCCGACATCTTTCATCTAAGTGATCGACAGTGATTCATGCAAAGTTGTAACTAACAATGTTTAGGGTTTGAGCTATGAATCCAACTGCCTCATTTTATTCACGTCCCTCCTATGTAAGTGGTGGAGGACAAATTTACATCGGTGCTCGCCGCCAACGTGGAGGTAGCATACTTGGTGCACTGAAATCTGTTGTAGCACCTCTCATATCCAATGTCGGAAGATCTTTAAAACGAAATGTTTTAAGTAATGCCGTTGGCTTTTCTGGTGATGTTGCTAATGATCTTTCCAGAGGTAGAAGTTGTAAGAGCAGTTTGTTGAATCGTGGGAAGGAACGCGGTTTAAAAACATTGAAGCAGACCTTTGCTGGTGTTACTCAAGGAAAGAAATCGCCTAAACGAATGAATAAAGGAAGAAGGAAACATCGCGGAGCTGGTAAGGTGCGATCTTCAGTCAAAAGGCATTCACGCAAACGTCGCAGAGGCTCTAATCATTCATCAGGCGCTAAACGACGACGCTGCCATAACTTCTAATCATGGAGTGTAAAACTTCCGGGTTTTGTTTGTTTGATCAACAAGCCATACAGACAGATATTCTTATTTCAAGTATTGTAGATTATCATCCTCGAACAGCTGAGAATGCTGGCCCCATTGAATTTGTTATTCCTGGTGGTAGTGATGACTACATAGATTTGAGTTATGCGATGGTTGATTTGAGGTTTAGAATTCAGCAAGCAGATGGAACTGCTATTGACGATACACATAAAGTTGGACTGAACAATTTACCATTGACTACATTACTTCGCGATGTTTCTCTAACGATTGGAGAGAAGCAGGTGGAAGGTGGCCAAAGCGATTATCCCTATAAATCATATTTCAATCATGTATCACAGTTTCATCCAGCAGCACAAAAAAGTCATATGGAAGCCATGGGATGGTACAGAGATGAAGCAGGAAAATTTGATGCTGAAACAAGCAGTGGCTTTGTAAAGCGATCTGCTATGATTAAAGATAGCAAAGTATGTCAGCTATATGGTCCGCTGAATTTAGACTTCTTTAGACAGTCAAAGTTTTTACTCTGTAATACCAGCATGCGACTCAAGCTGACATTGAATAAGCCTGAATTTGCGCTGAATGCATTTGCTAAAGTTGACAATTTTAGAATTCATGTGGAAGATATTGCACTTTACATTCGTCGAGTAGTACCGAATCCAAGTGTCATTAGAGGACATGCTGAAGGTCTTAACCGCCAAAATGCTATTTACCCCATTCAGCATACAAAGCTTCTCACCTTTACAATTCCGAAAGATCAAAAGAGTTTCATGAAAGATGGCCTCTTTCCATCGGAAGCACCGAAGCTCCTCATGGTGGCAATGGTTGAAAATGATGCATTTAATGGTAATATAAAGAAGAATCCTTTCAATTTTAAACACAATCAGTTAAGTGAAATTGCTTTACGTGTAAATGGTGTGAGTCATCCTGGTCCACCCTACAAACCAGATTTTGCTGCGGATCAATTTATGCGCAGTTATGTTGATTTTATGGATGTCTTTGGCTTTTACAATACGGATGACACCAACGGACTTACTATGAAAGAGTTTAAGAGTGGATATACTATTTATGCATTTGATTTGACTGTTGACAGCGATATTAGTGCACCCTATCGTCAAGCGAACGTGCCTCATAATATTCGTTTGGAATTGACGTTCAAAAGAACACTACCTGAGACGATCAATGTATTAATTTATGCAGTCTTCGATTCAAATATTGAAATTACAAAGTATTGTGACGTGATTCTTCAGTATAATCGTTAATGAGTTGGTTGACTGCTGACGATATTAAAACTAAAGTACAGCGTAATGCAGACGAAGCGACGTTGAAAGCTTTCGATAATGTCTATTCGCTCGATACCTTACCACCTGCAGTAAATCACTATCCCATCTTTATTGTGCTAAACACTCATTCACAGAATTTAGGCGGTGAGCATTGGAAAGCGATCTTTATTGGAGAAGACCGACGTGGTGAACTATTTGACTCTCTTGCTCAACCTCCAAATATACCAACACAGCAGTGGTTGAGAAAACATACGCGTCAATATCAGCGAAATGAACGCATACTACAACATCCACTTTCATCAACGTGTAGTGCTTTTGTACTGTACTTCATCTTAAAACGTTTACATGTATCTCGATTTGTATCTGTTATTCAAAACTTTTCATGTAATCCATCCTCTAATGAAAAAATGATTTGTAAGTTCTATCATGATTTTAAATAAAAACATCATGTTGGAAAAATTGTTTTTTATTTTACAATCCGCTGGGTACGTACATACTCGATGAGATAGTCTAGGATCACATTTGCTTGTACATGAGATTTTAGTCCAGTAATGATCACTTTACTATTATGAAAAGATTGCAACATGCACAGGTAACCAACAACTAATGAGAGCTGCAGGAAAAAGTTCGGGTTCATAACACAAATTGTAACTGCTGGTACGAATCTTCAAAAATGATACACTTTCACTCAATTGAGTAGAGATCACCATATTGTCCACAGTCAGATTCGACATCACACACCTCTCCCTCTTCCATATCCGACGTAGTAGTCTCTGTAGCTCTAAGCGCATTGACTGTGCCGATGAATGAGAAAGGGCGCCGAGAATCTGTACAGTCCCATTTGGGAAGAGTTGAAGATTCCGTGAATTGTTCATCTTCACCACTAACATTTGAGGACGGCCCGGGTAATACTTGCTGTTTGGAAGGTGTTGGTGTAATGTTGTGAGATCGATTTTGGTGTAGAGTCTGAAGCGACGGAGAATGTTGACGATGGTGTAGCGATGGCGCTTCATGATGAAAGAATGAGTAAATTGAGCGATGTACCTTCCTTTTATACTTTTTCCAACTACCTTGATGAAATGTGAAGTTAGTATGGAGTTGGGAATGATAGAGTTGAATTCGCCGTTTGTTGACGCGCAACCAGATGCGATTTCCAATACGTGAATGTCTTTTCATATAGAAGTATTTCAAATCCTTCATGATATGATGTAGAGATTGAAAATGACGATAAGATAAAGCAAACTCTCTTCTCACATTTCCAGTTGAATCTTTGAAATACACGTTTCGATCATGATCCGTTTCAATACGTTGTAGGGAATCTAATTTCCAACTCATGGTGCGTGGTAGTCATGTCTGATTAAGATTTGCATAGTAGGGCGATGAACTCACGACGAATAAATGTCATGATGGAGCGATGTATGTATCTTCTATACTTCTCCCAATTGTATTTGCGAAATGAGAATGGCAGATTTGAATTTCATTTCTGTAATGTTGAAGCCAAACTTGATCACCCAAGGAGATGAATCTTAATGTTTCAAAATATTCCAAATCCCTCATGATATCATTGAGGTTGACAAATTGTCGCCATGTTAATGTAATACCTCTTGATGTATGACCATGAGAATTTTTGAAATGTACGTTTCCATTACGATCAACTCTGATATATCGTAGAGAGTCCAAAATCCAAGTCTTCATGATGTTATGCAAAGCCGCAGATCAGCAATATAAAAATGTCGTTTTATCATATTTTGCTTAGCAATGCGGCCGCAAATAGATTTGCTAGTAATCGAGCCGCACTCTTTTCTACTTCCATTGATCATGCACAACAGCTAAATGGAAATTGGGAAGTGGGTGTCACTCAACTTGTTTATAGCAACTGTGTCTATACTTTTGATCATGAGGTGATGACTATTAATATGAGACGCACAGCTGCTTACCAATGTGAAAAGGGCTGTCGAGTATACATTCCACAGTGGCCAAAGAAAGATCTCTTATCATGTAAAAAGTTAATATATGATTTCTTGAATAAAGCGTGTACACATATTGTCCAATTTACTCCGCACAATGATGATCATAATTATGTACATCATGTAGTTGAGAAAGATTGGATTGTTGGTTTAAGTCCAAGTTTAAGAAATGATTTAGGTTACCTCGCTAGCGCCTTAACAAGCTATGATAATTATAACGTTAATTACCACCCAAGTGGTCATAAACAGTTAATATATCGAGAGGAAGCTTATTATGTAGATCTTATTCCAAAAAATGAGAAGACGTTGGTGAAGAAGATTGTGATTAAGCCAAGAAGGACGAACATGACTCCTGAAACATTATTGAAGAAATTTAATTATCTCCTTCGAGTTGATGGTAAACAAGTGGCAACATTGACTTATATCAAATCATCTAATCATATTGCAATAAGTAAATTAAATGATGATGATCTAGTATTAGTTTGTTCGAAAGATTTTCATCAGTTCTTACGACATCGTTCTGCAGCTGTTCATGGAAAATTTGATATGCAACATTTACCATGTGAAAGGTCAAATCAATTTGATACAGAATAGACCGTATCTTTATACAGAAAGTGTGTAGAGCCTTTAGGTGGTATCTTACATGAAACAAGAGTGTTGATGCCTCGCATTATTACTTCAGTTAAATTGGTTATAGATTATTTAAATGAAGTGATTAATGAGCAACAAATTTCATTTTCTGAAAAAGAAGGTGTTTTGTCTCTCACTATAAGTGGAAAAGGTATTGAACTAATTATGGATAAAACTCTAATGGACATTTTGGGTTTTGATCAAAATATCTTTAAAAGTGGTACTGTAACCAAAGCCAGCGCAGACATGTCACTATCGCGTCGTATTAACTATTTTCAGATATATTCCAATATTGGTGAAGATGTACGTGTGGGAGATGTTGAAGCTCCATTGCTAGCAATAATACCATACCAGCTAAAAAGCTGCAGTATTTTATCTGAGCATACTTTCAAGAAAGTGCATTATACTAAGCTGAAATCAAACTACATCCCACAAATTGATATTGCAATTTATGACGATGCTGGTGCGTTGATTCCTTTTCATAAAGATGCTGTGACAAGTATCACACTCCATTTCCGAATGAAGAGTTAATGCAAAAGTATGCTAATATATTTTTCCAATGTGAATAATATGGAAAGTGAAAATAAGGACTCGTTTCTAATCTACTTGCCCAGTAATGCTTCTATGAATAAATTTCCCAAAAATAAACCATCAGACTCTCGAGTAGAATTAAATCGCCCACTACATTTAGAAGGTGAATGGGAGGTTGGCGTTTCTAGTATTTGCTATGATAGCAATATTCAGAATGTGAATGATGTGGAAGAAATGATATCGACTCCTCGCACCCGTGATGGAATAATGATGAATAATGCATTCCAGTTCCCATACAATTTAACGTCAGATGGAAAGTGGAACTATGAATGGATTCAGATAAAATCAGATTATTATGAACCATTCGGGAATGAGAAAATTATTAAGGCATTCAACAGTGGTAATACTTCCATCATGAAGAATAAGGATCAGAAAGTTTATGAGTTTACTATCTACCATTGGAGTGGGAGACAGTTCCTTCGCTTTCATTCTTTTACTAAAGGTCTTACACTGAGGTTGGATAATGAATTCTATCCGCATCTCGGTTTTGGCCATGGACTACATCTAACGTCAATTGCTACTGCAAATGTTAGAAAAGTTTATTCAAATCGAATCAATAAATTTCATTATAAGTTTAAAATATTTGATGAAATGTGAAGAACGCATCATTTTGAAAAAGCGTGGTGTTCAACCTTTATCACTTATTGAGTTAGTAAAACGATGGAATGAGACTGTGGGTGTATGGACTGTGAGAAGTATGGAGAGAAAATTATGGCGGACAAAAATAAGTTGGTCATTCAGAAATATAATGATAAACTTACAGTTTATTTCTCTCCAACCTTGCGTCATTTTGTAAGACATTATACACCTATTATTGGAAGCGGTCTGGTGTATGCTTCTCATGAATATCACACTAAAGCTGATTCAGTTAATGATGAATGGTGGGTGGACATCTATGGTGATCGCATCAAGAAAATTTACCAGTCTTATGAAGAATCTAAAGTTGCTATCAATATAATGCCGCGTCTATATCATACAGTTGAAAGCTTCATTCATGTAGTAAATCCTTATATACAACAGAAGTTGAAGCACGTGATGAAAGGTAAATATGATGTAAAGACACACCACATTTCGTTTTCAATTGAAAATCAACGCGTTGTTCTGAAACTGGGTGATGACATTCAATGTCAATTGAGTAAAAATTTGAAAAAACTCTTTGGTTTTTCAATGCTACAAACTGTGTTTACTGCTGCGCATACGATTGGTATAGAAACACCAATGACACTTGATAAACATGAACAGCACCTTTACATTCAAAATGATTTGATTCTTCCTATTTCTGTTGGTGAGAAAAAAGAATACATTTTACCTGATTTCATTCATGATAAAGACGCTTCATATGGAATAGTCGAGAAGATGTTTGAATCTATTTTCTATCATCCCGTCGTCAAGCAAACTATACCCTCTATTGCTATCAAAATTACCAATGGTTTACAAGAGTGCATCCATGTGAAAGATACTAAATCCCTCGTAACTTTAGTGTTTCGGAAAACAAAGTGAAGTCATTGTGATATGTTTATTGAAATAAAAATATGTGTATGAAAAAGTCTCTTCACAGATATAGGGGGAATGGGCTGACTGTAGGCATATATTCACAAGGAAGAAACGATCTCATGCGATACATAAAACAACCATGTATATCTACAAAAAGCAACATCAAAATACTGAGTTAAAGTTGATTATGTCAATACATCTCCTGAATGTGGTAGCATGAGTTTTATTCTTTTGGGTGGAGGTATGTTTGTGTCAGGATGTCCATGTGGAAGAGATGTGTTATGTCCTATCCAACACCTCTTATCCTCCCATGCTGAAAGCGCTCGTTTCTTGAACGTGTGCGTTTTCACAGTATGAACTTGAGATTTTAAGATTGTCATATTGACAAACGTTATAGTTTCATTTTTATAGGCCTTCTTATAGGACCGATGTTTCATTTTGTGAACAATGGATTTTGATATACCTTTAGCACGCTTAATACTATCTGCACATTCTTTTAATTTC
Source organism: Prostheceraeus crozeri (assembly GCA_907163375.1). Taxonomy (NCBI): domain Eukaryota; kingdom Metazoa; phylum Platyhelminthes; order Polycladida; family Euryleptidae; genus Prostheceraeus; species Prostheceraeus crozeri. Next base: position 1,143,032 of record CAJQUW010015437.1, read on the forward strand.
ATCGAATACATTTTAGGACGGAGGAGAATCATTTCATCTATTTCCTTTCCTGCTGTTTCATCCTTAAAACAACCAAGTTTGGCTTTATTCTGTATGGAATAGAGTGGATGAGTGGGATTGTAGTTAGATGTATCGAAATATTTTTCTAATGACTTACCTACTTCATTAAAATTTAAATATTTTTGAGTATTTTTGATCTGTATCCCCACCCAGCAAGCGAACCTCTTTTACGAGAGGGGATGGTTTTAATATTTTGTAGAAGAGTTGATACATTTCAAGCTTGGAATAATCTAAAGCAGCTTGCCCAATATAGATGGGTTTGCACAACTCAACTTCTGATTTTATCATTTTAACACCTACAAGATCCTCATCGATGATGTCTCTATCAATGAAAAGAGGTGATGAGGCCAATTTGTGATATTTTTGTTCATCAACGACTAGTTTGTAGTTCATACGTTTTCTAACATCCTCCATGGTCTTTCCGAAAAGACGGTTCGTCTTATATTTATAAAAATCCTTTTCAAAATTATTTTGGGCGAGTGCACGTTTTTGACTGTTACTATCTATGTAGGGTTTGAGGAGGGCTTTCTGTCTAAATTTGATAATGCGGTGAACTGACTTTAGAAGCATGCCCATTTCTAAATAGAATTTTAGTATGCAGAAGTGCACGAGATAATTTTTCTTATCATATTGAGTGAGTAAAAGTTTGCGGCATGGTTTGTACCCTGGCTGTCCACACTCTGTTAAGTTATTATGAAATTGTGACATGAATGGTGAAAACATATCTTCAGTCACTTCACCAGATTCAGGTGTGAGTGGGAAATCAGCAGTTTTATTTTTAATACTATTTGGATAAATCAAATCCACTTCAAAATAATATCCCCAATCACCTTCATCTGGAATCTTCAGAATGTTTGAAGGGTTGGAGTAATACGCAAGCTCATCTTGATTTAACCAACCAAACTCGGAATGGGGTAGTGGTTTAGACAGTGAACTGCCATATAAATTATTTTGGTCATAGTACTTTAGGTGGATATGATCATTGCCTACTGTTTTAGATTTTATGTGATGTTTATTCACAAATGTGAGACCACCGCGTATTCCGCGCTCAAATATATTATACATCTCGGGGTCTTGTAAGAGATGGATGGTCTCACCAGTCATTTTAAAGGCTGATTTAAAGGACATGGCTGGTAGACTGACAAAGTGGACAGGATCTAATTTGTCTTCTTCTAATGCCACTCGTCGAAATTCCTGAAAGACATCAGCCAGCAAAATGACATCTAATTCTAAGTAAGCGATCATATAATCGCCAAACGTTTTACAATCAAATTTTAACCATGCCTCTTGAGCATGTTCATAGTCCTCTACTGGACAATCTTGACCCGTCAAATCGTTTTGGAATTTGTCAATGGAAGGAAGGGTTGTTTCATTTAGTTTAGACATTGAGCTAAAATACGCATAGGGAAAGACTCCTTTGCGAGTGATTATTTCATCCGTTAAGTTTGGATAGTGTTTCTTCAAAGTTTGACTATGGGGAAGAAACTTGAGATTACGAACGAGAGAAGCTAGTGACGCTGACATGAATTGGAATGAATCTAAAAATTTTATTTCGAAGAAGACTGTCTTATTTTCTTTAGTTTTATCTACTGGTACTTTTGCTGTCATTGCCATGAATTTTCTCTCGTTTGCGCTATTACATTAAACTGCCACGATTTCATCTGGCTCAACCCTCCTTTTATGAGCATATGACTGTCATAGCCCTTAAAGTTATGAAAAATGACGGGTAGTACACGACGTCTCAACCTAAGTGAAAAGTTACATTTGGAGCAGAGTGCGTTTCTAAATTTACCAGTGATGTGATCATGATCACGCACTTTCTTAATTTTATCGTCATCATACGTTTTATGTCATTTAGGGCACGATGTGCAACTTTCAAATTTCTGTTTGTCTTCATCTGACATATGTAGTGACTTACGCTGCAATTGGGAATCATATGATTGTTGAAATTTAGCAGCTTTATCGAGAAATTCTAGAAATTTTGAAATACAATCTTCACCTTGCCAAGTATGCATTTTGTTTTGCCTATTTCTAAAGTGGTCATGCCATACTTCATAGCAGGATATGGCTGCTGGCTTGTGGATGATATCATCAATGTAGCATTCTATGTCTGCGTAAATGACACGCAGGGGACTTAATTCGTCACCATTATCCCTATGTGAAAATATTTTATCTTTGGGCATGCGTTCTATTTGTAATTTACCTCGCTTGCACCATTCATAGTGAGTTTCAAATTTATCTTTACTCCAAAAGGAGCGGATGCAGCGGTCGCATACAAAATGTTCACCTCTTTTAGAGTGCCCCAAGGGTGTGTACAAGCGAGAGATTTTGGGAATGCCACAGTAGTGCCATTCCTCGCTATCATCTTGTTTTACTAATAAGAGGTTGACTACACGTTCATAACAAGTTGAACGTGAATTATAGCGGGCACCCTTCAACCCCTTCTCCCACACGTGAACGACAATTTTAATCTGATTATGTTTTTCGAACGTTTCTACATCTTTGATTTTCATGTTGTTACTATCACAACCTTCAAAGTCTAGTTCATCCTCCACTGTCTATAGCTATAGGTGCGATCTCGATGCGCGTTGATATCATTATAGTGAAGGATGGATGAGACTGCGTATTTGAAACACTGCGATTTACAATCGACATTGACGACAGCTTTCTTATTATACAACGTTTTTGGTAGTTTAAATGTGCCTCGAGCTGCATGACTTTCTAATAGGGAAATTTTGAATATGTCTGAGTCCACACCATCAAAAATGAGAGCGCTGTCGCGTTGATTGAATTTATCTACATTTGATTTTAAACATTGAATGTGAAAATTTAGCCAAGACTCGCAGTCTACAACTTCGGTTGCGGAAGAGGAAGGAACATGAAACTGTATTCTCTCCGTCACTTGACCCGTTTGAAAATCTATTTTAATATATTTTAGTTTAAGGTATATGAGCGCCTTTATTCTAAAATTGTCTAAATTGTTGAAGAGCGCTTCGATAATGTTAGAATTTTGAAGGAGCCACTCAGGAAAATCTACTATTTGAGTATTGGACTCCATGCAGTAGTCGCGTACTAAATTATTATGTGAAACATTAATGAGGGAGATGGTAGAGGTACCGTTGGTGTAGTGATCAATTGCATGCGTGTGTTGAAGTCTGTGCGAAGATCTCTGAAAGTGACTATCAAAAGAAAGAGGGCACAAATCGCAAGGAAAGGATATGTCATCGTCAGAATCAACTTCACCTCCGGAGATTGACGCCGCTTTGCGTTGACACACACGTTGTTTGATGTGTCGAAGGAGACTGTGCTTCCTTGTATACATATGTCCGCAGTCGGCACATTCCCACTCGTTGCCTTGTCGCGAGAGTCCTGAGCTGGAACTCACATCACCTGAAAGAGAAATCATTCTATCATCTCTGTTAAAGTCTCAGTGTATTGTTACAACCTACCTTGACTCAACAACTCTAAACTTTCCTCGAGAAGGGAGGGCTTTGGTGATGAAGTAGATGCCTGAAATTAAGGAAGATGCTATTAGCCACACGTTTGAGGGAGATGAGAGAGGAAATCTTCAACTTACCATTTCAAGGAAATTATGTTTAAGGTTGATACTTCAACAAGATAAAGACTTCACTCAAATTTGGAATTCACGAGAGAGCAGTTCACTTGTACGCCTCAAATAATAACAGAATTCGCCAGAGAACACTTCACTTATACGTCTCAAAGACAGAGTGAAATGACACGAATGTCACTTTACATATATACTTTCATATTCATCATTCATTGGCTGTTCATTCTGATTGGTTGCTTGTTTATACTTAAGAATTAGAAAACATTTCAAAGTTATTATTCACAGTCAACATGACAAGCCCTCCGACAACGCCGAACACAAAATTCTCTTCTCCATGCTCAACACCAAAGGCGCTCGTTGCACCAAACGCTCGAACGAAGGGGAAGGTAGAGAAGGTGTACCGACTGGACAATATCAGAAAGTTGTCATTAGCAGCGGATGACGAAGAGGAGAGTGTATGTGAGAAGGAGTGTCCCGACTTAACAGGCGTGAGGTGGAAGTATCTGCAGTACGATGCTGATAATGTGATGGAGATCACCAGCACCGAATTCCTCCACCAATTATGGGAATGGTACACCCCTAACTCCCAGCCACGAACTATGGCGGAGTGGGAGTACATCGACAAAGTGAGGCTCGCGGTAGAAGAACGATTAAAGCAAGTGAACTGTTTTTGCGATCTATGTGAAGTCAGACTCTGGGACGATATTGACGATGAAGACCTTTTGAAATACAAGTCATAATAAATTTTTATTTCGTATTATCTTTGCTTTCATACTGACTTACTTGAATGGGGCTTCAGTGGATGATTTAACTATGTATACTTTTTCATTTGGAAATAGTAGCACGCTTAGTCTAACTTGTAAATCTTATAACATTTCATATGGGTGATGATGGTAGATGAAATAGTGTTAAATAAAATTTAGATGGCTTACACTTCTGATACAGGGATAGCAATCGACTGCGATCCATGTGTAAAGAGCTTGTTAGACTACGGATGGGCTTAAGTAGATGATTTAACCATGTATGCTTTTTCATTTGGAAATAGTAGCACGCTTAGTCTAACTTGTAAATCTGATAACATTTCATATGGGTGATGATGGTAGATGAAATAGTGTTAAATAAAATTAAGATAGCTTACACTTGTGATACAGGGATAGCAATCGACTGCAATCCATGTGTAAAGAGCATGTGTAAAGAGCTTGTTAGACTACGGAAGAGAGAAGTGTGTTATGTTGCGTGTGGCGCGTGAGTGTCCTCCCATTTCATTCCATTCATCTATTCGTCTCATTGATAGAGACAGGTAGAACTCATGGTTCTCATAACGTATGCAATGGAAAGTTTTAGGCAACCTTCGACAGTTGGCTAAATGTCGCCCTGGCGCGAATGCATACTACGTTGAGACAGAGGCAATCACTTGCAAACATGACGCAGAGAGGTTTAACAAGATTGACCATTGCCGAATGTCCCTTGCGGTATACATAGCTACGGGTTTCACCGCCGCCCTTTACAGGAACGCCCGTCGAAAGGAAGTATTACACCGAACTTCATTTGCAACGTTCAAGTTGACTGATAGCAGATTCAACTTAATGATAGTATTCGCCAGTCCGAAGACTGCCCATGGCAAACCGCGTGGAGGTTCTATCATGTCTTGCCCCATGGTGGCCCTTAAGAGAGCCGATGGTTCGTTCTCGGGAGTAACAAGTTGACTATTGGCTTGAATAGTCAATAGGTATGACGGTTAGGTTCTCATATACCCTATACCGCCTAGGTCGTGCTGGTGCATCTGGCACCTTTCGGATGCGGGTGGTATTCGGAGTCCACACCTCATCCGTCCAAACGATCTTCTTGATCTTCCCCTTCTTCTCATCCTCTTCATCCCACTCGTCGAGGATGATGAAGTCGGGAATGGCGTTGTCTTCATCCCACTCGTCGAGGATGATGAAGTCGGGAATGGTACTAGCAGATGTTGCTTCCATCATGACTTGAAATTGAATGAGAAGCGCTACAATCTTCTGGCTTATATAGGATTTTCAACAATGAATTGCTCAACAGCGAATCAGAATGCTTCAGGGATGGCAATCGACTGCATAACGTTCAAGTTGACTGATAGCAGATTCAACTTAATGATAGTATTCGCCAGTCCGAAGACTGCCCAGGGCAAACCGCGAGGAGGTTCTATCAAATCTTGCCCCATGGTGGCCCTTAAGAGAGCCGGTGGTTCGTTCTCGGGAGTCGTCATCTTACAGCCTACCGATTCTGCTGAGAGAGTCTTTGACTCTCTCCTTGGTAGCAGTGTCGACTTCCACGCTAATTGGTATGTGGCTGAAAAGTGGAATGTAGCGCCATTCCATTGGATTGACAACACTTGCTGTCATCGGATTGCCAATCCGAGCAAGATTGTTGTGGACTCTGTCTTGCTCCTCTAGTCTAACAAAATCCTCAAATAAATTTCGCGGCCTTAACTGCGGTCCGCGAGGAGAGCTGACTTGACTGTTCGGCGTCTGCATGATTGAAATGAAATGAAATGAGAGGTAGTGGTTTATATACCCCTCTAACGCGACGCAACGTTCAAGTTGACTGATAGCAGATTCAACTTAATGATAGTATTCGCCAGTCCAAAGACTGCCCAGTGCAAACCGCGTGGAGGTTCTATCATGTCTTGCCCCATGGTGGCCCTTAAGAGAGCCGATGGTTCGTTCTCGGGAGTAACGTGATGGGGTGGTGAAGGCGGATAAAAGATCTGCAATGAAAATGATATGTATTAGAATAGGATATACTATCTTATTTGCTTTTCACTTACCAAGTTAGCCATCCTTGGGTAGTCTCGCGCGCTTCCTAACAGAAAATTTATGCAAATGTCCGCGCATTCTCAGTGTGGCATGCAGACATTTCTTGGTCGGATGACCATTGTAGCAAATGATGGACTCGTCGAGACTACGGTTGACGAGCACTTCACCGTCCAAATGATTATCCCGAATAGGGATGTGAAACTCAAACAACCTATCCTCATTCACACGATTCCACTCATCCCTCATGCGCTCCAACTTCTCAAACGCCTGTCTCTCATCACCCCGCCGAGCCACATTCCTCTCCAACTCAACGTTCCTCGCTCTCAACACACTCATCTCCTTCATCATCTCCTCAAACTTCGCTTCTGCATCTCTCATTCCTCTCTCTGCAGCACTCGCCCTCTTCTCACAGTCATCATTCTTCTCTTCCAACTCTCGCGTCTTATTCTTCAAATCAGTCACACTACGCCTCATTCGAATATTCTCATCCGCTATCTCCTTCGACTTCAGTTCCTTCTTTTTCAACGTATCTAACTCATTCACGACTTCATCCTTCACCTTCTTCAAACTATCATACTTATTTACCAACAAATCATGCGCCATCTGCTGCGACACATGCTTCTTCTCTTCATCCTTCAACCACCTCACCGACTGCACACGAATCCCACCACTCTTCACTTTTGGGGAAGATGAGCTCTGCGGGGGGGTCCTCAACAACTATGTTGGAGTCCTCCGAGGAAGAAGAGCTCAACTTCCTCACACGCTTCCTCACACGCTCCCTATCTAAATCCACATCATCCTCATCATCACTCTCAAGCACTCTCCTTCGCTCAATCTCAGCCTCCAACGAAGCAACTGCTTTCGCCAACTCATCATTCACAACAACATTCTCAACAACATTCTCCACCTTGCCGTCTCGCTCTATTGCCAACATTCGCTCCCTCTCTTCAACAATCAACTGCGTGAATCTCAGGTCATTCACCAAACCTCCACTGCAATCTGCATGCACTCTGTAAAATCGCGCCTCATCCTCATCACCCTTCAACACTCTACACTTTACACACGCAACCCTATTCAGGATAATCATGTGGTCAGTGCCCGCCTTCTTCACATGCGCCTTGGCGTCCGCACTGCGATTTACTCGACCGCACACACACATTTTGATGTGGAATTTTCGGTTCTTGTCATTTGCCATCACTGAGATTTTATCGTTAACTGTAAGATAATGAAATTTGTATAAGTTTGGAATCATGTGGCACAGTCATATTCCTAAAGCATTACACTTAGTGAGGAATGATAGATTTGAGTGTAGTGAGTGGCACTCGATCCCGTCGACAGCCCGAAGGCCTTGTACTGATCACTAGGGAAGTGAGAGATCTTCCCCGATACCCGCTATTTACAGCTGAAGACATCATTGTCACTGCCCGAAGTGGTAACAGCAACGCCGAGTCAAAGGTAGTGATCAGTAGCTGGGATCTAACCCCTCAAAGCTGCCTTACACTTAGTTAAATTTCAAATCTGATAGCAGATTTGAACTCAGCATACTTGAAAACCTTAGTCTACATGTTAAAACTTTGAAAAAACTGAAAAATAAGAATTTTTAAAAAATTCCGCATTTTACTACTCATACTATTTTTAAAAAATTTTATCAGTAGTAAAGACACTATCAAACTCTATCACACAAACTTTGAAGTAAGAAGATAGCTTGCCTACTTCAAAAAATAGAGTCCTTTGAAACACCCGATATCGGGAGCTCAGAGCGACGACCGTCGCCTACCTCGTCTTTCGATGAAGTGATGAGACTTACGTTGTCGGGGGTTTATATATGATCGGAAGAAAACTTAAAATGGCTCCATCTCCGAAAGTATTCACCGTAGCGACATGCGGTTTGTTGCAAACGATTTGTCTTATCATTTTCTATCATATGACACCTGAACCATTCTCATGTGACCACGGGAAGTGGGTGCGTCAGCACATGTCCATGTAACATGCCACAAGTGAAAAAATTCCTAAGTGTGGGAGCTCGAGTGTGGTGAAAATTTTGAAAAATTTAAAACTTCCGAATTTCGACCTGGGACCTTTACCAAAACATTTTTCATCAAATTTCACTGACCCCCCCTCGTTCGGAGAAATTTGATGAAACAAACTTTGGTCAGGGTCCCAGGTCGAAATGCGAAACTTTGGAAAATTTTCAAAATTTTGTCCATACAAAGTCACTCTGACACTTAGGATTTTTTCAGGTGAGCTCCGACATTCCACCCTCCCAACCTGGCCGGCACACCACGCCAACCTGGCCGGCACACCACGCCAACCTGGAGAGCGCAGCACACACCACCTCGCGCTACGTTGGCCGGCCAGAGGGGGGGACGTCAGACACGAAGCAACACGACGGCACACCACGACCGACTGGACTGACAGGAGGGGGGGACGTCAGCGACGGCGGCCATCTTGCGCGGTCCAGAAGTGGAGTTTTACTTACTACTGTTATGGTCGAAAAATATCATCAGTTAAAAAGTCACTTTACAAGATGGGCGTTCTGCGTCTGACACCTTCTGACGATCAATAGTGACGAACTGTCATGATGGTTGTATGAGTTTTCCGTTTACATTAATAATCGCTTCTTGAAAAACATGTTTTTTCAGCGTGTTTTAAACAATTTGTTTAGAACATTACACACCGTGCTGAAAAGCATGTTTCTTCAACAATTTATGGTTGCTATTTCAAATCAAAAAGTAGATCTCAAATCGAATTTCGAATGCAACACAACTTTGATCGAGGTTGTAGGCAATCACCTTTAGGTACACACAATCGATGCGATGACTGATCAATTTATTTTTATTGAATCAATTAACGCACGCTTTATTTTAGCAGTCATTTTTGCATGTTTGTCAGAAAGTTCAGCAGTCGTAATAGCAGTATGAACTTCCTCCATCGCACATGGAAATAATTGTAGTAGACTCATGTAGGCTCTAACTGTGAGCTCAATTACCAAAACATCGAGTTCTCTTCCACTAAAACAATTGGCCTATTTTGGTATGCCCCATGGTGAAAGTAAACCAATTTATTGAGGTGGATTCCCGGGATGCTGGGGCTTTGATTCAATTTTTAGAATCATGTATAGGTGGCAGGTTGTTCGATGCATATAACTCAAATTTCAATATTCAGTGAAGCACGGAGGAAGCTCAAATTCAGCTCCAGGGGAAATCTGTGATGTACTAATCAATTATCTATTGAATTATCACTGCAATAACTATTACTTAATTATCAGCCGAAAGTAAAATATACTTTTCAAAATCATTCATCCACCCTGAGGATCGCAGGGTCGAGTGATCTACTTTCAATCACTTCAGCAATTTTGGCCTTCAACACGATCCCTTAACTTAATTGACGCCTATCACAGAGATCACTGACGTGGCTAGTAGTAACCCCATTGCAAATTCAAGGACAAAATGTGAAATGCTGAGTCATCATGCTGACTCAGCCCCCCCCCTCTGGAAGGAAGGTGAGGGAGAGCGCCAAGGATGTGTTGGGAGGAATGGGTCCGAGAGGAGAAAACAGGTCCCTCCCCCCCTCTGGAAGGAAGGAAGGAAGGAGGAGCGATGAGGCAAGGGGTGGGAAGGAAGGCGGTAGGAATGTGTGAGGGATAGAGTGAGGAAAGGGTGGATGTTGGTGGTTTTGGGATGAGAAAGACCATTTTTCGGGCAGAAGGAGTCCTCGGAAGGGAAAACGGAGGCCAGATTCGGACTCTACGTGAAATTTTGGGTTAGGAAGGATGTTTCCAGCGGCATCGGAGAGAAAAAGTTTTGAAGACCTCCCCCCCCCTCCTGCTAAACTTCCAACTTTGGTTGTAGACATCGTAGAAAGTCATGTAATAGCTCGTTTGAAAGCTGGGAGTGAGAGAAATTCAGTGGAAAACATGGCTTGTTCGTATCTGCCTTCGTTTAGAGGTGAGACGTTATTGAAAATTTTGGACCTTGGCGAAAAACGACAAAGTTAGAATGTTTATGAAAATCGCTCTAGCGGGTGAAGCAAGCCTCGGACTGGAAAACAGAGACCAGATTTGCAATCAGCGTCAAATTCTGCTTCGGCATGGTAAATTTGGAAGTCATCGGAGAGAAAAAAATTTTCATCATTTTTCCGAAAAACGAGTTAGAATTTTTGCGATGGCTGTGGGCTGTAGAGCCAAAACGAAGCATCGGATGGGAAAATGGAGGGCAGATTCGGATTCAGCGTCAAATTCTATACGGTAATGGCGAATTTCTAGCTCCATCGGAGCACTAGAACCGGAGATAGACGGGTTTTTAGTGTTTGGATGATGGGTATTACGTCATCAGCTGATCGTCACACACTATATAAGCGGGAACCGACAGAGACTTTTCATTTAGAGGAGAGCGATTGTCAAAGGTAGGGCGTCTCTCTGAGCTCCGATGATAGCTTCGGACATTCCAAATTCCGGATTTATATATGAAACCGACTTAGAAAATTTCATTGCTGAAGTCAGCTAAGGCGTCAGACTTAGAGGTTCGCCAGGAGATGGTCTTCGTCTCCAGGCCATAAAAGACTCCAAAACTTTAAAGGCTTGTAACTCTGCCTCTACAAGTCCGTTTGACTTGATTCAAAAAAGGTTCGGTCGCTATTGACCTGCCCTAAGCGATAAACTACTTATAAAATTTCATAAGTAGTGCTAAAAAGTTGAAAAATTTAAATTCACTAGTTTTGGAGGTTTTCTGGGGTTTTCGACCCTGCTGAAGTCAATGTAAGGATTTTTAATGATGTCTGAGCCAGTCTTCTCATGGTATAAGCAGCTTTTCACTGAAAGCGAGCAAGACACGGAGAGTTTTGCTGTAATATTCCACTGACAGGGTGTTCCTTCGGGACGGCGGACGATGCCGTAGTGATAAGTGCGGCAAGGGAGTGTGTCATAGTTTAGACCGAAACCGCTGGGGCAACTCATGTCTCATGTTGGGCATTTGACACAGTTCTCAACGTAGCACTTTGAACGCCAATCGGTTGAGTATTAGCTATCTTGTCATGGGTGGCCTCTAAACATCTCCATTGCAAAACGCTGGTGAATCAAGCTCTCTACGGCTTGCTATCAAGCTGATCAAAGCAACGACTTGGGTCGTTTCCTCTTGTAAATAACTCCACCGATTTTTATGTCAAAATCGGGGCTCGGATACCAACACAGTGACATGACGCACGCTCTGTCCGCTCCAGGTTGGATTTGTGGGTCGAGGCCTTGGAGCTGGGATAAGATCCCCTCTGAGTAATGCCTGTAACGGATTCAAGAGCTTAACACCCAAACGGTTGCTGGCTTGCTATCAGGCCTTCTTCGTCTAGCCTCAGTAACTCAGGCTTGGCAACGTCTATCGTTTGTCATTGTAACTTGGTAAAAATGGGACGGTTACTGCAAGCATTGACGTCAAACCTTTTCGCGTCATAGGGGAATCCGTCTTTGTGTTGGGAGTTGGTAACAGAAAGCACGGTGACTGCCGATGCCCATACATGGTAAAACTGCTGTTGTCAAGTTAAAAGCATGTCCAAATAAGGAAGGTCTGAATCATGGCTTTGTGCTCGCTGGGTATATAAACCGCGACTTTTCTCTAGTCTTCACTCCTGTTTCAAGTTGCAAGACGAACGGTGAGTGCTCTGACAAGGTTTGCTATCAAACTTTGGGATTTAGGGTAAAGCTAGGAATCATACTCTTTAACTTTGGTTGACGATTTTATTCCAACGTTTGCTATCAAATGTTTGATGACTTAGTCTTTCAATGCATATCAGCAAGTAGTATCCTGTAAACACTTGCTATCAAATTTTACTCTATCTTTACAGAATTATCATGACTAAAACTCCGCGCTTTATCGTTACTCAATGCTCCTGTGGTAGATTAGCAAGGGGCAGCGAATACCGTAAGCATATTAAAGAGGGGACGCTGGACCAACATGAGAGAGTGCATGTTTTTAAGGTCTGTGTTCATCATAGGGTGGTGTGTGATGAGGATGATGTTGAGGGTTTCCGGAAGGCACATGAATCTTGCCCATCCGGAAACATTGGAGCGCATTCGTTTCGTGAGTGGATGAGTGAATTAATTAAGGCGAAGGAGGAGTTGAATGCAGCAGTTAGAAGTATTGAGGGTGCTGTAGCGAAGGATCGGGAGGTAGTGGTGAGTGAAGAGGAAGTAGAGGTAGAAGGAGTGATTGAGCGGGCGAGTGATGAGACTAGGAAGTTGATGGTCTCATTGTTTGGGAGTGAGTTGTCTGATGAGTCGGATGGTGAGGTGGCTGAGCCTGTACCAACATCATCGCCTAGGAAAGAGGCGCATGATACGGAGGCGTTTGTGAGATTGAAGGATCGTATGATGGATATGGAGAGTGTGAATAGAAAAGTTTTGAAGGAGAATGATGAGTTGACGGCTAAGGTTGAGGGTATAAAGGTGATGAGGGAGCAGTTGGAGGAGATGCGAGTGAAGGAGCAGGAGTGGTTGAAGGAAAGGAGTGGTATGATGAAGTGAGTGAAGGCGCTTGAGGGCTTAGAGTCGGAGTTGATGTGTGAGAAGAATGAGGTGGAGCGGATGCGAGGTGTGGTGAAGGAAGTGGCAGAGACGAAGGTGATCAACAGGCGGTTGGGGAGTGAAGTGGAAAAATTGCGAGAGGTTGAAAGAGGAGTGAAGAGGAAGAGAGTGTATGAGATCCACCTTCCCCTCTTTGAAAACAACATCTGCGATGTGCCGACCCTCACAGACGACCCCAATTCGACACAGACATGTTATGAAGGCGAAGGTGTGCGATGTCTCCACCTATCCATTAAAATGAGTGGCGATTTGGAAGACTTTATCGTCCAAAAAGTTGTAAAGAAAAAGCCGAGTAAGTTACTTCAACATGATCATTTCCTTGCCGCCTCTAATCTCCTATTCTTTTTCTTTCAGAGTTTTTGCAGAAGTGAGAGTGTCGGTGGACGGAGAACGACCCATGGGCTCTTTTAAGGGCCAACCTGCTAATGCAGCTAAAGCGGTCCCAAGCCCGCCACATATCTACGGATATGGAATGCAGAGGGGAAGAAAAATGATGAAGAGATGAAACGGGAGGACATTCATACGCAACACGCAACACATCACAGACTTCTCTCTTTGCCAGTGAACAAGCTCTTGTCAGTGTCGTAAAAAGGTTTTACTGCAGGACAGGTTGATGTATAGTTAGAAAGTTTATTCATGACGTTTATTCATAAGTCTAGTCAGAAAGTATATCATGGTTTGTACAAAAGTTTATACTGCAACACAGGTTGATGTATAGTTAGAAAAGTTTGATCATGACGTTTATTCATAAGTCTAGTCAGAAAGTGTATCATGGTTTGTACAAAAGTTTATACTGCAACACAGGTTGATGTATAGTTAGAAAAGTTTGATCATGACGTTTATTCATAAGTCCAGTCAGAAGGTATATCATGGTTTGTACAAACGTTTATACTGCAACGCAGGTTGATGTATAGTTAGAAAAGTTTGATCATGACGTTTATTCATAAGTCTAGTCAGGAAGTGTATCATGGTTGGTAGAAAAGTTTATACCGCAACACAGGTTGATGTATAGTTAGAAAAGTTTGATCATGACGTTTATTCATAAGTCTAGTCAGAAAGTGTATCATGGTTTGTACAAACGTTTATACTGCAACACAGGTTGATGTATAGTTAGAAAAGTTTGATCATGACGTTTATTCGTAAGTCTAGTCAGAAAGTGTATCATGGTTTGTAAAAGTTTTACTGTAGCACAGGTTGATGTATAGTTAGAAAAGTTTGATCATGACGTTTACGAAACACAAGTGTCATGAAATGCAAGCGTTAGTGTAGTCAAATAATTTTACTACGACGCACGTTTGTGAAAGTAAAGTTTGATCATTGAAGTTGTATTCGTAAGTCTAGTCAGAAACTTTATCATGTTGTACAAAGGTTTTACCGCAACACAGGTTGATGTATAGTTAGAAAAGTTTGATCATTGAAGTTGTATTCGTAAGTCTAGTCAGAAAGTGTATCATGGTTTGTAAAAGTTTTACTGCAGCACAGGTTGATGTACATGTATAGTTAGAAAAGTTTGATCGTGATGTTTTATGAAACACACATATCATAAAATGTAAGTGTCAGTGTAGTCAACTAGTTTTACCGCGACCCACGTTTGTGAAAATAAAGTTTGATCATTGAAGTTGTATGACTGACCGAACTCACAGCAGCATTAGAAAGTTTTAGAAGGTTTTACTGCACAGTGTAGATTGTCTTGTAACTTACTTTCACAGTGTTAGAAAGTTTTATTGGAGACAGTTGCCAAATGTTTCCCTATTAGAAAATTCAAACTTCATGACTGTTAGATTAGCTTCATCAGGTTTACTAAAAGCAGTTTTCTATTGCAGTAAGACTGAGATTTTAGAATGTTATATGAAAACAGTGTTCACCACAGTGCTAGAAAGTTTTACTGCACTGTGTAGATTGTTTCACACAAGGTCTCATAGTCAGCGTTGAATGTTTTATAAAACCAGATGTTGTTACAAACGTTGAGTGTGTGAGAGCTAGTTCCATGACATTGAATCACATGGGTTGTAAAGTTCATAAACCAAGGCTAGGCTCCTCTACGCTTGGATTTAGGGTTTTATATTACATGCGTTAACCGTTCGTGTAGAATATATGAAGCACATGTTCGCTTAAATGCAAATGTTGAAATAAGTTTTGTAAGAAGTCTTTGACAGGTTGTCGTGAAACGTAGCGAACGTTGAAAAAAGTTTTATAAAATGTTTCTGCAGTCGCACTCGTTAGCGTACCAGCTTTACTAAATGTGCTGTTTGCCTTTATCAAATTGAATGCGTGTGTTTTGTAAATAAAGACAGCGTGTTTGCACCCTGCATCGACAGCATACAAGTATAGGCATAACAACCTGTAACGGTGTTAGTCGAATGCATATGAGATAGAAAACACTCAAAGCATGTGTGAGGTAAAAATCAATCTGCTAGATGAAGTGAAACACAAAAGTGTCACAACTAGTTTACGGGAAATAAAGGAGAACTGTGACAACGTTTACACTCATCATAGACAAATGAACATATAGTCTAACTTTCTAACATTCAAATGAAAGCCGTAAACATGAACTGCGGTGTAAGAAACTTTATGTCAACAACTTTATGTTGGTAAAACTTTCATAGATTGCAGGCGTGTTTTAAGCTGATATAAAGACCTGTAGAAACGCATAAGTCTTAGTTCAACGACTCGACCCTTGAACTCACACAATGAATACGTCTGTGTAGAAAACTCATTTGTAGGAAACAGCATTTTCTGTGCAAATGCAGACGATGTAAACATGACATTTAACATGGCTTGCAATAGTCAACACGCTGCCATTCAAAATGTTTATCATAAAACCTATCAGTGAAGAAAACCCTCCTGTGCCCACAAAGAATCACAAATGCACTCTGACGCCTGTTTGTCTCGCTAGCCCCTCAGCAGATAGAGTAGAACACAAAGATGAATGACAGCGCAGCCGGTGGGCGATCGTCTGTCGCGCTAGTCCTTCAGCAGATGGAGTAGAACACAAAGATGTACGCGCTCTCTCCCTCTCTCTCTCTCTGGCGCCCGTCTGTCACGAGACAGAGAGCTATCGCATCTGTCCCACGAACAAGGATGCAGGAACACATCATCATCTCAGACCTCCCACCTAGCTGATTCCCACACACACACACGCACACACACAGCTCATTGCAATCGAGTCGGAGAGATTATCGTGGGCGGCTGAAAGGATTCTCACGTTGACAATTCGTTACTGTGCACTCCGCGCGCGCAAGAAACCATTTGCTGCTAAAGCATGGACACTGCCGATTTGTTCAATTCTTCAATGTCTTGCTAGCCAGTTACAAAATTGTGGGAGAAATATGAGGGGGACATTCACACTCATTCATCAATTACAAGACGTTTGAGGCAATGTCTTTCGATATCGCTTTCTTTGACATGAGTCGAACCCTTGAGCTCCGCTGTGGATGCAGGGTGAAAATGGGGAAAGTCTTTCTCCTGGCTTCTTTTCAGGCAGAGAAAGGCGAAGCAATTCGCTGCCCAGTCCATCTTATTCCACATGAGCTTGTGGAGAACCCTTTATTTAGGGATATGGGGCTAGAATATCTGGCGTTGCTGAGAATTCAGCGTCCGGAATACTTCGAGTAATCGAAGTATTCCATCGGTCCTTACGAGGGCCCGGTCACCAATTCGTTGGAGGCCACCCTATTAACAAAGAAAAGTTACAGACTGTGCCACACACAAACACTAGATTCAAGGATCTCTATCTTTCTTAGAAAATGAAGAAGCTCTTAATAAATTCATCTGATGAGAACTCAACTTCATGACAAGTGTGAAACTTGTCCAACACACATCTTCAAAGGTCTAACTGCCATGAAATCGTCATGTTTAAAGTTTTAAAGCCCCTATGATAAGGAGCAAGGATCTTTTACATGGTGTGAAATATAAACGTGTGTAGAGAGAGGTTTTGACCTGAAGTCATGACTTTATTTCTTCACTACTCCTCAAATGGAAATAGTAAGGGTAGTAGAAGAATCATCAGAGCAACATGTTGTATAGTAATGCAGGCAATGACAGTCACGGTTGGACTTAGAGATTTAGCGTTTTATATAACATACGTCAATGATAACTGTTGTTGTAGAGTGTATACATGCATTTACTAACTTAGCCATTAGTGAATGACATAGCTAAATTGCTAAAGTCCATCATCTAAGGGGTAGGGTTACCTACCGTTGGATTTAGGGACTTAGGGCTTTGGATAACACAAATGAATGATCTCTTTTAGTGTAGAATACGTGATGCATATGTTCGCTTTATAAAATGACTTTGAAGGCAACACTTTATTTTCGTAGTGAAAAGACAGATTTCATATCATTGATGAGAAATAGTTACATGCTCATTATGTTATACACTTTACATTGGATGTGGTCAGCTGAAAGGTGATTGATGCATGTTCAATAGAAGCGTTGTATGTAACTTAGTGATTGGAATCATAATTGCGTATAGAGTTGATGAGGAAAATATATATAATAGTCAACGCAGGAAAGTTTCTTGTTATCCAAGCTAAGAATATATGAACATCATTCATGAGTCATTGTTGTATTTTAAAAGTCATATGCTGACAGAGACATAAGTTTACTAAATTATACAGCAAAACTCCTAAATCCATAGGATAGGTGTCCCTGTGTTGAGATTTAAGGATTTAGCGTTTTAAAAGTATAAGTTACATAGATAAATCACTAAGTCCATGGCATAGTCAAGCCTATGACAAGACTTAGCGTTTTATATGATCCATGTTAGTAATATCTGTTTGTGTAGAATGTAACTCAATGCGTTTAGTCAGATAATGTATCATCAATGTCATTTACTTGGTTAGATGATGAAGAAAGTTTGAGATAGAAGTGAAAGCGAACTCATAAAGTTTGGAACACATAGTAGTAACATTGTAGGAATAAGTAAAGTGAAAGTTATGTCTCATGAAATGAGTGATACAAGACTAGCTCACATTGAACTGAATTGTTAGTGTAACAAAAAGCTGTGTGGTTTCAATAACATATCATGTACATACTGTGTCGTTTCTTTTCACATAAAGTTGGGCTTCAAACAGAGTGGATTGACCTAGTAATAAAGTTACAACCATTTTACTGTTTGTAAAGTTTGGAATAATGTCAGAATCATTTCAGTGTTTGCAAGATATGCGAAGTATAAAATAAAGTCGTGGCCATGTCACTCTTTGTAAGTTAGGAATTTTATCAGAATCATTTCAGTGTTAGTAAGATAGGTAAAGTATAAAATAGTGTTACAAGCATTTCACTGTTTGTAGCGTTAGAAATAAAGTTGATGCTTGTAAAGTTTGAAATCATGCTAGAATCCTTTCAGTATGTGTAAGATAGGGGACATATAAAATAATGTTAGAATCCTTTCAGTATTTGTAACGTTAGAAATAAAGTTCATGTGTGAGAACTGTATTCCAGTCATGGTTAAAGTGACAATGTGTGTGTGTGTGAGATTGAGTTCAACATTATTGAGAGATATAACTTCGTGCGCTGCGTAAACGAACACTTTATAAGACGATGCGAGTCCAGTGAAAGCTTATACACTTGTATAAACACATAAAATTGAAATGTCATGGGAATGCAGCATTGAACTTTACAAGCATCCTTCGAATGAACCATTGAATCAAGCCTCTTCGAAAGTGAGCATGTAGTTACAGATGATAGAAAAATTACTAATGTCATAAATGTGGGAATCAGTGCATGTTTAGAGTCCGGTACTTCTAGTTGTTTCATGATAGTATTTGATATCGAAGAATTAATGTAATGTATCACATGTCAATAGATTTCAGGCGTAATAGAATAAATGTCGTTGCAGGTTTTGAGTGTATAGGATAGAACACATGAAATGAATTGGTAGTGTAACAAACAAGCTGTGTTGGTTTCAATAACATATCATGTACATGCTGTGTCGTTTTCTTGTCGTTTCAATAGAGTGGATTGACTTAGTAATAAAGTTACAACCATTTTACTGTTTGTAAAGTTAGAAATAAAGTTGATGATTGTAAAGTTAGAAATAAATTTATAACCCTGTCACTGATTGTAAGATAGGTGAAATATAAATGAAGTCAGATTCACTTCACTGTTTGCAACGTTAGAAATAAAGTTGATGTTTGTAAAGTTTGAAATCATGTTAGAATCCTTTCAGTGTTTGTAAGATAGGCGAAGTATAAAATAAAGTCAAGACCATGTCACTGTTTGTAAAGTTAGGAATAATATCAGAATCATTTCAGTGTTTGCAAGATAGGTAAAGTATAAAATAGTGTCGCAAGCATTTCACTGTTTGTAACGTTAGAAATATAGTTGACGTTTGTAAAGTTAGAAATAAAATTGATGATTGTAAAGTCAGAAATAAAGTTATAACCCTGTCGCTGTTTGTAAGATAGGTGAAATATAAATGAAGTCAGATTCACTTCACTGTTTGCAAAGTTAAAAATAAAGTTGATGATTGTAAAGTTAGAAATAAAGTTATAACCATGTCGCTGTTTGTAAGATAGGTGAAATATAAATGAAGTCAGATTCACTTCACTGTTAGTAAAGTTAGAAATAAAGTTGATGTTTGAAAGTTTGAAATCATGTTAGAATCCTTTCAGTGTTTGTAAAGTTAGAGATAATAGGTTTAATAAGTACGTTAGAGAGTTGACTGTACTGAGATCTAAGGATTAGGTCACATTAGAATTCAAGTGATTGAATGTCATCTTAATGAAGATAGAAATGTGTTTGTGGCTGCATGTGGTGCAATAGTGTCCTCCCATTTCATTCCATTTCATCATATATCCTTCCCCTCTGCATTCCATATCCGAAGATATGTGGCGGACTTGGGACCGCTTTAGCTGCATTAGAAGGAAGTTCTTATAAGAACTCATCATGCATTCACGAGGAAATGTGGTGAAACAGTGTGCTGCATGTGTGCATGATGATTTTATGAACTAAAGAACGCCCATCACTCACTCCATCACTGAAAGAAAACATGAATGAGTTGAGATGATAGTCACTCGTATGCATGTGTAAAACTCTTACTTCATCATCCGATATCACAATGACATCCTCACTTTCCATGTTATCACTTTCTATGTTATCACCTTCCGACTCCTCTCTTTCGACCGTCTCGCTCTCGCTGGTTGCCATCTCGGCCTCGCTCCCCACCGTCTCGGCTTCACTCCCCACCGTCTCGCCCTCACTCCCCACCGTCTCGCTCTCACTCGGAGATTCCTGCAGATCCATCATCGGTGATTCGGGTGCAGGTATGACGTTCGATTCATCGAACAAGGAATAGTATTTCATAAACATAAATACTATATCCTCACTCTCATCGAAGAGAAACGTTTCGCCCATATAAATAATCCTATATGGGGTAACTTGAGCAGTCGGCTTCTCGGACATGATTATGATAGTAAACTGTAAGACACTCTGCTTTATATGAGAATGATACAGCCTTTCAAATGTCTGGTTCGCGCAATCAAATCGCTCTAAGATTATGGTTGGTGGACGAAAAGGTAAATCATATTTTCATTGACTGCCATCCTCAACCACTCAACAAACTTAGATGCATTTATCGCGTGAATCTCCCTTCCGGTGCGATTGCAATGAGCTGTGTGGGAATCAGCTAGGTGGGAGGTAACGATACGTTCCTGCATCCTGGGACAGATGTGATAGCTCTCTGTTTCATGTGACAGACGGGCGCCAGAGAGAGAGAGAGGAGAGAGCGCGTACATCTTTGTGTTCTACTCCATCTGCTGAAGGGCTAGCGCGACAGACGATCGCCCACCGGCTGCGCTGTCATTCATCTTTGTGTTCTACTCTATCTGCTGAGGGGCTAGTGAGACAAACAGGCGTCAGAGTGCATTTGTGATTCTTTGTGGGCACAGGAGGGTTTTCTTCACTGATAGGTTTTATGATAAACATTTTGAATGGCAGCGTGTTGACTATTGCAAGCCATGTTAAATGTCATGTTTACATCGTCTGCATTTGCACAGAAAATGCTGTTTCCTACAAATGAGTTTTCTACACAGACGTATTCATTGTGTGAGTTCAAGGGTCGAGTCGTTGAACTAAGACTTATGCGTTTCTACAGGTCTTTATATCAGCTTAAAACACGCCTGCAATCTATGAAAGTTTTACCAACATAAAGTTGTTGACATAAAGTTTCTTACACCGCAGTTCATGTTTACGGCTTTCATTTGAATGTTAGAAAGTTAGACTATATGTTCATTTGTCTATGATGAGTGTAAACGTTGTCACAGTTCTCCTTTATTTCCCGTAAACTAGTTGTGACACTTTTGTGTTTCACTTCATCTAGCAGATTGATTTTTTTCTCACACATGCTTTGAGTGTTTCCTATCTCATATGCATTCGACTAACAACGTTACAGGTTGTTATGTCTATACTTGTATGCTGTCGATGCAGGGTGCAAACACGCTGTCTTTATTTACAAAACACACGCATTCAATTTGATAAAGGCAAACAACACATTTAGTAAAGCTGGTACGCTAACGAGTGCGACTGCAGAAACATTTTATAAAACTTTTTTCAACGTTCGCTACGTTTCACGACAATCTGTCAAAGACTTCTTACAAAACTTATTTCAACATTTGCATTTAAGCGAACATGTGCTTCATATATTCTACACGAACGGTTAACGCATGTAATATAAAACCCTAAATCCAAGCGTAGAGGAGCCTAGCCTTGGTTTATGAACTTTACAACCCATGTGATTCAATGTCATGGAACTAGCTCTCACACACTCAACGTTTGTAACAACATCTGGTTTTATAAAACATTCAACGCTGACTATGAGACCTTGTGTGAAACAATCTACACAGTGCAGTAAAACTTTCTAGCACTGTGGTGAACACTGTTTTCATATAACATTCTAAAATCTCAGTCTTACTGCAATAGAAAACTGCTTTTAGTAAACCTGATGAAGCTAATCTAACAGTCATGAAGTTTGAATTTTCTAATAGGGAAACATTTGGCAACTGTCTCCAATAAAACTTTCTAACACTGTGAAAGTAAGTTACAAGACAATCTACACTGTGCAGTAAAACCTTCTAAAACTTTCTAATGCTGCTGTGAGTTCGGTCAGTCATACAACTTCAATGATCAAACTTTATTTTCACAAACGTGGGTCGCGGTAAAACTAGTTGACTACACTGACACTTACATTTTATGATATGTGTGTTTCATAAAACATCACGATCAAACTTTTCTAACTATACATGTACATCAACCTGTGCTGCAGTAAAACTTTTACAAACCATGATACACTTTCTGACTAGACTTACGAATACAACTTCAATGATCAAACTTTTCTAACTATACATCAACCTGTGTTGCGGTAAAACCTTTGTACAACATGATAAAGTTTCTGACTAGACTTACGAATACAACTTCAATGATCAAACTTTACTTTCACAAACGTGCGTCGTAGTAAAATTATTTGACTACACTAACGCTTGCATTTCATGACACTTGTGTTTCGTAAACGTCATGATCAAACTTTTCTAACTATACATCAACCTGTGCTACAGTAAAACTTTTACAAACCATGATACACTTTCTGACTAGACTTACGAATAAACGTCATGATCAAACTTTTCTAACTATACATCAACCTGTGTTGCAGTATAAACGTTTGTACAAACCATGATACACTTTCTGACTAGACTTATGAATAAACGTCATGAATAAACTTTCTAACTATACATCAACCTGTGCTGCAGTAAAACCTTTGTACGACACTGACAAGAGCTTGTTCACTAGCAAAGAGAGAAGTCTGTGATGTGTTGCGTGTTGCGTATGAATGTCCTCCCGTTTCATCCCTTCATCATTTTTCTTCCCCTCTGCATTCCATATCCGTAGATATGTGGCGGGCTTGGGACCGCTTTAGCTGCATTAGCAGGTTGGCCCTTAAAAGAGCCCATCGGTCGCTCTCCGTCCACCGACACTCTCACTTCTGCAAAAACTCTGAAAGAAAAAGAATAGGAGATTAGAGGCGGCAAGGAAATGATCATGTTGAAGTAACTTACTCGGCTTTTTCTTTACAACTTTTTGGACGATAAAGTCTTCCAAATCGCCACTCATTTTAATGAATAGGTGGAGACATCGCACACCTTCGCCTTCATAACATGTCTGTGTCGAATTGGGGCCGTCTGTGAGGGTCGGCACATCGCAGATGTTGTTTTCAAAGAGGGGAAGGTGGATCTCATACACTCTCTTCCTCTTCACTCTTCTCTCAACCTCTCGCAACTTTTCCACTTCACTCCCCAACCGCCTGTTGATCACCTTCGTCTCTGCCACTTCCTTCACCACACCTCGCATCCGCTCCACCTCATTCTTCTCACACATCAACTCCGACTCTAAGCCCTCAAGCGCCTTCACTCGCTTCATCATACCACTCCTTTCCTTCAACCACTCCTGCTCCTTCACTCGCATCTCCTCCAACTGCTCCCTCATCACCTTTATACCCTCAACCTTAGCCGTCAACTCATCATTCTCCTTCAAAACTTTTCTATTCACACTCTCCATATCCATCATACGATCCTTCAATCTCACAAACGCCTCCGTATCATGCGCCTCTTTCCTAGGCGATGATGTTGGTACAGGCTCAGCCACCTCACCATCCGACTCATCAGACAACTCACTCCCAAACAATGAGACCATCAACTTCCTAGTCTCATCACTCGCCCGCTCAATCACTCCTTCTACCTCTACTTCCTCTTCACTCACCACTACCTCCCGATCCTTCGCTACAGCACCCTCAATACTTCTAACTGCTGCATTCAACTCCTCCTTCGCCTTAATTAATTCACTCATCCACTCACGAAACGAATGCGCTCCAATGTTTCCGGATGGGCAAGATTCATGTGCCTTCCGGAAACCCTCAACATCATCCTCATCACACACCACCCTATGATGAACACAGACCTTAAAAACATGCACTCTCTCATGTTGGTCCAGCGTCCCCTCTTTAATATGCTTACGGTATTCGCTGCCCCTTGCTAATCTACCACAGGAGCATTGAGTAACGATAAAGCGCGGAGTTTTAGTCATGATAATTCTGTAAAGATAGAGTAAAATTTGATAGCAAGTGTTTACAGGATACTACTTGCTGATATGCATTGAAAGACTAAGTCATCAAACATTTGATAGCAAACGTTGGAATAAAATCGTCAACCAAAGTTAAAGAGTATGATTCCTAGCTTTATCCTAAATCCCAAAGTTTGATAGCAAACCTTGTCAGAGCACTCACCGTTCGTCTTGCAACTTGAAACAGGAGTGAAGACTAGAGAAAAGTCGCGGTTTATATACCCAGCGAGCACAAAGCCATGATTCAGACCTTCCTTATTTGGACATGCTTTTAACTTGACAACAGCAGTTTTACCATGTATGGGCATCGGCAGTCACCGTGCTTTCTGTTACCAACTCCCAACACAAAGACGGATTCCCCTATGACGCGAAAAGGTTTGACGTCAATGCTTGCAGTAACCGTCCCATTTTTACCAAGTTACAATGACAAACGATAGACGTTGCCAAGCCTGAGTTACTGAGGCTAGACGAAGAAGGCCTGATAGCAAGCCAGCAACCGTTTGGGTGTTAAGCTCTTGAATCCGTTACAGGCATTACTCAGAGGGGATCTTATCCCAGCCCCAAGGCCTCGACCCACAAATCCAACCTGGAGCGGACAGAGCGTGCGTCATGTCACTGTGTTGGTATCCGAGCCCCGATTTTGACATAAAAATCGGTGGAGTTATTTACAAGAGGAAACGACCCAAGTCGTTGCTTTGATCAGCTTGATAGCAAGCCGTAGAGAGCTTGATTCACCAGCGTTTTGCAATGGAGATGTTTAGAGGCCACCCATGACAAGATAGCTAATACTCAACCGATTGGCGTTCAAAGTGCTACGTTGAGAACTGTGTCAAATGCCCAACATGAGACATGAGTTGCCCCAGCGGTTTCGGTCTAAACTATGACACACTCCCTTGCCGCACTTATCACTACGGCATCGTCCGCCGTCCCGAAGGAACACCCTGTCAGTGGAATATTACAGCAAAACTCTCCGTGTCTTGCTCGCTTTCAGTGAAAAGCTGCTTATACCATGAGAAGACTGGCTCAGACATCATTAAAAATCCTTACATTGACTTCAGCAGGGTCGAAAACCCCAGAAAACCTCCAAAACTAGTGAATTTAAATTTTTCAACTTTTTAGCACTACTTATGAAATTTTATAAGTAGTTTATCGCTTAGGGCAGGTCAATAGCGACCGAACCTTTTTTGAATCAAGTCAAACGGACTTGTAGAGGCAGAGTTACAAGCCTTTAAAGTTTTGGAGTCTTTTATGGCCTGGAGACGAAGACCATCTCCTGGCGAACCTCTAAGTCTGACGCCTTAGCTGACTTCAGCAATGAAATTTTCTAAGTCGGTTTCATATATAAATCCGGAATTTGGAATGTCCGAAGCTATCATCGGAGCTCAGAGAGACGCCCTACCTTTGACAATCGCTCTCCTCTAAATGAAAAGTCTCTGTCGGTTCCCGCTTATATAGTGTGTGACGATCAGCTGATGACGTAATACCCATCATCCAAACACTAAAAACCCGTCTATCTCCGGTTCTAGTGCTCCGATGGAGCTAGAAATTCGCCATTACCGTATAGAATTTGACGCTGAATCCGAATCTGCCCTCCATTTTCCCATCCGATGCTTCGTTTTGGCTCTACAGCCCACAGCCATCGCAAAAATTCTAACTCGTTTTTCGGAAAAATGATGAAAATTTTTTTCTCTCCGATGACTTCCAAATTTACCATGCCGAAGCAGAATTTGACGCTGATTACAAATCTGGTCTCTGTTTTCCAGTCCGAGGCTTGCTTCACCCGCTAGAGCGATTTTCATAAACATTCTAACTTTGTCGTTTTTCGCCAAGGTCCAAAATTTTCAATAACGTCTCACCTCTAAACGAAGGCAGATACGAACAAGCCATGTTTTCCACTGAATTTCTCTCACTCCCAGCTTTCAAACGAGCTATTACATGACTTTCTACGATGTCTACAACCAAAGTTGGAAGTTTAGCAGGAGGGGGGGGGGGAGGTCTTCAAAACTTTTTCTCTCCGATGCCGCTGGAAACATCCTTCCTAACCCAAAATTTCACGTAGAGTCCGAATCTGGCCTCCGTTTTCCCTTCCGAGGACTCCTTCTGCCCGAAAAATGGTCTTTCTCATCCCAAAACCACCAACATCCACCCTTTCCTCACTCTATCCCTCACACATTCCTACCGCCTTCCTTCCCACCCCTTGCCTCATCACTCCTCCTTCCTTCCTTCCTTCCAGAGGGGGGAGGGACCTGTTTTCTCCTCTCGGACCCATTCCTCCCAACACATCCTTGGCGCTCTCCCTCACCTTCCTTCCAGAGGGGGGGGCTGAGTCAGCATGATGACTCAGCATTTCACATTTTGTCCTTGAATTTGCCACAGGGTTACTACTGTGGCTGTGAAAAAAAGTTGCAATAAATGTGTATAATTATATTTACGTCTATTACAAAGATCATTGACATGGCATAAAATAAGTCGCAAAAAGTTTCATATGTGCGCACGCGCACAGCTGTTGGGTGACTATGGTAAGCAACAATTGCGAATGTGATAATGATACACATTTTGCGGTCACGCTGATTCTTCACATCATCAGACGTTGTCTTTATGAGAGAAAGTGCGCTGCCAGAAGAGCATGTCTACAAATTGCGAAATGAATCAACGCTATAATTTCTAGACAATGCGAACATGTTCAAACATGAAATTAGGATATACAGGATTGCTTTCGATGCAAATAGGATATGAGGTGACCTTGAAAGTTGGCCAATCACCCATAGATCACCACATGGAGTGCGGTACCATTTCATGAAACACGCGAACGAACTGACTTCACTATACATAAATAAAAGGTGGGCTCACATTAGACCAGTGGTGGGCAACCAAGTTGGGATGAAGAACCACCAATTTTTAAAAGGCAGAAATAGGTGTATTCAAAATTCATGCATTGAATATCTTTGAGCGTAATTTTAGGGACTGCTGTACTAAACATACGTACATAGTGGCAGCACATTTGTATTTGCAAATGTATACAGGAGCAGTGAATTCAACTAAAATGTTGTCTTTTAAGGAACCGTATTTTACAATATGAATAATGAACTATGAAAAGGGATAACTTATTCCGGAAGCTTTTTTGTGTTATGAAATTATAGTGATATGACCTTATTGATAATATGATCATAAACACTTACGCAGCTGATGACTGTGTCACCTACATTCATGTTAAGAAGATATTCATTGCCAGCGGAACATGGTTTGAGCATTCGAATGAACATTTTTGTGCCATCATATTGCTCAATCAATCATTTGTTAATGCTTTTGCAAATTCTAAAGAACATGAACCTCCAGCCTTTTAACCCTTTCAGCCGGCGTACGGGCAGCGCCCGTAGCAGTACCCTCCGGCAAACGGGCACTGCCCGTCCGCTCTATACCAAATCTCATCGATTTTGTTTATTAGCCGGAGTTGAGCGCTTTGATTTGCTATGCTGCCGGAATCCACAGCTGTCTCTATTGTTAACTTTAGTCGTCTGCGTAGCCTTGATAGTGACGTCATTTCTGTTTACCCCATCGATGTCTTCACTTCACCAGTAAGTTATCGACCAGCTACTCATGATACTGTTATTCGGTGAACAGATAGCAAGTGTTTATTTTGCGTTGGGACCGTGAACTGAACGTATGGCAAGACGTCCAAGTCGACTCGCTAAAGATACAGCCCTGTCTAACTTATTCGGAAGCTCACAACTGAATGATTCCGACGATGGAGTTGAGAGCCTATCTGAAGCTGAAACCGTTTTATCAAGTGACAGTTCCAGTGATCAAAGCGATGAAGAACCTGCTGGCAATAATACTATGCCTGAAATACCTCAAAACAGACACCGACGAAGAGACCCCGCCCAGACTGACTTTCCTAAGCAATCTCATGATACCTGCCCTAATTATACTTCACTTGAATGGAGATCAGTGTCATAAGAAACAGACCGAAGGCTTCATTCATTGCCCTCTTTCACTGGCAGTTGTGGTCTGAAGGTTCCAATTCCAGCTACTCTCGAAGACTGCATTTCTTGTAATTGATTGGGAATTTTGTGAAATTATTGCTTCGTGATGTAATCATAAAGCTGAACTGAAAAGGTGACTTGCGCCGAAAAGAGACAACATCAGGGAATCGACGTCATACTAAACAATGGACAGGCTAAATTTCTTTTGGGAAGAGGCACAGTTATGCAGTGTACTTTGAGAAAAAACCGAGGCGTTCCACATGAACTCTCAAATTTTGTCTTGAATCTTATTGATTCAGAATTTGCAAGAAATGGCAATGCTCTGATTGTCAAATTCGTCGATAAACGTGAGGTTTATCTTCTATCAACCCGGCACACGGTCGAGTTCGTTCCGAAAGCAAGGCGAGTCAACCGATCAACAACTGTGAATTATTACATTCCTTCAATCATTCAGTCTTATAACTCGGAAATGGATGGCACAGCCAAAGTACATGCAATTCAGCATTCTGTTTCATGTGCTAGGAAATCATACGTCTGGCACAAAAAAGTCGCAATTTACCATATTCAAAGAATTGCAGTCGTAAATGCTTTTGTTTTAGGAAAGTAGTATTTTCCGGAACTAATGAAAGGCAAAACGTTCGCAAACTTTTCGCTATCTGTGATCGAAAAACTAATATATGGGAATGACATTCCGGATGTTCGCACCCACATATCCAGCAGAAACAGCAATGGGCATTTCCAATGAAGCTGCCGACCACCGGGAAGAATCCCAGACCATCCAAATCCTGCAGACAATGCTGGAAAGTGGCTCCAGCAGGAACTCGGAGAGTGCGAGAATCCACTTATTATTGTTCAGGATGCCCACAGTCCCCTGCGCTTCACATAGATTGCTTTCCAGCGTGGCATACGTGACATTTTAGTGATCGCAGTTCGATTTTGTAAAAAGGATGATAAAATGCAAAAATCTCGTTTCTTCATTATTGCGCCGGATATGAGTGCTGCGCGAATTTATAGATCCGGGCTGAAAGGGTTAAAGGTCAAAGTCGGAATTGGCCATTTTCACGTTACCGATTCAAACAATGTCCACGGGCCACTTTGGATATTAGAATCGGTGGAGGGCCACCCAGCATGGGTCGGCGGGATACCAAGTGGTCCACCACTGCATTAGACCGATAATGACACCTATAAAAATCCTGTCGAAGTCATTTCCAAACGTAGTTTTTGTAGTGAAGATGTAGTTCAATTTTTATCAACTTTACATTATGTGAAACCTTATGTTCCATACATAACTTTGACATGTACGTTATATTTAATTTCATAATTATGGTCAGCAGATCCATCAAAAGAAAACTGAAGCTCTTCATTGACGCAGGATTTCAACATGAAGACGACCTAGAATTTTTCGAAGTCGATGCGGTTAACTCTAAATATCAACTGTACCTCTGACATATGCAGACTTGCCGTTGAGCATTGGGATCACAATTGAGATTGGGCGACCGAAAATTAGCCCAGTTCCAATTGGATTCCATCTTCTATATTTATGCTGCTTAGTCATTTATGATTGAAAGAGAAGCCAGATTAGTTACATATTACGTACTAAATTACAACTACTTCACTTTTGTAACGTATACAACTTTCTCGACACATTCCTCGACAGATTTCTCGACACTTAATTTTGTGAGCAGAATATTTATTTTCAATTATATTTTTTAATCTACGTAGGATAGTCATTTTAAATAAGACAAGAAACGCATTTGTGAAAAATGAGAATAATTCTAACAACGGCTCCTAAAAAGCATTATTTTACTTTAATTGATTCATTTTTCATTCATTTTGATTCATGAATTCATTTTTTCTCTACCAAGTTTTGGAATGGGTTGGAGGGTGATTTCTTAAACGACAGACACAATATTATAGTACCAAAACGCTCTATTGTTATTTTCAAACGGCATCACCTAAATCATCTTGCTTACTATTTTGTAGCTACTCGTCGCTACTAGTTGGACAGATGCAAGATTTTACATAACAAGGCTTCGGCACTTTGAGAAAAGTGCTTAAAAGGGAAGAAATTTCAACCATTCCAAAGGCAATCATGCAACTCATTCTTCAACACTGTCAGTGGATCAACGTGATATTGATTGCTTCACTCCCAATCGTGCATGATTCTTTTATTACAGTAATAATCATAGAGTAGGGATACTCTATGGTAATAATTTTTATTACAACAAATCACATGATGATACATCAATTGGATGATAACAGCGAGCAGACGTGAGGCCACAATGGAAAATCATTCGGAACTAAACCATAATAAAATTTATAAGTTACAGTATGCATTTAGACGTGATCGGAAGCCGCTGCTGTGTTTGCCGCCGGGATTAAATTTCTTGATGTGGGCTGCGGAGAATCGAGCATCGACCACGTTCCACGATGACCGTGAACATTGGCTATATAGGAGTCAAGCGTGCATAATAATTAAAACACGAGTTTATAGTCGGTAGAAAATCAATGTATATTACACTGAAAAAGATGCAAATGAAAGGCGTGACTCATACAAATGACATACTGTCTGATAGGCACAATCATGAAAAGCAAAAATCAGTGACTTCGTCCACTGACATGGCAATTTGTAGAGGAAAACCAGCTCATTCTCCTAGTAATGAAACAATACGGGAATTGGGATAATGTCAGCATGATTCGCACAACGATGGCAAACTGTGATTGAAAATGTTTTGAAATAATCCTTCAATTTTGCATATACTTTGGCAATATGTGGGTTAATTCGAATGGAATAATGCAGTTAATGATAGGCCATATACATTTCTGACTCATGAAGCTATCGACTTGTGCAAATCGACGTAGCCTGCTATCAATGATGTCAGTGATATCGCATCCACCAGGCTCCCTCAATGTAAAGAGAGAGGAGAATTGAACTCCAAGTGGATATCAACAGACGATTAAGCGCAGCAAGTAAATAGAGATCCTCACGTCATCACTTCGAAAACTACAGATTCAGAGGTAGGCAAAATCTCTGTTTCTGCATACGATTCCTCACCATCAAATCGGAAATTTTCTGATTACCCAAACTTGTACGGGATGATCATTAAGTAAGTTAGTTACATGCTTTTCCTCTCACATCAACAGACTAAACAAAGACAGCCCGAAGCTTAATAATTCAAAAAGAATGTATATATAAAAGCTCAGTCCTATCTGTCATTCGATGTTGAAACGACTCAACATGCCCAGCAGTTCCCCAATCATAAAACATACCTCCTTCTTTGACGTTCCACCTCCCAGGCCCCTCTCGACACTTTTTTACCTATCCTCGACACATTCGACAAATCCCAAGATTCAATCACTAAGTCTCAGATATCTAACATACCTCTATCAAAAAAGTGTCGATCGATGATGAAACGACTCAATTACATGCCCAGCAGCCCCCAATCATAAAACATACCTCCTTCTATGCTGTTCCACCTCCCAGGCCCCTCTCGACACTTCCTTATCTATCCTCGACACATTCCACAAATCCCAAGATTCACTCACTCCTAAGTCTCAGATATCTAACATACCTCTATCAAAAAAGTGTCGATCGATGATGAAACGACTCAATGACATGCCCAGCAGCCCCCTAATCATAAAACATACCTCCTTCTATGCTGTTCCACCTCCCAGGCCCCTCTCGACACTTCCTTACCTAACCTCGACACATTCCACAAATACCAAGATTCACTCACTCCTAAGTCTCAGATATCTAACATACCTCTATAAAAAAAAGTGTCGAGAGGGGCCTGGGAGGTGGAACAGCATAGAAGGAGGTATGTTTTATGATTTGGGGGCTGCTGGGCATGAGTTAAAATTCTGTCGGCAGACAATTGAACCGATATCATATCTCATTAGCAGCCCGATAATGCCGCTTTCTTGATAAGACCTTATTATGATTTTCTTGAAAAAGATAATATTCACCAGAATGTGCTGAAATAAAGATCACAGTAGTAGACAGATTGTCCACAATGTTATTTCAATGTAAAGACGGACATCTTTAGTTGTCTCTAATGATGATCAACATTATATGCGTGGTGAGAGGTCCGTACATCACTTATTTGAACATCACTAACAAATAAAAGAGGGTATCATGATGAGATGTGCAAAAATTAGATGTACAGACCAGTAAATATCAGTAAAGGAATTTTCCAGAGTACGTACACTCTAGGAGATTTTAAAGTCTATCGAGTAAATAAGTCTATAATATCATAATTATACATCTAGAGGTACGATCATGATCAGCACAGATAGTGTAGGAATTCGATAGTACTCGATGTGACAATAATTGAAACCGGTGGGGCAAGTCACCTTCTGTAAATTTTATTAAGAAAGCATGAAGCTACCTCGTGGAAATCACGTGGTTTTAAGTACGTAAATTATATGCAAACAGAAAAATAAAATATTAAATTTTTCGAAAAGTTTCTGATTGGTCGAAACTTAGTGTCGAGAAATCTGTCGAGGAATGTGTCGAGAAAGTTGCATACGTCACCCATCCACTATATTTTGGATTGAGACAATTGAAATAAGTTTACTTACAACTTGCCATATTATCACAATTATTTAACGAAACTCATGTCTTTTAGTTTTTCTGAATAGAGTTGGACGGTTTATTTCTATTTCTGAGAGCTCGCAAAATTAATTTGATCGAATGTGGAAAAAACAGAATTATTCCTCGATTTTTGCATGAATATGAATGTATTTTGACGGACTTCCGGCTCCGCCATTTGATGAATTTTGAAAACAGGTGGGACAGTGCTACTGAGTGTCCTACTGTGAAGGGGCCGTGGTGAAGCATATCTGAGGAAGAAGTTCGAATTACTCAGAACAGCACGAAGAAGAAAAAAGCGCCCGCACCATCAGACATTGTCAGTGAAATGTTCTTGCACAGATTGGACGTATGAGTCAAATGGTTATCTGATCTCTTTAATGAAGTTCTGAAAGTTGATGATATCCCTCATGATGCAGTAGTGTGCTCATTTCTGTGTACAAGGGTAAAGGAGATCCTTTGCAATGCGAATCCTACAGAGCCATCAAACTGTTGGATCATGCTATGAAGGTGTTCGAAAGAGTGATGGAGAAGACACTGCACTCTCAAAAAGAGCTTGATGAAATGGAGTTCGGTTTTATGCCTGGTAGAGGTATTACTGATTCCGTCTTTATAACCCGGCAGGCAGGTTATAGATAAATATCGTGCCAAGCAAAAGAAGATGTTTCTAGCCTTTGTTGACTTTGAAAAAGCCTTCGACAGAGTTCCAGGAGAAGTTCTGGAGTGGTCTCTTCACAAAAGTGGAGTCGAGGAATGGCTTGTAAGAGCGATAATGACAGGATATCGCAATGCAACTACGGCCGTTCGCACCAAGTTCGGAAGCTCTGACCACTTTAATGTGGATGTAGATGTGCACCAGGGTTCAGTATTGAGTTCATTGCTCTTTGCCATAGTGATGATATGACAACCTCCTGTCTCCATCTGTGACGCATCTTCTCAACCGCTCCTTTGAGTTTGAGAGCGGAAGGGTTCCAGCTTGCTTCAAGGAGGCGGCAATCACACCTGTGCCCAAGAAGCCTCTACATCCACAATGGCGAACTACTGTCCGATATCACTGCTACTCTCCTCTCCAAAATTGCCGAAAGGTTTGTCGCCACTCGTTGGATTAAGCCTCAGATTCATGGACGCCTTCAACAAGACCAATTCGCGTATATCCCAGGCCACGGAAAAGGTACTGCAACGGCCTTGACATTAAATTAACACAAAGTCCTTCATTTCTTAGACGGGACCTCCGGTGCAGTCCGACTGCTCTCGATCGATTTCAGCCGTGCCTTCGACAAACTGCCGCACTCCGCCATCCGTCAAGCCATGAAGAGACTAAATTTCCCATACGAAGCAGTGAATTGGATTACTGACTTTTTGAACAATAGGAAACAGAAAACTGATGCAAGAGCATCTTCGTCGAGTTGGGCTCAGGCGACATCAGGAGTTCCTCAGGACAGTGTAATTAGGCCTCTACTATTTTGCATTGTTCTCGACAGCCTAAACTCCCCCTTGGTGACAACAGTAAAATGATCAAATACGAGGACGACGTAACAATTCTGCATTTCATCCGTAATTCTACAGACGACTCACCTCAAGGCGAATGAGATCACTTGATAAACTGGTCCAACGATATCGGGCTCCCAATCAATCCTTCCAGGTGCTCCGTAATGGACTACATTTCTAGAAGTGATTTTGTCGTCCTTCCAATGCGAATTTTCAACAGAATCGAATGCCTTCCCACAGTCGCTTCGGTGAAGCTACTTGGTATTACTCTGTCCAACGATATGAGGTGGAATTTACAAGTCGACGACACGGTCATGAAGACGACAAAGCGACTCTTCGTCCTCCGTCTAATGCGTAAATCCAGATGCCCTTCTGAGACAATTGTGAAAGCTTACAACGCATTCGTCCGACCAGTGCTCCTGTATTGCTATCCTGCAATTTGTAATATGCCTTTGTGTCTCTCCAGTCAGTTGACCCGGTTGGAGAAGAGGGCCTTTAGGATCATTGGTGTCTCACGCCAATCGCCCGTTCTCGAGGTTGTGGAATCCTCATGTCGGAAATTGTTAGCAAAGGTTACTCAGAGTCCTCTACATCCCTTGCGTGAGTGCTTCATGTCTAGCAATCCCACAAGTCGAAATCAGGGTCCTCTACGTCCACCTCCCGTGAAGACGAAGCGACTGGGCATCTCCTGAAAGTTTTGTAGCATGTGACCTTGCTTTATAATTCTAGCCATTTACTCACTTTTTCCTGATTACTTTCATGCTTGTTTGTGTAATGTACTCACCGAGTCCAATATTGTGAGTCAATAAAGATATCATTATTACTATTATTAGCCTGCCACATGCGAATTCCGACCACTTTTTCCGTGACCATTGCTGGATTTCACCTTTAAAATACGGGCAGTATGGGTACAATGTTTATCTTTTCAATGATTCGAATGAATGAGTCATAAAGCAGCAATAAAGCAAGTGAATTTCAACTTCAAGAGAAACTTCAAAAGAAAACACAACTTCCTTGTCAGTACAGCCTGTCACTCGAAAGATGAGAAATTTACAAACATTAAACTTAATGCCGCCTCGAAACTCCAGCCTCTTGACCAAGGTTTTATTCAATTGAAGCTGGGACATTCCCATAACGACGTCTAAATGTTTCATAATTTTAATAAACTTATATTTAATAAGACTTAAGGGTTGCCCTTAAGAGGACAGGTGGTGCGTTCCCACCGGCAGACATTAAACGTTCAAGGCGCGTCAAACTTTTGACTATCCTAGGACTACATTTTAGAGCCAAACTTAACGAGATCGGTGTGGAGGACCTTCCCACTAGTCCATTTTTCAATCAGCGCTTCTAAAGCGGGGCTGGACCTTACCCCTAATGGTCCTTTGACTTGTGATCCTCGACAAATGCATGAATGCATGAAGGTTTTTAAGCACAAAGACTTGACGGATCTGATTGCGTGCCGGGCGGACCTTCCCGGTGATCCATTACATAGCGCTACACGGGCTGGACTTCACCCTTAAGTGTACGAGATCGTACAAGGCCGCTTAACAAGTGATCTCCTTGATCAAAGTTTCAGGCTCGATTGAACTTATATATAAATAGACACTTAGTAATCACCATGTCAACCCCATGGAGACCAGTAACCGACACGGTCCATTCATCACACTAGGGCAGTTAGCGATAAAAACAACGTTAAAACAAATAAAACAATAGCCAGTCGTCAGCAGGTACCCGCCTGGTCGCGTTTCGGCCCCTCTACCTAAACGCTCAGGCGGGCAGGCAGGCGGGGCCCCGCATAAACTAATATGCGGCTGGCATTCTAAAATCAATACAGTAATGATATGTGTAATAATAAGTAATACTGATAGTAATAGTAAAAACAAAAACGAAACAAGCGCAAAAGACGGATACAACCAAAACAAACTAAAATATATGTGTGAAATACTGAAATGGTGTAACCAATAAAAAAATGCTAAGAAAACAAACAAACAGTGTTAATTTTATTGTTTAAAATGCGCACTGCGATGTCAGCTGCCTGGCTGAGAAATATCCAACCTTGATTAGAAAAATGTTATGACCGGTTAGGATTTTATTGTATAATTACATTTATTATATCTAAATTACCGGTAAAAACATGCCCATAAGGCTCATAAACAAAACTGGTCATCGAGTCACAGCTGTAATCGCTCTGTAAAATGCCAACAACTTCCTGAATTGTCAGGATATTAAGAAACTTACTATAATTGAAGAATTTCAAACAAATAGGTTTACTAAGTTTATGGTACACTTTGGGAGGATATAGATGTTTCGCTTTTTTTGGAACTAAAGCACAGACACTTTTGTCAGTAAATACAGAAGGTAAATGAAGTTTGTCAACTAAATGAGACTTGAAAGGAATCACTATATGCGTTTTGTCTTCGGTAGAGCTGTCCTTCCTGTTTCTATATAATTTACTATGAACATATGTTGTCAAAACGAAAGATAGGTCATTCGACTGATCAAGAAGCCTAGAAAACATAATTTTAAGCATGCTATCACTAATCGATTTCAAGCAATTATAGAAATTTCTTATTTTGTTGCTCTTCATCAACTCTTGAAGCTCCTTGAGAATATCCTCACAACTATTAGATGGAGGATATTTCTTTCTACCCGACTTCCTAAGGCCATGGCTTCTCTTACGTCTGCTAATAGGAGAACTAAAAAATGAAAATGAATTTGCAGTGTTCTGAGAGTCGCAACCTCCGCCTAACACTCTGTCATTCAAACCTAAAGGATGCAAGGTGTTCAGCGTTCTTATATGAAAATCTTCCTTACTGTTAAGCTCGAAGGCAATTTCTGTATCAGATTTATTACGAACATCGACAAAGTCAATAATTTGTATGCTTACATCATCCCAACTGTGATTAGAACTATTAAATTATTAATACGTATTGAGATGATTCTTTTGAACAGATTGTCGATGCCCATTAAGTCTACAATATAATGGCTGTTTTGTCTGTCCAACATACTGGACCCCACATGATTGATATGTGATCAAATATATTACATGTCTACTCTTAAGAACAAAAAATTTAAGTCTTCTACAGACGTCGTCTATTATTTCGAATTATGGCAAACATCAGCTCCGGTTCTGACGACATGCAATCGTTGATGTCCTCTGCCAATGTCCTTGATTCTTCTCAATGGATTGGAAGTACCGTCAAAGAGGTAAAACCATCAACCGACAAGAATAGTTTTATTCATGCTGAATTTCCGAAATCATTACTATCATCAGTCACTGATGAGGAAGAACAAATAGCCGATAACAGTTAAGTCCGGTAATTGATTGAAAATATCTCAGCTTCTGTTGCTGCTCCCGAACCTTTCACGTTGGTGAGTGCTTGGCTGTCGATGATGACCTTCCTTCTCCGGAAGAGTCATCGGAAGGTTGACAGATGGATCTTATGAATGATATCTCATCTGATGACATGAATCAGGATACTGCAGCTTTATGAAAACGTTGAAGATATTCCTGATATGAAGACGTCTATTATTTGGCTCCATAAAATAAAGGAAATGGTCTTACAAAGAGACCTTGCATCCGTAGTGGATCTATGTGGGTCAGGGCAAGAAATCTTGCAAACGAAAATGTCTTTCCTAAAACTCAAGGAAGCTAAAATCACAGACTTCTTTCAAAAAAGTCTGTAAAGTAGAAGTTAAATGCTTGTACATTGCAATTTCTCTACAATACATACTAAGTCTCCGAATAAAGCCTGCATTTAAATGTTGACTTATGCTTTAATTTCTTTCTATAGTTGCTGTACTCTTCTATTTTAGCTAATTTGATTTTTACTTGCGAGTGCCTAGCGTACTAAAAACTAATATATACCTACATGTATTATAGGCCTGCTTAGTTTTCACCTTTTTGATGATTTGAGACTAACCTGACAATTGCGGGCAACTGAGAAATACAACCACTTTAAAAAATTCCCTTGAGTGGCCGCAATTCTCAGGTTTTAATTTATAACTGAAAATTGGTTTATCTACTAATCGCATGTACGACATTGAGGTGTCATGCTGGAGTCCAGCATCAACTTGCAAGATTCACTTTATTAAGGTAGACTTGAAAAAAATGAGGCTTGTCGAACTTGAACCCTCGGAAAATGCCACTCGCTCTGTCAACTGCGATGAGTGAAGTCGACCTGAGCTAATTAATTGTGTATCCAATGTCAGCCGGTGTTACGCTAATTAGGCTAACCGAGTTATCCAAAGTGAAACTCAAAGTAAGTATATAAGAGAAGTATGCAATCAAAGCATGATTTGTGGGGACATCTATGATATTACTTTTTCGCCAGCTCTTATAAGCAGCTTTATTTGATATCTCAATTGATTATAGAAGAGTATTGAAATATTGAATGAAGTTGACTGAATAGCTATGTCAAAACTATGGAACTAAGATTAATGTCATAGCTATACACAGTTGTAGATATAATAGAATCTAGAACTGACACAGAAATCAGTCGAATTTCGCATTACTGGAAAGAAGGCAGGTCATATTGATACATAAATGTTTTCGATACTTTAATCATGATGAAGTGTTGAACAATACGATTTATTGTTTTTGACTGACAAGAAACATTAAATTACCTTTTTTCTGAGATAATGAATTCATACGATCGCACCTTCATTATAGCGATTGTCGATGAAATTAAACTGAAAAGAAAAATAGCATGTTAAGGAATACGTAAGGTTTGAGAAGTTCAAAAGCATGGCACTGGGTCCCCCTGAAAATCATTCAGTATTATCCACTCATTGGTGGGGGAATCACCGGGTTCCAACCGGCTCATTGTTGCCCAGTTTTGCTTCACATTAATCAAACTGATGCGATGAACAGAACTGGACGACACAAATTCAATAAAACTTAATGATGACATCACGAAATAAAAACAGATGTAATGTCCATTCAATAAGAAAGATTTTAAATTGGAAAAGATAACAAGGATATGAAATATTTTAGTTTAAGAAAGACTCGTAATGTGGCATACATGTCAGTATAAATAAATAATTGAACAAATGTGAATTAAACAAAAGCGCAATGCATTAAAGGTGAACGCATATAGGAAGCATATTCTGAATGATGAACTTATAATAATACATGTAACTAACACATAGGGAATTATGAAAGTATAAAAAAATGTGCATAGCAATTATTTTCTAGAAATGTCATTTGCATGAAAGATATGAATATAATTTTTTTGCATATGTTTTTGTAGAAATGTGACAGATGAAGAAGTGATGAACAGGAGGAATTCACAAATTAGAATAAAATTATATATCATGGTAGAGACAATAAAATTACTTATGATCGTCTCATTTTATTATTTTCATATGACTTAGACAAAATTTTTCTCTTTCTTTGATCTCTTCTTTTTTTGGCTTCATTTATCTCATATAATTGACAATAAAATCGAATCGACTTTCTGATCCATATTCTGCGCAGACTTTCATCAAAAATTCTTAAATGTGTTTCACAAGCATTTACAGTGTGATTATGAACTTCATTAGCTGTTGCTGTTAATATTTCCTGAACAATATTTCTTTTGGTTATGTGAAATCTCAATTGTCTATGTAAGAAATTCTCTAGCTTTATAAAAAACGATAATAATGTCTCATTTGGATATAGAAGATGGGAATTTACGTCAAACTTACGGAATTGTGTAAAAGAGCTAATGGAGCATAATGATTTTTCGCACTCCATACAATTATTGACCGTATTCAAGTAGGCTGAAATGGCTGAACCCGCACAATAAATGAGTCCATCCTGCTGTGATGTTGTCCTATTTACAATGGGAATGCTTAACATGTCACGCGTAGCCAATATTTTCTCTTTCCGCTCTAAGCAAGGTCTGGTAGGTAAGTACTCATGTTTTGACAAAAGAGAAGACGCCTCATTACCTTCAATGGATACATCCTGAAAGTATATATCAATAATTTACCCTATTACAAATATTCAATGCATGCAATTAGAACTGGTTAATAATGACGAATTATTACATGAGATTGCTAATTAATCAAAATTAATCGCTTAGGCTTTCAGCTTACTTAATGTGTCCATCAATGAGAAAAAGTTATTTTCCTCAGGCTCGACAACAGTTCCTTTGCCAACAGAGCGAATCATAAGACAAGCTGATGCCAATCTCAATGTTGCCCGAAATGTCCCAGCGTTTGGACAGTAGTTATGGCCATTGTGTCCTCGGATAATACTGAAGAGATTCTGGAAATTAAATGATACATTTTACGAAAGAGACAGGGATTTCATCATGCATCATATATATAATTCAATCATGCAATCGCATCTATATTATATGCACATATAGGTTCACGCTATCCAATTATAGTCGAAGCTCGTTAATTCGGACACTGATCATTAAGACCTTCGATAATTAAGACATTTGAAGCCTGGCATTTGTGGTCTTAATTACCGAGCTTAGACTGTATATTTTAATTGTACAATCTAAACACAAAACGTATATGCATGTACATGAATTACATATATGCATGAATTACCTCTAAGGCATCTTGATTAAATCGACCAGTAAGTACAAATACAAAACGATAATTCGTGAAAGCTGTTTGCAAAATTCCTTTAAGACCAGCAATACACTGTAACCAACCTATTTGGACCGGTAAATTTTTCCTTGCATCAACAATTACCCATGAATGCACCCACTTCCGAGAAGCTATCCAGTTTCTGTGGAACAAAGGGACATTAATTTTAGTAGAAATTGGTCAATTTTCAATATATCTACATTATGAAAAGCATTACTATGAAAATCTGAAGTAATAGAATCGCAAGTTTGTGACTTACAGCCAATACAGATGGAAGATTGTCTGTATATACAGGGCGTTTCCGGGGATCAGAAGAACCACCAAAACAGTTGAATAAATCGAATAAATCATTTATTGTCTCGACAAAGTCTGCAGTTCCATTAGCCTCGTCAGGTAAATTTCCAAGTTGGACATGCCGACGTAATGCTGTAACGTTTATAGTGATTTTCAATTTTAAGGTATGCTTACATATGAATTCTGCATAACCAAAGAGAGGTTAGTGAGCATGGTACATGATTCGTGAAAATAAGATTCATTAAAAGATGCAGAAATGATATTCTTATCTTACCTACAGCGCAGCTTCTACTCATGACGTGAGCTGCTAGGGAAACTGACATTTTGGAGGAAGACGAAAGGAATACATGCGCAGCACGTATTTTCCACGCCAGTTTAAACTTTGACATTGACTCTAGCCGATGAAGTTGTACGATATGCT
The DNA here is from genome assembly GCA_907163375.1 of Prostheceraeus crozeri. Taxonomy (NCBI): domain Eukaryota; kingdom Metazoa; phylum Platyhelminthes; order Polycladida; family Euryleptidae; genus Prostheceraeus; species Prostheceraeus crozeri. The sequence goes on from CAJQUW010015437.1 coordinate 1,184,493, forward strand.
TCCACTTGAAAGTTCCGGTAGAAGTCTACATTAAACGTGTATGAAAATTTTACACAGAATTTTTGAATAATGAATAATATATATATTCCCATCGTATATATATAGTCCCATACATGTGTTTTTCTTTGATCCTGTCTGAAAAGAAGAGAACTACAGATTCGTAGTAGGCATAGGGTGTACATCATTCTGTGAAAGTCTCATTGTCGGCCTCGTTCCCTTCAGAAACTCGCTCTGGCTGCCGGACTAATAGTCGGTGGCAAACAGGCTAGCACGTTGGCTATTACAAACAGTAGGCCTACTGTGCATCTACATAAAGAACAATAAACAAAGCATCTAATTTTAGCTGTAATTCAATAACATGAAGGTACACGTTTTCAAATTTATGTGTAAGTGTAAATGATGAAATCCCCTTCACTAATGCATTTACTTCGTCACAAGAAAATCAATTGACGAATAACACTTCTCATGACGCATTTGAAGCATTTCCAGACTTATGAGAATCACTGTATATGATCTCAGTGCTGGCTGAACGCGGCGGTCGTTGCTCTTGTCATGTCTTATCTTTAAATTGCATATAGTGTCATTGCTCAAGATTTTCTCTCAATTTTCTGTTTTATAGTTATTTTTCATAATTCATAGTTATTTCATATAACGCAATTCTCTTTTTTTCAGGTGAGAGATATTACCGATGCGAAAACCATTACCGAAGACTGGGAAAACTCTGTCAGCCACTGAGCTCAGTGAAGATTTAAACGACTTTCGTCTCTGATAAGTTTTATCATTACCTAGTCGAGATTAGTAGTTTCTCGATTTTACCTGACTTTCCTGCTATTTTGTATTCCTCAGGAAAAGGTACATGCCCTTGTCAATAAATCCTGTTTAACCCTTTCGATCCTATGACGACACGTTGTCGTCACGCTTACATGCGCTATGACGACAGCGTGTCGTCATGAGAAATTTTGCTAACTGTTTAGGCGTGAAGTATTCCAGTTGCTTGTAAAACACGTTAGATGTTGTCTTTAGCGCATATTATGTGCAAACCAACTATATTTAATAGAATTAACCGCTGTAATGGTACATGTACATGTAGTAGGTTACATGTACACGTACATCAAGTCTATTGAGGGCAAGTAATGCATTAGTTTCATGCTGCTGCGATCAGCTGTGTCTTGTGTTTCTGCTGTCTTTACATGATCTGATTGTCGGCAATACAACTCAGCGGTTGCAGTGCGATGTCACCTGCATTCAGTCGAGCCACACATGAAGCATATTCAAAGTATTGATTGATGGTGATTGTATAATGACGTCCGGTAAAGATTGCGCGTGGCTGATTCGTTGTTAGGTAGAGCAGCTTGCACGGTATATTGTCATTTGTCACAACTAATTTCTGATCATTCTTTCAATGGCAGCGGCATCATCAAGTAGCACCAGGCACTCTACACGCCGAGTGCAGCCAGTCCGTCGCTATGGTTTTGATTCCGATAACAGTGAAGACGATTCGGACAATGAAGATACGACTTTTGATCCTCCCCATATTACAGATGAGTCGTCTTCTGATACCGATTCTGATGGCAGTGAAGATCTAGAAGCGAGTGCCGAAGATGGGTGGACTATCATCGAGCCGACAGATGTCAGTGATGCAACTAACTTTGTGTTTCTTGGAGAGTGGGGCTGGACAGATACGGAGATTGACAGTACCGAATTTACTGTGAGAGATTACATAATCAAATTTCTACCAGACAATTTGTTTGAAACCCTCACAAAATGGGTGAATGACCGTGTCCTTATTGAAAATGTTCGAATGATGGAGGAAGAGCAAGAAGAAATGCACTGGAAAAATGTTACTATTTTAGAAATGAAGACATTTGTTGGTATTACTCTTCTAATGGGCATCGTAAAGAAACCAACAATCAGATCTTACTGGCAAACCGAAGAAATGATGACAACTCCCTTCTTTTTGCAACCAAAGTGTCTTGAGTCGTGACAGATACATCGCTATTCTGAGATTCCTGAGATTCTCGGATCCATTTGCGGTGGACCCATCCAAGAAGGAAAGCAGACTGTGGTTTCTTCTCTATTGTGAATGATCTTTGTTCTCAGTACCGACCACTTCAATCTCTGAGTTTGGATGAAAGTCTTGTATTATTCAAGGGAAGGCTTTCAATCAAGATGTTTATTCGGACGAAAAGATCCAGGTTTGGTGTGAAGTTATTCATTCTTGCAGATAGAACGGGATACATGATTTATTCTCAAATCTATGTTGGCAAGGATACCTGTTATGAAACCGGCGAGCCTGGTACTGAGGCGCTTTCGAATAGTGAAAAGATAGTCGTTCGATTACTTTCAAAGGCTGACATGCTTGACAGGGGATACGTCCTGAATATAGACAATTGGTTTACAAGCTTGCGGCTGATAGAGTAGCCTACCTTCTTTCGAGAAATACGGGTGTTCGTGGAACAGTCAGACCGCAAAGAGGAATTCCAAAAATTCTTATTCAAAAGAAACTGCAACCTGTGTCATCGGCATTCGTTCAAAAGGACCGAATAATAGCGGTAAAATTCTGTGACAGAAAGGATGTTTATCTGATGTCCACGTGTTACAATGCTTCTCTGGTGCAAAAAGAAAGGATTTCCAAGGGCAATGTTCGAACCAATGTGCTCAAGCCATCAATTGTCGAGAATTACAATCAAGAAATGGGAGGGATAGATCTCACAGTCTTCAATACAATTGCGCTCGCAAATCGCATGCCTGGTACAAGATCGGACTGAATTGCATTCTTCGGCTACTTTTCAATTCATGGGCTGTATACAGAAAAGAGAAAGAAAGCAACGTGAGTTTCTTTGACTTCCTAAGGGATGCCATACGAGTCTTGACAGATTATGCAATCAACACCAAAGGGAGCCAGAAGAAAAAGACGACCATCAGAGGAACAGCGCACGACTACACATGTGCAAAAAAGAATCCCATCCACAACTGGCAAGAAAAATCCATTGAAGCGTTGCCGTGTCTGTTTCAGCAACGGAATCAGAAGAGAATCACGATACATCTGTGATTCGTGCCCTGACAAGCCTGGGCTTTGCCTGGATGACTGTTGCAATAAGTTTAAACATGACTAATGTCCCACCAAGTGAAAATTTGATGATTTTTGTATTTTTAAAAAAATATAAATTTTTTGGATAATTTCGACTGTTTTTGCATGTTTTCTGATGTTAGGGGACTATTCGATCTATTTGGCATCTTATTTAGTGTTGGTTGGGGTCAGGACAACACTTTTTGGTCGAGTAAACAGCATTTGAAAAATCCCGAAATTTTAGGATTTTTACAGGCAGCTAGGGGAGGAAGCCATAGATGCGAAACAGGATCGAGGGTTAACGGGTGTACATGCAATTTCAAATTGTCTATTGGGTGTAAATTGTCTTATTCGATGTGCCATCCTTTTTTCACATATACAACAGAAGAGCGTTCTTGTAGAAATAATGTGCTGACTGCATGAATACAATTAGGCCTACAGATCAGTGTGCTCCGATCGAATGTAACGTGACTTAAATAAATACTTCGCATTAGCGTGTTTTTGCTCAAAATTCATTCGCTGAATGGCTGTGGGAGTCACACACGTTTGGGTTTTATAAAAAAAGCGCAATATAGGCCTGCTTATAGAATTCTCTTTCGATGGCAGGAATTAGTCTACCTATACCCCACTGTAATGAAGTTTTTTGATCGGTAATAATCGTGGCACTTGGTGTTACGTGATTTGTACTAAGCGCCATCCAATGGGAATTCTTGCGTCTCTACCGTTTTCATTGATATCTATGGTTACACGCTGGTGTATGCGTAGGTGTCATGTGCCTTTGAAAATCGAAACTGATTAGCCTTACTTCACGATGTCAATTCAAGAAAAGTCACGGAAGGGCTTACGGATTCATTCGTTTGCCTTGCTACAGCTGATTAAAAATTGAGATACCCTGCAAGGCAGGACAACCGTTAAATGAACATGACAAAAACGTGATTAAATGATGGTAATATCGATTGCTGATAGCATCTTAAATAGGAATGCTGATAGTGTGCACAATGTAAAGAGCGAACACATGGAATTCAAAATCGCCTTAGTCAAGAACTTAACGCACACGGACGGTTTATTCAAATAGGTCCATCCATGATTGGCACTTAAATGCGCTATTATAGCATGAAGAATAATAATTGTAGGGAGTTTGCTTCACACTTTCAATAAGTTATAGGAAAGATGCGCGATCTCCCTTAAAATCCAAATTAATGTTTCGCAGTAGATGATTGAGAGCAGGTTTTGAGTTCTATGACGACTACCTACAACGATGACACACTTGTTTTCGTTTCAGCCACACTGACAAATATCACATTTTCTAAAAGTGATTACTTACTTCGCATTTTCTCTCTAACCGACTGAATTCAAATACATGTAAAACTTCAAATCGGAGACATGGTATTTTATTTCGGCTCCGAACCCTGATTCAAGGTCTCATCATCTTTCAAGCAATCAAATCGTAGCAGCAACCCAAAAATTCCGGAATTTTGTCAGACATTGTATTTACAAAACTTTACAAATGTACATGTCTAGAAATTGTATTGATACAGGTGCAGCACCTCCCATCAATATCCAAATCGGGAATTCAAGATTGTCTTTCCATCTCCGCTTTGATCTGAAGTAAAGAGAAAGGAACGTTGTGACTCAACAAAGTCGATTTGAGATTCGTCGGAGGCAATCTTTCTCTAAGTATATTTCCCCTTCAAAGCAGCACGTTGAGAGCCGCTGTAGTGCGATAGCATAGAATGTAACTGGTGTAGGATAGTTTACACAAGAGGGTGTCTACTAGAAATTCGAGGTGTTGTTAGAGCACTTTAGAGCACAATTCTAAGCAAAATAGAGCACAAGTATGATCAAAATTCTTCTATAAAATGAACGAAATTCTGACATCGAATGCCTTGCTCATGGCATATTTATGCATCTATTGATTAATTGAAACTATTATGTTGTTTTGAAAATAATTCAAATTTCCCTTATATTATCGCACCAATTTTCGAGGCCAACCACTTCATTCAGGTGCAGTTGGACTGCAATAATAAGGAAGTGAAGCAGGATAGCCCTGATATTAGAAGACCTAAAACTTTGTTTATTTTGAAACAATGAAATAAATAGAGCACATGTCATTACAACAAGTTTCCTATAATAAAACACACGATAACTATTGGACAGAGTTCAAGCGAGCGCAAATGTTCAATTTATTTTCAAGAGAATTTAATTTATTTCTGACAGATCCACTCTAAAAATAAGAACAATTTGTGTTCAGTATCCAATCTTACAATTCATATTATTTTATGTCTGGTCAGTGGCATTGTTACCTTGTTGTCAATGGATCATTGCGTAACCTCTTCTTCAATGAGAATTGATAAATTGTCCACGAAAGCACTTCATATAGTGATAAAAAGTGTGCTAGATATACTTACTGAACTATCCAGCTTGTCATACTCGTAGACCTCGTTTAGATACTTGTGCAACTTTCGAAGTTCTTTTCGGATTGAATTACACCACAAGCTTCCCTGGGTAGACAGTCGATTTGTAGAGTTCAATGCTCGATATTTTGACGTTCAGAGTGTGTTTAATAGTTACAGGTAAGATCAGATACTCATAGGAAGTAATTTCCACTATCTTAGAAAAAATATCCTTCATTTTTAAGAATATGCCTAAAATGATTCAAAGATTTCTTGTGCGAACGAAATTATATTTCTCGTATCACCGATTGAGACATTAGCTGTTTGGCATTAACACTACATAATATGAATCGAGGCAAATTATTTATGATCGAGATCAACGAAATGATTTGATATCGTCAACATCAATATGCAAATGAAAGTGCAATTTAGCTAATGATTTATGGAAGATTAAGAAGTGGGACCTTTTCTACATTTTCTACTAAAACATCTTCAATGACTCCGAAAATGATTGCTTATAACCACACTCAGAGAGAAGGGAGTATGATCGACTGTAACCGACTCAGGTACTAAATACTCGGTTAAAAAACGACAGAACGATCTGTATATGGATGATGACACAGGTTGCGATACTAATCAGACGACAGTGTAAATTCATAATTGACCAATTTGAAATTCAAACATGTTCCCAAACACGAAGACGGAACGTCTCCGAAATTAAGGAAAAATGAGAATGGACAAATATCTTTTATCACAAAGTCAATTTTCATTTTTAGTTTTAGAACACTTTCAAGCTTTGTAAGACTGATGTTACTTTCTTTCTTCATTTAAGTCCGAGAAAAATTGACAATAAGAATAACTTACTTTCAGGAGGCATCCAGCACACATAATCCGGGTCTTCAGGGAAATCTTCTTCCTTATCTTGTTTCACACAACTTGATGCCTGCAGCAAAACACAAACACCGATTAAAATGCAGCAAAATATAAGCGATAGATTTAGATCTTCTATCGAATGACAGTCAATGTATTGCCGTGATTCATTAAATTCATGTGTATGCCGTGATTCACTTAAGTACATAGATGCTACGAGATACTAGTCGTGTAAGCATAGAAGAAATTCTGGTAGAGTTGTCTGTACGGGAGGTCAGTCATAATGAATGTAAAAAAAATTCTCTTCCAGTTTTACGACTTCTTTGTATTTTAAAATAAATTACCCGACGCGTTTCGTCTACACAGACTGTGTCAAGGGACTGGACTGGGACATATTTAACTAATTGATTGAGAATGACACTCGACAGCCAATCTACTTTTTGAGTAGCTATTGATATGTCCCAGCACATATCAATGGTACTAACACATTGATTAATGAATTGAAAAGTAAAAGTCAAAACATTGTTAGTGATGATAAAGTTTTCGTCTCACTTGACGTCAAAAATCTGTACCCAAGTATACCCATAAAAGATGGTATAACAGTGATAGAAAATTTTGCGAAGCAACATTGGAATCAAATCGAGACATACGGCTTCAGTGTCACATATCTTATAGATTTTTTAAAATTTGTCTCGTATAATTATGAAATAACGTATAATGATAAAATATACCTACAAATAAAAGGCTGTCCGATGGGGACGCATTTTGCACCTCCGTTTGCAATAATTTATATGAATAGTATAGAAAATAAAGCCCTAGAAAAATTAAAAGATGATCACAATATTTGTCCAAAAATTTACGAAAGACACATAGATGATATCATCTTGGGTCCTTTCCCGAAAGATAGGAATTTACTTCAGACTATCCAAGATACCTTTAATTCTATAGATGATAATCTACAATTTACTTTAGAAGTTCCAGAAACTGACTGTCTGAATTTCCTAGACATAAGCATCTCGGTAAAAGAAAAATTGCAATATAATTGGTATAGTAAACCTTGCCACTCTGGCATAAGCTTACGCAAGGATAGCTGGTTGCCGAACCATGTGAAAAATTATTTCATAAAAAATAGTTTTCGATACGTTGAGGCTCGATGCTCTGACCCTTCAGATAAATCACACGATGCTATGAAAAATAGACTAAGTAACAATGGCTATAGTAAAAATGATATGCACCCCAAAGATAGAAATAACAAATCAAGAAACATAAAAGAAAACAAAGTGAATTTAACACTTAATTTCCTTGGAGACAGTTTTTTTGAGAAAAATCAATGAAATAAAAAATAAGTATGATATTCCAGTACGCATTACTAGTAAACCTGGAAAACAATTAGCTTCGAATTTCAAAAAATCGGATATAAATATGTGTTCTTGTAGCATTTGTACAAACATTGGCCCGAGATATAGCTGCAAAAGTAAATATGTCATCTATGAATTTTCCTGCAAGATATGTGACCAGAATTACATAGGTCAAACTTGTCGACCATTTCAAGTTCGCTACAGAGAACACGAGCGAAGTTTACGGTATGAAGACAAGAAAAGGGCACTAAGTGAACATGCGATGACAGCCCACAGGGATAAAGTGATGACCATTAACAATTTCGACTCCAAAATTATCGATAGACAGCAAACAGCGATAGGGTGGCTGAATCTCGCTTAATTGCGACGAACATGCCAAAAATAAACAGAAGACATGAGCTGAACAGATGAGCTGCTTTCGCTGACAAATTTGTATATAAACCCACTTGTACAGCATCAGTTTGTCACCCTTGACACAGTCTGTGTAGACGAAACGCGTCGGGTAATTTATTTTAAAATACAACTGGGAGAGAATTTTTTTTACATTCATAGAAGAAATGATTTTTTCCGAAGCAACGCAGTCAAAATCTCTAATTCCTTGATTGAGTGACCATTAGCTTCATTCATGGCTCGTAGCTGATGAAAATTAGCGCAACGTAGGGATGAAAATTCTACACGACAAGTTATTACAGGGTGTCGAATGATTTTCGATTTTCCCGGGCTTTTCAATATAACAGCAACATTTTTCCCGGTGGTGTCAAATTTGCTTTGCAACTGACTGATAAGCATCGAAGGTGAAGCACATAATATATCTTCACATAATATCTCTATTTCACATGCTGCTGAGAAGCTTGTTCATCAATGTCCCTTTATCAAATCAGATATCAGCTGCTACATATTTAACCTAGTGCAACTGTTGCTTTATTCTAGCATGATGCTTATTACATTACTATGACGGACTCAATTTCATGTGCATGATTTACATTCGTAATTTAGCTGGTAATTATAGCTTTCACTTCAGTAAATTGAGTAAAACAGATTTCCAATCCATGAATTGGGTCTACACATCTAAGACAACATCCCATTTCCATAACTGATTAACTTAGATAAGAACAATTCAGTGTTGTTGACCTGGAGGTGATTAATCTGAACGAAATGATATCGAAAATAAATATTCAAATCGACAGACGTTCAACCAAGAAGTTTCGAAATTGTGTCAAAATGCAGTAGAAGACATCTTGATTTTTAATTGATTTTATTGCAATATACATGACGCTAGATTTGTGAGAAAATATCGTAATATCCTGGAACATATTGTCGACGATGGATTCAATGCTTACACTCAGTAATTATCAATAACTCTGTAATTGATAATTTAATTATTGAAGTTTATTTGAATTGAAGAATACATCATTTCATAGAAGAATTATTTAGTTATTTTAATTATTGAAGTTGCGGCACTAAGCACAAAATGCAATGCTTTTCAATTTTCTATTTTTCCAGTTAGGCTTATTTTTTTGAAATTACTCAAATCTCCCGGACAGATGACCATTTCCGAGGGTTTTCCAGGGGTCTATAAGAATTCCCGGCTTTTCTCGGATTGTCGACACCCACATTACTACAAGCTTATCTTGAATATTTTTGTAATGTGAATTCCTTCATTTTCTGTTTTTAATTAGAGTAAAATGCCACGCAAAATGACTTCATGAAGATTGCTCCTTAATACTCATAAGCAGTGGCGTCTTCTCCGTAACTGCGAGGCCGTCGGCGCATTCTAAATAATAATTTACCAACATTAATAAAAATGAAAAGTGTCATCATTCATTATATTTCATTTAAATTCGATAGCTTCTCGTGGTAGCTGTCCGTCTCAAAATCGGACGTTCGACCTTAGAGTGAACAGTTTTGCTGCGCGTGCACGAATCATAGCTGTTTTCTTCTAACGATTAGACACACATGCTAGTCGTGTGTTCAGACGGAGCGAAAGAGAGTTGTGTGCGTGTGAGGCAGCAAGCGCACGCGCCCGCACCCGCACCAATATTGGCTTTCCCGATAGACATAATGCTTTGTCTTCTCCAATTTTTACAATGAAATTCTCCATTATTCTTGATCGAGGCTCGGTACCTAAATATAGAAAGGGAAGCGCAACCCAATTGTTCCTGTCCTTCGTTTCTCGTCGGAGAGGCCACTACGTCAACAATAGCAAGCAGCTGACTGACGTTCAGATAAGACTGTGATCAGATGATTAGCGTTCGCCAATGAGTGCAGAGTAATGCATCTGACTCGAACACCCAGATTCCGTAGAATTCCATGATTTGTTTTTGCGTGATTGATGTGACGCTATGTTTAGTACTGTAGATAAGCTCATAATCACGCCTTTCGTCCGAAGAGAAAAGATGACAGTCGTCAAGCAAGATAGGCCAGCACCTGATTTAAAAATTGAAAGTACTCACAGACAAAGAAATAAGAATTACACAAGACATTTTAATGCATCAAAGTTCAAACACATGAGTGGCTGACCAGCCGTGAGAAATGCAAGAAACTGTTTCCCTTCCTCCTTTTTTCTCGAGAAAATGTGGTCTGGACAGAGTGGGGATATAGTAATCTCAGCTCCTTGAGTAAGGCGGTTAGGCGACATGAGCAATCAACTTCTCATGTGCACATTCAATTGGCATCAAAAGCTGTTCGGGAAATTGTTATTAAAAATTCATCTTTTATGAAAATTAATGTTATAACACAAAAAAGTCTAGTATAGAAATAGTATTCCAATGCCGAGCGAAGGCCTGTGGTCTGGGAGCACGCGACGCCACTGCTCATAAGTAGCAATGAATTCAGAATGTTACCAAATTCGCAATTTCTCACTGCTTGTCATGCATCCATCTCTTAGCATCAGATGACAGTTACAAAAATTTATTTCCCATCATATCTGCTCCATGAAGTCATTCTAAAGACGAGAATCTTAACAGAAGGAAACAAATAAATTAACCCTTAGTCCTTTCCTTCGAGTGAGCCCGCTAACTTCACATCCAGTAACTTCATTTCTTAGGGTAATCGCTTTATCAGGCTACCAACTGAGGTAGCATATCAATTTACCTGACGTGGTCGCTTTCTACGTTTCGTGTTCTCTTCTTTTGGTGCGTCAACTTCCATGGATTCAGGCAGTGGCGGTCGAGCAGGAAGCATCACCGGATTGGAGTTTCTTTCGGGCTCCACTTCCTTAGGAGCAGGAGAGGTTATACCAGTTGTCGAGGAGGCTTCGTTTTCCAACACGCGATTTGAGTTTGATTTCTCAGATGTATTCGATGGTTCCAACGTCTTCTTATTCGCCTCATTTTCGTCTTCATCTTCATCTTCTTCCTCCTCCTCCTCCTCCACAACGTTATCCTCTCTACTTGATGGCGCCTTTGCGGACAGGGCAGATTTGGATAGAGGTCGCCGAGCAGTCGATCGAATGGAAAAGCGCATGGATCCAGTCAATGGCTGTGATGCATTTTTATTCGACCTGTAACCGAGAAGGAAAATCAAATGACTTCGAATGCTTGGATTTTGTGTGAAAAAACATTTTCGCTAAATACATTGCTCATGACTCAATGACTGAAGTAAACTTAATTTTATTTTACATGAGAGAAACGCAGAATGTATTGCGCATATATTCGACTGAGATAAATATCATATGAAGTTGAGACTGCTTGGACTCAATACTTTGAGATTTTACTTTTCAGGCATTAATCAAAGCTTTAAATCTATGAAATTCCCATATCTAAATGGTAGTTCACAGTATGAGATATTACTGAAACCTTAAAGACCCATGTTTCTGCAATTCACTCTGCTGTATAATCTCATCTCTTTCGATGCGAGCTACTATCAAACAAATGTCATTCCAATGAATAACTAAAATGCATGCTCAACAAATTTACAAAACACCTGTTATATTTAAATCTTACGATATTCATTCAAAATCAGAAAAAGTACCTGTAAAAAGAAGTCAAGAAGGCAATCCGTCAACAGTAACGAGAATCTCTTGGTAAAGTAAGCAAAAACAGGTAGAGCTGATTCCAGGGTTGCCAAACTCGTCCAGAAAAAAATCCGGACGCTCTAATGTTATATCATCAGAGTAAATATAAACATTAATTGCCTTCTATACTTAACTGTGAATGGAAAATAATCATTATGCATAAGATTGTCATTAATATCATGCGTATCTCTTTTCCTCGTCATTCATAAATGACAGGTGATTTTGAATGAAAAATCGCAGCTTTTATGAACCCGCAATATATTCAATTAACAAATACATCAATAAATCTCAGAAGCCTTGAGAATATTTCACAAATCCTTTTAAAAAATATAGGCATGATCTATGATTTCGTTAAATGATTGAATCAACAAATCTATAAAAATATACATTAGTGCGCCTATGATTGGCTTATGAATCAACAAATCTATAAAGAATACAACGTTGCATCTGTGATTGCGTTACCAGAAAACAAGTCTATATAATAATACATCACTGATAGACAAATGATCATTATCAATAAAAACACGTCAAGTATAAACAATCTAGCTCACTGAAATCTGTCCATAAAAACAATCCGATGAAAAATTCTTCTTTGGCAAAAACAATTCTTTAAATAGTCTAAAAATTTACGTTCATGATTCTTCATCATCACTAGCACTATCGTGCTCATATGATTGGAAGTATCGCCGGGATGAGCTTCGAGCTAAGTCGATGAGGGACTGAGTTACTGAAAAATGTTGTAATCCATCGATATTTTTCAAGTGAGATCGCACTCGCCGGATACCGTTCAGAGTTTCAGGTTGGAGACGATTTCTCTCCTTTGTGACTACAGCTGTATTTACACTAAATCCTCTTCCCTCAGCAGCATTGTGTGGCTGACTACAAAGCAATGCCTGCACAAGAACTTTGATCAGCGGATATTTGTGCTTTTCGAATATCTTGCTCCAATAAGCATCTAGCCGTTCTTCTTTGAGTGGCTGAATATCATTGTTGATTGCCAGCTGTTTCCATTCCTCGATTAATGGTTGCATGTCATCAACTTTTATTGTGGGAATGAGACCTGCAAGAAACGTCAAGTTTTTCAATTTTGTTGTCTTGTCCTTATCCGACTGAAACGTGCGGTTTTGTGGACACAGCAATGTCAACTTTCGCCACAAACGCATGTGTTCTTTTTGATCAAGTTTGAGATTGCTCATGGTTGCGTGGAAAGCCTCCAAATAAAAAGACTTCGCTTCGAGTTTGAAATGGGTCATTTCGGCAGACTGCAAATTTTCCAGACATAAACGTTCGGTTCGGTGGCCAATGTCAACGTCTGATGAGTGATTTTCAGGGGCCGTGCTTGATGTTGAAATCTTCGACACGACGATGTCTTCACAGACAGAAGGCAGCAAAAATCGTCCGCCTAGAGAAGCCATCATACCACAGATTCTATACACATACTCCGGCCCAATGGGATCGTCTCTCTGTAAAAATAATTGCATTTCTTGAAATAGGGGAAGTGCTTCCGATAGAAAAAGGAGGTAGATGTCTGTCTTCTTTGATGCAAATGCTCTGCGAAGTCGCTCATACCGATCATTCTTTGCAAATCTGCCAATCCTTTTGGGCAAATAGTGGACGAAATAGGTTCGAAGCGCATCATCAGCGTGAGAACTCGATTCACAAAATGAAGCAAGGTCAAAAACCGGTAGAATGCAAAAACCGTAATGAAGTTACGGCAGAATGAATTCTTCTATACAATACAATTTGCAAACACATTGACAAGTCAAAATATATTTGTGCAAATCCAAGAAGTAAACTGTTATGACAACAGCATAGTGCATGTACAAAATTACCCAAATTGGACCCCAGTAGTCTGTGAAAAAAGCAGTTTGCAAAAATGATAGGGATGAATCAGCTATAGTCCAAAGCAAGTAGTTGAATGATTTTAAACGGGTAAAGAAATAACTGACGAACATTAGCATGGATTCGATAAAAATCCGGAAATTTGATGGTTTTGACAAAAAATCCGGACTTCAGCAGATTCTGTCAAAAAATCCGGACAATCCGGACGTATGGCAACCCTGTGATTCTTCCGAGACTAGAACCTGTTAGTAGAAGGATGGAAAGATGCATGATTACTAGCAGCACGGCTATGCCAGGATTAGCAAACGCAGAGCAGCCTTATGTGCAGTCCTTCAGCTTTTTCAGTCATTCTAGATACTTTAAGATAAGCTGGGCCATTCCAAGCCCTGTTGATGAATCGTTGTAGGGCGAAGCGCGGTGTCTGCGGTTGCCGAGGAAATTTTGTGCTAAAATTATTCAAGTCTGAGGACATTTTTATATTCTATGCCTAGGCATTGAATGTACGAACCGGCACTGCTTGTACTGCTTGTAAGAGAATTTTACTAATACGAATTTGGTGTCACTTTGGTTTAGTTTCACAGTAGGCCCACCAGGAAGAAAATGTGAAATTTGGTACTAAACGACAAACTAAAGTTAAACTGATAGGTACAATTTCTGAAGGTATTTACTTTCGTAGCATATTACTGCACAAATCATAGCTGCCATTTGGGTTATCAATTTTGACATGCATCATGGATGAAAGGAGACGACGATCAATATAACAAAAATAATCACAATTGTTGTAATTAACAATTGTTCCACATCTTTTTTAAGTTGTCTGATTGAAGTAGAGGGTCTGATAGCAATCCTAATTCCAGTTTTTAGAGATGCAATAAATGTCATCAAATTGCTGCCCAGTAATTCAATTCAAGATTACTTGCCCTTTAGAGAGATCTTTTTGCTGTGAGTCGACATTGGTTTCTGTCTGTTTGATCGATTCCTCGACCATCTTCCCATCATCGCTGACTGTAACATTTTCAGCTGACGGATTGTATGCTCGCTTCGCCATCGCTCCTGCCCGCATGGAGAGGATGGAAAGATTGGGAGCTGCAGCTTGTAGCCGCTTCCGGAGAGACTCTGACTGTCGACGCATTTCCGTCAATCGAATCTTCAATGTCATGCGACTGCGTCTGTCCAATGCTCCTGCCTTGATGCCCTGCATGTAGGCATCGAGTGCGTCCAATTCTGTAGCTGCCGGTGCATCTCCTCCTTGAAGTTCTGGAAAACGGTAGCAATTTGATTTTCACCAGAAAACATGCCTAAAAATGCCCTTTTTGTATTTTGATTCCGCAAGTTCACCCGTGGGATAAACATTCTTTCTGATAAACACATGGATTACTTGAATAGGCATTGATTGGTCATTTTACTGTGGTTTTGGGAAAAGCCAAGTTGATTTAATTTATATCAGCTCGATATATTTCAATAGCTCATCGCTATAATCTTCAGGAGCCAAGGTTTAGATAAATATCCATGCTAGCCTTCGCTCCTAAAGATATTCGCGCTGAGCTATTGAAATATATCGAACTGATATACGTGGTAAGTCTGATTAGTTTCCGGACAAATGTAGAAAAACTACATTGAAAAAGAGAACTCAATTTCAAGTCTGACATGGCCCATTAATTTGACATATAAAAGTTAGGATGAAATGCAATCAATCATTTAAACGTGAAACTCATTTGAAGATTGTTTCACAGTTGTGATTGAATTCAAATCGAAGTTTATTAAATAATCATCGGTTGTGTTGCGAATGCTACATTATTCTTGCACACCTGCCTTATTATCTATCCACCATAGCATATTTTATTTGATGCAATTTGTCTTCTTCAATTGATTAACCATTAAAATTCACGACAACGATCAAATGTTTTCTAAAATTGACCGCACACGAAAAAGAGCGAAGAGTTTTTAAAATTTTGCATACCATCCTAACCAGGCGAACCTATACATGCCAAATTAATGATCCATCATGTCAGAATTAAAATATGTCCAATTTTCTACATTTTCCCGGAAGCTTATTCGACGTACCACGTAAATTAAATCAACTTGAATTTTCTCAGAAGCAAATGACTTGGGTTGTTGTCACGATGAATTCCTTCAAAATTTACATTAATTTTGCATTAATCTAATTTAAATTTAGATTATTCATGAAATTATTTTTTTGCTGATCAATTTTTATCAATATTTTCCCACGCCAACTAGGCCTGGTTTTTTCTGTTAGGATTTAGGCGATAGTAAATCGAGAAAATCCGCAAGTGACGCTCTGAAGCAACGCATCTCGAAGATCATTTCCATAGGATATCTGTTTCAAAGATTTGAGAGAGTTACGGTAAGTGAAGTGATTGCTATTTCTTCCACTGAAATTAGCGTGCGAGTGCATAGTTATTATTGGTTCAGAATTGGCAAGAAATATTTCAGGGCCAAGAATTTTCCAGGCGCAGGAACGTTCGGCATTTTACTCATTTAGCTGTAATAACTACAGTTCCTTAACCTCATCACTGGGCAACAGTTTTCACCAAGGTGTCCCAAAGCTCAAGGTGCATTAGTGAACCTAATGCATCCACTAAAATGATAATTGTGTGGGGAAGTGATACCATTGACACGATTCATTTCATGGCATTAGAAATCACAGCGTTTCTTAGCAAAAAGTTACCAATGTTTTGATCAATCCGACGATCATTTATAATAAATTAGCAGGAAACACAATATCGCTTACGTTTTCGTGAGCGTTCCAGAGTCGCCTCGATTTCGCGGATCTGCTCTCCAAGTTCTGAGAATTCCTTAGTTAGACTCTCAAACGTGTCGGCCTTCTGTGATGTTGCTTTTCCATTCCTCTCAGTTTCCGTCGATTTCCCTGCCTGCGCCATTCGTTTGGCCCGTTTCCTCTCGATGTCCCCAGTTCTATCTAAGAAAGTGTCTTCATCGGAATCGTAATATTCATTCGCTTCCCAATCCCTCATACGGCGCTGAGCGCGATTCGTTGCAGCTTTGAACAGCTCTCCCATACGATCCAACATGCGACATGCCTCAAGAGCGCATGCTGCCACTGCTTCTTTTTTCTTTCCTCCTGAAATGACCGCTTCCGCGAAGGTTGTGCGACCGGTTCCGCTGGACTGAAGAGGGAGTAATTCTACGCGACAATGATGTTTCCCGAATCCGGCATCCAAGAATTCATACTCCGGTTGATCGAAACCTTCACGCTCGAAATACGATCGCAAGAACTTCTTCGGATCTTTGATATAATGTTCCTCATGCTTTGGTTCATCAGCCATCTCGAAGACTTCTTCTACTTCGTCTTCCACTGCATCTTCACCTGCAAGTATGATTGACAATTTAGAGAAAATTGTCGAATGAAACAGTATCAAATGCATGAAGTAGCGGTTTCATCACAATAACGATATAGCTGTGTGCGGTGTATTTACATCGCATTTGCTGAGATAAATGAAATGAAGTCAACAGCTCTGGATACGTTGAGATATAAAGTCATCAAAGCGTTGGTATTTATGTAGCTTTCGACAGTTTCTTGCTATAGTCAATAGCAACGATATTAATGATGACATGAAAATGCAATTTTGATGGCTGTAAGAATTTGTCTAGATATTTTAACTTCACCCAATCCGAAGTCTAAATCGAAAACATTTGATGCGTCCTCAAAGATAGCGAATGCATAGACTACATGTCTTCCTTTCAGAGGCGATTAAGTTCGTGGATAGCATGTAAGAAGCAAGTAAAAAAGTATTCCTGAGTACTTCATGTAGGTTTGACATATTTTGTTCATTTTCTATAGTTCTCATCTACAGTTATCATCAATTCCTTCCTCAAAATGACAGAATAATTCGCATAAAGAGTAATGACAACGTCAGCAATGGACACAGAATGGTAAAATAGGTAAAAAATGATTTCCTTACCAAATCCCCAACTGCAGGCACCGTCCCTGTTGCTTTGCTTTTCCATCTTTGCTGACTCCACCGCCAAACGTTTTGCCTCCAATTCTGCATTTTGCTTCTCACGAAATGCTAAATATTGAGAATATGACACATCTGATTCAGTCTCTTTATCTTCCTCTGGACCCTGCAAATATTTCATGATTTTTTGGTCGACATCATCATTTGAAAGATAATTCTCTTGTAATAGTTTTTGATAGAAATAAGTAGACAAACTTAATGTTGCGACTATTTAAAATGGCCGTCGTCAGAAATCTATTTACTCTCTAATTCCTGCATGAGATTCGAATTACAAAAACATAAAATACTATAGTAGGTTATAGAATGCACACAATCCTAAATGATCAAATACTGCGGTAAAGAAAATCAGTAGATATCTTAAGACTCGATAAAAAAAGGAAAACTGAAATTGTGACTTAAGAAAATGAGAAGACGGAATATTAGTCAAGAAGTACCTTTACCGTAGTATTTGTATACCGTATTTACTCTAATAGAACCCGGGGGGCTCTATTAATTCAGATCGCTCTGACCAGGGTTCTATTAGAGGCCCGGGTTCTATTGGAGGCCCGGGTTCTATTTAATTACATTGAAAAATGATCACTAAAAAATTAAAAATATGACATCAACCATAGAATTCGTTGAACCTACATAAAAATGCGGGCCTATTGTATGACAGTTTTTGCTGTTACTGCTCAGTATAATGTACTGTATTCGAAGTCTTTTACATTCACTATGCTCATGGCATATTGAGTGGCGGATGTGGAGATGATTATGAACGATCCATAAGCTAACCCGGTAATTTTAATTTAGTCACAAAAAAATCAAAGACCCACTCGCTGTGCAAAGGAAGAACGGCTACCAGTTGGAAAAATCTCTATATTGGACTGTATATAAAAGTCTCTATATCTACCGGTATATTGAAAAGCAACTCGAGTCATTCGTCTTCATCTATAATCATCAGCTCGTCCTCTTCTTCGTGTTCTTCATCGATGTCAAGGTCAACTTCCACTTCGCACAAGCGCGAGAGGGCATCATGGCATGGATGCCCTGCCCAAAGTGGCCCTGCCTCGAAGCATTCGATGAGGTCATCTTCGCTACCATCCAATATTAGCTTGTTTCCTTTACTTATCTCCCGTCAAATGAATTTTGTTACTAAAAAAATACTTTTTGGTTCACCTACAAGGTCAATAAGATGCTACTGAGTCTCACCCGGGTTCTATTAGAGACCCCGGGTTCTCATAGAGGCCCGGGTTCTATTAATTCAGATTGCTCTGACCCGGGTTCTATTGGAGACCCGGGTTCTATTAATTCAGATTGCTCTGACCCGGGTTTTATTGGAGACCCGGGTTCTATTAGAGGTCCGGGTTCTATTAGAGTAAATACGGTATTTAGGATTGTATGCGTTCTATAGCCTGCTATAATATTTTATGCTTTTGTAATTTGAATCTCATGCAATAATCAGAGAGTAACTATATTTCGGACGACGGCCACTTCAGATGGTCGAAATATTGATCTTGTATTCTTACTTCTATCAAAGACATGATCATTACCATGTTTTTTCGCATAAGCGACACAATGACGCGCCTATTTGAAATAAGTGAGTTGTTGTTAAGTGTTCATTCGATGATGTGAAAAGAGTTAATCTTAAACAATATGATGAAGTTCAGCACATAAAAAGTTGAGTTTCTTGTTTATCATCGGAAGAACATAAGACGATACCCACTCTTCAATGTGGCCGAGTTCCATTTATCGCACTCGTATTCTTTCGCGCTGAGTGTAAAACAAAGATGCAGAGTGAATATATTTTAGAAGTTCGATTAGAATTAGGTTCGAACCCACTCTTCCCGGGCACAGAGAAAATCACAACAAGACATTGCGCCGGTGTGCACTCGATCCATACATTCGAGAATGCGCATGCGTCGATATACAATTCAAAGTACACAGTGATTTGATTGGTTAGCTGGTAAATGGCAAATTGGCGCATTCAATATTTTCAAAAAGAACCGAGATGGTATAAATTGCATTCAAGTTTGAAGTCATCCGAATGTCGACAAAATCCATCACATTGAATAAGGCTGTGTTTCGTATGCATCTGGAAGCTATTTCACGATGTCAGGACTCACATTAAGATAAGCCTACTTTCTAGCTACGCAAATCCACCTTCAGTAACAGTTATGTGCATGAATAAGCCTATGTGGCCAATGAGACGTCCCTGAACGCACTACACGTTGAAATTGATATAGGATTCACTTACATACCTTAATACTTAATTATAGCAATTTGTTGTTCTTGTTCTGTAATTTTGCTACGTATCAGTTTCAATTTTAATGAAGAAGTAAACATCATAGCCGGCACTAAATTACAACATGTAATGATGATTTTCATGCAAGGTCAGATCTTTGAACGCATCTAAGCTTCTATCCCAGGTTAACATTCTACTGATTTGAATAATATTCTCAAAACCAAATTATCGCAACAAATAGATCCCAGATGGAAGTTATCTATAGGCCACTACATAGCTAGCTATATAGGCCACATGAGGTACTTTAGCCTTAAATATTTCAAACCTAAATTTAACGCTTCTGTGAAGGCGGTAATGGCTACTGATTTTACAGTTTACTTAACGTTACAAAACAGGATTCACGTACCTGAACAACATATAAACGAGTACTTCCTCCGAACTTGATAACATGACCAACACGAATTCGATGAAACTCCATTGGCCTGACTTTGATCTTGTTGACAAGCGTTCCATGCGTACTTTCCAAGTCGACGATGTACCAACCTATGCCTCGCTTTGGTTCTGGAACAGCACGGTATTGCAAGACTGCATGGAATCTGGACAGAGATGGATGTTCAAGAACCAAGTGGCAAGCAGGAAGTCGGCCAATGACATGAGTTGGTCGGACGGATAAGTCAATTGTAGAAATGATAGTTCCATTCTTCAAGACTTCGAGTGAGTAATTGTCTTGACAGGCTCCTGACCAATTAGGTACGGAATACGGGACACCAGAAGGGAGTATAGGAGATACAATGGAAGGATCCAACGAGGGTTCGGAAGATGAGATCTGGGTATCTGAGGATTCTGAAGCATCGGGTGAAGGTTGGCTTGATTCTGACGGGCGTAGCGAGTTCGTTGAATTTTCTGATGAATTTTGGGGAATACTGGTAACTTCTGAATGAATTGAATGATCCTCGGAAGATTCTATGGCATCGGACGGTTTAAGAGTTGGATCTGAATGCGATAATTGTGTGAGAGGATCTAATGATGGGTCTGGTTGACACGATGGTTCTGGCAGATTGGACGGATTGGCACTGTTTGTATTATTCGTCTGCATCACCAATGAGGCAGCAGGACTTGCGACAGGAGAAAAAGGCGTCGGTGCTTTAAAGTTGTCTTCATTGGTCATGTCTAAAAAGTGAAACAAAGGTACAGGAGTGATGATAGGTCCTCATGAAAGTTCCAAATGCATGAGCGATGAATAAATTACTGAATATTCATGTCGGAGTGGCGAAAAAGGAATATGCTTATCGATGATAAATAATAATAACATCTGTATTTATGAAAATACGTAGTCCCAAATTGAGGGCTAACGTTATAGATATTTTCCAGTACTTGGAATAAGTTACTAGATAACCTCTGATTATCGACCTTCATAATGATGTCAAGCAGGCGGAGGATTTCAATCGAATAATCAAGGCCCACATCAGAAGTTAATATTTTAGCAGTATTTTTCAAGTTTTACAGTCGAACTCTGCATCCTGCATGATTCAAAAATAAATGGTTCAGAAGATTTTTCATGTACTTCTTGTCCACAAACTCTCCAATAAAGAACAAAAACTCCGGAAATCTTCGCGATTTTCACACAAATCAATTAAATATTGCCTACTTGTTTTGATTTAACCACATCGTGTAGGACCATGTCTTGAATACAGAATCAGCATGTTTATTAGATGGAAATGCCTCCATTCTCAAAAAAACTTCTTACAAAATGTTGTATACTTTCTAGATCGCAGACAAAAAATGACTTCGTGGCCTATGGAAATAAGCTCAATGCTACTATTTTCCTCATGATACTAATGAGCAAAATAGTCTCAAATAGTTCAACGTAGTTCTTGCAGTTCGGGAAAAGGAACGAGTTCGCGTACTACGCAGAATTCTTTAGACTAAGTCAACGAAGAGCTGTCAGTCAATTTTGTTTGAATTTGCACTTAATGGTGTTTAAGCAATATACAGGGATGATATTGGGGAAATTGCGGCCCACGCGGAAATTCATTTTTTAAGTGGTCCTAAATAAAAAAGTGACGAACACATTAGGCGGACTTATTGGGGACCTGAGCATTTCCGCGGAAAATTTTCATCCCTGATTATAGATGTTTGTTAGCAATGATTAAAACATCATCCACCAATTATTGAACCAGGTTAGCTAGATTTCCTGTTTGCAGAATTTCAAAATTCGGAGCATCAATAAGGCATAGAACAGGATTATTTGAAGTTAGACTGTAGCTACAGAATCCTACAAACTCTTACTTGCACAGCTAACACAACGTAAGTCATTCGGGTGACTTAGACAGTGCAGTGATATCGAAATCTGGTGAAACACCGATGAGTGACGTTGGGCATTTAAATAATAAAGTTTTCAATTTCGGAATGATCACCAGCTTGTCACTATGTTCATCAGGTTCGCGCTGACAGATTTCCACATCGGACACGCCAATAGTGCAAGCTTATTATGGAGCTAACTTCAGAGATAATTCGACGAAATAAATAAATAATCTAGTTTGAAATCACTTTATGAATTTTTGCCTTTTGAAGTCATCTGATATGTAAATATGACAACAAAAGCCAGTGCAAGCTAAACTAACTATGGAGATCAGCTGGTTCACAAAGGGCTCGGTAACAAATTACAACAAATGTCGAAGATACTAATCTGCAACAAGTATAATGCCTTGATTAGTTAGGACGAACCATAGAACATACTTTCTTAGTAAACTTATTGTCATTTAAATAATGCGAGATGACTGACAATTCAAATATTGCTTAACTTAATGCCCAAAATACTTAAGCACATGCAAATGGTAAAGGTAAGTGAAATTATAAGGAAATTAAATTAGAAAAAATTATATAGTGTGTCAATTCGAAGTCAAACATTTGCTTCATGTCGTCACTAATACAGCTAATGCACGACATAACTAGAAAAAAAGGCAAAAAGATCTCGAAAAATGGTAGTACATACTGAGAAGCAAGTTGGGCGAAGAATTATCCAGATATGAACAAGAAGAGAATAGCTTGTTCTTGGCACTTAGTGACTTTCATTAATCTAGCCAACAGCTAAGCTGTTAAATCAAAATGATTGGTCAAAATTTGCTAGCCAGTCCTCAAATTCCATGCATGCAAAAAGGTTTTCGATTTAATACATGTCAGGAATTATCAGCTTCGATGACGGTGTTGTTGTTCACTAAGCTTGAACGGGTTTGCTCACCTAGGCAGATGACATGTTCTGCTCTGTACAAAACACTTTTGAGGTTTTTTCCTTCCGTCGATGTGTATACTGCGTCAGTTGTCGATGGCCTCATCTGTTGAACTTGGAAAGATGGAAGTCTGGATGTTGACTTGGGCCTATTTACAGTGTCGGACGATATGTGTATGTTTCTCTGAGAGTTGAGCAAGTTGTCACTTGATGACATCTCAGTCACTGACTCCAATATTACACCTTTCATCGCTGGATATATTGGAGGGATTACCGGAGGTCGTCGGCATTGTGAAAGTTGTAAAGATCTGTTAGTATCACACGATTACCAAAAACTTTCCGAAAAGCATTGATCAGCTATTTGAAATGGCTGAGCGAGGCAGTTTGTGTCAACCTTCTGATTTTTGCTTTGCATTAACTTCATCTTCAGTAATGTGTTGCAGTTTTTCTAACAAGCCAGGACAATCTTACAATCAAACTCCTGTTCTCACTTCATCCCCTTAAGTTATTCGTGCGTGTACTGCAAGCATCAAGTAGATTCGTGTACTGCAAGTAGATTCATCTGATTCATTCTCTTCTTTAGCTTTTCAGAAATGTGCTTCATACTTTCAACCTATTGCAGGGTTCATGCAGAAGTCTCAATTAAGAATTCCAAAATTTTTTCAGGATATCAAGGACTCCGATAATGAAATTCCAAAACCTACCATGGAATATACAACTAATGAATATACCCGTTAAGCATGATAATTACACTTTTAAATAGTAGGACGATGAAGTAACTACATCACTAAAATTGTGCTTCGCGGCCGCACATCATTACGCAAAGTAGAATTAAATACTTTCATGGAATCATCAATAAAAAAATACATGCAGAAAAAGAAAACGTTGCATTAAATTTTGATTTTATTCGGTATCAAAACAAATCATTGGTGCAATAGCAAAATAAACAAAATCCTCAGTTTTTTAGACGATTCGGATAAAGTAGAACAAAGTATTTTGGTGCGTTAATTATGTGAATTGTCATCTAAAGCGTTTGATGCAAATTTGCATCCAGATAGCAACTAAAACTCAGGTCTAAAAATGGAAACAAATTATCTCAGTTGTTCTTTCAAATCTAAAATCAATCGTAATTCGCTTGCTGCGGTCTTTTGCCGTCTCTCCATGTCCACTTTCATGGAGAATTGTTAGAAGATATGACATTCGCCTATTTGAAATCCAGGCATTTCTCGCATTAAGAAGTGACGAAAAAGATGAAATAGTTTTTGTGAGTGGAAAATTCAAAGAGGATCGTCCCTGAAGTTTTTCAGAAGGCCTCTCTAAAATCTCTCTGTTTGGCTGGAGGCAATTTTTTCACATGTGACTTAGCTCCAAAGCCAACGTCCAGCTGATGACTCGGCAAAAAATTATCTTTATCGTCTAGATCAATTGTCAGTTACGTAGACTTGTTTGAAAAATTCTCGAGCAAGATTGGTTTGACAATCATTCAGAAGAAGCAGTGTGAAAATCAAAGATAACTATTCGAAAAGAAGCACAGTCATGACAGCTTCGCACTGGAAACGTCGAAGGAATGGTTCAATGACATCAATAACGAATTTTGAAAATTCCAATTTTGCATCAACATCGCATGCCAGGTTCAATTTCACTGTCTCAAAAGATTCTGTCTGAGGCCTACTGGAAACCGGACGATTATGAACGTTTTGACATATGTTCTTAAGCCTTTAAAGATCTCTGATATCCGTACTATGGCTTTAGAATTATCCAACCAATGATGCGAACAGTATTTCAAAGGAAACAGGATGGATGGATCTTTTTCGGAATTTATTATGTCAACATAGTCGTTGATCAAGAGATAATCGGAGATAAAGAGCAGGCTTGAAAAGATTATGACAGGCCTTCAGAAATGTACATAAGCGCCAATGTGATGCATTTTGGCCTGTTGCGTATGCACCATGGAGAACATGAAGACCGCAACTCCCTATGTCCAAAAGCTGCGGAGAGTTAGGGTTTTTTTTCATGCTCTTGCATCTGTTTCATCAAAGCCCAATTGGACATCCATGCTCATCTGCAACAACCTCTGTTTGTCACATCCAATTTGCCAAGGACATTGAGCAAGCCTTCCTGTAGGTCGGAAGCTTTGGAATGTCCGAGAATAGCAGACCTAGTAATTGGCGGACAATTTTCTTGTTTAATATCAAAATACAAAACATGAACATCAAATTGACCTTTGTGTGTCACTTTATTGAAGCATTCATCAAAGCAGACAGTAAACTTTATGTCATCTGTGATCAACGTATCACATTTCAGGACCTTTATCTATTGAAATGATGAATTTCAAAAACTTTTCCAGGTTTTCAAGGAACATTTTCAAATTCCAAAACTTTTCCAGGACCTGAAAAAACCCTGTATTATAATCTGCACTAATAACTGTTTCGCAAAGAACTAGCTGAAACGCATCAATATTGAAAAGAAATTTGAGGAAACTTTCCGAGTCTCCTTCTAAAGATCTGACCTTTGACCTCGACTTGCGTTACAATGTGATCATGGTCGTTTTGATAATTACTAGACAGAGACAATTTAGGTGAATCACCTAAAATAAATTTTTTACCTAAATTACGGATATTTTGTAAAAACACCTAAATATTGTCATTGCGACTAAAACTTGCTATTTGATAACATCATCTACTCACATTGGAAAGCATTGAGAAAATCGTGTCAACGAATTGCTTTTGAAATCGGAATAATGAAGACATTAATGAGTGATTCTGTATAGTGCCACATGTTTCTGGTCATAGTTTCTTATTCTTTTATATACATTAATAGAGTTTATATTGCATTTGAAATACGAATAATTTTGATCTGTTTGACACATACAAATTGTACATTTGAATTGTCAATACACAATTTGAAACATATATACGCCTACTTTGTTGCTAATGTTTGATCTGTGCAGTTGTTATAGCTTGAAATGAAATCGTTCCGAATCGCGATTAAATCTAGGACTTACTTGTCATTATCTTTTCTCTCATTCTCTTTTAAACTAATACGGAGATTATTGTCGCGCCATTTGTTTACAAATTAGTTACCGAAAAAAGCACAATTCATGAACATTAACAAAAAAGGCCATCGCTCTCAATGAATCTAGGTATTTCAATGGATTTTTGATTCACCTAAATATGCAACCTAAATTTGCAAAATTATTCACCTGAAAAAACCTACAATGACAAAAATTTTCACCTAAGATGTCGGTGTCTAATAATTACCATACGCTCACTTATATTTTTGAAACACAAATGCAACATAATGCTCTAATTTTATGCTGTACAGGCGCTCAGGATTTTAATCTTCCACTTGTCAGTGGCATTTTGGAGTTATCAATCCCCTACCTCTATATATTCCTGATACATGTGCTCATATCATATAAGATAAAACAAAATTTCACTCAGGATTCAACTTTTGGAGCATCATCGTTTTTTAACATGGGAATCATAGCAGAGTTCAACTTCCTTGCTCTCTTCTGCAATAAATCGAAGGTAGTAAAATGTGAAAGAAAATCTGGAGGTAAAGCCACTCCTTGAACTCGACACAAAGGTCCATAGCTTGGTGATTCGATTATATGTACTGCTGTGACAGAAAACCGTCCGATAAGACCTGTATGACTCATGAGGGGTCCACGACAAACATCCACATGATTGCCGACTTTGTACACTCGGATTCTCGGGTTGCCTGGCCCACTCCATTGCTTGGCCATTACCGGAATTTGAGCTGCTTTCATTGGACTGTCCGAAAACATCTCGGAAGCTAGCGTCACATCTATGTCAAGAGGCTCGAACGGCAAATTATCAAACGCAAGACGCTGTGCATACTTGGAAAGAGCACGCAACTGCTCAGAGCTCGGTTCCCATTCAAAGACAGAAGAGTCGTCTTCACATATTATACGTATGTCGTACACAAATGAGCCAGATTGGAGATGGGGTGGTGGGAAACTGCAGAGTTGAACTTGAAATGCGTCTCTGAATGCCGATTCAAGGACTGCTCCTAGAATGAATGAGCAAGAACGCCAGAATGCCAAGTTGGATTGATGAGGATCAGGAGACTGAAAAGAGAAGAAGAATAGCTAAGCTTCGACAGAGATTGTCGTTATATTATTCATTATTTACTACCAGTACATGTATACGCATTCACTACATATATGTGATGATGTCACATTTATTTATTTATTTATTTCCACGAATAATTTTTAAGTGGCATTTCGTTAGACACTGCAAGGCCACTTTACAATTAGACATATTACAACATAACATCTGGATCGGAAAATAGAGTGGAAGTAAACAGTTAAGAAATGCTGGAGAGAGAGAGAAAAACGGGGTCACTCGAAACAGTGCGAAAGTAGTTGTGTCTTAAGGTTTCGTTTGAATGACGAGACGGATGCAGAAGATTTAATTGATAATGGAAGTTTGTTCCAAGCACGAGCGGCGCATATTGAAAACGCTCGGTCACCAATAGTATTACGGCGCGTCGTTGGTATAGCTAGAGCCATCAGAGACGATGATCGCAGGTGTGATCTCGATTTTAGTTCAGAAACCAACTGGAGACAGCTTCTGAGGTAGGATGGACCTTCATCATTAAGACAACGAAACACTATAACCAACAGTCGGTATTCAATGCGATATCGAATAGGGAGCCATTGTAAGGAGGTAAGCAAAGGCGTGATGTGGTCATCGCTGCGAGAATTGAAGATGAGTCTTGCACTAGCGTTAAGGACCGATTGCAGTCGAGAAATGATACTGAGGTGTAAGTCCTGGTATAAGCTGCAGCAGTAATTGAGACGCGAGTGCACAAGGCAGACTATAACAGTAGACAAAACCGACTGAGGAACACAATTACGAATTGATCTTATCTGGCGAAGAGCGCTGAAACACGAAGAAACTGTCTGCTGAATATGGCATTTCATGGAGAGGGTCGAATCGAGACAGATGCCAAGATTGCGGACTTTCTTGACTGGTGTTACCGAATGGCTGCCTATGAACAGTGGAAGGTGACGAACCAAATTCTGACGACGTTGTGAAGAGCACCACATCACTTCAGTCTTGGCGATGTTAAGTTGAAGGCAGTTAGAGTGTAGCCATTTTGAAACTTCATTGATACAGGAAGTCATGCGTCGTGTCAATGAATTAGTGTCCGAAGGAGAGCAGGAGCCATAAATCTGAATATCGTCAGCGTAAAAATGAAATTGCAATCCATGAGATCTGATGACATCGGC
The DNA here is from genome assembly GCA_907163375.1 of Prostheceraeus crozeri. Taxonomy (NCBI): domain Eukaryota; kingdom Metazoa; phylum Platyhelminthes; order Polycladida; family Euryleptidae; genus Prostheceraeus; species Prostheceraeus crozeri. The sequence continues at coordinate 1,212,752 of CAJQUW010015437.1, forward strand.
CAAATCAGCAATGTATAACACAAAAAGAATTGGGCCCAGGACAGAGCCTTGTGGGACACCATAGACGACAGTGGACGGAGTGGAACTGGAGCCGTTCGAGGATACGCATTGCTGCCTGTTTGAGAGGAAGGACGAGAACCATCTTAAAACTGTCCCGCCAAGGCCGAACGATAATTCCAGACGTTTCAGTAGGATTTTGTGATTCACGGTATCGAAAGCGGATGTCAGATCAAGTAGGCAGAGGGTAAGGTCACCTTTATCAGAAGCAAGCAGAATATCAGATGCAATTTTCAACAGAACCGTCTCACAGGAATGATAAGAGCGGTAAGCCGATTGTAAGGATGGAAACAAAGAGTGAGCCTTAATATAGATCAGGAGCTGACGGGCGACGAAACGCTCAAGTACAGGGTGTAACAAAAATTTCTCCCCAGTGAAGGAACACATTGAGCAACAGTTAATTTGAAATTTTGTTTCATGATAAAAGGACCCAGTGCTCCGACTAACCTAACTCGACTCTCCTTTGTATTTACTATCTGCACATTAGCTACAATCTTTTTTGAGCGTTGTTCCTTTTTATAATTGCAAATCAATATGTATGTTGATTCATGCACCCATTGTTTTTTTCAAAAAAAACGCCATTTTAATTGATTGTGTAGCAGGCGCATTAAGACCTTCCGTTTGAGCACGTTTGATGGACGCATTGACGGATCAAGCCATCTGTATCATCTCCTCAGTCACATTAAATTTCTGAGTAAGTGATGGCTACACTTTTATTTGTAACAAAAGTTCATCCCCATGAGGACAAATTTTTGTTACAGTCACCTTCAATGTTTTTCTCCAACACTACAGCTCATAGGGAGACCGTGATGACAAGACAGCTGCAGTACCGAGTGCTATCGTGATTCTCATTGGCCGATTAACGCTTCAAATTTCATTGGTTGTCGCAATGTACTGCTTCTTCATGACTATTCATTTCATCTCCCAGTGTCAGTGAAGATGGTGAAAGCATGTGAACACAAACGCTCACAGATTCAAGGCTTGCATTCAGCAGGACATTCCATCTCACACATTGCTAACATCCTCAAATGTGACCGAAAGACTCTTCGGAAGTGGATGAAGTCAGAGTCAGGACAAGTGAAGGACGCAAGAAGGAGTGGTAGACCAACGAAAATGTCTCCAAACACCAAGGACAAAGTGCGTCGTGAGTTCAAAGACAGAGTCAGCCCAGGACTTCGGCGCATTTCGCGAAGCTTGAATCTCTCTCTTGGCTACCTGGAACGTGGAAAGACTATTTCTCACATGACTCTTTCTCGTCATTTGAGGAAGACCAAGTGGGGTAAAGTTGCTTACAAGCAGCCAACGAAGCCTCTTCTCTCAGCCAAAAATGTCAATGACCGAGTTCAATTCAGTCAAAGGATGGTCGATGAGGGATACACGGATGAAGCGGCCCAGGGTAAACTGTTGAGGTCACACATACTGTTTACCGATGAAAGTCCCATAGAATTGCATCCAAAAGTTAATACTCAAAACAGAAGAATAAGGACGAGTGATCCGTCGTCAATCAAGCCAGAAATGCGGCCCAAGTTCCCCCTGAAAATCATGGTGGCCGGAGGAATATGCAGATACGGCAAGACAGATCTGTACATCGTACCAAGTCATGGAACTGTGAACGGACAGCACTATCGTGAAAATATTCTCCCTCTGTATACTGACATTATCAAAGATAGACGCATATTTCCTTGCTCGGATAGCGGTGTACTGATGCAAGACGGAGCAACTTGTCATACGGCTCGTGCGACTCTCAGTCAAATTGATGACAGTGACGTCAAGGTCTGGAGGGATTGGCCTGGTAATTCACCGGACCTAAACCCCGTGGAACACATCTGGGCCAGATTACAGGACTCCGTTTTTAAACAGCCTCGCCCAAAAAACCGTGATGAGCTGATTTTGCGGGTCAAAGAAGAATGGGAGTCAATTACACAGACCGAAGTTTGGCACTTGTGTGACTCGTTCCGAACGCGAATTTTGCAATGTTTGGAAAATGAGGGTAAGCACACGAACTATTAAGAAAATTGTTGTCCTTTTGTTATAAAACTGATGCTCAATGTATTAGAACTCATGTTTGCATAGTGAATTGTTTTTCGATTGGCTAATTTTTGGCATGTAGGAGAACTTCATGGGGAGAAATTATTGTTACACCCTGTAGTTTAGATAGAGTACAAAGGTTTGATATTGGGCGGTATGAAGTAGGATCATCAGAACATCGCTGACCCTTCTTGAGAACCGGAGTGATGTTGACTTCTTTCCACAGACTCGGGAACGAGCCCGACCTCAGTGACTCATTGAGAGTATGAGCGATGAATGGTGCGAGAATATCAATGTTAGACTTCAATAGATGAGTAGGCAAAGGATCATTCTGACTTTGTTTGTTGGGAAGCTTTAATATGGCTGATACAATATCGGAGATGGATAGGCGACGGAATTCATTGAAAGAGCAACCCGCTGGTGCTGAAGAGAAGTCAGGTTTGGTGGAGGCAGGAAGACACCGATATATGGCGTTGATTTTACTGTCAAAATGCCGATGGAATTCTGCTGCCGTGATGTGTACGTCAGGCTTGGTTTTTCCACGTCCCAACAAGCCATTTATGGATGACCACAACAGTTTCGGACGGTGCTGCTCAGCCGAAATCTTAGAGCGCCAGAACTGCTCACGCTTCGACTTTGTGAGATTTCGGTATGAAAGACGAGTGACCTTCAGTTCTGCTGCTCTGGCGACAGTTTCAGGAGAAGCAATTCGAGTAAGACGCTTGACACATCCCAACGATGAATACAAAACCAAATACGCACATTAATAAAAATATAGAAAGGGGATTATATCAAATATGGAGCCGTCATATAACTATCCGAGAAAAGTTGGCTGAAAAGTCATATTTTTTCAACAGAATGACTTCAAAACACAAGAATCGAATTCTGTGTCAAACCTAATTATCGACCTTAAGGGTTGGGAAAAACATTTTTTCGAGTAAATGTTTTGAAGTCTGTATTTTAAACTGTTTTCTATGTTCTTGTTGTTTTAATATTTCAATCATTTGTTAACGTCATATTTTAGCATTATCGCATAGGAAAATCCAATTGACTATATTTTTGATTATGGTTGAGACACTAAAGTAAAGATTTATTATCTAGACGTCTAAAACAAAGTTCGAACAGAATTACATGAATTCCACCTCGCTTTCGCTGCCCCCGATCTCATATATCGTAGTTAGCTGCACTCGTGCTTGTGTTCGCCCACTGTCTAGCCTACTGTCACTGCCACCTTAATTAACTTCTCAACTCTCTCATGCTTCAGCCTGTTCCGCTTGTTGTGCAACTCTTAGTCAACTGTTTCCTTCCACAAGAAAGACTGAGAAGACACCATCCCTACTTCGGTAAGCGGCTAGCTCAATAATTACCGATTCCTGGCCATTTACGATCTCATCGACAACTTGGCAACCGTCAAACATTTCGGTTGGGTTATGGGTCCTTTGACGTACGATCATTCAAGGATACTCGCCAAACTGGTTCAAACTGCCAACACGATCACGAAAGGAATGGCTCAACACAATCGTGTTCATTTCGTGTCAAAAAACGAACACCACTAATAATGCGCATTAAAGAGCGAGCAATATTAATGACTTTCTTTGGAGTGTGTCACTAGGGAGCATGGCGAAATAGTAAGCCAGTGTATTCCTGCTTCTATAAATCATATAATTTCCAATGAAACATATGACCATCTACATTTAGACTTTTCTAGCTTGACTATTCAGTCTTTCTCGTGTCAAAATGTTTAAACAATTGACCCTGTTACCTTAAAATCTTTCAAACACCGAATGTTTTTTTCTCAACCCTATCGACCGTCCAGGTTTACGGCGAGGCAATGAAGCTTCAAGAAACCAAGTCAACAGTAGTGCGAGAACCAATTCAATCCAATTTCTTATCAAGACTGATTTATTGCCTGAAAGAAAAGAAATGTACGCATCTCACGAGTCGACGTACTTTGGGATTGTTACATAGCTCGCACGACTGAGCCACGATTTTCTCTTGTCAAAGTCGACTGAATTGTGATACAGACATAAGCGTGGTCAACTCACAGACCGGTCGATAGACTCCATATATATAGCTAAGTTTGCATTTCATACAGCTTTCGTGGTCAAGTATTCATTCCAAAAGCCGAAATAGGTAGACAAGAATGCGTTGTTCAGTGCCTTAAGATCGTTGATGACGTGACATTTTAACCAATCGACAGAAGACGCTTGACAACGAAGGTCCATCTACATATTTCTAAATTTAACTTTTGAATAAGTATGTTGTGGGAAAAACTAAGTTCAAATTCTTTTCTTTCGGTGATATATTTCGATCTATACTCACACATCATCGTCAGACAAGAAAAAAGACTTGTCTGACGGTCATCCATGTGTATAAATCGAAATATATCACATAAAGAAAAAAAAATTGAACTGAACATCAACTTACTTGGTTCTTCACGCAACATACTTATCATGTCAAACAAACGCATCTTCACCCTTGAACTTTTTAGCATTCTGCTATCTTCAATGCTGAAGAGTATCAGATAGTGATGCGCTGTCACTATGATTTCATTGTAATCCCAGACTTATAAGCGGACCAGACATGTAACTAACACTTTCGAACAGAAATAGACGCAGGTAGGGCTGAAACTGTTGATAATAATAGGAAGATAGCATTTGATTGCACTCTAAGAGTTCATGTAACTTGAAAATAATAGAATTCACCTTGAAATGTAATAGTTCCAACTGGCACTCGTGATCAGGATTTTCAGGGCCATCGATTGGTCTGTTCATGTCCCAAAGCTGGCCGTCAACCAAGGCAACCACAGATCGTCTGCATAATAATTCCTGGACATGGGCCGCTATGTCTAGGGGAGTAGATAGACCACTATTTGCCATTACTGTCACATCCTCAGGTAAACCATTATATTTGACCAATAATTTGGACAATCGATCTCTTGTGTACGTCCGCTGTCTTACTTGCTCAGATTCAAACAACTGCAGACGATGTAGTTGTGAGGCGGTCGGCTGGAGGTTGACATTCGTTCGTCCAACATGTTTAGTAATTTTTGTAGTAATGCAGCGACGTATGACCAACAACGGAAGCAGCCGTGTCATCACTGGAAAGCAACGATTCATGTTAATTTCCAAAATTCCTTGACATTATACAATTTCTGTCGAATCCGTTGAAACATCGATCGACAGCGAATAATATACATGCAATCGATCTACCTGAAAATACTCAAGAAGAAGCAATTTTCATCAGATGTTTAATTCAGAAAGAACCGGAATCCATGTCTATAAATGGAATAATATGTAAGTTAATGGAAATGTGATGTTTTCCTTGCTCGAAAAAAGACGCCTGATTTGACAATTCTTTAAATGAATTTCATAATTAAATCAAAACATAATATTCTCATGGGAAATTACGCGCTTACTACCGATGTATAGATTGATTAAGACCTAAATCAACTTGCTCTAATAAATAGGTGCCAATTGCAACATCTCGTATACATGCGTGTCGCCTAATGATCAATAAATGATTGGCGCATGTCATTCTAATGTGTTATATTTCCTTTTCGAATTTCTTGTCTTTTGAAAATCACTAAATCCTTCTCATCTAATGTTTGATACTTAAGAGGACACTTTATACAAGTAAAAAGGAAGAATATTGCATAGATCTCATGGCTGTACATGTTCTCAGAAAAAGTGACTGAAAATCGGAGGTGCACCAAACTTGTAATATTTAAATCCGATCAGAAGCAGCAATAAGTTGAGTACCGGACATTCGAAGTCATATGCTGCAGAAGCGCTGATGTAAATTGCTCTTAAGTTCCTGTAGTTTGACCGAGGATGGCTTTACTAAGGTCTGGTATAGCAACAGAATTAACTTTCAGGAAGTGATAACTCAAGCACACATCATCTTGAAGCTTCCATCCCCTTGTCAGTGTCAACATAAGTCAATTAAAATATAGGACTGACACAGGGTGTTGAAATGAAAACTGACTTTTCGAAAAGACCCTGTTATTGATTATACTTTGTTGAAGCGATGGCTCTCACCTTCCTCCTGGCAGACATCTGTCAAAAAACTGACATGCAACAATTTTTTCTAACAACTGTAGATGCATGAACTCATACATAACAGGATTCACATGAAGCGTTCAAACAATAGGCTTTACAACTTGGTTTGAATGTTTTGCGATTTTTACAAGATTGTTTACAGTCCGCATCCATCAGCGCAGGATGCTTGAACGATTTTGATTGAAGACGAAAAACATCTTTATTTGTACTTTCCGCTTCTTCTATAGCTTTGGCAGCATGACAGTCAGCCTTCATCAACTTGACCTTGCTTAATCACATCCAGGCCTGTGATCAGCCTATGAGAAAAATTGAGGAATTTTTCGCAAAAATTAGATGAATGGAAACGGAGCCAGTATGATAATTGCAAGAAAAACTCCAAATTTAAGCACGGATTTTGGGCCAAACTTCAAGTCATGAAAGTCACAACGAAGAAGGCAACCCCAGAGTTGACCACACCACACTGCACCACACTTTTTGAAGTAGTGTATATTACAAAGGGATATTGACTTGGTCATAATCACTTCCCGCGTTATTACGAATTTAATTTTTTGCCTCAAGTATTATCTGCTTAGAATGTGACGAACAGAGGATGTCAGATCAAGCTGTTGATATCGCTCTGCTTCACGTTATCGTCTCCAAATCAATGATGGGTGTCAGATTTGGAAACTGCAATTTTTTGAATATAGGATATATCCTCAACTACATGCATCTGGGGCTTTGCAACGATTAATTTTTACGGACTTTAGACAAATTTGGGAGGAGAGTAACCCATAAGTATAGAAAGCTTAAAATCGTTGACGGAATGTTGGTGACTTAAAAAAGTCAGTAATTTATTATGAAGGATGCGCCATATTACACACTAATTTATTAATATTACTTTATGCTACATAAGTTTTGATGGGTTTTGTTTACTTGTTAGCGTTTGATCATATCGCTCCGATCTACATTCAAATGAACATGAATTCTCTCATACAACACAAAACAAGTGTCGGGAACAGGCTTGCCGTTAAGTTGTTGGTCTCATCTAGGCAAAAAGTGAAAGATTATCACCTCTATTCTTTTAAGTTGCGCAGAGATATTGACATCCACAACTTGCAGTGGACACAGATTGAAAATCTACCAACCCAGTACTATGTGGTTCAATGTCTTAATTAATCTGAGTTCCGCATACAACGATAAGCAATGTGTGCGCTAGTTTCACACCAAGCTGTGTTCAGCAAATTATGAAAACGATCTATAAGTGAATGATTCATCCAGGATAAATGTCGGTCAGCAGACCCTGGAAAACGTAGCTGCAAAAAGACTCATGGGATAGCAGGGCTTCATGTGCTTCCAACCCCCGCACGCTAGTGACCAGGAGGCAGATAGGCACCAAATTTAGGGACCATCCGCTTTACCCCGTCGGATGTGTTCATGTTCAGCGGAAATAAAATGGAGGAGAGTGAGTGAAACAAACGCTTCAGTTGATAAGAGAACTGAAATCCAAGTGAGCTGGGCTACCTATATGCTATCATATAATGAATATAGAAGATCGATATCCATAAGTTCTTAAAGAAGTGCAGGCATGCATTTGGCAACCCTATAGTCGCAGAAACATTAAAAGGTTGTGAAACAGGTCAAGATAGTTAATGAAAATAATTGAATAAGCATTTTATTGTTGGAATTCTAGGCATTATTATGAAGTTAAAAGTAAAAAATTGCTGACAGTGTTCAAATATACAATATCTGTAGGTTGATCGCAATGCTTCACTCATTAAATACGTGGAAGTATTGCACTAAGGAGTTCGACAGACAATAACTTCGGACAATTTATCTGCTTAGCAAAATAAGTTCGGACGAACCGGAATTCTACAGCCCTGTAGTTTGCAGAAATGGAAACGAAGTGAAACAAGATCAAAATTCAACGCAGCAAAGTGCGTCTGGTAACAAAATCAAAAAACAAGCTAATGACTGGTTAATTTTTGATATGCGAAACATGATTTAAAAGAAAATCATTATATCCTAAAATGTCTAAAAATTTGAAAATTCTCACTAGAAGGACAAACAATGGTTCTCCTCTCCTCATGTGAAATGAATTGGCGAGTAAGTCGTTCTTTTCAAAATTATGTTTATCACTTATATATTGAAAAGATTCTATTTAACAGTCTGCCTATCTAGATACTAAGAGGACAGGTCTGTGTCCAATCAAAATATCAGATCTAGCTTGCACAGCGGGATTACGCTATCCAAAATCTACCAGGTGGGTAAGAGAAAATTACAAAGTTATAAATCATGAGTGATTCATGGTTAGCACTTAGCAGTACGGATGTAGGATACATGTTATAGGATTCTATCTTAGCTTCTTGATTGAAAGTTTACACATTATCGCCATTCGCTAAAAGAAACAATACACTATCCTACATTTAGTCTGTAGTGTGTCACATTTGAGGAATTTCTCATAGTTTAGCTATATTTGAGGAATTTTTGAGGATTTGAGGAATAATAAACAAATTTGAGGAATTTGAGGAGTAATCACAGGCCTGCACATCTTCTGGCGCCAACTACTGGACGATCTGATTCACTTGCACAATGAAACTCTGCACACAACGTTCACATGGACGGAAAGTGTAGAATAGGTACGGGTATCAAACGTCATGAACTACGTGTACTTCTAGTTCCATTATGACCGCAAATTAAAAGACGCAATGAAGATTTACAAAATCATAACAAGATAATAAAAAATCTGGCGTTCTGCATGTTGCTGCTTCAATTGATCAATTTCGGTTCAGTCTTAGACCATAATCGAAAGCAGGAATGCTTTATATGTGAATGATGATTTTTCCTTGGTATTAAATGAGACTTCAAGAACACAAACTTTTCTACATACCTGCAGCTAACACAACACAATGAGATTTCAAGGTCGACAATTTTATTAAATGAAATCTGATAAATTTTATAATAAAAACATTTCTAGTAGTTATTAATTTCATGATTTTTACTATTACTTACTCATTTGAATATATATGAAATAATTAATGAAATATTTCATAAAGGAAAACATGTATTCTCCTTGATAGATGCTGTAGAGAAAACAGCAAATTCTCAATCTAGCATATCAAACTTTCAAATCTGAAGGTACGTGCTTTTAACGTTCGATTGATACAACGCGTCCAAGATCCGGTGAATTAAGCATTCAGCCCTAATAAGCTACGTTAAATATAATATTTCATCTATTCAATATTTACGAGTGCAATTCCAAGTCATGACTGAGTCATTTCAAATATATTTTGCAAAACGGAAGGATCCAGTTTATCTTTTAGTAGCAATATCATTAACTTTGCAAGAAGCTTTTCGGCTAGCGTCCACCAGCCATGTTCCTTCCGCCCTTTACAAGATTACTTTAAATCTTGAATTCTATCTGTACGAGTATACATACTTCCCCTCTATTTAAAATCTAACAATAAACAGAATCCATAACTTCTATTCAATTCTTGTCGAAGAATTTAATCGATATTGCTGGCGAATACATATTTGACGAAGTAAAACACTCGACATGAGATGTACATTTTCATGATTGAAAAGACAGACCATGGTCAGTAACGAACATTTACTTCAGTTAATAAAGTTCATATCAATAAACAAAGCTCTTCAAAAAAAAAAATAAAAACTATTTTCACACATTATAACGTGTTAATACTGATGACACTTCAAGAGTGATTTGGCAACTCGACTCATGATTCGGGACAGTTTCAAACATAAGATGACAACTTAGAGTGAGCAAATAGTCCCACAGATTCGCGAGCTTTTATCACGTCGTTACTGAGGTCAATTTGACACTGGAAAACGTCTTCGAAAGCCCGCACAAAAGCGGGCATTGCATCGATATGAGAAACCGTTCGAGGCGCAGCCTCAACACTGAAGGATGTCGCTTTCCGACCAACTAACCCGCACGGCACGATGTGTTCAAACCAGGAGAGATCGACATCACAGTTGATAGCCACTCCATGCGAGGAGAGATATCGCTTCACCGCCACACCTGAGGAGGAATGAATGGATTTGGCATGTCTTCCAGCAACAAAATAATCAATCTCTACCATATAGTAAGGCACAACACAATCTGTTTATTACAACCATTGGGCCGATATTCAAAGTCACGTACTAAGGAGTACTTAGTACTTAACTAAGGAGAATAAGTAGGTGTGTGTTAAAGTTGATTCATTTCAGTCACTTAAGATCTCCCATCCCAATCGTCAGCATAAGTTAGTCGCCGTGCCAGGAAAAGTTATACGTGATGTTTCGTGATGTGCAATATTCGCGACTTTCATGAGTAGATACGTAACAAACTACCGAAGGTGATATCCGTACTCCTCAACGGTGAGGTCAGAAAATTCATAGTTTAAAAATATGTGTCTTTATATTTTATACCATAGAAATTTAGTTGTACAGTTGCTATGAAAATAATTTAACTGCATGCATAGACGCAGGCGAGAGTAATGCCACTCGAGTCAAGTCAAAATAGAAAAAGCCACAATGTAGAAAGTAAAGTTTATTCCGAGCTTTCGATCGCTATTCAAGCGTCATAATCATGGATAAAGATACAAATGGCAGGACACAATATTAATATGACAGCGGCAACTCAACAAAAGGGAGAGGTGATGGGATAATTGACAAAACAGACGGACAGAACAGTGAAGGGAATCAGGTGGGAAATCTAACACCTCTCGATACCAAGTGGGCTATATGAGGATTTAGGGAGATAACGCCTTAATTCAAATTGACAACATTCATGTGTTGCGACTTAATTAGCGAGGACTCTATCACCTTACGAGTGTGTAAGTCTGGACACTTATGAACAATCGATCGAACAACTTCCGATCGAACTCAATGGATCCGTTCCCTGAAAGTGCTCGTAGTGCCCTGCAAAGTGCCATCCAAGAAGCCAAGGCCAAGTGTTACTTCTACTTCTTCGAGCTACGTAAGGCCCGTCGCAACTTCAAATGTTCTGTCCACTCCCCTGCCCTTCTTGACGGCGTTGAAGAAACTGTCCGCTTTCTTAGCAATAAGAAGGTATCTACCCTCCGTTCCCGCCTTGAGTCTCAAGTCGTCCATTTGTGTGATTCGAGCACCTGGAGCAAATTCAGTAAGAACAATAACGTAATAAATTATACTTCGTATTCTCCCACTAAGTATGAACGTGAAGTTCTTGGTTTCGATTTAAAATTTGCTCTTCCCGCTAATCTAAGACATTTCCCACATTTTGTTCGTAATTTTGATATTTAGTATAATAATTCCACTAGCAATGGATACTTGTCATCTGTCATTAGCTCCGTTTTTAATGATCTTTCCTCTCAGTCTGCTTTTCCCAAACGTTATCTTGACGCCCTTATTTCTCTTAAACAAAACAAGCGTATTAAAATTTCCCAGGCTGATAAAGGAGGTAACATAGTTCTGGATACTGCTGATTATAGTGACAAACTTCTTAGCATCTTTTATGATAGTTCCAAATATAAACTCATTTCTTCTAACCCTCAGTCCAAAATACAGTCTGATTTCAATCGTGGCCTTAAGCTTCTTAGTGAAGAGTACCCGCAGTTTAAATCTTTCATCATGTCCTTCAAATCCATTTTGCCTTCCATACCGCATGCGTATGGCCTTCCCAAGGTCCATAAGCCGAATTGTCCGTTGCGCCCTATAGTCTCTTTTGTCAATTCTCCCTCCTATCGTCTTGCTAAGAAACTCGCTTCTTTAATGACTCCTCTTTTAGGCAAATTTCCGCCTTCCCATCTCAAACATAGTGGTGACCTCCTTTCCAGGCTTGAGTCCCTTTCATTGGATCCCTCGGATAGATTCATTTCTTTAGACGCTGTTTCTCTTTTTACGAACGTGAACGTCCCGCTAGAACCCACCTTAGAATTTCTCGCTCGTCGATTACCCTCTATTGACCATCAGCTTCCTATTCCTATTGCTTGCCTTTTGTCTTTGATTAAACTAACCGCTTCTAATAGCTTTTTTAGCTGTGGAGAAGCTTTTTATGAGCAGATTTTCGGCTTTTCCATGGGAAATCCCTTTTCTGCAGTTTTAGCGAACCTCTTCTTAGAACATGTCGAAAGTGAACTCCTCTCTACCTTTACTGGTGTGAAACCTTTGTTTTTTGTTCGCTATGTTGATGATATTTTAGCCTTAGTTCCTAGCAACTTTAACCTTGATTCTTTTCTCGTGTTTTTGAACTCTCTATATCCCTCTCTCTCTTTCACGCATGAATGGGAAACTAATTCACGCATCCCCTTTCTAGATGCTCTCATTCTACGTACCCCTAATCAGTTGTCTTTTAAACTTTTTCGCAAACCCACCCACACCGATTCCTATCTCCACTATTTTTCTCATGATGCCCTTTCTGTAAAAATTAGTGTTGCGTAAGGCTTGTTTTTACGCGCTCTTAGAATTTGTAGTCCGGAACACCTAAAAACCGAGTTTGATCATATTTGTAATGCTTTATCGAAATTAGCCTATCCCCCATCTGTAGTCTTGTACAAAGCTCAACAGAGAGCCAAATGTTCTTTCTAAAACTCTAGGTCTCTTGTTGAAACGGAGAAAAATTAGTTTTTTTAGCGTTACTTATGTTCCTTCTCTTGACACTGAAGTTCATTCTAGATTGCGTAAAACGTTGAATTGTAATTTTGCTTCTTCATACCCCAATTAGATTAAGTCTTTTGTCGTTTCGAATGCTTCCAGACAGAATGTCACTGCTGGTATTTATCGCGTGGATTGTAATAACTGACAAATTTTATATCGGTGAAACTGGCCGCAGTTTTGTAATAGAATTAGAGAACACAAAGTAGTCATTAAGAATAGGAATTTCAATAACGCTATACAGGATGGTCGCCAACAGGAGGTTCTTCATACTTGAGTTGATGCTTAAAAACAGCTTTCGTCTCTCCTTGAAATTTATTGACCAGATTAAAATAATTAATTAAAAGATATGTATATACATATCTTTTAATTAATTATTTTAATCTGGTCAATAAATTTCAAGGAGAGACGAAAGCTGTTTTTAAGCATCAACTCAATAACGCTATGTTTGCCCACTCTTTTGATTGTAATCATTCTTTCAATTTTGACAATAGTAGGATTGTTCATAAGTGTCCAGACTTACACACTCGTAAGGTGATAGAGTCCTCGCTATTAAGTCGCAACACATGAATGTTGTCAATTTGAATTAAGGCGTTATCTCCCTAAATCCTCATGTAGCCCACTTGGTATCGAGAGGTGTTAGATTTCCCACCTGATTCCCTTCACTGTTCTGTCCGTCTGTTTTGTCAATTATCCCATCACCTCTCCCTTTTGTTGAGTTGCCGCTGTCGTATAAATATTGTGTCCTGCCATTTGTATCTTTATCCATGATTATGACGCTTGAATAGCGATCGAAAGCTCGGAATAAACTTTACTTTCTACATTGTGGCTTTTTCTATTTTAACAGCATGTAGGTTTAACTTTTTTGGGCCTTGCCCTAGCGTCGCACAACTTGGTTGCATGATTGTTTTATGCGCAGACCAAATATTCTACTGATGCATACAACACAACATCAAGGACGGAGGACCGTCACTGTATTTGAAGGACGAGTAAATTGTGGCCGAATACGGCTGACAGTGACTTGTGGGTGCAACTTGCAAGTTTTGACCAATTTTTTCCTTCTATTCAGTGGTAGATGAAAGTATATAGGTGACATCATGAAACAGAGAAATGTCACGGAGATGAAAGCTAGTGGCAGATGAGGTGCAGATAGACCGAAAAACGATCAGATAACGTAAATATATTAAGACCGGATGAGTGCTGGAGGCGGAGGTCTTCGATAGTTGAGCGGAGGAGTACATGTATTACTTTCAACAGTGACCTTTTAAACTCATGGAATTAAGGAAACTGGTAATCACTAGATCAAGAAAGCATCAAATGGATTTATCAGACAGAACCTTATTTCTGGGACATCGAGGCAAATACCATTTGGCATTTTTAAAAAATTTTCCTTGTCTACCTTGCCACGAAGTCGCAATGGCAACCTAACTTTGTTTGTACCTCTGTAAGTCCAAGTTGCAACGTACCAAGTAATTAGATATCAGACCTATTTAAGCGCAAGACATTACAGTTTATAAAAATTAATAAATGCGATACAATACCAAATTTAATCGAGGAAATTATCATGAAAAATGCTCGTTGTACAGCAGCATTGTTCTGTCCAGTCCAACTAACCAAGCTAACCGCAACTTCATCTACATTGCCTTGATCCCATCAACGTAGGGGCCTTTTTCTACATCAGTGCTTTAGAAAATAGCGGGCAAAAATGAATTACGAAAGATAAAAGCTGTATATTCGAAGAAGAAATGCAGGTTTTCCCACACAAATTTATTTCCATGTCACAAAAATCCAAGATAAGGAATGAAGTTTCAAAAACCGTCAGTTTGCTTCGAAGAGACGTCATAAATACTACTGCTAGATCGCACATGTTCTTCATGATATTTCATGGTAATCGTGATAATGCATGCAAATAAATGAATAAGCAAGCAGGTTCAATTATCTATCATTCCACAGAAATTTATTATGAATTTTATCTAAATTGGTTTTTTTATTGAAATTGGTTGGCGTATCTTGAAATAAAATACTTTAACACCAACTTTTGTTCCCATGCATAGACGCACAGATTGATTGAAATTGGTTCCGCCATCTATGGCTTTTGAAATTGCATGACTTACGGTATCTTGAACTTGCATTCGCTAGGATTGAAATAACTCAGAAAAACCTGTATGTCTCAAAAATGGCACTTTTGTTGTACAGTGTGTTGCTCGCATCATTCAATGATTGGATGGAAATTTTGAACACCGATGATGAGCGGTTATTTATTATTACATTATTAGCGGATTATCGGACTCACCAATAGCGGCTAGCTTTCTGCCACGCATCCAAACGCCCACGTCACTCGTCACTTCAGCGGGTGGAAGGTTTAGATTGAGTTGATCATCAGCGCACATTCTCACAATTGTCTGTTGCAAAGCTTCTACATAGGCCCTTACGGCTCGCCCGGGAAAGTGATGGCGCAATTGCAGCATAGGATAAGCAACTAATTGACCTGGTCCATGGAAAGTCAAGAGTCCTCCACGATCACAGCGATGAAAATCCGCACCGAGAGAGCGCAATCTGGCTTGACCTGACTCTGAAGTGTCATTGGTAGAATCTTGATAGCGTTGACCGGCTGTATAAACAGGAGAATGTTCTAACAGGAGTAGTCGCTGAATGGAAGGATCTTCAGGATTCGCTTGAAGTCGAGATAAAACCGACGCTTGAGCCATGAGCCCCTCAGCGAACGATATGCGACCAAGATAGAGAGCTTTAAGGCAGGACATTCTGCAGAGAGGAATAATGAGAAATCAAAATTTAGGTATTATTCCAAACTTTACCATAGGGTCATTCCATGTCAAATCTTCAAAAAAAATTGAATTTTTTAATCCACCACCTCAGATTTTGCACATATTTGGTTCATAGGTAGGACTTGGTCTCATTAGAAGAAATCCAGATTTGTTTGCTCCGGTTCGTCGCAGTTCCTGAGTTGCAGGGTCTCAAAGATGCCTATGTCGCTTTGTATTGGACTACAGATTTTCCCTAGCAATATCCCAAAACGATGACAGGAAATAAGGAAAATACACCCAAGGGTGCGGGTAGCCTAATACAGCAAGTATCAACTAGACAACAGCCCATCCTTGTGCTGCAGACCCTGATATGCTTCTTTGGATGATGGTATACAGGAACACTCCGCTAAACCGACAAGAGACATGATTGCGTCTATGGAAAGGTCCTATTGAGCTCCATAACCCTGATTCCCTTCCTTTTGTGAATGAAGATTACCCTGTCACCGATAGATCCACTCAACATCATCAGGGACGCGATCACTATCGCCGCCTCTGGCGTCTTGCTTGCTGGGACGTCAGCCTCATTCAGCACTAATAACATTGGTAAACAGCCATCTTGCGTTGTTAATTTCATCCATTTCTATGGTTTATGAACTGTGAAAACCATCTCTAGATCATGTGAATATCATCTGAAAGCTGTCACCCCATCTCAATGAGTCATTGACATGATTCCGTTGTAGAAGATCTTGGGACGAAAAATAGTGTCTTAAAATAGTGCAAGACTAATCATGAAGAAGCCAATTGGTGTGAAGTAATGTATTTTCATCCTATGTAGCAGAACAGACATGAAAAGGCGCTCAGAATGACCACTCGTGGATTATTGATTTAAAAGTAGTATGAAAAAGCTTAATTTGAAAATTGTCGTTTTTTGTCCGTATCTCCAAAGGAAGCCAAAAAAAAACACAGAAGTCTCTTGACACTAATTTGACTCGCATGTATTAATGATGCTATAAAAATTTCATTGAAGTTTGAGGTGGGCCTTTTTGGGCATTCAGCTTCAAAGTTTGCGATTTTCGCAATTTTTGCAAAGAAAATCACCCAATTTGAACGTCGATATCTATGTCATAAACAGCACAAATGTAAAATTGATTGTGTGGGGCAATAAAGCATCTCATCAGCAACTGTACAAAGTATGGTGAAGCTAGCTTCATAAGAAAAAAATGTAGACGCATTTTAGTCCTTGGTAAGGACCGCTGCTACGGAAATCTGTCGTCCAATACAAAGCGACATAGGCAACTTTGAGACCCTGCAACTTAGGAACTACGACGAATCGGAACAAGTCCTACCTATGAACCGAATAAGAACAAAATCTGAGATGGTGGGTTAAACGGCCTTGACGATTTGACATGGAATGACCCCATCATGAAATACCTAATTATCAATTGCGACTGACTAATAAAATCACACAGTGGAAAGGAAGTCAGGTAGTTGATCATTTTCTTCGCTATCATGAATAGAACCTTCGGTTTTGTATTTATTTGTTCTTCAACTTCTGATATTCCTTGTACCAACTCGTCACATCCCTTCCACCACCGACATGGATCATTGTTATCACATACAACGAATTAAATAGTATCTTCTTCCTCTCTGCCACGACTGAAAGCGTCAAAGCCTGAAGTAAATTATGTGTCTACATGCAAGCTGCAAACACAAATATTGTCCTGGAAGCAATCAGTGAAGTGTGATTTCAATCATACTATTAATCACAACCCACCTAGTGGCTGTACTTGTGATGTGGCACGTTTGTCGTAAAACATAGAATGTTACACACATGCATTTGAGCTATATTATGAATCCAGTCGACTCTTCGATATCGATTCACATTTGGATGAACGCTTTTTTGTTCCTCGACTATTGAATTCCTCTTTACCCTACTTTTGAGTTCACTGATACCCTACTAACAGCTGAAACAAACATAATAATGGTTCTAATCTGTGTGTGATTCGAGTCCAGTAAATTCAGGCTAATTTTCCTCTGACATGTGAATAGAAAACATGCCATGGTGCTGAGCCGAGTATATTTTTACTCACCCCTGCCCCACCCAAGGTGCGGGGCCATACTAGTAAGCAAGGTTTGGGGCAGCATTCATACACTTGCAACTTTCAACAGATTAGGGTTAGCAACCTCTAGCCAGAGCGGTGACACCTCCAGAATCCAGGCGTGGTCAGACTAGAACCTTTTGCCATCTACACTTCTGCACCGAAATGCGGCATTTTAGCAACTCTTTTATCCTACAACCGTCAGTTAAAAGCGGCTGATTGTTTCATCACGGCCTCGCTTAAGGCTAAGATATTATGCAATCAACTGGGTTAGGTTAAATTTTCTCCAGCCGGCGCATCTCTAGCGGAAAGCTTTATTCATTTGACATTTTCTTCAAAAGCTTACATTTCCTCCTGTCACTATGTTCGTGAGTCAGAATTACTAAATCGCATCTCCCTGAGTGAAGATAGATCACGCGTTTTAGCATTGATCTTTCTTTCTGTACAGCAGTTCTTGGCTAGGATATCTTCATTCAGGGTTTCCCGCCTGAATATTTGTGTAAGACATTATTAAAAGTACCACGTATTCGGATATCAGTGAATAGCAGGAAAAATCATTCGTTGGAAACCTGTTTAATCAATAAACTCCACCATTATTTCGCTATCCGGCTTTGCCAAGATAAAAAATAGGACTGACTAACTGACTGCATAATGATGATACACGTAAACAATTGTTGAAATTTGAATTCATCGGCTTACGAGAATTTCGCAAATCTTGATGAAGTTGATGGTCGTTACTCACGTCTCCAATGTAAAGCACAGTTGACACGTACCAGTTATCATCTCTAAGTCTTGGATTAATTTTTTTAGACAGTTACCCTTCATATTTGATGTCCATAGACACTCAATAATGCGCAGTTTTGTGATAAATCATGTGCGAAAAAAATTCCAAAGAGGAGTTGAATCCTGTTTACTACTTTTCCTGTGACAATTTATAAAGATGTTTCACATTATACTTGCAAAATGAACTCTACTACATGATCTGCATGAATTGAATCATCAATTGCGATAGACGCAATGACATGAGGATTTGCAGTGACATTGATCATCAGGATTAATCTAACTTAATACTGCTGACATAAATTAAGTAACGTCTAAGCAACCTAATAAAGATTTTATGAAATGAAATGTGGTTTTGCCGAGAACAAACAAAATCTAAGGGCCGTATCCAATACACGCACTAAAGATCGCGATATGCTAACTTTGAAGTAGGTCACTAACTTTGGTATTCAATACGCAAACTACACTAAGTTAAGTGAAGTGCGCGCTAAGTTTTCTATTGATCAAGTTAGACTCCTCTGATGTTGTCTAAAATCACATAGCAGTGGTTTACAGTGTTTTCATTGGATGACTTGGATTGTGGTTGATACTCAAATATGGCTCGTTTCATGGAGAGAGCGGAGACCAAGAAATATCAGCGCATATTTGATCCTGTACAACGACTGACAAGAGTTGAATTCCTATCACGTTACCGTCTTTCGAAAGAGTGTGTCATTCAATTATCTGAGATGATAGATTCTAAAAGTCTGCTTGGCCTACTTTTGGCCGGCCCATTCCGACGCACATTAAAATGTCTGCCTGTCTTCGCTTCTTGGCGTGCGGATCTTTTCAGCAAGTTGTTGGGGATACACTTCACATTTCACAGCCTTCTTGTTGTAGAGCTATTTGGAGCGTTGTAGAATCAATCAATGAAGTGGCGAACAATCATATCATATTCCCTACTGAAGATTCAATTCTATCAATTAAAGCAGATTTTTACTCCATCTCAAAGTTTCCAAAAGTCATAGGTTGTATTGATGGCACACATATACGAATTATTTCTCCTCATGTGAATTCGACATCCTTCGTCAACAGAAAAGGTTTTCATAGTATAAACGTAATGGCTGTTTGTGATGCTCGCTGCAAATTCATTTATGTTTCTGCGCGATGGCCTGGCTCGAGCCATGATAGTTTTATTCTGAAAAGCAGCGCTTTGTGATATATCATGGAATCTCAAGAAAATGAGTACGAAGATTGTGTCATTCTTGGGGATAAAGGATATCCCTGTCGACGTTGGTTGATGACTCCTTACTACAATCCAGAGTCGAATTCTGAAAAAAGATTCAATAAATCACTATGCAGAACTCGATCAAAAATCGAATGTGCATTCGGTATACTGAAAAAAAGATTCAATTGTTTCCATCAAGAACTGCGATTTGCGCCTAGTCGTTGTAGCTCAATCATCACAACAGGTATAATAATGCACAACATTGCCATGTCATCGAACATTCCTTTGCCTGATGACTCGACCACCGTAAATGTTGAACAGACTGACCAAACCGCTGATTTACCTTTGATTACAGATGGTTTGCGTGGAGTTCAACATAGAAGGATGAACAGGGACCAGTTTTTTCCTGAATATTCCAATACCATAACTTTGAGCAAATGTCTACCCTCGATACACTGTATACTTGCACAATGAATATTATTGGACTTGTTTTGTGTGGTATCAGCTAGATTTTCTCTTCATACAGAGTCTGTCGCCCCAATTAGTAGATTCATATACCTTTCTAAATTTTATTTGTTACATCCACAAATAGAAGAGAAAGCGCCGATACATTCCAGACAAATGTTATATTATTAGTTAGTGGTTAAGTTTATTAACGAAGGAATGTGTCATAATAGATGGAACTTCAGGTTGTACATGTAATTGCCGGTCCAAAAGACACTCCTACTTTTTGTAGCACTCAATCTGTCTTTGTAATTTCTCTTTTTCGAGTAGGAGAACCTCTCTTTGCAAATTGTGTAGAGAATATTTTTCACTCTTCAGCCTTCTTCTCTTTGTAGGTGGTTCCTCATCACTGTCGATATTCATGTCGATATCGATGGTCTGCTGTGAAGTTGTTGGCAATCCATGTTCATCCTCATGAATCCCATGAAACGATGGATCATCGGCGAATATGTCTGCCATCACGTTTTCTTCCTCTGTCAACAAACTTGCATTGACACCTCCACCGGTCTTCTTCTGCTCCTTCTTTTCATCTCGAACTTTCCTCTTGACATTTGACTTCATATTCTGCAGTTTCTTCTTGATATCACTTACAGTTCTCTTGTGAACACCTAAAGCATTTACTTTGTTGCTAACTTCGAACCAAGAAGATTTCTTCTCGTCCGCATTCTTGAATGATAGCGGAGCATCAATTAATTCCTTGTTTTCTTTATGCCATTCAGTTATAACATTTTCTTCTTCTTTCGTGAAGAATATTCTCTTCTGAGACTTGGGTCTATTTTCCTTTCCAACGTCAACGCTTTGCTCCATCTTCACAAGAAATGAGGATACCGATTTACTGATCAAAGTTATTGCGCGCACTAGAGTTGACAGGATCATTCTCAATGTTCATTGGCCGTGCGTGAGTCACTTGGAAACTTGCGATTTAGTCAATGTAGAAACCTAGTGCCGGCGTTGAATACGATTTTGATGTTAAGTTAGTGGTTGCCTTAACTGTTTAGTCAAGCAAATGCTTAACTTAAGTACACGAAGTGAATACGGCCCTAAGGCATTTAGATTTCATAGCAAGAACTCATGTGCATGGGTCACCGCAAAAAATTCGAAAACGAACCAATATTCTGAAGCATAGCTTTGTATTCATGCACATAACTCTTATCGATGAATCTTTTCGAAATGAATTGCATAATAATTCAATACACATTTTATACTAATTTAATATGCACCATTCAGCGATGTGAATGACTTCCTGAGTCAATTTTCCGTGTAAGTAATACAAGTGGAATCGCAATGGAGAACTCAGAATATCTTAAATCCGTTTTAGATATCTCTCGTCACACCATGGTCTGAACAATACAGCAACAAATTGTAATTTAGTTGAAATGAAAGTGACGAAAAAATGTGAAATAGACAATCCCGCAATGTGGTTTCCGAGATGGAATTGAATCAACACATCATTCCAGTATCGACAAAGAAATATTTGCTCATGTTGATTTGATGTGGAAAACGAATGCCCACGCTTCCTCAAATCAGCATTCACTAACTTGAATATCTTTGAACGATGTTTCAGCAAATATTATAGGCCGTCAACTGAAATGTGTTTATCTAATATCTACCCAAAATTGTTATTGCAAAGTATGTTGCGTATAAGCTAGTGTAACCGTCATACACTTTCGTTGCTCTTGACTGAAAAGCGATTCATATTCGTTTGTTTGTGGGGCAGTTGTGAATCTGGATTTCCTATCTATCGAAGAAGGCCTTGACAACCTTTTAAGTGTGGCATGGTGCATTAAACTGTTGAAATGTAAACCAGTTAGTGCCGTACTGCTTTGAGCCTTGTTACAGTAAACAAGTTACCAGAACTTTCATGCATTTCTCACTTCGCATTCCACCCTCCACAATAAGACGGCAACCGAGGCAATGAATGATGCGAACAACGAAAGAACTCCTTCTAAAGCAACAACCGTCTGACCTCGTTCAACGTGGACAAGAACGAAAAACGGGAAGTAAGTAAGACCGCAATGTGGAGGTGATTATAGAAGCTTGAAGAATGATAATCACACAAAACAGTGAAATACCTCGGTGGTCCAAGATATCTGAATAGTCATCTTGAAGATGGATTGTGCTTCATTCGTCTGTAAGGTTCATTTGGTTTAGTACCGTACCTCCACCGTTCTGTAGTACATGTGATAGATAATCCAAAACTAATTTTAGTCAAAAATTACATTCATAATTTCATATGTTATCGATTTCATCACACCGTGAGAACTGTCACATCGTGAGAACATCCGGGATAAAGGAGAATCCGATTTCTGTTTCATAGGCTCAACCACAGGCCACAGCACCATCACCAGTCTGAAAAAACGTGCGACTTTTAATTCATAGTAAAAGGCTCATCTTTTCAATGCTACGAATATTAACTAAGCCATATTCACAAACTTTGGTTTAGAAATCGTCATTTGAATGGACATGCTAGTGCGAATGAGAACACGTCTGTAGACGATCGATTTTCCCTGGGACTCAATTAGATAATGGGAAAACGATTTTATAGGTTTATGCGGTCCGTATATAATTTACTAGGTATCGTGGATGATTACAACCAATTGTACTTTTGAACATGAATTTTCATGAGACGACAAATGCCAAGGGCGAATATCAACAGGATTATATATTTTCATTTATGGCATTTTCAACCAGTTTGAACCAGCTAGTAAACCAGTTTGAAAAACTCTTAAATTGTGGCTAAGTAAATAAATAAAGATACTAATCAGGTTGTTTAATCGTATTCTGGATTAGCAATACGAATTAAACGCGAAAAACGTCGGATCAAATTGCCATGCAAAAAATGTGCGATTGGCAAGACTTGAACCTACGACCCAAAGTTATCATCATCTAGACTTTATGAACCATAGAAGTTGATAATAGTACACTAGAATGGAAGTTTGATATCTTGCCTATGTACAATGATGGCACATGGAAAAATCTATGGTTTATAGATCATATTCGATCTAAAACATTGTATCATAGTGAAATTATTTGCCAAGTTGGTTGTGGAAGTTGTTGACACCTAATTACAGGATTTTCATGAAGAGAATTGCAAGTGAGATGGCGGCATTGTTTCA
Organism: Prostheceraeus crozeri; assembly: GCA_907163375.1. Taxonomy (NCBI): domain Eukaryota; kingdom Metazoa; phylum Platyhelminthes; order Polycladida; family Euryleptidae; genus Prostheceraeus; species Prostheceraeus crozeri. The sequence goes on from CAJQUW010015437.1 coordinate 1,235,978, forward strand.
TGTGAAATAGCCTACTATTCCATGGATTAATATACTGTCTATTTGTAGCAGTCACTGACAATTTTTCCAATGTTTCAATATTAGAATGCGAATAAAAAATTGGTTCACAAAGTTATAATTGAAAGTGGTCGGTGTGCTGTTTGTAAGAACATCTAAAGTATTCAAAGATAGAAAGTCTAATTATTGGATAATTTGTTCTTCAAGCGGCAAAGAAACCTGGCTCTTTTCTGGAATAAACACATTGAAAGTTTCTTTACCGACAATCAATTGTCAAATAAATGAAACGTCGCTGTAACTTTTCAATTAATCATTGAATGACACATGTGATATTTTGGAAACTGATATTCGAATGCATGTAGAGATTTTGAAAATTATTCAAATTTAGTGAACAGGGGAACCCTTTAAAGTAAAATGAATACTTTCCGATCTCTTGGCCTCTGATTTCAAGCTGGAGCAATGCATGTTCTGTAAATCGACATTACAAGTTGCGTATGTGTCTGATTATACTATTGATGGATTATCGGAGCGATATTTCAAAAATGATGAAGGTACAGAACGTTTGAAAGGATTTCCTTCTTTGTCATCCTGTCGGCGCAGTATTTTGTAAATTCACTATTGCTTTTGAGTACATGATCTTTGGACAAGGACCAACAATCCAGATCAAGAATTGGCCTGATAAATATAAATGCCAATCAAAAAACATGGAAGCCAGATCGCACAAGTTGCATTTTGCCCCAACTAAGTTCCCTGGCGTGTGCCATAATTTTCATGCGACTTCCATTCTAGGACTTTCTATGGTATTGTTAATTTCTGTGTTATGAACTATCTATTTCTGGATGGACAATTATCAGTGGATTGAAGTAGATGCGAGGGTTCATCGGAGTTGAAAAATGTTTAAAGTAGCTGGAATCCATGAATAATTAGACAATAAACATACTTGATGGGATGCTTTTTGTTTGGTAGATGGAGATTCTAAAGTTATCGTCACTGGTCCATCATTTTCAATGCTGACTGACATCTTAGCACCGAACACGCCATCTGAAAAAGTGGATGATGATTCAGGTCAAAAGTTACACAAACTTAATGCAGAAAAAATTACAGACCTTTAATTCTATCGGGAGAGTGTAACTGTCCGAGACGCCGTATAAGTGACTGATATGCTTCGGCTGATTTGTCAGGATGCATTGCATGATGAAAGTCCAGCTTATTGCCCTTCAAAACGCTGTAGAGAGTAAACTATAGAACAATTCGGCAATTACAAACGAATACAATTAAGTATATAATAGCGACTCACTTGACTGACACATAATACTTCTAAACCGAGATCCTTCACACTCTTGTCCCATCGCTTATCGCCCTCAGCATTAGGGAAGAGGCGCAAATTCAGGATTTTCCGGGCACTGTGAAGTAAAGCAGCTTATGCGTGTGAATTGGCAGTTCACCCAGAGATGTATTTCTGCATTCTCATTAAATAACATGAGGTTCGTATAAATAAATTGACACGCATTTAACACGTGTATGAAACATATAAGATATATGATAAGCACGGTTCCCGCGCTCTTTCAACAATGGCATTCCAGGACTTTTCAGGCCATTTTTGATAATTTCCAGAACCTAAAAATTGCTAGAAATTGCAACTATTTTCAGCCACGGATAGAGACCAGCATCTTTGCAGTTCCTCCCGATAAATAGCGAAAATTCATTACTGAAGTTATACATGTAGTTAAACAGTAGGATGTGAAAGTTAATTCAAAGTTAAAAACCATTTACCTCTATGCCCTCTTTCTCTCAATCATGAACACTAATCCTCTCACTGCTTCACATATCACATGGTGACTACTAAGTAAGAGTTGAGATTAAGGAGGGTAGAACACCGTGTCTCCGTTCATAATCCTATTTAGGCGGAGATTTCTCATAGAAAATGATTAATAAAAAATAAATGATTAGTAAACACCATTTCATCAGTAGGTATATATATTCCTCTTTAACAGTAAAAAGGAAACATGTCTGGAGCTCTGAAAGATACTCCAAAAGAGGATGTATCTTCAAAGTATCCAAATCCTTTATCAAGTATTGTAGATGCACTCACTAGTTCGGATTCCAAGATAAATTGTATGATGCAAATAAGGCAAATAAGTATGATCTAAGTACAAATAATGCATAACTAATTTTAAAATTTCTGATGATGTATGCGCAACACATAGGTCAATATGCATTTAGGAATCAGAGGACGAGTTCTCCACGTACCTTAACTTTGCAAGCTAGAGAGAAGCACATAACATGTATGTCTACACGTATATGCATTTAGGGAGCAGAGGACATTTCTCTATATGCCCGGACCTTACAAGTAAGAAAGATGTATGCAACACATAGGCCGATGGCACCATATGCTTTTAGGAAACAGAGGACGAATCCTTCACACACACGGCCGTTACAAGGTAAAAAGAAAGTCAAATAATATCTTCGATAGGTACTGAGTATTATAAAAGAAAGATGCCAGGACGACGTTTCGACTTGTTCACGCCTTAGTCCGTATTAGATGAAATCTACAACTGCACACATGCTAACACTGATTAAACAATGAGAGGTGAGGCGGCGTCAACCGTTCATTGATACCGTATCCCCCTGGTCATTTCAACAATACTGAGCGAATTTCAATGATGAAGTTCAAGCAATTTCAACCATCCCAGGAACTTAATTGTCGCACCTTGTCTACATGAATGCTAGCCTTAAGGATTAACTTGTGTGCATCTTGTCTAACCCATATTTAGAGGTAGGAGAATTATATACATATCGATTTTAATAAAACTTGCATGAATTAAATACGATGAATTAACAATTTCACACAGATGCATTGACATCAACAGTTGACAGTGCTCGCATTGCTTTCATAGCATTAACAGTGCTCCATTATATAGCTCAGTATCATTCACTACATATAGAGGAGCCAATTCCGTATAAATTGCATATAAGGGCTTGATAGGGAGCGTGACAATGTAAAAGAACCATTTGATTAGCTCCTACGGAGTTCCAAAAAATGACAGAGATGGAAACCGCTAAGGTTAATTCAGATATCAATTCAAAACTCTATGAATAACAAACTATGAGGATGTAAACTTATACAAAAGTCACATGCCACGTACTACTCTTCTGACTGGTCAACTTGGTATGGTGACCACAACAAAATGAAGCTTCAAAGTCACCTCTCCCCTTACTGGGGGGGGGGGGAGGGTTGGTCGGCACTGAGAGAGTCAGACCTTTCTGGAGCACTGTGGTACCTTTAGTACGGATGCTCTTCCTGTCGACTTCCAATGACATTTTTGGGGCTAGATCTCTGGACCAAAAGATCGCTAGGCTAAGTACTTAGCCTCTGTGCCACGGAGACCAACAAAGTTGGCAAAAATTCGAATCAGCTAATCGGTCGTTCATCACCGATTTAGCAATTGGCATGCTGCTTGTCAAACGGCATTGTCTGAATATGGAAGGATTTACAACATCATCAATCATTAGAATTCTGTGTATTTATTACTCTCAGAATGAATGGTCATTGAATGAACAAACATTTGACAGTCACAATGCGAAATATGCACGTCTGGCATGCGTGATCATAATCGTAAGAAGCAAGTCTCATCAGGATTAATTACTACAGTTTGATCAAGAGAAATTTACTCATTTATCATGAATTTAAAATTATTGATTGAATCAATTTTTCGTTAACGACGGCTACAGTCTTCCTTTTGTAATTTGCTAGAAGAATATTTTGATTTTTTTAAAATTTTGTGTAGCCGATGCTGCCATTAAAAGTAATGTTCCCTTCATAAGCACTGCATTTCGTCTGCCACAGCCCTTGTCGAAGTGTTAAGTATAATTTTCTGAAATATAGTTTTCAAAATGTAAAAATTACTTTTCATCAGTTACACAAAATTATCAATTAAAATCAAAATCAAGTTATATTACATCAATGCCACTCAAGGAGAATTATTTTTACTTTTCATATTAAGGCAGTAACATAAAAATCAATTAAATGATATTTCTCCTAAATGACACAATAATCAGCTTCATGCTTTTTGTTATCTAATTCTTCGAACAATTCTAAACATATATATCTTTTATCTAAATTTCTCGGGGTTTCCATGAATATTTTCATTAATGCGCATAACGTCCAGATGAACCTGGTAACCTGCATCAATAAACCAAAAGAAAATTTACAACAGTGCATTAACAGATGATGTATTTTTTAGTAACCGTACTATAAATAGTCTACAGAACTGAGATCGATCTTTATTAATTGCATCTCATTGCACAGGAAACATCCATCATAGCTTTTTATCCAGGTTAAAGGGAAGCTACCTTCTATGAAAAATGTCACCTACTTTATCCTGCAGAATTTTCAATAGGCTACACCACGAGGCATGGATCAAGGTAGAGGTTGCACAGCGAAAAAAATAGAAATTTAGATTACTTTAGATAATAAGAGGAAATATAGCAGACCTTCTATGTTTACTCAATTGTCATCATCAGAAACTCATCAGACGGAGGAAGGTCGCAACTCGTTATATTCTTAACGCTCTCAATCCGATCAAGGAGGTTAAAATGCATATGTGTAGCGCCGGCCACAGTCCACTACGAGGCCAAAATATGCCGACTGTTGCTTGTTGTTTCATCTTTGCATGTATTACATAAAAATGAGTCAGCATCGCCATTATCATTTGGTCATTGAAAAGGTAAGAAACGTATGGCTTAGGCCCTCCGCTGTAATAACGGTTACTGCAACTACGGTTACCCTGGACAGCATTTACAATTTCATTGTTGTGTATTGAACGGTACAACTCGCAATTAAAATAATGAATTAAGGAAGCGCTATGTCGATGATAAATTCTATGGGAACGTTTTTGTTGCTCTGATTACTTATTTGATTAAAGCTAACTGTCCCAGGATTAATGTGAATGGTACTGAATAGAATAACTGAACCATCAAAATCGACGCGCACTACATCATTCTATAACACAATAATGACATAGAACAATGAATATGACGATGAATTTTTTACCGAGAATTATTTACTGTCAAAAGCTGTACATAAAAAAATTGCCGGTCTTTAATACAGCTCAATTCAACATTTCCAATATATCTTATGGTTTTTTTGTCTGAAGATGATCTAAAATTTGATATCGTTGGTCACAGCTGGTCAGTTGTATTGAGGCCCCTTTCAATAATTGCAATATAGCACTGTCTGTGGTGATTCACGAGCAGTGTTCCTACTTGCATTTTTCAAAAAAATTCGGACATCGAAAAAAATTAAGGCATTTTTCCTAAATCGCAATTTCATTGTTATGCATATATCTGATCACATTAGGATATTTCCTCGAGTAAAGCACCCTATTTTAAGCTGTTAAGCTCAATTTTAACGCCTATACTTGAATCTGACGCTAATTGAAAGCAAATCTGTATCGGAACCAGTACCGACAACATATTGTAGAATGCCATGTATTGTTCGTTTTTAATTCATAACCTAACTTACAAGCGAAAATTTTAACAAAGCAAACTTACATGTAGGTATTCTAATATAACAGTGCTTATAGTTGATACTCTGAAGCTAGTGTTTGCATGTTTCATTTGTTTTGCTATTCTTCATAAGTGAATGAATAAAAATTAAAGTCCGTCGTAGCGACTTTGCACGATTTGCTATGAAAATCGAGTAGTGACTACTTGTGAGAAAAGTCTACGAATTGAAACTTTTGATCAAGACCATTATTTATACCAAATAAGCAAAGTTGAAATCATACTGGCATCCTAGAATTTGTTGGAAATACGTTCGTGGATGGCCCTAGCAGTGGCATGTACTCCACAGTTGCAGTCACGGAGTCAAGTCAAAATGGTCCTCCTGCGAAATGGTCTTAAACAGTTAAGATAAAACTAGATGAGGAAAGAAAACTATGGCACTCCCTTTAGTTTAGCGGCTTAAATAAAATTGAACAGTTAAAAGTAATTACACGGCAATTTCGCGACGCAGTCTCTGTTTCAGTGCACTAAAAAGAAGGTCACCTTCTTTTTAGATGCAAGCAGGGCAGAAACGTGTACTTTCCTATTAAGTGTGCGACTAGTTTTTGATTATGATGACCTTCCATTTTTAGTTATCGGAAAAGTCAAGGCCACTCGCATGAATCAAGTCAACACTTCTTAATGGCGCTGACCAATTATGCGACTGCAGGATCACTGACATTATAAGGTATAAAAATGTTTGGCGTCATAAAAGTCGCAAGAAATATCGATCTACTTCTAAAAAACATTTTGTTCACAATGAAGAAATCAGGACTTCATCTATGATGAAATTTTAAGTAGTCAACATCACATTTCACTTTTCATCAGTGTTGCGATTCTTGGCGTAGGGTTAAAAAACGCGCAAGGTCGAAAAACACGCGCACATGTATTTCCTTACAAATAAGCCAAAATGGCAACTATGATCGCTAATATTTGATGAAACGAATTTTTACAAAGCTTAAATTTGCAGATCAGATAGTAAGAGCTTTGGTATTTTTCAGGACAAGTCAAATACACACGTGCCTGAAGTGGTAGATGCATACGAGCAGTGGGCCTATAGGCTATCCATTGAGTGAGATGTTAATGAACCTAAATGATCTTTGATAGGCTATACATGTGGCTTATCTAGACACTGCATGTAATTTGAAATTTTGAAATCTTGATTTTGATATTTTAGAACCAAAGTTTTCTATTATCAAAAATTAAAAATAGAAGTCGAAAACTTAAAAAAACGCGCAAAATGGATAAAAATGGAAAAAACACGCTTACACGCGCAAATTGTCAAAAAAACGCGCGCGCGTGTAAACACGCGCGAATCGCAACACTGCTTTTCATATATATATATATTGTTTGAATTTTCTACGACAAAAAAGGTTATAGCAACATAACTGTCATAACTATGAATTCATTGACCAGCAACCAACATACAATTAGGCTACTGCAGTTGAAACGAAGTGAAAGTCTGAGTCGTATCGCTAACTAAATGTGCGTGACTGTAGATCACAAAAACCTAGTAGGAATTTGAAAAGTTTTCATGGAGCACAGCGACACGACGCATTTGATATTGAAGCGTTCAGAAAACATACGTGTAGGGCCACAACCACTAAATTCAAACTTCGTAGTGATTGACAGCTTGATCAAATATATCCAATGCATCGTTTTTATGTCTGAAGTAAGCCACGAAAAACAGATTTTCTGTATAACATTAATGCTCTTGGCATATTAAGTGTTGTTGATAAAAAATGATAATCAGATTTATTCGGATGGGAATGCTACGGCAATTTCATGAAATTCCTAGGATCATGAATGCGCAGAATATCTTGGCATGAATAAGGTTAACAATAAGGCCTAGTTAACATTTTCAAAGCTCTATTTAGCAGAAATCCTTTAAATGAAAATATAATCTTTAACGTTAATTATTAAGGTCAAAGATTATATTTTCATTTAAAGGATCATTGTCAAATTTTCCACTTAATGTAATATGAAAAATGTTAAAGCAGTATTCTTCACTTCTTAGGTATAATGTTAATATTGATTTAACATAGACGGAATAACATTAAAAACCGTAGTTAACAACTTTCATCAGTCATGAGTTAGAATAACCTCTCCGAATAGCACATTTCTACGGATGTCAGTGATGGCCCATAACAAAAGAAGCGGAAAGAAAGTTCAACGTCATGGAAATGAAGATGCTCAGGTGGTCGCTGGGACTCACACGGCTCGACATCTCTGAGAAAATGATTGAAAGCCGACTTAGTTGGTATGGCCACGTTCTCAGATCGGAAGAAGAAAGCGTCATCGGAGCAGCAGCAAGGCTGGATGTGAGCGGTAGAAGACCAAAAGGCCGACCGAAACAAAGGCTGATCGATACCCTCCCCGGAGATTTGAACTTGAAGAACACAAACCTACACTCAGACACTCGGACACGGAGCAGAAGAGCAGACCCCGCACCGGCGGGAGCACGCCGACGATGAAGAAGAATAGCACTTGTCTGTCAAGGCACTGTACCGGTCCCATGAAGTAATCACAGAAACGCTCACGAATATACTTCGGTGAGGATATTATTCTTTGTGTTTCGAACCGTGCTGATAATAAATTTGTATCGCATTCGACGGTTTCTCTTCAAACAAACATCGCCTACTTCATCATCGTCGGATTCTCCATCAACATAAAACGGTGGGCAATATTGTAGGGCCTGGCGATTGCTGGTATCAATATTCTTCAAAACATTATGTAAAACAATTGTCGCTTTTATCACTGAACAAACTTTCTCCGGTTATAGAACCATTGGTCTTCTGTAAAATCTCCATCGAGATGCTACATGTAGAATACCAAAGGTATTCTCTGTTATCCGAAGTGCACGAGATACTTGGTAATTGAATATCGCATTACGGTCATCATCACTCTTTCCTGGGAACAGAAATGCCTCATTGGCTACAAGAACTGATGGCATTTTGTTTTCAGGACGTCTATCAGTCTCAGGTAGGTTTGGTAAGTTATCTGACGGAGGAAGAACATCACTTTCCAGCTCATCATAGATGTTTGAGTTGCTGAATGTTCCATCATCGGACTGTCTCCCTGGAGCACCAATATCAACCATGGTGAAATAGTAATTCGCATCACATACCGCTAGAAGTACGATGCTAAAACTCTCTTTGTAGTTGAAAAGCACAGTACCACTTTGAAAAGGACATTGAATGATGCAGTGCTTTCCATCTATAGCGCCGCAACAGTTAGAAAAATTCTACAGAGACCAAAATTCCTTTTTTGTCTGCTTAAAGTCTTCAATATTTGGCGGAGAAGGATAGTCTTCAGTCAGTGCGGAATATATGGCCTCGCAAGTCTCTTAAATATTGTTCTGCACACAGTTGTCCGAGAAACACGGCAACTGTTTGCGATACTTTGCTGAGAATCCCCCGTCGACAAAAATCTGAAGGTCATAGCAAGTCTCTCACTTGGAGAAATAGGTTGTCGCGGTCCTGTGTCAAGAATCAGAGGAGTGACACGTTTAAGAAGATATCTATAACTGTTCGGACTCATGCGCGTATCTCTGTCGTGTTCCAACATTTTCATGAATAATCGACACTCGCTTCTTTCACTCCTCAACAAGTAGATCGAGCGAACCAAAGACCCTGGACTTTGCCTGGATTTCTTCTTCTTCCGACGATGTAAATGTAACAACAGAGCAAATTTACAACGTTGATCACACTCCATTCTGTAATCTGACTGACGTTTTGTAAATGATGAATGAAATCTCTTTTTTAAGACATATGTTCATCGACCTCATGCATGCTGATTTTACTCTCGGTAGTAACATCGGTAGCGTCTTTAGCAACATTCGCGTCCTTCGCTTCACGGTTACGCGAATGATGTTCCTATGCCGCGAGCAAAAAGCGCACGCACAATTAACTTGATCGCGCGTCAAAGCGAAGTTAATGGAAACCAGCCTTTACGCTTTACATAGAGCAATCGAAAGTGATGTTCTTTACCCGTAAGCAATTTTCATTTACATTTCCTGTTATGGTCACAACGGCAGTGAAATACGGTGATATCTCTAGACTGATTAAAAAGTTATTCAACTTCTGTCTTAAGACTCGATGCCCAAAAATCGTACCATTTCTCGTATTGTGCTGTTCATGTAGGCCTTATATAAATCAACAAAACAACAACACATGGTGGACGCATTAGAATGTGCATTCTCACATGTACTCCATGTCTTCAGCTGTGTCGTCACGTGATAGTCCTACCAAAACATTGACTCCCCGTCCGATAGAGCTCACAACCTCTCCATCGACTGAAAGACAACAATGAGAAGAAAATCTATAATTTGAAACAAATTTAATGAAAAGCTGCCTACCAGTCACAGACGACTTCAAGACCCGCTGCACCACAGCACGCATACTTCCTGTAATAAGGACTTTCAAGCTATTAAAAAATATATTATTTTAAATTCTTAAAAGAGATTTCTAAACATAAGTAGTTATTTGTTGTCCCAGTCAACTGCGTGTGCTATGGTGAATTATCTACCTATGCTTCAGTATAGGTTGGAAAAAACATGTTATCAACCCATGTTTAAAGGCACCTTTGCACTAGTACGATAATAATAACGGAAAATGAAATAAAATCGCACTGCTAGTATAATATAGCTGCTACTCACCTTAGCCGGATTTTCTAAACGACAAAAAATCGTCGAACCTAATATTTTTGCGTACACAAATTTTGATGTCAGAATCATGATCAGCGTGACTCCGTGATCAAAATGCAAAATGGATTTTTTATTTCACGATCGAACGACTGCTTTTTTCAATGCTCCCTTCTATGAATTCTCCTAACATTGTGTCGGGCTGGTCTGGGTGGTATGATATTATCGTCGGCTTCGGTATTAAGGCCACAGTATGTTCTCGGAAAAGCGTATTCAGCAAAATTAGAAATAATACATATTCCATTTTGATTATTAACGGCCTTTAAGTTCATCCATATTATCTATTATGAGATAATTATGAAGGGTACAGAATATGCAGTTACGGCATACAAAATGGTGAAATTTATGTATAATATACTTACAGTAATTAAAGAAATTACAAGCAGTGATTGTAGAGTGCCATCTTCGGAAATTGTAATCAACAAGTATTTTTGCACTGATCTAAGATCACAGGGGACATTTTTTTATCGCTTTTGAAAAAATTTCCTGCTTTGAAGCATTTGAATGTTCATCAATTCAAAGAAAACATTAGGATAGTGATCTATCAGGACATCTATTGTGGAACTTGTAATGAAATGTATGCAATTGAATATGAAAATGCTATCTATAGAAACTAGAAGCTCAAAATGTACAAGTAAATTTCCCTACGAGAAACAGCACACGAAAAATTGTCATCTTTATTCAAACTATGATGATAAAATTCAAAAAAATGCTACATTGAATTTCAAAATGCAATTTATAGTAGCAAGGCCAACTCAAAATAAGGGTGTAGCAGAATCCGGTAATAATGTACTTGGATAATAATCAATGAATACGAAAAGAATCACTATCGAAAATTCGCATAGGCCTATACCGTGTATTCTACAGAGAGGACCGCATTCATGTTCTAGGCTCTGTTCCAGGCTTAAATCGGTGAACCAACCACAACATACTGAGCTGGCTGAAAATCTGATGAACACGTTAAATGAGAAGAGGCGAGAACGTTGGGTAGGAGACTTGCCTCAATTGATTTCAGTCATTCCAGCCGTAAAGCGTAGCGTACTTTCAATCAACGCACAGATGAAGAAACAAGAAAACCCCAACCATGCCCCATCAGCGCTAACTCCATCGCAAGCAAGCTAATCGACAATGGGCGACACACTGACTCGAACAAGGAATTCCGCAGGAAAATCAACCAAGAGATACAAGAGCTGAAGAGAAACGCCGACCCAGAAGACTGAACGTTGTCTTCTCTCTTCACAAAAGCTGAAATGTGAAAGCACTCAAAAAGATAATGACTGGCAAAGCCCAAGGTCCTTACCAAATAGCGCCCGAATTTATCACCTACTGCGGAGATGAAATGCTGTGTTGGCTGCGACAGTTTTCTCAAATTGCCTCTCTACACCACGCTTATCATACATATGGCGTCGGTCAGGTTACAGCTACCCTTAAGCCAAACAAGACAGCCCACGATGCAGAGAGCTATAGACCAAGTTTGCTTTGTGTGCCACTGAAGCTCCTGGAGCGAATGCAACTCATCCGCCGGGAACTATCATCGATCCCCAGCTCCCCCATGAACAAAATCTGGTTTCCGACGTGGCGGAAGAAGGTCAGAGTTGTACTCGTAGACCTGACAGCGGCCGAGGATTGAGTCTGGTTGCGAGGACTGCATTTGAAGCTCTTACGTTCATTGCCCGACGCCCAGGCCGTCGCCTTTATCATGGAACTCCTCAACAACCGAATCTTTAAGCTGAGAACCAACAACAGTCAGGTCAGCCGCATGAGACGACTTCGTAACGGTGTCCCACAAGGGTCCACGCTCTATCCCATGCTATTTAACATCTCAATCAGTGATATCCCTCGCACTTCATCAAAACAATATTTCTTTCCATTTTATGAAAATTGAGCTGAGATCAGATTTTATGTTATCTGAGTGCTTTCTATCTTCTGTTGAAACCGTGAAGTCTGAATCGATTTCAATTTTCCAAAATACGCCCTCGAAAATCGTGTTTTTGTACAAAACGCGATATATCAGATTTCCTTTCTTTTCATCCTCTTCGCAGCATTTGTGTTACTAATTGTGTGAACTACAGTCCGTTTCATAAAAAGTGGATCATCCTAAAATGTGACTAAATAAAACATAAGTATGATACAGAAAGCATTTTTAATGTTATTTCATGTTCCTAATCTATTTAAATGTCCTTATATTATCTGATAAGCTATGATACAGTAACGGTTCTTAAAAAGCTAATATTTTGTGGCCCTACCCTTATTGTCAATGACATTACCAATTCGTCTAGGCATTGATATGCTGATGATATATGATATATGATGATGATATTGCTGATTTTTAACTGATCTAACTTTCTCCACTCTCTTTTCAATAGTGACGTAAGTTGTGATACGCCATCTGTAGGTAGCAGTGAACGACGAACGTTACGTTTTAGAATACTCCATACATTTTCTATGGGATTCAGATCAGGAGAACGAGCTGGCCAAGATAATGTCCTAAGCCCTAATTGAGACTTGCATAAGTTGACTCTACTACTCCTGTGACACGTAGCACTATCATCCATAAATAACCAAGTCGATGGATCACCAAGTTGATCTGTCATTTGGCCAATGTTCATTCGTAAAACATTCACATAGTGTTCAGAATTCATGGTTCCTTGCTGTATGTGCAGTTCAGAGCGGCCATTTGGTCCAAATGCCAGCCCAAATCAGTAGAGTCGCACCACCTTGTACCCGGGGACGATGTAAATGTCTCGGAATTTCCTGATCAGATTTTATCCATAATCTCAATCGACCATCACTATCCTTCAGACGGACTGATGCCTCATCAGACCAGACAACCCGATCCCATTGATTTCGCCAGTGACAATGACTCATTGTATGCTGAGACGTCTTTTTGTATGCTGATCTGATAATTCGATCTGAGAGGGCCTCTTACAGCTCTTGAAATTCGACTCAATAAGTCTTCTACGAATAGTGGACTTAGAAATAGACGAGTCTAGTAGAGCAATCTCAGTTAACGAGAGACTTGGATCAATTTTAACAAATCTCAAAATTAGGCGGTCTCTACGTTTGGATGTTTTGCGTGGACGGCCAGAGCCCTCTTTATGACAGAGTCGAAAATCATCATTATGCCATCGATGCACATTTGTGTAATGGACATTTAGTCGCTTGCTTGTAGCTCGCAAAGAAAACCCTAGTTCTAGCAAGGCTGACACTTTGCCTTTTGTGAATGCGATCTCGTTATTGTTCATTTGTGCTTTGTATTGTTTTCAACCGTTAAGAGATAGATTTCTAGCTGAAAGCAATCAGGAGTGCTGCCAACACCACCGCAACGAAGTCAGGAAGCTATGGAACATGAAGTCCAGTTAATCACATGTAGCAGTTACATTATTGTTGATGAATAATGGTGCTATACTGGCTCTGATTGACCGATTTTCTTTATTTTTGTTTTGTTTGATAGCTTTTGGCTTGTAGAACAACATATTACATAACAAAGGAAACAAATGTAATTTTATAAGAGTGAGATATGATTTTGTGTAACATTGCTAAATGAAGATCAAATTATCTATTACTTTTTTTATCTATAACAGGAAAACAACTCAATATTCATGCTTGAAATTTCCAACAATGATACTAGTAAGCACAACTGACATATCTTGCAAATTTCAGAGAAATTCGTTCAAGTTTGGCGGAGTTAGACAAAGTTGAAGTTAAGGCGATGTTTAAGGGTGATCCATTTTTTATGAAACAATCTGTATTTCTCCAAATACATTCTTATAATAGCCTACAAATCGTTCACGACTGACACATGGATATCTATGGTTGCATATTGACCCTGGTGAGTCACCTATAGCAACCTCGTCTGCTGTCTGATTTGCGAAACTTGGCCGCTTCATCACTCGTTATCATGGATATGAAGCTGTTGTACTTGCATAAAGGGGACGAAGGACAGGAACATGATCGCTTCGGCTTTGCATCATTTTTTGTTCACATTGTTGCGGATCAACTTTCTGAATTCCGTACACCACGTTTATTTTCCGATTCGTGTTGCGGCCAAAACAAAAATATCAATGTTCTGTCCATGCTATTCAGTCTTAGAAAGAAGAAATTTACTTTTTTTTGGATATCGATTTCTATTTTACAGTGCGCGAGCACAGCTTTTTGCCTGCGGACAGAGTATTTGGAAGGATTGAAAAGATATTCGAAGATGAGAAACCATTCTCCTTCCATCTGAGCACATTACTATTCTTCAAAACTATGGAACGGTTCATATTTATATTGAAGACTGGAATGCTTTTGATTTTAGACATGAATCGTTGCCTTACTGCACCACAAACCGGACTTCCAGAATTAGCAACCCAAAAGTAGGCGTACTTTTATTGACTACATTAATTAAGAACAGCTACATAATAAAAATTCATCCGTAAACTGCAACGAATTTGATAATTTACTGTGTCTACTTTGACCGACTTCGTGTAGGGTATATTCAAAAAGGTCTCACTATTGTTGTTCGTGCGGATGTTGTGTGGCGGTTTATGTAAATGGTTTTTATTGAACATTTTAATAGTGATCAATAAGTGATTTATAGGATAAAATTATCTCGACGAAGTGGCAAAAACTATTGAGTTGCTGTAATTTACATAATGCAAGGACATATCGCGTTTTGAAAATAAAATACTTAAATATTGCGCTTTTTTACCTAACCCCGCTAGACCCCGCCGTAAATACCGCTAGATCACTGATGGTCAGCGCGAAACTTATAATTATATTATCTAGTACCCTATATAGCATTACCACATTAGATATGTGACTATGAAGTCATTTCAAAAGAAACAGCATTTCTGAAACATTTCTTTGCGATTTCTGAAAAATCCGAAAAAAGGACATATCGCGTTTTGCAATCGAACTCTTCATATCCTAAACAAGGACATGTAGTTACTCCACGACTATCTGAAGACTTGGCGCCTGAAGCTGAGTATAGCTAAAACAACAACTTCCATCTGTATACCTGAGACAGCCGCCACCAGTTAACCATAACCGTGGATGATGTCACACTCCCGAATGTTGATTACCCTATCTATCTTGAGGTAACTCTCGACCGCACGCTGACCTATAAAAACCACCTTCAGAATATCCAAAAGAAAAATCAGCATGCGGAATGGTCTCCTTCGATCCTTAGCGGGCACTAGCTGGGGAGCGCGTACCTCAACTCTACGGACAGCTGCCGTCGCATTGGTATAGAGCACAGCGGAGTATGCATCACCAGTTTGGTACCGGAGCGCACACACAAAGGTTCTTGACACGACACTCAATTAGACAATGCGCATCATAACCGGCTGCTTACGGCCGACAGAGAAGTCTTTCCTCCTAGACCTCGCAGGCAGTGCTTTATCCACTCTTAGTGGTTCAGGGGGATTTCCTTAAGGGGGTTCTGAAAATTTATGCATATCTCATCAGGCAATGAGCAATTGTGATTCCTTATGTACAATATCAATGGGCCTGTACATATGACATGTCACTGATATGATTTGTTCATAAATACCTCAGAAATATGCCTATTTTAGGCCTATAATTTCGAGACGATAGAAGTGTTTTTAAATTGTAACTTTTAACTAATCACTTGTTGCAGAATAATGATCACTTTATTGTCTAAAGTTATTTATTTGATCGCCACTATAATTCACATCAATCAATCATCATTACATTACATCATTAATTACATTGACATGTACGCGTGTCAGCAGAAGTGATTACATCTCGCTGCAGCGGGAAAGGAAAGGATTATTGATTTTGCTTTGTCTATGGATAGATAAGGAGTGAAGTCGCAGTCTGCAGCTAGCGGAGCGTCATTTAAGCTATTTACAATAGAAAGGGGATTTAAAGATCTCAAAAATTTAGAGGTCCATCCTGCATCTAGTGTATGATTTTAGTTATGTCTTCCATCATAGGGGGAATTCTGACATTCAGGGGGGAGTTCCCCCAAAACAGGGCTGGATAAAACACTGCTCGCAGGAATTGCACCTGCCAGGATACGACGCAACTCGCATGTCGAGAATATTGCCACGCCTGCCAGTGTAATACAGCATATCCTCCATTACTGCGTCACCGGAGCCTCCTCGCTACCAAATCGGCGTCTGAAGTCACGCAGGCCCTTCTCCCTCCATGCAATTCGTCTCCTCACCGACGGTTTCGACCCCATGGTTACGCACACCAATGTCATCGAAGGACCTCACTTCCTCAATTCCGTTTACCCCCCCCCCCCCCCAACGAGCCAGACACTTCCGCCTAGAGCCGATTTGCCTCGCAAGTAGTAGGTTCCTCTCAATCGATTACGCTCTAACACAGATCGAGTAGCAGCGACTCTTCAAAGCCGAGGCCTGCAAACTTGTGCTTGTGATCACACGCCTCTAACTGTGGAGCACATCATCACTGACTGCAGTGCGAACAATTCCCCTGGCAACCTCCAGCTGTTCCGAAATCCCGATGAACTTTTATTGATTTGGCTAAACGAGTTGTAGATTGATTTGCAATTTTGTAACCTCTGAGTTACACATTATTGACATTGAGAATTTTGGAAAATCAATGGGATAACGAAGCATATTCATATAATTCAATTTGTTTTTTACTTCGTCGGAACAAATCGAATGTAATTACAAGACAAAATTGCAGAAATTATGGGTGTATTTGTACGCTTTTGGTACTTTTGATGGCCTACATGACCAAGTAGCTCCTGATAGCTCCAGTCATTCCAAATAGTCAATCGTCATTGAATCATTTGTTTTTTCTAGAACCTCAGGAATACACAACGATTCATTCTGTTGTCAGGTGTTAATGTTTCGGAGTCAAACGTGTGTTCTTTCACAGTAACGATGGTTCCTGTAGTGATAAGCTGATAATTCTTCAATAAAAGGAGAGATTGACATCGAATTTTCAAAAAGATCATGCAATCACAGTGGCTTTCAAACGTAACTGGTGTTTCGGCCACGAATAATAGTTTTACTTAGAGGCAATATCATTATGAAGACTGACTAAACCTTTTGATAGTAATACAAGCCAATTTATCAGGATTTTGACATTTATTCATCTTTCGTCATGTAACCAATTATTCACATCTTTTCGACATTGATATCATATTCTCCACAAATCATAGATAAATATTTTGCCTGATGATCCATGATAACTGATTCGCAGTGAGTTTTGATTGACAAAATGGTGTGATGCAATAGGTCAAAATTCTAGACAGTATACAACTTTTGCCTTTTTTACAGTCAAGGTGGACCCCTAGATGTAAATTCACATGTAAGCTGTGTTTACCAAATAGAAAAGTAAGATCAGTGAGCCTAAAGAAAATCACGATAGGCCTACTTTTACAAATCCATATATTTCGTCAATGATCAGAGATAAATTATCAGGGCCTACAAGTCGACCTATTCATTCTCATTCCTTTTACCGTCAAAATCCAGCTTTATTTTGATTTTGCCCGTCTCTGAATAACAGCATGGTTAGAGGTACTTCAAAAGCAAGAAATTCTCCCTACGGTGCGGACTGCTTCTCATATAATTTTGTGCGGAAATCGATGCATTATCTTCTTGATACTCGCAAGAGATGCACTAACTGATTTCGAATACACAAAGTCGAAGCATCTTCGAAGCACTATTTATTTCCTCCCTGTAATATTAAATCAACAAAACTGTCACTGAGTAGCTTGGCCACCAACTGCAATCATAAGATTAACGCTGGACGCGAAAATTCTAAAATAATTCAACAGACGGAATTCTTCTACACTAGACTGATGTGCAATTGCATACATGATAGAAATATCAAAAACAGTACTGTCTTGTTGATCCGATTTATTAAGATATTCATGCTCTTTGATATGTACACGACAAAGGACATTAACAAAAATAAAACGTGTTAAGGTCATCTTAAGTATAAGATATATCATAATCTATGAGTGAGATCCTTCGAACCCTGTGTGTCTTCAACGTCTTCCTCTTCCTTGGTTCGAATAGCAAAGTCAACAAGAAGAGGGATATGGTCCGAAGCATGAACAACGTTCGGAATTCCTGCCACTCGTATGAATTCTGACTTTCTCACAGTGTCACAGTACATAACCAGTCGAAGACTGGCCGGAGTATAAAATATGTGGTCAACACAGCAAACGTCGTGAGCAGTGAAGGAAGTCACTCGGCGTTCGGAGCGGTCTGTTCCCACTGGAGGAGGGTAAACAGTAGCAAAATCAAATGGATGAGTCAGTTCAATACTTTTCTCTTTTAATTCACCTTCTTCACACTCGTCGTCAATGTCTGAATGATTTTCAGTCTCATTCGTCTCTACAGTGAATCGACAGTTCAGACTAACACCCGCTGGGGGTAGATCACCTGAGGATAGTCGTTTGTCTGTTGGTTCTCCCCAAAATGCAGATAAATTTTGGTCCGATATCTCCGATCGCTTCAGAGCGAGAAGATCTGGGAGTCTACCAGAAACCAGAAAACGAAACAGTGGAGATGTCGGCTCGGAATTAAAATCTCCGCACAGGAGCACAGAATGATAACCAGCCTGTGGATGACCTCTTCTTGCCATTTTTTCGATCGAAGCAAGAAGGACCGAAAGTTGGGCGAGTTTCACATCGCCGCGATTGGCGTTAAAATACAAATGCGTGTTGGCAACGCAGATTGGAGGGAGTGCGTTGGAAGAACACGATGAGATGGGTTGCAACAACATTAAAACTCCAACATTGTCTGCTCGGAGCACTGGACTGTTTTGTCGGAGAAATCCGATCAACTCCACGTCCAACAATTTAAATTTGCTGCTCCGAAATACAATTGCCACGCCATCGTGACCATTTCTTGTCTTGTTCTTGAAATGAGATTCAAAACCTGAAAGATAATTCAGATATTAGGATTGGAAATATCTTACGTACAAAATTTCATCAAAATGTAGCTTTACTGTTAGGAATAGCAACGTCATCCACAAGCGTTAATGAGCGTAATTTAGTCTGAAAACATTAAGCACATCGCTGGTCAAGTAGCCCTTTACACCTGTGCCATATTATTCGTGCTCATAACTTCCCGCGTATAACTGGCGACCGTTCGACGAATAAAGAATCGCTGAAGGTAGAGGATTCTTTGGTGAAAGTCATAAGTAATTGTAGGGCTTGAGGGTGTAGCTGACGCGCAGTTGACGTTATCAAAGTGATACTTGCATTCGTCAAATGACGAGAACGGACATTAACTTTTTTAATCAAAAATGCATGCGCGCGGAATGTAGATACGCTTCATGTTATACACATTTTACAGGCATGGGATTGAACCAATTCTAAAAAGACGGAATTTTAAAGAGTAGGTGAATCAGCGGCGCATGGCGATTGGTGGAAAATTTTGAGGTTATACAGTAATTCCCCAGAAAGCCTAGAAATCGTCTAATTAAAAGGCTTAATATTTAACACAGGTCTTTACTTTTTAACTATTTATATGACTTAATATAATAATTAAAATACATGGGTATTAAAAACACCCCATCGCCAAAAAGTGCTTATTTTGCTTATCAAACGAAATTATCAAAATGATTTCAAAAAGCCGGAATAGCCGGAAAAATCCCATGCCTGATTTTATTGAGTCAGTACAAAACACAATCTTAGAAAAAATCTCTTCGACTGACTTTGTCGTTCAACTGAATCACATGAATGCTAAAGTAATACAGACTATAGATATACAAATTTGGGAACTCTTCATTTGATGATTCTACAGAAGCACTTCAAGCGTCTAAGCCTGATGATTGTGCAATCACATTGCTGCTATAGATCTGTGCATCAAAGGAGCGATTTCAGTGATTGTCGAACGGCCGCTAAATGACAGGAGATGTGCAGTCGAAAAACCTCGAGTACCAACAATAATTATTTCAGTGTTTTTCAAACGTAATATTTCATGAGTGCACATTGAAGAATAAACATTTTTTTGTGAATCATTTCAATGGGAACAGTTTGATGTAGTGCCTAGAAATCACTCACTCGAATGAGGCGCTTCAGAAACGTTTTCCTCCTAAATAAAATCCATAAGAATGATTCGATAAGTGAATTGCGAGCATGAAAAATTCATTTAAACCAGCGCGGTCTATTTCTCATTCCCTTTAATTCTGATGAAATAATCTCATTGTAAATGCAGCAATAGCCAACTATCACTTTAATGCCAAAAGACTTTCTCTCCCGCATCAAACAAGCGAAAGTCCACACAGAAAGAAAAATCGCAACTTCTCTTGGTTCATCTTCGAAACGCCAGACAACACCTAGTTGAACACCAATACTGCATGATCAGATTGCCAAATACTCAAGCAGAGTGATCCAGACAAGCGATAATGAACATTTCGTTTCAGGAGAAATGCACTCTCACTAGATAGATAAAAATCGATGAAAATCTGTAGCAGCTGTCATTGAAAATCTGCGCATATGTTCTTGGTGTGAGCAAGTTGATAAGCCACTTTCTAGACACAAGCTCACTAAAGATTTATTCCTAATCCATACAGATTCTGATTGGTATAGTGATCAATTTATCAGTAAAACTCCAAGCTTCGTATATGCAGCAGACTGCATTGGAAGCAGGATTGGCAAAAATCATGATTTCTTTAAAAAAATAACCAAATATGGAGTTTTTATTTAAATGAAGTTTATGATTTCATTCAGATATTTTGATTTTGACAATCAAATTTCTACTTACAGTCCATTTCCTAAATCGTTGCACAGCACAAAAAAATCTTGTATCTTTTCGAGTTGATCGCCAAAAACAGAAGCGTGTTTATAATTGTCATCGTTGTTGAAAACAGATTGGATCGCTTCTTGAAGACTTTAATGGCTCGATAAAAACAAAAGTTAGCTATGTACAATAAAATCCGCAAGTACTTCGTGTCACTGACACTTCTATGGGCGCTCTGATTTAGTGATTCCGACACAGACTATTAAACGCCGCCAGCAATGGAACTAAGTTCACTAAGTTCACTGATGAGATACGATCCACAAATTGCGAAGGACGGAGATATCTACAGAGAGAACAGCAAAAGGTCAAGCAGCAGCTTAAGAGTGCAAGAATATTTGACTAAGAAGATATTTAACAACCTCGGTTGGCTAATATAATAGCCAACGCACAAACAATAGCTACCAGAAATAGAAGAAAAGTTAGTTAGACTCGGATAGCTAATAGCACAACGCACAAAATGAGTGTACTACACTTAGAAATTAGGCAATTCATATTTTCTGTTTATGGATGGTTTGAGTAATTTAATGAAACGAGCTTCGCTAAGACGACAATCAACGGCATTGCTGCTAATATCGATAATATCTAAATCAAAGTGAGAAAGGTCGATATCATTGTAGTTATGTATTTTGCTACCATGCTCATATAGAGCGTTCTTTTTATTTTTGTTATTACAGGCCTCCCAACGAATTTTAGTGAGAATATAGGCTAAAATTATAGGTCCCAAAAAAATATATAGGCTTTTATAGGTTTTCATAATCTTATTATGTATAGGCATATTATTGTTTAATTGAAATTAAATTTATCATGTCATCAATCTTGTTCAATTACATGTGAAACTCCAACCAAACTAATATGATCGTTCACGTAAATTCGATTGCAATTAATAAGTAGGTTTATTATGAGAAGTAGATAAATTACGTAAATGACAAAGTAAAATACGTTGAAAATTGAAGTCAACGACTATCATCCAATACATGCATTAATACGTTCAAGTGCTATTTAACTTTATGAATATCTTGTACATGTAGGGAGCTATAAAATATTGACATTCATTATAAAAAAACAACTCTATTAAAAGATTACAAACTTCTCGGTTATTTGAGAAAGCAGTCTTTGGAAATTAAGAAAAATACTTCGTGAATTGTAAAGTTTTGTACAAAATTTACTTACAGCTTTACCGAACAGAAAACTTCAAAACAAACACTTGTAAAAATGTCCAATCTTTCCACTAAAAAGTTAAAAAGTTCAATAACTGAAAATGTGACACTAGTTAAATAATCTATACAAAAAATGAGGACAAGCAAATTGCTATCACTACAGTCAACTATCTCTCATCAACAGAGTTGAAGTTCGTTATTACAGTCTTTTTTTCTTTATTGTCATTTCGTGGTAAGTTGTCATGAGCTGCCGCTTTTTATTCTGTAATTCAAGTTGCTTCTTTGCGGATGTTTCGATTTTTTCTTTTGCCAATCGCAAAAGATCTGATGCTATACTGATGCCATCCATATCATTCTTTCTTATGCTTTCATCGAGACGGGTTTGTGCATCCTTTAATAGAAGATTGGCTCTCGACGTTTCAACGTTAATGTTTTCTTCGTCTTTCGCAATAAGACATGTTTGCGCGTCCATTTTTTCTATTTTTCATTGTGTTCCTTTTCTGCTTGAATTTCTTTTTCTTCGCGTTCTTTCTTTTCCTGTTTAAGTTTTTCCGCCTTTTTCCTTCCTCCAATTCCTGTTGATAAACCTTCGAAGATGCCCTCGCCACGCTGATAAAGTCTTTTGTGATGGGAACGTTTGTAATGCCATCAAATGATCGGACAGTGTCTTTACATGCTCTTATTCCGATTACAGATTTTGCAGAAAGCGCTGTTCTATCCGTACCAAGCAATCATTTATTAACTGAAAGTCCCCTTTCTGAGTCGGCATTGCTGTGAGCCAATGTGAGAGCTGCTTTTACGACACGGGAAAGATTCGGGCATTTCTTTCTTCCACTTACTAATTCATGTTCTAGTATCTGAGACCAGAATTCATCAATGCGGATTTCATGAATGTCTGACTTAACTTTTTCTTCACCGTACAATTTCCATTCGTCGATGATTTTCACGATGTCGTCATCTTTGAGAAAAGGCATCGCTTCTGCTATGATTTTGATATAGCGGCATCCTTTCTTGTTGGATTGTTCTTTTGGATGTAGTACGCGGAGGGCTCGAAGTATTTTGTTATCATGTGGAAGCTTATCGATCAAGTACTGCGATGCAGTTTGGTAGAACGACAGTATCTGTTTCATGACTTCATCCTTCGATTTCGATTCGACCTTCTCAATCGCGTCTCTGACTGCATGTCCGATTTCAATATCTTCATTAGCCAAATGATTCTGTGACACATCGATTGATTTCAACTTCTTTGAGTTTTCTTTTACATAACTCTGGTTTTGAAAGCGGAACAAGACAGACTTTATCAAATCACACATAGAAGGATATAGATAATGTATCAAGGGGCCTTCTGTTTGAAAGACGATGAGATATTTATCAAAAAGCGGTTTCACACAAATGAGAAAATGGAGTTGAACAAGCAATTTTTCATTTCTTAGTTTCTGACAAATACGCTTATACCTTGCTGTCGACAGGACTCCGCCTTTTGAGGATGGAACCACTTCCAAAAAGTACTTCTTTAGTGCAGTCAATTTGTCCCGAATTTTGATAAGGGCGTCCAACAACGTCAACCACCTTGATTGCGCGTATCTAATGAAACCATTTTCATCTAAATCTAATTCCACTTGAACTTGATCAAAATCTTCTCGTCGACAAGACGATATTTTGAAGAAATAGTACAGATCAATAGCAAGTTCCTCACATTCCAGTCCATAATTTTTGAACAGCTGCTCTGAATGCATTGTGCACAGTGTGGATGGTACAGAATCCAATATCAACAAGACCTATAGTGAAAGGATTTTATATAGCTTTAAGCCAACTTATGAAAAAATTCAAAACTTTTAAACATGTCCACGCAAAATCATTAGGGTATTTTTTGGGTCTCGCACAGACTTGAAAGCAGCCCAATAGAGTTGAAGATTAAACTAGTTTCAAATGATATTCTAATTCAGCGTTATGTTTTCCTTTCATAATATTTTGATGATTCCAAAGTCAAAATACAAAGAGTGTAGCTTACCTTCTTCATCAGGAGCGAAGTTATTAACTATAGATAATAATTTCACTTCTGAATGACAAAGGGCAACAGTTAAAATTGAGTTATACATTAAACATCTAGTGTAAAACATCTTAATTGTAGGCAACCGGGTCTCCCAACTCCATAAATTTTGCCTGAAGTCCATAAACAGTCATTTTATTAACTATTTTAAGTTCAGGTTTTCCACAATTATAAAAACATGTACATGTATGTTCAATTCAATAACAAATTATAAAATGGATAAACAATACGAACAGTTCAACAACCAGACTGAACCAATCGAAAATGATTCAAGAGTAATAACTGCTGATCATTGGGCACACGAGGAACAAAATCAATCACCGACCTTCAAAAGACGAATAACACACAATCTGAAACCAGATAGTATTAAAAATTGCTTTCCTGATCGATAATCAAGAAAACTTACGTGATATGTAAAATAGCATAAGAAATGTGATCATCTCAGTTAAAAATCATAAGAAGTCCGAAAAAATAGGTTTATATAGGTTTTATAGGTTATTTTTTATAAATATATGTCAGTTTTTTAAAAATAGGTTTTTATAGGTTTTATAGGTTTTTTTGGGAGGCCTGTTATTAATGTCGCGTTTATGTTCATGATACCGTTTATTGAAAGGGCGATTGGTCTGCCCAATATAACATTCATTGCAGAAGTTACAGGTAAGTTTGTAAACCACAAAGCGGTCCGAACAAGAGTAGTTTCTAGGTAATATGCCACATAGATGACAATTAGTATGTTTGTTTCTATTTTGTTTTTTGTTAATGACGCTTTCTAGCTTAGGACCTAGTTTGCTAACTAATCTAATGGGTAGGTTGCATTGTTTTACAAGTTTGTTAAGTTTACGATTACAGCTATCACTGATATAATTTATTTTACAGCTAACTGTTTTGCGGTTATCACTTTTCTTTTTATGGTTCGGGTTGTACTTAATGTTAAGGATCTCGAGGTCTGAAAATCTATTATTCTTGAAACGTTGGTTAAGTTTAGACATAGCACTATCTTTCCTATTACTGTCTGAGCAACGCTGGGTGACGGAATGTCTGCTATTTCTTATATAATTACTTTTAATGTGATTAGGTACCCAGCTTTGTTTGTTAAGAGAATTTCCGGAATGAAGTTCTTTAGTGTACCATTGGTATTCAATTACATTATTCTCAATGGCGACACTAATATCTAGGAAGTTGAGAAAACTATTATCATTAGGTATTTCTACTGTAAACTTGATGTCGTTGGAGACAGAGTTGAAGGTATTAGTTATTTTAGTAATGCAATTACTATGTTTTACAAAAGGGCCTATAATAATGTCATCAATGTACCTGCCGTAGTATTGCGGAATAATGTTGTGATCCTTTTCAAGTTTATTTAAAGCCATCTTTTCAATATGATACATGTATATGATCGCGAAAGGAAGCGAGAAACGTGCTCCCATAGGGCAGCCTTTGATTTGGCGATATGTAACGTTATTGTACTGTATGTAATAATTGTAGCACAAAAAGTTAAGGCAGTTAGTGATGTCGTCATATTTCAAACCATGATTATCTATATCATTCCAGTGAGTTTTTAGAAACGATGAAACAACTTCGACCCCGTGTTGGAGGGGGATACTAGGATACAGATTGCTGACATCTAGTGATATGAACGTACTAGGGGCTCTCAGTTGAATCGTAAGATTTTTTAGGTCATCTATGAGAGATAGAGAATTTGTGATGTTAGTGTGGACAAACTGAACCAGTTGACTCAGCATTTTCGTGACAATCCAGTCAACTTTACAAGTGGGGGTTCCTATGCTCGATGCAATAGGTCTTAGAGGGTACACGTTGTCATTTTTATTCTTGTGGTCTTTTATTTTAACATAGAAATTAGCAGGGTTACTACCAGTAGCTAATAATTTTTCGAAGTCAGATTTAGAAAGAGAGTTACTACACGTTTTACGGATGACAGTATTAGCCTGGTTTCAATTTTAGTAATGTGATTACTTTCTACCTTGAGATAGGTAGTGTCATCTTTCAGAATTTGTTCAGTTCTATCAATTAGAGAGTTAGTGTTGGCAACAACAAATCTGTTGGTTTTATCCGAGGGGCATGCTTCAACGGCATTGTCAGTTAGAAAACGTTTAGTAGATTTTATCAATGAGTTGTCTTTTTAGTATCTGGGTTTATTTTGAACTATTTTACTTTCTTTCATTATAATCTCTAAAGCTTTGTCTTTGAAAAATTGTAATTTACCTTCTTTCTCTTGACTCATTTTTGGAGGAAGAGAAACAGTATTTTTGGAAAATGGAATGGCAGTATTGACCGTATCCACATTTTCTAATTTGTCATTCCAGCGTAAATTATATTTCAATTTGTCTAACTGTTTTTCTATGTTAGAAACAAAAGATTTACTAGATAAATTAGGTGGGACTCTATAATTGGGTCCTTTGGCCAACAGGGCTTGGACCGTGTTAGGTAAAATTAACTCAGTTTCATTGCCGGCGCAGTTCAAAGCTGTGTCAGAAAAACTAACCTCGTAAAGACCCGCGTCGTTAGAGTGCGGTGCTCGTACAAAGTAAAGGTCATCACAGTGTACAAACGGGAACACAGGGATACAGTTCACTTGGTAGTCACAAACGTTCACCGGATAATTTTCTTTGGTGATGGATCTCCACTTCTTGGTGTGCCGCTCGTAGAGGATGTGCTGTTCTTTCTTCACTGCTGCTTCCACTTGTTCCAGGAACATCTTGGTAGGTATCTTCTTTTCGCCATGATCTTGTAATGTGTAGGTAGTGATATCCTCTTAGTTGGTTCGTCACTTCTTCTTTGTCACTCAATTGTCGTCTGAACGATCGTAGAAGCTCTAGTTGGAGTGAGAGCGCCTTCCTGAAGATTGCTTTATTGACTGTAAGTTCGGCAGGTAGTCGGCAGGATGATGTGCTGAACACTGTTGGGAATCGTTCTGTAGCGAATGCAGGAGTCAATGAACTTCATGTGACATCGGGTCCTCGCGAAGGTTATCTGTTGGTGCACGTGTACCCTCTACGTGTACAAAATGACAACGTGTACCCTCTAAGACCTATTGCATCGAGCATAGGAACCCCCACTTGTAAAGTTGACTGGATTGTCACGAAAATGCTGAGTCAACTGGTTCAGTTTGTCCACACTAACATCACAAATTCCCTATCTCTCATAGATGACATAAAAAATCTTACGATTCAACTGAGAGCCCTAGAATTACCTAGATACCTATTACCTATATTACCTAGAAACTACTCTTGTTCGGATCGCTTTGTGGTTTACAAACTTACCTGTAACTTCTGCAATGAATGTTATATTGGGCAGACCAATCGCCCTTTCAATAAACGGTATCATGAACATAAACGCGACATTAATAACAAAAATAAAAAGAACGCTCTATATGAGCATGGTAGCAAAATACATAACTACAATGATATCGACCATTCTCACTTTGATTTAGATATTATCCATATTAGCAGCAATGCCGTTGATTGTCGTCTTAGCGAAGCTCGTTTCATTAAATTACTCAAACCATCCATAAACAGAAAATATGAATTGCCTAATTTCTAAGTGTAGTACACTCATTTTGTGCGTTGTGCTATTAGCTATCCGAGTCTAACTAACTTTTCTTCTATTTCTGGTAGCTATTGTTTGTGCGTTGGCTATTATATTAGCCAACCGAGGTTGTTAAATATCTTCTTAGTCAAATATTCTTGCACTCTTAGGCTGCTGCTTGACCTTTTGCTGTTCTCTCTGTAGATATCTCTGTCCTTCGCAATTTGTGGATCGTATCTCATCAGTGAACTTAGTGAACTTAGTTCCATTGCTGGCGGCGTTTAATAGTCTGTGTCGGAATCACTAAATCAGAGCGCCCATAGAAGTGCCAGTGACACGAAGTACTGGCGGATTTTATTGTGCATAGCTAACTTTTGTTTTTATCGAGCCATTAAAGTCTTCAAGAAGCGATCCAATCTGTTTTCAACAACGATGACACTTATATCTTTTGTATGTTCTCATAAAATTTAATCGCATGCTGACAATCGATCAACAAGCTCATTTACTTGGTCAGCTGAGACACTTGGTTCAGGAAACATTGTGGTGCGGTTTGCCTAATTAAATGAAGTAATTAGTGATTGTCTGCTTTGTTACTTTCACGATGCTATTTCAGATATCAATATCATGTTGGCCCACGTGTCACTCATTCTGTTTTCATTGTTTTCATTCTGTTCATCATTGATGAGCTGCTCCATTAATCGGACGCAACACAAGCGTCAGCATTCCTACGGCGTGAAGGAAATGCCATTGTTTGCTGCGAACAGGTGCAGAGACGAGACAAGCCTTTGTCTGATCCGAGATTCGAATTTCTTCTGACCTCAAGTGAGGGAAATGATGACTCACGCAGTGGCCGAGTATAGGAACAATACAAATTTGAAGTTTGTCAGTGAACGGATGGGCCGATTTTGATAAAACTTACATATTCTTGGAGCTGATAACACCAGCATTATTTTAAACCCAAACTCGGAAGCACCAGCGTTAATACAACAGAAGTTGTTAAGTTGTGTACAGTTGACCGTTGTTGAACATTGTTAACGCGAAAGTGGCGTAAAATTAGGTAAAAGTGTAAATTGAATGAAATTGCACCAATTCATGTCTGAATTCGAAAAAAATTATATCATCTGAAAGCTTGCAGGTTGACTGAAGCTCGTCTCATAAAGACACTTCGACCTCCCATCAACCGGAAATATGAGCTCCCACAGTTTTAACAGCATTCAAGAACTCCACTTCATTGCCATGTATTTAACACGCTGTGTCATACTGCCAATTTTAGTCTTGGCCCTTAGAAGTGTCCTCGTGGCCGTTTGCGAACGAGGATTGTAAATTATTTCATTTTATTTCGGTCATTATAAAAGAAGGAGAGAAACTCAAAAATTGTTTTCACAATGTCTCTGAAAAACACCCTCCTGTTCCTGACCATCAATTGGAAGAAAGTTCTCATGATAAGAGACAGAAATAAATGACATAGATTTCTTTAGTTTTCTGTAGACAGAGGTGGGTGGTTCGGTTATATAGAATAATTGAAGATCATCTTGTAAGTGGGGAAGCCTGAAATAATGTGGGCGAGGAGGTTGAAAAGGACATGATAACAATTAGTTTTAGGTGATAAGATGCGAGAAATCGATGGTAGACATGACTGCATAACCCGTCAATTCACGCAAGCGGCGAGTGCTGACCGGGTCCCAGAAGGAATCCTGAACCTGAACCTCTGAAAGGAACGAGCAAATCCTCAAATTTATGACGAATTCTGGCATGATTCGCCGTCAATATAATCTAGAGCCCCGCGACTACTACCCGAATTTCGAGTTTGACCGCTCGAGTACTCGACTCGACATATTTGTTATACCGTCCGAGTGCTCGAACGACGATGAGAATTCGAATCGAGCTGGCGAACATGTGTAAAGATACATCGTGTTTGCATAGCTTTCTTATTTCGATTACATTGAATTTCTGTAATGACCTACTACTTGAAGGTGTTTATTTATCATAATGTTTTGTCCACAGCCTGGTCACAGCAACATTGTTGAAGTTGCAATGAAATGTTCCCTAAATTCAGTCACATTTGACACATTCAATCACATCAGTCAAAAGGAGAAGATCAGGGATCGCAATTTTCCGTCTTTTCCTTTTTTTGCAAAAATTAGTCTAATGTAAATATTTCAAATTTATACATTCAAACTCCGGTTTTCCCGATTTTCCGTTTTTTGGGTGAATTGAGATCCCTATAGAACATTACTTATTTCAATCTCAAAAACTTATCTTTGCAAAACACAATTCGGACCTGTTATTTTAGCTTTTCAGACAGTTTGTTTTCTATTTTTGGTTTATCTCACGTACGTAAATACTCACTCTGGCAGCAGTTCAGAAATCATAATTTATTTCGTATTTTAGTAAAAATACGCATGTATGTATATTGCTATCATATTTTGTTGAAAAATGAAAAAATTACACTCATCAACTTAAATAAACAGGCTTCTACTTAAGGCAAGTGCAGGATGATATAATGGTCAGCAGACTACAACTCGGGCAAAATCACACTAATAAGCTGCAATTGATAGATAGTCTGATGATGTGCTGCTCTCAAAAGTGATAAATAACTACACAGCTGTTTAACTGGAATAGACTGAATAGAGTATTATTCGATAAATACACAAAAATCGATAAATGCGCATTGCAATAGTGTACAACTTGAATAAAAACTGCGAACTCCGTTAATTTCTATAAATATTAAAACAATAGAACCTGCTCTAATATTTAACGGCGACCAGTAGATATGGCACTTCATAACTTCAAAAAATACGGGTTAAGTTAACTCGTTAAAGATGAAATTGATCTTTTGTCAATTTCCCAATGAGCGATCCTAAACTTCCTAATCGCTTCCTAAACTAAGCGATGTTCTCTCTCACCCTGTGCGGTATTCAGAATAATGGCACGCCTGCTTAATACGAGGTAATTATTGTATCACATACGTACAAAGTAAAATATATGCAATGCTTAAACAAAATGTTTTAAAAAATTGATTTTAAAAAATGATTGCATGCAAAGCATTTTTTGAATTTGTATAACGTAATGTCCACAATTACATATACTTAACAAAGGATCACCCATTCACTCGATCAACGATTTGTGTCACCGCATACCTTATTTTCTTATTCTCTTCATTGCTTTTTTTGGCCTAAGTAGGCCTAAACACATCTTTGCCTCTTAATATCCTTGAAAATTTTGCCCGACTCGAGGTTGACAAAAGCCCGACTCGCACGGCCCTGGTATAATCCTGACATAATCTTTGCCAAGTGATAAAGTGGTACGACTATACGTGGTCTACCCGAACTACCCATTCGCCTACGTCAGAAATGCTTGCGGTATTTCGGACATTCAAATAGAGCAGCCGCCAACATCATCGGTGATCATTTATCGGTTGACGATCTCCGTCCACCAGGAGGACCGAAGAAAACGTGGCATGCCTGTGTCCAAGAAGAACTAGAATTCCTGGAGGTCAAGGAGGACACTGCTTTGGATCGAAGAGCATGGAAGAAAATCATCACAACAACGTCCAGTCCGGGTGGATTCGGGAAGCGAAGAAAAAAAGTGAAGCAAACGTGTGTAACATCTACAATAAGGTTGAATAAGTTGAGGAATAGCCGTTAACACTTCATTTTACAATTTTTAATATAATTTTGTGAAAGAAGCCTTAAAAACGACCAAATGTTGCACCGTTCTGCACTTGTTTTCACATGGAGATCCTTTCGTTCTCCCTCCAACAGTCAGAAGACTTCATTCCTGTAATACTCACCTAAAGATTCGAAGAAAGGTTTAAGCGACTCCTCATAATGATCTACTTGAACTTCCTGAAGACACATCAGCTGAAAAAAAGAATCCATTGAATAATTGACATGTCAATTTATCTGCTAATGCGTGCAACTTACATCACAGGCAAACGACTTCATCTCTTCACACAAAGTCTTCTCCCGTTTCTCCCAATATAGCACATCATCAGTGCAATGATCGTAAAGATGTGAATTCTTTTCAATCTGATGCTGAGCCAATATATTGTACGAAGCAAGTCGGAAAACGAAATCGTTAGGTCGGATTTCTGAAATATACCGAACCTTTCGTCTGACTTCATAAGTCGCCCGCATGGAGACATCATCTGAAACAAATAAATAGTTGGTTAAACACAGCACACTTGAATGTTTGAATACCTGTATTAGAAGGTTTTGAACATGGGTAATGAATACCAGTCGTGTCAAAACGGAAGAAACGTCAAAATGACGAAATCTTTTGAGAGAAAATACCTTGACTAGTGGTCATTGATAATTTTCAAGATTTTAAAAAAGCCATGAAAGGCTTCAATTATATTTTCCATCAATTCGATATACAGTCAACCAATGTTCATCTGACATCTCCGCCTTTCGCAAAGAATTTCCTCAGAACGAATGGCTAGATAGGCCATCTGCCAATGATATAAAAGTAGAAATCTTACAACGTAATTTCACTAATGTTGCGAACGCAAAATTTGTGAGAGATATTTTATCAAAACCCAAAGGCCTGGAATTAATGAAATGTATAACACTATGCAACATGATATCTTGTCTGACTTTCACCATAGTATTTAGTTTGCATCTCATTTTGAAAATTTTGTGTTATACTGTCAAAAATGCTTTCCTTCTTTTCGTATTGCTCTGTTAGATAGTTGATGTTTTATTAAATTGATAAAGACGTGGTCGAAAGCTCTTCAATATATTTTGTTATTGACCTTGTCTTCGTTTTATAAATTGATCATCTGAAAGGTATTGATCTCCTCTTGAAGATTCACTATGATTATTGACTACATCTTTGAACGGTTGTCTACTACATAAATTTTGTCAAACATAGCTACTTTTCTGTAAACGATTTTTTCCATCGAAATCAAAGGTTAGAAAGATGAAACACAGATCAGTGTATAGACAAGAGAAAATACTTTCAGAAAAGTATTGGGACTCATCCACAAGACAAGTATACGCATAATTGGATACATAATCATAACTATTGTTACATTGCCTCTTTCATTTTTTAGGAAGTTGGTAACATAAGCATCATTTTCATTCAAATTTAGCTTATAACAATCTAATGCACTGCACATGCATATGCTGTGTACATAGATAGTGTGCTTTAACATATCATCTAGCGCATAAATGCATTACCGTAGAGTAGTAAGCAAAACTCCACTTCTGGACCGCGCAAGATGGCGGCCATCGCTGCGTCCCCCCCCCTCTGGCACGGCAGAGTGTCGTGGTCGGCCGCCGTGGTGCTTCGTGTCTGAGTCCCCCCCCCCTCTGGAACGACAGAGGTTGTGGTCTGTCGTGGTGTGCCGACCAGGTGGGTCCACGTTCACAACATGTTCGCTGACGTCCCCCCCCCTCTGCAACGACAGAGTGTGAGACTCGGGTGCGTTGGTCCGACCGCCTGGTTGACGTGGGCGACCGTCTAGGTTGACGTGGGCGACCGCCAGGATTAGTCTTGAGGCTATAGTGTGTGATGTTTTTGGTGTGTAGCGTCCAAACGAAGCATCGGATGAGAAAACGGAGGCCAGATTCGGAATCTACGTGAAATTTTGGGTTAGGAGGGATGTTTCCAGCGAAATCGGAGAGAAAAAATTTTCGGCTGACGTCCCCCCCCCTGGACAGCTTGCTTCCAGTGGACGGATTTTGTCGTGCGATAGCTCGTTTGAAAGCTAAGAGTGAGACAAATTCAGTGAAAGAATCGGCTTGTTCGTATCTGCCTTCGTTTACATGTGAGACGCCATTTAAGATTTTGGGACATTGGTGAAAAACGACAGAGTTAGAATTTGGGACGTTTTGGGCTGTAGCTTCAAAACGAACTATCGGATTGGTAAACGGATGCCAGATTTGGAATCAACTTGATGTTATTGTCCAATGAGGATCATCATCCAATGAGAATCAAGCATTTCTTTATAAATAGCGAGCCTTCCACAGTGAGAATCATTCCATCGTTGAATCACACGAGTGACGGACGCACATTTTCTCTCTCTAGTTCCCTGTTCTATTATCCAACTAAAATGGTAAGTCGCTACTTCCCTCCCTCTCCTCCCTTGAACGTAAACTTAATACAATCTTTTTTCATTTTCAGGCATCTACTCCATCTGCTGCACTAGTAGGACAAAATGGCGGTCAAACGTTACAAGGTTCGCTACGGTCAGATCATCTACAACTGAGGCCAGTGGAAGAAACATCCAAGGTACATAATCCTACACCGCTACAGCGTAAATTTAAACAAGCCTTGCGTTATGATGATCATAGCGTAGTACTCCAAACGGGAATGCTCCCTTCCACGGATGTCAAGATAATGCACAATCAGTATGGGGACTACATACTGATCCCCGTGAGTCCGTACATTCGCCACCAACTTGATATTATTGAGGACTACGTGACATTAAATATGGACATTCCTACTCCTCTTGCTCAAGAGTGGAAGGCGAGAGATGACAAGGATACTCCCTATAGAAAGGTTTGGGATGGTAATCACATTTGCCTACCGGTATCACATTGGTGTACTTACTATAAGAAGGAGGGAGATCATTCAATACCCATCAGATGTGATGAGCTCGGAGAAGGTACTTGGGATATCCTTTTCAAAGTGAATGGGCTATATTATGGTCGACACAAGGATAATAAAATAGCCTCTCTCTCCATGCATATGGAATCCATCCTATATATTCCGAAACCACCCAACGTGGACGACATAATTGATCAAATCCTTAACAGCAGTGGTACGAAGCGCAAGTCGGAGAAGAATGCTACATCAAAACGCAAATCAAAGAAGGAGAATTGCTAGTCCTTTCCTAACTCTACCCTATGACAATTCGCTTATGTGCTTTGAGTGTCGTAGACGTGGTCTTATTAGATACATTTTACTTCTTCGTTGCCATCATATCATTTGTGTATTTTGTCGTGAAAAGCATCGATGTAATTCTTCATTTTGTAATATGTTATAGAACGTTTCCTTAGATGTGTAAATTTCCGTTTTAGGCTTCTATCATCATTTTTATGGATTGTGAGGGTGAACCTGTACAGGAGCTCAGTGCTATTGCTATGAACAATTGGACATATCAGATTGTTAGTGTCTATCATCAACATGCCAACTGCGATCCCAATGTTGATCAATGGGCGAGAAAACACATTCATGGACTTAATCTGAAATATTTGCAAGACTATGGCTTTTCTTGTGAGAGTGCTCTTCTTATTGACTTTAAACGATGGTTAGCTGCTTTCAATGTTATACGCATCTTTTGTAATAATCCTGGTAAGGAGAGGAAAGTATTTCCCAATCTAATCATTGATGATATTTTGCTCCCACCTTGGGATAGTAGAGTGAATCAACATTATCATGAAGTCACAAAACGTTTTAAGGATTTGTGTGTTCCTATTTTGTCTGTTCGTTGTAGTAGCTACGTTCATAACCAATGCTTCTTTCCTCCTTACCTCAACACTGCCAAAGTCCTGTATGGTTATCATTGCTCGCTGTATGATAGTTACCAGCTGTATCTATTTTATCTCTTTCAAACCATTGATTTATAATGCATGCTTGTTACCATTATTCAATAAATGTTACTATGAGAAGAGTTGTTGTTTTCATGCAATGGATGGGTTAGATAAAGGGCGATCATGTCTTTCTCAAACGACTGCGGAACATTACGTTTTCATAGGCAAAGTTTAAAAGGAGCTGTTCAAGATTATGTGATAAAATTTCATAAAGATGAGACCGACATCGAAGCAGTGGTCGATGATGCTAGCACTCTATTTCTAGAGTTAATGAATACATTCTCTGATAGCATTATCATGGCGCGATTAGTTGCGAAAATTAAGTTTAGTCATTTTGGAAAGGAAGAGGTGGAAAGTCGCTCTTTCCATTTTGCTTCTTATTCAATGGAAGTGGTAGATCACCCCCAAGAATTTTTTAAAAGACATATGATAAAAATTGCTGAACGTCTTAACGCATTTAACCATCATGGTAGCAGTCTAGTGATTGAAGCGATTTCAGATATTCACATTCAACTTTCCATAAAGAAAAATTGAAAATGCAGTGGTACTTGATTGTAGCACAACTGGTTTTCGAGCTATGTCTGCTCACTCTCGAAGTATATTCCTTCTGTACATGCGTCTATTATTTAGAAAAGGCTAGCAAATTCATATCTTCAAAAAGACTTGCTATAGACATCAGTAACGGTGAAACTATGTGTTGCGATGTATGTAAGCGAAAGGATGGAAATGAAAAGCGCATCTTCAAGAGATGTAAGCATGCTTTTTGTCAACGCTGTTTCATACGTAATTGCATTCAACTTTGCCAATGTAACCACTGTGACATTGCTCATTTCGAGTGTCACTTATGTCGCAATAGTTAGTACCTATGCAAATGTGGTAAAGATAGGTTTTAGCAAAGACTAACACGGAAAATGGCGAAACGTAAAATGACGAAACGTAAAAGTCAAAAGTTTTCTTCAGCCATTCAAGCTCTCCGACGAATGAAAGCAAATCAGCGATACAATGCTATACGACATGCTAACGATAAATTCATTTGTGAAATTATTTCTCATGTGAGGAAGTTGAGGACGAAGAAATTAGCGCCAAAACAACGAAAGTTACTTAAGCGATATGCTACGAAATTGCGTTTCATCTCCAATCCTAAAGTCGCCCTTCAAAGAAAGAGGAAAACTCTAACACAAAAGGGCGGTTTCCTTCCAGCAATACTTCCAATGATAGCTCCTGCCGTGGGCAACCTATTGGGAAATATCTTTGGCTCTAAGCGTTAATTATGCAAATGTTGAGTCTCAAAGTAATAAAATGGATTTCAGACTTCAATGTGATAAAGTTCTGACTGTATCAGGTCCATCTCATGCAGGTAAAACTGTTTTCACGCTGAATTTATTGGATAAAAGAAGGGAGTTGTTTAAGGAACCTATCAATCGAGTGATTTGGTGTTATGGTATTTATCAACCGTCGCTGTTTCAGGAATTGCAAAGTCGCAACTTTATTCGACATGAAGGAATTATTCCAGTGGATAAACTTCAGTCTAATGATGTTGTTGTATTGGATGATTTATTAAAAGAAAGTAAGAATTCAAAAGATGTTACAGATATGTTCACTCGCGCAGCACACCATAAAAGGTGTTTTATCATCTATATTACACAAAATTTGTTTCCTGATGGAAAAGAAGCTCGTACACGAAACCTGAATACACACTATTATGCTATTTTCAAGAATCCGCGAGATAAAAGTCAATTTGAAATTTTAGCGCGACAAGTTGCACCCAGAGGATCAAAAGCCTTAATTGAAATTTTTCAAGCAGCTACTGAAAAACCATACGGTTACTTATTCATTGACTTTACGCAAGAGTGTCCGGAAGAATTTAGATTTCGAAGTGATATTTTGAAAACTCCCATGATTATCTACAAACTATGAGTTCTTATTCTCGCATGATTGTTATTCCTCAGGATGAATATGTACAATTGACTGCCATGCAGCAAGTAAAGCAACCTCTTGCAAATCAAATGTATAGGAAAGAAATAGATTATCAGCAAAATGTTCACATCAAAGATCCACATCGTGCTGTATTATTACAATCGGAAACTGTTGAGCAATTGAAAAACTTGAAGAATAAGATGCGTGACTCTGTATCGACTGCTACACCTTTAGCATCTCGCGCACATGCCATATCTCTTTTCAACAGTATTGAACCCCATCTCAATGTAAATGATAGAGGAGAAATCATTACAGATGAAAATAAAGTGATTGATGCTTCACGTTATGAAGACTTGATTCAGTATGCGACACGTAGAAAGCGCCGTCAGGGCTATGTTCCACCTGGTTGGTCATACTTTCTTAAACTATTGAAAAAGCATAATGTGCCAAAATTTGCTTTAAATAATGAGACATTGAAAGAACTTGATTCAACAGTGGCTACTACTCCAATGCTTCAGGCGATGAAAATGCCAACAAATTGGTTTAAGACGTCACCTGCTACATCCCCTCCCACACTCACTAAGCAAACAAGAGGAAGAACTCGACGTAGATCTACATCGCCACTAAAACTGGTAAAAGGAAAACGTAAAACAGCTCCTCCTAGGAAATACATGTTCTCAGACTATTAATATGAAGCAGATGTGTTGCTTGCCATGTAATGAGCCGCCAGAGGTGAATGTCGTTGTCACTTGCACTTGCTGCGCCAGCTCTCATAATGAAACCCCTAAGCAATGTGAACACGATCGCAAAACCGCTAAAGCTAAATGCTGCAGTTGTTGTAAATGTAGAAAGGCAAGAAAGAAAAAAGATGAGAAGGAGGAAAAAGAGTCAGCCGTCATCGACTGAACGTTTGAAGTCAATCTATTATGATGTAAAACATCCGGCAGGATTTGCATCTATCAAGAAATTATCAAAAGCGAGTGGTCTTCCACAATCACAAGTGAAACGATGGTTAAAGGGTCAGGCTACCTATACACTCCACAAACAAGCGAAAAAGAAGTACCGCACCCGCCATTATATTGTTCATGACATCGATGAACAGTGGCAAGCAGATTTGTGCGATGTTGCCTCCATTTCAAAACATAACTCGGGCAATAATTTTATTTTAACCGTCATTGATATTTTCTCGCGTTATGCGTGGGCTCAACCTTTAAAAACTAAAGAAGGGAAAGGAGTAGCAAAAGCATTCCAAACAATTTTTCGAGAAGGTCGCATTCCAAAAAGAATTCAGAGTGATCAAGGAAAAGAGTTTGAAAATCAGCATGTGACAAGATTATTTGAGAGGCATGACATTGAGTTGTTTAGTGTAAAGAGCGCTTATAAAGCTGCACTCGTTGAACGTTTTAATCGCACATTAAAAAATCGTTTGTGGCGACATTTTACTGCCAACTTGACACAAAATTGGACAAAGGTTCTACAAGATACACTCCATGCCTACAATCACTCTATCCATCGTTCTATTGGACTCAGACCAGTAGATGTAAATGCTGACAATGTAGATAAAGTGCGCGAATCATTCCAACGTAAACGCACTCATGTGAAAAGTGATGTGAAAATTGGCGATAAAGTTCGTATCTCAAAAGTGAAAAGTGTTTTTGCTAAAGGGTACCTCCCGAATTGGACAGAGGAGGTATTTACAGTATCAAGGATTAATCAAAAAGACTCTCCGACCACCTACAAGTTGAAAGATTACGATAATGAAGAAATTGAGGGTAGCTTTTACCGCGATGAGATTGAGGTAGTCACTGAAAGTGAAACATATTTGGTAGAGAAAATCATTCGATGTAAAAAACGGCAAGGTGAAGAATGGTGTCTTGTTAAATGGACTGGTTATCCTTCAAGTATGAACTCTTGGATGCGTCGTGCCGACATCTTTCATCTAAGTGATCGACAGTGATTCATGCAAAGTTGTAACTAACAATGTTTAGGGTTTGAGCTATGAATCCAACTGCCTCATTTTATTCACGACCCTCCTACGTAAGTGGTGGAGGACAAATTTACATCGGTGCTCGCCGCCAACGTGGAGGTAGCATACTTGGTGCACTGAAATCTGTTGTAGCACCTCTCATATCCAATGTCGGTAGATCTTTAAAACGAAATGTTTTAAGTAATGCCGTTGGCTTTGCTGGTGATGTTGCTAGTGATCTTTCCAGAGGTAGAAGTTTTAAGAGCAGTTTGTTGAATCGTGGGAAGGAACGCGGTTTAAAAACATTGAAGCAGACCATTGCTGGTGTTACTCAAGGAAAGAAATCACCTAAACGAATGAGAAAAGGAAGGAGGAAACATCGCGGAGCTGGTAAGGTGCGATCTTCAGTCAAAAGGCATTCACGCAAACGTCGCAGAGGCTCTAATCATTCATCAGGCGCTAAACGACGACGCTGCTATAACTTCTAATCATGGAGTGTAAAACTTCCGGTTTTTGTTTGTTCGATCAACAAGCCATACAGACAGATATTCTTAGTTCAAGTATTGTAGATTATCATCCTCGAACAGCTGAGAATGCTGGCCCCATTGAATTTGTTATTCCTGGTGGTAGTGATGACTACATAGATTTGAGTTATGCGATGCTTGATTTGAGGTTTAGAATTCAGCAAGCAGATGGAACTGCTATTGACGATGCACATAAAGTTGGACTGAACAATTTACCATTGACTACATTACTTCGCGATGTTTCTCTAACGATTGGAGAGCAGCAGGTGGAAGGTGGTCAAAGCGATTATCCCTATAAATCATATTTCAATCATGTATCACAGTTTCATCCAGCAGCACAAAAAAGTCATATGGAAGCCATGGGATGGTACAGAGATGAAGCAGGAAAATTTGATGTTGAAACAAACAGTGGCTTTGTAAAGCGATCTGCTATGATTAAAGATAGTAGAGTATGTCAGCTATATGGTCCGCTGAATTTAGACTTCTTTAGACAGTCAAAGTTTTTACTCTGTAATACCAGCATGCGACTCAAGCTGACATTGAATAAGCCTGAATTTGCGCTGAATGCATTTGCTAAAGTTGACAATTTTAGAATTCATGTGGAAGATATTGCACTTTACATTCGTCGAGTAGTACCGAATCCAAGTGTCATTAGAGGGCATGCTGAAGGTCTTAACCGCCAAAATGCCATTTACCCCGTTCAGCATACAAAGCTTCTCACCTTTACAATTCCGAAAGATCAAAAGAGTTTCATGAAAGATGGCCTCTTTCCATCGGAAGCACCGAAGCTCCTCATGGTGGCAATGGTTGAAAATGATGCATTTAATGGTAATATAAAGAATCCTTTCAATTTTAAACACAATCAGTTAAGTGAAATTGCTTTACGTGTTAATGGTGTGAGTCATCCTGGTCCACCCTACAAACCAGATTTTGCTTCGGATCAATTTATGCGCAGTTATGTTGATTTTATGGATGTCTTTGGCTTTTACAATACGGATGATACCAACGGACTGACTATGAAAGAATTTAAGAGTGGATATACTATTTATGCATTTGATTTGACTGCTGACAGCGATATTAGTGCACCCTATCGTCAAGCGAACGTGCCTCATAATATTCGTTTGGATTTGACGTTCAAAAGAACACTACCTGAGACGATCAATGTATTAATTTATGCAGTCTTCGATTCAAATATTGAAATTACAAAGTATCGTGACGTGATTCTTCAGTATAATCGTTAATGAGTTGGTTGACTGCTGACGATATTAAGACTAAAGTGCAGCGTAATGCAGACGAAGCGACGTTGAAAGCTTTCGATAATGTCTATTCACTCGATACCTTACCACCTGCAGTAAATCACTATCCCATCTTTATTGTGCTAAACACTCATTCACAGAATTTAGGCGGTGAGCATTGGAAAGCGATCTTTATTGGAGAAGACCGACGTGGTGAACTATTTGACTCTCTTGCTCAACCTCCAAATATACCAACACAGCAGTGGTTGAGAAAACATACGCGTCAATATCAGCGAAATGAACGCATACTACAACATCCACTTTCATCAACGTGTGGTGCTTTTGTACTGTACTTCATCTTAAAACGTTTACATGTATCTCGATTTGCATCTGTTATTCAAAACTTTTCATGTAATCCATCCTCTAATGAAAAAATGATTTGTAAGTTCTATCATGATTTGAAATAAAAACATCATGTTGGAAAAATTGTTTTTTATTTTACAATCCGCTGGGTACGTACATACTCAATGAGATAGTCTAGGATCATATTTGCTTGTTCATGAGATTTTAGTCCAGTAATGATCACTTTACTATTATGAAAGATTGCCACATGCACAGGCAACCAACAACTAATGAGAGCTGCAGGAAAAAGTTCGGGTTCATAACACAAACTGTAACTGCTGGTACGAATCTTCAAAAATGATAGACTGTCACTCAATTGAGTAGAGATCACCATATTGTCCACAGTCAGATTCGACATCACACACCTCTCCCTCTTCCATATCCGACGTAGTAGTCTCTGTAGCTCTAAGCGCATTGACTGCGCCGATGAATGAGAAAGGGCGCCGAGAATCTGTACAGTCCCATTTGGGAAGAGTTGAAGATTCCGTGAATTGTTCATCTTCACCACTAACATTTGAGGACGGCCCGGGTAATACTTGCTGTTTGGAAGCTGTTGGCGTAATGTTGTGAGATCGATTTTGGTGTAGAGTCTGAAGCGACGGAGAATGTTGACGATGGTGTAGCGATGGCGCTTCATGATGAAAAAATGAGTAAATTGAGCGATGTACCTTCCTTTTATACTTTTCCCAACTACCTTGATGAAATGTGAAGTTAGTATGAAGTTGGGAATGATAGAGTTGAATTCGCCGATTGTTGACGCGCAGCCAGATGCGATTTCCAATACGTGAATGTCTTTTCATATAGAAGTATTTCAAGTCCTTCATGATATGATGTAGAGATTGAAAATGATGATAAGATAAAACAAACTCTCTTCTCACATTTCCAGTTGAATCTTTGAAATAGACGTTTCGATCATGATCCGTTTCAATACGTTGTAGGGAATCTAATTTCCAACTCATGGTGCGTGGTAATCATATCTGATTAAGATTTGCATAGTAGGGCGATGAACTCACGACGAATAAATGTCATGATGGAGCGATGTATGTATCTTCTATACTTCTCCCAATTGTATTTGCGAAATGAGAAACAGTTTGCGGAATGAGAATGGTAGATTTGAATTTCATTTCTGTAATGTTGAAGCCAAACTTGATCACCCAAGGAGATGAATCTTAATGTTTCAAAATATTCCAAATCCCTCATGATATCATTGAGGTTGACAAATTGTCGCCATGTTAATGTAATTCCTCTTGATGTATGACCATGAGAATTTTTGAAATGTACGTTTCCATCACGATCAACTCTGATATATTGTAGAGAGTCCAAAATCCAAGTCTTCATGATGTTATGCAAAGTTGCAGATTAGCAATATAAAAATGTCGTTTTATCATATTTTGCTTAGCAATGCGGCTACAAAGAGATTTACTAGCAATCGAGCCGCACTCTTTTCTACTCCCATTGATCATGCACAACAGCTAAATGGGAATTGGGAAGTGGGTGTCACTCAACTTGTTTATAGCAACTGTGTCTATACTTTTGATCATGAGGTGATGACTATTAATATGAGGCGTACAGCTGCTTATCAATGTGAAAAGGGGTGCCGAGTATACATTCCACAGTGGCCAAAGAAAGATCTCTTATCATGTAAAAAGTTTATATATGATTTCTTGAATAAAGCGTGTAAACATATTGTCCAATTTACTCCGCACAATGATGATTATAATTATGTACATCATGTAGTTGAGAAAGATTGGATTGTTGGTTTAAGTCCAAGTTTAAGAAATGATTTAGGCTACCTCGCTAGCGCCTTAACAAGCTATGATAATTTTAACGTTAATTACCACATAAGTGGTCATAAACAGTTAATATATCGAGAGGAAGCTTATTATGTAGATCTTATTCCAAGAAATGAGAAGACGTTGGTGAAGAAGATTGTGATTAAGCCAAGAAAGACAAACATGACTCCTGAAACATTATTGAAGAAATTTAATTATCTCCTTCGAGTTGATGACAAACAAGTGGCAACATTGACTTATATTAAATCATCTAATCATATTGCAATAAGCAAATTAAATGATGATGATCTAGTATTAGTTTGTTCAAAAGATTTTCATCAGTTCTTACGACATCGTTCTGCAGCTGTTCATGGAAAATCTGATATGCAACATTTACCATGTGAAAGGTCAAATCAATTTGATACAGAATGGGCCGTATCTTTATACAGAAAGTGTGTAGAGCCTTTTGGTGGTTTCTTACATGAAACAAGAGTGTTGATGCCTCGCATTATTACTTCGGTTAAATTGGTTGTAGATTATTTAAATGAAGTGATTAATGAGCAACATATTTCATTTTCTGAAAAAGAAGGTACTTTGTCTCTCACTATAAATGGAAAAGGTATTGAACTAATTATGGATAAAACTCTAATGGACAT
Source organism: Prostheceraeus crozeri (assembly GCA_907163375.1). Lineage (NCBI taxonomy): Eukaryota > Metazoa > Platyhelminthes > Polycladida > Euryleptidae > Prostheceraeus > Prostheceraeus crozeri. Next base: position 1,279,729 of record CAJQUW010015437.1, read on the forward strand.
TTTGGGTTTTGATCAAAATATCTTTAAAAGTGGTACTGTAACCAAAGCTAGCGCAGACATGTCGCTATCGCGTCGTATTAACTATTTTCAGATATATTCCAATATTGGTGAAGATGTACGTGTGGGAGATGTTGAAGCTCCATTGCTAGCAATGATACCATACCAGCCAAAAAGCTGCAGTATTTTATCTGAGCATACTTTCAAGAAAGTGCATTATACAAAGCTGAAATCAAACTACATCCCACAAATTGATATTGCCATTTATGATGATGCTGGTGCGTTGATTCCTTTTCATAAAGATGCTGTGACAAGTATTACACTCCATTTCCGAATGAAGAGTTAATGCAAAAGTATGCTAATATATTTTTCCGATGTGAATAATATGGAAAGTGAAAATAAGGACTCGTTTCTAATCTACTTGCCCAGTAATGCTTCTATGAATAAATTTCCCAAAAATAAACCATCAGACTATCGAGTAGAATTAAATCGGCCACTGCATTTAGAAGGTGAATGGGAAGTTGGCGTTTCTAGTATTTGCTATGATAGCAATATTCAGAATGTGAATGATTTGGAAGAAATGATATTGACTCCTCGCACCCATGATGGAATAACGATGAATAATGCATTTCAGTTCCCATACAATTTAACATCAGATGGAAAGTGGAACTATGAATGGATTCAGATAAAATCAGATTCTTATGAGCCATTTGGGAATGAGAAAATTATTAAGGCATTCAACAGTGGTAATACTTCCATCATGAAGAATAAAAATCAGAAAGCTTATGAGTTTACTATCTATCATTGGAGTGGGAGACAGTTCCTCCGCTTTCATTCTTTTACTAAAGGTCTTACGCTGAGGTTGGATAGTGAATTCTATCCACATCTTGGTTTTGGTCATGGACTACATCTAACGTCAATTGCTACTGCAAATGTTAAAAAAGTTTATTCAACTCGAATCAACAAATTTCATTATAGATTTAAAATATTTGATGAAGATGTTGTAGAATGCGAAGAACGCATCATTTTGAAAAAGCGTGGTGTTCAACCTTTATCACTTATTGAGTTAGTAAAACGATGGAATGAGACTGTGGGTAAGAAGTATGGAGAGAAAATTATGGCGGACAAAAATAAGTTCATATATGTCACTCTATATCTCATATTATTAACGATGAGTACTGGAAAAAAGTCTCTTTAAATTTTGATAGTTTAGCATACAATTTACGCTGGATGTCTAAGTTTGATAGAGAAACCGACAACTCGTTATCGAATAGTCCGATAATAGTTCCTTTTGATAAAAATTCTTGTTACTTGCCACCTAAGATGGATAGTGATATGGAAAGTAGGCTAAACTGTTTTGGTAAAGAGGTCCAAACTATTTTGCAGGAAGAATCGAACTCCCTGAAAAAGTCGCAAACATATAAAGATATTCTAAATCAATGCCGCGAAACTAAGGATTTTCTTAATGATAATAATCTTCAATGCGTCAGATCTGATAAGACTAACCGACTAGTAATTTGTGAGTCTGATAAATACGATTCGAGAAATGAATCGATTCTTAAAGACACCAAAACATATCAGTTAATAAATAAAAGTAAGTCTGACTCTATAGAGAAGCAGGCAAATAATCTAATTAAATCAATTGTTCCGAGCACGAAATTGAATCCGCAATTAGATAAATTAATAAGTACTGCAACAAAACCAGCACATTTCTTTTCTTTTGTTAAAGACCACAAGGTCAACATGAGTAATCAGTTTCCTGTTCGGCCTATTGCCTCTGTGAAAAATACACCAGTTGAAAAAATTGATTGGATTATTTCTAGCGTCTTGAAAAATGTCCTTAAGCATATTCCCACACACCTAAGTAATACAGAACAATTAATCCAATTATTAAATAGTGTTAGAATTCCTAATAGTAAGAATTTAATCTTCATTTCACTAGATGTAGAACAATTATATCCTAGCATCCCAATACAATTGGGTATAGAATATAACATAAAAAGTTTAGAACAGTACTGGCATCTAATTGACACTTTTGGTCTTAGCATAAAACAAATAGAAAAGTTGATAACGTTTGTATGCTATAATTACGAGATAAAATACAAGGACAATGTGTATAAACAAATCAAAGGAGTACCCATGGGCGCACATTTTGCCCCGGCATTTGCAGTGATTTTCATGAGTCATATAGAACAATTGGCTATTGAAAAATTAAGCTTTTCTCCGTCGCTCTATATGAGATACATCGATGATATCATCCTTGGTCCAATAGAGTATAATAGTGACTTACTGTCCCATATAACTGATGTCTTTAATGCAGTAAACTCAAGCATAAAATTTACAATAGAAGCTCATAACCCAATGGACTGGTTACCCTTCTTAGATATAAAAATAAAAATAATTAATAATAAAGTTCAATATGCGTGGTACCACAAACCAGGCCATTCCGACATAACCTTAAGAAGGGACTCTTTCGTGCCCAATCATGTTAAAAGTAGTTTCATTAATAACCGCTTAAAAGATATAAGTAATCGGTGTAGCAATGAAGTGATGCAAAAAGAAAAAGTTAGTGAATTTAATGACATTCTAATTAAAAATGGCTACAGTAACAAGAATTTTTCCAAGAAAAGGAACAAGCATAGGAGTAGAAATAAAATCAAGAACCAAAATAATTGTTATTTTAAAGTTCCATTTATCAGCGATAAATGCAATAGAAAAATTAATAAAGCAGTTAAGAAGTTTGACTTACCTGTTACAGTTATTAATGAATACGGTAGACAGACGGTAAACCAAATAAGGAAAAATAAAAATTTCTATAATACTTGTAGCTGTCAAATCTGTAAATGTTTACCTAAGTTTAAATGTAGTGATAAATACGTAGTATATAGGTACACTTGTAATAAATGTGGAGAATGCTACATTGGAAAGACTGTAAGGAAATTCTCCACTCGGCACGCAGAACATAGACGTGCAATTATTAATAAGTCTGCATCCAGCGCTCTCTATGAGCATAATAAAAATAAACATAATGATCTAGGTAGCATCGAGGATTTTCAGATCGATTTCATTGCTAAGCTGACGAACACTCGAGACACAACATTCACTGAAGCAAAAGCTATTACACACTTGAGGCCAACAATCAATAGAAGACATGAATTACCTTGCTACAGTCTGCCTTCTCACTTTGATCACCTCACATTCAACAAGCAACACAATTCTTAATATCATTCACTTCTTTATAAATCTTCACACCGAGTTTGCAGACCGCCATTTGACCATCGACCGTTAAGAAGGCGCTGGACGCCGAAGGCCCGTCACGCTGTAACTTTAAATCGTTTTATTTTCGACCAATAAATTAGATCCGAGTCAGAAACTATCTTTACTTGCCTGTGAAATGCATCGCCTGACTCGCAAACTGGTCAACTATGTCAAAAATAAGTTGGTTATTCAGAAATATAATGACAAACTTACAGTTTATTTCTCTCCAACCTTGCGTCATTTTGTAAGACATTATACGCCTATTATTGGAAGCGGTGTGGTGTATGGTTCTCATGAATATCACACTAAAGCTGATTCAGTTAATGATGAATGGTGGGTGGACATCTATGGCGATCGCATCAAGAAAATTTACCAGTCTTATGAAGAATCTAAAGTTGCTATCAATATAATGCCGCGTCTATATCATACAGTTGAAAGCTTCATTCATGTAGTAAATCCTTATATACAACAGAAGTTGAAGCATGTGATGAAAAGTAAATATGATGTAAAGACACACCACATTTCGTTTTCAATTGAAAAACAACGCGTTGTTCTGAAACTGGGTGATGACATTCAATGTCAATTGAGTAAAAATTTGAAAAAACTCTTTGGCTTTTCAATGCTACAAACTGTGTTTGCTGCTGCGCATACGATTGGTATAGAAACACCAATGACACTTGATAAACATGAACAACACCTTTACATTCAAAGTGATTTGATTTTACCTATTTCTGTTGGCGAGAAAAAAGAATACATTTTACGTGATTTCATTCATGATAAAGACGCTTCATATGGAATAGTCGAGAAGATGTTTGAATCTATTTTCTATCATCCCGTCGTCAAACAAACTATACCCTCTATTGCTATCAAAATTACCAATGGTTTACAAGAGTGTATCCATGTGAAAGATACTAAATCCCTCGTAACTTTAGTGTTTCGGAAAACAAAGTGAAGTCATTGTGATATGTTTATTGAAATAAAAATATGTATATGAAAAAGTCTTTTCACAGATATAGGGGGAATGGGCTGACTGTAGGCATATATTCACAAGGAAGAAACGATCTCATGCGATACATAAAACAACCATGTATATCTACAAAAAGCAACATCAAAATACTGAGTTAAAGTTGATTATGTCAATACATCTCCTGAATGTGGTAGCGTGAGTTTTATTCTTTTGGGTGGAGGTATGTTTGTGTCAGGATGTCCATGTGGAAGAGATGTGTTATGTCCTATCCAACACCTCGTATCCTCCCATGCTGAAAGTGCTCGTTTCTTGAACGTGTACGTTTTCACAGTATGAACTTGAGATTTTAAGATTGTCATATTGACAAACGTTATAGTTTTATTTTTATAGGCCTTCTTATAGGACCGATGTTTCATTTTATGAACAATGGATTTTGATATACCTTTAGCACGCTTAATACTATCTGCACATTCTTTTAGTTTCATGGAATACATTTTAGGACGGAGGAGAATCATTTCATCTATTTCCTTTCCTGCTGTTTCATCCTTAAAACAACCAAGTTTGGCTTTATTCTGTATGGAATAGAGTGGATGAGTGGGATTGTAGTTAGATGTATCGAAATATTTTTCTAATGACTTACCTACTTCATTAAAATTTAAATCTTTTTGAGTGGTAATTCCTAAAAAGAAACTATCTGTATCACCACCCAGCAAGCGAACCTCTTTTACGAGAGGGCATGGTTTTAATATTTTGTAGAAGAGTTGATACATTTCAAGCTTGGAATAATCTAAAACGGCTTGCCCAATATAGATGGGTTTGCACAACTCAACTTCTGATTTAATCATTTTAACACCTACAAGATCCTCATCGATGATGTCTCTATCAATGAAAAGAGGTGATGAGGTCAATTTGTGATATTTTTGTTCATCAACGACTAGTTTGTAATTCATACGTTTTCTAACATCCTCCATGGTCTTTCCGAATAGACTATTATTCTTATATTTATAAAAATCCTTTTCAAAATTATTTTGGGCGAGTGCACGTTTTTGACTGTTACTATCTATGTAGGGTTTGAGGAAGGCTTTCTGTCTAAATTTGATAATGCGGTGAACTGACTTTAGAAGCATGCCCATTTCTAAATAGAATTTTAATATGCAGAAGTGTACGAGATAATTTTTCTTATCATATTGGGTGAGTAAAAGTTTGCGGCATGGTTTGTACCTTGGCTGTCCACACTCTGTTAAGTTATTATGAAATTGTGACATGAATGGTGAAAACATATCTTCAGTCACTTCGCCAGATTCAGGTGGGAGTGGGAAATCAGCAGTTTTATTTTTAATACTATTTGGATAAATCAAATCCACTTCAAAATAATATCCCCAATCACCTTCATCTGGAATATTCAGTATGTTTGAAGGGTTGGAGTAATACTCAAGCTCATTTTGATTTAACCAACTAAACTCGGAATGAGGTAGTGGTTTAGACAGTGAACTGCCATATAAATTATTTTGGTCATAGTACTTTAGGTGGATATGATCATCACCTACTGTTTCAGATTTTATATGATGTTTATTTACAAATGTGAGACCACCGCGTATTCCGCGCTCAAATATATTATACATCTCCGGGTCTTGTAAGAGATGAATGGTCTCACCAGTCATTTTAAAGGCTGATTTAAAGGACATGGCTGGTAGACTGACAAAGTGGATAGGATCTAATTTGTCTTCTTCTAATGCCACTCGTCGAAACTCCTGAAAGACATCAGCCAGCAAAATGACATCTAATTCTAAGTAAGCGATCATATAATCGCCAAACGTTTTACAATTAAATTTTAACCATGCCTCTTGAGCATGTTCATAGTCCTCTACTGGACAATCTTCACCCGTCAAATCGTTTTTGAATTTGTCAATGGAAGGAAGGGTTGTTTCATTTAGTTTAGACATTGAGCTAAAATACGCATAAGGAAAGACTCCTTTGCGAGTGATTATTTCATCCGTTAAGTTTGGATAGTGTTTCTTCAAAGTTTGACTATGGGGAAGAAACTTGAGATTACGAACGAGAGAAGCTAGTGACGCTGACATGAATTGAAATGAATCTAAAAATTTTATTTCGAAGAAGACTGTCTTATTTTCTTTAGTTTTATCTACTGGTACTTTTGCTGTCATTGCCATGAATTTTTCTCTCGTTTGTGCTATTACATTAAACTGCCACGATTTCATCTGGCTCAACCCTCCTTTTATGAGCATATGACTGTCATAGCCCTTAAAGTTATGAAAAATGACGGGTAGTACACGACGTCTCAACCTAAGTGAAAAGTTACATTTGGAGCAGAGTGCGTTTCTAAATTTACCAGTGATGTGATCATGATCACGCACTTTCTTAATTTTATCGTCATCAAACGTTTTATGACATTTAGGACAGGATGTGCAACTTTCAAATTTTTGTTTGTCTTCATCTGACATATGTAGTGACTTACGCTGCAATTGGGAATCATATGATTGTTGAAATTTTGCAGCTTTATCGAGAAATTCTAGAAATTTTGAAATGCAATCTTCACCTTGCCAAGTATGCATTTTGTTTTGTCTATTCCTAAAGTGGTCATGCCATACTTCATAGCAGGATATGGCTGCTGGCTTGTGGATGATATCATCAATGTAGCATTCTATGTCTGCGTAAATGACACGCAGGGGACTTAATTCGTCACCATTATCCCTATGTGAAAATATTTTATCTTTGGGCATGCGTTCCATTTGTAATTTACCTCGCTTGCACCATTCATAGTGAGTTTCAAATTTATCTTTACTCCAAAATGAGCGGATGCAGCGGTCGCATACAAAATGTTCACCTCTTTTAGAGTGCCCCAAGTGAGTGTACAAGCGAGAGATTTTGGGAATACCACAGTAGTGCCATTCCTCGCTATCATCTTGTTTTACTAATAAGAGGTTGACTACACGTTCATAACAAGTTGAACGTGAATTATAGCGGGCACCCTTCAACCCCTTCTCCCACACGTGAACGACAATTTTAATCTTATTATGTTTTTCGAACGTTTCTACATCTTTGATTTTCATGTTGTTACTATCACAACCTTCAAAGTCTAGTTCATCCTCCCACTGTCTATAGCTATAGGTGCGATCTCGATGCGCGTTGATATCATTATAGTGAAGGATGGATAGGACTGCATATTTGAAACACTGTGATTTACAATCAACATTGATGACAGCTTTCTTATTATACAACGTTTTTGGAAGTTTAAATGTGCCTCGAGCTGCATGACTTTCTAATAGGGAAATTTTGAATATGGCTGAGTCCACACCATCAAAAATGAGAGCGCTGTCGCGTTGATTGAATTTATCTACATTTGATTTTAAACATTGAATGTGAAAATTTAGCCAAGACTCGCAGTCAACAACTTCGGTTGCGGAAGAGGAAGGAATATGAAACTGTATTCTCTCCGTCACTTGACCCGTTTGAAAATCTATTTTAATATATTTTAGTTTAAGGTAGATGAGCGCCTTCATTCTAAAATTGTCTAAATTATTGAAGAGCGCTTCGATAATGTTAGAATTTTGAAGGAGCCACTCAGGAAAATCTACAATTTGAGTATTGGACTCCATGCAGTAGTCGCGTACTAAATTATTATGTGAAACATTAATGAGGGAGATGGTAGAGGTACCGTTGGTGTAGTGATCATTTGCATGCGTGTGTTGAAGTCTGTGCGAAGATCGCTGAAAGTGACTATCAAAAGAAAGAGGGCACAAATCGCAAGGAAAGGAGATGTCATCGTCAGAATCAACTTCACCTCCGGAGATTGACGCCGCTTTGCGTTGACACACACGTTGTTTGATGTGTCGAAGGAGACTGTGCTTCCTTGTAAACATATGTCCGCAGTCGGCACATTCCCACTCGTTGCCTTGCCGCGAGAGTCCTGAGCTGGAACTCACATCACCTGAAAGAGAAATCATTCTTTCATCTCTGTTCAAGCCTCAGTGTAGTGTTACAACCTACCTTGACTCAATAACTCTAAACTTTCCTCGAGAAGAGAGGGCGTTGGTGATGAAGTTGATGTCTGAAATTGAGGAAGATGCTATTAGTCACACGTTTGAGGGAGATGAGAGGAAATTTTCAACTTACCATTTCAACGAAATCAAGTTTAAGGTTGATACTTCTACAAGATAGAGACTTCACTCAAATAATAGTCAAAGAGAGAGATCGTGCGTTCGTCACTTGTATGATTCACAGATTAAATGAAATGACCTGAATGTCACTTTGCTTATATACTTTCATCCTCTTCATTCATTGGATGTTCATTCTGATTGGCTGCTTGTGTATACTTAAGAATTAGAAAAATGTTAAAGTTATCATTATTCAAAGTCAGCATTTCAAAGACAACATGACAAGTCCTCCAACAACACCAAATACCGCATTGGAGTTCTCCTCTCCATATACATCAGCAAAGGTGCTCGTTACAGCAAATGCACCAAGAAAGGCGAAGGTGGAGAAGACATACAATCTCGACAATATACGAAAGTTATCATTATCGGAGGAGGATGAAGAGGAGTTGCCCGACCTAACAGGCATACGGTGGAAATATTTACAATATGATGCCGAAGGGGTGATGGAGATGACCAGCAAGTCGCACTTGCATCAAATATGGGAGTGGTACACCCCTAACTCCCAACCGCGAACCGTGGCGGAGTGGGCGTACATTGAGAAAGTGAGGGACGCTGCAGAAGAACGTTTAAAGCAGCTCAACTGTTTTTGTAATCTATGTGAAGCCAGACTCTGGGACGATATTGACGATGAAGACCTTTTGAAATACATGCCATAATAAATGTTTATTTCGTATTATCTTTGCTTTCATACTGACTTACTTGAATGGGGTTTTAGTGAATAATTTAACCATGTATACTTTTTCATTTGGAAATAGTAGCACGCTTAGTTTAACTTGTAAATCTTATAACATTTCATATGGACGATGATGGTAGATGAAATAGTGTCAAATAAATTAAGATAGCTTACACTTCTGATACAGGGATAGCAATCGACTGCGATCCATGTGTAAAGAGCTTGTTAGACTACGGATGGGCTTAAGTGGATGATTTAACCATGTATACTTTTTCATTTGGAAATAGTAGCACGCTTAGTTTAACTTGTAAATCTTATAACATTTCATATGGACGATGATGGTAGATGAAATAGTGTCAAATAAATTAAGATAGCTTACACTTCTGATACAGGGATAGCAATCGACTGCGATCCATGTGTAAAGAGCTTGTTAGACTACGGATGGGCTTAAGTGGATGATTTAACCATGTATACTTTTTCATTTGGAAATAGTAGCACGCTTAGTCTAACTTGTAAATCTAAAAACATTTCATATGGACGATGATGGTAGATAAAATAGTGTCAAATAAATTAAGATAGCTTACACTTCTGATACAGGGATAGCAATCGACTGCGATCCATGTGTAAAGAGCTTGTTAGACTACGGAAGAGAGAAGTGTGTTATGTTGCGTGTGGCGCGTGAGTGTCCTCCCATTTCATTCCATTCATCAATTCGTCTCATTGATAGAGACAGGTAGAACTCATGGTTCTCATAACGTATGCAATGGAAAGTTTTAGGCAACCTTCGACAGTTGGCTAAATGTCGCCCTGACGCGAATGCATGCTACGTTGAGACAGAGGCAATCACTTGCAAACATGACGCAGAGAGGTTTAACAAGATTGACCATTGCCGAATGTCCCTTGCGGTATACATAGCTACGGGTTTCACCGCCGCCCTTTACAGGAACGCCCGTCGAAAGGAAGTATTACACCGAACTTCATTTGCAACGTTCAAGTTGACTGATAGCAGATTCAACTTAATGATAGTATTCGCCAGTCCGAAGACTGCCCAGGGCAAACCGCGAGGAGGTTCTATCATGTCTTGCCCCATGGTGGCCCTTAAGAGAGCCGATGGTTCGTTCTCGGGAGTAACAAGATGACTATTGGCTTGAATAGTCAATAGGTATGACGGTTAGGTTCTCGTATACCCTATACCGCCTAAGCCGTGGTGGTGCATCTGGCACCTTTCGGATGCGGGTGGTATTTGGAGTCCACACCTCATCCGTCCAAACGATCCTCTTGATCTTCCCCTTCTTCTCATCCTCATCCCACTCGTCGAGGATGACGAACTCGGGAATACCGTTGTCTTCATCAGTGAAGACGGGAATATTGTCGGCAGATGTCGCTTCCATCGTGACTTCAAATTGAATGAGAAGCGCTACAATCTTCTGGCTTATATAGGGTTTTCAACAATGAATTGCTCAACAGCGAATCAGAATGCTTCAGGGATAGCAATCGACTGCATAATGTTCAAGTTGACTGATAGCAGATTCAACTTAATGATAGTATTCGCCAGTCCGAAGACTGCCCAGGGCAAACCGCGAGGAGGTTCTATCATGTCTTGCCCCATGGTGGCCCTTAAGAGAGCCGATGGTTCGTTCTCGGGAGTCGTCATCCTACAGCCTACCAATTCTGCTGAGAGAGTCAAAGACTCTCTCTTTGGTAGCACTGTCGACTTCCACACTAACTGGTATGTGAGTATAGAGTGGAATGTAGCGCCATTCCGTTGGATTGGCAGCAGTTGCTGTCATCGGATTGCCAATCCGAGCAAGATTGTTGTGGACTCTGTCTTGCTCCTCTAGCCTGACGAACTCCTCAAATAAATTTCGCGGCCTTAACTGCGGTCCGCGAGGAGAGCTGACTTGACTGTTCGGCGTCTGCATGATTGAAATGAAATGAAATGAGAGGCAGTGGTTTATATACCCCTCTAACGCGACGCAACGTTCAAGTTGACTGATAGCAGATTCAACTTAATGATAGTATTCGCCAGTCCGAAGACTGCCCAGGGCAAACCGCGTGGAGGTTCTATCATGTCTTGCCCCTAGGTGGCCCTTAAGAGAGCCGATGGTTCGTTCTCGGGAGTGACGTGATGGGGTGGTGAAGGCGGGCAAAGATCTGCAATGAAAATGATATGTATTAGAATAGGATATACTATCTTATTTACTTTTTCACTTACCAAGTTAGTCATCCTTAGGTAGTCTCGCGCGTTTCCGAATCGAAAATTTGTGGAGATGGCCGCGCATTCGTAAGCTTGCATGGAGACACTTCTTGCTCGGATGACCGTTGTAGCAAATAATTGACTCGTCCAGATTTTTATTTACCAATACTTCGCCGGCCAAATGATTGTCCCGAATAGGGATGTGAAATTCAAACAAACGATCCTCATTCACACGTTCCCACTCATCCCTCATGCGCTCCAACTTCTCACACGCCTGCCTCTCATCACCCCGCCGAGCCACAGTCCTCTCCAACTCAACATTCCTCGCTCTCAACACACTCATCTCCTTCATCATCTCCTCAAACTTCGCCTCTGCATCTCTCATTCTTCTCTCCGCAGCACTCGCCCTCTTCTCACACGCATCATTCTTCTCTTCCAACTCTCGCGTCTTATTCTTCAAATCAGTCACACAACGCCTCATTCTAATGTTTTCATCCGCCACCTCCTTCGACTTCAAATCCTTCTTTTTCAACTCATCCAACTCCTTCACAACTTCATCCTTCACTTTCTTCAAACTCTCAAACTTATTCACTAACAACTCATGCGCCATCTGCTGCGAAACATGTCTCTTCTCTTCATCCTTCAACCACCTCGCCGACTGCATACGAATCCCACCACTCTTCACTTTTGGGGAAGATGAGCTCTTCGGGGGGTCGGTGATGACGATGTTGGACACCTCCGATGACGAAGAGCTCAACTTCCTCACACGCTTCCTCACACGCTCCCTATCTAAATCCACATCATCCTCATCATCACTCTCAAGCACTCTCTTCCGCTGCTCAATCTCACCCTCCAACGACGCAACCGCTCTCGCCAACTCATCATTCTCAACAACATTCTCAACAACATTCGCAACATTCGCCAACATTCGCTCCCTCTCTTCCACAATCAACTGCGTAAATCTCAAATCAGTCACTAAACCACCACTACAGTCAGCATGCACTCTGTAAAACCGCACCTCATCCTCATCACCCTTCAGCACTCTACACTTTACGCAAGCAACCCTATTCAAGACAATCATGTGGCCGGTGCCCGCCTTCTTCACATGAGCTTTGGCGTCCGCACTGCGATTAACTCGCCCACAAGAGCACATTTTGATGTGATATTTACGATTTTTGTCATTGGCCATCTTAGATTTTATTGTGAACTGTAAGATAATGAAATTTGTATAAGTTTGGAATCATGTAGTACAGTCATATTCCTAAAGAGTGTAGTGAGTGGCACTCGATCCCGTCGACAGCCCGAAGGCCTTGTACCGATCACTAGGGAAGTGAGAGATCTTCCCCGATACCCGCTCTTTACAGCTGAAGACATCATTGTCACTGCCCCGAAGTGGTAACAGGAACGCCGAGTCAAAGGTAGTGATCAGTAGCTGGGATCTAACCCCTCAAAGCTGCCTTAGACTTAGTTAAATTTCAAATCTGATAGCATATTTGAACTCAGGATACTTGAAAACCTTAGTCTATATGTTAAAACTTTGAAAAAAGTGAAAATTAAGAATTTTTAAAAAATTCCGCATTTTACTACTCATACTACTTTTAAAAAATTTTATCAGTAGTAAAGACACTATCAAACTCTATCATACAAACTTTGAAGTAGCAAGATAGCTTGCCTACTTCAAAAGATAGAGTCCTTTGCACCCGATATCGGGAGCTCAGAGCGACGACCGTCGCTTACCTCGTCTTTCGATGAAGTGATCAGACTTACGTTGTCGGGGGTTTATATATGCTCGGAAGAAAACTTAAAATGGCTCTATCTCCAAAAGTATTCATCGTAGCGACATGCGGTTTGTTGCAAACGATTTGTCTCATCATTCTTTACAATATGACACCTGAACCATTCTCATATGACCACGGGAAGTTGGTCCGCCAGCACATGTCCATGTAACATGCCACAAGTGAAAAAATTCCTAAGTGTGAGAGCTCCAGTGTGGTGAAAATTTTGAAAAATTTAAAACTTCCGAATTTCAACCTGGGACCTTAACCAAAACATTTTTCATCAAATTTCACTGACCTCCCCCCCCCCCTCGTTCAGAGAAATTTGATGAAAAATGTTTTGGTGACGGTCCCAGGTCGAAATTCCACACTTTGGAAAATTTTCAAAATTTTACCCATACAAAGTCACTCTGACACTTAGGATTTTTTCAGGTGAGCGAGCTCCGACCTAAAATCTTGTAACCGCTCTAACTTTTGAACGAAGACAGATAGGAACAAGCCGATTCTTTCACTGAATTTGTCTCACTCTTAGCTTTCAAACGAGCTATTGCACGAGAAAATCCGTCCACTAGCAGCCAAGATAGAAGCTAGCTGACCAGGGGGGGGAGGTCAGTGAAATTTGATGAAAAATGTTTTGGTGACGGTCCCAGGTCGAAATTCCACATTTTGGAAAATTTTCAAATTTTTACCCATACAAAGTCACTCTGACACTTAGGATTTTTCAGGTGAGCGAGCTCCGACCTAAAATCTTGTAACCGCTCTAACTTGTGAACGGCTGGTCCGATTGACTCGCAACAAAAAATGTTGTCGAGCAGTTTTTTCTCCTCTTTCAAACGAGTAGCTGTAAGACAAAATCCGTCCACTAGAACCAAAGTTAGAAGATTGTTGTCGGGGGGGGGGGGGTCAGTGAAATTTGATGAAAAATGTTTTGGTGACGGTCCCAGGTCGAAATTCCACACTTTGGAAAATTTTCAAAATTTTACCCATACAAAGCCACTCTGACACTTAGGATTTTTCAGGTGAGCGAGCTCCGACCTAAAATCTTGTAACCGCTCTAACTTGTGAACGGCTGGTCCGATTGACTCGCAACAAAAAATGTTGTCGAGCAGTTTTTTCTCCTCTTTCAAACGAGTAGCTGTAAGACAAAATCCGTCCACTAGAACCAAAGTTAGAAGATTGTTGTCGGGGGGGGGGGTGTCAGTGAAATTTGATGAAAAATGTTTTGGTGACGGTCCCAGGTCGAAATTCCACACTTTGGAAAATTTTCAAAATTTTACCCATACAAAGCCACTCTGACACTTAGGATTTTTTCAGGTGAGCGAGCTCCGACCTAAAATCTTGTAACCGCTCTAACTTTTGAACGAAGACAGATAGGAACAAGCCGATTCTTTCACTGAATTTGTCTCACTCTTAGCTTTCAAACGAGCTATCGCACGACAAAATCCGTCCACTGGAAGCAAGCTGTCCAGGGGGGGGGGACGTCAACCGAAAATTTTTTCTCTCCGATTTCGCTGGAAACATCCTTCCTAACCCAAAATTTCACGTAGATTCCGAATCTGGCCTCCGTTTTCTCATCCGATGCTTCGTTTGGGCGCTACACACCAAAACGTCCCAAATTCTAACTCTGTCGTTTTTCGAAAAATGTTGAAAATTTTTTCTCACCGATTGCCTTGAAACTCACCCTACCGATGCAGAATTTCACGCTGAATCCGAATCTGACCTCCGTTTTCTCATCCGACCACTCCTTCCACTCGAAACAACCCATTTTACAACCCAACATTCAGCAGATTGCACCAAAAACATCACACACTATAGCCTCAAGACTAATCCTGGCGGTCGCCCACGTCAACCTAGACGGTCGCCCACGTCAACCAGGCGGTCGGACCAACGCACCCGAGTCTCACACTCTGTCGTTGCAGAGGGGGGGGGACGTCAGCGAACATGTTGTGAACGTGGACCCAACTGGTCGGCACACCACGACAGACCACAACCTCTGTCGTTCCAGAGGGGGGGGGGACTCAGACACGAAGCACCACGGCGGCCGACCACGACACTCTGCCGTGCCAGAGGGGGGGGGACGCAGCGATGGCCGCCATCTTGCGCGGTCCAGAAGTGGAGTTTTGCTTACTACTCCGTAGTTATCTCTGATTATTACTTGCTCATTTATCATTTCATTATCAATGAAGAGAGATCATGCTGAATCGACAGACCAAAGACACTGATTTTCTCAGGGATGTGCAATTGGTTTAAGTGAAAAACAGCTTACAACAGAAGAAGTGTGTGGCAAGCTGCACATTTCAAGACAGACTCTGGCGTTGGCGAAGAGAATTTGGTATTAAGAAATGCAAAAATGATATTCGATCAAGACGGAAAAGAATTGCATATCGAAGCAACCGATGTCTAATCAGACTAGCTGGAATTCATAGATTAAAATCGTTTGCAAGACAGGTTCTGTGTCTGTGGAGGCAAAGGGTTTCAGTTTGGACTGCATTTGGAGGGGGAGAGCTGTAACTCCTACCTCTCGGGTCGCAGGTGGTGGATAGCGAAGGGCCATCAAAGGGATGGTTAGCTGCGAATAAACGCCTTGCGTGAATAAACAGCCCCGAACCAACAGCGGCGGTACCCTTGGGTAACGTGTCAAGGCCTGGACTGCCTTAGATCTTGCCCTCCAGCCTGCTGCCTTGCAGGTTTTCCATCTGTTGATGTGAAAAGGCTAGGTCCACAACCGATATTTGTGGTTAGTGCATGCGACTGTAAAACTTTCTGCTCCACCTATTTCAATATGCGATTACTCATATACAAATGGCCCGAGTGCCCGGGAGTCTTTTGGTAGACTAGGGGTGCGAAGAATGACCGGGGAGAAGAATAAACCTGATTTAAACCTGATACGTATTTGTACTGCAAACGTAGGCTCGCTCTGCGGCAGAAGCAGAGAAGTGACAGAAATGCTGGGTAGAAGAAATGCTGACACGTGTGCTGCATTCAAGAAACCCAATATAAAGTAAAATGGATGCAAAATATTGGGCGACGGAGATGAGCGATACAAGCTTTGGTGGTCTGGTGAGAAGACAAGTCGAGGAGGAGTCGGTATTCTTGTGAGAGATCGGTTAATTGGCAACGTGATTCAAGCAGAGAGACCAAGTGCCGCCTTCATGAAGGTGAAAATGGTTTTCGAAGGAAAGGTGTTTCACATATATGCCCCCAAGACAGGGAGATCTGCTGCTGAGAAGGATGATTTCTGGGATAGTCTGGAAGATGATATCTCTAGCGTTCCATCAAGTGAACCTGTATGGATTGCGGGGGATCTAAATGGGCATGTTGGCGCGTACAGAAGAGGTTTTGAAGGTGTGATGGGTCCTCATGGTTTCGGTGAGAGAAATTCCGAAGGAGAACGTATTCTAACTTTCTGTCAAGGACACGGAATGTTGGTCATGAATACGAAGTTTCATAAAGGTCGTGAAAAGTTGATCACATACAAAAGTGGTGATGGCGCTACTCAAATAGACTACATGCTGTTGAGACAAGATGGTCATGTGACTGTCAGGGATGTGAAATGCATCCCTGGAGAGGCCTGCCTAAGACAACATCGGCTATTGGTCATGGATTTACATATGCATCAAGAAGTGAAGGCATTTAGGAAAACTTTCAACAGAAAATTGAAAGTATGGAAATTGAAAGATGAAGAAACGAGAAGAAAATTTGAGGAAGTTTGCCAGCAGAAAAATGAAGCTCAATCGGAGATCGGTTGGGACCAGCTTCAATGTAATGTCATTCAGGCAGCAAAGCAAGTTCTTGGGGAAACAAGAGGACGGCCGCGACAAGTGCAGCGTGAGACGTGGTGGTGGACTAGTGAGGTACAAAGAGCTATAAAGAACAAGAAATTGGCTTTCAAAAGGTGGCAGAAGTCAAAAACTGAAAATGACCGTAAAATGTCTAAGAAAGCTGTTGCTAAGGCCAGAGAAGAATCGTGGCAGACATTGAGCAGGAACATCAGTAAGACCGAAACGCAAAACATGTTTCAGGATTGCGCGACAAATGAAAACAGAAGGGAAAGATGTAGTTCAAGGAAACTTCGTGAAAAGTAAAACAGGAGAGATTTTAGTTGAAGAAGCAGACATCAAAATACGTTGGAAAGAGTACTTCGAAGGATTGCTAAACAAAAGCAGCAACTTCACCATCGATGAGCCAATTATAGCTGAAGGACCCACAGAAAGAGTGACTGAGGAGGAAGTACGTAGTGCTCTATGCGACATGAAAAATGGTAGAGCTCCTGGACAATCAGGCCTCTCAGTTGAACTGCTTAAGGGAGCTGGTGAAGATACTGTAATGAGACTGGTGACAGTATTTCAGGAGGCAATCGACAGTGGCGGTCTGCCATCTCAATGGCAAAGAAGCCTGACTATCCCCATTAACAAGGGGAGAGGTGATTCTCTGGAATGCGGCAATTACAGAGGGATTCGCCCGCTGGAACATGGTATGAAGCTGTTTGAGAAGGTCATGGAGAGGAGGTTGAGGAAGCTAATTAGCATTGATTGCCGGCAGTTTGGTTTCCGAAGAGGGAAATCTACAACTGATACTGTCTTCATCCCTCGTCAGTTGCAAGAAAAGTACAGCCAAAATAAGAAGAAGCTCTACCATGTGTTCGTCGATCTCGAAAAGGCTTTCGACAGAGTCCCTAGAGAAATCATCGAATGGGCATTGCGCAGACAAGGAGTTCCTGAGAGATCGGTTTCGGTTGTAATGTCCATGTATCGGAGTTCAAGAACGCAAATCGTGACAAAGTTTGGTCTGTCGGAGGAACTGGACGTCGGCATGGGAGTACACCAAGGGTCAGCGCTTAGCCCCTTGCTGTTCATTACAGTGATGGAGGAAACGTCCAAAGATTGTCGAGGATCCGGCCCATGGGAGTTGCTGTACGCCGATGATCTGGTTTTAACAGCTGCCTCCAAGCAAGAAGCCATTGATATGTTTTCAAGGTGGAAGGATGGTTTAGAGCGGCGTGGCTTGAAGATCAACGGGGCGAGGTCCAAGGTCATGGTAACTGGGAAGAGCAAAGAACGCACCAAGTCTGGAAAGTGGCCGTGCAGTTGTTGTGGAAGGGGAGTCGGAGCAAACTCGATCTTTTGTGTTTCCTGCAAATTGTGGTGTCACAAAAAGTGCTCCCGATTGCGATCATTTCAAGGAATAACAGGTTTCCGATGTCCGAAGTGCGCGGATGTTCCCAACTCGCCTGAGGATGATTCACTTAATGTGAATGGGATCGTCCTACATGAGGTCAAAGATTTTTGTTACCTCGGAGATGTCGTGGACTCAGAGGCAAGCGCAGAAGGAGCGGTTCGGACTCGCATCGCGGCTTCATGGACGAAATGGAGAGAATTGACCAGTCTTCTTACCAACAAAGGCATCCCATTGAAGTGTAGAGCCTATGTGTATGAGATGTGTGTAAGATCAGTTCTCATCTACGGCGCAGAAACGTGGCCCCTCAGCCTAAGGCTGGTTGAACTTCTGAGAAGTACTGACAGACGAATGCTGAGGTATATGGCAAAGGTCAGGTTGAAAGACAAAGTTACAAGCGAAGAAGTAGCGAGACGCTGTGGTTTGCCCAAACTTCCAGTCCGCCTGCGGCAAAGACGTCTGCGCTGGTTTGGCCAAGTAAGAAGAGCCAATGGTGACGTCATCAATGAAGTCTACAACTTGTCAGTCGATGGTTGCCGTCCACCTGGTAGACCTAAGAAGACTTGGCAAGCCTGTATCCATAAAGATCTGGAGTCTCTGGAGGTGTCGGAAGACATTGCTCTAGATCGTTCGAGATGGAAACGGGTCATCGCATCTACGTCCAGACCCGGAACCGGGAAGAAGAGACGCAAAACGAGGAAGTAAGAAGTGAGTAAGTGCATGCATATCGACGCTTGCGCTATTTCATCTTTCAGGATGATAGTGCATCAGCTCACACAACGAGTGCAGTAACATTCCATAAGGAACAGCATGAAATCACTGCCCTGGCCCTCCCACAGCCCTGATTTGAAGCGCATAGAGTATGTCTGGGATTTCCTCACTAAGTTGTCGTTCCACTCCCGTAAAAACAATAAAAGGGCTGAAACAGTAGCTCCTGGCAAAACAGCAGTTGATGCCACAATCTTTTAATGACTCATTGATAAAGAGTATGTGTGATCGAAGCTCGTGGAGTTGTCAACCAACGCTGATTACTTATTGACATTTTCATTTTCACAACATATACATTAGTTTTCACATAATGTTCTCGCATCAAGGAACAAACATAATAGACTATCATAAGACAGAAAAGAAGGGTAAACTTAATTTCACAAGTGAATATACCCGTAATGTAACATTAATTTTGCTAAAGAGTGTATATATATGTAGAAGGCCTATGCATGAGTCTACTCGTCCGTAGATTAAGAACAAAAATGCTCTATGGAAGATTCATAAATTATGCATTGTTTCTTAGTACATGGAAAATATTCATCGGATAGGCTAATTTTGGATCTTTGAGAGTCAAGACTCCAGAAGTTCATACGTTTCTGAGATATCAAGACAATTTTTCATTTTGCTACATAATCGCTACTGGTGATTATTTAGCATGCTTTGAATACAGCGTTTTAAACGCATTCTGTTATCCTATTTCGTAATAAAGTAATACAATCCAAAAAAATTATCAAAAACTCTTCGAAAGACGATTATTGAGATATCAAGCGAATGTCAATATATGATACAGGAACATCTCAACCCTTTCTAAACAATGAGAGTGAAATAGATGTTTGCAATTTTTCTTTTGAAACTTTTATATTTTTGATATTTGTAAACAGGCTTTGCATTCCTACTGTAGATCTTGGTCTTTTCTTTATGACTTTAAGTTGCATCCACTGTAGGCCTACTCGTATGTCTATGTTTGCTATGTTGAGCTATGGTGTGGATTCAAATCCTATATTGATAGATATTATGTTGATTCACCATGTTATCAGTCCTAATGATGGGATGCACGATCATCCCGATGATTTTAAAAATATACATTTTTAATTAGCCTATACATACTTGGCTATCTCAATCCTTAAAATATAAAATGTCTGGCAATCATATACATGTACAATGTAGACAAATTGCTTCTTACTTTATTGACCGAACTAAATTAAACACTAAATACACCATTTTCATTACTATTAATAAAATTTTCCTATCACACAAATCTTAAAATTTCCAAACAATTCACACAAAATTAATATACATTCCTTGTATAATATTATTAATATTCCTTTCATTAATATATAATAATTTCCTTATTATCCCTTTACTGAGAAACGATAACTCGTTTGAACTTTGGCTCAAAGAAATCCACAATGTCGAAACGGGTGCCTCAAAAATGAACTTTTAATTAATCACAACTAGGGCTGGCACGAAATGTTTCGCGAAGTTTATCGAAGTATTTTTTTCAATGTCGTTTTTCTTATGCACTGATATCATATCGAAGTTCTGCTTATGAAAGGTATACTTTACTTCATCATTTAAGAATTAATTACTACTTTAAAGGTTGTGATAAGAAGGTGCTCATCAGTAGACTAGCTGATTTTTCTTCACGAGCCAATCTAATCAAGACAAAAACATATCTAGTCTACCATGAATGCGGTTGCGGAAGTAAGACTGCTGCAACGCTCGATTGTCGTATTCGTCGTTCAAGGAACTTATGATTCGATCAGTTAACAATTCATCATCTGATTATTCCGCTCTTTAATGTACAGTAAATCTCTAGCAGAGGACTTTTATTATTTAGTAGTTCGCTAAGATTTTCGGTAAAGAGTTTATTCCTATAGTAATCTAATTTGAGTCACAATCACAACTCACTAGTGCGCTTCAAGCGTTTGTGATCATATTAGGAGTGTACAAAGATGGGTGCTTATGGGTTATCTACACCCCAGGTTTTCAAATTTGTCTAAAATCTGCAATTATTAATCAATCATTACCAAACTTCAGGTAGACGTACTTAAGTATATTGTCTATCCATATACGAAAATATATGTAGATCGAACTAGTACTTTTTGCATTAGAGTCGATAATGTGAAGTGTAGCGTTGTCAACAGCTTGATCTGATTTCGTCTGTTCGACGCATTATTGTTACTCGTGTGTGCATTGTTCTCTCTCCCTCTTCGTCTCATCCACTACTATTTGAAATCTTCCCACGACCACTACCTTGCCACACCTCTTTTAAGTTAAAAATGCTAGTCTCATCATCACTTCACGAGCTGTCGGAAATTACTTTGTTGACCTCAAATGCTTTCTGCTCAGAAGATGAGGTCATAAGAAGTCAGATCAACCGGCAGACATCGCTGCACTTCAAGTTATCGCACCTAATACAAAAAGTATTTGTCCAATTTGCACAAATTTTGGTATGAAGGCGGAAAATATTCACACTGACGTCTACATAAAGTTTTGTGACGATTGATTCATTTCCACGGATTTTGGACAAATTTGAAAACGTGGGGGGAGATAACCCATAAGTACCCAAAGATGTAGTACATTTGCATTGGATGTTGTGGTGTGGCAATGCCGTAGCTGGGACCCTCAAAGGGGGATGGGTTGCGGCAACAGACCAGAAGGGGAAAAATTTTCAGGCTGTAACTGATGATATTCAATAGAGAGGCGGAATTGAGTTTTTACAATATTTCAATGCGCTAAATAAAAGTTAATAGTCAGCCTGCTCATTACCGATAGGTTATTTATTAATTGGGAACCCACTGTGCTCGTACTTCTCAGCTTTAGAGTTGCAGTCATAGTTGCAAGCCATATATAGTCATATGCCTACTCTCTGCATTAGAATCATGTTGATAAATACATTAATCTCATTTTATGAATATGCATGTATGCTAAAAATTGCAAAAACCGTTTGACTGGAGAAGTAAGTCGCATGTCAGTAGTACTGTACATGTAATTGATTAGGGATATTTAAATGAAATGCGATATTTGAAAATTTAATAAGTCATGAAATTATGAAAATGTTAGGAATGCTATTGCCTGTAATCCATTCTACCAGCAATCGCAATCGTTTATTCTAAGATCAAATATGCTAATAGAGACAACATACTAAATCTCAAATCTCACTTTCATATAAGTGTACATGTGCATAGAAGTCGAAGTAGACTGTGGCTAATCATGCGGAAATTCATCCAGTATTATGAAAAAAATAAAGCGAGCCAACACAACGGAAGGTGTTGAGATGGTGGACTTCTGCTTCGGTGGCGAGATGGGAGTGGGACCAGAATTGGTGCAGAAATATATGGCAACGGTGGAGGGGAATCAGGAGGATGACGATGACTTTTAAAGCGATGATGTATATAAATAAAATTGCTCTCTAATGCCGATTTTATTGTTGATTAACGTCATTGTCGATAAGCTCAATCGTTGCACCGTCCATATAGCCTGAACATATTCTGTACAAACTGATAAATGCTAATGATAGATGTTGACATAGCGCTCAAAATGTTGACTTCTAAATCTTCTAATTCGCATCAAAATTTACAATGCAAAAGTTGAACCTGTAATCAATATGAAAACATTCTTCGGCTAGTCATCGCACCAGAATGACTTTTACATGTTATGGCACAGCCGAAAATTTACTTTCTTCACATAGTAAAATCATTCTTAGTGTAAACACAGTCTAGTGACGGCAGTACGTTAAAACAATGCATATGTTTTCACTAATTTGGACCCACCAATTCCAAGAAACATCATTTTGAGAAGTGAAGCCTGAAATAACAACTTCAGGGCATTGCCCAAAGGCAGCCAAGATTTCATGACTGTACGCGAAAAGAAAGTGTAACTAAATTCAAGAAAGAAAAGAGCTAGAAAATACGCAACCATGTTTTATGGTCAGCTATATATTCGAATAATTATGCCTAGTATTGACTGTCTCTAGGTCACATGTCATCTAGAATAACCTGCGAAATAATATTTATGGGTTCATTTGAATGATCAGGATGTGAAGCATCATATCCCACAGGATAAATTTGGTCAACTGTTTTACTAAAATCATGATTAGCGATTATCCTCATGAATATAATAACACTTAAACAATTTGCGTTTGACAGAACTTTATGTTTCTAAATAACAAATCAACGTACGGCCTAATTCGGACAACGTGATTAGATTTCTGAAACTTTAAGAGGCAAAACAACGTAGTATGAAATACGTGATTTTCCAGTGAAAGAATTTTCATGCTTTAAAAGACAAAGTAACGTATAACGAAATAAGTGATTTTTAGTGAAAGAATTTTCATATTTTGAAAAGCAAAATAGCGTTCACGTATTATAAATTGCATGACTTATATGAAAGAATTATTATTTTTCAGATACAAAACAACGTATTATGGAATATATTACTTTTAAAATTAAAATGCTTCCAACCTTGGATATTTGATTTATAGTGCAATAGGACACCAGTAATGACGGGAACACATCAGTACATCAGTGCCGCTACAATAGTCTTATATTATTCATTTGTACGAGGGGCGTACCAAAAGTTCGTGACGTTTGTCTCTCCTATCTATAGACGTCCATTTTGGCCCAAGTGCATATCTAGATTGTATTTCTTATAGTTCTGACAGTTGCATTTCACAGGAAAACATTTAACTTCCATTTGCACAAATGTTTATTGGCAGAATTTTAAAGCATACCAAAACTCTTTTTTTCGACCTGGTCACCTTAAATTCCAATACTTTTCCTATCTCTTCTCAAGTTTCTTCATTCCTTCTTCAAGCCAATCCTGCTGAAATTTCCCGAATGAAGCTTTCGGTGCTCTCTTTATCTCTTTCACCATTGAAACGAATACCTCCGATTGCCAACTTCATCGCATGATCAGATGAAAGTCAGTAGTCTCCTCCAAAACCCTTCGTCATGGTCTTCCAGAAGACCAAGAACAATAGAGGAGTTGTTGACCCGAGCGCCTTTCTGTTCTGCAGTCAGCAGCCTTGGTACCCAACGAGCCGAAACTTTGGACAACTCAAGGCGGTCATGGAAGATACGCTCAAGAGTCCCATGCGACAGCTGGCCAGACTTTTCCTCCAGTTCATCAAATGTTGGGCGTCTGTCAGACTGGATCAGCTGCCAAACCAAATCTTCATTTTCTTCGCTGGCTGGAGTGGATGGATGGCCACAGCGCTCAACGTCTTCCAATGACTTCCGTCCCTATGGGAACATTTGCTTGATGGTCGCTCTTGCAGGAGCATTGTCTCGAAGAATGTTTTTAGACGCCCAGCCGATCGGGTTGGTGTTTCCCGTTCCTTGGACAGAAAGAGCAGACAAGATCTCCACTTACGATTTGTGAAGTCCGTCATGCTGACAAAAGTAAAATTGCTTCACTACTTACCGGCTTCAGTTCGCGTCTCTATAGGTTACCGATCAACCGACAATACTTCACAGGCAATGCACATGATTGATACAACATGACAACGATGAATGATTAAAGAAAAAAGTCGAATTAAAACCATGGTAATCAAACGTCACGAACTTTTGGTACGCCCCTCGTAATATCATGGGGACAGTTGGATATCAATCTTTTAATTTCTTAACATTATAAGGTATTCATGCATGAAGTGAAACATGCAAAATCATCGATCACTGATTTTTACTCAAATCTTCTATCCTTAAAACGATGTTGTTCGGACAACTGCAGACTGCACGGCACTGGCAAAGATGACATTGGCACTGACTGGTCGAATATTCAGAAAACGATGAGTGAGTATGAAGCTCGCCTTTTCAAAGATTCCCACGAACGATTAATAAGATATCGTCATTCATCACATGACTATGATAGTCAGCGTTCGGCTACTATCCTATGGAGGCTGCCTGATACTAGGATAACAATAAATGACTTAGATATCGAGGTCCGCATTAATTTGTTTAATCTCTTAACACTTTCTGACTTTGAAGAATGTGTCACAATTCCAGCACATATTGAATTACGTTGTTTTGCCTTTGAACAATGTCTCATGGCTCAAGCGTATTTTGAGTTACGTCGTTCAGCCTTTGAAGAATGTCTCATGGCTCAAGAAATGCGTATTTCGAAATACGTTGTTCTGCTGTTTGACTGAAAGATCAAAATTTAGAGATTTTAAAAGCTGACGTAGAATGATGAAATATCAAACTTAACTTTGCCTTCAGTTTTTTCAATACCATGATATTCCGAAATACGTCGTTTTGCCTTTTAACGGCAGATATTAGAACACTATTAGAATATGCCTGTCCATGTTTCATCGGAGCGAGTAATGCGTCAACCGCCTCACTGTGCACTATTAACAGACGAGCTCCTAAACTGATTTGCGAGAATTCGAGCAATATCGATACTCAATACACCGGCAAGCCTACCTGCGGTTGCTCATCTGACATTTTGATCGAAAGGCGAAACCTTATTAGTACGCGATTATTTCTCAAAATCTGCAATGATTCAAGCCATCTGCTCAACGATTATACCAAGACAATTGCTTCGTTCCTTAAAGTCCGTCGTTGACTTCGCTCGCACTTCAGTGAGGTATAACTCTTTTTTCCCTACATGAGTCTTCCTCATCAAACACAGCAGTTTTTGGTTCCGGGGCACGGTGTGTGACATGCGGCGACAATTTAGTCGACGCTATTTCTATCGCCATACTACACTGACTGCGTAAATTCCAGCATGAGTGGCAGCATTATAAGTAGTGTGGAAGCGGAAGCGATAGTTTTCATTGGAAGCGGAAGCGAATGCCCGACGATCGCTTCCGCTTCCAAAAGTATCATGATGCTAATGACTGACGCAATGCGCGTGTCAGGGTGAGGCGAGGCACTTCTGACTTTCGACCTTAAGTCTTGATATGAGTTAAGTAATAGTTGTCATATTTAGTGCTTGCCCTATTACACCTAACATAAATTGGCACCTGCATTACTAAATGTAGTTACGTCTAATTTTTTCATTATGATAAAAACGAGGGTGCATTATCTCAGAATACTGGCATTCGAAATCAGAAAACCTCAGTATCATCTTCTCTATGACAACTTTACACAGACACAACTTTAGTGTGTCTTGAGGCAATTTCAGTGTAGGATTCTCAAACACTCTCTTGGTCGTTTAATGTTTTCACTACAGGTGTTGGGAAAATATGACGTTTTTATTTCACAATTTCCCAAAGGTGAACATTTTCAGTAAATTTGAAAAATATTTGACTTTTTGGCAAGTCAAAAAAACGCATACAAGTCAGCTAGGGTTTACGACAGAAAGTTCGTGGAGACTGCGAAGTGTTAACATCAGAACCAATAACTTGTAAAAAAAGTGGAAAATGGGGTTCGAAATAGGGAGGTGTGTAGCCCATGTCCGGTCTCCAATAATTGGAAGTAGGAAATCTTGAGGACCCAGGGCAACCTTGTTGTTAGGCACAAAGAAAAACATGTTTGTGCCTAACAACAAGGTTGCGCTGGGTCCTCAAGATTTCCTATGATGTCACAACAGGGATGATTCAAGTATAATAATTGGAAGCGAATAAAAATCTAATTATGCTTTAACGAACTCTCTCCTTTCGTCAGGGACGATCAACTGGAAGGAGTTCCGTTTTTTTGAATCCTCTTCACCACAACAACCGCCATTTCACCATTCTTCGCAAACTTCATAAGGATTCTCGGCCTTCCATGAACATGCCACCAGAACGTCCAATTATTTCCGATGTCAAAACGGAATCCAGCAATATCGGCTGCCTCATCAACAATCTATATCCTCATGCTCATCAGCTACCCAGCTTCCATCGTCACTCCCAGCAGCTCATCGCCATCCTCCGTCGTGTAACTATCACCTCGGATGGTCTTTTATGCATTTTTGATGTGAGCTCTTTGTACACTAATATTCCTATTGAATGTGCATCACAGTCGCATCACGTGTGTTTCTCCGTTTCCCGGATTCCTCCCGGCCGGATAATTCTATTTTGGAACTTCTGAAGTTATCCTTGTGTCGAGATGATTTTGTTTTCGGGACGAGAGATGGATCCTCAGATCAGGTGTTGCCATGGGTAAAGCCTTCGGCGGCTCCTTCGCAAACATTTGTATGGGCGAATGGGAATAGTTAGCCTTTTCTGCATCCTCCCGGCAGCCGTCATTGTGGGTTCGTTATCAAGATGACATCTTCATGATTTGGCCTCATGGCACTGAGTCTTTTCCTGCTTTCCATCAACATCAAAAATCCAACGACGTTCAAATTCAACTCAAGATGTCCTTCAATTCCGACGCGATCAACTTCTCACTATTTATCGCCCAACCAGAAACAGCACGCAGTTACTACATCGTATGCATTTCAAGGAAACTGCGTCTCACTCACTTCTACCCAAAGACTACCATCACGTTCCTCACGTCCATAGCACTGATTCATTCCCAAATGCTACGATGGGAGACCTACTCTTCCACCCTCGAAGATTTCAATACCACCTGTCATACTGTTGCTCCTCCATGGAGATCCCAAGGTGCTACGAGATCTATTATCCGGAGTGCCACAAGACGTGTACTCACACTTGCAAATTTTGTTCCTGATTGGTCCCCAGGCTTTCATAAATGCAACGGCACGCGTTGCGGATCCTGCATCTACACACGTGAAACGCTGACCTTCTCGGGCTGGGCCCGAACTCAAGTTTTTCCCATCCTTTTCAATCTTGACTGCGGATCCACTCATTGTGTGTATGTAGTGGAATGCCAGGATTGCCACATAAAATATGTCGGCCAGTCGTCACTTCCCTTACGTCAGAGGATTGGACTACATTTAAGTGATATAAGAAGCGGACTCATATCTTCTCCTCTTGTGCCACATTTTGCTGCTGTTCATTCAATTTCAAGTTTGAGTTTCTGCGCTATTGATCGTGCTTACACTGATTTACGGCGACTCTACAAAGAAGAGAAGTGGTTCAAAACGCTCCGCACTGCCACTCTCAGTGGCCTCAACAAGACCACAGCCGCACCAAGGCGCATCAGTAACCTCACTACTATTATGGGGAATGCACCTCGAGACTCAATTCTTTCATCCGTCATACTTGCAGGGAGACTACCGACATCAGTGTACGTTTTACATATCGTACCAACAGAAATCTTCGCTCTTTGTTGACGTGATTTTAGCGTCTCAGTTTCAACCATCAACATTCCTACGATTTGTTTGCGCTTTCAAATCTTCTACGCATTTACTTTATTTATCGTTAAGCATATTTTCACAACCTAGTCAATAGCAATAGCTGTATTATGTACTCAATTTTTTCCATATTTCGATTCATTTATTTATTTCATTTATTTGTCCATTCATTCATCTTGCTGTATAAATGCGATTTAACAGCGGTAAGATTATCATTTTAAATTTAATTTATCATGATATGATTGTGTATTACTTCATCATCAGCTTACTTGTCCTTCGATTTTTGACATATTCATTTTGCATAGATCAATTGTTAAAGGCGTCTCCATGTCACAATTTTCTTTCTACTGTCAGTCATGCCATTCCTCAATGCCTAAGTCTGATTTCTATGCTTATATATTTTATCTGCGACACTGCACATGATCTGCTTGTTAGCTTTCTATCCATGTCTGCAATATTCTGACGTACACATTTTGAGTAAAATTCGCTGTGCCACTTTTCTATCCGATTGTGAGTTTTATCATCAGCCCTAATTTGTATGACCACTGAAGAAGGCCGAGAGCCGAAACACATTTGGTGGTCATTTACGTATATCGTTGCTTTATTTATTCTGAGCAGGACAGAGTGAGCGACATGCGTCAACCTCATCAAGGTGGACGCTTTCTATTACCTCCTACTACTGGTACAACTACTGTCTACGATCTGTCACCTACGGTCTGTTTAAATTCAAGCATGAGTGGCGCACTCTGATCATTCTGTTATTTGCATGGGTGGAGATGGGGGCAGAGTGAGTGGCCAGAGTTTAGTTAAGACACTAACGTACCGGGCTCATAGAGTATGTTCCACTGATTCGCTGAAAGAAGAAATTGACTTTATCAAAAGAACTCTTAGAGCAAATGGATATCCTGAGACATTTTTTGACAAACATTCAGTAAGAGTTGACTGTAAAAGATGTTCATGGACAAGAAAAGAAACAAATTTTCTTACGACTTCCATTCATTGGTGACAAAAGTGCGTGTGCTTTCAAAAGCAGTTTCATCAAAGCATTTAATGTATTTCCAAGTGCTCGTTTGGCAGTGATTTTCACGACGAGAAGGATTCCGATGCGGTCTCTGAAGGACAGATTGCCGCTCTTCTCCACATCGAATGTTATTTATCAATTCCATTGTACCTGTGGAAGCAAGTACGTTGGGATGATGACAAGATGTCTGAATGTGAGAGTTTCGGAGCACCTTCCAAAGTGGCTAGCCAACCCATTTAAATCTCCAACCAGATCTACAAAAATTCCAGCAAGTAGCATTGCCAGACATTTGCAAGTCTGCAATAACGAGAGGCAATCAGCAATCAATAACTTTAATATTAAGTACCACATGAACAGCAGACGGGCATTAGGGATTCTCGAGTCTCTCGTTATCTTACGTGAAAACCCCGACCGTATCCAGAAAGAAGATTTTGTGTCAACCCTGTATTTACCGTGGCAGTTATCAAGTCTTGATTTTTTTTGCTTCATTTAATATCTAGGTTGATTACTTAGTTATTTCATATCTCTAAGTCTGATAGGTTTGCATGCTCTCAATTTTGTTCATAGATTTAGTATAATTACTCTATAAGTGTATGATTTTAAAGTTTATATTCAGTCCAATGTTTGCACTTGTATAAGAGTGGACAAAACGCATTGTGCAAAGTAATAGTTTTGATTTTCTTAAAATGAATTTACTGGCTTTATTTATATACAAATTGAGTAAAGGGGAATCATTATTTAAATAATGACTTAGCCTACTTCATTTAAAACAATCACATGTTTCAATTATGAAAATGCACCTCATGCTTTCAGAGACAACAAATGAATGAATTACACGAATTTCGACTATTTGGTTGATTCTTTCAAATTTACGCAACACAAATAACAAAGAAGAATGAGCAAATATAAAAGTAATACCTGTCGTCTCTAAACCACCAAAGTTTGAAGTACTCATGTCCTCCATGTCTAGATGTATTCGTTTTCTATATCGATTGATCCATTTCCTTTGCTTATCGGAGAAAATGTTTCGGAACGGGCGCTTTTCACTTCGAGGCTGCAGTATATAGGCTTGTGGCATGTAATGCTGAATACAGGAGAATGATAGAATGCGATATTGAGATCTCACCAATGCAACCACCATCGCCACATCTGAAAATGCAGTGATGTGTGATCTTATACTATCAGAAAGAATAACTTTGCATTCAAATGGATCCGATGAATCAGATCAATACTCAAGGCAATCAAAACTACCAATCAAAATACAATTTTCAGCAATGCGCAATTGGTCGCTTATTTAAAATAAAAACGATCATTCATAGACGATCAAATAAATATTTCAGATGACTGGAAGCGATAGAAGTATGCAATCTGGTTCCAATAATTATCAATTCGGTTCGATAATTTAATAATTTCTTCTAAATGATTTTCTTCTAATCTAAAAATGTCATTGAGTCAACCATTGAAATTCAATACAACTTAATTGACCTCATCTAAATTAAATAATCAGATGGAAATATCGCTACTCAACGATTTCTTTCCAGTGCTTCAAATTAGAGATCTGCGTTCGTAACATGATTGTGTTTTCGTGTTGTGACAAAGCCTTGTCATTTGTGTCGTGTTTACAATGATTCATTGCAAATTGTCCATTCAAGATAATTTGATAACTTAACCTGCTCCAGCTAAAGACAGGCTATCTACTATCAAAAGTTAATTATGGCCTAGGAGCCCTTTCTTCGCAATAAAAAGTGAAACACAAATAGTTTGCCTAAATTTTCGTGTCTTACTTTGTCAAGGATGTTATGATGAGTGGATTGCAAGAGTATGATTGAAATTTGAAATAACAAGATATGATACAGGACAGAGCGAGGCTCAATAAAAAATCACTAAAAATTGTAATCCTGTCATTATATCATCCTTGACAATGCAAGAAGCGAAAATTTCGGTGAACTATTTGTGTTTTACTTTATCTTATAGCGGAAAAAAGGGCTCCTAGGCCAAACATTAACTTTTGAACTGTAGGACCCTTCCATCTACGACCTTTCACATTTTTAGCATGGGGTTTCTCAATGAAAATCACATAATATCACTGAGTCGAGACTGACTAATAGGGACTGAGTCACAATCTAGATAAATACTTATAACAAGCCTAAGTTGGCTATTGCCATTTTTTGAAGTCGACACTCAAGGCTGAATTGATAAGCCTTAATTTTTCTATTCATGGCAATATACGGGTATGCATGCACTCGAAAGCAGCTATCTTCATTCAGCAGAAGTGGAATTGGTTTGGGATAATAAAAATTCTTTTAATGAAGATTATCGCAATTATAAATTTACGCATTATTCGAGTATTAATTTAATCAAAATTATTAACTAATTTATCGCTGCATAAAATTTAGAACACGCAATTATGAGAGATATATAAACTGAATAAAAATGTAAGACAAAGCTAAACAAAGAACTTGGATGTCGCGAAAGATCGTGTAATCCAACACTTTGTTCAACTTCGTCGATCATGTATCGATAGAAACAAATTAATAGATACGAATGTTCATCTCATAATTAGCATGCTATTGCTCAAATACAAATTTAGTAATTAAGCGATGAGTAAGCTACGGCAAATTTCTCACAGTGATGAAGTTGTCGCGATGAAGTAGCTGTAGAATCAATGAATTGATACAATTAGTCTATTGAATATTCGATCAACATGATGGTGAAATAACCTTCTATTAGATAAGCTATGTACTTGTAACACTATAATCATTACTAAAACTTTGTTCCAAAAGTAGCATAGTGATGTATCTAACGCAATTTTATGTTATTTTTGCAGGATTTTGCCTCTAGTACGGAAAAGTCATGAATCTAGGGGTTAAAAATGAGTAGATCAGACGAAGATAAACAGGAGGAAACTTCCTGATCATCAAGACTTGCTAAGTTGTCCATGTCAGAAGCCTTTCCCACGCTCATTGTATCAATATGGCACCGATCAGGGAAAGCTGATTACAAAACTGTGTCGTGAGAACAATTTTGAGTGATTCACTATACGTGTGCGTTCTCTGCTCAGATGATTGCGCGTTAGTTCATAAACTCTGTGTGTACTTCTGGAGAACATCCTAGGTTTGTGAGCGCATTAACTTACTGCAGAGCTGCTTCTAGCGAAAGAGCATCCTTATACAACAGTCTCCATTATAGTATACTAAGTGAAGCTGCATTTCCTCTGAGGGAGAGCGGCTGCACCTCCTTCGTGAGCTTTTCATGATTATTCTCGCTGAAACAAATATGAATGCAAACATGAACAATGTTTGATAGCTATAAGTTTCTGCTTCCAAATGACCTCGGAGAATCATTATATAAGTCAATGCCTTTGGGTTTCACGAGGTCGAAATGAGATTTCTATGCGATGTGCTCCTGGCATGAAAAATGACTTGCCAGGAGGATAACTTCATAATGTGCGCGAAAAGCTTTGCACGCTCCTGTCACAATCATGGAGGATGTGTTTCGCTTGTCTTGATGATCCTCACGCCGCGTTAGCAGTTCGAGGATAGGGTTTGATTCCCGGCCGGTAAGCCATTTTTTCATGGTGGTGCCGGGAGCAAAGCGCATAGAAATCTCATTTCGACCTCGTGAAAGCCAATGGGATTGAATTGTGAAAGCTACAAGTTCCCCTGTAACCCTATAGTCAAATCATATCATTCAAATGGGGGGGGGCGGGAGAGAGAGAATAGATAAAATTAATAGCTCCAAGTCATATTAACAGTGTTCGTACTGGCCGATTTCGCATTTTTCGCGCCCCCAACTAATTGGTCTAAGATACATGCATGCACGAGCGTAAGGTCAATACATACATTTTTCAAACATATATGGAATTCATATAGGCATATTTACGGGTCAATTTCATAGGTCTATGACGATTTACAGCATTTATTAGATACCTTTGATGGAGTAGATGAAAACTTAATTGATTAATGGATGGCCCTGCATGGAGCAGACAACCATATGATATTAATGAGATCATATACGAACATATAAGTACGTTATAATGTACTCATTCTAATTCGCTACTGTAACATTTCCGCAACGTTGAATCAAATGAGCCTAAGGAACCCCGAAAATGCCTTTTCCAGTTCCAATTGGCTAGGATTTGGTTGTGGGGCCTTAGAAAAATGCCCGAAATCACTACAACCAAATCTGGGCCAAATGGAACCGAACCAAAGACTAAAATCGGGGTGTTAGGGCCTGTCATACCTGACATTTTCTCGGTGTAGTCAACGTCTTCGTTAAAATAACGTCGCTACACTTTCCATCTGGTACTGAAATATAACATAATAAGTTTCATTAATACACCGTAGGAGTTTATGCCCTATTTTCCTTGTGATTTAAATGAAGAAAAGATCAGAAATGAAAGTACACATGTAAGTAGTTTCATTCAATCAGGTACATGATGATCGAGCTGTGTTGAATCAAAATGCTGTCTAAAAGCGCTAGGCACTGATAAAGAAAATATCACCTCAATTTCTTGGGAGAAATAACTTTCAGTTCTTCATGTGTTTTTCGCTTCAAAGTACTAGTCATGAGCTTCTCAGCTACTGCTCGTTTCTTTTCTTCCATCTTCTCCTTCTCATCAAGCAGAGATTTAAGGTGGTCCTCCTCTTCCTTTAATGACCGTAATGCCTCCTCCTGCATTTTCACGAGGCCTTCTTTCCGTTTCATGATATCGCTGATTCGCTTTTCGTTGTTTTTGAGACCGGACTCTAACTCATTCAGCTTTGAATCATTTTTCTTCTGATTTTCGAAAGTTTTTAATATATCCTTCTCTGCTGCCTTCTTCTTCCTTGCTGCCTCTTCCTCCATCTCGCTCTTCAAACGCAGCTCATGTGCTTGTTTGGCTTTGGCAACTTTCTCCAAAAGTGCCTGTGTCACTTCGAAGTTTCGCGATGAGATATTATTCGATGCCATGGCGCTCTTAATAACGACGATCGCATTCATTGTAGTCGCGGACAGGTTACTCCGTTTCTTTGTCACTAGATCAGGCAGCAAACTGAACACCCTCTCCACTTCTGCGTTTCCGTGGGGTAATGTCATCGTGACTCGAGCCAGACGACTCAGAGTTGGCATCTTTGAGGACATTTTCTGCCAGTATTCTCCAATGTCCATTGGCTTCTCTGTTGTACCTTGAAGGAGTCGAGCTTCAACTTCAAGAGTAGAAATCTCGTTTTGAGGAACAATTTGGGGAAAGCACTTCGCAAGAGTCTTCGCCCAGTTCTCCAGATCAGCATCGTTCGAATGATGTGGGGAAAGAAATTGGCACGATTGAAGCACATCATTTGCAAACGGTAAGTACTTGAGGAGCTTTTCAGTTCCCCTCCTGAAGAATCGCTTCACCCTTTCAAAAATGTAATACGCAGTTATGATAAATAGTCCCTTAATAAAATGTAGAATACGCAGTGATGATTACGGCATGTCGTAGTAGGTTTACACACTATTCCTATTTGTTAGTGTTATGTCAGGAAGGCATTTTCTGGAATAAGAAGGAAAATATTCAATTCTATTACTGTCATCAATCTGATACATAGTCGTAGACACATCTAACAGTTCCTAGTGATATATTATAGTCAAATATTTTTTGGGGAGCGAAAATATATGGGACAATATTGGGGCGCGAAAATATTTTTGGAATTTTCGCGCCCGTTTTTACGGAATTCGCGCCCCAGTACGAACACTGTATTAAATTCGACAATAGTCTTTTGCAAGACAATTATTTTTCATCTTAACCCTATTTGCCTCAGGGGGCATAATTCCACCTTCGGCTTTTTTATGTCACGCCAGAGCGAATAATTGTTTGAAGGTCTCCTTCGGTGACGTTTCCTAACTTTCTGCTGGCTTTCTCTGGATGGTAGCTGTTTTTTTCTAGAACTAATATTTTAGCCACAGCAGCCACATGAAAAAATTTTACGACCACATTCTTTCGACATTTTGGATTTTCAACTCTTAATAAGAATTTTGAGTTTAAGTTGATTTGCTAGTTCTGTAGTTTGTCCGTTCAGGAAATATGGTCGAGTAATTATGATAATTGATGCTCAGATACTTTTTACCTCGTTATGATGACTAGTATTGCCTCTGTTCTATACATAGTACTTATGAATGCGAAATTTTAAAGAAATGATTGTTTGAATTTTAAAATGCTATTTATAGCACCAAGAACCGAATGAAATGCAAAATCGACAACATTACCAGAGAGAGCATGCTTGAAATAGTTTCTACTGAAACGTTCATGAAATTCTGTCGACTATTTTAGATACAACTACGAAATTTAAAAAAACGATTGAATTTTAAATTGCTATTCATAGTAACAAGATCAACTTGGAATGAAAAACTGACACCACCGTCGGATACAGCATACCCAAAATAGATATGTCTTATCATGCTATGCTATATAAATTAATGGTTTAGAAGATCTTAAGGTGGGACAATCCCACCCCCCCCCCTTATACTTCACCAACAAGAAAAAGCCCGAGGCAAATAGGGTTAATTAAAATGTAGACCAAAATTGTACTCACCATTTAGCTAACTGTTTATTTAGCAAAAACCATATTCTTAATTATGAAGGAACTTGTGCAAAATATGCAAATTTTCATGATTATGATGCTACTTATTATAGAAGCTGGGAAATACTCGAGATTGGAATTTATTTTGGTCGTCTATAGTTTTATGGCAACTTCCATTCATGTGCTTTGATGAAAAAACTTTGACTTGGCTTGCTTATCTTTGCG
Source organism: Prostheceraeus crozeri (assembly GCA_907163375.1). NCBI lineage: Eukaryota > Metazoa > Platyhelminthes > Polycladida > Euryleptidae > Prostheceraeus > Prostheceraeus crozeri. The sequence continues at coordinate 1,315,688 of CAJQUW010015437.1, forward strand.
TCTAACTTAATTTCTGTAATTCTACAACTTATATGTATATTCTGTAATGTTGCACATCATTTAAAATTATAGCTGACTCTCGCTGCTCTTTGATTTCCATAACTTCGGCATCTAACATGTGATTCATAGTTTATCTATCGTCTTACGCGGGAAGTTGGTCATTTATCAAATTAGAAAAAGAAATTCACTCCCAATTTACGAAGTTACATTGAGCAAAACCAAAGAATTCCACCTGACGTTTTGTCGTCCTGCTAACTTGCAAATAAATCGGCAGGACGACGAAACGTCGGGTATAATTTTTCGGTTTAGCTCAATGTAACGTCTTAAATTGGGAGTAAATTTCTTTTCTTATTTGATAAATCTAGCATAAGAGCAAGCAAAGTATGCTCAAATTACAAATCTCCAGGGTACTGCACGTTTTCCAATGGAAGTCATTTTGAATGAACTCCGGGTAAACAGACAATTTCCGGTCTCTTCGTTAAAAATACATATTCAGAAAACCGAAAAACCACGGCGAGCCTTCGGCGTCCCGTGCCTTCAGAGGTCGATGCTGGTGAGCTCGACGTGGCTTTTAGGTTTTTAAAATGAACTTTATTTTCTGTTTGCCCGGCAGTGTTCAGTTAAAATGACTTTAATTGGAAAAAGAATGCTTAATGACTTCACTGGACATGAAAAATGTTTTGATAATACTCTCCTATAACTGATCCTATTGGATATCATTCAAATAAACATTTGACGAATTAACTCTGATCTTCGATATGATAAGAATATCACACATTAGTTAATACAGCATATATGACAATTTGCATAGCAGCAGAATAATCTGCTGACACTACATGAAGAAAGTGAAAAGCACGGTATTCCAAAACAATGTTGATTATTGAGAATCTTCGAAATTATAACAGAACTCATAATTCGATTGAGCAAATCATTCATTAAAACTCAGCATATATGCCGCAATCGTGACTAAATCTGATTAGTTAACACAAGAGAAATCGAAAACATCTTTATTGGAACGAAACAGTAAACGGATAATTTAGGAACTCGTAGAAATGACTAATACAACGAGGAAAATAACATAATTTTCTTTGATTTCCTTTCTACACTTTTAAATTAAAATCGAAACTTAATTACCCGATTTCTAAAAGAACATGAATCATTTAAGAATAAAAGACAATGCAAAAAATGCGATAAAGCTTTAAATGAGACTTGTACACAACATTCTGTACCCTAAACGCATCAATAATGACAGCAAATAAAATCAGTTCTTATACAATAATCAAACATACTTCAAAACACAACAATTAGCAACAAAAACACTTTGGTTTGGGCTACTGGCGGCATACTAATTCTTAATGCCATACAAAACTGAAAATGCCAGCGGTAATGAGATCATTTTTAAAAACAAAAAGTCGGTAGACAATACCACTGAAAATGATCCATCATAAATTAAATTACAAAGGAGTGAAATAAAAACGTGAAAAGGAAATGTTTTTTTGAGATTCAGATATGAAGACGAATAATGATGATATTATCATTATTCATGCAATGGAAGATATTTGGATCAAATTCACAAAAAGCTATATTGGCAGTTCCGGTAACTACCAGAAATTGACTGATTGGATATGAAAATATCATCGAAAAACATTTAGAATATCAAACAGTTCAGGAAATACGAAGATACAAAACATTCAAAACATTGAAATTTTCAAAAAATAATCGAACGCCATAAATAGAACAATTTTCCAAAACGCATGCAATATGCAAATTTGTGACAATCAATTCAAACTTCTCTTCGTCATGTGAAATAAAAATATTTTTTCAAAAGGTCAATGAACTTATCAATGTCTGATATGATGATCTGATATGAGTCAGACAAGAAAAATGGTAGCATTCCAAAGTAACAATTTGAGGCAAATAGCCAATCGGCAAAGCATGACCATTGATTAGAAGCAAGAGATGGTCTCATACAATATCTATAATCATAAAGATTATTTCATAATAGGAAAGGGAAGACGGTGTTGCTCTCAAAGCAGTAAAAGCGAAAGCAAGATTATTCTTTACAAGCAAAACAAAACACAAGTGGGTCAATGCTGTCAGCTAAATCGTAAGCAAAAACAAAAACTTAAACGAGACACGCAACTGAAACAAAGTTATAGCAAGTGTTGTCAAATGTTTGCCGTGTTGTTTTTAAGCAGATGAAAGAAGCGAACTAAATTTGAGGCATGTCAATTAGGCTTATTTGTCTGAACTGAGGTGACAGTAATAAAAAGCAGTCAAACGATGTGAAAAACGACTTCATATCATCAAGAACCGTCTAAAATATGTCATATAACCCACAACTAAGCAGTAAGGAAGCATGCTGAAACTAAAATTGCGAGCGAATTGAAACATCGTGTCAAGATATGAAAATAACAAATGCAGAGTGGCGAAAAAGCAAAAATAACTTATTCAAATGCGAAACAAATATAGCTGTAGAACGACTGAAAACAACAACTAGTAGAACAGATTCTGAACTGATGAGGTAAGCAAGTTGAGCAAAGAAGGCGTCAAGTGCGAACGCAAAAAAGCAGCAGTAAAACAAAACGGTACATAAATAAAGTAGTTAACAAAAATACTCGCTGGACTCATACAAAATGCCTCTGGTAATGCGTACATACTCTTCAGAGCGAGACAAGGAGATTGTGACATTGAATATTGACGTTGGAAATTACGAAAACTGCTAACGGGACTTGGCATCTTTATCAAGATCTGTATGCATTCGTTACTTTTGTTATTTAGCGCGATTGATCTTCTTTGTCACATTCCCTTGTCTCCATAATGAAAACGACAACAAACAAACCTCATATTATCATCATCTACAAAGTATCTATGGCAAACTTAGCAGTGAATGTGTCGTTGTAACAATGGGCGTGACCACTGATGTTGTCTGGATAGATCCTTCATCACCAACTGATGTGCTGATGCTGTTATTTCCAGAGGCCATGTTCGATGACCGTCTCATTGCATTGGAAACGTTATTGTATGGAGGAATGAGTACCATCATACCATGTCGCCGGATGTGATCCAAGAAACGAAAAGCTTCAGTGGCCGATGAAGTACGATCTTTGTGAGTCATCTGCAAAGCGGCCCATAGTGCAGTTCTTGCTCGACGCATATGCTCCGTCAATTCAGCAAGTGCCAATGTTAAAGCAACCACATCTTTCTCATCTTGCTGTCTTGGACCACTGCGTTGACGGTTGGTCATGTTAACTAATTCTTCTTTACGACGCGCTTGGCATTTGCGAATACCTTCCAGCCAGCATTCCATGGTTGAATGAACATGTGAAGGAAGTGGTTCTCCTCCATTTTGTAACTTCTCCATCTTAGCAATTAAGGCTACAACTCTCGCATGGTTCCCCAAAACTGTGTTCAGCTCCCGATCAACACGATCAGAGCTGTTGCAACTTTTCACAGCTGGTGGAAGGCTAGCTCCACAAACACCGGTTGTAATTCGTTTTCCAGGATACTGGCGACACAATTCAGCTTCAATCCTGTTTCTTTCGCGATCAAGACTTTTGCGTTGTTCAGCTAGGATGTTAAACTTTGACTGAAAGTTGAAGGTCACTGGACTGATAGTGTTAAGAGTCATGAATTGATGAGATAGCGCTGAAGGCACGGAAGACATAGTAGAAGCTGATGTCATTCCAGTAACGTTCGCTCCCAAGTTTGATATATTTCCACTCAAAGGATTGCAGTTAGAATTTGATGTTATACCACTTGTGGTTGAGGTTCCTGGAAGACTGGATTGACTAACGTTGCAGTTCACGTAGTTTTGTTTAGCTTGCACGGAGAAAAATGAAGCCCCGGAAACATGGTGTTGCTGGGATGTTTGATGTTGCTGGTGCTGTGTCTGACCGTGATGATACTGCTGTGGTTGATGAATATGCTGTTGTTGAAGAAGTGGATGCTGCTGCTGGTGAATAATCGTATTACTTCCATTATTGCTAGTTGGTGGCACAAACACAAATTTCTCAGCATTCGGATTTAATTGCGATCGACTAGCTATCCTAAGGGAATCAGCAGTTATATGGAACACTGGTGTGGCTACAGATGAAAGACTGCTATTGATCATTCCCGCGGTTGTATTATGGCCACTGCTGAAATTGTGTGATCCAACCGATGTTGCCATCAAACTTGACACCGTTGTCAGCTCATGTTTCTTTTCGTTCATATTCGATTCGATCATTTGAGGGGCAGTATTCCTCAGCATTGGCAGTAATTGAGATCCTCCACTTTGGTTGAATAAGCTCATTGATGACAGACCGGGTGGGGCAGTCGTGGTAACAGCCGACGATGTAGAAGAAATAGTGGCACTATCATCAGAGCACTTCCCAACAATTGGACGGAGACGAGACTTAGCACCCATTCCAGATGAAATATTGCTGAATATTGGCTCTGTTTTCACTCGATGAAGACCACCAGCCCCAGTTTCAGACGTACAGTTATCAAAATAATTATTTACCCATTTGAGATCATTTCTGTTACAGCTAAAAACGTTGGAATTTGAAGCGCTAACATTGACCTCCGGTTCTCGGGATCCGCTCGTGGAGACATCAGCATCCGAAATTCCGAACCAATTATTTACAGCGTTCATGTTGTGATATGGCGAATTATACACATCGAATTCACAACCAACTACGGAAGAGCTTCGGGACGATGATCCATAAGCATGAGTACGCATCATGGTCTGATCTGTATACCCTGTCTCTCCGATGGCCGTCATGCTGCTGCTTCCATTGCTACTGCTGCTAGGACTTCGTCCATTTGATTGCTTGTTTGCAGACATGCTACTATAATCACCCAGCTGATTGACCCGCATGAGCAAGACATTCGCTGCTGAGGACATGTCATGATTTTTAGATGATTTCACATTTCTATCGCTAGCAGTTTCTATCATCAAGCTGGGAATATCTTCTTGACTATCCACCAGTTTATCGACCAATTCATTCCATTTGCTGTAATTGCTATCGCAACTACTGCTGGCGATATTCCCATTGCAAAACGGAGTTGAAATGGAATTCAGAACAATTTCTTCTTCGTTGTTCATTACTGCATCAACGCCAGGTATGTGATAATCATTATTGACCAATAATTCCTCTATTCCACCACTAGCTGTGCGACTGTACGCCGATCCAAAAGCGGCTGCCGCTACAGCATTCATCGGAGCTGCCGACGTAGATGACATGCTTGATTTCGAGTCCGTAACGAATGACATGGAATTATCTATTGTAAATTCTTGAGTCCGAAATTCTTCAACATCCTTATACAGCAACGATTCAGCAATTGAAACTCCGTCAGCGATGCATGAGTCCTGTGCGAAGTCGTGATAATGCTCCATTTCTCCACGACCTGTGAAATGAGCAGAATTTGGTAAACACATTTTGATGGTAAGAATATGCACAATATATACATAAACTAATACATGACACTCATACACACGTGAAAGGTTGAAATAGTTCTTTTATTATAGTCGTCAACCTTTCTTTAAAGGGGAATTCCACGCATTTTACAACATGGGCTGAAATGAAAGCTATTATCGAGTAGAACAATGAGTGGCGATCCGTTTTTGCGCTAGCGATGTTGTTAGCGCTAAAAATAGCTTTAACTGGTGACGTGTGACGTCACTTCGCTGAACGGATGAACGCCTGCCGTAGATGCGACCAATGCAATGTCGAATCAAACAGAGAGTCGCGTGTTGGAGCCCACAATAACCTCACGATCATTTATCATATTGACGCGGCGATGCCAAATTGCGCTGTATTCGGCTGCTCTACGGCTTCAGGAAAAGGAAAAAGACTGTTTACTTTTCCGAAAGACAAGCGACTCCGAAAGAAATGGACAGACGCGTGGCGACGTAAAAACTTCAATCCGACATCTAATGCAGTGATTTGCAGTGACCACTTTTCAGAAGATTCGTTCGAAAAGACTCATTATCATCTTTTGAAACTAGAAGACAGACCTAAATGCAAACGACCACTGAAATCAACAGCGATTCCCACTCTTCATCTACCCATTTCAAGCCATCCAACTCCCAAACCAAAACCAAGATCTACCCGTCTTTCTCGGGAATGTGATTCCTCTTCTTCAACTGGTCATCAACTTATCACTAATCCTTCAAACTCTGAAATTTTGGATTCTGATAGATCTGACAAGTCGAACAATGATTTTGATGATGATTTTGACCCCTACTCATCGGATGAAAACGATGATTCATATGACGCTGACTTAGGTGTGACGGCTTGTACTTTGGCTAATGAAAGCTGTTATCTTGTCTACAATTCAAATTTGATGAATTTGTTTAAATGGTGTAACCAATGTGGTTCTCCATTAGAAAGCGGCGTAACCGAACGCCAAATAATCGGTTCCGTGCTGAAAGTTAAGACAAGTTGCATCCAAGGTCACGAGAATCTCTGGGAATCCCAAAGTAAATTACCCAATACCAATATATACTTAGGAAATATTGCCCTCCCAACTGCAACAATTCTGTCCGGTAATACATATCAAACATTGTGTGAAATTGCTGAGACAATGAACGTGTCTGTTCCATCGAAGTCGTTATTCTATGAATCGCAAAGTAATTGGATTTCACCTAATGTGACGAAATGTTATCAAACTCAACTTGATGATGTGACGGCAGCAGTAAATTCGCATGGATCAGCAGTTTTAGTCGGTGATGGGAGGTAAGTTTTAGTTGGCGATGCTGTCTTTTTATCATCATAATCTGATCATAGGCATACCGTTAATTTAATAACCTGGATATTGCTAAAAATTCAATATTTATGCGGTTCAAATGCAATCCGTCGATTTTAAAGATTCAAAAACATAATGAAACCCTGATTTTGTTCTTATTGTAAACGCGCCCCGAATGTAAAACGTAACTTGGCTTAAAAATATTCTTGTATTCAATCTTAAAAAAAGAATTACAGACGGAAACGGTAGCCGAAAATGAGATGAAAAATATATACACTAAATACAAAATTAGCATAGGCCTAAATCAGGTAAACTTACTAATCTGTTAGTGGGCTGTCCACGAATTTCTAACTTACGAGTAAGACATTCAATTTGTCTGGATTTGATGTACATCTATTTCAAAACTACATCAAGCTATAACAACGAAGTATGGATTTGAAGTTATTTTACTAATAAGTCTTCATATAAAGCAAATACAAAACGATTATCCTAGTAATCCGTTCTGTGTTAATAGTATCTTTTAACAAGAATCAAAGTTATTAGCTAGCAGATATCTAATGATTATCAAATACTAACACTAAACAATATCATTTTGATAATTTTTCATTGTCCGATAATGGTAGAGATTCGAGAATGGGCATAGTCTGTTGAGATATTCGTTATCATACGTGGCAATTTTACCTACAGGTTTATGAAAAAAATGAATTATATTTTTAAACGAAACATGCCTTACACTCAAATTAATTAGGCATATTCATGAGTACGGGACGGTACTTAATAATAATGTAGGCTAAATACTTCACAGTATCCAGTTAATTTTCAATGGAGATATAATTATTCTGTGACTAATAATATAAAACAAGAAGATACAGTAATAGACATATGTAATTTACGTATTTCCAAAACGATTATGCATATAATCACACTATCAGTACATATCACAAAAGCCAACGTAAGGAACATCAGCAGGATTCGGGAAATGTTCACGGATGATTAGTACGCAACAAGAATTAATCACAATTCGTACAGATGGACGTGAAGAATGGCTGAAAATCCAATTAATGAAATTTGCATATGCATTATGTCTGTAATCTATATTTTGTGGGTTTCGAACACCTGGAGGTGATGATCGGCTGATTCGGTCTCACGCCATACACAATCGTAAAACTTCCTGATTGAGACAACAAGCTTCGAAGCCTTCAACCAACGTTACACAAGCTGCTTCTCCGCGACGCTCAGATGCTTCTTTGAATGACCAACAGCAGCTATTTTCTTTGAGATTTGGCATTATCATACATCGACCACACCAACACCAGCTTTCAAGAGGCATCAGAGACATTATGGAAGGAGTATCTTCTTTCCTCGATGAATTTTGACGAACTTGCATTGAATCCATCGGTGCACGAGGTTCATGCAGGTGCGGAGCAATCCTAAAAAGTAAAGGATACAAGACATAAATAAAAAAACAGTGATTCAAATGACAGATACATTATGGTTGTGATCTGGAGGTTTCATAAATAAGGAGAAGTAGTATACTCTAATTTCCTTCTTATTTATCAGAAAAATAAAATAATAGATTAATCATATTAACACATCCTTTCACTGGAGCGGTAACGATCACGATAGATAATAATGTTTTTAATTTATTCGGATATTTTTTGCAGATATAAAGCTAATAGATAACAGTATGTGCTACTTCTCATTAATGAAGTTGTGACTTTAAAATAGTTAGCGTTTCAAATAATGTATTATCCAGGGCTGCGGAAGCGAATGGTTTTTATTAGTCCAAGAAAATGTCTCCTAAAATCGCAAAAGCTACCGAACCGATAACCGACAGCAGAAACCCATAATTATAAGGTACGGTGCATGTACGTACACGTAGTAGACTTGATTCATTTATCTCATGAGCATATTTAGTTATTTAGTATAAGTAGATATTAGATAAACCCCAATTTATTTCAGGTGCGATTCCCCGGATTTAGCGCCAAGTATTGTACTTATTCAGCCATGTGTGCAAAAACTGGTTTGATAGTTGATTTTGAAAATATTGATGTTTCTGAAACTTCGAGCGGTGTTAGAATGGAAAAATTAGCTTGTGAGCGACTATTGCGTCGCTTGTCTGTTTGTTTGGATGATATTTACGCTATTTCAACAGATCGCCACACAGGTATTCGCAAGTTGATAGAAAAAGATTTTTCATCCATTCGTCATGAGTTTGACCCTTGGCATATAGCCAAAAGTCTTAAAAAGCGACTTCACATGGCAGCGTCATCATCCGATTGCGAAGATATTGCTTTGTGGACGAAATCGATTTGTAACCACCTGTGGTGGTCCGCCGCCTCTTGTGATGGACATCGTGATGTTTTGATCGAAAAATTTCAATCGATCAGTAAACATATAGCCAATGTTCATGAATGGTCGACAGGACAATATTTCTTGAAGTGTGCTCATGAGCCGTTGGAGGAGGATCGGCTTTGGTTAGACCCTAACTCTAAAGTTTTCCAAAAGATTTTCGAAATAGTGACGGACCGAAAATTAGTAAAAGACATTCGACAAATGAGTATGTTCATTCATACGTCAGCTCTGGAGTGCTTCCATTCTGTACTTCTGAAATATGCTCCTAAAAGACTTCATTATCGCCAAGATTATTATAGATGTCGTGTCATGTTGGCTATTATGGATCATAATTTCAATATCGGTAGCCAAAGTGATAATACGAAATTCAAGAATGAATGGCGGAAGTCAACAAAACGATGGATTAGAAGGCGTATTTCTGAACCAAAGACATTCAAGTGGCGACAGGCAATATTTTTAGAAGTCCTAAGCTTGCGTATATTACATTCGGGATCGGGCATTGTCTGAGCTTGGATGCAAGTGAACAGTAAGTCTATTGCAAAATGAGTCTGCTGCTGTAATAATAGATGTTCATTGATTCACTTGATAAGTGTTTTCATACTTCACTGTCATTTTGACTGCTTATCAAAATATACTAATTTGAATACGAGTATATTAGGTTAATTTCATGTTATTACGTTATGTGTTATATCTATTGCCAACATTAAAAGTTAAGCCTGGTTCACATTCACATTGAACATCGTAGACTTTCGACAATGATTTTGTCAATAGAGTGTCAATAAGATTTTTCGAACTTCGGGTAATGTGAATCCGAATTTATAATCATATAAGAATCATAATAGGTTTTGAAGGACTAAATCACAATTCTGAGCACCTTATGGAATTGAAAATATCTACAGTAAAGTAGGTAATAATAAATTAATCAATTCAGTCTACTCACCTATGATTCTGATGATTTTCGTCCGATTCCATCAACGTACAAAGAATAACGCATCAGCTAACTGTTGTTTGACGCAGAGCAGCAAGTAAATCGACTCGACGGCAGGCGTTCATCTGTTCAGCGAAGTGACGTCACACGTCACCAGTTAAAGCTATTTTTAGCGCTAACAACATCGCTAGCGCAAAAACGAATCGCCACTCATTGTTCTACTCGATAATAGCTTTCATTTCAGCCCATGTTGTAAAATGCGTGGAATTCCCCTTTAAATGTGATACTTTGATTGATGATTAGGATATATTCGCATTTAACGATAAGTGGCGATTTAAAATTGTACAAATAATTCCACAGACGGTAAACAAAAACTACTCACGCATATACAGGGTGCCCAGTTAAAATCGACACCTTGATAAATCATTTTCAAAACGAATGTAACAATAAGTATAGGCTTTATTAAGCAAATGAAGACATAGAAATCAAACCAAATGTCGAAGTGACCACCTCCATTGTGAATACAGGCTCTTAGACGATGCAGTTGCTCTTTGAATAATGTCCATAGGTAGCCTATATTGTTCCATATTTCCGCAACGGTCACTTTCAGCTGCCCCATGTTATCAATTTCTCTTCGCTTGGCAGCCAACCCAGCTAGGAGAATACCTCATAGAGAATAGTCCATCACGTTCAAATCTGGACTTTTTGATAGCCATTGATCAGGAGCAATAAAGTCAGGTGCATTTTCTCTGATCCACTGAATCGACGTTCTTGCAGTGTGCGCTTTGGCTCCATCTTGCTGCCATACCCAAGGCCTTCCATTTATAGTCCTGTTGATGTCATCAAACAAGAGAGGACACAGTTCTTGGGTATAAACAAATTGGTTCATCATTCTGAATAACTTGGAATCTTACCAATAAGGAAACACATGGTGTTTACAAAAAAATCTGGGATTCAATTTTAAGACTTTTTGAGATCAATAATTAGGACCTTCATCTGATGAATTAAGGAATTTTAGGGTGATCGAAATTGCCTTACACGTTGAATCAGTTTGACGTCTTTCATGATACTTTACTTAATGTTGGAAAAAATGGAATTTCCTGAAAAATACAAGAGCATTGAAGTTCCGTCGAGTGTTCCGCTTAAAAAGTGAGGTGGTTTGTGAGAAATGCGACCTGAAAAGGCTAATTTGTCAATGTCGAACAAATGTGCTATCATCATTGATTCGAATTAAACAATAATTTCATGATTTTATTTTCACGACTTGAGGATTTCAGGTGTGAAGTTGCTTCGATCACAGAAAAAAAGCTTTGCTATATTGACCGTCAAAGTGAATGGCTTCCTAAGTAACTAGCACCCCAAAATTGGGGTAATTGCGACTAAGTTCATTTTTATGTTAGTTAACGCGAACTACATCCCGATGAGAGGTTGGGAAAGCAAAATGAAATGACCGTGATGAAACGCACTCCTATTCTGTTGATTGAGCAACTGATACCGCATTTTCTCGAATATAACCCGCGGGTTATGAGTTTTCACGAATCTAGTGCGGTTCTATTCGAGGGCGCGTTCTATTTGAGGGCGGACTGCATGCATTAAGCCTCATATTTGTTAATTGCATATCTTAATTTGTCCTCAATTTTCACGATGAGACGCTTGGCTACAGTAAATCTACCTATTTCCTAACTCAAACGGCAAGACTGAGGCAAATCATGACGCTGGTGAATCAAAATACTGCAATCTTGTTTTTCAAGAGTGTCGACCATACCGCTGTGTAAAGTTTGCTAGACGCCTTTCAGGAAAAATATAATCAAGAGAACTGTAATTAATTAAGGGTAATAAATAAGTAATAACTAATTGCTGCAATAATTCAGGGTAACTGTAAATACAACCAAAATGGTCAAAATGGTCATTGAAAGAAGTTTTGAGGCGTGTGGAATTACAAGTGACGACCCACGTAAAGTTCAGTGTGAGGAAGATGGTCAACCAGCCGAGGAAGCCAAGTCGCTTTTCCTCCAAAACGCCATTGATAACTCTGATCTCCAGACTGAGAAGAATGAAGATGATAAGGATGATGAGGAATTCGAGAAGTAGGATTCGTGGCAAGTATACTGAGATGCTTCTTTTGAATAATATGACATTCAGCACTTTGTTTTTGGTCTTGCTAGTTTTATATTCAGAGATTTTTGATTATGCCATGTACTTTTTTGTACATTGAGTTATTGTCAAGATGGCAATAACATTTTGTATAAATAAGGTCTTTCAGCTAAAAAGCATTATGTTTTCCTTATAAAAGTACAGCAATGTTACAGTGCGCCACATACTGTATAATCAACATGCAGGCATTGATTGGAAATCAATAGCGTATTCGGTTTATCGATCCTTTTTAACAACGATACATTTATCGGTAGCTATTTCGACAATAATTCATTTAAATACACAAAATTCATATGCATCCTACTCCAATGAATGTGACCTGATAGTAAAACTCTCAAAAACACTTTACATGTAAATCAAAATTTAGGTGTGTTCTATTGTTGGGAGGTTTATATGATTTTATAGTGATACAAGTGCGAGTTCTATTCGAGAAAATGCGGTATTGATTAGAAAATCTCAAGGATCGGCATCAAGTACAAGAGCAGACCAACCACGCGATTCGAATTTAAAAAAGCGAATAAAAGCGAAACCATAACTTTTTGCATAAAGCATTGTAGAAGAGCGTTATAACGACATAACATGCCATCAAGTCATGCACCACGAATTGTACGAACTTGTGTAGATTGCGAATATTAGGCTACATGCTGCTACAAAATTGTATATAAATGATAGTTTGACCGAGTGCCTCATAGGAAGTACTTTTCTTACTTTTTGTTGAACAATTCGCAAATGCACCAGACCATACGTATACAGAAGCTAACTTTTGTATTCTATGCGATAATGATCAGATACACAATCATCAATTTAGATTGCTTCAATTTTTGACAAATAATGTAGATTCCAAGATTCATGTACAACAATACAAAATCTTGAAAAATCAACAAAAATGCTGCTAGAAAATTCATCAAAATGAAGGCGATTTTATAAAATTTCGAATGTGGCCGAGGAAACTTCTCTAACTGCCATGATTCCAACTAAAACATTAGCCTAAAACTTTGACCTCTGACTGTGTCATCTGAATATTCCAAAGCGCATTGATATTTTGAAATATTTACATGAGTCTGTCAATTATAGTCATGCGAAGTGGATCACATCACGAATAAAGGATCCTAAATTAGGCCTTACTTCAATATGGCGACTATTTTGTAGTGACAGAATGTACGGAAAATCTTTCATCTGATAATCATGTAGTTTTCTAATAAAAACGACTAGGCTGTATTTTTGTGAAGATCACACTCATAATTATGCTATAGGCCATTATTGAAACAAAATTGATCTCTTATTGAATGGACTCTTGTATATCTAAATTAACGTTTGCAACAATGTCCATTCAATCTTCTTCTTCCATGCGTTCAATCCCAGGCGGGATGTCCCAAGGCTACATACATGTATATGTGATGTATATCATATACATGAGGGATGTGTATGTAGCGCTACAACGTTCAAAAAACTAAAATGGTCTATTTTATGAACTTAAGGACCTAAATTTCTCTTCCTGGTCACAGAGCCTGCCTTTGACTGACCTGAAACTGCTGTTGCAAATCGATCCAAATCCTTGTAGAGATTCTTCTACCTCACACGTCCTTCTCTGCTGTGTGTGGTTCATCAAACAAACATGAACAACAGAACATGCGATGCCTGGTTGGACTAGCGTGGGATACTGTATCAGATATTGTCACCTAATCAGTGATCCGACGAGATCATGAATTACTCAAAATATTTGATATCATAGAACGAATCATTTTGCTTTCAATAAGAACATCTCATGTAGATTCACTTGAGAGTGCATTTCACTTATAGGAGTCATTTACAGGGTGATTCTGATCTTCCCGCCGATTTCTTCTTCCCTTGTTACTTTTGAAATAAAAAATCCACATTCCACATTCCATGTTTATTTGACCAGACGTGTTCGAAAACTAATCTGCTCTCTTTCACATTCTGTGCGCAATATGCACAATCTTCGCAAGAAAGGTCCATAAGCCTTTTGTATGGAATCACAATCAATATTGTCCATAATACCGGTTAACCGATCCTTCAAATGATTAATTGTTGCTGATCTCGTAAGTTTGTGCAATGAATTTCTCTGTTCTCATAGCCAAAAGTGAAGCATAGGTACATCTGGACTCCTAGTGGACCACAGAATAGCTCATCAAAGATCAAACCTACGATCTTTCATATGTCGATTCTAAGTGTCTCGCACTTAAGCGGCAAAGTGAGGCGGAACAAATGTTGGCAAAATTCATTTCGATGTCTTCTTTGGGTTAAAAGAGGGATGGCAATTGAAGATAATATGTTCATAGCGTTCACCATTCTTTCTAGTATTAAGTAATCATTGGTAAACAACACCGAAATGTGGTGAGACCATAGCCCAACATGTGACCGCATAGGAGAATGTACATCTCTGTCTTCAACGAAAAGATGGATTTTCTTTCGAATAAACGTAACGATTATGTTTGCAAAGTTTACGGCGGATTTTTTCAAACATACACTCTGCCTTTCCAGTCAAACGCAAACGCATACGACACCATTGTTGCTATTTCGCATTTTGTAGAATTATGATACTCCATCGTCCTTCACTATTGCAGCAGTAGACTACAGTGCTTGAAAGTTCAACAAGCAATAAGCAGGCCTACCAGCGCACCTAGCTCATGAAAAAAATAGGAATAGGAATTTTCCATCAAAAAAAATAGGAGAGAAATAGGAAGTTTTCGGGAAAAATAGGACGTTTAAGTCTTAATGAGAAAGTAGGGTGAAATTCCAAGGCTTGATGTCATTTATAATCTAGATAAGTAGGCTATAGTTATGATATTTACGAAAGGGATTTGATGGAATGCAATGAAATTGCAGTTCATGGGCTTGAGTTAAATCAAAACGAAAACTGAAACAAATATCTGACTATTAAATTGCAAAACATGAATCTGTTTGATAGGAAATTCTGCTCGATTAAGAGTAACAATCTCTCATATATAAAAATCTGACAAAATAGTGGATAAAAAGAAAACAAAAAGTGTCACGCTTCAGTCTGAAAAAAAGCAACAGAAGAAATATAGGGTGCCTTATTTATACTGTATCACGAAGTGCACTTCTTTTAGAGAACGAGCGCTTCAATCATTGTCAGCTTCTTCTTTTCCACTTTACGCTGCGTTGTCCTCGTCTTCGCAAACTCATTCTATGCTTCTTTCAATTTACTTTCCGCGGTCTCTATCATCGCTAGGGCCACAGCTATTTGGTTTGTGTCATTTGCTTAAACCGCACTCCTCAGTTTGTCAGCAACTTCTGTCAGTAATTCATTCCAAGTCATCATCAGTTGGGTGCTGCTTGCTTCTTCCTTCTCCAGCCTGGCTTCCTTCTCGTTCAACTTTTCTGTTTTCTTTGTGATTTTCTGTGATCGCATGTTTTTGATTTTTTTTCTAACTTTCTTTTTCAGCCAACTCTCATCTCTTTCTCTCCTTTTCCTTTCGCCTCTGCTCCTCTTCCAAGCGCATCCTATAGCTCCGATGAGCTTGTCTCCCCAGACGGATGAATTCATTAGTGATGGAAATTGCCTCCGGTTTTCCTCCATGTGAGCGAATTCCAGACGTCGTTGCCCCAATGCCGTTGATGGTCGATTCGCTCAAGCATGTTCGCTGAGACGTCACATCGTTCCCACTGATGGAGAAGGCCCTCTCCAACTCACTGATTCCGTGAGACAGTGATAGCACCTTTTTCCAGAGATTTCCCAACTGCTTGTACTTTTGCTCTCCTAGACTGCTCTTCGCTTTGAAAATCCCCGCCCACTATTTGGTCAACACTCATCACAGCTTCAGTGCTGGCGATGTCGTCCACCATGTAGAGTTTCCATTCGTCCACGAGTCGATCACAATCAACATCTCTACCAATCGCTTTTGCCAACCTGCGAACTGCGTCAACTGACCGAACATAGTTCTTTTCTGGTTGGAAAACTGATGCATCGCGCATGATTAGGTTTTTCAGGGACAGTACCTTTTGTAGATAGACGATGATTGTGACGTAGAATATCTGAAACCCCAGGAGAACCTGGAGCTGCAAACCTCTGTTCAATGTCATCAAACATTCTCGCGCATCGTCGCCGATTCCCATTTCCTTCAACTCAAGTTGATTTTCAACCAGGCAGACGTTGATGTCATTCACGCTTTGGTTTGAACTCGTTGCTTGACTTTTCATAATTCTATTGATCAATTTCTGAAGAAATTCAACCATTCGATCGTGCAGAACATGGATCATTGTTTGCCGTGACAGAAGTGGTATCATGACGTCATCAAATGTGGTTGCAGAAAAGGATGGAAAATTCGATATCGTCACCATCGTCGGTTGTTGCAATCCTGTTTTGATTTTGATATATCGTGTTTTATGTTGTAGCGGTTCTTCTCCGAACAAATGATTTCCTCGCTGAGCCGTGCGCTAACTTTCCCCGTACGCTGCATTCGCCGACTTCCCTTTCTCGCTTCTCTCTCCCTATTTGTATTGAAGTATATGAGAATCCTGCTTGATGAATAAAGACACAAAATAAGCAGATACTGACTTCTACAAGTGGTAGCAGAGCGTCCACGCCATTTTGAACAACTGCGCCATGTTGACTGCCACCGAAAGTGAACCTGCCTCCTGATTCCTGGGAATGTAGACGAGGAAGTACTCCCTAACGGACTCCCAGATTTCGAGGAGACGTGTCACAGCAAGCCCTAGAGACAGCCACCTGCATTCAACGAATTTCATCGGTTCTCTTTCTGTACTTCCAAGCTTCACTTGCAAGTCATGCAAGTCCACCCGCCTTGCAGCCGATCCTTGAAACCAGTAAAAGTCTTCATTGTTCAAATCGGCAGCACTAGATCCGAACTCTTGCAGTCCCTTAGAGAGCGAATTGTGAAATTTGTGTAGGACACATGCATCATCATCGTTGAGACCGACGTTGTATGCATCCGTCATTTGCTTATCCACTTTCCTCCATACTGCTCTGTTTGCGTTTGGATCGTCACTACCCAGCATCAAAAGAACAGACAACTTCAACTTCGATTAAGCCAATAATCTTCTCTGCAAGATCGCAACTGGTAGCGTGGCCCATCAGAAAAGTTCTTAAATTATGACTTACAACCTCTCCCCTATCTTCGGACCAATACCTCACGTGAATTTCTGTCTGCTTTTTGTTCTGTTCATTAGTTGTTTCATTATACATAATAGTGAAGCATACATTAGATTGATGAATTTCACTGATCATTTTGCTAAGAAAATATGGCCCTGTAGCCTCGCTGATCAGATATGACACTTTAATTAACTCATAGTAAAATTTTCTGCTTCTCTAGGAAACATAGCTTGAAGAAGATCCTTAACATCAGCACAAGATGCAAAACTATTATGGAAATGAACGACTTTCATTGCCCACAGCAATTCGGCTTTTACAGTTTGGTCAGATCTCGAAAAGCATGTTGGAAGCATTTTGGCTGGTCGAGGGCACGCTCTCTGATATCAGCGAAGTCTGTGAATCTCCTAACATGTCCTCCATTCCAGATTTGTGTCCCGAAACAGATGTTCAAAACATACCTTTAATCGGTGATTATACGATATCTGAAATAGGTGACCGGATTATATTGCATGTTGAATCGCATGAAAAGTTAAGCCAGATATATGGCTTGAGCTGCTGTCCTTTAACTTCCTTTTCGCTTCTCGCTTTCATTTCGTTGTACAGGTGTAACATGTAACTGGGATTTTGTCATAATATAGATTTACAATTCAAATTTGGCTTGAGCCAAATTTTTTAATTGAAAGGTATTAGAAGTGGCACAATTCAAACAAGAAGAATTAAGCTACAATTGATATTCGATGAATTTTCCATCACTCAACCAAAATATAGGAAATTGATTTGGAAAAAATTCAATGATTTTCGCATCACTCAGTCAAAAATAGGAAAAATAGGAGGATTCTTGAAAAAATAGGAGCGCTGGGAGACCTGAATAAGTTGATATATTCAAATTTCGGATTCAAATTCAAGAGCAATATAAGTTTACTCTATCTACAACAATGTCATATTGAGAGATCAATGATACATTCCACAGATATCGGTTTAGTACTGCTTTAAGTAAATGTATAAGAGAAAAAATCGGCGTTAAGATCAGAATCACCCTGTATCTGGACTACCCTAGTCTGGAGCGCGGAGCTCAATCCTAAATTCTACAAAAGCGGAGCGCAGATCGCAGGAAGTGGGTCAGCCACCGGAGTGCGAATAGCAAAAATTTTGCAGCAGCACGCCAACCTCTGTAGGTCATATATATATATATAGCTTATCAATTGATGTGAAAGTTGTTTTACTTTTTTTGCCACCCAACCACACGCTTGCTATTAGAATGTTAGATATATCTGTTACTTAGTTCTTAACGCAAACGCATAAAATGCCACAACAGTGCCGTGGCGTAGGCATGTCACGAACAATAAATACTCTGCGGCAAGGCTAAATTGTCAATACCCCATAAACCTGAAAAAAGTGTTGGAACAATATACCAATAAATAGGTCACGCAATATTTTTCGTCATACAAGATAAGAAACAAAGCACAAAGATGCGCAGACAACTGCAAAGCTCTGATGTAAGTATATAATGTGTAAAATATTGTGAGGAAACTACATGGACAAATTCGTACGTTCGTAACAAAGCCATAAAATCAATACTTCCAGTGTTCGTTATTTCAGTGTTCCCGACTTCCCGTTTAAGGTGTTGTTTTTGAAGAACAAGAACGTTTTTAATTTGATAGAAAATGCAAAATTCGAATTCTCAATTTCATCCTTGTCCGAATAGCGCACGTTCGTAACAAGCAAATACATGCACCTAAACAAAGCGAGGATTAGCTGGAAATGTCTGAAAGCCAAAATCACAAACCATCTTCAGTCCTTTATTGATGTACTGTACAGTACATGCCGGTTAAGGATACAAGTGATGGCAGCAGATGTTTTTGATTAAATGAATTCCGAAAGTTGACAAAAGTACGTCCGTAACAGATGGAACTGTCCATGTAAATAATATACGTTCAATATATATGAAGCATATTTTTTACATAAAATTCAATATTTTGTTCATACGGGTCACTATCATACTCACATATTGTTTTCTTACTAAGCAATTTCGATTTGTGAATTGAACAATTTTCATATTTTAAGCCCTGCTCACCAATACAAAAACGGATAATGATTTATCATAGTTCATTTTAAAGCTGAGAATTGAAGCTCTCGAATGACGCATGGCATGCTATTGTACGACACAATTGGAAGGCATGAGAATCGATTGAGTTTCTGCATAACTTAGGTGGTCGCAATCGAATAATTGCAAGTCTCAACCAATCAGAGGCGAGTTCATGAAATGACTCAGGATTTCAAAGAATTTGGAGACGATTGAGGGAATCCGGGCCTGAATTTTTTGAAACACGACCGGGTCGCTTATTCTCGAGATAACTTTCACGTCCTCTCAAACTTGATATGCCTTGTTGTACGAGGGTTGTCCGAAAAGTCCTGTTACAAATCAAGCTGTGGCAATGAAGACGAAAGCAAGATCAAATCTACTTGAAAGTCTTGACTAACATAACATTGTGAACCCACTGGGTTGTTTTCAATCAATTTGATTTGATCTGTATTCACTAAATGTCATTTGCTTAGCACATGGTTTCAGGAACTATGTGAAATTCGGTGAAATCCGTTCACTTTGCAGTCGTTATCAATCTATTGCCACATGAAGAATTTCTTGCGTTCATTCAGTTTGCAGAACACAATGCAGAAAAGTGATTTAACGAAGAGAGCGGTGATCTGGTTTCTCTGGAAGCAAGGGAAACGGAATGCTGAGATTCACAGTGAGATGCAACCCGTTTTCGGAGAAGAAACTCCTTCCAAAATGACCATCAGCCGCTGGATGGAGAAGTTTGATGGTGGATGTGAGGAAGTCAGTGATGCTCCCAAGATGCGGCAGACCCGTGACCACGACAACATCGCAGAACATTCAGTGTGTACAAGCCGCCATTGATAAAGACAGGAGACTGACCGTCCGAGAGCTCGAGGACTTACTGAGAATTCCTCATACCACCATTCATGACCTTTTGAAGGCACATCTTGGAATGGCACGAGTCTCAGCTCGATGGGTGCCGAAACTGCTTACCGAAGACCAGAAAAAGATTAGAGTTCAAGTTTGCAAGCAACTGCTTTGACGTTTCCGAAACGATCCAAGTTTCCTGGACCGGTTGATAACAGTTGACGAATCCTGGTTCCATCACTATGAGCCGGAGTCAAAAGCAGCAAGCACGCAATGGAAGCGACCTGACGAGCCAACGCCCACCAAAGCACGCTCCATAGCTTCTGCGGGGAAGAGAATGGCCACTGTCTTCTGGGACAAGAAGGGAATCCTGATGATTAGATGGCTTCCAGAGAAACTTGGCTTCGAACTGCTTCCTCACCCGCCCTATAGCCCAGATCTTGCTCCATGCTCTTCGGACCTATGAAAAAATACCTGGGCGGCAAAAATTTTCAAACCATTCAAGGCCTATCTGGTGCAATCAGTCAGTGGGTGAGACAAGCTGATGTTCAGTACTTCGCTGACGGGATTCAGAAGCTTCCAGAACGTTGGCAGAAGTGCATCAGTGTACAGGGAGAGTGGTTTGAGAAGATGGACTTTGAATAGTTCCATAAAATTTTGTTGAATAAAAGTCTATATACTTCGTAACAGGACTTTTCGGACAACCCTCGTACAATGAACAATTGAGTTCATTTGCTATTTTTAGAATCATGTCTTTCATGACGAACACAAAAAATGATTGGAAGTTCATGGCTAGGTCATGAGCTCCCTGATTCCATGAATGGATCCCAAGACCAGCACGCTCTGTGCAGAACCTGCGAGATTTGACATAGCCTTCGAAGTATTTTATTAGTGGTACCGGCAACATCGGAATTTCCATGTC
The DNA here is from genome assembly GCA_907163375.1 of Prostheceraeus crozeri. Lineage (NCBI taxonomy): Eukaryota > Metazoa > Platyhelminthes > Polycladida > Euryleptidae > Prostheceraeus > Prostheceraeus crozeri. The sequence goes on from CAJQUW010015437.1 coordinate 1,336,797, forward strand.
GAGCACAATTCGCAACTGCGGTTTGAAAAGCTTTCGAATTGTCATTATCAACTCTCGCAGAGTCCCCAAATCCCGAGGTATTGATTCGTTGGCCTGTAGCAGGTCATTTCAAACGAGTGGAGCTTGTTGATCCTCCTGTCCTTCAACGTCCAGGCCTCACTACCGTGCAATGCGATGGGCCACACTAGAGTCATGATGAGATTTATCTTAATGCTCTTGTGCAAAGATCGGTCATTCCATAAAGTGCTGAGTGACTTAAGGACTTTTCTTGTTGTCCCCAACCGAGCTCAGATCTCCTGGTCCGTGCCTCACGCAACTTCAATGATGGAGTCCAAGTATTTGTATCTTTGCACTTGCTCCAAAATGACCCCACGACACCGTATCACTAAATGTTCATCTGTTGCCCTCGTTACCATCACTCTCGCTTTTCTTGCATTGATCTCCATATGTGATTCATTTGAGGCCCTATCGACCTCGTCTCCCAGCTCCTGAACAGCGGATGCAGAAGTTTTTATTTAGATGATGCCATCCGCGTAATGAAGATTGTTGATGTTCCGGACGCCGATGCTCAGCCCATTCGATTACAGTTCATCAGCAGATTGCCTCATGACGTCTTCTGAATAGAGATAAGACATCATTGCCGCACTCCCTTCTTGATATCGAACCAATCCGACAATTCGTTTCCAACTCTGAAAGTTGCCTGCTGTTTGTTGTACAAATTCCAAAGCAGTCTGACAACAGTGTTGCTGACTCCTATGTTTATCCATGGACTCCTAAATAATATACGGCCACATACATTAAAAATTATCATATTATCAAATATCATAATGAAGCCTTACCGGTATATATTATTTAGGAGTCCATGGTTTATCAAAACATTCCACGTGGAGTGGTACACCGAATCAAACGCTTTGTTAAAATCAACGAAGGCTAAGTACAAAGGAACGTTGAGTTCACGGGCTTTCTCCATCCTCAGATTGAAAATTTGGTTCCTAGTACCGACTTTTTTTCCTGAAACCCATCGGAACATCTGCGAACTGTTCGTCGGCGATCTGATGTGTCCTATCAGAAAATAACAAGAAATATGATCAAAAGATATATTTAAAAGATAAAATGAAACAATATTGCAATTGGCAAGAAGACAGTAGCTGGCCTATTCGTCTACTTATGAACGACGTTGTAAGATTCAGTAAGACAGAGTCTAAAATGTGATCATTTTGTGTTTGCCTCGTTGAGTCTAACCTATTCTGCTGCGAGGAATGAAGAAAGGCGTAATTTGATTTTTTGCATTCTTTAGAAGTTCAGTTGTCAAGACAGAATTCTGTCTCCCGGTGAGAGTCGTATCCATGTCCATCCGCGGAGGTCTACTCTGAGAATGAAAGTTCATCTCACAAAAGATACTGAAACTAAGATGTTTCAGAACCAAGTGATAGTCGTACACCGGTACGTGTAGGCTACATAAACTATGGAAGCTGCTTGTTACTATTACAACGATGATAAACATCCAGAATTTCATTATTCCGAAAGAATTCGCGATGAACCAAATAGTCATTGGATGGCAAGTCACCAAAAATATGTCGACTGAATGAAAATCTTCAGATACAAGGTCGTCAAATCAGAATAAAGCAAACAACCAGAGAAAAAACTCAAGCAAAAATTCCAACAATAAACGCAATAAACAGAATTTTGAAAGCGACCGATACGACTGGTCAAGAATTTTAAATTTATAATTTCTCTTAAACCACCACATTTCTTTGAAAAATAGGCAGACAGAATTCGAGTGGCACATTCGATTTTCAGTATGTTACAAATTTTAGACGCAAACTTCTTACATGCATATCAGAGGACTATGTGAAAGCCATTCAATTTAAGATCGGAATATTATGAATATACGCATCAACTGATTTGTTTGAGGTTCTCATCAATTCGACTACGACATTATTAAGTCAGTCATTTCGATCTTTCTGAATGATAACTACAGGTGCAATGACCGCTTCATCGTTTATAAATTTACCTGCAAAATATGTACAGAATTTTACATCGGCAATAGTAGCCACCCAAAATGTGCCCGAGTACCTCGTAGCATCTGCAATGTCCCTATACAAGCATATATCCTCGAAAGTGGTGACATTAGCAGGCATGTCAGAAGAGTTTCAGATCAGTGTCGGTGTCCATCAAGGTTCAGCGCTGAGCCCGTTACTTTTCTTGATTCTAATGGAGGAGGCAACCAAAGAATGCAAAGGTGATGGTCCCTGGGAGTTACTTTATGCGGACGATCTGGTACTAACGGCTGAGACCAAGAGTGATGAAGAGCAAAGTAGCTATTCTGCAGATGGAAGACTGACCTTGAACAACGTGGTCTCAAAGTGAACATGCAGAAGACAAAGATTATGGTCACAGGAAAGAAGGTGAAAAACGCGAAGCAGTCTGGCAAGTGGCCGTGTGGGTGCTGTGGCAGGGGAATTGGTGTCAATTCCATCCTTTGTGTCTCCTGTAAGAAATGGTGTCACAGGAAATGTGCTCGTCTGCGAAAGGTGACAGGAATTGCAAACTTTCGCTGTCCGACTTGCATGGGACACAATGACATAGCAGAGGACGCTTTGACGGCCTCTCCGTAGAGGAAGTGCATGAGTTCTGCTATTTGGGTGATGTGCTTAGCTGCGATGCAGGAGCAGAGAAGGCGGTGGGGTTCACAATTTCGGCAGCATGGTTGAAGTGGAGGGATCTTAGCAGCCTGCTGTGCAATAAAGACATCCCAACAATGTGTAGAGCGAAAGTGTACGAAACGTGTGTGCGATCAGTACTATTATACGGAGCGGAAACCTGGCCTTGACTCAGCAACAAAGAAGCCGACTTGAAGTGTGTGACCAGAGGATGCTGCGCTACATGATGAAGATCAAATGGAGAGACCGGGTCACTAATGACGATGTAATGGAAATGTGCGGGATACACCTGAGGAACCGAATTCAACAGCAGAGGAGGCTTCGATGGTTTGGTCATGTCAGGAGAGCGGAAGAGAAGGTCATCGGGAGAGTGGAATCCATGAAGGTGGAGGGAAAGCGCCCAGTTGGAATACCAAAGAAATCATGGCGAAACTGCGTTCAAGAAGACCTGGATGCCCTCAACATCAGCGAGCAGCGAGCCGAAGATCGGGACCAGTGGAAGCGAGCCATCAAACTCCGTCCAACCTCAAGCAATGGGACAAGAAGGACATAAAACGAGAAGTGAAGTGAGTGAATAGTAGCCGCCCTTTTTATTTACGTTATGCGTAACAGCATTAAAGCTGTCACCTAAGTCAGTGCCCTTTGTGACCACTTGTTGCAGAAACATCAAGGTCACACAGGTTCTATCGATTATTTTGATGTACAAATATTGACAAATGTAGAGATGCTGTTAATACTACATCGTCCGAATCTCGTCAAATCAGATCTTTGGAACACAAGCTTAATAGAAAGATCGAAATGACTGACTTCTAATCGTTTTGTGTCAACTGTCTTGTAAAAATTTGTATATAGGCCTATTTTGTTCGTATGTGCATGCCCCGTTCGTCTTGTGCCTTGACAAAGGACGAGCGTCCGAAACGTCGGCAATAAACGTACAAAATCGAGAAATTTTGGCCTCATTTTTGTTATTCAGGAGGCATCAACCTATTTTCAGATAGTTATATAATATATACATAGATAGCATAATATATAGTTGGCATATATTATAAATGATGCATAAATACGTTCAAATTTCTAGAATATAATTAAAATTAATATATATAATGCTTAGAACCGTACAATTGCTGACGTCAAGGCGTTGCGTTCGAGTGTGTAGTGACTGAAATTCTTCAATCTGTGTATTAGGATATTGGTTCAATCATGCAAAATCACTGCTTCAAAAGGAACTAGTAACACATTTCAATGCATGTTCATTCGAAATCAATTCAAATTTAAGAAAAAAGGCGACAGAATCTCGACCGCACGTTACTGTAATTATTCAAGAATGAATTTGAAGGCGAAAGTCGCGAAATTTTAAAAAAAGTGGTTTTAAAACTGTAGCATTAAAACCAATGTAATTTGAGACACTACCAAGATCAAACAATGAAATTGTGAAATCAGCATCCCTCTCTGAGGCAACATTCATGATGTGCACACAACAGAGATCAAATTACAGACCAGTAGACTCGCTGTGTAGTCATCATCGAAGAAAAAAGCGATTCGAGTACCATGCCGAGTACATTCGTCTGCCAGCTTCATTTTTTGTTATTTGAAAGTTGCACTGTGTTGACAAGCAACACATCATGAGTACATTTAATTTGTCAATAATCCGCAAATGACGTCACTGTGGAAAATGAAGATTTGCATGAAAGGCAATGAAGGAATTGCCCTCTATCTAAATGCACTGATTAACCCTCTGTTCAACTGAATCTGTGAGAGATCCAATCTTTTGAAAGAGGACGAGCAAGTGTAGTCAGACGAAGATATTTACGAATGCACTCAGTCACAAAGATCCTAATTCATATTTGGATCAGACGAATTCATGTAACATTTAAAGGATGTGTGCCGTCGAATATTTTGGTCGGCAATAGAACAGCATGAAATGCTGAATGCACAAAAAATTAAGTCGGAAGAAGTCTCTGAAGAACTGGCTTTTTTAAATCAGTCCAATCAAAAATATATTTGCATGCGATATATTTCAAAATTAACCATGGCAACAGCTGATGCAAAATTCTTGTTGAGTGTCGGATACGAAGTTTTTGGGAAAGTACAAGGTAATTATTTGTCTGAAACCCATTTTCCATGCCTAAAACTGCCATGTCTGAAATACCATTTTCATGCCTAAATACAACCAATGAGTGATTCTGCACGAAACAATACTCCTAAGCACAAATCTAATCCATGTTTTTACTTGAAAGCACTGCAATCGATTATTATTTTCAGCTGATATAAGTAAGTTGTCCTACATTCAGGAAAATTACTGATTTTGAGCGCTTTGAACTTCGTACTGAGCAAAAACTCTGTGAAAACCAATGTAACCTTTTATTGAGCCTCCAGTTACAACCTTCTCTTCACGCTCACATTAATGGACTGAAAAATCCTAGTCCTAGCATATTCGCAATTCGACTTAAAATTTAAAATTGCTCGCGCAACTCAATCAAATTTGTTTTCAGACCTCAACAAAATATAACGGACAGTACATGAATATAAAAATGCATGATATCCCATCAAGTGCGCAAGTACTTAGAACTACAAATAATAATTACATAAAACTATGCCCTAAATTTCTGTGCATACGTCACATTTATATCTCTGTGCACTCTAAAGAATACACATAGGAATCACTTATAGAAAAATCTCGCATATCTCTAACACTGAAATATGTGCAGTTGTAACAGACCGAGCTATGAGAGACCCTTAACCCAATTGATTACTACAGTAAGAAACCTACCAGTCTCCGTATCACGATCCGGTTATTCCAAGTTAACCACGTCGAACCCTTTATGATGTGGACGAGCACCGGAGCAGCCACGCGAACGTCACTCGAAGATGCGCCTGGTTAGTTATTAACCCTGCCCTACCAGTTACTAGGTATTATAGGTAATACCCTAACTCGAATGAATCTGTGGGTATTACCCAGGTACGTTATAACGGTTGTGGGTAGCAGTTAATAAGCTGAAACATAAGTATCATAAAACCCCAACCTCCTAATTCAGCTGAAATTATGTCTTGCTAACTTCTTACATATATCGTAACCCGCAGATGTGACGGCAAAGTTATAATGCTGCTTACGATTAATTAATTAGCCGCAAAGGAAATATCATAAACCTATGTCATAAACCTACGCACTTGCCTAAAACTTCTTAGTTCAGTTGAGAGCAGGACTTACCATCAGCCGTATAATTTTAAGAGAGCAACGTTTTGGTTGACCGCGCACGCTAGCCGCCGTGAGCTTTACTCCATGGCATTTATAATAAAATGGTACATTCTAACACCAGGAATACTTAATTCATGTTTATCTTATGTTTGCCTATACTTTTACCCATAAACCACCCAAAACCCCATAAATCGGAAGCCACCAACACCTTACAATTATATACAATATATACATGTCCGTGAAATCCTCAATTACACTTGAATGTGATATAACTTTACAACCCTTCACCAAAAATTGCGCCAATGCTCCCAGATTTGTGAGCAATACCTATATACAATTTAGTTCTTCACATCAATAGTGAAAATACCAACACCTATAATTAAAATATTTACGTAAGTACTAGTTATAATTTTACTACATATAAACAAATAAGCAACCCTGTTACATTACTCCCCCCCTTACAAATAGAATCGTCCTCGATTCTACGGTCGGAATACTCGATTGAAATTGGCTTCTAAAATGTTGCGGAGATGCTCTTCGTTAATGTCTCTACGCATGGCGATTTTAGTTATAACTCGATCGGTGGCCGTAGGAACTCTTGCCAGATGTGGGGCATCGGTCTCCACCAGAATCCTTTCCAGCGGAATGGCCCGAACGGTTTGACTCTTGGCACAGTCTCGGTGACCCATTACCATTCCGTTTACGAGAATCGGAGCAATACTGAAAAAGAGATTACGAAAGAGATCCGCCAGTGACACACTATTTGGCGGTCAACATACGTGCAGTGGAGGACATGATCTGAGCGGCGCTGACATTCCGCAGCAGCTCCTCTGCCAAGATGTTGTGGGCAGCTACTTCCCCCCAATCCCCTCTCCCTGCAGTGAAGGATGAAAGGAAGTGAAAGCTCGTAAGCGAGTCTGTGCCCTGGTCAGACCAGACCACCGAGACGTTGGGCCTCCATTGGACGTTCCACTTGAGATCAATTCCCGTCTCTCCGATCGCCCTGACGTTTTTAGGCTGGAGTTCACACGTCTACGGAGTCCTTGCCGTCCAAGAGATGGAGACCAATCTCCAGCATGAACGTGGGTGCAACCCAAAAGCCATGACGATGCGGACATTAGGGAAATCATCCTGGAAGTCCGACTCGTCCCCAGACAGAAACTTCTTGTCCCGTATATCTACTATAACATGACATGGCGTTGATGGCGTCCACCATGTCATCCAAATGCCCCGCAAGGCCAGCAGCGCGACAGCTGTCGAACAAATGAATATGGGGAGTGCACCGACACAACCGTCGCCAAACGGTTGGGCCTGATGGTAACAGTGGTCGGGCATTTCCAAACCCTCAGGAAGCAGGGGGGGGCGCTCAACTTCGCCCCCCCGGATCGCCTCGAGCCATCATATCAGGACGATCCTCTTCAGCGGCTATAGGTGAGACCGGCCCCGAGGGGTTCAGCCCTGCCCAACCAGGCTGAGGAGGATCCTCTATGATGATTGGCAGTCGCACGTCCGTCATCACGCGGAGCACCAACCGGACCTAGTCGAACCCCCCTACGACTGTGGGAATTGGGATTCCCTATCACTACTGGGAGGTCCTCCCGAGCCAACGGGTCGATAACCCCAACGCGACTCTCCTCTGCGCTGACGACCAGGACGCGTCGTCCAGCTGCCCCCCACCTGAGAGTCAGAATCCCTCCCCGAGCGCAGGGCCCTTTGCTTGCCCTTTTAACTTGCGACATGCCGCCGTCGATATGGGATGGAGATCACCGGTATCCTCCGGCAAATCCCCCATACAATAACGCATGGACGCACTTCATAAACTGGTGGTGAGGAACTGACCAGCTGGAGCATATTTCGCGCACCCTGTCCATGCAGGTCTGACTGCTGTTCAGAATCGGCGCTATGAGAGAGCCGCCTGGACGACTGCTCGGGTAAAGACATCTGTCTTTCATTTTACGGTTCCAGCCGGCAGGACATTCGGGCAAAAGCCCGTCCTGCTAACAAAAATGTTATTACTTGGTCTCTGGTAGTCTTACCATCTTCTGTACAGCAGCAGTTGCCATTTGTAAAGAAATATGATTGAATCTCGATTTCACACATGTCAATCGTCCATCATTTCGACAGTGTCACTACTGGTACTGTTAATTCTCGCATCAGATCAGAGTCTTGTATCATTCTACTGTGTCTTCTGTTACATTACTTTCTATGTCCCCATCCAATTCCGAATCGCAAATCATCTCTGCCGTCTCATCTGTCGCATTACTTTCTACTTCGATATCTGCAGACAATCGTGTAGGTAATTCTCCTCTTTCCACCTCCCCAACCCGTTGCTGGGAGATAGGAGG